>JAQSUU010000733.1:3831537-5108716 GCA_038087645.1 Saccharum hybrid cultivar R570
TCCAGGGATTTGCCACTGGGTTGGAAGGGGATGATCTTCTGGTAGCAAGGTCTGTGCGCCCTAGTCGGGTAGCTGCTGCTGCCAGGATGAAAATGGTCAACACAAGCATACTTGGGCGGTCCACTCAAGGGGCGGACCGCTTTATGAAGGCGATACAAATTAGGCACCAACACAACATTGTGACGCCTGGATCAGCAAACCACAGACCCAGCTAGGACAGATGCCGATAATCTGGTCCGAACAATCCAGTTCCTGCAATGACAACTGTCAGACAGAAGATTATAGAGGTAGTCACGATAACAATTTACATCAGATGATCTTTCTTGCCTGGCATTTTTTGCGTAGAAGTGTGGCATCTTTCAATATCTTCCTCTTTATAAGTTCATGGTTTGGCATCCTTCTTTAGAGCTAATTGGATTGGCAACTTCCATCATATTCCAACTATTCTAATATTTATTTAGGATTGATGTTACTTTAGGTGTCATCACCATTTCTACACATGGATTGAAAATGATACGCCTAGTTTGATATAACTTGAAGGCATGCTGGCCGGGGAAGGTGGCCTAAGCGCCAGTGGCTGGATGGAGGTGGGGTGGGCTAGGCAGCCGCGCCACCAGCCTGGGTGGTGCGTGCCCGGACATGCCACCGTTTAGGGGGTCCGTGAGGATGGTCAAAGACAGCTCAACGCAGCCGTGACGCAGGATGGAGGAGCTCCGGTCGCTGCAGTCCAAAGTTGACATGAAAGCCACTTTTCCCCATGGCCAAGTAAAAAGGAGGGGGTGGAGGAGGTCGAGGAGGATCGGATTTGCCAGATCCGGCCATGGAGGCTCGCCGGAGAGGAAGAACAGACAGAGAAGGTGGGTGGCGCGACCTTCTAGCCGCGACGGAAGACAACACCTGTGCGTTTTTTCCTATCCGGTGAGTGGGGAAGACGAAATGGAATAGAATGAACTGGTGCCAGAAGACGAGGGTGTGTAACCAGTGGCAATGGTGGATAATTTCAACCCAACTCCACGAGAGGTACAAAACACCCTTTTATGGAGCACCCCCTAAGGAGCTCCGCCAAAACGGTGAACCTGGCCCTAGATCCACCATTTTAGTGAATCTGAATTTAGTGGATCTAGAGCGTTTTGGAAACTTTTGGTGGAGTGGAGCTATTTTTGATGAATCTAGAGATGATGAATCTCTACCAAACAGGTCCATACATGTATAAGTACTAGTAGGTCCCCAAGGGCCAGCCTGCTAATATGGGCCAACGCTCCCAACACCAGATCTGCAGCAGGTAGATGTAACCTCCAAGACTGGAGTTCCTCGTAGTGCACTAGCATATCTCACAAAGCTACCGATGGAGCCTGGAAAGAACAGCAGACCTACAACTATCAAGGCGAATGTTGTCCTAGTTCTGGCTGAGGATCAGTAGAATAGACAAGCCAATGGTGTTGCCAGAGGCGTCTGGTAGTAGGGAAGCATTAATAAAATGCCACAGCAACACTCTGGCATACCTCTCTACTACCTCTTCAGGGGCTCCTGGTGGGTAGGTCTTGAAGTTGGTTGTGATCCAACTAGTAGGAACTCTAGTGATTTTCTACAATTTCAACGACTTGGAAGTACTAACCATTTATTTAGTGGTGCACCTAACATGCTGATTACCAAATAGTTACGAAGTTAGTTACATGGACCTCACCGCGTCACCAGTGTCTGGGGGCCTAACACTCAATGCCTACTCCACCATGTTCTTCCAACCATCATGGTCCAAGATCCTCGTGACTGTGCCCCCCTCCAAAGGAAGCCCCAAAGAAAAGGGTCATGTCCTATAGCGTGATATTCATCTCACCACCGGGGAGGTGGAAGCTGTGGGTCTAAGGACACTATCTATCGATCGCATCACTGATAAGAGGCCCATCCATTTCAGGTAGGCCATCGTTGGCAACCTGGGCTAGCTTGAGAAAACTGGCAGGTCGTATGTACAACCCGCCGTATGTAAGGCACGTACCTCTCGACCCACCGGTGTGTAATGTGGAGTGTGGGCCCGAAGCCTCAAGGGGCCCAAACTGTGGTTGTAGATCCACATCTGTCAGCAAGTGGGCCCAGTGCTTGTTGTCTTAGGACCACACAAGCAGTGGGTACCTGGGGTGCGCCATACTACATGACAAAAACAAAAAAACAGTTGAACAATTAGAGTAATAAACAATAGTAAATGAACCATGATTATGTAAAAAACAATTAACTACAAAGCTTCTTTTACTGGCTGGAAAGCACATATACAATCTGCAATACTGCCTAACTTATTTTGTGAGGGAGATATATTGCACTTCTATCCTTATCCAATGTGTATCATGATTTGGAATTGTGGACATTACACCAAACTAAATTATGAGGTCACTACATTACTGTGAGACCATTTTCTTTTTCCCTGAACTATATATAACTGTACACACAACAAGGTCTTAATTAAAATATACTCTTCAATATTTGTTGATCATCCTTCTACAATACAAGCCCAACAAGGGCCCACACATGTCTAGGTTTCCACCCCCCTCCAACAATAAATACCCCTCCTTCCATAGAGTATACACACCTTTTCCCCATTCCCCATTTTCTTCTTCAACTCCCGATATCTTTTTTGTTGGAAGAAATAGAACTACAAGGATCAAGGTGGAATTTCAATATCCGGGGGGAAACACCATAGGTGAGAACTCGTACATCGATGATGCATCAGCTTGACTTCCCAATTGCTCATATGTCCCATCTTGAAATAGTTTCTGTTTTGTTTCTTCTGGAAATAATCAATCTGCACAAAAGTTTATCTCCGTCACCAACCATGTTTAAGGGCATCATTTTATTGTATTCTTGATCTAAGCAGACCTAGATTCTTCGAATGTCACAAGTGTTCGACCTTATCACTAGGGCATTTTGGATGGCCTTATATTGAGGCTTATGTTTTTAGAAGGATGTGGCTGGGGATGGCATTAGGCTGAGCATGGAGGTAATCACCTTGTTAGAGAAGTGATGGCTGGTGGGGTCGAAGTGGGGGCAACTAGCAAAACTTGTGGAGGCAAGGTATGGTTGTCAGCAGCCACAGTTGAGAACCAGCAGAGAAATTGTGTGTGTGGCTCACAGGAATTGGATTCAGAGAAAAGGCAGGGGTAGAGGGGGTTACAACCATACATTCTGTTTACATGTATGGGTTGTACAATACTTTACGCATCACTTTCATTCATGCTACTTTTTCTCACAATTAGATTTCTTAATTTTAAACTTAAAAACTTCAATATTATTTCATTACATACGAGAATGTGTCTCATACATATTGCCACAGCGCCTGTGTCATCCACTCGTCCTGCAGCTTGGGCAATCCAGCTCCCTTCCTTGTCCATCTACTCAGCCACCCAAACCCTAGCTGCACCGTCATGGCTTTCCTTGCAAACCAACTTCACCAAAAGTTGCTGCCGTTGATAACGCTGCAGCAGTCAACCCTCTACAGTGTGCTGGCTTTGCTTATAGCAATACTTCAGTTTCTACTGGATGAAACCACTGAAGAATTGCCCATAGTTTTACAACTGGTTTTGAACCAACAGTCAGCCTGGATTGTTCCAAATAAACTAAGAGAAAACCGTGGCCCCCCTCCCCGGGCCCCGAAGTGAAGACACAACCAGGATGATCCGAGCCCCATTGCGAGCCGCGTTGGAGAAGATTGAAGTGGATGGCGGTGTGTTTCCGTGAAGCATGCTGTAGTTGAAGGGTTTGACACCCGAGGAGCTGGAGGTTGATGGACCTAGGCCACCTTTATTTTAATTCAGTAGCGAACAGGTGCCTGTACTCAACAAGTTTAGTGTCAAACACACTATCTTGATGCATAGTGTAGCTTTCTAGTCTTCCCATCTGATATACGTTTTTGCACAATACAAGGCTAAAACTGTAGAGCAACTCCAACTCTATGAATATGCATGTCCACGCGTTAGAGTGTGTTATTCTGACTCTATCTTTTGATACATCTCATAAAATTGGAACAATATAGGGCATAGTGGTGTGGGATCCAGTTCTTTCATATATATCTACATAGTTTTTATTTTGAAACTATATCTCTACATAGTTACTACAGGGCAATATTTTAGCTCCCTTCCTCATCCACCTACTCACCCATCCAAACCATAGCAGCGCCGTCATGGCTTTCCTTGCAAACCAACTTCACCAAGTCGCTGCCATTGATGACGTTGCAGCAGGCAACCCTGTCCCAGTCCTCCCTGCCCCTAGCGCCAGCATTGACGACGTCCATGGCGGGCCTGCACGAGTCTCCTAGACCTCTCACTAGTAGAGAACAGACCTTTCCTCTCGGCATCATTTTCGGGGTTACTCCCGGTATTTTTTAGACCCGGGAGTAAAGAGACAATTAATCCCGGTTGTAGCCACCAACCGGGACTAAAGTCCCACGCCTAACGGATACTACGTCATGCGATGACCTTTACTCCCGGTTGGATACACCAACCGGGAGTAAATGTCAACTTTTACTCCCAGCTGGAGCCTTCAACCGGGAGTAAAGGTTTACTCCCGGTTGGAGCCTCCAACCGGGAGTAAAAGTTGACCTTTACTCCCGGTTGGTGTACCCAACCGGGAGTAAATGTTTCTGTATATATACTTAGCACTGTTCCTTCCTCTCTTGGCAGAGCCATTTGGAGCTCTGTTCTTCGTCATTGCTTCATCCATTGTTGTGTTCTTGCTCAAACGAGCCAGCTGGTCATCACAAGAACGATTTCTTCGACTCCTCCATCAATTCTTGTGTTGAAAAGGTCGCCATCTTCTTTCTCCTTTCATCTTCATCCTCCATTTCATAGTTTAGATATTTAAAGAATTTTATTTTTTTCATTTAATTTCTTTTATTTAGTAAATGAGGAATATACAATAGTTTAATTGTAAAAATTAAATTGTTTTGAGGCTTCCATGAATTAATCAGTTATCATGCATGCATGTTATGTAATTAATATAACTAATTATATGCTTAAAATTTTAATACATACTTATATTGTGTACTGCAGATGAGCCGGAATTGGATGTACAACACTGATCGGCGCTCCCAAGAGTTCATTGATGGAGTGCATTATTTCTTAAGTGTGGCCGAGGCAAACAAGCGAGACGGTTTTATGTGCTGCCCATGTGCCCTATGTGGGAATTTGAAGGAATATGCCTCCTCAAGGAATATTCATTCACACTTGTTTAAGTCGGGTTTCATGCCAAACTATATTTATTGGACCAAGCACGGAGAAAGCGGTGTTATAATAGAAGAAGGTGAAGAAGAACAATTAGACGACGACGTTATTGCTGAATATGCTGGTGTCTTAAATGATACCGCAATGGGGGAAGCTGAAGAGGAGGTACAGGAGGTAGCGGTAGGAGATGAGCCTGCTGATGATCTTGGTCAGGCTATTCGTGATGCACAGAGCGAATGCAAGAAGGAAAAGGAAAAGAAAAAGTTCGAGCGCATGCTAGAGGACCACAAGAAGTTGTTATACCCGACTTGTGATGCAGGGCAGAAAAAGTTGGGTACCACACTGGAATTGCTACAGTGGAAGGCGAAGAATGGTGTATCTGACAAGGCCTTCAACGAGCTATTGACTATCCAAAAGAAGATGCTTCCGAAGGACAATGAATTGCCCACCACTACATACGAAGCAAAACAGCTTGTCTGTCCTTTGGGATTAGAAATCAAGAAGATACATGCGTGTCCAAATGATTGTTTCCTCTACTATGGCGAGGAGAACGAGAAGTTGGATGAATGCCCGATATGTCATGCATCACGGTATAAGATCAGGCGAGAGGACCCTGGTGATGTTGAGGGCGAATGTCCCAGGAAGAAAATCCCTGCCAAGGTTATGTGGTATGCTCCTATAATACCACGTCTGAAATGTTTGTTTAGAAACAAGGACCATGCAAAGTTGTTGCGGTGGCACAAAGAAGACCGTAAGGCAGACAACATGTTGAGACACCCAGCTGATGGGTCCCAGTGGAGAGCAATCGACAGAGAATTCAAGGATTTTGCAGATGACGCGAGAAACTTGAGGTTTGCCTTAAGTACGGATGGTATGAATCCTTTTGGGGAGCAGAGCAGTGGCCATAGCACTTGGTCTGTTGCTCTATGTATCTACAACCTTCCTCCCTGGTTATGCATGAAGCGGAAGTTCATTATGATGCCAGTACTTATACAAGGCCCGAAGCAGCCTGGCAACGACATCGATGTGTACCTAAGGCCACTAGTTGATGAACTTCTAGTTTTATGGAATAAACCAGGTGTACGTGTGTGGGATGAGTACAAACAGGAACACTTTGACCTGCGCGCTTTGTTGTTCGTAACAATCAACGACTGACCGGCTCTAAGTAACATTTTAGGACAATCAAACAAGGGATATAATGCTTGCACACACTGTTTCAAGGATTGTAAAGGTATATTCTTGAAAAAATGTCGAAAGGTCGTGTACCTTGACTATCGTCGATTTCTTCCTAAGACACACCCTGTAAGAAAGAAAGGCAAGCATTTCAAAGGTAAGGCAGACCACCAGCCCAAGCCTGCCAACCGGAGTGGTGAGGATGTACTAGAGATGATAAAGGATGTGAAAGTAGTCTTTGGGAAGGGACCTGGCAGTGAACCTGTTTCGAACGACACTGACGGGCATGCACCAATGTGGAAGAAGAAGTCGATATTTTGGGAGCTACCCTATTGGCAATTCCTAGAGGTCCGCAGCGCAATCGATGTGATGCACCTAACAAAGAATCTTTGTGTGAACCTGTTAGGATTCATGGGTGTGTATGGGAAGCCTAAGGACACACTTGAAGCACGACAGTACCTTCAGTGTTTGAAAGAACGAGATAGCTTGCATCCAACCAAGATAGATGATGGACGCCAATACTTAAGCCCTGCTTGCTACACTCTTAGCAAGGAAGAGAAGGATAGCATGTTTGAATGCCTAAATAGCATTAAGGTACCATCTGGATTCTCCTAGAATATAAAGGGTATAATAAATGTGCCAGACAAGAAATTCCAAAACTTAAAGTCCCATGACTGCCACGTGCTCATGACGCAATTGCTCCTAGTGGCACTAAGAGGAATTATCCCTCCAAATGTACGTCTGGCCACCGTGAAGCTATGCGCATTCCTCAATGCAATTTCTCAGAAGGCAATCAATCCACTAGATCTAGCTATGCTACAGAATGATGTGGTTCAGTGTCTTGTCAGCTTTGAGTTGGTGTTCCCTCCATCCTTCTTTAATGTCATGACACACCTCTTAGTTCACCTGGTCAAGGAGATTGCTATTCTCGGTCCTGTGTTCCTACACAACATGTTCCCCTTTGAGAGGTTCATGGGAGTTCTAAAGAAATATGTTCACAACCGCGCTCGTCCAGAGGGCAGCATCGCCAAGGGCTACGAAACAGAGGAGGTCATTGAGTTCTGTGTTGACTTTATTCCTGACCTTGACCCGATTGGTGTTCCTGAATCACGACACGAGGGGAGGCTAAGTGGAAAGGGGACACTGGGAAAGAAAACATATATTGGTATGGGGGATGATTATTTCAATAAAGCACACTACACAGTTCTGCAAAACAGCACATTGGTGCATCCGTATATTGAGACACACAAGCAGTTCCTACGATCAGAGTTTCCTGGCAAGAATGAAGCTTGGATTAGGAGTGAGCACATGGAAACTTTCAGTGGTTGGTTGCGAAAAAAATGCCAGGGTGATGGGAGTCTTCCAGAGCAACTGTACAGGTTGGCTATGCAACCATCGTGGCATGTCCTCACATACAAAGGGTACGACATAAATGGGAACATATTTTGCACAGTAGCCCAGGATAAAAGGAGCACCAACCAAAACAGTGGTGTCCGCATAGATGCCACAGACCCGAATGGAATTAAGCTAACATATTATAGCCGCATAGAGGAGATATGGGAACTAGACTATGGTCGTAATTTGAAGATCCCTTTGTTCAAGTGCCAATGGGTGAAGGTCACCGGAGGTGGGGTAACAGTCGACCCGGAGTATGGAATGACAACAGTGGACCTCAATAATATTGGGTACAAAGACGAACCATTTGTCCTCGCCAAGGACGTATGTCAGGTGTTCTATGTCCAGGACATGTCTACAAAACCAAAGAGGGGGAAAAACAACAAAGACCCAATCAATGATCAGCCCAGACGTCACATAGTTCTTTCAGGGAAAATAAACATTGTGGGAATTGAGGACAAGTCAGACATGTCAGTAGATTATGAAAAGGAAGATAGAATTGTGCCCTTCACAGTGAACAAAGATCCAAGCATAGCGCTAAATGATGAGGACACTCCATGGGTACGACACGATCATGACCAAGGGACATACGTCAAGAAGAAGATCACTACTGTGCCTGCTTAATTTAATGTTGTTTAATGTTGTGTATTGAGATATTAATTATGTAATAATTGTGACCGCACAATCATTCTAGTGTCGTATTGGTCCCAAACTTTTTCTTAACATTTTACATGCCCTATGTGAAGAAACCGCCAAGTTTGAGATTTTTTTGAATTGGTTTGGTACTTTTTCCAGTTTAATTGAATTTGTGCGCGACTTCACCGGGTAATTCTACGTTGAAATGAGTCCGTCCTAGAAAAGATCTGGAATAGTGACAAACTTTACGACAAGGTCTCTTGTGCCCTAGGAGGAAAATATTTGTGGAGTTTGCTGCATAATTCCATAGTTTTCGATCTGTAATTCACCATACTTTGTCTCACGCAGCACGGAGAAAAATGTAATAATAAAAATAATGATAAGAATACACCTGGGTTCTTAGGGATTCTGAGGTCCAACTGTCGTATTGGTCTTAAACTTTTTCTCAATCTTGCAAATGCCCTATGTGAAGCAACCGCGAGCTTTGAGATTTTTCGGAATTGGTTTGGTACTTTTTATAGTTTAATTAAATTTCCACGCAACTTCACCAGATAATTAAACGTTCAACTGAGTCCACGAACGAAAAGTTTGACGTACAAATGATCTGAAAAAGAAATTCCTGTCTAAAAACAATAGATTTAATGATATTACTTAAAGACTATATTTTTGCATTAATGAAATAAAGATTATTCTTTCCATTATGTTTAATATTTAAAAGAAAAAATAAAATATTTTAGGTTACATATTTTTCATGTCTGCAGTATAGCAAAAGAAACTCTAATTTATTTTTTCAAAAAAAATATAAGTACTTTGTTATTTTCTGCACAAATAATAGTACTTTACCCATTATAAATAAAAAGAAATATAAAAACCTAAATCCTGCTTAGGAAATGGCGGGCTGCACTTACCCGCCAAAAAAAACATCTTTACTCCCGGTTGGTGTTTTCAACCGGGAGTAAAGGTCTAACCTTTACTCCCGGTTGAAAACACCAACCGGGAGTAAAGGGTCTTTAATCCCGGTTACTGGTGGGAACCGGGAGTAAAGGTCTAGATTTCTAATCATTTCTCCGCGTTCATCGTCGTCTCCGTCTGGAATGAATGTGCTGCCACACCGCTTCGGTCGCACCGCCGCCGCCGCACCGCTTCGGTCTCCACTGCGCGCGCCGCCGCAGCCGCACTGCTCTGCCTGCCCCGGCCGCTGCTCCCCTGCCGTGGCCACACTGCACTGCTCCCCTCGGCTCGCGTGCGCCCGGCCGCTGCTCCCCCGCCGCCGCGCCATCGAAACGGCGCCGTGAAGCGCTGCCCTGCCCTCCTCCACCACGCCGAGATCCACCCCCTCGCCGCCTGGCCTCCACCACGCCGGGATCCGCCACCCACGCCGCCTGGTCTCCACCACGCCATCTTCACCAAGCCCAGGACCGCGTGCCGGCCGCCGGGATCCTCCGCCGTCTTCACCGTGCCAGCTTTAGGTATGCTGTCACTTAAGAGTTTTTTACTATTTTAGCACAATTTTTGGAACAGTTTTAAGTTCACAACAGGGAAGAAATCAACTCTCTTACATTATTTATCTTGCCGTTTGCTGCTAATTCTGTGGTCAGGAGGCTGGCTTGAGATGCCGGTTGAAAGAAATCACTTGAATTCTACTAGAGTCTTTACCGCAGATTCGTTAGTTATTCCTAGAGTAGAAGCACATGGTTGGTTGGTAAGAGCTTAACATAGATTTTTGAGCTTTCTATTACATTGTTTGAACAAATGTTTCCTCAAATCATGGAATGCATTCTATGGCATGCACTCAGTGTTAGAAAAGAGAATTAGGTTACTTACATGGTGGGTGAATGGGCTCAGTTTTAAGCATGTGCTCCCTCAATTCTTTGTGTGGATATGAAATGAGACATGATTGGTTTGAATAAAGAAAACACAGATAGGAGTACCCCGCTGATTGCTTTGCAATTTACAGCGAAGCAAATTCACTTATGCTTGATGCATTCATGTTTCAAGAAAATTTGGAAAAAATACTTTGCTATGTTTTTTGTTCTTATATAAGCAAACAATGTCCATGGGAAGGGAGGCTATTTGATTAGAGTTGTTGTAAGGGTAATCATGAAAGGACCCCAAATTTTTACCACTCATTTTGGCATAATGGCTGTTACGAATCTTGCACAGTTAACTGCTTTAAACTGACAAAGATGGCTATTCATTTCGTATCATTTACTTGTTCTAGCTGGTTTGTTTTTGCTTAATTGAAGCTTTATTCTCCATATTTTTTATGCTAAAACCGCCAGATTAGTAGTTTTTTTGGTCTCTTTCTATGACATTCGTCGGGATCCGAATGCAGCAAGTTCGTTGCATTCAATGGTGGCAATATGGACTGGAGAAGAAATTCCTCATCTTGACATAGCTGTCAATCTCATTACCATCTTGAATGGATTGATCAAAGCAAATTTTCTCCTTAACTCTTAGCCCCTGATTCATCACTGGCCTATTGTCTTTGCCATACACTCTTGGTCCAAATATATCCAATTACTGCGTTCCAGAGCTGCACTAAGCTGCTGTTGGTGCCATGGAGGTGCTTTACACTTGCACTTGCAGGCTCCTCATGTCTCTCAACCAATATATTTGTGAGTTGTAGTGCAAGATTCAGGTTGGCTTCATGTTTCTTTTGCATATACATCAGAAAGCTTTAAGTTAACTTGGTATTGAAACACGTACTCTCTTGGGTAGCTAGCAAGTTAAATGGAACATTTTTCTTGGTCTCTGCAACAAATCACATGCTAATATTTACTTTGTGTGTTCCTGTGCATCAGAAGATCATCATGCTTGAATTCCGATGCCATCACAATCAGGAGCCATGTCTTCATGTTTTGGTCCATACAACTACCTAGAATGATTTTCTTGTGCTTTGAGAGTCTGCATTATGATGGCCCCATTGCCCATTCATCATTGACATTTGCTGCGGTCTGGGAGAAAAGGAATAAATGATATTAGGATCATAAGTGGTGGTTTTCATCTTTGTTATTTCCATAGCAAGTTTAGGAGTGCATCACTATGATCTATGAATGTCAAGTATGTGTGGTACAATTTCTTGTCATATTATCTTTCCATCATGATACGGACAGAATTGTGTGATTTTTCCGTTCTGTTGAGTAGAGCGGTGCCATCTATTCCGTCTTTTTGGATCTACATGTTAGTACCCATGCCTAACTGACGTCCTGTTTCCTTCCCAATTGCTAGCTGATCACCTGGCAATAAGAAAATAAGTTTTCTGATATATTAATTAAGCAAGATGTCTGACTCGACGGACAACATGGAAGACGAAATGATGGATCTTATCGCCAAAGGCACTCAACCTTATGGCGATAATAACCAGCAGGGTGATGAAGATTACAGGAATGAATACTTCAATTTCGATCATAATGACGGACAAGAGATGGATGTTGAAGATAATGTTGGTGAGGTATATTATTGAATATATCTAGCTATCATTTTTTAAGATAAGCCATTAGAGGGCCTCTGATATATTCTGTGATGATGTACATAGCCCTCTGGATCGACGAAGATGACAACGGACAAGAGCAAGAATGTCTGAGGCCCCCAACAGCCGTTGGAAGGCCGCTTCATCATCACAGAATTTGACGTGGTTACAGGGGAACCACTAGGACCATATGCTAGTAAATACAGGTACCACTGTGGTTTCCTTGTAAGGGATAAGCTCCCGATCAGCGCCCGTGAATGGAAGAAGAAGATTCATGCTCCTCATATTAGTTACGTCTCTGATGTTGACAAGGAGGCACTTTGGTCTGATATTAAAGAGCATTTCACGTTCGACACAGAGCGTTATCATGACGGTGATATCATCACCAATGAAAGGTTGGTGGAACTAGTTAGGCATTGGACTATGAAGAAGATGGCTACACAATTTCAGACTTGGAAGAAGGAGTTGTTCAATAAATACGTCAGCAATGACGAGACTCCCGATTGGCGCGTCGTTAAGGGCCTGCTCGCGAAGCAGAGGCCCTGCTGGGAGGAATTTGTACAGTACAAGACATCGGAAGAGGGTATGGCATGGGCAAGAAGGAACCAAGAAAATTCCCACAAAAAGCAATACCACCATAACATGGGATCAGGTGGCTACCTAACGGCGGTTCAAAAGTGGGAAAGGGCAGAAGCAAAACTTTGTGAAAAGGGGATCGAACCCGAATCAGACAAGTGGCCTGAACGCACGAGGCGTTGGTATTTAGCTCATGGGGGATCACTGGACCCACTCACTAGAAAGATGGTTCATGGCAAAAAACTGGAAGAAGCAACAACAAAATTAATTCAAATTCTAAAAGCTAAGGCTAGTGGACTGTTCAGGCCCAACAGAGAGAAGGATGAACTGACATATATCCTTGGGACTGATGAGCATCCTGGCCGAACAAGAGGCTTTGGGGCGGTTACGTGGGAGCATGGTTTCCCTCAATGGAGAGATACCTACAGAAGCCGCCAGAGAAAGAAGGATGAGGAGGCAGAGAAGCTCCACATCTTGCAACAGTATGTTCTTGATGCAAAGAGGCGAGAGGAAGAAATGGAAGCGAGAATGCAAGAGGAAGTAAAGAGGCAAGTGCAAATAGCAATGAGTTCCCAGGGGCTTACAGTAGCTCCGGGAACCAACATTCTTAGCCCCGCGAATCAGACGTTGAGAAGCAGTTGTGCTTCCACAGAGCTGCCAAAGCAAGATGAGCGTTTCCCCGTGGATGACATCGATAAACTTACAGCATGTGAGCTGCACATTCCAAATGATGATGGCACTGTGATGGTGGCTACTGGTGTTGTGGGTCCTATAGACTGTACAAAGACACCAAGAATCCATGGTGTAGTAATACCAGCTGGATACGCTTCCGTCTCAGTGGATAAAGCTGTTAGAGGTTTTGAAGATGTGCCTCTTGACATTCCTGGAGGTGATGGTTCTGCTACTGTAGGAGAAGCAGAGAAGTCATTCATTGCATGGCGTAAGCGCTACATCATTATTCCTGGGATGTCGTCGCCGCCTCCTCAAGTACCTAACCATAGGTACACATGAAACTTAACGTCAAAACAAAAATTTTCATTAGTTTTCTATTAGCACTTAAATAACAATGTACTCATACCCCATTCTTTTCTGTACTCATACAACAGGCCAATAATCCAATCCCTAGACCAGCTTAGTGCTCCGTGCGGTGGTTACGATGGAGAAGACACGGTACCATACCCACCATCTCCAAGGCGGTCTCCACCGCCACTACCTCCTCCCATGATGGGTGCATCCCTTCCATCTCCAAGGCGGTCTCTACCACCACCACCGCCGCCGCCTCCTCAAGTGACAAACGCATGTACCAAGAAGAGAACCGCCTCGACACCTTGTCCTGCCATGACAAAGTCATCTGCCCCGCTGACAAAGACGAGGAAGAAAGCCCCCATGCACCCAACAAGGCCAATTCCCCAAAAATTGGTTGGTGAAAAGAGTATAGAGGAACTAGATGATGCAGTCAAAGAAACGAATAATTTATTCTTCTCAAAGATGGCCAAGGGGGCGAAGAAGCCGATGGAGCAGAAGCACTTCCACCTACCTCCAGCTGAACTAAGGCGGATGGTGGATGATGTACAAAAAAAGAGGCGGGAATCTCGTAAGCCCTCTCCCCTATCTGATTATGACCGCACTCTAAGCAAGGAATATAAGAAAATGGTTAAAGCAAGGAAGGGTGTTGCACAACTCGGAGAACAAGAATTGCAATCACACTCACCACTTGTTATTGGTAATGAATATGGATCAAACATAGACCTCCTACAAATACCTCAAGATGATGGACCAGTCGACTTGGTACAACTTTGTAACTTCTATGCTACCACTTGTGGTGTCGACATTGCCGATATGGTCTTTGCAACCGCGCCGGTAGTCTCAAGTTGGGAGAAATATGAGCATGGCAGGAGTCTATGGGATCCTGAAAAACTCAATGATTTGGGGACGCAAATGTACGCCCTGAACAACTGGTACCTCGATGCGTGTGCCCGGGAAGAAAGTGCTACTTCTATCAGGGTTAGAGACGAACATTGGTTCCGGTGCAATGATGTCATGTACCTGGAGTTTTCTGAATTGCACCAACTATGTCACCTATACTCTTTAGACAAAACTATCATAAGCTGCTATTGTCTGTAAGTGATTCTTTCTACTAGTTAACAATAAGTCACTACGGAAGTACATCTATAATGTGTGTTCATTATCCTCACTATATATATGTATGCAGATTTGAGATGGGAGAGTGCAAAAAGAGAGGGTGTACCGATATTGGTTTCATTGATCCACATGTTGTATTCAAAGACCCTAAACCCCAACCAACATGGTACTCGGAGACGGTGGCCAATATCAAGATGTTCTTAGAGAAGCAACACGACAAGAAGGTTATACTCTTCCCCTATAACTTCAGGTGAGTGTTCATAATGTTGACTCTACCATATATATATATATATATATATATATATATATATATATATATATATATATATATATATATATATATATATATATATATGTTGACTCTAACAAGTTAAATAATGAGTGTTATGTACCTTCGTATGCATACACACGTAGCAATCACTGGATATTGATGGAAATCGATCTAGAGATATCTTCTCTAGTCATCTGGGACTCGATGAGAAAAGAGCAAAAAGAATACCAAGAAATGATAGATATTATCCAGGGGTAATTGCAGTCTCTCTAGCACAACTCTATATATGTATATATCCGTCTCTCTATATGCAATAATTAATACTCCAAACATTTTTAATTTTATTGGACAGTGTTTGGAAAGAATTCATTCAGAAACACCATATGACACAATGCAAAACGCCATTGCGTGTAAATAAACTTCGAGTAAGTACTATATTGCTCTATAAGTTCAATTTCCCTGTGTTGCTTCCTATATGTATCAATTTACCTATACCGGATCGGATACTGAATCTGTTTTTTTCCTAAAGTGGATTCTGCGGCAGCCACAGGGGACCGATCTATGTGGATACTATGTTTGCGAGTTTCTGAAGTTGTGCTAAAAAAGAACTAATCTAGAGTACGAAAAAGTATGTATCTAAATACTACTACTTTTTCTTGATTTATCATTATTATTGATATATATACTAATAATATTTCTTTAACTCAAATTGCAGACTAAAAATTTGAAAGGGAAAACCCTGCAAACACACCATCTCAAAGCAATGCAAGAGACAATAGCAGGATTTCTTAATGAACAGGTCTTAAAGCCCGGCGCCGAGTTCTACTTTAACCCCGATGAACAATGGCTTTCAAAAAATTAGGGTCATGATAACTTTATTTGAATGTAATGGGTCATGACAACTTATTATCGGATCCAAAGAGTAGATATGATGATGAAAGTCAGACATGATGATGAAAATATACAATGCAAGCTTGTATTATATATGGTGCACAAATTGTTTGTATATACTTTCTTTTTAGTCGGGTTACTTGCGTACATCGCTCGAAACCAAACTTTACTATACGCATGCATATGCATATATTATTCGTAGGGCAAAAATCGTATACAAAAACTTATTTTAAAATCAAAATGAATTATGAATTGAAATGAAAAAGAAAAAGGAAAAAAAAGAGGACTTTTACTCCCGGTTGGTAATACCAACCGGGAGTAAAGGTGTCTGCAAGGTCACAGGCCCAGCTGACTCTTTACTCCCGGTTGGTATTATCAACCGGGAGTAAAAGTCCCCCTTTACTCCCGGTTTCGAAAGTTTTACTCCCTAACAACCGGGAGTATATGTCACTTCTGTACTAGTGTCTCCTTCGTACATGTGATTTCTGGTTCGATCTCTCCGTTTCTCTCAATTTTTTGTGATGAATTTCTGTCCTGCACGCCACAACAGGTTGGAGCCGGAGGAGTGGAATTGGGAGAATCTAGTATAGGATGCAGTCAGGGAGATCAGTGAGAAAAAATATTGTTTGCACCCTTGCTGGTCCTGGCCATCCGATAGTTATGAATCCTAATACAATTAGAGGAAAGATTCATCACGAGAAGCCAGTTCAAATAAGGTCACCGAAGGAATAACCAATGGAAATAACGTGCAAAAAATGAAAGCGACCAGCCAACGCCAAGGTAATGTGTGTGTGTGTGTGTTTTGAATGTCCTATTAGTGTTGATCTTGGGATTTGCGTTACTTCTATTACAAAAGTGTGTGTGTGTGTGTTCTTGGGATTTGCCACTGGGTAGGAAGGGGATGATCTTCTGGTAGCAAGGTCTGTGCACCCTAGTCGGGTAGCTGCTGCTGCCGGAATGGAAATGGTCAACAGAAGCATACTTGGGCAGTCCACTCAAGGGGCTGCTGCAACTGCAATTGACGCAGCAGCTCCTGAGCTCCGTTTTCTGAGCGCGATACAAATCAGCCAGCAACACAACACTGTGACGCAAGGATCAGCAAACCACAGACAAGGGGCATCTAGCACAGATGCGGATAGTCTGGTCCGGGAAATCCAACACATCATAGCTCTTTTGAACAAGCAGCGAGGGCGAAAAATCTGAATGGTGACGACAACATGGTGTGTGGAAGCTGTTCTGCTAAGAAGGATGGCTCTTGTGACTGCAACTCCAAGTTTGAGTGTAATATCTATCCTGACCTGGCTAAACAGCGCGTGGTTGCACCTTGTGGCAACCTCTTCTGCTGGCCATGCTTGCTCCAGTGGCAGTAACAGGCATGACATTGATGATATGATCAGCTACGCCATACCTTAATTTTATTCTGTCCTCTGCCACTAGCAGTAACAGGCATGATTGCACCATTCTTTACATATTTTTGTTGTGTCTTTGGTGGATTATCTTCCATTTAGATGTGCATGTGTTAGTTCAACACTCTGGCCAGTAATGCTTAAAAAATTCAGAATTTTGCTATCAGTTTGAGGTATCTATACTTGTACATCTGTAGCCCCAATGGGAAAACCAATTAAACAATGAAAACAAGTAAACTTCTTTCATCTTGGAGCAACTAACGAAAACATTTTAACCAAAAATTCGACAACATTATTTAATATATATTACGTACCATGACATGTCCTGGCATTTAACATCACAGTCCTCCCTGCCCCCGGCGCCAGTGTTGACCGTATCCATGGCGGGTCTGCACGAGTCTCCCAGACACCTCCTTTGTACATGTGACGAATTTCTGTTTCTGCACGATGCCACATCAGGTTGGAGCCGGAGGAGAGGAACTGGGCGAATCTAGTATAGGACGCTGTCAAGGAGATCAGTGAGAAGCTGCTCGCCATCGATGCGATAGAGTACATCCGCCTGAGAGCGGTCTGTGAACCATGGAGAAGCTCCGCCGCTAATCATCCAGCCTGGGTATCGTGTCTCTTTCCCAGGAACTAGGTGATGATTCAAGACCACGTGGACGACGATGACAAGGCACCTGTAGACCTGCAGTGCCCCGTTGCCGCCACTTTGTGAACGTGCGCACAAACACCACACTCTGGATTGAGCTGACGCTATTTGAGGAGTGCGGCAATTTCCTCGCTGACTCCCAGGGGCTCTTGCTTTTCTACTGTGAGTGCACTGAAACGATGCGCCTCTTCAACCCCCTAACCACCGTGATTCTGTGCACCACATCTAGCGATGGCCACTGCAGAACCGTAGTTGCTAGCTTTGTTTGGGTGGAGGATAGTGGCATGAATCACGAGGAGAAACCAGATCTGGTGGGAATGGGAGTGGTGGAAAGAGACTGGGACTGGGACTGGGAGAGGGGCCGTGTTAAATAGAAGACAATGAGATCGAAAAATGTTCCATTCATGTTCCAGACCCAGTTGATCTAGAGTAGATAGAAAAATTATTGTTTGCGCCCTTGCCGCTCCTGGCAATCCGACAGTTATGAAGTCCAATACAATTGTCAAGCCTAATATTATTAGAGGAAAGATTCATCTCGAAGAGCCAGTTTGAATTCGAATAAGGTCACCGAAGCAATAATGAATGGAAACAACGTGCAAAAAATGAAAGTGAGCAGCCTACCACAAGGTAATGTGTGTGTTGTGTGTGTGTGTGTGTGTTTTGAATGTCCTATTAGTGTTGATATTTTTTTTGATCAATTCAGGGGGGAGTTTTCCCCACCTACTTTTTATTGAATCAAAAGTGAAAGATCACATTTACAAGGTTTTGCTCGGCATACCAAGGCAGAGATACAGGTTGGAGGGAGGGGTATGCAGGGCAGCGGAGAGTCAGGTTGCAGAGGCGCAGCTCTGAATATGTCACCTAGGATCGCACAAGATCCTTGTCCCACTTGAACCTGCAGGCCCACACACTAAGGTCTTTGTTGGCACCACACAGGACAGTAGCAGTCGAGCTCTCCTTAGAGTAGAAGATGAGCGCATTCCTGGCTTTTCAAATGTGCCAGAGGATGACAAGAATCACTTCCAATCGAATGGGGGGGGGGGGGGGGGGGAGATTCAGGCCCTCTCCAATGAGAGAAGGCTGTTTCTGGTCACCCACCGTGGCTGTGATCCGGAGGGTGTTGGCGTGTGGGCACTCGACGAAGATGTGGTCGCTCATCTTCAGTGTCTTGCAACCGGCTGGGCAGAGCGATTCATCCAACACCCTGATATTCTTCCAGAACATGTTTGCACGCGAGTTGATCCTGTCAAAATGGAGCAGCCATCCAAAGAATTTGACTTTGCCCGGGAGCCTATAGCCCCAAATCTGTTTTGGGCAATGAAGAACGGGGTCATGGGCATGGAGAGCAAGGTAGGCGCCCCTGCTTGTGAAGAGTGGGTTGTTGGGCAGGATCAGGCGCCTAATGTCAGGAGAGTCATTGAGGTTGACATGAGACATGGCATCGAGCAGAGCATTTTGTTTGGTAGAGGCCTGGTGAGTTAGGCGCGGTCGGAAGAGCAAAGCAAGGCCAGCGGCAAGGGAGTCCGACACTGAGGCAAGAGGTCTGAGACAATGAGAGAAAAGGGCCGAGAATTTGGAGGCAAGGTTGGAGGAGCCGAGCCAAGTGTCAAGCTAGAAGGAGATCGAGCGGCCGTCGCCGACGACAACCATGGTGATGTGCTGCAGACGGGGGAGCTCCTCAAGAAAGATGCGATCCAGAGCTAATTGGATTGGCAACTTGGATCATCTTCCAACTATTCTCATATTTCTTTAGGATTCTCGTTACTTTAGGTGTCATCTCTGTTTCTGCACATGAATTGAAAATAATACACACTAGTCACTACTGAAATCCGCTGCTTTGCCGAGTGCCTAGAACACTCGGCAAAGCCCCAAAAATACTTGGCAAAGGCTTTGCCGAGTGGAACACTCGGCAAAGAGCGCTCGGTAAAAATCCTAGTGACAAAGGGCTCTTTACCGAGTGTCATTTATCGGGCACTCGGCAAAGGCTTTGCCGAGTGCCCGACACTCGGCAAAGATCGAAACGAAAAAATCATCAAAAAATAGCAAAAAAAAATTTTTACGAGGAGAGGCCCCCACATAGGCCACACACAGCAGCCACAACATTTTTTTCCAAACTTTGCGCCCATCAGGATTCGAACCACAGACCTCACGCATGGGTACGCACGCGAGCCCCTCTACCACTGCGTCCCTCTTTCATTTGTGTCTATAAGACGTTTTTTATTCTTCATATATTGTATTAAAACGAGTGTAAATTGCTTATTTGAGGCTTTAAACGAATTCAAATCAAAAAGTTGTCAACTACAAAGTTTCATAACTTTTTGAGATCTACAACTTTCATTTAGGAAGTTTTTCCATCCGAGGTTGTTTAAAAAATTTTGAATTTCAAATTTGAAAATTCAAATGTACTTTTGCATGACAAAATGATTTCAAATGAAAAACTTGTTAACTACAAAGTTTTATAACTTCTCGAGATCTACAACTTTCGTTTTTGGTGTTTTTCCATCCGAGGTCATTTGAAAAATTCGAATTTTAAAATTTTGAAATTCAAACGTAGTTTTGCATGACAAGATGAACTAAATGAAAAAATTGTCAACTACAAAGTTTCATATCTTTTCGAGATCTACAACTTTTATTTAGGTTGTTTTTCCATTCGAGGTCTTTTGAAAAATTCAAATTTTAAATTTTAAAATTTAGATGCAGTTTTGTATGGCAAGATGATTTCAAATGAAAAAGTTTTTAACTACAAAGTTTTATAAATTTTCAAGATCTACAAAGTTTATTTTGGTTGTTTGATCATTTGTATATCCGACATGGTGATTCTAACATTATTTACAAATCGTATATATCTCTCTTCTAGTTTCATAAACTACAAGAGAGATCTAAAATTTATGAACAAATTTACTTTTATTTTCTCGTATGAAGAAATGACCTAAATATAAAATATTCATCTTGATGAGTTCTACAACTTTCTAGTTGAAAACTTTTTCATTTGAGTTAATTTACTGCTTCAAATTTTAATTTGAAATTTATCTTTGCCAAGTGCATAAAAAAGCACTCGGCAAAGACCTTCTTTGCCGAGTGTCAAGAAAAAACACTCGGCAAAGAAGGCTCTTTGCCGAGCGCCGAAAAAAACACTCGGCAAAGAGCCTTCTTTGCCGAGTGTTTTTTTCGGCGCTCGGCAAAGAGCCTTCTTTGCCGAGTGTTTTGTTTTGCCGAGTGTTTTTTATCTGGCACTCGGCAAAGAGCTTCTTTTTCGAGTGCCCGAAAAAAAACACTCGGCAAATCATTTAGCACCCGGCAAAGTTCCATTCTCCGGTAGTGTTTGATATAACTTGAAGGTCTGCTGGCTAGGGAAGGTGACCTGGGTGGCGGTCGCAGCAGGATGGAGGGCGGCCGTAGCAGCCTAGGCGCCAGCTGGGGCGAGCTGTACGCCGCCAGGGCGATCTGGGTGGCCACGTGTCCGGCCACGCTGTTGTCCATGGGTCCGCGAGGCCGGCTGGAGACGGCTCGATGCCGACCACGATGCTGGGAGGAGGAGCTCCAGTGGCTGCAGTCCAAAGTTGATGCAAAAGACACTTTTCCCCATGGATATGGAAGAAGAAGGTTGTGGAAGAGGTAGAGGAGGACCAGATCTACCGTATCTGGCCATGAGAAGCCCAACGGAGAGGAAAACCGGAGGGCGAAGGTGGGCGGCACGACCTCCTTGCTGTGACAGAAAACAATTCGCGTGTGTTTTTTCCGTCCAGTGAGTGGGGAAGACGAATTGGAACAGAATGAACCGGCACTGGAAGATGTGTATGTAACCAATTGTTAATGGTGGGTAATTTCCACCCAATTCTACGAGGAGGTATGAAACACCCTTTCGTGGAATACCCCTGAGGAGATCCACCAAAATGGTGAATCTAGCCCCCAGCTCCACCAAAGTTGTGGGTCTCTCTAGACACTATCTATCGATCGCATAGGTGATAAGAGGCCCGTATCCATGTCAGGTTGGCCATCGTTTACATCATGGACTAGCTTGAGAAAACTAACAAGCCATATGTACAGCAAATACCTCTCGTCCCACTGGTGTGGAGTGTGGGCCCAGGGCCTCAAGGGGTCCAACTGTGGGTGTGGATCCACAAATATCAGCAAGTGCACCCATTGCTTGCTATCTTAGAACAACTCAAACAGTGGGTACCTAGGGTGTGCCATCCTACATAAAAAAACCAAAAAATAGTAGAACAATTAGAGTAATAAACAATAGTAAATGAACCATGAATATGAAAAAACAATTAACTGCATACCTTCATTTACTGGCTGGAAAGCACACATACACACTGCAGTGCTGCCTAACTTATTTTGTGAAGGAGATATATTGCCCTTGTATACATATCCAATGCGTATCATGATATGGAATTGTGGAAACTACACTAAACTAAATTATTGAGGTTACTATATTACTGTACACACAATAAGGTTTTAATTGAATATACTATTCAATAATGTCTCGACCATCCTTCTCCAATACAAGCCCAACAAGAGCCCACACATGTCTAGGTTTCCAACCCCCTACCATAAATACCCCTCCTTCCATAGAGTGTTCACACCTTTTCCCCATTCCCCACGTTCTTCTACTCCCAGTATCTTTTTTGTTGGAAGAAATAGATCTACATGGATCAAGGTGGAATTTCAATCCACAGGGGAAACACCACAAGTGAGAACTCATACATCCACGATGCATCAACTTGACTTCCCAATTGCTCATATGTCTCATTATCTATCTAAGTGGTGTCCGTTGCTAAAGATGATGTCCGTCGTCGCTGTATACATAAAACGACGGCTTCATTAGCAACTGACTGTCCATTGCTGAACACCCCTTTCGGCAACTCCAACTCAGCGCTGGTTAAATGTTATGGTGTAGTGTCAGCGCAACAACTAGATCAGTTTTCTTGAAAAAAGTTTCTATTTTATTTCTGTTGGCAATAATCAATCTGCTCAAAAGTTTGTCTCCATCACCAGCCATGCTTAAGGGCATGGTTTTGGTTGTTTTCTCGAACTAAATAGACATAGATTCTTTGAATGTCACAAGTGTTTATCCTTATCACTAGGAAATTTTGGATGGCCATATCTTGAGGCTTATGATTTCAGAAGGATGGCTGGGGACAGTATTAGGTTGAGGATTGAGGTAATCATGTTAGGGAAGTGATGGCTGGTGGGGTCAAAGTGGGGGCAACAAGTAGAAGCAAGTGGAAGCTAGGTAAGGTTGCCAGCAGCCATAATTGAGAACCAGCAGAGAAATTGTCTCTGTGTGTTTGGCGGTGGGGCAGTGTGTGGGTGGCTCACCTGAGTTGGAATCAGAGAAAAAGATGGAGAGCGGGGTAGTGGAGGGCAACGGCGGGGCAAGATCTGCTTTCTTGCTCATGTTTGCATGTTGCTAGTATCTGCATTCTTCACTTTTTATAATTATATTGTATAAACCAGTTACTAGTGGTGTCCGTTTGAAAGAATCACTCTAGCTGGATTTGTCATTTAGCAATGAGCCGTAGGCCATAATTAAGTGTATATTTTGTGAGTATTATATCACTAGAAGGCAATGATTTATGCTGTATTTAATGAGCATATTGAGCAAAGATATGTCTTGGATTTTCTTTACCATTATGAACTAGATCTCGCATAGTTCGGTGGAGAAATATAATTAAGCAGTGTGTGACGTGATATGACTACTCAGATTGATATTTGAAAGAGGTTGTATACATTGATCTTTTGATGAGGTGGACAATGTATTCCTCTGTTCCAACATCGAGTCATTCCTTGAGCAAAAAGTGGAAGCAACTCATCAAGTTTTACTTGGATCTGTTCAGCATGGATGAATTGAGGGAACCTGACCTATGTAATATACGTATGGATAGGCTAGGGACAACTGTAATATTTCTCAGTTCTTTGTTTTTGATGCCTCAACTCTTCAAGTACAAGCTACAGTTGCTGAACTTATGCACCAACTCACACCATAATATTTCACTATTCTGGCAAAGGTTGTACAGTTCCTTTAGGTTGTTATATGAAACCAAACAAATGTGCTTTAGGAGTATCAGCCGGAGAATTCTTGGGTTTCATGGTGCACGAAAGGGGGATTGAAGTTGGGCAGAAAAGTATGAAGGCTATCGATGAAGCAGTTCCACCAACAAAAAAACCCAGCTGCAATCTTTGATTGGCAAGATTAATTTCATCAGGAGATTAATCTCAAATCTATCAAAAACGATGTTGCCATTCTCTCCGTTGTAGAAACTGGTAGCTGATAAGAATTTAAATGCGGCGACGTACAACAGAAGGCATTTGACGAGATTAAGGAATACATGAAGGCTCTGCCGGTGCTGGTCCCTCCGCAGCTTGGCAAGCCCTTTAAATTGTACATGTCGGCCGATAACCATACGATTGGGTCAGCCTTGATGCAAGAATTTGAAGGAAAGGAACGAGTCATTTTCTATTTAAGCAGAAAGCTTTTGGATTCAGAGACAAGGTACTCTCCCGTGGGAAGGTTGTGTTTGTGCTTGTACTTCTCATGTACTAAATTATGGCATTATTTACTATCGGCCGAGTGTACTTTGATGTCTAAGGCCGACGTGATCAAGCATATGTTATCAATGCCAATTCTGAATGGGAGAGTGGGGAAGTGGATTCCGGCACTATCTGAGTTTGACCTGAGATATGAATTGGCCAAACAAGTTGAGGGGTAGATAATGGCTGACTTCGTAACTCATCATCACAGGCCTAGTATTGATTGTGTGGAGCCATGCCTTGGACTTTATTCTTCGATGGCTCGTTGTGCAAGCTGGGTTTTTATTATTTCACCCCGAGGGTCAAGTTTTGAAGTTGCATATACCATCAAGCCAATGACTACTAATAATCAAGCTGAATATGAAGCTATACTTAAAGGGCTTCAACTTATTCAAGAAGTAAAGGTCGATGCAATTGAAATCTTTGGAGATTCTCAGTTGGTAATTAATCAGTTGATCAACCTATATGAGCGCAAATATGATATTTTGAGGGGTTACTATGAGAAGTGTCGAAGTTTGATCGACGAATTCCCTATGGTCGCCATAAACCATATTCCAAGAGCTTAGAATCAGGAAGCTAACCGGCTAGCTCAAAGTGGTTTTGGTTATCGACAAATTTAGGATGTCTTGAGCAATGAAATTGTTGCCAATGATTTGAGAGATTAAATAATAAACTACCTTAAGAATCCATCACAGAAGGTCTCTAGCAAGCTCAGGTATAAATCGATCAAATATGTATGGCTAGATAAACAGCTATATTATAAGATGATCGATGGAGTGTTACTCAAATGTCTAAGCCAAGAAGATGCTAAGGTCCTCATGGGTGAAGTCCATGAAGGAGTTTGCGGAGCTCATGGGCTTATAAAATGAAATGGATTATCCAAAGATCAGGCTACTTTTGGCCAACGATGCTGGAAGATTGTTTTGAGTATTATAGGGGATGTCAAGATTGCCAATGATTTGGTAATATTAAAAGATCACTAGCATCAGTGATGAATCTTGTAATCAAGCCATGGTCATTCAGAGGTTGGGGAATTGACATAATTGGCTAAATTTATCCACCGTCCAGCAAAGGTCATAAGTTCGTAGGGGTGGTGTAACACCCCGGGTGTTATAGTGCTAATTAATCTGCCATGTCATCATAATGCATTGCAAAGCATCTCTATTAGGTTAACATTGTTATGCATCAACTAAAACAAGTTTACTTATCTAGGTTGAATGTGTTTCTCAGTGGTGTGCTCCGAACCCGAAAACCCTAATTTCGAATGCCACCGCAAATACTTAGTCCATGCCCTGCGTAATTTGAGGTGTGCGACTGTGTTGCACACTAGTGTCAAGTGTAGGGTATGAGCTCAAGTACAACATTTAAAATGAAGCTCCAAATTTGAGTTTGAATTGGAGTCCCAAAAACTTGTCACGAGTTTTCCGATTCAAATTTAAATTCAAATCTGGGGAGAAATGTAAAAGATTTTTTAAAAGCTAATTGGTCAACCAAGAGTGGCATTTGGTCAACCATGTCATGTTGGTCCAAATGATGCCCTTGGGTGAGGTTTTGATCACTAAGTAATCACCAATCAAAGTAGCAACAAATTTCGATTTAAAATTCCTCCGAAAACCCTAAATTTCAAAACCCTGTTTTACCCCTTTTGAAATAATTCAAAATCTAAGCAAAATTTGGAAAAAAGTTCAAAACCAAGTTTGTAGAACTTTTCAAGGGCTACAACTTTGGTGTTTTGAGTTTTCAAAGTTTTAGTGTAAAATGTGGAGCAATTTTGAAAATAAACAAATTTCAAATTTAATTCATTTTTGTCCCCAAACTATGATTTCAAAATGGAGGCAGAATTTGAAAAAAGTTTTTGAACAGCAAAGTTGTAGGTCTGGTCAAGATATACAACTTTGATGTTTGGAGATTTTGAAGTTTCAATGTAAAATCAAAAGTAATTTCTAAATTACCAAATCTGAAAAATGTGTCCCCTTTTGAGTTTAAATTCAAATTTCAAAATCCAGTGAGAATTTGAAAAAGTGTTCATTACAAAACTTGTAGAGCTTGAAATTCTGAAGATTTCATAGATTGGAAGTTTTTCAAGTTGTTACATGATTTTGAGAGTAATTTGAGAAAACAGTTTGGAATTTCAAAAGTTGGGGGGGAACAGCTACAGTGCACCGGCGAATCACGCTCCGGCAGCGCGCGGCATGGGCGCCGGCGAGCCGCCGACGTCGCGCTGGGCCGCTTCCACGACCTTCCATCCTGCCACCGCGACCACAGGGACCGCTTCGCGCTCTCTAGCTGCTTCCTTGCTTCACAGCGCTATAAAAGGGACCGACACCGCCACTGTCGCCGTCCGGTTTCATCATCGCCGCCGCCACCGTCCTCATTGCTCCGGCCAAATTCGTCCTCCCTGCTCCACCGCATCCATCTCCATCTCGCCAATCGCTCCGCCATCACCTTGCGAACCTGTTGCGCCTCTTGGTGTAGATGCTACCGCTCAGGATCACCGGGGAACCATCGTCTTCCACCCCGGGGTCGCCGCCGTCCCGGTTGAGCCCCGCCACCGTGACCAGCCGCCTCCAGTGCCTCTCCACTTCAACCGATCACGCCTCTGTGATCGTGGTACGCCCCTGATGCTCCCTGGGCTAGATAGTTTAAGCTTTGCACCTTTGTGTCGTCGAATCGTCGGTCACCGTAGTTGCCGAGCCGCCACCGTCGTCGGTGAAGTGTCACCGGAGCTCGAACCGTGGGGCAAATTAGTAAAATGGAGTCGTGGGAAGGTGTAGTTGGTGTCGGTCGGTTCAGTTGGTCGACCGAAGCCCCGGTCACCGGCCGGCCACCGCGCGAAGGTGAGTGAGCGCGCGGGAGAGAACGAGAGAGCGGAGGTAGGTGATGACAGGTGGGGTCGGCCTGTCAGTGAGAGAGAACGGGAGAGTGAGCGCGCGCGGGCTGGGCCGGACCGCGGGGAAAAAGAAAAGTCAGCCCGATTTTGTTTTTGTTTTTCTTTTTCAAATAAATGAATAGTGTTATTATTTGTTTATTTCATTAAAAATTGTGTAGAGTTCCAAAATTCATGAAAATTTTTGTGTAAGCTTTTCAATGTATAAACTATCTAGGAAAAATGTTAAATCATGAATTCGAATACTTTGTGCAGTAGAATTAATTAGTTTCATTAAAGATTAAATGCAACTTTCTGGAATTTTAATAATTAATTTATTAATCCAAAAATTATGAAATTTATTATAACACT
This sequence comes from Saccharum hybrid cultivar R570, assembly GCA_038087645.1. Classification (NCBI taxonomy): domain Eukaryota; kingdom Viridiplantae; phylum Streptophyta; class Magnoliopsida; order Poales; family Poaceae; genus Saccharum; species Saccharum hybrid cultivar. The sequence goes on from JAQSUU010000733.1 coordinate 3,859,131, forward strand.
GTTGTAATTCATTCTTAACCCATAGAAAAAGTTTGAGCTTGATTAGGTAAAATTTGATCAACTTCTAATTATGCCCTAATTAGTTAAATAGAAAATAAATGTTAATTTGAGAACTTTAAGTGTTGTGTGCCTTTTGATTGAGTGATGTCCTTAGATCACTACCCTTTTGTGATCTTTGGCACCTTAATTTTATGATTGAGCTCGTTAGTAACTTGTTAGGTTAAAAGCTGGTATCGCTGGAATCGTCGCTTCTAGTTAGTAGGTTTTCTGTTTGCGACTGTACCGTAGAAGTAAGTTGTACTCAAGTCGTAACTCGTAGCATGTTATCATCAAGCATCATGTTTATCATCGAACATCATGTTAAAGCATGTTATGTATTCGTGTAGTCTCCGCTTTCGAAGAAGCCGAAGTCGTCGATCAAGCTTCCGGAGAAGAGCGATCGTCGGTGGGTTTTGGACCTGTCGGTGGAGTCCTCGAGTCTGAGTCAGTCGTCGTGTGCGAACAAGGCAAGCCCCGGTGCATTTAAACCCTACCTTGAGTTTTACAAATGTTTTATTATTTATATTATGGTTGACTGCATTAAGTAATTAGGAGTTGAGTGATAACCTAATTGCTGCATTATCATCCTTGATTATTGTGATATCAACCTTGATACCTGATTTACAGAAAATGCGTAGTATGCTTCGCTATGCTTAGAAGTTAAGCTTTTAAATGAATGTTTACATAGCCATGACGGCATATCGAATGAATATTGAAATATGTGAATGAACTTGTAAGATCGGGCGGGTGGTTTGGCCACTGCTAACATGCATTGGGAAAGGAGTCCCACTGTATTGTTTCCGCCTTATCAGTTAAGGACCGTACGTTGTTGGCCCTCGCGTCATGGAGTTTTTATTAGTACTAGCCATGTGCCCATGTCGGGTAAGCCTTACTTTGGTTAGTCCATTACGAGAACGTCTAACCTCGCACTGGGAGTGGAGAGATGGCGAGAGTAACGTGTACCCTCGGGGCTAGAATCGGGCCGGGTTCGAGGAGTACTGTGCTCTCGGGTGGCGATGGACACGTTCTGGTTTTGGGAAAACCCGAGTAAGAGTTGATATATGCAAGATTCAGTTCTACATATGTCGTGTGGTTAGGAATCCCCAGCTGGGTAAATGAAGCGGTTCGAATCGTCGTTACTCCACGAGAAAGGAGTCTTGGCCTTGCACCAACATCGTAGTTAAGAACTGGAATTGAAAGAAAGAATGAGAAAGGTTTTGATAATAATTACTTTGATCTAGATTAGGATCACCTAGAATTGGTTAATGAACCATCAATGGTAAAAGTAAAATATTGAAGATAAGGACTTACCTTAGTAAGCTTTTCTGCAAAAGAAAATTTGATTCTTGATTACCCGTACCTTGATTCCCTAAAACTAGCATGCCCTTGGAGTCTTTGTCTTAGTCGGGTAAGTCTTGTTGAGTACTCTCGTACTCAGGGTTTGTTAACCCCTTGTTGCAGGTGCGGTTCATGAACAAGTCTGCTTCGAGCCTTGTTGCATGACCGTCGTGGTTGAAGACAGTGACGACGAGTAGATTGTGTGGCCTTTGGGCAAGGCATCTCGCTTGTGTGATGTAATAAAGTTACTACCGATACTTCTCTACTAATGGTTTGTAATAATGTTACATAAGGTTTGAAGTTTGAAAAACTGGTTTGTAATCTATGTTATTGTAAGACTTCCGCTACTTTACTCTGTTGAATATTTTGAATAAACTGTTGTAATATTGCAATACTCCTGTGATTGGATCCTGTTCGGAGGAAAGCAGGCCTTTTAAGTTATGGTGAACATAAGTACGACTGTCAGAGGTCATTATGACAATGAAGTGTACTTGTGGGCCATCGTAATTAGGAGGTTCTGTGACAGCTGGTACCAGAGCATAATCACTCGGGTTATTGTAGTATTACCTTGTAAAACTTCAAAATGATTTGGGTCAACAAACTTAATACTGATATTTTGGGTCCAAACTGCTTTTGCTTCTCTTAATCTATTCTATAGTTTCCTTAGCTCATATTTGAAAGCTTCGTAGTGAAGTATCATGTATAGTGCCCTATGTTATAAAGATTGCATGTGTTACTTAAATCTTTCTGTTAGATCGTAAGTACGATACATGCATCATGTTTAATTAACCTGCTTAAGTTACCTTCCCTTTTAAAGTGGTTTGGGTTAAGTAAGGTTCAATCCTATTCGTGCTAACCTTCAGATCCCCCTATCTGTTCTCATCGTCCTAATTCTGTCTTGTTTTAGGATGGCACGTGTGAAGACGACTCCTCGCAAGAAAACGGGTCCGCAAGGAGTGCCGCGTCATCAGTTGGCCGCCAGAGTTGATGGAGCAAGCAGTAGCCGTAATCCGAACCCGAATTCGGAATCAGAGGTTGCAAGGCTTACATCAGAAGTGGAGCGACTGAAGCGCAACATGCGTTTTTGGAAACAGTTCCAAAAGGAATCTTTGGAAAAGGAGACAGAAGCCAGGGCTCGTGTTCGTGAGTTGGAGCTTTATGTGACACACCTGGAGCAGTACAACACAGTCCTGCATGAGGAAGTTCATAGGCTAAATGATCTGATGAATCCCAATCATCAGCCCCAGGCAGTAGAAGATGATGTTGGTGCCGTGGTTGTTCCTGATGGAGAGGACAATGAAGAAGATCCGGAAGAAGATGAACCCATAACTTTCCCTGCTACAACTGTGGAAAGCCAGGCCACTTTTCCAAGGATTGCCCATATCCAAGGCCGTACAATCCCAATTATCCCAGAGCTCCCGTACCACAACAGCAGCAACTTCAGAGCAAGAATAATAATCTGAATGTTCAGAAGGGTAAGGGTGAGAAGAGGAAGACCGGACGTGTATTCTATACTCAAGCAAGTGCAATCCCAGAGGGAGAACCTGTTATGATGGGTATGTTCCCTGTTGCTAATCATCCAGCAGTACTGTTATTTGATTCAGGTGCATCGCATACATTCATAAATCGCACCTTTGTTGTTAAGCATGACATTCCAATTGTGGGAACACAAGAAGATTTCTTTATCCAGTCGCCCGGGGGACGACTGTGTACTAAGGAGATGGTACGTGACGTACCTATAGAGTTAGGTGGGCATATATTCCCTACCTCAATGATAATATTACAGAAACAGGATATAGATGTAATCCTGGGTATGAATTGGATGTACCAAAGAGGAGCCCTTATAGATGCACTGCACAGAACTATAAGGTTGAACCTGCCAGATAATCAATCTCATCTTCTTATCCAACTTCCTATCCCAAAGAGAACAGTTGAAAGGGTATGTGCAACTTCAGTACATGAGATTTGTGATATACCGGTAGTCTGTGAATTTCCAGACGTGTTTCCAGATGATCTACCAGGTCTGCCACCGGACAGAGATGTAGAGTTTGTGATTGAGTTAAAACCGGGTACTGCCCCAATATCCCGGAGAGCTTACAGAATGCCACCCAATGAATTAGCAGAACTTAAGGATCAATTGCAAGAGTTACGTGACAAAGGTTTTATCAGACCCAGTTCCTCACCATGGGGATGTCCAGCTCTTTTTGTCAAGAAGAAGGATCAGACTTTAAGGATGTGTGTTGACTATCGACCGCTGAATGAAGTAACCATTAAGAATAAATATCCGTTGCCTCGCATTGATCTGCTCTTTGATCAGCTTGCGGGGGCAAAGGTATTTTCAAAGATCGATCTTCGATCAGGAATACCATCAAATTAAGATTCGACCTGAAGATATTCCAAAGACTGCATTCACCACCAGATATGGACTGTATGAGTACCTAGTTATGTCTTTTGGTCTCACTAATGCACCGGCACATTTCATGTATCTGATGAATTCAGTTTTCATGCCAGAACTTGACAAGTTTGTGGTTGTCTTTATTGATGATATTCTGGTATACTCCAAAAGTGAAGAAGAGCATGTTGAGCATCTCAGAATTGTTCTGACTCGTCTGAGAGATCATCAATTGTATGCCAAGTTCAGTAAATGTGAGTTTTGGTTAAAAGAAGTGCAATTCTTAGGACATGTGTTGTCAGCCGAAGGAGTAGCAGTAGATCCTGGCAAGGGTGAAAGATATTCTGAATTGGAAGCCACCAATCTCAGTTCATGAAGTCCGAAGTTTTCTGGGAATGGCGGGTTATTACCGTCGATTCATACCTGACTTTTCAAAGGTAGCCAAGCCAATCACAGAGTTGTTGAAGAATCAAACTAAGTTCATATGGTCTACAGAATGTGAGAAAGCTTTTAGAATTTTAAAGAAGTCATTGACAACTGCTCCAGTTTTGGCACAGCCAGATATAGAAAAGCCATTTGATGTTTACTGTGATGCCTCGGGTATTGGCCTTGGTTGCGTATTGATGCAGGAAGGCAGAGTCATTGCTTATGCCTCAAGACAGTTGAAGCGCCATGAAGAACATTATCCGACACATGATCTTGAATTAGCAGCTGTGGTTCATGCATTAAAAATATGGCGTCATTACTTGTTGGGTAATACTTGCCACATGTATACAGATCACAAGAGTTTAAAGTATATCTTTACTCAGTCAGAATTGAATATGAGGCAAAGAAGGTGGCTTGAGTTAATAAAGGACTATGATTTAGAAGTACACTATCACCCTGGAAAAGCGAATGTAGTTGCTGATGCACTCAGTAGAAAGAATCATTGCAATTGTACGACTGTGAAGCCAATGGATTACAGTTTGTGTTACGAATTGGAAAAGTTGAATATTGAAATAATTCAACAAGGTCAGCTGACTAGTGTCACAGTAGAATCAACACTCAAAGATCAGATTGTATCTGCTCAGAGAACAAATTCCGGAATCACTCACATCAAAGAAAAAGTTAGAACTGGTCAACAGATAGATTTCAGTATTGATGAGGCAGATGTGTTATGGTTTAAGAACCGGCTAGTGGTCCCAAAGGTTCCAGAGTTACGTCGGCTCATTCTTGATGAAGCACATAGTACAAGGTTTTCTATTCATCCAGGGAGTAATAAGATGTATCAAGATTTGAAACAGAGATTCTGGTGGACCAAAATGAAAATTGAGATTGCTAAGTATGTTGCTAGATGTGATACTTGTTGTAAGGTGAAGGCGGTACACCTGAAGTCGGCAGGAATGTTACAACCCTTGCCCATTCCATCCTGGAAGTGGGAAGATATCAGTATGGATTTCATTACTGGGTTACCCAAGACCTCAAGAGGCTTTGATTCAATTTGGGTCATTGTGGACCGTTTGACTAAGTCAGCTCACTTTGTACCTGTGAAGGTTGACTATAGAGCATCTCGATATGCAGAAATATATGTTGCTCGGATTATGAGTTTACATGGAATACCCAAAACAATTGTTACTGACAGGGGTACTCAGTTTGTTTCGCAATTTTGGAGACAGTTTCAAAAGTCATTAGGTACTAAACTTCTTTACAGCACAGCCTATCATCCACAAACTGGGGGACAGACTGAAAGGGTCAATCAAATTCTAGAAGATATGTTAAGGTCATGTGCACTTAATTATTCAGACACTTGGGATGAGTGGTTACCATTAGCAGAATTCTCATACAATAACAGTTACCAAGAGAGTATCAAAATGGCACCGTTTGAAGCATTGTATGGCCGCAGGTGCAGAACTCCGTTGAACTGGTCAGAACCAGGAGAAAGATGGTTTTATGGAGTTGATCTGGTGAAGAAAACGGAAGAAAAGGTTAGGCAGATACAAAAGAATTTAAAAGTTGCTCAGTCTCGACAGAAGAGTTATGCAGATAAAAGACGTAGACCCTTGATGTTTAAAGTGGGAGATTATGTTTATCTGAAAGTGTCACCCATGAAAGGAGTTAATAGATTTGGAGTCAAAGGCAAACTCGCACCACGTTATATTGGTCCTTTTCAAATCATTGAAAAATGTGGGAAGGTGGCATATAGATTAAAGCTGCCTGAACAACTGTCAGCCGTGCACAATGTATTTCATGTATCACAAATGAAGAAGTGTCTGCAAGTACCTGATCAAGTGGTTGATGTTGAGGGAGTTGAACTTGAACCGGATTTGACATATTCTGAATATCCTGTCCGAGTTTTGGATCGAAAGGATCGTGTTACCCGGAGTAGAACAATTAAATGGTACAAGATACAATGGGATCAACATTCAGAGGAGGAAGCCACCTGGGAATCGGAGGATTATCTGTTGGAAAATTTCCCGGAGTTCTTTGCTTCTATCTAGGTTGCAATTTCTTCTTTAAACTGTAACCTATCCTTTTAAAATCTTTATGATGCAGAAAACCCCTACCTGTTTTGTAGACAAGTCTTGGACGTGTTTGCTTGACACGTTTCCTTTTCCATTACTTAACTCAAGGCTTTAAATCTCGGGACGAGATTTCTTTAAGGGGGAAGGGCTGTAACACCCCGGGTGTTATAGTGCTAATTAATCTGCCATGTCATCATAATGCATTGCAAAGCATCTCTATTAGGTTAACATTGTTATGCATCAACTAAAACAAGTTTACTTATCTAGGTTGAATGTGTTTCTCAGTGGTGTGCTCCGAACCCGAAAACCCTAATTTCGAATGCCACCGCAAATACTTAGTCCATGCCCTGCATAATTTGAGGTGTGCGACTGTGTTGCACACTAGTGTCAAGTGTAGGGTATGAGCTCAAGTACAACATTTAAAATGAAGCTCCAAATTTGAGTTTGAATTGGAGTCCCAAAACTTGTCACGAGTTTTCCGATTCAAATTTAAATTCAAATCTGGGGAGAAATGTAAAAGATTTTTTAAAAGCTAATTGGTCAACCAAGAGTGGCATTTGGTCAACCATGTCATGTTGGTCCAAATGATGCCCTTGGGTGAGGTTTTGATCACTAAGTAATCACCAATCAAAGTAGCAACAAATTTCGATTTAAAATTCCTCCGAAAACCCTAAATTTCAAAACCCTGTTTTACCCCTTTTGAAATAATTCAAAATCTAAGCAAAATTTGGAAAAAAGTTCAAAACCATGTTTGTAGAACTTTTCAAGGGCTACAACTTTGGTGTTTTGAGTTTTCAAAGTTTTAGTGTAAAATGTGGAGCAATTTTGAAAATAAACAAATTTCAAATTTAATTCATTTTTGTCCCCAAACTATGATTTCAAAATGGAGGCAGAATTTGAAAAAGTTTTGAACAGCAAAGTTGTAGGTCTGGTCAAGATATACAACTTTGATGTTTGGAGATTTTGAAGTTTCAATGTAAAATCAAAAGTAATTTCTAAATTACCAAATCTGAAAAATGTGTCCCCTTTTGAGTTTAAATTCAAATTTCAAAATCCAGTGAGAATTTGAAAAAGTGTTCAATACAAAACTTGTAGAGCTTGAAATTCTGAAGATTTCATAGATTGGAAGTTTTTTCAAGTTGTTACATGATTTTGAGAGTAATTTGAGAAAACAGTTTGGAATTTCAAAAGTTGGGGGGGAACAGCTACAGTGCACCGGCGAATCATGCACCGGCAGCGCGCGGCATGGGCGCCGGCGAGCCGCCGACGTCGCGCTGGCCGCTTCCACGACCTTCCATCCTGCCACCGCGACCACAGGGACCGCTTCGCGCTCTCTAGCTGCTTCCTTGCTTCACAGCGCTATAAAAGGGACCGACACCGCCACTGTCGCCGTCCGGTTTCATCATCGCCGCCGCCACCCGTCCTCATTGCTCCGGCCAAATTCGCCCTCCCTGCTCCACCGCATCCATCTCCATCTCGCCAATCGCTCCGCCATCACCTTGCGAACCTGTTGCGCCTCTTGGTGTAGATGCTACCGCTCAGGATCACCGGGGAACCATCGTCTTCCACCTCGGGTCGCCGCCGTCCCGGTTGAGCCCCGCCACCGTGATCAGCCGCCTCCAGTGCCTCTCCACTTCAACCGATCACGCCTCTGTGATCGTGGGTACGCCCCCTGATGCTCCCTGGCTAGATAGTTTAAGCTTTGCACCTTTGTGTCGTCGAATCGTCGGTCACCGTAGTTGCCGAGCCGCCACCGTCGTCGGTGAAGTGTCACCGGAGCTCGAACCGTGGGGCAAATTAGTAAAATGGAGTCGTGGGAAGGTGTAAGTTGGTGTCGGTCGGTTCAGTTGGTCGACCGAAGCCCCGGTCCACCGGCCGGCCACCGCGCGAAGGTGAGTGAGCGCGCGGGAGAGAACGAGAGAGCGGAGGTAGGTGATGACAGGTGGGGTCGGCCTGTCAGTGAGAGAGAACGGGAGAGTGAGCGCGCGCGGGCTGGGCCGCGGTGCTGGGCCGCTCGGGCGAGTGCGAGCGCGCGTGCGGCGGCGCAGCGTGAGCGGGCCGTCTGGTTGGGGCCGGACCGCGGGGAAAAAGAAAAGTCAGCCCGATTTTGTTTTTGTTTTTCTTTTTCAAATAAATGAATAGTGTTATTATTTGTTTATTTCATTAAAAATTGTGTAGAGTTCCAAAATTCATGAAAATTTTTGTGTAAGCTTTTCAATGTATAAACTATCTAGGAAAAATGTTAAATCATGAATTTGAATACTTTGTGCAGTAGAATTAATTAGTTTCATTAAAGATTAAATGCAACTTTCTGGAATTTTAATAATTAATTTATTAATCCAAAAATTATGAAATTTATTATAACACTGTTGTAATTCATTCTTAACCCATAGAAAAAGTTTGAGCTTGATTAGGTAAAATTTGATCAACTTCTAATTATGCCCTAATTAGTTAAATAGAAAATAAATGTTAATTTGAGAACTTTAAGTGTTGTGTGCCTTTTGATTGAGTGATGTCCTTAGATCACTACCCTTTTGTGATCTTTGGCACCTTAATTTTATGATTGAGCTCATTAGTAACTTGTTAGGTTAAAAGCTGGTATCGCTGGAATCGTCGCTTCTAGTTAGTAGGTTTTCTGTTTGCGACTGTACCGTAGAAGTAAGTTGTACTCAAGTCATAACTCGTAGCATGTTATCATCAAGCATCATGTTTATCATCGAACATCATGTTAAAGCATGTTATGTATTCGTGTAGTCTCCGCTTTCGAAGAAGCCGAAGTCGTCGATCAAGCTTCCGGAGAAGAGCGATCGTCGGTGGGTTTCGGACCTGTCGGTGGAGTCCCTCGAGTCTGAGTCAGTCGTCGTGTGCGAACAAGGCAAGCCCCGGTGCATTTAAACCCTACCTTGAGTTTTACAAATGTTTTATTATTTATATTATGGTTGACTGCATTAAGTAATTAGGAGTTGAGTGATAACCTAATTGCTGCATTATCATCCTTGATTATTGTGATATCAACCTTGATACCTGATTTACAGAAAATGCGTAGTATGCTTCGCTATGCTTAGAAGTTAAGCTTTTAAATGAATGTTTACATAGCCATGACGGCATATCGAATGAATATTGAAATATGTGAATGAACTTGTAAGATCGGGCGGGTGGTTTGGCCACTGCTAACATGCATTGGGAAAGGAGTCCCACTGTATTGTTTCCGCCTTATCAGTTAAGGACCGTACGTTGTTGGCCCTCGCGTCATGGAGTTTTTATTAGTACTAGCCATGTGCCCATGTCGGGTAAGCCTTACTTTGGTTAGTCCATTACGAGAACGTCTAACCTCGCACTGGGAGTGGAGAGATGGCGAGAGTAACGTGTACCCTCGGGGCTAGAATCGGGCCGGGTTCGAGGAGTACTGTGCTCTCGGGTGGCGATGGACACGTTCTGGTTTTGGGGAAAACCCGAGTAAGAGTTGATATATGCAAGATTCAGTTCTACATATGTCGTGTGGTTAGGAATCCCCAGCTGGGTAAATGAAGCGGTTCGAATCGTCGTTACTCCACGAGAAAGGAGTCTTGGCCTTGCACCAACATCGTAGTTAAGAACTGGAATTGAAAGAAAGAATGAGAAAGGTTTTGATGATAATTACTTTGATCTAGATTAGGATCACCTAGAATTGGTTAATGAACCATCAATGGTAAAAGTAAAATATTGAAGATAAGGACTTACCTTAGTAAGCTTTTCTGCAAAAGAAAATTTGATTCTTGATTACCCGTACCTTGATTCCCTAAAACTAGCATGCCCTTGGAGTCTTTGTCTTAGTCGGGTAAGTCTTGTTGAGTACTCTCGTACTCAGGGTTTGTTAACCCCTTGTTGCAGGTGCGGTTCATGAACAAGTCTGCTTCGAGCCTTGTTGCATGACCGTCGTGGTTGAAGACAGTGACGACGAGTAGATTGTGTGGCCTTTGGGCAAGGCATCTCGCTTGTGTGATGTAATAAAGTTACTACCGATACTTCTCTACTAATGGTTTGTAATAATGTTACATAAGGTTTGAAGTTTGAAAAACTGGTTTGTAATCTATGTTATTGTAAGACTTCCGCTACTTTACTCTGTTGAATATTTTGAATAAACTGTTGTAATATTGCAATACTCCTGTGATTGGATCCTGTTCGGAGGAAAGCAGGCCTTTTAAGTTATGGTGAACATAAGTACGACTGTCAGAGGTCATTATGACAATGAAGTGTACTTGTGGGCCATCGTAATTAGGAGGTTCTGTGACAGGTGGCAACAAATTATTTCACCAAATGGGTTGAAGCAATCCCACTGAAGACGGTGACGTCCCAAAACATGATTGACTTTGTCCAGGAGCATATCATCTATCGGTTTGGGATCCCTCAGACTATCACTACCGATCAAGGAGCAATGTTCATTTTTGAGGACTTCGAGAGCTTTGCTGCTGGTATAGGATTGAAGTTATTGAACTCTTCTCCCTACTATTCCTAGGCCAATGGACAAGCAGAGGCGTCCAATTAGACATTGATTAAGTTGATCAAGAAGAAGATAATCGATCGGTCAAGAAAGTGGCACTTAATATTGAATGAATCATTATGGGCTTATCGGATGGCATCCCACGGATCGACTAAGTGCTCTCCTTATGAATTAGTTTATGGACATGCAGCCGTTCTTCCTTGGGAGATCAGGACTCGATCATGGCGTATTGAATCTCAAGAAAATCTAATAGCCGGTGATTACAAAGTTTTGATGATGGACGATCTAGAAGATATAAATTGTCATCGGCTTTGCGCTTTGGAAAACATTGAAGCTAACAAACTAAGGATCGCCAAGTATTATGACAAGAAAGTCAAAGCCAAGCAGTTCCACAAAGGTGAATTGGTTTGGAAGCTGATCTTGTCAATTGGGACCAAAGACGGTGCATATGGCAAATGGTCGCCTAACTGGGAAGGGCCTTATCGTATTACTCGATGCGTGCCTGGCAATGCTTACTTCTATGATATGCTAGAAGGTGAAGAGTTCAACAGAGCGCTCAATGGAAAGCACTTCTAGAAGTATTATCCCAGTATTTGGGTCGATGCTTGAACTAGCCGACCGAATTCTCAATCAAGCTTTTATAGCCGATATAAGAAGATATCGCCTTCAGAACAAAAATGAATAACCAAAATTCAGCCTAAGGTGGCAAAAGTTGATGTGGTATGCATCACCTTTAGAGCAAAAAACATATATAAAAGCCAAGATCATGAGTAAGGTCGCTGAAGCAATAATCAATGGAAACAACGTGCAAAAAATGAAAGTGAGCAGCCAACCCCAAGGTAGTGTGTGTGTGTGTGTGTGTGTGTGTGTGTGTGTGTGTGTGTGTGTGTTGTGTGTGTTTGTGTGTTTTGAATGTCCTATTAGTGTTGAGCTTGTTATTTGCGTTACTTCTATTACGAATGTGTGTTTGTTCTACGGATTTGCCACTTCTCTCTCGTTCTAGCTCTCTGATGTCTGATTCATTTCTCTCTTGCTCTCGCTATCGCTAGTTGCAGTGCTGCCTGCCATGGACTCCGACTCTGACACGTCCGACAAATTCTCCCTAGAGTGCTTCCGTATCATTCGCCACCGCCCGATCCCATGCAAGAAGCCATGACAAGGCACAGATTAGGAAGGTGCCGATGCCATGTACGTGCCCACCCCCACCATGGTCGCGTTGTTGCCGGACCCACCTTATAGTCCTATGTTTGACGATGCCCAGAGACAGCCGGGACCAGGCGCAGATCAGGAAGGTGCCGATGCCGTGGACGCACCCATGGCCATGGAGAGGAGGAGGTCGCAGGACCCTCCTCCTAGGTCTAAATCTGGTCCTCGCCGGAGGCAGCCGACCACAGACAAGGGGCATCTAGCACAGATGCGGGTAGTCTTGTCCGGGCAATCCAACGCACTCATAGCTCTTTTGAATAAGCAGCGTGGGGGTAAAATCTGAATGGCGACAACAACAAGGTGTGTGGAAGCTGTTCTACTAAGAAGGATGGCTCCTGTGACTGCAACTCCAGCTTTGAGTGTAATATCTGTCCTGACCTGGCTAAACAGCCCATGGTTACACCATGTGGTCACCTCTTCTGCTGGCCATGCTTGCTCCAGTGGCTCCATGCACAGTCACCCTTCTCTGAGTGCCCTGTCTGCAAGGTCGAGGTACTGATGGAAGCGAACGTCACTCCGATATATGGAAGAGGCGGTGAAGAAGGGGATTCCACCACCAACCCTGACTTGCCACCCCCAGGCCGGAGGCAACAAATGGTGGACACAAGAAGGCAGTTGATACAAAACTAGGGTGTAGTGAGAGGCCTCCCAATCCTAGCAGTGCATGTTACGCTGTGTCCCCTCCTAGTCCGTCCAATACAGGAGCTGGCTCCTCTAACATTGCATGTTACACTGCGTTCATTAGAACAAAGTGCTGCAGCTTCTTGGTGACCAATTTCCATCCTTATTTTCTTGATATAAATATCATTTGTTTGCCTAAACTAAAGCTTCAGTAAGAATACATTTACCTTTGCTGATATATCCTCAAAAGCATTTAATAATGTGTGTGGAACATAAATAGATTTCAAAAAAGAGATTGCAAAAGCACAGATCAAATGTTCCTTAAAAAAAGCACACATCAATTTTGAAGATTCACTCTGTCCGTTCGTGAACCTCTGACATTTTGGACGATGGTGTATTACTGTTGAATATATAAAGTATATAACTCACTACTGTTGTATGCATGAAAATGATAATAATTTTCGTAGAAAGTATTTTCTAAACAAATTTACTAAGACTGGTTTTTTTCATTTGAGCAATCCAAATAGGTTTTAGTAGTCAAGAGTTACTGATAATATTATGGTACATGTATTTATACGGCGACACGGATTCAACACACTGCATGATGTTGATGATATGATCAGCTTTGCCATACCTTAATTTTATTCGGTCCTCTGCCACTAGCAGTAACAGGCATGATTGCACCATTCTGTACATATTTTTGCTATGTCTTTGGTGGATTATCTTCCATATGTATACAAATTTGAGAAACAACATGCCATTTCGATGCGCATGTGTTAGTTTAACACTCTGCTAGTAATGCTTAAAAAATTCAAAATTTTGCTGTCAGATTGAGGTATCTATACTTGTACATAGAGAATGGCATTTCTTTCATCTGTAGCCCCAATGGGAGAACCAATTAAAAGACGAAAACAATTAACAAATGCACCAATGGGACAACCAATTAAACAATGAAAAGTAAACTTCTTTCATCTGGAGCAACTAACAAAAACATTTTAAACAAAAATTCGGCAACATTTAGAATATATTACATACCATGCCATGTCCTAGCATTTAACATCACAGTCCGTGCAGTGTTCACACAATGAGAGTGTATATATTACACATCATGACTGTTCCCCGTTAGTTCCTACGGGTTTACTGAGTCTGTAGACGCCTCAGCCTTAGCTTCTTTCCTCTGTCGGCATTACGTTGGGAGTGTACCCCATGTCTGTGTGGTCACGCTGTCGAGTATGCTGGTGAGTATGGAGACAGTATCGTCGGATTTTTCCTGGGCCCTGCAATCAAATAGATGTAAAATTTAAAGCAAAGCGGTACCACGGTTAGCACTGAGAGGGTTACTTAAGTTGGAATAGTACCAACTCTGTGTCTCCTTGTGATTGAGTGAGACTTTGTGGTGTGCACTTTATATGGGACAACCCAATCTCGTGCTGACTCCATGATGTGTCTGATCCTTAATCCTCTGAGCTGGAGCTTTCCGGCTAAAAGTTGACCACGTAGCTCTATATAGGGTCTCACTATGGCTGCATCCCTCGCCTTGTCATGTCATCGTAGACATCTACAATGTCATCACCATCATCGGAGGAATCCTCGACTTTCTTGTCCATGTATGGTGGCCTGATGTAGATCCTCATAGAGGAGTGCAGCGGCCAAAGAAGGTGTCGATAAACCAATTTGATTGTGTGCTGCCCCATCTCCTTGATCCCTATGCTTCCTGTCTTCCTAAATATGAAGAGGCTGAGTGGGGGTCACGCGCCAATCCTTCTTAGCGTAGAGCCTCCTCCGATCATACCTACATGGTGTCAAACAATGACACTTATTAACAAGTGTTGTAATTTAACAAAGAAAGATAATTCTAACAAACAAATATGTAATTTCACACACTTATGCTAAGCTTGGCTAGTTGAAAACTTAATAGGAGCATACGATTGCTGCTTATTGCCAAATTGCCTATGCACTCTACATGGCAGGTGTGCCTCAACAATGTGGAAGACGACCACTGGCACGTAGCACCTCCAGAGCCTGTTGCCATGCTTGGTCATGACACTCAAGCCGTATTCCTCCAACACATCCTGTGCTGAATGCCCCCACACAACCTACATATATTCAGAAGTCATTTGCATTTAATGAACAAAACTCGATGCCACATGAGATGTTCCGACCTGGTGCTGCATGATCACATCTAGGAGATCGATGTGCAACCTGTAGTGCATGTCTGGGTTCCCCAACCAACTTGGTGTCCTTCCAAATATACAGGCATAAAGGTGTTAGTGTCTTGGTGTGGCCAATGCTGCAAAATAGGAGTTTATGTAGTGCCCACTTTTTATGTCGTCCCAGTTTCAAAATATATGGCCTGTTTGGTAGAGATTCACCACTGCGAAAAGTTAGTCTAGATCTGGGATTCACAATGGATGACCGTGGATCTACCAGAGAACTATTTGGCTACACTACAACTCCAGATCCACGAAACTGAGGTTTTTGTGGGAATATAGGTTAAATGAAGACAAGTCTTCCATATTCAGCTGCAGCCACACCTGTGTAACATGCTTTCATCTGAGGAGAAGGTCATTTTAGTTTGGACATTGGAGTTTGGACTCCCAACAAGGGCATGGTGACAACTACTGTCTACAGTCCATAGCTTAAAGACCAAATAACCTCTCCTAGCACACCAACAGAAAGTTGTGGCTTGTGCAGCAAACACTATCTAACCAGAATTAGTAGGTTCAAATAGATAGATAGATAGACATATTTTTATTTTCACAACCAAATAATGCAGGAAGAGAAATTTGTGAAGCCTAAATCTGACTGCATTATTCTGATGCCTATATGGTCCAAGGACTCCATGCTAGGACATGCAGGAACTTCAAAAATCAGTGATTATCAACCAGAATACCACAGGTAACTGAAGGAAGTACTCTGTATCTTGGAAGAATCCAGTTGCTCTCACGGCATATGTCATCCAGTTCCTGCAATGACTACTGTCAGACAGAGGATTGTAAGGGCACTCAAGATAATAATTTACATAAGATGATGTTTCTTTCCTGGCATTTGTTGCATAGAAGTATGCCATCTTTCAGTTCACTAGTAGACACATGGACTTTAGTCCTGGTTTCCCAACCGGCCGGGATTATGAACCCGGGACTAAAGGCATGACACTTTAGTCCCAGTTGCCTTGAACCCGGACTAAAGCTCCTTCAAGAATAAAAAAATAATGCCTCCCACCTCTGTGCCTTGCGTGAGATTCGAACCCAAGACCTCGTGCATTGCCTCGCAAGTACCTTTCGAAGCCACCTACACAGCACATGTGACTTTGGATCGGGTGCTTTCCTTTTGAACCAACCCGTCGGAGGACTTTTAGTCTGGGTTGATAACACCAACTGGGACTAAAAGGACCTTTAGTCCAGCTTGACAACACCAACCGGGACTAAAGGGTCTACTTTTAGTCTGGGTTGGTGTTATGAACCGGGACTAAAGGGTTAAGGCTTTGGTTAACAAACAGTTATTAAGTTACTTACTTGGACCTCACCACGTTAGCAGCGTCTAGGGGCCTGATACCCACCACCTACTCCACCATGTTCTTTCAACCATCGTGGTCCAAGTTCCTCGTGACCGTGGCCCCGTCCAAAGGAAGCCCCAAAGAAAAGGGCCATGTCTTGTAGCGCGATAGTCATCTCGCCATAGGGGAGGTGGAAACCGTGGGTCTCTTGATACTATCTATCGATCACAGCGGTGATAAGAGGCCCATCCATGTCAGGTAGGCCATCATTGACAACATAGGCTAGCTCGAGAATGCCGACAGGTCATATATACGACATGTACCTCTCGTCCCACCGGTGTGGAGTGCGGTCCCGGGGCCTCAAGGGGCTCAACTGTGGGTGTAGATACACATCTATCAGCAGGTGGGCCTAGTGCTTGCTATCTTAAAACAACTCAAGCACTGGGTATACCTAGGTGTGCCATCCTATATGACAGAAACCAAAAAACAGTAGAAAAATTAGAGTAATAAACAATAATAAAGGAACTATGAATATGAAAAAAAATAATTGCAAAACTTCTTTTACTAGCTGGAAAGCACACATACACTCTGCATTGCTGCCTAACTTATTATGTGAAGGAGATATATTGCACTTGTATCCTGATCCAATGTGTTTCATGATATGGAATCATGGACAGTATGCTAAAGTAAATTATTGAGGTTACTATATTACTGTGAGACCATTTCCTTGTCCCTGAACTATATAACTGTACACACAATAAGGTTTTAATTAAAATATACTATTCAATAATTTGTGGATCATCCTTCTCCGGTACAAGCCCAACAAGAGCCCACAAATGTCTAGGGTTTTCACCCCTCTACTATAAACACCCTTCCTTCAATAGAGTATTCACACATATTCCCCATTCCCAATCTTCTTCTTCTGCTCCCCATATCTTTTATGTTGGAAGAAATAGATCTACAAGATCAAGGTGGAATTTCAATCCACAGGGAAACACCATAGGTGAGAACTCATACATCCAAGATGCATCAGCTTGACTTTCCAATTGCTCATATTGTCCCATCTTCTATCTAGTTCAGGGCAACAACCAGATCAGTTTTCTTGAAATACATTCTATTTTGTTTCTGTTGGCAATAATCAATCTGCACAAAAGTTTATCTCGATCACCAACCATGCTTAAGGGCATAATATTTGGATGTTTTCTTGATCTAAGCAGACCTAAGCTACATTCTTTGAATGTCACAAGTGTTTGACCATATCACTAGGGCATTTTGGATGGCCTCATCTTCAGGCTTATGTTTGAGAAGGATGGTTGGGGACGACACTGGGCAGTGCATGGAGGTAATCATGTTAGGGAAGTGATGGCTAGAGGGTTCGAAATGGGGGGCGACTAGCAGAAGCATGTGAAAGCAAGGTAAGGTAACTAGACCAAGCAGAGAAATTGTGTGTGTGTGGCCCATCAGAGTTGGTTTTAGAGAAAAGCTGAGGGTGGAGGGGGTTACAATCATTGGTTCTGTTTACATGTATGGGTTGTACAAACTTTACGCATCACTTTCATTCTTGCTACTTTTTCTTACAAATAGAATTCTTGATTTTGAACTTAAATACTTCATTATTATTTCATTACATATGAGAATGTGTCTCATACATATTCCCACAGTGATTGCGTCATCCACTCATCCTGCAGCATGGGCAAGCCAGCTCCGTTCCTCGTCCAGCTACTCACCCATCCAAACCATAGTTGCGCCATCATGGCTTTTTCCTTGCATACCAACTTCACCTAGTCAATGTTGTTGATGACGCTATGGCAAGCAACGCGTCCTCCCTGCCCCCGGTGCTGGCGTTGATGAGTCCATGGCGGGTGTGCACGAGTCACCCGGACACCTCTTCGTACATGTGATTTCTGGCTCGATCTCTCTGTTTCTCTCAATTTTATGTCACTATAAGGTTTTTACCCTAATCAAACCACTTGTATTTGCAACACCATAAATTTAGTTGCAATAGGAGGCTCTATTGCAATATGGATTATAATTGGTTGCGATACATGACACTTATTGCTTCTAAATTATTGGGGTTGTGTTAGTCCTAACCTTCGTTGCGACATGTAGGTGTTATGGTCACGATTAAACTGTGGTTGCAACTACGTTTAAATATTGCAACAAATTAACCTGTGTTGCATTAATAATAATTTTGTTTTGCTATAACACGTCATTGTTGCCACCATTCGATCGATGGTTGCTAGTAGTTTTCAATATTGCCATGAAATAATTGTGTTGCCTTAGTATTGGCATGCGTTGCGAAAGGTCACGCTATATTGCATTGAAAATATGTTTCATTGCATGACATAAGGATCTATTGCTACCGCCGATAACATATGTTGCAATATTGGAGTACATCTTCTTGGTCTAGGAAAAAGGCCTAAGGCCACGCCACCGCCATCCAAGCCAGGGACGATTGTGTGCTAGTGCTGCTCTCCTCACACCCCACATCAACACACTGCTGCCCTCCAACACAACACCATAACCCTCAACCATCAACGAAGGATATCTGCTTGTGCTCATAAGAATTTTCCTAGTGTTGAAGTTTCATTCTCTAAAACACCTGACCAGGAAACTATTTAAACTCATGAATATTTGTTTATGGTAACACAACACAATTTGGAAATTACAGCCATATTTTTGCATATACCATACTGAAATGGAGACCAGAGGGGCCAATCAAAGCCGATTAAAATACTTCCCTGAGAAGAACTTGGCCTGTATCCCAATTCTAACCCAACACGCCTCTTTTCTAATTGGCAAAGTCACACACGTCAATTTATGATATGTCGACTATAGGAACAATTGGAAATTTCTCGAAGCAGTGTGGAAGCAAAGTGACAAAGCACAAATTTAATTACTCGCTAATTAGCTAGCAAAAGCTCTAATGAGCATGCAAAATATTAAACCAAGAGGTAATAATGAGAAAAAAAATACACACAAACTGGAATTAAATTAAATAATCTAAACACACTTGACTAACCAGAAAAGGAGCCGGCTAAACGATTAAGGACTAGCAAAGATATGTATCCAAACCGAATAACTGTAGCTAGTCCCTGAGCCAAACATTGAAAACATAGATAAAATAAAGCTTACCAAAGTAGCAACAGTAACTAGTGCTGATGCATACATGTAAGTCGTGATTGCCTAAAAGTCCATTACTGTATCACGAAAATGACATTGCCTAAGGATTGACTCTATACAGCTATACAAAATTCAGAACACTGACTAAAACTTAAAAAAAACTAAAAGCTAGTGAATCAACAATGATTAAAAGCTGGTTGAGAGCAAGGAATTATCACCCAAGCACATCAATTTCCTCTCTCGCTCTCTCTCTCCCCATAACCCAGTCACCGCCTCTACTCAGGTGATCACCACCTCACCCCGGCCCTCACCCTCCTGTGTGCTGTGTGGCACTATCGGCGCCATGTCCCCGGTTCCCCGCCTAGCGACGGTCGGCGCCCTGTGTTGCGCGCCCGCGCTGGAGCTCCCGGCAGCACTTGGTTGCTGCGCCGCCGCCCCGTTGCCAGCCAGCCCTGCCTGATTCGCCGGTTGGCCCGTGCGCAACACAGCTGCTTGGGACAGGCACGCGGCACGCCAAGCCCCGGATGTGGCGCTGCCCGTGCGTGGGTTAGGTTAGATTTTTTTTGGTTTAGTTCCTTATTAACTGAAGAAGATAGCGATTCTTTGTAGTATTTTAGTGAGCTGCTGAGATCCGAAGATCGGTAGTGGGCTGCTCTGCTGCTGTTCCGTCCTGGTTCCTGGTGGTTCTTGTCTCCTCGTCTGCAATCCACCTGCCTGCTCCGCTTGGCTGGTGCCTGGAGGTGTGTGATTCTTTTCTGTCCCCTATGTGGTTGTTCGCTTGCGAATGTGATTGCCAACTTTTGGAGTATTGATGAAAGCTGCATTTCTGTCCACAGTACTCCATAGGGATCCTTTTTTTTATCCTCTCCATAGGGATCCTTATTCCTTAGTAGAATTTTTAGTTTATAATAATTCTAGAGGGGAATTGCTCGTCCTCTTTCTAAAACTGTACACATCTCAAAGCAGTCATTTAATAAATTAATATTTTTTATTATTTGCAACAGGGTTCTGCATGGGCCCAGCCCATCCAAGCCCAACCCTGATCCAGAGGTGAAGTCACGTTTGTCAAGGTCTCCGTCTTCGGCCACCGTTTCCCTCGGGTCAGAACTCAAACACGTATGCTCCCTCCTCTGATCCCTGTAGAAGAAGCCTAGGAGCTCACTCCTCTGGTCCCTTGCGGCGGCGGGCGGACCGAGTCAAGTGCGGCACCCCCCTTCCCCCTCCTCCCCCGATCCCATTTGCTGGCAGCTGGCAAGGAGGTTTGGTGGCGCCATCATCGCCGGGGAGGAAGAAGAAGTCCCCGTGAGCTGCTGGGCCACCGGCCTGGGGAGGCGCCCTACCACGCCCCGCCGTGCCACTGGCCGGGAGGCACCTGTCCGCGCCCCCGTAGCGCCACGAGCCGTCGGTGCCCCTGTGAGCCGGGAGCCGCTAGATCCAGCACCGAGCAGTGAATATTTGGGCCTTGGCACTGAAGGAGGGGACATCTTCGCGAGCTCTTGTACCGCAGAGAAGAAGACACTCTCGTTCTACAGATTGCTGCTGCTATCTGAAGCCTCGTGCTCTTCGCTTCACTTCTCTGTTGAGCCGTTGTCAGAATGTCCACTGCGAAATTGATGTGTGCCTTCTTATTGGAAACATGTGTCTGCAGGTAAAGTATTGCAGGCACAGGAAACTCTCCAGCCTTGAGAGCAATGCCTTCTGAAGCCTGTACGACATCTTCTCTTACTCAGTATGGCTGCGAATGTCTCGTTTCTTCAGATTCAGACGATAGATATTGGCATTAACATTCTCATTAGAAACTAATGTTCCTTGGCTTCTTGCCTGAACAGCAACCTGTGTTCTGACTGAGTGCAAAGCATCGTTGGCCCTATCTGCACGGCCCACCTCCAGTGATTTTTTCCAAAGTGCTCTATGCTTTGGAGATGTAGCTCTAGTCCCTGTATGGACTTCTTGAAAAATATAGTTTATCATGAATCATGATATAACAAAGAGTGGGTCACACAGTCTGTTTTGCTTAAGATCTGTCGAAAGAATTGGTTTAAGGCTATTGCCATCTGGCAGACGAGAATTTTCTGATATATCAGCCAATCTCAGTGTATAGCAATTTAACAATAATATTGTACCAAGAGCTGATCACCAATTTGTCATAAATTGATTACTTACCGCAATTTTTGAATCTTGCATTGCACATTTGAGTTGAACCTGAAGATTTAACTAGCAATACTCTTCTACGTTGCAGCAGCATCCTGGTACCTCAGATGGGGACGCCTTGCATCCATGTATTTTGCAATGACCGGTATAATATTCAGAACATCGCAAACATTAATATGGTTGTCTTTGTATGCAGCTGCTAGACGCTATCTTAAAGACATGCAAGCTTGTATATCTTAGTAGTTAGTACCAACTGAACCAACAGCTGCCTTGCTGATCTTATGCAATGCAAGTGGTAGTTGTTTCTATCTGCAATGATGGCCAGAAATCTGAAACCAGCTGCAGGACAGAAGATATGTACAGATGAGATTGTGCTCACGTTCTTGTTGGCAAGGTTTTCTGTACCGGTATTTTAAAAATCTCGGTGGTCACCGATAAACGGGAATATCGGATATATCGGAAATTTATCGGCGATAGAAATAAAATTTCAGAAGAAATTTAGACAAAAAATGACTCATTTTGTTCAGGAAAGCGCATAGATCATTTCTAAACAATCTAACATAAAAAACTAAATAAAACATATTATCAATTGCTTATTCGATGAGGAGGGCAGTGACATGGTTGGAGCGTGCTGAGTGTGTTGCGGCGGTGGCAACTTAAACTTAGAAGAGAAGGGGACAGAAAATTAAACATGAATTAAGGTTAGAGTATTGGGTGGGCTTTGGCGTCTATTTGGATGACAAAATTTTAAAAATATGAAAATTTCGGACGATAGAGGAACAATTTCGGACCTAGCCGGTAAACGGGATATCTCGGAAATTTCGGATTCTACCGGCCGATATTTTTTTCCCTGCTTGTTGGTTAGAGTAGAGAATAGGAATACTTGTTTAGTTAGCAGCCTAGGCCGAATAGAATGGCCAGAAATCTGCTTGTAAAATAATTTCCTTTTTATTTTTTCCACTTTATATTCAGGATCCTGATCCACAAATTTGGAGGTGGTGTTCTAAGCAATTGTTGAGTATGTGAGTAATGAATTCCATCACAGTTAAGTGCTGAATCGCACCCTTGTTTTTTCAAGCATTGTGGACTTATGTCAAAATAGTGCATTGGTTCTTATGGACTGTACGTCTCTGCTACATTTGTGTCAGGAAGCAAATTATAGACTTCTGAAACTAATTCCTTCCGGACGACAGGAAATACTTATAAACAAGTTGTAAACTTTCCATTTAGACTTGTTAATGTGTATCTCTATAATTTCACTGGGGTGGTGTGCTGTCTTCAGCATCCTTGTGTCAGTGGCCAGCGGCGAGTACTTTTTCTTAGAGGATGTCCCCGAAGAGACAGCGGCGAGTACTTCACTCTTCTTCTTATAAATTTGGCACCGAATCGGACGCAGCCACCAAACCTGCCGGCTCCCGGCTCACAGGGGCACGGCCGGGCGCCTCCCCCGTCCGGACTCCGGTGTGCCCTGCGCCGCGGGAATCTGCTGGCTGCCAGCAGATAGGATCGGAGGAGGAGGATGACGGAGGTGCCACACTTGGCTCGGTCCGCCGGCCACCGCTGCTTGGGAATGGCCGCCGCAAGGGACCAGTGGAGGGAGCTCCTAGGCTTCTTCTGC
Organism: Saccharum hybrid cultivar R570; assembly: GCA_038087645.1. Lineage (NCBI taxonomy): Eukaryota > Viridiplantae > Streptophyta > Magnoliopsida > Poales > Poaceae > Saccharum > Saccharum hybrid cultivar. Next base: position 3,882,096 of record JAQSUU010000733.1, read on the forward strand.
AGATCGGAGGAGGCGGCGTGAATACGGAGAGCCGGACAAAGGTGACTTCTCCTCTGGATCAGGGCTGGCCTCGGGCTGGGCTTGGACGGGCTGGGCCCATGCGGGACCCAGTTGCAAAATAATAAAAATATTAATCAATTAAATCGATTGCTTTGAGAAGTGTGCAGTTTTTATAAAGAGGAGTACCGGAGCGGTTCCCATTCTAGAGATGTGATAAATTTTGAGGTCTTCTTGCTTCGTGCTAATTTTTTAGAGATTCTTGCGTGCTGACTTGCTTATAACTTTTTTTTTACCACTATTAGATGTTTGCTGACTTGCATCCTAATAGTCTCATAATAATATAGCAGAAGCAAGTGATCAGTGATTGTAAATAATAGGACTATTAAAATTGTTTTTTCTCTCTGAAATATTTATGTTTGTGTGTTTCTTCAAACTTGAATATTTGTGAATGTATTGTAAGGAACCATGCAGCAGTATGACATCCCATCTTATGGTTTGTTCAGACCAAAAAGATGATCTAGATATGTCTGCAGTCGGCAGGATGCATGTGAGACATCCTCATTTGGGAGGTTTGCGGTGGGCAGGATGTTACTGCTATGAAATTATTATGTTCCTGTTTATAAAATGCAGGGCAATGTGGACAACCAAAATAAGGCTACAAGGATGCAAACTGAGATGGAAATGATTTGTTAGGGGAAATCTGGAGAGGAAAAAAGGGGATGAGATGTGATTGTAGCAGTTGTCAATGCTTCTTTGCAATGCTTGTAGTTCAATGTGTGTTGTTGTATTCAGACTTCTGAGTCTAGACCTGAGTAACCAAGAAACTTCAAAATATATAGTATGTGTGCATATTATTCTCAATTTTAGTAGAGTTTAGTTGCAGCACTGAAATTAGGAGTTGGTACATGGTAGTAATTAAACACTGAAATGTGCTGCAGCCTGCATTTTACATCAAGATTCAGATTACAATGTCAGCATCTGTAAGCACGAACCAAGAAACCAAATCCTGTTCCCTTCTATTTTACAGAAACATGGCCTGTAGATTCAGACATGGCATGTAGATTTACATATTCATACATGGCCTGTAGATTTACATATCTTGACATGGACTGTAGATTTACATATTAGACATGTCCTAATTTTCCTTTTATAGTGCAGAACAGAGTCTGACCTATGTCTTGCAGCTAGTTTGCGGTGACCAGGATACAACAGTGACTATGTTGGTAAATGGCTCTCCAAAATCACCTTTGCATAAATTAATGATGGTGAAGACTGACATACCTAGACAGTGCATTCTAATGTGTCTTGTCAAATTGACCATGTTGTAAGCACCAGCAAGCTGCAGCCTTAATCTTAGTGCTTTCTCCTGCTTTTCATTTAGAGCACACATCTTTCATTTTAGTATTGATCCATTTTCTTCTAAAACTCAGCCAACTGAATCATGCAATGGTTTTCGCGCTGTAAAACTTCAGTAACCAGCTTGCGAATTGGTCATGGTTCATGTAGCCTATAGACTAGGATCATGACAAGTTTGCTAACACTGATTGCAATCATATGTGACAAGCTGCAGGTACATATCTCTAGCTAGCTTCAGTTCAACAGTAAGTTTCTGTTTCACTAGAAATGTTATGTTTCAGCAGCATTTGAGTAGTACATACATATTTTATATCCATATATTCTCCACATGCTCAGGTGCAGACTTATTTGATTCAGTGCAAAGACTAAATATGTGTAACCAATGTGAAAAGTTGGAATTTGCGTAATAAGAGGATGGTCACACCCCAGGACTGTTCCACTATGTGTCTATGTCTATACAACAACGATCTTAAAGAAATATCAGGCATACAAGAATGTCATTTACCTATGTATTTCATCTACATAGTTTATTGTGTTATATTCCTCCCATCCTGTTGTAATAATTTCAAAGAATGGCTAGATACCAAACTGTTAAATGATCTGTTTAAATTTCATCAGAGAAATTGAACCTGCTTTATCCATGCAAATCAGGACCAATGTTCGGACAATAGATTAAATCATTCTGTGACTGATTATAAAATGCAGGGAAGCTTGGGTAGCTAGAAGAACAAGGGATTATGCCTGCATGCTGGTGCTGATGGTTCATCAAGATATGGATAAGTGAATGAAGATATAGTTCATTTATCAGGGCAAACGTAGTTACTCTGTAGTCTGAGAGGATAGTTTTATTATGTTGTGCTCATGTTTACTTTAACATTATGATGATTGTACTTTTTGGTTGAACGATTCATCGAAATTAATGAAAGTTTTATTTCATATATATGATGATGAAATTTACAATATTGTTATAATTACTTTACATGAATAATATATTAACAATAAATCTGCAACCGGAGTGACAAAAAATCTCCTCATCGCAATAAATAGAAATGCAACAATTGTGATAAATAATATTGCCACGTAGGTTGAGCGTACCACAATGCCTCGTTGCAATACCACTCACGTGGAATGAACAATTTTTGTGGCCACTTAAGTTATTGCAATGAAACATTGTGCGTTGGAATTACGGATATAGCCACCAAATGATTTTCGTTGTAGAAGATTTTATTGCAATGGAACAAAGTGTGTGGCAATTAGTTCTATTCCCACTAAGCAATGGCGTTTCAATATTGGTTCATTTTTGCAACACAATTTTTGGTGGCAATATAGTCTATTGCCACAACGTGTGTCATTTGTTTTTTATGCTCGTTGCGAAAGTCAGAGTATCACAACACGTCAAAATTGAGTCGCAATAACCTCTTGCAACATATATAAATGCCACGACTCACAACGAAACCAACTTCGAAGCATTTGTTACGCATTGCAACCAAAACACCCATATTGCAACCATTCATAGGCGTGGCTCTAGGGTAAAATCCTTGTAGTGTGTGACGATTTTTTGTTTTTGCACGATGCCACATCAGGTTGGAGACGGAGCAGAGGAACTAGGCGAATCTAGTCTAGGACACTTTCAGTGAGATCGGTGAGAAGCTGCTCGCCATCGATGCGACGGAGTACATCCGCCTGAGAGCGGTCTGCAAGCCATGGAGAAGCTCCACTCTAATCGTCCAACCTGGGAACCGTGTTTCCTGTCGAGGCGCTGTCTCGACCATCCTTCTCCAATACAAGCCGAACAAGAGCCCACACATGTCTAGGTTTCCAACCCCCTACCATAAATACCCCTCCTTCCATAGAGTGTTCACACCTTTTCCTCATTCCCCATATTCTTCTACTCCCAGTATCTTTTTTGTTGGAAGAAATAGATCTACATGGATCAAGGTGGAATTTCAATCCACAGGGAAACACCACAAGTGAGAACTCATACATCCACGATGCATCAACTTGACATCCCAATTGCTCATATGTCTCATTATCTATCTAAGTGGTGTCCGTTGCTAAAGATGATGTCCGTCGCTATATACATATAGCGATGGCTTCATTAGCAACTCCAAGGGTCCATCGCTACAACATTTAGCAACTGACTGTCCATCGCTGTACACCCCTTTCAACAACTCCAAATCAATCACTGTTTAAAGGTTGTGGTGTAGTGTCAGGGCAACAACTAGATCAGTTTTCTTGAAATAGTTTCTATTTTATTTCTATTGGCAATAATCAATCTGCACAAAAGTTTATCTCCATCACCAGCCATGCTTAAGGGCATGGTTTTGGTTGTTTTCTCGAACTAAATAGACATAGATTCTTTGAATGTCACAAGTGTTTATCCTTATCACTAGGAAATTTTGGATGGCCATATCTTGAGGCTTATGTTTTCAGAAGGATGGCTGGGGACAGTATTAGGTTGAGGATTGAGGTAATCATGTTAGGGAACTGATGGCTGCTGGGGTCAAAGTGGGGGCAACAAGCAGAAGCAAGTGGAAGCTAGGTAAGGTTGCCAGCAGCCATAATTGAGAACCAGCAGAGAAATTGTCTGTGTGTTTGGCAGCAGGGCAGTGTGTGGGTGGCTCACCTGAGTTGGAATCAGAGAAAAAGACGGAGAGCGGGGTAGTGGAGGGTGACGATGGGGCGAGATCTGCTTTTCTGCTCACGTTTGCATGCTGCTAGTATCTGCATTCTTCACTTTTTATAATTATATAGTATAAACCAGTTACCAGTGGTGTCCGTTTGAAAGAATCACTCTAGTTGGATTTGTCATTAGCAATGAGCCGTAGGCCATAATTAAGTGTATGTTTTGTGAGTATTATATCACTAGAAGGCAATGATTGATGCTGTATTTAATGAGCATATTGAGCAAAGATATGTCTTGGATTTTCTTTACCCTTATGAACTGGATCTTGCATAGTTCGGTGCAGAAATGTAATTAAGCAGTGTGTGACGTGATATCACTACTCAGATTGATATTTGAAAGAGGATGTATACATTGATCTTTTGATGAGGTGGACAATGTATTCCTCTGTTCCAACATCGAGTCATTCCTTGAGCAAAAAGTGGAAGCATCTCATCAAGTTTTACTTGGATCTGTTCAGCATGGATGAATCGAAGGAACGTGACCTATGTAGTATACGTGTGGATAGGCTAGGGACAACTATAATATTTCTCTATTCTTTTTTTTCGATGCCTCAACTCTTCAAGTACAAGCTGCAGTATCTGAACTTATGCACCAACTCACACCATAATATTTCTCTATTCTCGCAAAGGTTGTACAGTTCCTTTAGGTTGTTATATGAAACGAAACAGAGATCACAGCACAGTGTCAAAAGCTGCTTTTTGTGGTCAAAATCTGCTCAAGTCAGTTTACATGATGTATGGTTTGTACAATACTTTACGCATCACTTGCATTCATGCTACTTTTTCTTACAATTAGAATTCTTGATTTTAAACTTAAATACTTCTGTTTTATTTCATTACATATGAGAATGTGTCTCATACATATTTCCAGAGCACCTGCGTCGTCGACTTGTCCTGCAGCTTGCGCAATCCAGCTACCTTCCTCGTCTGCCTACTCACCCATCCAAACCCTAGCCGCACCGTCATGGCTTTCCTTGAAACCAACTTCACCCAATCACTATTGTTGATGACGCTGTGACAGGCAACCCTATCGCAGTCCTCCCTGCCATGGCGCTGGCGTTAATGACGTCCATGGCAGGTCTGCACGCGTCTCCTAGACACCTCGCCTTCGTACATGTGATTTCTAGTTCGATCTCTCTGTTTCTCTCAATTCTATCTGATGAATTTCTCTTTCTGCACGATGCCACATCAGGATTGGGCGAATCTAGTCCAGGACACAGTCAGGGTGATCAGTGAGAAGCTGCTCGCAATCGATGCGACGGAGTACATCCAGCTAAGAGCGGTCTGCAAGCTGTAGAGAAGCAGCTCCACCGCTAATTGTCCAACCTGGGAACCGTGTTTCCTTCCAAGTAACTCGGTGATGCTTCGCAAGAACAAGGATGACGACGATGAGGCACCTGCAGATCCAGCGGCACCGCGTCACCACCACACCATGCTCTGGATCCAGCTGTCATTGTTTGTGGAGTACGGCGATTTCCTCGCCGACACTGAGGGCTCTTGCTTTTCAACTGTGTGTGCACTGAAACGGTGCACCTCTTCAACCCCCTGACCACCGCCATGGCCGTCCTCCTAGGTTTCTCCAGGGCGCCGGGCCTAGAGGGAGCATCGTCGACAGGAGGAATGCGCCTGAGTGAGACCCGTTATTGTTCCCAACGTGGTGCTCGTCGTGGTCTCGTGACTCTCGCAGCCCAGGCATAGCACCATGATTCCGTGTGCCAAGCCTAGCGATGGTCACTGTGGAACCGTCCATGCTGGCGTTGTGGAGGTGGAGGACGGTGGCGTGCATTACGAGGAGAAACTAGATCTGGTGGGAATGAGAGTGGTGGGAGAGGGACTGGGACTGGGACTGGGAGTGGGAGAGGGGCAGTGTCGAATAGAAGAAAATGAGATTGAAAATTAAATAGACTGAAGTAAATATAGATGATAATGCATCTTCAGTCCCATCTGAAAAATGAAATTGGAGACAATGAAATATTTTCTTCGAACTCATTTGAGACAATGAGACTGAAATGAAAGAGACCAAACAAAATATAGAAGACAACATGGTCCCACAGTTGCCTCTAAGACAATTCTTCAAACTCATTATATATTTATTAGAGGACAATGAGACTGAATAAAATAAAAATTAGTTTGCCCTTTTGATACCCATAAAATTTAAAATTCCACTTCTATACGATATATTTATAGAATCAATAAGTTTCAAATGCTCTGCATTTATAAAACTCATTATTGTTTGTGCCCTTGCTGCACTTGGCAATCCGACAGTTGGAACTCCGGAAGAAGGTTTAAAGGGAGATCGATGCCACACAAGCTGCAGGCAAACAAGGAGACGATATTTAGGGAAGCTTCAATGAACAAAAAAGAAATACAATTATGAAGCCTAACATTAATAGAGGAAAGATTCATCATGAGGAGCCAGTTCGAACAAAAAATACAAAGGGAATCTCCAAGCATGCGATAAAGATGCTTTTGATGTGCAAGGGCATGAATAAGGTCATAGAAGCAATAATCAATGGAAACAACGTGCAAAAAATGAAAGTGAGCAGCCAACCCCAAGGTAGTGTGTGTGTGTGTGTGTTGACTGCACGAGCATGGCGTGTGAGGAGGCCGGGGGCAGCGGGACCAGGAGGCGCTTGGATCTAAACTTGTATATCATCATCCCTCTAATGCCGCCACCTTGAGTCTAGCTCGACAAAGTGACGACTTCCTCGATGTTGATGCCCAACCCGACCGGTCACTACTGGATTAAGGCGCTTTGCGGGGTGCCGAATGCACCCGGTAAAGGCTACTTTGCACTCGGCAATTCCTTTGCCGGGTGCAGCACTCGGCAAAGAGCCTCCGGCAAAAAATTAGTCGGCAAAGATTTCTTTGCCGGGTGCTTTTTATCGGGCACTCGGCAAAGACTTTGCCGAGTGCAAACCCGGCACCCGGCAAAGAAAAGTGGTCGTTACGGCGCCGGCTCCGTCATCCCTTGCTTTGTCGGGTGCCATGTCAGAGGCACCCGACAAAGATTTTTTTAATTTATTTTTCAAATTTTCTTTGCCGGGTGCCGAGCCGGGAGGCACCCGGCAAAGATTTTTTTTATTTTTTTAATATTTTCTTTGCCGGGTGTCGCACCGTGGGGGCACCCGGCAAAGAGTTTTTTTTATTTTTTTTGTAATTTCTTTGCCGGGTGCCAGATCATGGGGCACCCGACAAAGAATTTTTTTTTTTGAAAAAACTTTGCCGGGTGCCCTGGCCCTGGCACTCGGCAAAGCTGGGAATTCCTTTCAGAGAATTCCCAGATTTGCTGAGTGCCAGGGCCAGGGCACCCGGCAAAGCCTCAAAAATTAAATTTTTTTATTTTGTTTTTTTGATTCTATAATCACAAACACATCATATAAAAGATATATATCACATCTGAAGCATCACAAAGACAATATAGCATATATATATCACATCTATCTCATCACAAACTCAATACCACACATATATATCACATCGCGAATACAATACCTCACATACACGACATCACAAACATAATAGGTCCAATTACCATCGAAACAAGTCGATAGTGGATCACAGTGCATCACATGTCCATCAAGCGGTGAAAAAGAGATACAAACTAAAGGTGGGGAGGAAACTGAGTGCCTGGTGAAGGAAACTCGGCACCGCCTGCTTGCGTCTGAGATGGGTCATTCGAACCCACCGACGGAGGCTGCATAAAGGACAAGATATTTAGGCGCTTAGGGTGGGTCATCTAATGAAAGCACTAGTCGAAGCAATATGGATTCATACTCACTGGACTAGCTACAACTAGCGTCTGAGATGGGTCATTCGAACCCACCGACGGAGGCGCTGGAGCGAACATCGGCACAGGTACACCGTTCACTTGCCCAGAGTTCTGCAGGAACATCGTAATCTCCGCTAGCTGCTTGGCCTGTCTCTCCCGCTCGGCCCGCTCGGCTTGTCTTTCCCGCTCGGCCACCTCGGTCCTCGCCGCCAGGTCCTGCAGCTCCTGAGCCATCCTTTCGTTATCGGCCTGTAACATTTCAAACGAATGTTTTAGTAATGTAAAGGTAACTAAGTTATATAAAGATCAATGTACGAAGAGTTAAATTGGACTAACCTGGAGTGCGTCGACCCGCTGCTGTGAAGGGGACGGCCGTTCGCGTATGGCCGGTCCTCGGTCATGAATAGCCTTTGAATCCTCGGCACGAAGGGAAGGTGACGTAGGACTCGGGCGGGTATCTTAAGCTGGGTCTTCTGGCCACCACCGTCATCAGACTCTACCTCTAGGAACCTGGAGGCTTTACACTTCGGATAGTACTTTGCCTCCTTGAGTTCTTCTCGAAATAGGACACACCCGTTCAGACAAGCATGTATCTGCTCATATGGCATCTTTAGTGCTTTAAGGAGCTTGTGTGCCTCGTACATGGTCTTCGGCAACACGTGGTTTTTTGGAAGCAGGGTGCCAACCACGGCCAACACCTTATCGAAGCCTTCTCGACTCCAGTTTAAATCGGACTTCAACCCCATCAAGCGACTTATGGCATCCAGCTAGGAGACCTCAGAATGAGCGTGAAGGGGTTTCTGTGCTGAGTCCATCATGTACTTGAACGCATCTACGGCTGTCTGCATCTCTGCCTCCTCATGTCCTTCAGCAAACTGTGCTTGGTGAACGTCATCTACCATGTCTGCTACCCCAGCATCAGCATCGAAAGCCTCGACGCGTTGTCTCACCACCTCCTCTCTCATACGATCGGCTTCACCATGGTGGACCCACCGGGTGTAGTTCGGCGTAAACCCATTCTTGTGCAGATGTGTACCCATGAGTTCCTTGTCTAGCATTCTCCTGTTACCACACTTGTTGCAGGGACACAAAGCCATTTTTGGGAATTTTGCGGCCTTGCCAAATGCACGATTCAAGAAACGATCGGTCTTCTGCATCCATTCATAGCTGGCATCACCCTGACTTGTCTGGCCCGTGTACATCCACTGACGGTCCTCCATCCTCTAGCATATATAACATCACCACAGGTGACCATCAATTGCATCTACGCGGTGTCCCTACTCTCTAATAGGTGAGGATAGGTCCTAATCCCACCCGCGGATGCGTAGATGAGGTTAGTTTCCATGCTCCGCTCCTTTCCGAGACGGAATTTCGGCAGCACCTTCCCGCCGTTCTCCTGATACATGTCCTGCAAGGGAGAGTGTGTATCCAGAGAACAACGGAGAGGTGATGCTGAAACATCGTCTCGAATCAGAGCGGAGCATGAAAACTAACCTCAACTACGCATTCGCGGGCTGTCCAAAAAGCGTGGACAATCCGAAATAGATACGGTCGCAGATATGCAAAGGTCTGCATATCTCCGACCGTATCTCTTTCGAACGGGAGACACCTAACTAGGTTACACGACCAAAAACCACATACGGATAGAGGGGTTATACCTAGGGTGGTGGTGAGGTCCGGGTAGCAGGGCGTTGAGAGTCGGTGCAGTGGCGAGTCGACGCGGTGCAGGAAGACCCGCAGCGCCGACGAAGACGATCGGGGTCGCCGAGTCCTCCCATAGGTCCTCCTGCAAAAAAGGGCAAAAATGGTTAGTGTCGACTCAAAATTTCGGCAGCACCTCCCCTGCACGGGGAGGTTCCCAAAACCTGCAAAAAACATGACACGAAGGCCAACAACCACATATATACCAAACATGGCACAAAGGCCAACAACCACATATATACCAAACATGGACACGAAGGCCAACAACCACCAATATATCAAGAGGAGCCATGTACTTTAGTTCTCTTTCCATGCACATGAAAGTATTGAAGTAGTACAACAACAATTACTACTAACCCTACAACTTCTACTAACACTACTACTAACAACTACTTAACTACTAACAATGCTAATAGTAAGAACTACTTAAATATTAACAACAACTACTACTAACCACTACTACTTACTAACTACTACTATTTACTAACCCTACAACTAACACTACAACTAAAACTACTAACTACTACTACTAACACTACTAACTACTACTACTAACACTATAAGGGTAGGGCTTACCTTGGCGGCAAGAACGGCAAGAGCGGGGATGACCGCAGCAGCGCGAGGATCAACGGCCGGTCCGAACGGCGCGGGGATCGACGGGCGGTCGGGTCGGCACCTTCCTCTTCTTCCTCCTCCCCCTTCTCTTTCTTCCTCTTCTTCCTCCTCCCCTTCACTTTTTTCCTCTTCCTCCTCCCCTTTTTTTTCTTCTTCTTCCTTCCTCCTCCCTTCTTCCACCTACCTCCTCTACTGCTGGCCGGCGGCAGGAGGAGCCCGGCAGCCAGACCACGGGCAGCCGGCCTCGTCGGGGACGGCCGGCGAGGTGGGGCCATGTGGCCGCCGCGGCCGCGCGAGGCTGGGGCGCCGGGGCCAGGTAGGAGCGCCGGCCGAGCGTCGTCCGGGCCGAGCGCCGCCGGGGTCGTCGGGGCAGGGCCACGGCCTCGGGGCTGCCGGATCCGGGCTGCAGCGCCGGCCGGCCGCCAGGGCGAGCGCCGCCGGGCGTGGGCGTGGCTCGCGCGGGCGCTGGGCCGCCGGTGCCGGCGCCGCGTGGTCGCCGGGACTGGGCGACAGAGCAGCGAGGCGCGGGAGAGGCGCGGGCGCAGCTGACCGGCGAGGCGCGGGCGCGGCGGAGCGCGGGCGCGGAGAGGCGCGGGCGCGGCGGAGCACGAGGGCGGCGGCGGCGGCTGCGGACAGCAGGCGCGGGGTCGGTCTGCTGCAACAGAATAGGGTTGGGACGGGCCGACCTTTTTAGTCATGCGCCTTTGCCGGGTGCCAGGTGACGACGGCACCCGGCAAAGAATTTTTTTAAATTTCTTTGCCGGGTGCCCCATGACCTGGCACCCCGCAAAGGCTTCTTTGCCGGGTGCCCTGGGTGGCACCCAGCAAATTATTTTTTTTTGTTTTTTTTACCCCATTTTTTTGTGGGGACTTGCTACAGTAAATATATCCCTGTTTCAAAATTTGGGACAATTATGAGTTCTTTAACAATATTTCCTTAATTTTTTCCGTTGCATTGAATTTTTCCGACTACTCCAAATTTGAACTGCAGGTACATGAAATAATGGAATTTCGTCATTCAAAAAATAGTATTCATGATATTTAGGCTATGTTGAGGCCGTATGCAGGAAGTGGCATGAAATGTCGTGCATCATGTTGTCGTAACATGACGATGTACTCGCGGGGGAAGTTTATTTAAATTGTATAAAATCCAAACGATGTCCGAAAATCACGAAACTTGTCGATGTGTCTTGTTACCACATGTGGAGGCCCTGGTTAAAAATTGAGAAAGTTTCGAGCAAGTTGCGACGTCGGCTGCCTAAAACCCAGACATCTCCACTTGTGATCACATAAACTGTAGCAAGTCCCCACAAAAAAATGGGGTCAAAAAAACAAAAAAAATAATTTGCCGGGTGCCACCCAGGGCACCCGGCAAAGAAGCCTTTGCCGGGTGCCAGGTCATGGGGCATCCGGCAAAGAAATTTAAAAAAAATGAAAAAATAATTAAAAATTCTTTGTCGGGTGCCTAACTGTCGCTGGCCTCCGTCAGCCGGCCACCTTTGCCGGCGGCCATATTTTGCCGAGTGGCCGGCACCCGGCAAAGACCAATTTTTGCTGACGGCTGGAATTTGCCGGGTGTCCGGCACCCGGCAAAGGGTGATTTGCCGGAGGCCTTTCTTTGCCGGGTGTCTCCAGGCCTGGCACCCGGCAAAGAATTTCTTTGCCGGGTGCCCGATAAAAAGCACCCGGCAAATTTTTTTTGCTCCCGGCAAATCAGCCGTTTCCTGTAGTGGGTGCTGCGCCGTTTGCTCCAAGAACGGACGAGGAATCGCTCGCCCCAGCATGGTGGCGGCCTATTCGCCGTCGAATGTTATCTCCACCTAGGAGGAGCACCCAATGGTTGAACCCGTAGTTTATTCCTGGCTCAACGGCACTAGTGCTGGCGGTGAAGAGGACACCGATACTCCTAAGCTGCCGGTGGCAGTGAATGGTCCCAGTGTCTCTGGGCCGCAGCTTCTGGTAGCTGCCACTGGGTTGGAAGGGGATGATCTTCGGGTAGCAAGGTCTATGCACCCTAGTCCAGTAGCGAGAAGAATCACCCCCAAAATCAGCAGCTGTTGATTATTAAAAAAAGAATTAATTATTCTGAGAGTTGTTTAGTGTTTTCCCTCTTTCTAATGGAGCTTATCCAACGAAGGGAATTCCAAAATAGGGGTGTGGCGGTTTATAGCGAGAAGATCGATCAGGGGATAGGGGCGGATTCAAAATCTTGTTCATCCTTTTGCTGAATTCCCCTCCCATTAAATCCTGACTTCAGTTACCATATGCTTCCATCTACAGTGTGCTGGCTTTGCTTGTCTCTATACTTCAGTTTCTACTGGTTGAAACCACTGAAGAATTTCCGATATTTGTGAGCCGCATTGGAGTAGATTGATGTGGATACCGGTGTGTTTCCTTGAGGCCGTGCCATTGTTGAAGGGTTTCACACCCGAGCAGATAGATGGCCCTAGCTAGGCCTTCTTTATTTTAATTCGTTAGCAAACATTTGAGCCCAACAGGCAGCACAGTATGCAAGCCTGTATTCAGCAAGTTTAGTGTCAGTCGCACAATCTTGATGCATAGTGTAGCTTTCTATGTCTTCCTATCTGATATATGTTTTTGCACAGTACAAAGCTAAAACACAGAGAAAGATAATGTGTTTACCATCTATCCAATTTCTTTCAGTCTTTGCAGTGTTGAGTCCATCCAGTTTGGTTTATTGCGTGACACAAACTGACGGAAGGATTCCCTTCAACACACATTGTATAAATGTGGCAACAAGCTGATTATGTTACTAATGCCGTCCCTACTTCATTTGCCCCTACAGTATGTTACCATACGATCAAGCCTTTTTCCATTCATGTTCCAGAGCCGGTTGATCTCAAAGGAGATAGAAAAATTATTGTTTGCACCCTTGCTGCTCCTGGCAATCCTACAATTATCAAGCCTAATATTATTAGAGGAAAGATTCATCATGAGAAGGCAGTTCGAATAAAAATTAGAAAGGGAATCTCCAAAGAGCATGAATCAAGGTCACAGAAGCAATAATCAATGGAAAGAACGTGCAAAAAATTAAAGTGAGCAGCCAACCCCAAGGTAATGTGTGTGTGTGTTTTGAATGTCCTATTAGTGTTGTTCTAGGGATTTGCGTTACTTCCATTACAAATGTGTGTGTGTGTGTGTGTGTTCTAAGGATTTGCCACTGGGTTGGACCGGGATGATCTTCCAGTGGCAAGGTCTGTACACCCTAGTCGGGTAGCTGCTGCTAACGGAATGAAGATGGTCAACACAAGCATACTTGGGCGGTCCACTCAAGGGGCTGCTGCAACTGCAATTGAAGGAGGAGCTCCCGAGCTCCACTTTCTGAGGGCGATACAGATTAGCCAGCAGCACAACATTGTGATGCCAGGACCAGCAAACCACAGTCATGGTGCAGCTAGCACGGATGGAGATAGTCTGGTCTGGGCAATACAACACACTCATAGTTCTTTTGAACAAGCAACAAGGGGGCAAAATCCGGATGGCGACGACAACAAGGTGTGTGGCAGCAGTGCTGCTAAGAAGTATGGCTCCTGTGACTGGAACTATAGCTTTGAGTGTAATATCTGTCTTGATATGGCTAAGCAGCCCATGGTTTCACATTGCATGCACCTCTCCTGCTGGCCATGCTTGCATCAGTGGCTCCATGCACCGTCACCCTTCTCTGAGTGCCCTGTCTGCAAGGGAGAGGTGCTGGAAGCGAATGTCACTCCGATATATGGAACAGGCGGTGAAGAAGGGTATTCCACTGCCAACCCTGACTTGCCACCCCAGGCCGCGAGCAAACAGAAGGGACAGCCTGAGCCAACAGCTGCAAATGGCAGACACAAGAGGAATTGCAACAGTGGTGAGGGAGTTGATACAAAACCAGGGTGTAGTGAGAGGCCTCCCAATCCCGGCATTGTGAAAGCCTGCATTGTGAAACAACAGCAGCAAAAAGTAGGTTCTAAGGTTGTTGGAGAGAGTGTAAAGCAGCAGCAGCAGCAGCCCGAATGCCCTAAAAATGCATCTGTTGCTGCTCTAGAGAAGCAACCAAACAAGCAGGATGTGTCATCGGTCTGGACTAAGGCCAACAATAAGTTCTGTATACATGTTGTATGGGTTGTACAATACTTTACGCATCACTTTCATTCAAGCTACTTTTTCTTGCAATTAGAATTCTTGATTTTAAACTTAAATACTTCTGTATTATTTCATTACATATGAGAATGTGTCTCCCAGTTTCTTCATGAGGAGAACCAGATCCAGTGAGACTGGAAGTGGTGGGAGAGGGAGTGGGAGAGGGGCAGTGTTGAATAGAAGACAATGAGATCAAAATTAAATAGACTCAGAAGTAAATATAGATGACAATGCATGTTGAGTCTCATTTGAAAAATAAAATTGAAGACAATGAAATATTTTATTCAAACTCATTTAAGACTATAAGACTGAACTGAAAGAGACCCAAGAAAATATAGAAGACAATGCGTCTTCGATCTCATTTGAAAAGGAAAAAGGAAAATATAGGAAACGACATGGTCCCACAGCTGGGTTTATGAAAATTCTTCAAACTCATTATATATTTAGAAGACAATGAGACTGAAAAAAATAAAATTTGAGTGCCCTTTCGATACCAATAAAATTTAAAATTCTGCTTCTAAATGATATATTTATAGAACCATTAAGTTTCAAATGCTCTGCATTTATAAAATATATTATATGTTTACCATCTATCAAATTTATTTCAATTTTGCAGTGTTGAGTCCATCGAGTTTGGTTTATTGCGTGCCCCAAACTGATGGAAGGATTCTCTTCAAGACACATCATATAAATGGAGCAACAAACTGATGGAAGGATTCTCTTCAATAACCTCTTGCAACATATATAAATGCCACGACTCACAACGAAACCAACTTCGAAGCATTTGTTACGCATTGCAACCAAAACACCCATATTGCAACCATTCTTAGGCGTGGCTCTAGGGTAAAATCCTTGTAGTGTGTGACGATTTTTTGTTTCTGCACGATGCCACATCAGGTTGGAGACGGAGCAGAGGAACTAGGCGAATCTAGTCTAGGACACTTTCAGTGAGATCGGTGAGAAGCTGCTCGCCATCGATGCGATGGAGTACATCCGCCTGAGAGCGGTCTGCAAGCCATGGAGAAGCTCCACTCTAATCGTCCAACCTAGGAACCGTGTTTCCTGTCGAGGCGCCTGTAGACCTAGTGGCATCCCGTTGCCACCACTTCGTTGGATCGAGCTTATGTCATTTGAGGAGTACGACGATTTCCTCGCCGACACCGAGGGGCTGTTGCTTTTCAACTGTGAGCGTACCGAAATGGTGCATCTTCAACCCCCTGAGCACTGCCATGGCTGTCATCCTAGGTTTCTCCAAGGTTTTCTCTACCGGTATTTTAAAAATTTCGGTGGTCACCGATAAACGGGAATATCGGATATATCGGAAATTTATCGGCGATAGAAATAAAATTTCGGAAGAAGTCTAGACAAAAAATGACTCATTTTATTCAGGAAAGCACATAGATCATTTATAAACAATCTAACATAAAAAAACTAACTAAAACATATTATCAATTGCTTATTCAATGAGGAGGACAGTGACATGGCTGGAGCGTGCTGAGTGTGTTACGGTGGAGGCAACTTGAACTTAGAAGAGATGGGGAGAGAAAATTAAACATGGATTAAGGTTAGAGTATTGGGTGAGTTTTGACGTCTATTTGGATGACAAAATTTTAAAAATATGAAAATTTCGGATAATAGAGGAAAAATTTCGGACCCAGCCGGTAAACGAGATATCTCGGAAATTTCGGATTCTACCGGCCGATATTTTTTTCCCTGGGTTTCTCTAGGGCGCCAGACCTGGAGGGATTGGAGAGCCAGAGCTCACCGCTGCCGGGATCATCGTCGACACGAGGGATGTGCAAGTTGGAGATCCCATGATTGTTCCCAACATGGTGCTCGTCATGGTCTCGCGACTCTCACCGCCCAGGCATAGAAATGTGATTCTATGCGCCAAGCCTGGCGATGGCCACTGGGGAACCATCGATGCTGGCATTGTGGAGGTGGAGGACTGTGGCGTGCATCATGAGGAGAAACTAGATCTGGTGGGATTGGGTGTGGTGGGAGAGGGAGTGGGAGTGGGGCCCGGATTGGTAGTGGGAGACGGGGCAGTGTTGAATAGAAGACAATGAGATTGAAAATTAAATAAACTGAAGTAAATATAGATGACCATGCATCTTTAGTCTCAGTTGAAAAATAAAATTAGAGACAATGAAATATTTTCCCCGAACTAATTAGAGACAATGAGACTGATATGAAAGGGGCCCAAGAAAATATAGAAGACAATGCGTCTTCGATCTCATGAAAAGGAAAAAAAGAAAATATAGAAAACAACAAGGTTTGACAGCTGGCTCTAAGACAGTTCTTCAAAATCATTATAAATTTAGAAGACAATGAGACTGAAGAAAATAAAATTTGAGTGCCCTTTCGATACCCATAAAATTTAAAATTCTGCTTCTAAATGATATATTTATAGAATCATTAAGCTTCAAATGCTCTGCATTTACAAAATATATTATGTGTTTACCATCTATCTAATTTCTTTCAATCTTTGCAGTGTTGAGTCCATCCAGTTTTGTTTGTTGCGTGCCCCAAACTGACAAAAGGATTCTCTTCAAGACACATCATTTAAATGGAGCAACAAGCTGATTATGCTACTACTGCCGTCCCTACTTCATTTACCCCTACAGTACGTTACCATGCCATCAAGCCTTTTTTCCATTCATGTTCCAGACCCGGTTGATCTCAGAGGAGATTGAAAAATTATTGTTTATGTCCCAGGCATGATTTTTAGTGATTTTCTTGATCTAAGCAGACCAATATTCTTTGAATGTCACTAGTGTCGTCTGACCTTATCCTTAGGGCATTTGGATGACCATACCTTGTGAGGCTTATGTTTTGAGAAGGATGACTGACGATGGCTTTGAGTTGAGCATGGAGGTAATCGTGTTAGGGAAGTGATGGCTGATGGGATCGAAGTGGGGGCGACAAGCAGAAGCAAGGTAAGGTTGCCAGCAGCCACAGTTGATAACCTGCAGAGAAATTGTGTCTGTGTGTGTGGGGTGGTTTGGGGGGGGGGGGGGGGGGCAGTGTGTGGGTGGCTCACCGGAGTTGGATTCAGAGAAAAGGTGGGGGTGGGGTAGGAGAGGGGATACAACCATACGTTTTCACATGTTGTATGGGTTTTACAATACTTTACCCGTCACTTTCATTCATGCTACTTTTTCTTTGAATTAGAATTCTCTGTATTATTTCATTACATATGAGAATGTGTCTCCCAGTTTCTTCATGAAGAGAAACCTGATCTGGTGGCAATGGAAGTGGTGGGAGATGGAGTGGGACTGGGAGTGGGATAGGGGCAGTGTTGAATAGAAGACAATGAGATTAAAAATCAAATCGACTGAAGTAAATATATATATGACAATGCGTTTTCGGTCTCATATGAAAATGAAAAAAGAAAATATAGAAAACTACATGGTCCGACAGCTGGCTCTAAGACAATTCTTCAAACTCATTATACGTTTAGAAGACAATGAGACTGAACAAAATAAAATTTGAGTGCCCTTTTGTTACCCATCAAATTTAAAATTCATCTTCTATATGATATATTTATAGGTGCTTTCTTACTGTGCTTGGGAGGAATGGAATTCGTGCGAATAGGTGTGTGGGGGTTTATAGTGAGAAGATCAGGGGCCAGGTGTGGCGAAACCTTGTTCGTCCTTGTGCTGGATTCCCCTCCGATTAAATCCTGCCTTCAGTTATGACATGCTTCCATCTACAGTGTGCTGGCTTTGCTTATAGCTATACTTCAGTTTCTCATGGATGAAGCCACTAAAGAATTGCCCATAGTTTTTCAACTGGTTTTGAACCAAAAGTCAGCATGGATTGTTCCAAAAAAACTGAGAGAAAATCGTGAGCCCCTTCCCGGGCCCCGAAGTGATGACACAACCAGCATGATCCATGCGCCATAGCGAGCCGGATTGGAGAAGATTGAAGTGGATGGTGACGTGTTTCCATGAGGCTGTACTGTAGTTGAAGGGTTTCACACCCGAAGAGCTGGAGGTACATGGACCTAGGCCTCCTTTATTTTAATTCAGTAGAAAATAGGTGAGCCCAACAGGCAGCCCAATATATGCAAGCCTATACTCACCAAGTATAGTGCCAATCACACAATCTTGATGCATAGTTTAGTTTTCTAGTCTTCTGACCTGATACATGATTTTGCACAGTACAAGGCTAAAACCATATAGGAACTCCAACTCTATCCATATGCACGTCCACATTAGAGCGTGTTATTCTTACTCTATCTTTTGATACATCTCGTAAAATTGGAATAATATAGGGCACAGTGGTGTGGGATCCGGTTTTTTTCATATTTCTACATAGTTACTACAGGGCAATCCAGCTCCCTTCCTCGTCCACCTACTCAACCATCCAAACCCTAGCAGCGCCGTCATGGCTTTCCTTGCAAACTAACTTCACCAAGTTGCTGCCGTTGATGACGCTGCGGCAGTCAACCCTCTACTTTAGTTTCTACTGGATGAAACCACTGAACAATGGCCCATAGTTTTTCAACTGGTTTTGAACCAAAAGTCATCCTAGATTGTTCCAAAAAAAACTGAGAGAAAACCGTGACCCCCTCCCCCACTACACCACAACACCACGATTAGCGATGGACGAACTGACGCTGAAAGCGGCTACAGCGACAGACGAACTGACGCTGAAAATTTAATATAGAAAAAAATACAATGTTCTGTACATATCAAAATGATATTCGATGCTCATATAGTCCACATGTCACATGAACATACACACAAACATCCTAAGGTTTGTGCACACAATCATTTCTAGGAACTCAAAAGCCAAAAGGAATGACTTGCCAAAAGTAGAGCACATCCATCAGAGAATCAGTTTTCAGGAACTCGCCTAGCACTTCCTGAAGAATAACCATGTACAGATCGGTCAAGTGTAGATAACCATTTCTCAGAAAACATGTACATAAATATCACTAGCACTTCGTGAAAAATAACCATGTACAGATCAGTCAAGTGTACATAATCATTTCCCAGAAATACATATAAATCACTTCGACAATAATCATTGGAAGCACATGCTGCTATATATTGATCTAGTGCTACTGTGAACACACAAGCAAAGCATTCAATAAAGCTCAGTGCGACCGTCGAGCTGATGTTGTTGCTGCAATGTGAAGAATATAGAGTTGACAAACCTGATGCTGTCAAATGTGATCAACTGCCAGTGAGCTACTAACATCCTTCATGCTGCACAAGTGAGTAAAATATGTCTTCAATACAAAGGAGGCAGTGAAGATTCATGTTAAAATAAATTGCAGTGTCCACAAGCAAGTTTATGCTAAAATCGTCCAAACTGGACAATCTATCCACGATCAGTATGCCATTAGCTTGTCGAATACCATGGAATCTAGAACCTGGTCTCCTGGTGACTAGCAGATTCTAAAAGGCTAACAATGCTGTTTAAACATCCCTTATAGAAAAATCTTGTCAAAAAACTTGGTCAACTATCAAAGCTATTTCATTTTTAAAAAAGGTCATGAGCTCTTGAACAATTGGAACATGAAAGTGAATTATTACAGCAAACAATATTTCAGGTTGAGGTACAGTAGGAAGTTTCTCACGCCTGGACACCATGAAACAATATTTATCTAAAGCAGTAGGCCTCATTTGTGCTTAAGTGCGACAAATGCCTCTAACCAATTTAACTTGCAGTCAAGTTTAAATTTCAGCTGTAATTTATCCCATCAACTAAGAGAAACATGCCTCTTGTTTGTGCCTAACAGTAATCAAAACTCTAGTCCATTGCTGGTTCTTAGCTTTCCTATGTTCTGAAATCATCACTTCTCTATATATACATAGTACAGGCATACAACAATGAGTACAGACATACAATATTGAGTATAGGCATACAACAGTGAGTACAGGCATACAACAGTGAGCAATTTAGGGACATACCTGGACTGCCCATGAAAGGTCTAGATCCCTTGTTGCACTCCTTTTTCTTGCATTCCTTTATCTATCACAGATAGGTTTAATTAAGAACATTGGTGATGCATCATAAATCAAAGCAAAATAAAAATTATGTCTAGCTTATTACTTTATTGTATGGCCATGCAATGGACATCTTGAGAGCACTAGCCATAGTCTTCATGCCCCCATAAGTCCAAGGCAGCATAGCATCTCTTTTCATCACAACATTAACAACTACTTCACAGTATTCATTCCCAAGAGGCTGGCCTCCTACCATTGTGTTTGGATTAGTAGAAATGATTGTTCCTCTAGCTGCAGCTAATTCTGATCTCAATATAGTAAATAATATCACATCCTTTCCAACCTGAAATAAATTGATGTGCCCATATGAATTTTAAAGCAAGGGACATATATGAAACCAAAACAGAATGCATGAAGACAAGAAGATTACAAGGTCATCATGAGCAAAGCGAGAAGGGACACCATTTGTTGGTGTAGTTGTCTCGTTTAAATGTGACTGGGCTGCATCATGTCTATGGGCGAGCATGTTCTCACCAGTTCCAACCTAAAGTAAATATGCACTCATGAGAGCTGCAAAACATGGAACATATTTAAAATCATTGAGAAACATTGCTGCAGCATTGCAAGATTACATTTGTATCATTTGCAAAGCAAGGAAGGATATCATTTGTTGCGGTAGTCACGTTAATAGCTGATCGGGCTGCAACAGGCCTAGGGGGCAGCAAGCTCTCTTCTGTTGCAACCTGAAATAAATGATGCACTCATGAGAAAAGGATGGAACATATTTGAAATCACAAAGAAACAATTCAGCACCATGACAAGATTACATGTGTATCATTTGCTAAGTAAGGGTGGATATCACTTGTTGGTGCAGTAGTCATGTTCATGGAAGCATTCGTGCTGCATTCGGTTGATAGCTTGTTGGTTTCGAACACCAATTGAGGATAGATAGTGAGCATACTTTCTGCAAGGGTCAATTTATTATCTTACCATGCAAGCGAATCTAAACATATGGTGTGAAGTGAAACGGATTACTTACTCCAAGTAAGGCCCTATATTTGCATAGTTGAACAAAACATATCTATGTGCTTGCAGCCAAGTCTTGTGGTCTAAACTCACTGTGCATTTCCCAGCTAAACCCTGACCAATGCGATAAAAAAGGGGTTGTGGAATTTTTAGCTTGCAGCCCTTCAACATTTCTAAGTGCTTGGCTGTGTAAATATTGTCCACATAGTGTGAGGCTCTCATAAAACATAGAACCCTCCATATTTGATCCCTCCGGATGGCTTTTAGTACGAACATCACCTTTCAATCTCATCAAAAACCTATACAAATATAATAGGCTCATTATGTTGTGAAAATAGTATGTATTTTTTTTATATGTATGCTGAACACGCTCCCAGAAATTACCTCTCAACAGGCCACATGCTGCGGAAATGCACTGGACCAGCCAATCTTGCTTGGGCAGGAAGATGGACCATTAGATGGACCATCATGTCAAAAAAGAAGGGAAGGAATATAGTCTCCAGAAGACTTAAGGTTTCAGCTATTTCAGCCTCTAGACTATCCATTTCACTTTTGTGGAAAACAGGAGCACAAATTTTCTTGAAGAAATGACTAACTCGTATCACTGCAGCACTAACTACTTCCGGCAATACTTTCCTCACAGCAAGTGGTAGTAAGTGCTGAAGAACAATGTGGCACTCATGACTCTTAAGCCCAAACACCTTTCTCTCATTGACATGAACATTGTGACGTATATCAGATGCATAACCAGTAGGAAATTTTACCCCTTTCAGTACTTCACAAAATAATTTCTTCTCATCAGGACTCATTGTATATGGTGCAGGTGGCAAATAAAATTGGTCTTCAACATCAATAGGGTGGAGATCACTTCTAATACCTAAAGCTTGAAGGTCTAAGCGAGAATTCAGATTGTCCTTAGATTTCCCATTGGTACCCAAGAATGTATTAACAAAATTCTCATACACATTTTTCCCTATGTGCATGACATCAAAATTATGTCGCAGCATCAGATCTTTCCAATAGGGAAGTTTAAACCAAATAGACCTCCTTTTAAATATGACTAATGGCTCCCCTTCCTTATGTTTCTTCCTTGCTGGTTTCTTACCAAATGTATCCTTGCCAAAAACTGTAACAATATCTTTAGTACACTCCAACACTTCCTCCCCAGAGAGTGGAGTAGGTGTCTGCCTAAACTCAGTTGAACCAAACTTATCAACATCGAACCTAAATGGGTGGTTTTCAGCCAAAAACCTACGATGGCCCATATAGCAAGTCTTGCTGCCCTTACCAAGTCTATGTGAACAAATATATGAGTGGCAATCAGGACATGCCGCTAAACCAGCGGTGACACAACCAGATACATAGCCTAGACCTGGGAAGTCTGTAATTGTCCACAACACTGCTGCCCTTAATTGGAAGTACTCGCGCTTTGATGCATCATATGTTCTAACCCCCTCGACAAACATATCTAACAAATCATCCACAAGTGGCTCAAGAAAAACATCCATATCACTACCAGGAGCATGTTTTCCAGGAATTAGCAAAGAGAGTATGAAATTTGATTGCTTCATGCACATTGATGGTGGAAAATTGTAGGGAATACATATACCAGGCCAAATGCTATAGCTAATACTTTGGGTTCTATAAGGATTAAAACCATCTGTGGCATATGCAAGGCGTATATTTCTGCTATGCTCAGCAAACTTAGGATGTTTAAGATCAAAGTCTTTCCATAGAGGAGAATCTGCAGGATGCCTAAGAACATCATCTCTTGTTCTCTCCTCATCATGCCATCTTGTTAGACTTGCAGTTTTAGAACACAAAAACAATCTTTGGAGCCTTTTCTTTATCGGAAAGTACCGAAGAATCTTCTTAGGAACCTTGTACACATGTTTCCCATCTAGACTCTTCCTAGCAGATTTCCAACGTGAAGCCTTACACTTTGGACATGATTCTGATTTTTCATGTTCGCCCCGGTATAGAATGATTACTAATGTACCCAAGTCCTATGGACTTAATCAGTTTCTTAATTTCATAGAAGTTTCTGGGTAGTGCTGAACCATCAGGTAAGACATCATTAAATAGATCTAGTGCAAGGTCAAAACTTTTGTCAGTCCATCCTCCAAGGAGCTTGATGTGTAGTAGCCTAATCAGGAAACGTAGTTTAGTGTACTTCTTGCAATTAGGAAATAATTCTTGACTATTGGCTTCTACCAACTTTTGGAGGTCAATTAGTTCTTTAGGAAGCTCAACGAAACTATTGTCTTTGAAATCCCCTCTATCATCTAAACCACAAGCTAGGTCTCTAAGCAATGCAGATATGTCATCCTCTTCACTAGAATCTTCCACAAGACCAGCACCATCACCATTGTCAGTATTCACATAAGAGGAACTAGCTTCCCCATGTAAGTTCCAAGTTGTGTACCCTTGTAGAAACCCATCACATATCAAGTGCTCTTGTATCTCACTTGAGTCTCTCCAAAATGAGTTAACACACTTCCTGCAAGGGCACAGTATCTT
This sequence comes from Saccharum hybrid cultivar R570, assembly GCA_038087645.1. Classification (NCBI taxonomy): domain Eukaryota; kingdom Viridiplantae; phylum Streptophyta; class Magnoliopsida; order Poales; family Poaceae; genus Saccharum; species Saccharum hybrid cultivar. The sequence goes on from JAQSUU010000733.1 coordinate 3,905,871, forward strand.
GTCCCCTACCGCTGAATTTCTAAATGCAAAAGCTAGGAAACTGTTGATCCCTTGTAAGTATGCCTTTGTGTGCCTAGCATCACTATTGATCCATGATTTATCCATGAGTCTTTGTGGGGACTGAGCGTGTACATGCAATACTTGAATTGAATCTGTTGGCTGCAAGCAATGCAAAGAGGACGACGTCGATCCAGCAGATCTACAGCTCGTTGGGTTTAGTGAGCCAGCTCCACAGTACTTTCACCTAGGAAGCTGAAATGAATAGAAAGAATAAATCAATTATGGCTGCTTGTAACACAGGAAAAGAAGAATATCTTATAATATTATTAATTATTAAATACCATTGTTAGATCCCCTCCCCTGTTTGTACTTGACTTGGTGGTTTGGGACTCTGTTGGACCCGTTGCTATTGAATGAAGTCTGAGGAGTGATGAAAAAAAAACTTGCCTTTCGATCATAACAGCAGCACGAGGGGAAGCATCTATATGGCACTGGCATTTTCTAAATAAGTTCCAAATCTTTCTAATCATAAAGTTTTGCATAATTGTCTAGACCTCCGAACTTAATTTAATGGTAGTGAACTAATATTCTACTGGATGAACAAAACAAATTGCAGGAGCAGGAATAACAACAATGACCAGAGTGCACCCTTTAGACCCACTATCTGCTGCTGAAATTGAAGTTTCGGTAGCAACTGTAACAGCAGCTGCGAGATCTGCTAAGGTTTTGGCGACAAGTTTTCAGCTACTTCCCCAATAAAGCTTGAAAAATAAAGACTTCACTTTATCAATAGAAAAGGACATGAATGGCAAAGTTATATACTCCTATGCAGCTTGCCTCGAATGCATTAGGTGATACCTACCATTTCAAGCCTTCAGTGCTCCCTCGAATGCAAGGTTATGATGCTGTTCCAAGCAGCTTGCCTCCTAGGAGGGCTAGGCTTGTTGTCTACATCAAGCTCTCAAATGAGACTAGTATTTGGATAGTAGAGCTCTCTGAAGTGCATGCAGCTGCTAATGAGGGTGGAGATGAAACATGCAATGTGATATCATCTGAAGTTGTTCGTGATGTTCAGCCCACAATTAACTCCTTGAAACATTAAAATATTATTGTAATAAGAAAAAAGGAGGTCCTGCAGACAAATCTGACAAACCAAGAACTGTAAGATTTGTGGCCCAACAGGAATCACACAAAATAGTTTAGCAATCAGGTGAATCCAACTGCAATATCAATTACAAACTGGGTGCGTGTTTTACATTATGGATGTCGTTGTTTTTTTTCGAATTAGGGAGATTCCCCATTTCCATAACCAAGCACGGAATACAACACAGTTTTTAAGAGATGTTCAGAACAGAGCTAGAGATATAAAGAACTAGATGAAACTAACAGGTTGCACAGATTCACCAGTCGCCACCAAAAGAAATCAAAGAAGATTAATTTTAACTTTCAGCACCTCAAACAAAGAGGCAGGTAAGAGCATTTGGACATACCATAAGCACGAATCTGATGAACGGGGAAGGCAGAACCACTCAGTTGCGTGCTCCACCTGCAGAACTGCTCTTGCTTGCGTGCTCCACCGTTGCATGCTCTAGTCCGGCCGTCCGGGGCAAGCAGCACCAGGGGGTCGGTCGGGCTTCAGGTCTAGGGCAGGTAGTACCAGGCGGCAGTGGGGCTCCAGGCGGGCAAGCAGCGCCAGGGGGTCGGCGAGGCTCCAGGCGACGCTCCCGCGACGACAGTTAGGCGCGGCCGGCGAGACTCCTGGCGGCGCTGTAGGATGGGTGCGCGGTCACCGATTTGGGCGGCGTGCCGAGAGGTGCGGCGCGGGACATTTTGGGGACTGACGAGATTTGGAGAAGCAGGGCGGCGGGCGGGATTTAGAGGGCAAGAGCGGCGGGAGGTTTGGGCGGGCAGGACGCTGGATTTGCGGCCGCGCGCTGGGAGAGGCCGACGCGAGGGACGGCGCAGCAGGCGAGACTGAGGCAGCGGCGGCTTGATTTTGGATTTGGGTGGGGGTGAGAAGCATCTAGGGTTTGTCAATTGTCACTGTATTTGTGGGCCACACAAAAATTTTGCGCGCGAAGTCAAGGTAAGTAGGCGTGCGAGCCCAATGTAAAACCCGGTGGGCGAGCTAGGTGAGGGCCACTTCTCTTTAGCGTCAGTTTGATTGACGTTGTATATCCTTTTAGGGACAGACAGATTGACGCTATCTATAGCGTCAGTTTGTACATCCCTAAATGGAGATTCAGCGACAGATCATCTGTGAGATATGTTTAGCGTCAGTTCGACCATTGGTAAACAAAATGTTTAGCGTCAGATGTCTGACGGTGTTCCGGTGTTGTGGTGTAGTGCCCGGGTTCAGAAGCGAAGACACAACCAGGATGATCAGAGCCCATTTGCGAGCCACGTTGGAGAAGATTGAAGTGGATGGCCGTGTGTTTCCGTGAGGCCTTGCTGTAGTTGAAGGGTTTCACACCCGAGGAGCTGAAGGTAGATGGACCTAGGCCTCCTTTATTTTAATTCAGTAGCGAACAGGTGAGCCCAACAGGCATCCCAGTATGCAAGCCTGTACTCAGCAAGTTTAGTGTCAATCACACAATGTTGAAGCATAGTGTAGCTTTCTAGTTTTCCTATCTGATATATGATTTTGCACAGTACGAAGCTAAAACTTTTAGCAACTCCAACTCTATCCATATGCACGTCCACATTACAGTGTGCTATTCTAAGTCTATCTTTCGATACATCTCAAAAAACTGGAACAATATAGGGCATATTGGTGTGGGATCCAGTTCTTTTCATATCTCTACATAGTTGCTATAGGGAAATCCAGCTCCCTTCCTCGTCCACCTACTCAACCATCCAATCCCTAGCAGCGCCATCATGGCTTTCCTTGCAAACCAACTTCACCAAGTCGCTGCCATCGATGACGCTGCAGCATGCAACCTTGTCGCAGTCCTCCCTGTCCTTGGCACCAGTGTTGACGACGTCTATCACGGGGTTGAAACCGCGACAAGCATTGCTGTTCATGGTAGTGTCAGAGTGCATGTCTCTAGTGGCTCGGGTGGACTCTGTAACACAAGAATCACCGAGAGGATGCAACGGTTTATCCTGGTTCGGACAATCGATGCCCTACTTCCAGCAGTTGATGATCCTTATAATTAAGAGCACCCAGAATATGTTAGGGAGAAAGGTAAAGAGTTTGTAGGGGATCGCTCAGTGCTAATCCTAGGTTCGCCTCACCGTCGGTGGAGCCTTCCCCTCATCGGAGAGGAGGAAGATGACGGGTGCAGTTGAGGAGCACTCAATGCCCCTCTCTAGGTTGCTCTACTCTCAATGCAGAGCCTGAGCGGAACGATGAGGACTCGATTTATCTATTTGGAATCATCCTTCCCCTCTTAGGATCCAACCTTCCCCTTGTATCTCGAGGTAGATTGGATACATGGCTGTTTACAGGGGGTTGAGCCTATGGTCTATATGCATCGGAGTCCAGGAGGGTCTTGAATCGGCGTCGTGTGGACCATGGCCATGTCGTGGAGCCGAAGAAGCTCTGGGCATCGTCTGTGTAACGCCCCAGAGTCCAAACAGCTCAGATCCACTCTGCACGCTGAATGAACCACACCTCCCACCATCCCACTTATGCTTTCGTCCTCGCTTCGCGTAAAAGGATTAACCCGGGGATGGTGAGATGGACTCTAGAAGCCTTATATGTTGGTCTATCCCACTCTAAACAACCAATGTGGGACTAAACTCTTCACAATATCTCATAACATTCACATGGCCCACTATGGGCCAAATTCTAAATTGGGCCGGGTGTGACATACACCGCCCTCAAAGAACCCGACGTCCTCGTCGGGCCCAACATACCCACAATAAGGCAAACGATAACCGGGAACGTTCCCTCTTAGCACACGCAACCGTGCGCCCAGTGCCGACACATGTGCACTCCGCAGAGCCTACACGCGCAATGAACCCCATGTCCAGCCCCTGGCCTGCACGCGCCCGTGGCCGCGAAGGTCAGCTCCGATACCATTTGTAACGCCCCAGAGTCCAAACGGCTCAGATCCACTCTGCACGCTGAATAAACCACACCTCCCACCATCCCACTTATGCTTTTGTCCTCGCTTCGCGTAAAAGGATTAACCCGGGGATGGTGAGATGGACTCTAGAAGCCTTATATGTTAGTCTATCCCACTCTAAACAACTAATGTGGGACTAAACTCTCCACAATATCTCATAACATTCACATGGGTCACTATGGACCAAATTCTAAATTGGGCCGGGTGTGACAGTCTGGCTGCTCTGTTCTGGCACGCTGAGTGTCAGGTTGTGTCCGCTTGGACAAGTATCCACTAGGTGCACCTTTTGGAGGATTCTTGGTGGCGAAGGATGCTGGCTTAAGGGCCTAACGGGCGGGCCTAGAAGCCCCTGAGCCCCAGAAGCCAACGAAGGATTTTGTCTTCTTGCATCACGCCTCATGTGTGACCTTGTCAGAGGAGTGGTTGACAAAGCCACGCCTGCGGGGCAGCGCCGGGGAGCCCCCGAGCCTCGGTAGCTCGGGGCGCACCTTCTCGTGCACAGGTGTTGGCTGGTGCCGAAGGCCAAGAAGGAGCCAAGGATCGGCCCCTGCCTTTCACCTATCGAGAGCATGAGGTTCGGTAGAGCCTCCGAGCCTCGAGCAATGGTGGTGGGTGTGCCTAGACTTGGCCTGCATCCTTGGCCTGAGGGTATGCACAAGCGTACCTGATGGGTATGATCCCCGAGCCCCAAGCGATCCTAGAGGGGTCGGTTGAGGGGTCTCTCGGTCGGGAACCTTTGATCCTGAGACTTAACATATCCCTATGTTAGGATCTTGTCAACATCTCTGGCGGGTCTCCACGAGTCTCCAAGATGCCTCCTTCGTACATGTGACTTCTGGTTCGATCTCTACGTTTCTCTCGATTTTATGAGATGAATTTCTGTTTCTACACGATGCCACATCAGGATGGAGCCGGGGCAGTGGATCTGGGCAAATCTCGTATAGGACATTGTCCGGCAGATCTGTGAGAAGCTACTCGCCATTGATGCGATGGAGTACATACGCTCCAGTGCGGTCTATGAGCTATGGAGAAGCTTGACCGCTAATCGTCTAACCTAGGAACCATTTTTCTTTCCCAAGAAGTGGGAGATGCTTGACAACCACGAGAATGACGATGACGAGGCACCTGCAGACTTGGCGGCGCCCCATTTCCACCACCACTACACCACAACACCGACATTAGTGATGGACAATCTGACACTAAAAGCGGATACAGCGACGGATGATCTGACACTAAAAACCTATAGTGTAAGAGTTCTGCAGATGCTGTAAGTCCTGATGCTAAAAATCTTTAGCATCAGTCAGTACTTTTAGCGTCAAATAGTCTGTTGCCCTGAATATACATAGCGTTAGACAGTCCGCTGCTACTTTTTAGCGATAGATACTCCGTTGCTACATATAATTTTACCGACGGACTGTCCAACGATGCAATTTTAAATAGTTAAAAAAAATTAATCCATCAATAATTGTCCACAAGAAATGCAAATGTCACTAAGCTTCAAAAGTTCATTCGTCGAATACATAACAAAGATTCAACTTCAATAAAGATACATGGCCTTCACAAATTTGACCAAAACTTCGCAACAGCTCACATAGATAAAGGTCACCAGCTCATCTATTTCCTCTAGAGACAATAAGAACATCCAGCAAAATGTAATGACCGTAAGGAGGGACAAAAATGCCTTCCCAGTCACCATTCCTTTTAAAACATAAGATGAAACAAACGGAGTGATAAGCAACAAGAAGTTTGTCGAAAGGTACACCAGTGAATATTACAAAAAAGGGCCATTATCTTATACCATTCAATTAAGCATTAGCCATGTGCAAGCATAAAGCAAAAAGTTTGCAGAAACATAGATCCTAGATGACATAGCTAGTCACAATTTAATATTCAAACTTGACACAGTTCAGACCAATGCAGCAAGAAATGCTTACTTGCAAAACAAAATTAAATTCATATAGGGGCATAACACTAAGAGAAAATAGCATAATTTGACACTCATTTCACAGTGAATAGCTTAGTACTCGGTCTGTGATGACATATTAGTGTTGTGGTGTAGTGCGAGTATTCGAGAACATGGAACTAAATGCTAAAAACATTTTTTTTATTCTGTTGAAGGCAGTTAGCAAATTATGTCCCTAAAACTAAGATTAATAGAAGGCATGCAACTCATAAATAAGTATTGCTATTACCCATGATTGACAAAAGAGCAGCTGATTTCTGTTTAAATTCTCCTATTAAGAACAAGGATTATTTGCTTCAATGTCAATCGTACAGACATGACATGTGTGAGAAGTGGCATAAGTGCACATGATTTCATAAATCCAGATTGTTTACATTTCTTAATGTTCGCTAATATAAAATACTTAGTTCTAAACATGTGTAATATGCTAGCATGACAATATTACTATGAAAAAGAAAGTTTCAACAAAATTCTATAAGTTATGATTGTGTTGTGACTACAGTTTGTGAAAACAAAAAACTGACAAATATGTAATCAGCATAAACTGACCAGGTAGGTTTCTCTATAGAAGATTTCATTCAATTTGGACTGCCTTCACCCATCTTTGGTAACCTGGTCACACATTATGAGGTGGGAAAATTGGTGTTGGATCTAATATATAAAAAAAAGGTTCACAAAACGACAGTTAACTAGCAGAACAAGCACGATGTCAACTAGCAGAACAGTTAACCGGGATAAAGTTGGTGTCTTTCAATTTACATTTACAGTTGGCCATTTAAGTTGCAGAGTTAATTGACTTCAATGTCATAGTAATCTACCACACATAGAAAGAGCAGAAATTTCCATACTAATAATTACTTTTAGCAGTGAGCTAGGCCTAACACATCTGTTTCAGAGAAATAAACCGAAGGAAAAAACTGTTAAAAGTAATGCTATGTTCAGGGATCAGCAAGACTTGGCTGGGTCCATGCATCTCATCAAACTGAGCTAATTGAACAATTAGTGGTTCCTTTGAGCTTTTCCATTGCATCTTGGTCTTTCACTACACAAAGAAACATAAGTTCACTGAAATGACTCAACTCTGCTCAAGATGGATGATCTAACTGGAAAAATAAATCAAAGATCCAATTGGGGTTGTTATATATATCACTACTAGCTCAACCTAGTTACACCACATGAGAGCAGTAAGATCCAGTTGCAGATTTGATTAAATATATCTATGCTCGAATGCAATACAGAGACGCTATCAGCTCACGTTCAGAGTGTGTTCACCTGAGTTGAGTGTCTGCTCATCTCTCCCCAATCTACCTAAGAAGAATGCAATTTACATACAGTGAGTTGCAATTGACAAGATGTTCAGCTAGCACAGGTGCATGTATAATTTTCAAGATTATGTATTATTATACAGGCTTTTCTTTAATTTCCAGAAGTATGTAAAACAGGAAAAAATAGAAACATGTAAGCATTCGACAAAAGAGACTAATGCTCAGTGCAAGAGAGACTAACAGACAAAAATTCCTATGCATCATTCCCAGCCAGTTGAAGAACCCAAAAATACAAGGTACATTTCTTCATCAATGTTATTACAGAAAAAATACTTTGCACCTATGAACTACAGCAATAGTTTAACTCTAAGTTACTTGACACTTGAATATAATTCCATTGAAATAGGTGAGACACTTTCTTGGCTCATGCAGCTCTGAAAGGCATGCAAACCATAAATAAGTACTGTTATTACCCATGCTTTTAATTAGTTTTAGATATAGAAGAATATACAAAAGGGCAAAGCACATGAAGAATACTATTTTAAATCCTGCACATATACTTGGCAGAATTTGTTGCCCGCTCCGAATTATTCTTGCCCACTCCAAATTAAATGAAAAAAATTCTTGCTTCTGTTGTTATTATACATGAGATTTCCAACACTGAAGAGTTTTTCTCAATTTGGCAGGAAGGAGAAGCCATACCTCAAATGTCTCTAGAATGCCGAGATCGAGCTTGCAGGTCTGAAGCGGGTGGGCGGCGAGCTTGAGTAGGTTCAATGTCAGTGGACAGCGAGCTCAAGAAGATCCACTATAACATCACTGCACATTTGTTATACAAATATAGGTTCAATCGTAACAATGTCCGAACATTCACCAAAGATAATGTCCATAATCAGACATTATGTATGTATGATGTAGCAAAGATGTTATTATCATATAAAGAGAGATATGTGAAAAGTATCTAAACAGTGCTACTAGAACACATATTTAACTAATATCAAGCTGAGGTCAGTCATAAACCAAAAACTTCTATCAAATAACTAGAAAATTGAGTACATATTGAACAAGCACATGTATTCTGTCTACAAGCATTACTCCCTGTACTGAAGGGCAAATTAGGAGCCCAGTGTAGATTAAAAGCCATGTCGAGGCAATGTTGTAGGCATTAAATCCTGGCTGTCTTTTTATTTAAAAAAAACTCCTGATCTATAGCTTGTATTGGATATCAATCAAACTCTCTATGTCCCTACTAATATTTATGACATAAATTTTCTAAATTCAGTGGCACAAAGCTCTCCTCGCATGGTTTGCATTGTGCACAGAAAAAAAAACCCCACAGTCCTCGATCTCCACAGCAAGGCTAGTCCTCTCCTCCTCTGTGGGAGGACTGCATAGAGAAACAGAAGATCTCCACGATGACGAACTTCCACAGGAAACTGAAGAAAAGAACAGGGGCCAAACAACTTACGTGGAACCGAAGGAAAGCAGAGGCACAACAAACAAATTCTGCTGGACCAAGGAGGGGCGCGAGATCCACCGCAGCAGTTTCCTTGTCCCGCGTGCAAGATCTGCCGCCGTTGCCTCCTAGATCCAGCCACCGCCTCCTTGGCCCATGTTGCCGCCTTCCGCCGGTGCGCCAGATCCACCACCACCACGTCCCGCGTCCTTAGCTTGATGCCACCTCCTAACCAACCATCCGAGATGACCATAGGTGAGGTGAGAGATCATGGGAGGAGAGAAGAAGGCGCCTGGAGAGGGGGCACGAAGAGAGGCACCGGGGAGAAGGATCTGTGCGGTGGAGGGAAGAACTCGGTGGCTGGGGTTTTGCGGTGTGGCTTGGCGCGGCAGCTTGGGGAGAGATACGGGAGTGAGAAGAGAGAGCAGGCGGCGGTGATTTGGGATCCAGGGGTGGACTCAGAAAGGTCTAGGGTTTCTCTGTCCTGGTGGGCTGGGCTAAAATTCGCTCGCAGACTGGATTAAGTTGGCACCATTCTTTAGCGTCAGACAGTATGACGATACAAGTATTTTTAGCGGCAGAAAAATGAACAGTAAATATGATTACCTATAGCGACAGACAATGAATCGTTAAATGAGCAATTAGTGACAGATCATCTGTTAGTTATCTTTAATGTCAGATCATCCATCAATAAATATAATTTTTAGCGTCAGATGTCTGACGGTGATATGGTGTTGTGGTGTAGTGCACTTCGTGAACGTGTGCATAGGCGCCACACTCTGGATCGAGCAAATGTCAATTGAGGAATACGATGAATTCCTCGCTGATGCCGAGGGGCTCAAGTTTTCTACTGTGATCACACCAAAATGATGCGCCTCTTCAACTCCCTAACCACCGCCACTACCGTCCTCGTAGGTTTCTCTTGGGCCTGGAGGGAGAGCCAGAGCTCACTACTACCGGGATCATCGCCGACAGGAGGAATGTGCTAGATGGAGATCCCATTATTGTCCCCAACATGGTGCTCCTCGTGATCTCGCAACTCTTGCCGCCCAGGCATAGCACCATGATTTTGTGCACCATGCCTAGCGATGGCCACTGGGGAACCGTCGATGCTGGCTTTGTGCTGTTGGAGAACGGTGGCGTGCATCAAGAGGATAAACCATATCTGGTGGGAATGGGAGTGGTGGGAAAGGGAATGGGAGTGGGAGTGGGAGTGGGAGGGGCAGTGTTCAATAGAATATTGTAACACCCAAATTTTAGGAATAAGGAATTTTAAATAATTTAGATAAAGGGAATTAAAATTTTGAAAACTATTTGGTGATGCATTCATGCTGTTGCATTTATTTTATTTTGTGGTGTGGTTATATTGGTTTTATTTTAATTGATTTGGTTTAGGAAAATTTGATTTGAAAATGTGTTTGGAAAATTAGAAAAGAAAAGAAATAAAAGAAGAAGAAAAAAAAAGAAAACAACTCACCTCCTTACCTTCTCGGCCCGAAAGCCGTTGGAAGGCCTGCTCTCCCGCGTCTGCCGCGTGGGCCGGTCCAGCGCCGCAGCGGCCCAGCAGCCGAGTCCAGCAGCCGAGCCGACCGCGCGCGCCTTTCCTCTCTTTCGGTCGCTGACAGGTGGGAGCCGCGTGTCAGTCGTCTTCTCCCTTTCGAATCGTGACCGAGCCGGACTCAAGTATTGCCGCCACCGATTCTTGCCGATTTCTTCGGGATTTCCTACCCGATTACGGTAAATTGAAGCTACAAATAAGAAGTCGTGACCCCCTATGTTCCGTTTTCCATCTAAAACTCGAGCTTCATCACGTGAAATTGAGGGTAGGAGGCCGAAACCCTAGGATTTTGCGGCTGGTTCGTCGGTGGAGCTCGTGGGAGGGTTCAAGCTCTTTTCTTTGCTTTGGTGAGTTCGCTATCTCCTCCTCTTTCTTCCCGTGCTCTCCTTTTGTGTTGAGACGCTTTGAATCACGGTTTTGGTGAGCTCCGGTAAACCGGCAATGGCGCCGCCGCTCCCTTGTAGCCGCGCGTCACGTATGGTCGAACGTAGCTAGTTCTAAATGCCTAGATGAGTTCGCACGGAGCTTCTCTACCGTTTGGACCAAACGCGGGCTTGATTGGTGGTCTCAGTGGGGAGATTCGCCACCTCCGGCCATGGAGGAGTCGCCGGCCATGGAGGAGCCGCCGGCCGGACTTGAGAGAGGTGGCCGGAATTTTTCACTGTGCACTTGATGATGAACACGAGCCGTCCGTTCTCAGATGGACGCACGAGATTAGAAGATACCCCTTCGCGGGTAAAATTGATAAAGAGCCCCTAGACTTTCTCAGATTAAAACCCGCAGTCCTTAGCGCAATATCCTAAATCTGTTTTCGTGTTTTGAAAGCGTATTTTCTCCCGGATAAGTCAAAAATACGTTTTCAGGTATTTACAGTTTTGCCACTAGAGTTGTTTTGGTCATAAAATCTTCGTTTTAATTCCGAATTGATCCGTTCAAATTGCGTTAGGTTCGTATTTGCGAGCTCTACATGTTAGTGTAGTTGTACAGTTAGTTTTGATAATTTATTTTTCGAGGTTATAATTAAGTATTTATTTATCTATAGGAAATCTTAGAAAATTCATAACTTTCACGTTTTAACTCCGAATTTGGTGATCTTTGCGTCTGTGTGATCGTAGAAACGTGTAGAAGAGTTTTATAAGCTTTTATTACTGTTTTGCTACTGTTGGTGTACTGTTCTAATTATATCTCTTTGTTTGCTTCGTGTATGTTTGATTGGATGCATGTGTGTTGTTGATTGATGATCGAATATAGAAGGTGAGCAGTATTTGGACGATTCGGAGTATTACTTTGAGCCAAGTCAGCAGTATCACTTGGAGAGCTTTGATCAAGGCAAGTATAACACAGGACTATCCTTGTTACCTATACATTGAATTGTCATACATATGCATGTGCTTACCTTGACAACCTTAGAGATTATAACTTAGTGATTGTTATCTTGATTCCTTGACAACCTTGGGAATGCATATGGGTAGCTATTGCTAGTGCTTAAACTAAGAACAATGATCTTGTAATTTGATTAATGGATTAAGCAATCAACTATTAAGATGATTTCATTGTTGTTAAAAGGGAGCTAGAGCTTGTGTATTATTTTGATGCTCTGGTTTCTCTCCATAAGGACTTATCTGTAAGTGATAACCGGGATATACAGTACAGCTGTGAGGGCTATATGGCTCTGGCTTTAGTTGTTCAAGAGACCTTTTCTAGCTTGTTAGAGGTTACCTTAAATGGCGTAAGAATGGCTTGCCATGTTGGGTGTAGTCCGAGCCCCTGGCCTAGTGTGTATAGGCTGCGGTTGTTGTGCCACAGGGAAGGGGGGTTCTACATCTGCCTGCCGAGTGAAATCTAATGGCCCTAACTTGTTAGACGAACTTTTGAGTGGCTTTATATGGTTCTCGGGTGTTTGGGCTTGATCTCCCCACTCATTTGGAAATCATGACTTACAGTGAAAGTGTACACCTCTGCGCAGAGTTAAAAACTGGTATACTAGCCGTGCTCACGGATACGAGCGGCCTTGGGGATTCTTATGGAATAGTTGATCATAACTGTTATATCATGCTTAATTATTGTTGATTATTTTTATGCTCATGTTAATGCTATTCATTATCCTTATTACAATTGATCATTGGTTCTTTAATGGGAAGTGGTTTATCTTGATGCTACTCAATTGCTAATATATGATTAAAAGCTAAATGCAGTTAAACAGTGTCTAGCCTTTTGAGCCACATGAACCCTGTGTTATATTTGTTGAGTTCGACATGGACTCACCCTTGCTATTTCCACCATAACAGATGAAGATATAGAGGAAGATTATCGGAATGAGTACTAGTCTTGGTGTCAACCAGTCAACCGTGTCCCTGTGTGGAGTTTCCGCTGAAGAATTACTATTAGTTATTATTACCTATCGTTCAAGACTATGTCTTAAATACTTATTCGTTATGTAATAAGCACTGTGATGATACTTTGTAATTTGTCAACTTATGTGTGCGACTGTTTCCTGGGGCGCACATGAGTCTTTTATACATCCTATTTTTGTCCTTAAAAATGGGTGTGACAGATTGGTATCAGAGCCGTGTTGACTGTAGGACGCAAGCCTAGTTAGAATGGTCGTTAATAGCATCCATACTCCATTTAATTCATGCTTCCTCTTTTCACCTTGTTAATTACTAAAGTTCTATGCTTCCTCTACTTTATTCCATTGCGAAAATACATTGATTCTATCTAATCTATGTCTAAATTTTATAGATGCCTTCTCATCCCCGTTTGTCAGCTGCACAGTACGTTGCCCGTTTCAAACCTCAGGAGCCGTATGAAGATGGTGAGCAAGAGCTATCTGATGCTGAATCAAGAGTTGGTGATACACCAATGGAGAATGTAGTTATGGGATGGACTACGAAGTTTCATAGCCTGGTTCCTAAAGCTGATGCTTTCTTCCATGACATGTTGACAAGAACTTTGGACAACTACTACTACGACTGGGAAGCTACGTTGGAGTATCGTAGTGCAGAGTATAGTCATCCATGGATGGATTCCTATTGGGAAACGGAGTTATGGGTTACGAAAAGGGATCCTACCACTAAGGAGCCTAAGGTGGAGTCAAAGTTCATTACCAGAGTGAGCCGGGCAACTGTGGAGATAAGCATGGAGGATGTCGCTTTTAATGCATTTGTTTACTACCATGGTCTACGCTCGGACAAGACGTTAAAGGGTGCACTCCGGCATTTTCCTTGTTTCTTACATGACAAGGGTATTTGGACCGTGCCGCCTGCAGATGATTCCTCCTTGACTTTACAAGCTACGGTGGGATTAGCTCGTGAATTGGCTCTCCATGAGGTGGATTTGAAGGATGAGTTGCTAAAGGAAAAAGAACTTAAGGAGCAAGCTTATAAGGAGATTGACCAATTAAGGGCGGAGTTAGGTCGTCCCAAGATTTATGAGAAGCATAATTAGGCAATAGGAAAAATCCCTATGTAATAGGAACGATAGTAGTTGCGAGTTAATTTTAAGTTTGGTTTGTTCTAAGAGTCAATTTGTGATGTGAACAATTGTGTGATTGATGGATTGTTATTATGATAATGTGTGATTTGGATCTTTGTAATGTGTGCTGGAGTTTTGTAGACATGCCTACAAGTTCCATGGTTGAGAATATTAAGTTTGATCAAAATATATTAGTTGAATATGAGGTTAATTTAGTTCTGTCCTTTGCTGATTTTTAGATCAGTCTGGGATGTTTTAGAAATAACTTAAAATCCGTTCATGAGAAATTTAAGAAACTTTACTGGGAATAATTAGACTTCTATATCTTTCCAACCTCATAAGAATCACTTTAATATCTATTATGAGCTAAGAGATATACCTGTTCCAAGTTGGAGTTACTGCACAGTCTGGAATTCTGAAACAGTTTCGGTTAAGTTCAGTTTTTGGCCAATTTATTGACAGAATCAGAAAAAGTGTTGTGAATAAAAGTTGTAGATAATTTTGTAAGCTTTCCAACCATGTAAATATCATCTGAATTGGACGTCTGTAGCTCGAGATATGACAGTTTTACTGAGTTGCTGAAATTGGAGCTTGTCCAGAAAAATCAGATTTTGCTTATCTATTGAATACATCATCTCGGATCGTACTGAATTTCAATTTCTGTGTTTTTGGAAACAGATGTCAGGCAGAGGTCGTGGCAGAGGTCGTGGTGGTGCTAACATACCCATTACTATGGAGGAACTCATGCAAACTCAGAACCAGATGATGCAGATGTTTATGCAGCACATGCAGAACAATCCCGCTGCAGGAGGACCACCGCCTGTGCAAGTGAGGGATAAGCGTGGAGAATTTTTAAAGGGACGCCCTCCAGTGTTTTCTCATGCTGCTGATCCTTTAGAGGCAGATGATTGGGTGAGAGCAGTGGAGAAACAACTGAATATAGCCCAATGCAATGATATGGAGAAGGTGTTATATGCATCTGGTCAGTTACAGGGGACAGCTCAGACTTGGTGGGAGTCGTATCAAGCTGCACGCCCTGACAATGCTCCACCTATCACTTGGAATGAGTTTGTTAGAGATTTTCGAGCTCGTCATATTCCTGAAGGTATAATTGAGCTGAAGCAGGAAGAATTCAGAAACCTTAGGATGGGACAGATGAGTGTTAGTGAATATCATGATAGATTTACCCAGTTGGCTCGCTATGCTCCTAATGAAGTAAGAGAAGATGCGGACAGACAACGTCTCTTCTTGAAGGGAATTTATTATGATCTTCGCTTGCAGTTGAAGGGGAACAACTATGCTAGTTTTCAAGAGCTGGTAAATAAAGCTATTGTGCTTGATAATGAGCGCAGAGAGATGGACAGGAAGAGGAAGATGAAGGTACAAAGCTCAGGAAGCAACAACCGTCAGCGCACTAATTCTCAGCATGGTTTCCATCAGAAGTTTCAGGGACCGGTTAGTCAATGGAATCGCAATCCGAATCAGAGATGGTCCCAGAATTGGCAAGGTAATCAGTCACAACAGCGTTCATCATATCCACAACGTCAACAGTATCAGCAGACTGGGCAACAGACTCCTCGCACTAGAAATTCCAATGTTACCCCCATGAAGAATAGTGCTCCCAGCACTCCTACTAGATGCTTTGTCTGTGGTAAAGAGGGGCATATGTCTTACCATTGTCCTGAGAAGCAGAATCAGCAGACTCCTCAGAGCCAGAAGAGCAACCAGAAGCAATCTGGTACTGGAAGGGTGAATCACGTGTCTTCTGATACAGTTCATGATGCACCAGAAGTTATGATTGGTACGTTCAATGTACATTCCACTCCCGCAACTGTTCTTTTTGACTCTGGAGCATCTCATACATTCATATCCAACATTTTTGTTAAAATGCATAGTATACCCATGCTAGCTATGAAAGAATCTCTCTTAGTAAATTCACCTGGAGGTACCATGCAAACCAGTAATCGTTGTCTTCCAATTAGTATGGTATTAAGGGGGGTAGAGTTTAAGATAACTCCTATAGTGTTGAGGACATCTGGTATTGATGTGATATTGGGTATGGACTGGATGAAGCAAAATCAGGTAGAGATTCAGTGTCAGCAGAAAGTGGTAGTTGTGAATGCACCTAATGGAGATAAAATCAATGTGAATGTAGCAGTGCAGAAGCAATCAACCGTTGTGGTAAATCAGCTTGAAGATACTATTAAGGAGAATTCAGTGATTGAGGAATTTCCGGATGTCTTCCCTGATGAATTGCCAGGTATGCCACCTGACCGAGACATTGAATTTCTTATTGAATTACTTCCTGGAACTGCACCTATAGCCAAACGACCATATAGGATGGGAGTAGATGAATTAGAAGAACTTAAGAAACAAATTAAAGAATTACAAGAAAAAGGTTTTATTAGACCTAGTTCATCACCTTGGGGAGCACTAGTTATTTTTGTTGATAAGAAAGATGGTGGTCAGAGGATGTGTGTTGATTACCGGTCACTAAATGAGGTAACTATCAAGAATAAGTATCCTTTGCCCAGGATTGATGACTTGTTTGATCAGTTGAGAGGTGCTTGTGTGTTCTCTAAGATTGATTTACGTTCTGGATATCATCAGTTGAAGATTCGTGTTTCTGATATTCCAAAGACAGCTTTTACTACAAGGTATGGATTGTATGAGTATACTGTTATGTCATTTGGATTGACCAATGCACCTGCATACTTTATGTACATGATGAATAAAGTGTTCATGGAATATTTGGATAAGTTTGTGGTAGTGTTTATTGATGATATACTGGTATTTTCCAAGACAGAGGTAGAGCATGCTGAGCATTTGAGGTTGGTATTGCAGAAACTTAGAGAGCATAAACTGTATGCGAAGCGAAGTAAATGTGAGTTTTGGTTGAAGGAAGTTTCTTTCCTTGGTCATATTGTTTCTAATGGAGGGATATCAGTGGATCCAGGTAAAGTAAAGGATGTATTAAATTGGAAACCACCTATT
Source organism: Saccharum hybrid cultivar R570 (assembly GCA_038087645.1). Taxonomy (NCBI): domain Eukaryota; kingdom Viridiplantae; phylum Streptophyta; class Magnoliopsida; order Poales; family Poaceae; genus Saccharum; species Saccharum hybrid cultivar. The sequence goes on from JAQSUU010000733.1 coordinate 3,922,654, forward strand.
GATGTTAGCGAGATTCGTAGTTTCTTGGGATTAGCGGGATATTACAGACGGTTCATTGAAGGGTTTTCTAAACTTGCTAAACCTATGACATCTCTATTAGAGAAGAATGCCAAGTTTGTGTGGTCAGATAAATGTCAAGCTAGTTTTGAGGAGTTGAAAAAGAGGTTGACTACAGCGCCTGTTTTGGTTTTGCCAGATTTGAGTAAGAAGTTTTCTATTTATTGTGATGCTTCTCGTCAAGGTTTGGGATGTGTTCTTATGCAAGAAGGCAGAGTTGTGGCTTATGCATCTAGGCAGTTGAGAAAGCATGAGTTGAATTATCCTACACATGATTTGGAATTAGCAGCTGTAGTTCATGCTTTAAAGATTTGGAGACATTATTTGATTGAACATAAGAGTGATATATACACTGATCATAAGAGTTTGAAGTATATTTTCACTCAGTCAGATCTAAATTTGAGGCAACGCAGATGGTTAGAGTTGATTAAGGATTATGATATTGAGATACACTATCATCCTGGTAAGGCTAATGTAGTAGCTGATGCTCTTAGTAGGAAAAGCTATGTCAATGAGATACGGACGTTGTCTATGACTAGTGAGTTATGTGCTGAATTTGAATATTTGAATTTGGGAATTGTTACTAATACAATGGAATTAGTGATAGAGCCTACCTTAGAGCAAGAAATTTACAAGGGGCAGTTGAAGGATGAGAAACTAAAGAAGATAGCGGAAGATATAGTGATTGGTAAGTCACCAGGCTTTCGAATGGATGATAATGGAATTTTGTGGTTTGGAAAGAGGCTGTGTGTACCTGAGGATCAAACTGTTAGACAGGCAATTCTTCGCGAAGCTCATGAGTCAGCTTATTCTATTCATCCTGGTAGTACTAAGATGTATTTGGATCTGAAACAGAAATATTGGTGGGTTGGATTAAAGCGAGATGTGGCTGAGTATGTGGCATTGTGTGACACTTGTCAGAGAGTGAAAGCAGAGCATCAGAGACCTGCTGGATTGTTACAACCAATGAAGATTCCTGAATGGAAGTGGGAGGAAGTTGGTATGGATTTTATAGTAGGGTTACCTCGTACTCAGAAAGGTTATGACTCTATTTGGGTGATAGTAGATCGGTTAACCAAAGTTGCTCATTTTATACCAGTTAAGACTACTTACCATGGACCAAAATTGGCAGAGTTGTATATGGAGAGAATAGTCTGTTTGCATGGAGTACCAAAGAAGATTGTATCTGATCGAGGATCGCAGTTTACGTCGCATTTTTGGAAAGCTGTGCATGAATCATTGGGAACAAAATTGAATTTTAGTACAGCATATCATCCACAGACAGATGGACAGACTGAAAGGACCAACCAGGTATTAGAGGATATGTTGAGAGCTTGTGCATTGCAATATGGAACTAGTTGGGATAAGAGTTTGCCTTATGCAGAATTTTCTTACAATAATAGTTATCAACAGAGTCTTAAGATGGCACCGTTTGAAGCTTTGTATGGACGTAAGTGTAGAACTCCATTGTTTTGGGATCAGACAGGTGAATCTCAGGTGTTTGGTACAGATGTTCTTAGAAACGCAGAAGATCAAGTGCGAGTGATTCGTGAGAATTTGAGAGTAGCACAGTCTTGTCAGAAGAGTTATGCTGACAATAGAAGAAGAGATTTAGTTTTTGAGGTAGGTGATTATGTTTATTTGAAGGTGTCACCTATGAGAAGTGTGAAGAGGTTTAACATGAAAGGTAAACTAGCACCAAGGTATGTTGGACCATTTAAAGTTATTACTAGACGTGGGGAAGTTGCTTATCAATTAGAGTTGCCTGAGAATTTATCTGGAGTACATGATGTGTTCCATGTTTCACAACTTAAGAAGTGTTTGCGTGTGCCTGAGGAGCAGATACCTTTAGAAGAGTTGACTGTTAAGGAAGATCTTACATATGAAGAGTTTCCGATCAAGATTTTAGAAACTGCTGAGAGAGTTACTCGAAGTCGGGTTATTAAGATGTGCAAAGTGCAGTGGAATCGATATTCAGAGGCAGAGGCAACTTGGGAAAGAGAGGATGAATTGAGAAAATCATATCCGCAGTTGTTTGAGTAAGCAGTTCAATCTCGAGGACGAGATTCTTTTAAGGGGGGTAGAATTTGTAACACCCAAATTTTAGGAATAAGGAATTTTAAATAATTTAGATAAAGGGAATTAAAATTTTGAAAACTATTTGGTGATGCATTCATGCTGTTGCATTTATTTTATTTTGTGGTGTGGTTATATTGGTTTTATTTTTAATTGATTTGGTTTAGGAAAATTTGATTTGAAAATGTGTTTGGAAAATTAGAAAAGAAAAGAAATAAAAGAAGAAGAAAAAAAAAAGAAAACAACTCACCTCCTTACCTTCTCGGCCCGAAAGCCGTTGGAAGGCCTGCTCTCCCGCGTCTGCCGCGTGGGCCGGTCCAGCGCCGCAGCGGCCCAGCAGCCGAGTCCAGCAGCCGAGCCGACCGCGCGCGCCTTTCCTCTCTTTCGGTCGCTGACAGGTGGGAGCCGCGTGTCAGTCGTCTTCTCCCTTTCGAATCGTGACCGAGCCGGACTCAAGTATTGCCGCCACCGATTCTTGCCGATTTCTTCGGGATTTCCTACCTGATTACGGTAAATTGAAGCTACAAATAAGAAGCCGTGACCCCCTATGTTCCGTTTTCCATCTAAAACTCGAGCTTCATCACGTGAAATTGAGGGTAGGAGGCCGAAACCCTAGGATTTTGCGGCCGGTTCGTCGGTGGAGCTCGTGGGAGGGTTCAAGCTCTTTTCTTTGCTTTGGTGAGTTCGCTATCTCCTCCTCTTTCTTCCCGTGCTCTCCTTTTGTGTTGAGACGCTTTGAATCACGGTTTTGGTGAGCTCCGGTAAACCGGCAATGGCGCCGCCGCTCCCTTGTAGCCGCGCGTCACGTATGGTCGAACGTAGCTAGTTCTAAATGCCTAGATGAGTTCGCACGGAGCTTCTCTACCGTTTGGACCAAACGCGGGCTTGATTGGTGGTCTCAGTGGGGAGATTCGCCACCTCCGGCCATGGAGGAGTCGCCGGCCATGGAGGAGCCGCCGGCCGGACTTGAGAGAGGTGGCCGGAATTTTTCACTGTGCACTTGATGATGAACACGAGCCGTCCGTTCTCAGATGGACGCACGAGATTAGAAGATACCCCTTCGCGGGTAAAATTGATAAAGAGCCCCTAGACTTTCTCAGATTAAAACCCGCAGTCCTTAGCGCAATATCCTAAATCTGTTTTCGTGTTTTGAAAGCGTATTTTCTCCCGGATAAGTCAAAAATACGTTTTCAGGTATTTACAGTTTTGCCACTAGAGTTGTTTTGGTCATAAAATCTTCGTTTTAATTCCGAATTGATCCGTTCAAATTGCGTTAGGTTCGTATTTGCGAGCTCTACATGTTAGTGTAGTTGTACAGTTAGTTTTGATAATTTATTTTTCGAGGTTATAATTAAGTATTTATTTATCTATAGGAAATCTTAGAAAATTCATAACTTTCACGTTTTAACTCCGAATTTGGTGATCTTTGCGTCTGTGTGATCGTAGAAACGTGTAGAAGAGTTTTATAAGCTTTTATTACTGTTTTGCTACTGTTGGTGTACTGTTCTAATTATATCTCTTTGTTTGCTTCGTGTATGTTTGATTGGATGCATGTGTGTTGTTGATTGATGATCGAATATAGAAGGTGAGCAGTATTTGGACGATTCGGAGTATTACTTTGAGCCAAGTCAGCAGTATCACTTGGAGAGCTTTGATCAAGGCAAGTATAACACAGGACTATCCTTGTTACCTATACATTGAATTGTCATACATATGCATGTGCTTACCTTGACAACCTTAGAGATTATAACTTAGTGATTGTTATCTTGATTCCTTGACAACCTTGGGAATGCATATGGGTAGCTATTGCTAGTGCTTAAACTAAGAACAATGATCTTGTAATTTGATTAATGGATTAAGCAATCAACTATTAAGATGATTTCATTGTTGTTAAAAGGGAGCTAGAGCTTGTGTATTATTTTGATGCTCTGGTTTCTCTCCATAAGGACTTATCTGTAAGTGATAACCGAGATATACAGTACAGCTGTGAGGGCTATATGGCTCTGGCTTTAGTTGTTCAAGAGACCTTTTCTAGCTTGTTAGAGGTTACCTTAAATGGCGTAAGAATGGCTTGCCATGTTGGGTGTAGTCCGAGCCCCTGGCCTAGTGTGTATAGGCTGCGGTTGTTGTGCCACAGGGAAGGGGGGTTCTACATCTGCCTGCCAAGTGAAATCTAATGGCCCTAACTTGTTAGACGAACTTTTGAGTGGCTTTATATGGTTCTCGGGTGTTTGGGCTTGATCTCCCCACTCATTTGGAAATCATGACTTACAGTGAAAGTGTACACCTCTGCGCAGAGTTAAAAACTGGTATACTAGCCGTGCTCACGGATACGAGCGGCCTTGGGGATTCTTATGGAATAGTTGATCATAACTGTTATATCATGCTTAATTATTGTTGATTATTTTTATGCTCATGTTAATGCTATTCATTATCCTTATTACAATTGATCATTGGTTCTTTAATGGGAAGTGGTTTATCTTGATGCTACTCAATTGCTAATATATGATTAAAAGCTAAATGCAGTTAAACAGTGTCTAGCCTTTTGAGCCACATGAACCCTGTGTTATATTTGTTGAGTTCGACATGGACTCACCCTTGCTATTTCCACCATAACAGATGAAGATATAGAGGAAGATTATCGGAATGAGTACTAGTCTTGGTGTCAACCAGTCAACCGTGTCCCTGTGTGGAGTTTCCGCTGAAGAATTACTATTAGTTATTATTACCTATCGTTCAAGACTATGTCTTAAATACTTATTCGTTATGTAATAAGCACTGTGATGATACTTTGTAATTTGTCAACTTATGTGTGCGACTGTTTCCTGGGGCGCACATGAGTCTTTTATACATCCTATTTTTGTCCTTAAAAATGGGTGTGACAAATATTATGAGATTGAAAAATGTTCCATTCATGTTGCAGATCCAGTTGACCTCTGAGGAGATAGAAAAATTATTCTTTGCACCCTTGCTGCTCCTGGCAATCCGACAGTTATGAAGCATAATACAATTATGAAGCCTAATATTATTAGAGGAAAATTCATCACAAGAAGCCAGATTGAATAAGGTTACCGAAGCAATAATCAATGGAAACAACGAGCAAAAAATGAAAGTGAGCAGCCAACCCCAAGGTAGTGTGTGTGTGTGTGTTTTGAATGTCCTATTAGTGTTGAGCTTGGTATTTGCGTTACTTCTATTACAAATGTGTGTGTGTTCTACGGATTTGCCACTTCTCTCTCACTCTTGCTCTCCGATGTCCGATCCATTTCTCTCTTGCTCTCGCTCTCGCTAGCTGCGGTGCTGCCTGCCATGGACTCCGACTCTGACATGTCTGACGAATTCTCCCTAGAGTGCTTCCGTATCATTCGCCACCGCCCAAGCCCAAGCAAGAAGCCATGACCAGACACAGATCAGGAAGGTGCTGATGTCGTGTATGTGCCCACTCCCACCATGGCTGCGCTGTCGCCGGACCCACCTTCTAGTCCTATGTTTGACGATGCCCAAAGACAGCTGGGACCAGGCACAGATCAGGAAGGTGCCGATGCCGTGGACGCGCCCATGGCCATGGAGAGGAGGAGGTCGCAGGACCCTCCTCCTAGGTCTAAATCTGGTGCTCGCCGGAGGCAGCCGACCAGAGACAAGGGCCATCTAGCACAGATGCAGATAGTCTTGTCCAGGCAATCCAACGCACTCATAGCTCTTTTGAATAAGCAACGTGGGGGTAAAATCCAAATGGCGACAACAACAAGGTGTGTGGAAGCTGTTCTACTAAGAAGGATGGCTCCTGTGACTGCAACTTCAGCTTTGAGTGTAATATCTGTCCTGACCTGGCTAAACAGCCCATGGTTACACCATGTGGCCACCTCTTCTGCTGGCCATGCTTGCTCCAGTGGCTCCATGCACAGTCACCCTTCTCTGAGTGCCCTGTCTGCAAGGTCAAGGTACTGATGGAAGCGAACGTCACTCCCATATATGGAAGAGGTGGTGAAGAAGGGGATTCCACCACCAACCCTGACTTGCCACCCACCAGGCCGGAGGTAACAAATGGTGGACACAAGAGGGCAGTTGATACAAAACTAGGGTGTAGTGAGAGGCCTCCCAATCCTATCAGTGCATGTTACGATGTGTCCCCTCCTAGTCCGTCCAATACAGGAGCTGGCTCCTCTAACAGTGCATGTACACTGAGTTCATTAGAACAAAGTGCTGCAGCTTCTTAGTTACCAATTTCCATCCTTATTTTCTTGATATAAATATCATTTGTTTCCCTAAACTAAAGCTTCAGTAAGAATGGATCTGAGAGTAAAGAAGTTTAGTGTCGATACATAATACATTTACCTTTGCTGATATATCCTCAACAGCATTTAATAATGTGTGTGGAACATAAATAAATTTCAAAAAAGAGATTGCAAAAGCACCGATCAAATGTTCCCTAAAAAAATCATACATCAATTTTGAGGATTCACTCGGTCCATTTGTGAACCTATGACATTTTGGACGATGGTGTATTACTGTTGAATATATAAAGTATATAACTCACTACTGTTGTATGCATGAAAATGATAGTAATATTCGTAGAAAACATTTTCTCAAAAAATTTACTAAGACTGGTTTTTTCATTTGAGAAATCCAAATAGTAGTCAAGAGTTACTGATAATATTATGGTACACGTATTTATACGGGGGCACGGATTCAACACACCGCATGATGTTGATGATATGATCAGCTTTGCCATACCTTAATTTTATTCCGTCCTCTGCCACTAGCAGTAACAGGCATGATTGCACCATTCTGTTGTCATACCCGGTTTTCTAAAGAACAAAACCAGGCTAATCATATGTGTGCCCAGGAAGTCCACACATATGCCAGAATGAAAAATTATCAGAAACAATGTTATTATGTAACGTATACATAGCTATATTAACACTTACATCAGAGTATCGCGGAACGGTGACTAAACTTCGGGCTCCATTCTTCTCAGAGACGGCTGACTGGGGGTAACATATGCCTAGCACTTCTACTAGTCTTCTAGAAACTCCACTACACCTTTTTCCTTTTTCCGAGTAGCATCTTATTACACACTGGAGTATGGGGGGAAATAGCAAGAATGAGTCCATGTCGAACTCAACAAGTATAACACAGGGTTCATGAGGCTCAAAAAGGCTAGACACTGTTTGACTGCGTTTAGCTTTTAATCATCATATAATTAGCAATTGAGTAGCATCAAGGTAATCCAAATCCCATTAATGAATCAATGATCAATTGTAATAAGGATAATGAATAGCATTAACATGAGCATAATAATAATCAATATTAATTAAGCATGATATAACAATGGTGATCAACTATTCTGTAAGAATCCCCAAGGCCGCTCGTATCCGTGAGCACGGCTAGTATACCAGTTTTTAACTCTGCGCAGAGGTGTACACTTTCACTGTGAGTCATGATTTCCAAATGCATGGGTTTGCAAGGCCCAAAACATCAGAGACCATATAAAGCCATTCAAAAGTTCGTCTAACAAGTTAGGGCCATTAGATTCACTCGGCAGGCAGATATAGAACCCCCCTTCCCTGTGGCACAACAACCGCAGCCTATACACACTAGGCCAGGGGCTCGCACTACACCCAACGTGGCAAGCCATTCTTACGCCATTTAAGGTAACCTCTAACAAGCTAGAAAAGGTCTCTTGAACAACTAGAGCCAGAGCCATATAGCCCTCACAGCTGTACTATATGTCCCGGTTATCACTTACAGGTAAGTCCTTACGGAGAGTAACTAGAGCATCAAAATAACCCACATGCTCTAGCCCCCTTTCAACAGAAATAACATCATCTTAATTGGTTGATTGCATAATCCATTAGTCAAATTACAAGATCATTGTTCATAATTAAGCGCTAGCAGTAGCTACCCAAATGCATAACCCATAGGTGACAAGGAAACAAGATATCAATAGCTAAGTTATAATCTCTATGGTTGTCAAGGAAGACACATGCATATGTATAATAATTTCAGTGAATAGGACAACAAGGATGGTCCCATGTTATACTTGCCTTGATCAAAGCTTTCCTGATGATACTGCTGGTCTGGCTCAAAATAATACTCTTGATCGTCAAGAAACTGCTCACCGTCTATACTCGATCATCAAGCACCAACACACAATCATCCGAGCAACCATACACTAAGCAAACAAATAGACATAATTAAAACAGTACACCAACAGTAGCAAAACAATATAAAAAGTTTGTAAAACTCTTCTACATGTTTCTACGATCACACAGACGCAAAGATCACCAAATTCGGAGTTAAAACGTGAAAGTTATGAATTTTCTAAGATTTCCTATATATAAATAATTACTTTAATATAAACTCGAAAATAAATTATCAAAACCAACTGTACAACTACACTAACATGTAGAGCTCGCAAATACGAACCTAACGCAACTTGAACGGATCAAATCGGAGTTAAAATGAAGATTTTATGACCAAAACAATCCTAGTGGCAAAACTGTAATTATCTGAAAACGTATTTTTGATTTACCCAGGAGAGAATACGCTTTCCAAACACGAAAACGTACTTTCAGTTTTACGCTACGGACCGCGGGTTGATTACTAAAAAGCTGAGGGTCTCTTTAACAAATTTACCCCGCGAAGGGGTACGTTCTAATCTTAGTCGTTGATCCGAGATCGGACGGCTGCTAATCGATTCAAGCGAGAGAGAGAAAAGAGACCGGCCATCTACAGTACATCCGGCCGGTGGCCACCATGGCCGCCGCCATGAACTCGCCGGAGAGCTTCAGCCCCACCTTTTCCGACCACAACTCGCCCCGCCACCAACACAAATCGAAAGAGGAAGTAAACTCGAACTCATCTATGCGGTTTAGTAGCGCTACGACGACCCGATGAGAGAACACGGCTCGGGGATGAACGGCGGCGCCATTGTCGGCCACGGTGAGCTCCAATCCCGCGATACAAAGCACAAAAACTCAAAAGAAGAGCATTGGGAGGGAGAGGAGAAGATGACAAACTCACCCAAGCGAAGAAATTGACCTCCAATCCACCCGAAACTCCCCAACCGTTCAACCGCCGACCTTCAACAACCTCAAACCCTAGAACTCGATTTCACGTGGTGGAACTCGCGGTTTAGAGGAAAAACGGAAAGAGGAGGGTCACGGCTTCACTTTTATAGCTCCACCGCGTCGTGTTCGGTTAGGAGATCCCGGTTAATTTGGCAAGGATCGGTGGCGGCAAAGTCCGGCTCGGTCACGAACATGATGAAGAAGACGAGACCGACAAGTGGGGTCCAGTGGTCAGCGAAGCAAGGAGGGAGAGGGCGCGGCTGCCGCGGCTCTGGGCCGGCCCACGCGGTCGTGAGCGTGGAGAAGCAGGCTCGGATCGACGGCCCAAAGGAAGAGGGAGAGAAAGCGGGCCGGTTCGGTTGGGCTTCCAGGCCGCCAGGGAGAAGGTAAGTTGTTTTATATATTTTTTTTCTTCTTTCTTTTCTTCATTTATTCACTTCTATATATATATTTTCCAAAACCGAATCAATTAAAATAAAACAAATATAACCACACCACAAAATAAAATAAATGCAACAGCATGAATGCATCACCAAATAGTTTTTAAAATTTTAATTTGCCCTTAATTGTTATCTAACTTATTTGAAATTCATTATTCCTAAAGTTTAGAATTTTTGGGTGTTACAAATTCTACCCCCCTTAAAAGAATCTCGTCCTCGAGATTGGTCTGCTTACTCAAACAACTGCGGATATGATTTCCTCAATTCATCCTCTCTTTCCCAAGTTGCCTCTGCCTCTGAATATCGATTCCACTGTACTTTACACATCTTAATAATCCGACTTCGAGTAACTCTCTCAGCAGTCTCTAAAATCTTAATCGGAAACTCTTCATATGTAAGATCCTCCTTAACAGTCAATTCATCTAAAGGTATCTGCTCCTCGGGCACCCGCAAACACTTCTTAAGTTGTGAAACATGAAACACATCATGCACTCTAGATAAATTTTCAGGCAACTCTAATTGATAAGCAACTTCCCCACGTCTAGTAATAACTTTAAATGGTCCAACATACCTTGGTGCTAGTTTACCTTTCATGTTAAACCTCTTCACACTTCTCATAGGTGACACCTTCAAATAGACATAATCACCTACCTAAAAAAAAACTAGATCTCTTCTCCTATTATCAGCATAACTCTTCTGACGAGACTGCGCTACTCTCAAATTCTCACGAATCACTCGCACTTGATCTTCTGCGTTTCTAAGAACATCTGTACCAAACACCTGAGATTCACCTGTCTGATCCAAAAACAATGGAGTTCTACACTTACGTCCAAACAAAGCTTCAAACGGTGCCATCTTAAGACTCTGTTGATAACTATTATTGTAAGAAAATTCTGCATAAGGCAAACTCTTATCCCAACTAGTTCCATATTGCAATGCACAAGCTCTCAACATATCCTCTAATACCTAGTTGGTCCTTTCAGTCTGCCCATCTGTCTGTGGATGATATGCCGTACTAAAATTTAATTTTGTTCCCAATGATTCATGTACAGCTTTTCAAAAGTGCGACGTAAACTGCGATCCTTGATGAGATACAATCTTCTTTGGAACTCCATGCAAACATACTATTCTTTCTATATACAAGGTAGCTAATTGTACTCCCGTGTAATTTAGTCTTGACTGGTATAAAATGAGCAACTTTAGTCAATCTATCCACTATCACCCAAATAGAATCATAACCTCTCTGAGTACGCGGTAACCCTACTATAAAGTCCATACCAACTTCCTCCCACTTCCATTCAGGAATCTTCATTGGTTGCACAATCCAGCAGGTCTCTGATGCTCTGCTTTCACCCTCTGACAAGTGTCACACAATGCCACATACTCAGCCACATCTTGCTTTAATCCAACCCACCAATATTTCTGTTTAAGATCCAAATACATCTTAGTACTACCAGGATGAATGGAATAAGCTGACTCATGAGCTTCGCTAAGAATTGCCTGTCGAACAGCTTGATCCTCAGATACACACAGCCTCTTTCCAAACCACAAAATCCTATTATCATCCATCCGAAAGCCTGGTGACTTAGCAATCACTATATCTTCCGCTATCTTCTTTAGTTTCTCATCCTTCAACTGACCCTTATAGATTTCTTGCTCTAAAGTAGGCTCTATCACTAATTCCATTGTATTAGTAACAATTCCCAAATTCAAATATTCAAATTCAGCACATAACTCCCTAGTCATAGACAACGTCCGTATCTCATTGGCATAACTTTTCCTACTAAGAGCATCAGCTACTTTATTAGCCTTATCAGGATGATAGTGTATCTCAATATCATAATCCTTAATCAACTCTAACCATCTACGTTGCCTCAAATTCAGATCTGACTGAGTAAAAATATACTTCAAACTCTTATGATCAGTGTATATATCACTCTTATGTCCAATCAAATAATGTCTCCCAATCTTTAAAGCATGAACCACAGCTGCTAACTCCAAATCATGTGTAGGATAATTCAACTCATGCTTTCTCAACTGCCTAGATGCATAAGCCATAATTCTGCCTTCTTGCATAAGAACACATCCCAAACCTTGATGAGAAGCATCACAATAAATAGAAAACTTCTTACTCAAATCTGATAAAACCAAAACAGGCGTTGTAGTCAACCTCTTCTTCAATTCCTCAAAACTAGCTTGACATTTATCTGACCACACAAACTTGACATTCTTCTCTAATAGAGATGTCATAGGTTTAGCAAGTTTAGAAAACCCTTCAATGAACCGTCTGTAATATTCAGCTAATCCCAAGAAACTACGAATCTCGCTAACATCAATAGGTGGTTTCCAATTCAATAGATAAGCAAAATCTGATTTCTCTGTGCAAATTCCAATTTCAGTAACTCAGTAAAACTATCATATCTCGAGCTACAGACGTCCAATTCATATTATCTTTACATGGTTGGAAAGCTTACAAAATTATCTATAACTTTTATTCACAACACTTTTTCTGAATCTGTCAAATAATTGGCCAAAAACTGAACTTAACCGAAACTGTTTCAGAATTCCAGACTGTGCAGTAACCCCAACTTGAAATAGATATATCTCTTAGCTCTTAATAGATATTAGAGTGATTCTTGCGGGGTTGGAAAGATATAGAAGTCTAATTATTCCCAGTATAATTTCTTAAATTTCCCATTAATAGATTTTAAGTTATTTCTTAAACATCCCAGACTGACCTAAAAATCAGCAAAGGGCAGAACTATGTTCACCTCATAACCAACTAATATATTTTGATCAAACTTAATATTCTTAACCATGGAACTTGTAGGCCTGTCTACAAAACTCCAGCACACATTACAAAGATCCAAATCACACATTATCACAATAACAATCCATCAATCACACAATTGTTCACACCACAAACTGACTCTTAAAACAATCTAAACTTAAAATTAACTCGCAACTACTATCGTTCCTATTACATAGGGATTTTTCCTATTTCCTAGTTAAGCTTCTAATAAATCTTGGGGACGACCTAACTCCGCCCTTAATTGGTCAATCTCCTTATAAGCTTGCTCCTTAAGTTCTTTTTCCTTCAGCAACTCTTATGCAATGATGATGCCACAAGCTCATAACCAACTTTATAAATGTCTCCTTTAGACCCTTATGATTCTTATAGATGTTCTAACAGGTTACCAACCCTAAGAAAAGATACTTGCGCTCGTTAGTGACTTTACAACCATGTAGCTAGCTGATGCTTCTAGGTGACGAAATATAACATATAAACCTCCATCTTGTATCATCTTTTAGTTCGACAAACCCTCTTAAGAAGAGATCAACTAGAGTACACCAAAGGATAGCTTGCATTTGTTTCTGAGTGATAACTATTATCGTGTCCTTCTATCATGTCAAAGAGACTCATGAGCATATGCAAGAACAAGTAACCTGCACTTCCTCGCGAGCAGAAAAATAGCAGTGCAGAAATATAGTTATATCTCAAGTTCTACGAATCCAATGATATTGTAGCTTATACCGTTGGAAAGCTTATCAAATTTACTACAACTTCCTTATAGAATTCTTCTCCAGATTCTGCAGTTAAGGTAGTCAAAAACTGTGCACAACAGAAACTATTCCAGATTGCTGACAGCACAGATGCGTCGCCTTGTGATTTTCATAAATCCCAAACCATAATAGATATCAGGGTGGTTCTTACGGTCAGAGAAAGATATTGAAGTCTACTATTGTCCAGAATTTATCCATGATTTTTGGGCATCCAAAAATATAGGTATAAACTAAGAAAGACAGACTGTTCTAAAAAAAACAGGATAAGGCAGAAACGAGATTAAGAGAGACTAGAGAGATAGATAACACTAATTTTCAAGTCTTCACACTTCTTTGATTTATGTTGATGAGATATAAGACATGAATCGAGGATAGCCAAAAGATGACAAGAAAGATAAAGTTTGATCTTTAGTTCTTTATGCCTCCTCATGCCTCGTCGCTTGAGATATTCAGGACTTACTGTTGTTGATAGCAGATGCTACCCCACTTAACAAAGATCTTGTTTCACCTGATGATGTCATTGAAGGCAACACTTTCTCTAAAGCTTGCTGCTAATGATAAGTCCTTCATGTGTTGATCATCCATTAAGATGAGATTAATAAGGTAGCATGACAACCAAGGGTAGACAGGAACGGTGTAAGAGAAAATGGCAAGAATTAGGATCGATTGAAAGATAAGTAAGATACAAGATGTCACTACCCCACTTAACATAGATCGAGCTACTTCTCAAGACTTATACCTTCCGGGCCTACCTTTGAAACACGAGAACAAGAACAACACACAAGCAACACATCAAGCAAAACAAGCACACATCACATCATCGGTACTACACGTGCTTCTTCAATAATGGTGGTCATCCTATTGGCACATTGGAGATGATGAAAGGCCATCGAACTTTTGAACAAGATAAGATCAGAAAACTTTTAGTAAAAACAACATAAAACAAAATCCAAGGGAGTAAGAAATAATAGCTCAAAGGAAGCTATCAAGGAGAGGATACAACAAGACAAGGAAGAGGAATAGTCAAAATCAATGAGTCAAGGGATGACAAAATAGTTTTATCGTAAAATAAGTTTTAGAATACGTCCAGTGCTACTTCGCATACGTCCTACAGTCAACACCGCTCTGATACCACTCTGTCACACCCGGTTTTCTAAAGAACAAAACCAGGCTAATCATATGTGTGCCCAGGAAGTCCACACATATGCCAGAATGAAAAATTATCAGAAACAATGTTATTATATAACGTATACATAGCTATATTAACACTTACATCAGAGTATCGCGGAACGGTGACTAAACTTTGGGCTCCATTCTTCTCAGGGACGGCTGACTGGGGGTAACATATGCCTAGCACTTCTACTAGTCTTCTGGAAACTCCACTACACCTTTGTCCTTTTTCCGAGTGGCATCTTATTACACACTGGAGTATGGGGGAAATAGCAAGAATGAGTCCATGTCGAACTCAACAAGTATAACACAGGGTTCATGAGGCTCAAAAAGGCTAGACACTGTTTGACTGCGTTTAGCTTTTAATCATCATATAATTAGCAATTGAGTAGCATCAAGGTAATCCAAATCCCATTAATGAATCAATGATCAATTGTAATAAGGATAATGAATAGCATTAACATGAGCATAATAATAATCAACATTAATTAAGCATGATATAACAATGGTGATCAACTATTCTGTAAGAATCCCCAAGGCCGCTCGTATCCGTGAGCACGGCTAGTATACCAGTTTTTAACTCTGCGCAGAGGTGTACACTTTCACTGTGAGTCATGATTTCCAAATGCATGGGTTTGCAAGGCCCAAAACATCAGAGACCATATAAAGCCATTCAAAAGTTCGTCTAACAAGTTAGGGCCATTAGATTCACTCGGCAGGCAGATGTAGAACCCCCCTTCCCTGTGGCACAACAACCGCAGCCTATACACACTAGGCCAGGGGCTCGCACTACACCCAACGTGGCAAGCCATTCTTACGCCATTTAAGGTAACCTCTAACAAGCTAGAAAAGGTCTCTTGAACAACTAGAGCCAGAGCCATATAGCCCTCACAGCTGTACTGTATGTCCCGGTTATCACTTATAGGTAAGTCCTTACGGAGAGTAACTAGAGCATCAAAATAACCCACATGCTCTAGCCCCCTTTCAACAGAAATAACATCATCTTAATTGGTTGATTGCATAATCCATTAGTCAAATTACAAGATCATTGTTCATAATTAAGCGCTAGCAGTAGCTACCCAAATGCATAACCCATAGGTGACAAGGAAACAAGATATCAATAGCTAAGTTATAATCTCTATGGTTGTCAAGGAAGACACATGCATATGTATAATAATTTCAGTGAATAGGACAACAAGGATGGTCCCATGTTATACTTGCCTTGATCAAAGCTTTCCTGATGATACTGCTGGTCTGGCTCAAAATAATACTCTTGATCGTCAAGAAACTGCTCACCGTCTATACTCGATCATCAAGCACCAACACACAATCATCCGAGCAACCATACACTAAGCAAACAAATAGACATAATTAAAACAGTACACCAACAGTAGCAAAACAATATAAAAAGTTTGTAAAACTCTTCTACACGTTTCTACGATCACACAGACGCAAAGATCACCAAATTCGGAGTTAAAACGTGAAAGTTATGAATTTTCTAAGATTTCCTATATATAAATAATTACTTTAATATATACTCGAAAATAAATTATCAAAACCAACTGTACAACTACACTAACATGTAGAGCTCGCAAATACGAACCTAACGCAACTTGAACGGATCAAATCGGAGTTAAAATGAAGATTTTATGACCAAAACAATCCTAGTGGCAAAACTGTAATTATCTGAAAACGTATTTTTGATTTACCCGGGAGAGAATATGCTTTCCAAACACGAAAACGTACTTTCAGTTTTACGCTACGGACCGCGGGTTGATTACTAAAAAGCTGAGGGTCTCTTTAACAAATTTACCCCGTGAAGGGGTAAGTTCTAATCTTAGCCGTTGATCCGAGATCGGACGGCTGCTAATCGATTCAAGCGAGAGAGAGAAAAGAGACCGGCCATATACAGTACATCCGGCCGGTGGCCACCATGGCCGCCGCCATGAACTCGCCGGAGAGCTTCAGCCCCACCTTTTCCGACCACAACTCGCCCCGCCACCGACACAAATCGAAAGAGGAAGTAAACTCGAACTCATCTATGCGGTTTAGTAGCGCTACGACGACCCGATGAGAGAACACGGCTCGGGGATGAACGGCGGCACCATTGACGGCCACGGTGAGCTCCAATCCCGCGATACAAAGCACAAAAACTCAAAAGAAGAGCATTGGGAGGGAGAGGAGAAGATGACAAACTCACCCAAGCGAAGAAATTAACCTCCAATCCACCCGAAACTCCCCAACCGTTCAACCGCCGACCTTCAACAACCTCAAACCCTAGAACTCGATTTCACGTGGTGGAACTCGCGGTTTAGAGGAAAAACGGAAAGAGGAGGGTCACGGCTTCAGTTTTATAGCTCCACCGCGTCGTGTTCGGTTAGGAGATCCCGGTTAATTTGGCAAGGATCGGTGGCGGCAAAGTCCGGCTCGGTCACGAACATGATGAAGAAGATGAGACCGACAAGTGGGGTCCAGTGGTCAGCGAAGCAAGGAGGGAGAGGGCGCGGCTGCCGCGGCTCTGGGCCGGCCCACGCGGTCGCGAGCGTGGAGAAGCAGGCTCGGATCGACGGCCCAAAGGAAGAGGGAGAGAAAGCGGGCCGGTTCGGTTGGGCTTCCAGGCCGCCAGGGAGAAGGTAAGTTGTTTTATATATTTTTTTTCTTCTTTCTTTTCTTCATTTATTCACTTCTATATATATATTTTCCAAAACCGAATCAATTAAAATAAAACAAATATAACCACACCACAAAATAAAATAAATGCAACAGCATGAATGCATCACCAAATAGTTTTTAAAATTTTAATTTGCCCTTAATTGTTATCTAACTTATTTGAAATTCATTATTCCTAAAGTTTAGAATTTTTGGGTGTTACATCTGTACATAGTTTTGCTGTGTCTTTGGTGGATTATCTTCCACATGTATACAAATTTGAGAAACAACATGCCATTTTGATGTGCATGTGTTAGTTTAACACTCTGCTAGTAATGCTTAAAAAATTCAAAATTTTGCTGTCAGATTGACGTATCTATACTTGTACATAGAGAATGGAATTTCTTTCAACTGTAGCCCCAATGGGAGAACCAATTAAAAGACGAAAACAATTAACAAATGCACCAATGGGACAACCAATCAAACAATGAAAAGTAAACTTCTTTCATCTGGAGCAACTAACAAAAACATTTTAAACAAAAATTTGACAACATTTAGTATATATTACATACCATGCCATGTCCTGGCATTTAACATCAGAGTCTGTGCAGTGTTCACAGAATGAGAGTGTATATATTACACATCATGACTGTTCCCCGTTAGTTCCTATGGGTGTACTGAGTCTGTAGATGCCTCAGCCTTAGCTTCTTTCCTCTGTCGGCATTACGTTAGGAGTGTACCCCATGTCTGTGTGGCCGTGCTGTCGAGTATGCTGGCGAGTATGGAGACGGTATTGTCGGGTTTTTCCTGGGCCCTGCAATCAAATAGATGTAAAATGTAAAGCAAAGCAGTACCATGGTTAGCACCGAGAGGGTTACTTAAGTTCGAATAGTACCAACTCTGTGTCTCCTTGTGATTGAGTGAGACATTGTGGTGTGCACCGTATATGGGACAACCCAATCTCGTGCTGACTCCATGATGTGTCTGATCCTTAATCCTCTGAGCTGGAGCTTTCCTACTAAAAGTTGACCACGTAGCTCTATATAGGGTCTCACTATGGCTGCATCCCCGCCTTGTCATGTCATCGCAGACATCTACAATGTCATCACCATCATCGGAGGAATCCTCGACTTTCTTGTCCGTGTATGGTGGCCTGATGTAGATCCTCATAGAGGAGTGGAGCGGCCAAACAAGGTATCGATAATCCAATTTGATTGTGTGCTGCCCCATCTCCTTGATCCCTATGCTTCCTGTCTTGCTAAAGCTGAAGAGGCTGAGTGGGGGTCATGCGCCGATCCTTCTTAGCGTAGAGCCTCCTCTGATCATACCTACATGGCGTCAAACAATGACACTTATTAACAAGTGTTGTAATTTACCAAACAAAGATGTTTTTAACAAACAAATATGTAATTTCACACAGTTATGCTAAGCTTGGCAAGTTGAAAACTCAATAGGAGGATACGATTGCGGCTTATTGCCAGATTGCATATGCACTCTACATGGCAGGTGTGCCTCAACGATGTGGAAGACGACCACTGGCATGTAGCAGTTCCAGAGCCTGTTGCCATGCTCGGTAATGTCACTCAAGCTGTATTCCTCCCACACATCCCGTGCTGAATGCCCCCACGCAACCTATATATATTCAGAAGTTAGTTCATTTGCATTTAATGAACAAAACTTGATGCCAAATGAGATGTTCCGACCTGGTGCTGCAAGATCACATCTAGGAGATCGATGTACAACCAATAGCGCATGTCTGGGTTCCCCAACCAGCTTGGTGTCCTTCCAAATATGCAGGCATAATGGTGTTAGTGTCTTGGTGCGGCCAATGCTGCAAAATAGGAGTTTATGTAGTGCCCAATTTTTATGTCGTCCCAGTTTCAGAATATAGGGCCTGTTTGGTAGAGATTCACCACCGAAAAAAGTGAATCTAGATGTGGGATTCACCATGGATCAGTTCGACCGTGGATATACCAGAGAACAGTTTGGCTACACAACAACTTCAGATCCACGAAACTGAGGTTTTTGTGGGAATATAGGTTAAATGAAGACTAGTCTTCCATATTCAGATGCAGCCACACCTGTGTAACATGCTTTCATTTGAGGAGAAGGTCATTCGAGTTTGGACATTAGAGTTTGGACTCCTAACAACGGCATGTTCGCGTCGCTCTCCACGGGTGGCTCGGGCGGCGCCGCTCTGCCCCCGCCTCCGAGCCCCTCCCTCACGCATCCATTCGTGGCCGCCACTGGGGCTCAACGCCAGCAATTCGGCAGAGGGCAAGGACAGCGGCAGCTGGGTCATCTTCTCTCCCCTCCTCCTCCTTCTCTCTCATGGAGGTGCTCCCGAGGCAGGACTGCATGGGGTGGTGACTGGCGGTGGGATTCCGGCCAGCTGCGCCTGGATCTGGCTTTCCCATGGCCAGATCTGGTCTCCTAGTGCGCCGATCCATGGTGTGGTGGTGGGATGTGGCTACGGCGGTGGCATGGTGGTGCAGTTGTGGTGCGGCCGAGCGGTGGTGGTGCAGCGGCTCGGGCCACACGGGTTGCAGCGGCCATGGTGGCTCGCTCGATTCGAAGCCTTGTCGCCCGATCCGGTGGTGCAGTGGGCGAATTTGGGGAGCCTGAATCTCAGGTGGGTCGATGCGCCTGGTGTCAGCAGGCAGTGGCCGCTGGGCGCCCAGCGTCGGCGGGCGTGACCCCAGGTTGCTCGGTCTGGCAAGCAGGCGACTCGTGGAGCGGCAGCGATGGGGCAGCGGTTGCTGAAGTGGATAGACCGTGGCCTTTGCTGTGCACGGGGCTGAGGTGCCATGGCGAAAGCTTTGCCCTTCTTGGGTTGATGATGGCGATGTCTCTAGACGCAGTTTTCTTCCTTGTAAGTGTCAATCGACCGGTCCTTTTCCCTTTGTGTGGCTTGCCTTCCCTGGTGAAAACCTGGACCTTCTGGTCAGGCGACGGCGGCACCAGTGGCGTTGTGTTCCTCCTTAGAGGCGTCGTTTTGGAAGCTCATGTTCGGTCAGTCTACTACAGCGGCTAGCGTCATGGCGATGAAGGTGGGGGCCTAGTTGAGGATTCAAGGTTGTAGTGTCAACGACGGAGTAAGGCGTTGGCGTGGTGACTCAAGGGCCTCGCATCTGCTGGCAGTGGAGGGCGACGGTACGATGGAACCGTACGCCAGTTGCGACCACGAAGTTGGTGAGGAGGCCGGCATGGGAGGCGCCCACGAAGCTGGCAATGAGGTCGGCGAGGGAGGTGATGGCCAGCAGATTTGAGTTGCCGAGATGACCTACGTGGTATGGCGGCGGACAGTCCCGCATTGTGGCGGCTTTTTCTGGCGCGATGAGGCGTTCTGACTGATAGCTGGAGGATGTGTATGGCACTTCTATCTTTGTTGAGGCAACTAGGTCTAGGAGTTACCGTGTGAGTGTGTTGTGTTTGAGTTTGCGTGGTTTTGAAGTGCTTGTGGTGTAATAAGGAATAGCTATATGCATCGGTCGATGCAGAGGCTAGGATATTAATATATTCCATTTTCTAAAAAATGGTGACCACTACTGTCTACAGTCATAGCTTAAAGACCAAAGAACCTCTCCTAGCACACCAACAGAAAGTTGTGGCTTGTGCAGCAAACTCTATCTAACTAGAATTAGTAGGTTCAAATAGATAGATAGATAGGCATATTTTTATTTTCACAACCAAATAATGCAGGAATAGCAATTTGTGAAGCCTAAATCTGACTGCATTATTCTGATGCCTATATCGTCCAAGGACTCCACGCTACGACATGTAGGAACTTCAAAAATTAGTGATTATCAACCAGATACCACAGGTAACTGAAGGAAGTACTCTGTATCTTGGAAGAATCCAGTTGCTCTCACGGCATATGTCATCCAGTTCCTACAATGACTACTATCAGATAGAGGATTGTAGGGGCACTCGAGATAATAATTTACATAAGATGATGTTTCTTTCCTAGCATTTGTTGCGTAGAAGTATGGCATCTTTTAGCTCACTAGCAGACACATGGACTTTAGTCCCGGTAGGTAACAGGCTTTAGTCCCGGTTTCCCAACCGGGACTACGAATCCGGGACTAAAGGCATGACACTTTAGTCCCGGTTGCCTTGAATCCAGACTAAAGGTCCTCCAAGAATAAAAAACAATAATGCCTCCCACCTCTGTGCCTTGCGTGAGATTCGATCCCAAGACCTCACGCGTTGCCTTGTGAGTACCTTTCCAAGCCACCTACATAGCACATGTGACTTTGGATGGGGGTGCTTTCCTTTTGAACTAACCTGTCGGAGGACTTTTAGTCCGGGTTGATAACACCAACCGGGACTAAAAGGACCTTTAGTCCGGGTTGATAACACCAACAGGGACTAAAGGGTCTACTTTTAGTCCAGTTGGTGTTATGAACCGGGACTAAAGGGTCAAGGCTCTTTAGTTCAGGTTGGTAACACCAACTAGGACTAATGTAGACCTTTTAGTCCGGGTAGGTGTTAGCAACCGGGACTAGTGCTCACATTAGTCCCAGGTCCAATTCTAGCCGAGACTAATGTGATGAACCGAATGTCTTCTCTCTACTTGTGGTTTCTTCCTCTTTATGTTTCATGGTTTGGCATCCTTCTACAGAGCTAATTGGATTGGCAACTTCCATCATGTTCCAACTATTCTCATATTTCTTTAGGATATATTGATGTTACTTTAGGAATCTATCACTATTTCTACACAAGGATTGAAAATGATACACGCTGCTTTGATATAACTTGAAGGCCTGCTTGCCGGGAAAGGTGGACTGGGAGCTGGCCATGGCAGGATGGAGCCTGGCTACATACAGCGACCTAGGCGCCAACTGGGGTGGGATGGGTGCTGACCAAGGCGCCCCGGGCAACTGCCCCACCGGCCTAGGTGGCCGCGTGCCTAGTCGTGTCGCCATCCAAGGGGTTTGTGAGGATGGCCTGAGACTGCTTGACACCGCTTGTGCCATAGGGAGGTGGAGTTTCAGTGGTTGTAGTACAGAGTTGACACGAAGCCACTTTTCCCCATGGTTATGTAAGGAGGGGGTGGTGGAGTTGAGGAGGACTGGATCTACCAGATCTGACCTTGGGAGGCTCGCCGAAGTGGAAGAATGGATGGAGAAGGTGCGTGGCGTGACCTCCTGCCCGTGATGGAAGACAATGCGCGTGCACTTTTTTCCCATTCGACAAGTGGGGAAGATGAAGAGAAATAGAAAGAACCGATACTAGAAGATGAGGGTGTGTAAACCGTGGTAATAGTGGGTAATTTTGACCCAACTCCATGAGGAGGTATTAAACACCCTTTTGTGGAGCACCCCCTAAGGAGCTCCACTAAAATGGTGAATCTGGCACCAGATCCACTATTTTGGTGAATCTGAATTTAGTGGATGTAGAGCATTTGGGAAATTTTCGGTGGAGTGGAGCTGTTTTTGGTGAATCTAGAGCTAGTGAATCTCAACCAAATAGGCCCTTACAAGTATAAGTATATGTAGTTCCCCAAGTGCCGGCCTGCTAATGGGTCAACGCTCCCAACGCCAGATCTACAGTAGGTAGATGTAACCTCCAAGACTGGAGTTCCTCGTGGTCCACTAGCATGTCTCACAAAGCTACCGATGGAGCTAGGCAAGAACGGCAGAACTCCAACTGTAGAGGTGAATGTTGTCCTAGAGCTGGCCGAGGATCGGTAGAATAGGCTAGCCAATGCTGTTGCCACAGGCATTAATACAATGCCACAGCCACACTCTGGCATACCTCTCTACTACCTCTTTAGGGGCTCCTAGTGGGCAGGTGTTGAAGTTTGTTGTGATCCAACCAGCGGGAACTTCGGTGATTTTCTGCAATTTCAATGACATGGAAGTACTAAGCATTTATTTAGTGGGGCACCTAACGTGCTGATTACCAAACATTTATAAAGTTAGCTACATGGACCTCACTGCGTCAGCCGTGTCTGGGAGCCTGACATCCACCACCTACTCCACCATGTTGATCCAACTATCATGGTCCAAGATCCTCATGGTTGTGCCCCCTCCGAAGGAAGCCCCAAACCAAAGGGTCATGTCATGTACCATATGATAGTCATCTTGCCATAGGGGAGGTGGAAGCTTTGGGTCTAAGGACACTATCTATCGATCATAACGATGATAAGAAGCCCATCCATGTCAGGTAGGACATTGTTGACAACCTAGGCTAGATTGAGAAAACCGACAAGTTCTATGTACAGGACGCCATATGTACGACACGTACCTCTCGTCCCACCGGCATGAAATGTGGAGTGTTGGTCCAAACTGTGAATGTAGATCCACATCTGTCAGCAACTGGATCCAGTGCTTGTTGTCTTAGAACAACTTAAGCAGTGGGTACCTGTGGTGCACCATCCTACATGACAAAAAAAACAGTAGAACAATTAGAGTAATAAACAATAGTAAATGAACCATGAATATGAAAAAAACAATTATCTACAAAGCTACTTTTACCGGCTGCGCTATGCCAAAAAAGCTTATCAGTGACGCGTCTAGACAGTCATCAGTGACGCGGAAAAAACACGTCACTATTCTTGCGTGTGTGATAAGGGCAAATCAGTGACGCATAAAAACGCGTCACTGATAACCCTCTATCGGTGACGCGTGTACCCAAGACGCGTCACTGATAACCCTCTATCGGTGATGCGTGTACCCAAGACGCGTCACTGATAACCCTCTGTCGGTGACGCGTGTACCCAAGACGCGTCACTGATAACCCTCTATCGGTGACGTGTGTACCCAAGACGCGTCACTGATAACTATTTCAGAAAAACAAAAAAAGCTACAATGATCCTATATACATATAGGATGATCCTATAAACAATGATCCTATCAGACATGTTCCATGATTTCAGCAATCAATTCTTTATGAACTTTTTAGATACAAGTTATACTACAAAATGTGTATCAGCCATGGGTCATTGTTTACAAGGTACAAAAATGGGAGAATTTACATATCTAGAAACTATCAAATGAAATCTTCCATCCGCAAATGTGTATTGCTTCCTATAATATACTTACAACATCCCTACGTATTTCTTCCAGTAGGAGAGCAATTGTTAAATCTCTAGTTCCCTGCATAGCATTATGGAGCCAGGTGAAAATTTAATTTATACTAGACAGAACCCCATGGCAATTGCCGTGGGCTAGGCAGAGCCAACCGACATTATATGTACAGGTGAGTAATTGATTGTGTGCACACGTATACATACAGAAGAAACAGAGAATGTACCGTCCACCCATAGCTTCTTCTAGCGCGCCATCATCCTGAAACCATTGATAAAGCTGGGCATTTGCCTTCATAAAGGCGCTACCCTATTACACACGACAGTAACTAACAATTTCGGCATGCACCTGTTGGAACATAAGGAACCACCTCAGTATTGCAGCCATGGCATACTTGCTGAAGAATCTTCGACCAACTCTTCTAGGGTGTCGTTTCCGTACGCTGGTCAAAAAGTACATGTAAATAATTTTAGCAATTCATGAAATCAAAGCTGATAATGGTAACAAAAAAACAAAAGAGCAAGATTTCACAACAAAGTGATGGCAAAGCAGGTGATATGGCTAAGTCCTGGTACAACCTTAATTTGGAGTTTTCAATTTCGAAATAGATAGTATGCTGAAATTTCAATTTCTCGGTCTTCCATAAATAAGGCAGCCTACAGATATACTTATCATCTTGAGACATGAATTTGGTCGAGGTGCCATGAATGGAGTGGCATGAAGACTGGAAAGTGATGACAGTTTGGCCTCAAATGCATCCACACCAGAGGAAACCAGCGAGCCACAGCATCAGATTGGCTGATGACAGCCATGTTGACCTTGCATTGTCATGATGGAAAGAAGAAAAGTGAAGACTACAACCAGCAGGAGGTTAAGTAACTAACTCGAATAGAATAGAGGCCACCACTATTAATCTTGCATTCTCATGATGGAAAGAAGAAAAGTGAAGACTATAACCAGGTACTGCTTATGTCTGTAGAGAAACAACATATAGAAGTTGATCCCTATACTCACCTGGATATCCACTGAGTCTGCTCGTATGATCTTGTGGACAAAATAGTCAGCAGTCGACACTATTGCAGCTGTGAAAACCCAACACACTAAATGGAAACCAGAATAAAGGTACGACATCTAATAACATCTCGAAAGAAAAACAAAAAGAATGAACTTAAATTTGTTTTAACAGCATCCATGGTCGACCAATAAGCTTGACCTTCTTGAACCTACATGCAGATAAAAATTGCTTAGTGCAAAGAAAAATGCCATGGTACACTGAGTAGCCAAAAAACAACAATGACAAAAGGCAGAGCTGCTTTGATTCATGAAATCCTGTGCGTAACAGTGTAAATAATCAAATAGTATTACCTCACAAAGATTAAACTGAGTATCACCATCAATTGGCAGATTTTCTGAAAGCCAGAGAACTGATATCCCAAACTCTGTGAGGTAACCTAAGACAACAATTCTGTAGGAGCCAAATAGAGAGGCATCACATACTCTTGTGCATGGTCGCTGAGGTGACTAGCAGGGCAAATAAACATCTGTGCATCTAGGCACGCGTAAAGTACTATTGTTGAGTTTCTAGAGTATATTAGGTGCCTCCCTGTGATTTTGTCGTGAACGAAAATAGCATTTATAGGCCACATGAATGTCTGGCTATGCCATGTCTTTATTTCCCGAAAATGAAAATGGCACTGTCGGCGGTGGGCCGGCCGGCACGCGGCGATGCGAGGGGGAGGAGGAGGGCGAGGGCAGGCATAGCCGCCGCCTGCTGGTGCAGCCGCCGTCGCCTCGCGCCCGTCGCCGCCGCCGCGGGAGGGAAGGGGAGAGAGGAAGAGGAGGAGGAGGAAGTGGAGGAGGAGGGCGGCCGTGGCGCGCCGCTCGCGCCCGGCGCAGTCGCCGTGGCCGTCGCCCCTGTTGGTGTCGGAGAAAGAGAGAGGGAGCAGAAGAGAAGAGACGGGAGAGAGAGAGAGAGAGGAGAGGAGAGGAGGAAATATGTCGTCGCCCTTGTTGGTGTTTTTTTTGCTGCTACAGTAATCCGGATGCCGTGGCTACCCTGAGGTGCTGGAGAATGCCTGCGGTTTGACGGGGGTAATCGGTGACGCGTGTATACAATACACGTCACATTTATTACCTGTGATGCGTTTTGTCAACAAGAGTCACTGATATGCCTTCGTATTAGTGACGCGTCCAGATAAAACGCGTCACATTCCTTATCAGTGACGAGTCTTGTTAACCCGCGTCACCAATACGTCCATCTATCTGTGATGCGCCTCAGAAATACGCGTCACAGTTTTAATCAGTGACGCGTTTTCTGTTCAAGAGTCACTGATATATGTTATTAGTGACGCATCTTGTTCCTAGACCATGGGAAACAACTAATCAGTGACGCGTATTGTTAACCCGCGTCACTAATATTCTTTTAGTGACGCGTTTCTTTTCTGAGTCACTAATTGAGGCTTTTCTGGCATAGTGCTGGAAAGCACACATACACTTTGTAGTGCTGCCTAACTTATTTTGTGAGGGACATATATTGCACTTCTACCCTTATCCAATGCGTATCATGACTTGGAATTGTGGACATTACACAAAACTAAATTATTGAGGTTACTAAATAATTGTGAGGCCATTTCCTTTTCCCTGAACTATATAACTGTACACAGAATAAGGTTTTAATTAAAATATACTCTTAAATATTTTGTTGATCATCCTTCTCCAATACAAGTCCAACAAGAGCCCACACATGTCTAGGTTTCCACCCCCCTCATACAAAAAATACCCCTCCTTCCATAGAGTATTCACACCTTTTCCCCATTCCCCATTTTCTTCTTTTACTCCCCATATCATTTTCATTGGAAGAAATAGATCTACAAGGATCAAGGTGGGATTTCAATCTAGAGGGAAACAACATAGGTGAGAACTCGTACATCCAAGATGCATCAGCTTGACTTCCAAATCGTATGTCCCATCTTGAAATAGTTTCTATTTTGTTTCCGTTGGCAATAATCAGTCTGCACATAAGTTAATCTCCGTCACCAACCATTCTTAAGGGCATTTTTTTGGTTGTATTCCTGATCTAAGCAGACCTAAATTCTTTGAATGTCACTAGTGTTTGACCTTATCACTAGGGCATTTTGGATGGCCTTATCCTGAGGCTTATGTTTTTAGAAGGATGGCTGGAGACGGCATTGCGCTGAGCATGGAGGTAATCACCATGTTAGAGAAGTGATGGCTGGTGGGTTAGAAGTGGGGGCAACTAGCAGAACTAGTGGAAGCAAGGTACGGTTGTCAGCAGCCACAGTTGAGAACCAGCAAACAAATTGTATGTGTGGCTCACCGGAATTAGATTCAGGGAAAAGGCAGGGGTAGAGGGGGTTACAGCCATATGTTCTGTTTACATGTATGGGTTGTACAATACCTAACGCATCACTTTCATTCATGCCACTTTTTCTTACAATTAGAATTCTTAATTTTAAACTTAAACAATTCTGTATTGTTTCATTACATATGAGAATGTGTCTCATACATATTCCCACAGCTCCTGCATCGTCCACTCCTCATGCAGCTTGGGCAATCCAGCTCCATTCCTCGTCCACCTACTCACCCATCCAAACCATGGCAGCGTCGTCTCATGGCTTTCCATGCAAACCAACTTCACCAAGTTGCTGCCGTTGACGACGCTGCAGCAGTCAACCCTCTACAGTGTGCTGGCTTTGCTTATAGCTATACTTCAGTTTCTACTGGATGAAACCACTGAAGAATTGCCCATAATTTTTCAACTGGTTTTGAACCAAAAGTCAACTTGGATTCTTCCAAAAAAAACTGAGAGAAACCATGACACCCCCCACCCCGGGCCCCGAAGCAAAGACACAACTAGGATGATGAGCGCCATTGCGAGCAGTGTTAGAGAAGATTGAAGTGGATGGCGGCGTCTTTCCATGAGGCCGTGCTGTAGTTGAAGGGTTTGGCACCCGAGGAGCTGGGGGTAGATGGGCCTAGGCCTCCTTTATTTTAATTCAGTAGCGAACAGGTGAGCCCAACAGGCAGCCCAATATGCAAGCCTTTACGCAGCAAGTTTAGTGTCAATTACACAATCTTGATGAATAGTGTAGCTTTCTAGTCTTTCTATCTGATATATGTTTTTTGCACAGTACAAGGCTAAAACCGTCTAGCAACTCCAACTCTATTCATATGCATGATCACATTAGAGTGTGTTATTCTGAATCCATCTTTCGATACATCTCATAAAATTGGAACAATATAGGGCATAGTGGTGTGGTATCTAGTTCTGTTCATATCTCTACATAGTTACTATAGGGCAATCCAGCTCCCTTGCTTGACCACCTACTCAACCATCGAAACCCTAGCAGCGCTGTCATGACTTTCCTTGCAAACCAACTTCACCAAGTCGCTGCCATTGATGACGCTGCAGCAAGCAACCCTGTCCTAGTCCTCCCTGCCACCGGCGCCAGCGTTGACGACTTCCATGGTGGGTCTGCATGACCGTCCCAGAGACCTCCTTCGTACATGTGATTTCTAGTTTGATCTCTCCATTTCTCTCGATTTTATGTGACGAATTTCTGTTTCAGCACTTTGCCACATCTGGTTGGAGCGAGAGGAGAGGAACTAGGTGAATCTACACTCTGGCAGGGAGATTGGTGAGAAACTGTTGGGGTTTAGTCCCACATCGTGTAGTGATGGTAGGGGAGCACAACATATAAGGTGTGGGGCAATCCAACCTATAAGGCTAGTCTTTTGGATTGAGTAAAGCCCATGGGCCTTATATGTTGTCAGCTCCGGTGGACCTGGGACCTGTGGGAGCGTAGGCTCGTCGTAGCGAGCCAGCCCAGCTGCAAGCTAGCCAGCTCCAAGACCGTCAACTCGGTGGTCACCACTGGTTCCGACAATTGGTATTGTGAACCCATGGTCAGAAAAAGCTAAACCCAATAAAAAATCTCAAGCGTCACATATGGTGGGGGCACCCCAATGTGTGACTAAGGGGGAGATTGTTGGGGTTTAGTCGCACATCATGTAGCGATGTTGGGGGAGCACAACATATAAGGTGGGGGGGCAATCCAACCTTATAGGCTAGTCTTTTGGGTTGAGTAAGGCACATGTGCCTTATATGTTGTCAGCTCTGGTGGACCTGGGACCTGTGGCAGCGTAGGCTTGTGGTAGCGAGCTGGGCCGGCTGCAAGCCAACTCCAAGACAGTGAACTCGGTGGTCACCACCGGTTCCAACAGAAAACGCTCACCATCGATGTGACTGAGTACATCTACCTGAGAGTGGGAGTGGGACGGGGACCGGGAGTGAGAGAGGGGCAGTGTTGGATAGGAGACAATGAGAGCAAAAATTAAATAGACTGAAGCAAATATAGATGACAATGCATCTTCGGTCTCATTTGAAAAATAAAATTAGAGACAATGAAATATTTTCCCTGAACTAATTAGGGACATTGAGACTGAAATGAAAGAGACCGAATAAAATATAGAAGACAGTGTGTCTTTGGTTTCATATGAAAATGAAAAAGACAGTGCGTCTTTGGTTTCATATGAAAATGAAAGAAAATATAGAAAACAACATGGTCCGACAGTTGGCTGTAAGACAATTCTTCAAACTCATTATATGTTTAGCAGACAATGAGACTGAAGAAAGTACAATTTGAGTGCCCTTTCCATACTGATAAAATTTAAAATAGCACTTCCATATGATATATTTATACAATCTTTAAGATTGAAATGCTTTCCATTTATAAAATATTTTATGTGTTTACCATCTATCTAACTT
Source organism: Saccharum hybrid cultivar R570 (assembly GCA_038087645.1). Taxonomy (NCBI): domain Eukaryota; kingdom Viridiplantae; phylum Streptophyta; class Magnoliopsida; order Poales; family Poaceae; genus Saccharum; species Saccharum hybrid cultivar. Next base: position 3,952,505 of record JAQSUU010000733.1, read on the forward strand.
CTTTCAGTGTTTGCAGTGTTGAGTCCATCCAGTTTGGTTTATTGCGTGCCCCAAACTGACAGAAGGATTCCCTACAACACACATCATCTAATCATATAAATGAGGTAACAAGCTGATTATGTTACTGCTGCCGTCGTCCCTACTTCATTTACCCCCACAGTAAGTTACGATGCCGTCAAGCCTTTTTCCATTCATGTTCCAGACCCGGTTGATCTCAGAGGAGATAGAAAAATTATTGTTTGCGCCCTTGCCGCTCTTGGCAATCTGAGAGCAAAGTTTTCTGTACCGGTATTTTAAAAATCTCGGTGGTCACCGATAAACGGGAATATCGGATATATCAGAAATTTATCGGCGATAGAAATAAAATTTCGAAAGAAATTTAGACAAAAAATGACTCATTTTGTTCAGGAAAGCACATAGATCATTTCTAAACAATCTAACATAAAAAACTAAATAAAACATATTATCAATTGCTTATTCAATGAGGAGGGCAGTGACATGGCTGGAGCATGCTGAGTGTGTTGCGGCGGTGGCAACTTGAACTTAGAAGAGAAGGGGACAGAAAATTAAACATGGATTAAGGTTAGAGTATTGGGTGGGCTTTGGCGTCTATTTGGATGACAAAATTTTAAAAATATGAAAATTTCGGACGATAGAGGAAAAATTTCGGACCTAGCCGGTAAACGGGATATCTCGGAAATTTCGGATTCTACCGGCCGATATTTTTTTCCCTGTCTGAGAGTTGACACTCCGGAAGCAGGTTTAAAGGGAGATTGATGCCACACAAGCTGCAGGCAAGCAAGGAGACGATCTTTAGGGAAGCTTCAATGAACAAAAAGAAATTCAATTATGAAGCCTAATATTATTAGAGGAAAGATTCATCATGAGGAGCCAGTTCGAATAAAAATTAGAAAGGGAATCTCCAAGAGCATAAATAAGGTCACTGGAGCAGTAATCAATGGAAACAACGTGCAAAAAAATGAAAGTGAGCAACCATGCCCAAGGTAGTGTGTGTGTGTGTGTGTGTGTGTGTGTGTGTGTGTGTGTGTGTGTGTGTGTGTGTGTGTGTGTGTGTGTGTGTGTGTGTGTGTGTGTGTGTGTGTGTGTGTGTGTGTGTTTTGAATGTCCTATTAGTGTTGTTCTAGGGATTTGCATTACATCTATTACAAATATGTGTGTGTTCTAGGAACTTGACACTGGGTTGGAAGGGGATGATCTTCTGGTAGCAAGGTCTGTTCACCCTAGTCGGGTAGCTGCTGCTGGAATGGAAATGGTTACCACTTGGGCAGTCCACTCAAGGGGCTACTGCAACTGCAATTGAAGCAGGAGCTCTTGAGCTCCCCTTTCTGAGGGCGATACACATTAGCTAGCAGCACAACATTGTGACGCTAGGATCAGCAAACCACAGACAAGGGGCAGCTAGGACAGATGCGGATAGTGTGACCCGGGCAATCCAACACACTCATAGCTGTTTTGAACAAGCAGCGAGGGGGCACAATCCAAATGGCAATGACAACAAGGTGTGTCGAGGCTGTTCTGCTAAGAAGGATGGCTCGTGTGACTGCAACTCCAGCTTTGAGTGTAATATCTGTCTTGATCAGGCTGAACAGCCTGTGGTTACACCTTGTGGCCACCTCTTCTGTTGGCCATGCTTGCTTTAGTGGCTCCATGCATAGTCACCCTTCTCTGAGTGTCCTGCTTGCAAGGGCGAGGTGCTGAAAGCGAATGTCACTCCGATATATGGAAGAGGTGTTGAAGAAGGGGATTCCACCACCAACTCTGACTTGCCACCCAGGCCACGAGCAAACAAAAGGGAGAGCCTGAGGCAACAACTACAAATGGCGGACACAAGAAGGCAGTTGATAGAAAACCAGGGTGTAGTGAGATGCCTCCCAGTCCTACACTACTAACTTCTTACACTACTAACCATGTTCTATCGGAATCTCTTTATATTCTATTCATGAAATAGTAAACCTAATATTTTTTAAAAATATTATATTCTTTTGGTCAATAGGTGGACAAGGTGTTGTGTGGGAGGTTCATAGTCAAGCTAGGACACAGCTGAGGTGATGACATGTTGCGCTGCTATGAAACCCTCCAGTGCTGCATAGATGTTAGGAAGTCTTGTACTGCTGCAATTTTTAAAAAAGTTATGAAATAATGAGTAAACTGTACACTTGTTGTGGCTTGTGCAGCAAACACCATCTACAAGCAGCAAGGGGGCAAAATCTTGATCTGGGATTCACCATGGATCAGCTCAACCGTGGATCTGTGGATCTACCAAGGAACGATTTGGCTACATAGTAACTCTAGGTCCACGAAACTGAGGTTTTTGTGAGAATGACCTGTTTTGCCTTTGGGTTGTAATATGATACATGTACCATATGTCTTTTGTTCATAATTATTAACACAATAGTGTATTTTTTGAAAAAACACTATATCTTGACGCACAAGATAGATAATTAATTAACCAATGTCCATGACAACAGCTCAACAATATTGTGATTGTCCATATGTAAAAATAACTAAAGATTAAATAACAAATAGTCTTCCATATTCAGCTGCGGCCACACCTGTCTAACATGTTTTCATTTGAGGAGAAGGTCATTCGAGTTTGGACTTTGGAGTTTGGACTCCCAACAATGGCTGGGTGACAACTACTGTCTACAGTCCATAGCCTAAAGACCAAAGAACCTCTCCTGGAAGAAAGTTGTGGCTTGTGCAGCAAACACCATCTAACCAGAATTAGTAGGTTCAAATAGATAGATAGACAAATTTTTGTTTTCACAAACAAATAATGCACAAAGCGCAGACTGTGAAGCCTAGATCTGACTGCATTATGTCATCCAGTTCCTGCAACATACCACAGGTAACTGAAGAAAGAACTCTATATCTTGGAAGAATCCAGATGCTCTCATGGCATATGTGATCCAGTTCCTGCAATGACTACTGTCAGATAGAGGATTATAGAGGTAGTCACGACAATAATTTACATCAGAAGATATTTCTTGCCTGGCATTTGTTGCGTAGAAGTATGGCTTCTTTCATATTCTTCCTATTTATGTTCATGGTTTGGCATCCTTCTCCAGAGCTAATTGGATTGGCAACTTCCATCATGTTCCAACTATTCTCATATTTCTTTAAGATTGACATTACTTTAGGTGTCATCACCGTTTCTACACATGGATTGAAAATAATACGCATTGGTTTGATATAACTTGAACGCCTGCTGGTCGAGGAAGGTGGCCTGGGCTCTCGCCGTGGCGTGATGTAGGCCGGCCGCAGTGGCCTGGGTGCCAGCTACGGCGGGATGGGAGCCATGCCGCCAGCGTGGTTGGTCGCGTGCCCGGCCGCGCCCCCATCCAGGGGGTCCATGAGGACGACCGAAGATGGATCGATGCTGGCCGTGATGCATGGAGGGGAAGCTCCGGTGGTTGCAGTCCAAAGTTGTTGCGAAAGCACTTTTCCCGATGCCTATGTAAGAAGGAGAGGGTGGAGCAGGTTGAGGAGGACTGGATCTACGAGATCTGGCAATGGGAGGCTCATCGGAGAGGAAGAACGGACAAAGAAGGTGGGCGACGCGACCTCTTGGCCATGAAAAAAGACAACGTGTGTGCATTTTTCCCATCTAGCGTGTGGCAAAGACGAAGAGGAATGGGAATGAAATGATACTAAAAGATGAGACTGTGTAATTGGGTAATTTCCACCGAATTCCACGAGGAGGTACGAAACACCCTTTTATGGAGCACCCCTTGAGGGGTTCCACCAAAATGGTGAATCTTCCATCAAAATGGTGAATCTGGCCCCAGATCCACCACTTTGGTGAATCTGAATTTAGTGGATGTAGAGTGTTTGGAAAATTTTTGGTGGAGTGGAGCAATTTTTGGGGAATCTGGAGCTAGTGAATCTCTACCAAATAGGCCAATACAAGTATAAGTACTAGTAGTTCCCCAAGGGCCGACCTGCCAATCGGCCAATGCTCCCAACACTAGATCTGCAGCAGGTAGATGTAACCTCCAAGACTGGAGTTCCTCGCAGTCCACTAGCATGTCTCACGAAGCTGCCGACGGAGCCAGGCAAGAATGGCAGACCTCCAACTGTGGGGGCGAATGTTGTCCCAGTGCTGGCTAAGTGCTGGCTAAGGATCAGTAGAATAGACCAGCCAATGGTGTTGCCAGAGGTGTCTGGTAGCAGGAAAGCATTAACAAAATGCCACAGCCACACTCTAGGTCATGTCACTCAATCCGTATTCCTCCAACGCATCCCATGCTGAATGCCCCCACACAACCAATATATTCAGAAGTTAGTTCATTTGTATTTAATGAACAAAAGTCGATGCCACATGAGATGATCCGACTTGGTGCTGCATGATCACATCTAGGGGATCGTTGTACAACCTGTAGCGCCTGTTCGGGTTTCCACAACCGACTTGATGTCCTTCCAAATATACAGTCATAAAGGGCTTAGTGTCTTGGTGCGGCCAATATTGCTAGCATCGGGAAATAGAATAATTGTGAATTCCGAGTAACCGGCCAAGCTGCTAAAGTAGCTAAAGTAGTGATAAATCATGTCAATAAAATAGATCCTAATGAAAGTAATGCTGCAAAAAAGGAGTTTATGTAGCACCCATTTTTTATGTCTTCCTAGTTTTCATATAGAGACTGTTTGGTAGAGATTTGACACCGGAAAAAGTCAATCTAGATCTGAAATTCACCATTGATCAGCTCGACAGTGAATCTAAGATCCACCATGGATCTACCAGGGAACTATTTGGCTACACAGTAACTCCAAGTCCACGAAACTGAGGTTTTTGTGGGAATGACCTGTTTTGCCCATGGGTTGTAATATGATACATGTACCATGCATCTTTTGTTCATATTTATTAACACAATAGTGTATTTTTTATAAAAAAATTCAATATCTTGACACACAAGAGAGATAATTAATTAACCAATGTCCATGACAACATCTCAATAATATTGCAATTTTTCATACTTAGAAAATAACTAAAGATTAAATGAAGACTAGTCTTCCATATTCACCTGCAGCCACACCTATCTAAAATGCTTTCATTTGAGGAGAAGGTCATTCGAGTTTGGACATTGGACTCCCAACAAAGGCAGGGTGACCACTACTGTCTACAGTACATAGCTTAAAGACCAAAGAAGCTCTCCTGGCAGGAAGATGTGGCTTGTGCAGCAAACACCATCTAACCAGAATTAGTTGATTCAAATAGACACACAGATAGATAGACATATTTTTGTTTGAACAACCAACTAATCCACAAAAGTAGACTGTGAAGCCTAAATGTGACTGTATTATTCTGATGTCTATATGCTCCAAGGACTCCATGCTACAAGATTCAGGAACTTCAAAAATCAGTGATTATCAACCACATACCATAGGTAACTGAAGGAAGAACTATGTACCTTGTAAGAATCCAGATGCTCTCACAGCATATGTCATCCAGTTCCTGCAATGATTACTGTCAGATAGAGGATTGTAGAGGCAGTCAAGATAATAATTTACATCAGATGATGTTTCTTGCCTCGCATTTGTTGCGTAGAAGTATGCCTTCTTTCAGTTTCTTCCTCTTTATGTTCATGGTTTGGCATCCTTCTCCAGAGCTAATTGGATTAGCAACTTCCATCATGTTCCCACTATTCTCATATTTCTTTAGGATTGACGTTACTTTAGGTGTCTATCACACAGTTTCTACACATGGATTTAAAGTGATACACACTAGTTTGATATAACTTGATGGCCTCCTTCGAGGGGAAGGGGGCTTGGGTGCCCGCCGTGGCGTGATGGAGGTCGGTCGCATGCAGCGACCTGGGCGCCAGCTAGGGTGGGCTGGGCGCTGGCCTGGGCCGTGCTGCTGGCTTGGGTAGCCACGTGCCCGGTCGTGCCGCCGTCCAGGGGATCAGCGAGGACGGTAGGAGACTGCTCGACGCCGGCCGTGACGCAGGAAGGAGGAGCTCCGGTGCCTGGAATCCAAAGTCGACGTGAACGCCTCAATACTTTACGCATCACTCCATTTCTCTCAATTTTACGTGATGAATTTCTCTTTCTACATGATGCAGAGGAGAGGGTTGGGCGAATCTAGTCCAAGATGCTGCCAGGGAGATTGGTGAGAAGCTGCTTGCCATCTATGCCACAGAGTACATCCGCCTAAGAGTAGTCTGCAAGCCACTGAAAAGCTCCACCGCTAATCGTCCAACTTGGCAACCGTGTTTCTTCCCTAGGACCTGGGTGATGCTTCACGAGGACGAGGATGACAAGGACGAGGCACCTGCAGACACAGCAGCGCTGCGTCGCTGCCGCATCGTGAACATGCCCACAGGCGCCATGCTATGGATCCAACAGCTATCGTTTGAGGAGTACGACAATTTCCTCGCCGACGCCAAGGGGTTCTTTCTTTTCTACTGTGTGCGCACCGAAACGGTGCGCCTCTTCATCCCCCTGACCACCGCCATGGCCGCCTTCCCAGGTTTCTCCGGGGCGCTAGGCCTGGAGGGAGCCAGAGCTCACTACTACTGGGAGCATCGTCGACAGGAGGAATGCACCAATGGGAGATCCCATTATTGTTCCCAACGTGGTGCTTGTCGTGGTCTCGTAACTCTTGCAGTGCATGCATAGCACCATGATTCTGTGTGCCAAGCCTAGCGATGGCCACTGGGCAACCGTCGATGCTGGCGTTGCGGAGGTGGAGGACTGTGTCAGGCATCATGAGGAGAAACCACATCTGGTGGGAATGAGAGTGGTGGGAGAAGGAGTGGGATTGGGACTGGGACTGGGACTGGGAGAGGGGCAGTGTTGAATAGAAGAAAATGAGAACGAAAATTAAAATAGACTGAAGTGAATATAGATGACAATGCATCTTCTGTCTCATTTCAAAATGAAATTAGAGACAATGAAATATTTTCTTCGAACTCATTTAAAATGAATGAGACCAAATAATATAAAAGGCAATGCATCTTTGGTCTCATATGAAAATATAAAAAATGAAAATATAGCAAACAACATGCACCGACAGTGGCCTCTAAGATAATTCTTCAAACTCGTTATATGTCTAGAAGACAATAGGACTAAAGAAAATAAAATTGGAGTGCCCTTTTGATACCGATAAAATTTGAAATTTCTCTTCTATATGATGTATTTATAGAATCATTAAGTTTCAAATGATCTGCATTAGCAAAATATATTATGTGTTCACCATCTTGCCTTTTCAATTCGTGTTCCAGACCCGGTCGATCTCAGAGGAGACAGAAAAAATTATTGTTTGTGCCCTTGCTGCTCTCGGCAATCTGATAGTTGGCACTCCGGAAGAAGGTTTAAGTGGAGATCCATGCCACACAAGTTGCAGGCAAACAAGCAGACGATCTTTAGGGAAGCTTCAATGAAGAAAAAAAGAAATAGAATTATGAAGCCTAATATTATTAGAGGAAAGATTCATCATGAGGAGCCAGTTCGAATAAAAATTTGAAAGGGAATCTCCAAGCATGCAATAAAGATACTTTTGATATCCTAGAGCATGAATATGGTCACAGAAGCAATAATCAATGGAAACAACATGCAAAAAATGAAAGTGAGCAGCCAACTCCAAGGTAATCTGTGTGTGTGTGTGTGTGTGTGTGTGTGTGTGTGTTGACTGCACGAGCATGGCGTATGAGGAGGCCGCGGAGGGCAGCAGGACCCAGAGGCGAATGGATCTAAACTTGTATATCAGCCTCCCCCGATTGCCGCCGCCTCGAGTCTCAGCGTAGAGCCTCCTCCAATCATACCTACATGGTGCCAAACAATGACATTTATTCATAAGTGTTGTAATTTAACAAACAAAGATGTTTTTAACAAACAAATATGTAATTTCACACACTTATGCTAAGCTTGGCTAGTTGAAAACTCAACAGGAGGATATGATTGCTGCTGATTGCCAAATTGCATATGCACTCTACATGCCAGGTGTGCCTCAACAATGTGGAAGAAGACCACTGGCACATAGCACCTCCAGAGCCTGTTGTCACACTCGGTCTTGTCACTCAAGCCGTATTCCTCCAACACATCCCGTGCTGAATGCCTTCACACAACATATACATTCAGAAGTTAGTTCATTTGCATTTAATGAACAAAGGTCGATGCCACATGAGATGATCCGACCTGGTGCTCCATGATCACATCTAGGAGATCGATGTACAACCTGTAGTGTCTGTCTGGGTTTCCCCAACCAACTTGAGCTCCTTCCAAATATACAGGTGTAAAGGCTTTATTGTCTTGGTGCGGCCAATGCTGCAAAAATGGAGTTTATGTAGTGCCGACTTTTTATGTCTTCCTAGTTTCGAAATACATGGCCTGCTTTGTAGAGATTCAACACCGGAAAAAAAGTAAATCTAGATCTGCGATTCACCATTGATCAGCTCGATCATGGATCTGAGATCCACCGTGTATCTACCAGGAAACTGTTTGGATACACATCAACTCCAAATCCACGAAACTAAGGTATTGATTTGTGGATCTACCATGCGTCTTTTGTTCATATTTATTAAAAATAGTGTATTTTTTTTAACAAAAATGTAATATCTTCACACACAAGATAGATAATTAATTAACCAATGTCCATGACAACAACTCAATAATATTTGATTGTCCATACTCAAAAATAACTAAAGATTAAATGAATACTAGTCTTCCATATTTAGCTGCAGCCGCACCAGTCTAACATGCTTTCGTTTGAGGAGAAGGTCATTCGAGTTTGGACTTTAGTGTTTGGACTCCCAACAATGGCATGGCGAGAACTACTGTATACAGTCCATAGCTTACAGGCCAAAGAACCTCTCCTGGCACACCTGCAGAATGTTGTGGCTTATGCAGCAAACAACATCTAACCGGAATTAGTAGGTTCAAATAGATAGATAGATAGATAGATAGACATATTTTTACTTTCACAGCCAAAATAATGCACGAAGAGCAAGATGTGAACCTAAATCTGACTGCATTATTCTGATGCATATATGGTCCAAGGACTCCATGCTACGACATGCAGGAACTTCAAAAATCAGTGATTATCAACCACATACCACAAGTAACTGAAGGAAGTACTCTATATCTTGGAAGAATCCAGTTGCTCTCACGGCATATGTTATCCAGTTCCTGCAATGACTACTGTCAGATAGAGGATTGTAGAGGCAGTCAACATAATAATTTACATCAGATGATGTTTCTTGCCTGGCATTTGTTGCGTAGAAGTATGACTTCTTTCAGTTTCTTCCTCTTTATGTTCATGGTTTGGCATCCTTCTCTAGAGCTAGTTGGATTGGCAGCTTCCATCATGTTCCAACTATTCTCATATTTCTTTAGGATTGACGTTAATTTAGGTGTCTATCGCACCATTTCTACACATGGATTTAAAATGATACACACTAGTTTGATATAACTTGAAGGCCTCCTTGCTCGGGAAAAGTGGCCTGGGCGCCGGCCGTGGCGGGATGGAGATCGGCCGCATGCAGCGGCCCGGACGCCAACTAGGGTGGGCTAGGTGCTGGCAAGGGTGGCCTAGGCAGCCGCACCACTGCCCTGGATGGCCACGTGCCTGGTCGCGCCGACGTCCAGGGGATCCACAAGGACAGCCGGACACTGCTCGACGCCGGCCGTGACGCAACAAGGAGGAGCTCCGGTGCCTGCAGTCCAATGTCGACGCGAAAGCCACTTTTCCCCATGGCTATGTAAGAAGGAGGTGGTTGAGGAGGTCAAGGAGGACCGTCTCTACTGGATCCAGCCTGGGAGGCTCGCTAGTGAGGAAGAACGGATGGAGAATGTCGGTGGCGCGACCTCCTGGCCACGATGGAAGACAACACGCGTGCATTTTTTTCCCGTCCAGCGAGTGGGGAAGACGAAGAGGAATTGAACGAACCGGTACTAGTAGGCGAGGGTGTGTAACTAGTGGCAATGGTGGGTAATTTCCACCCAATTCCATGAGGCGGTACGAAACACCCTTTTGTGAAGCACCTCCTGAGGATCTCCATCAAAATGGTGAATCTAACCCTAGATCCACCATTTTGGTGAATCTGAATTTAGTGGATCTAGAGCATTTGGGAAATTTTTTGGTGGAGTGGAGCTGTTTTTGCCGATTGGCCAACGCTATGAACACCAGATCTGCAGCAGGTAGAGGTAATCTCCAAGACTAGAGTTTCTCACTGTCCACTAGCATGGCTCAAAAAGCTACAGATGGTGCTAGGCAAGAATGTCAGACCTCCAACTGTAGGGGCGAATGTTGTCCTAGTGCTGGCTGAGGATCCGTAGAATAGACCAGCCAATGGTGTTGCCAGAGGCATCTGGTAGCAGGAAAGCATTAATAAAATGCCACAACCACACTTTGGCATACCTCTCTACTACCTCTTCAGGGGCTCCTAGTGGGCAGGTGTTGAAGTTGGTTGTGTTCCAACCAGCCAAAACTCTAGTGATTTTCTGCATTTTCAACGACATGGAAGTACTAACCATTTATTTAGTGGTGCACCTAACATGCTGATTACCAAATAGTTACGAAGTTAGTTACATGGACCTCACCGCGTCAGTAGTGTCTGGGGCTTGACACCCACCACCCACTCCAAACAAAGCCCCGAAGAAAAGGGTTATGTCCTGTAGCATGATAGTCATCTCGCCATAGGGGTGGTGGAAGCTGTGGGGTCTAAGGACACTATCTATCGATTGCAGTGGTGATAAGAGGCCAATCCATGTTAGGTAGGCCATCGTTGACAACATGGGCTAGCTTGAGAAAACCGACAGGTCGTATGAATAGCACACCTTATGTACGAAATGTACCTCTCGTCCCACCGGTGTCTAATGTGGAGTGTGAGCCCGGGGCCCCAAGGGGCCCAAACTGTGGATGTTGATCCACATCTGTCAGCAAGTGGTGGTCTTAGAACAACTCAAGCAGTGGGTACATGACAGAAACAAAAAAAATAGTACAACAATTAGAGAAATAAACAATAGGAAATGAACCATGAATATGAAAAAAACAATTAACTGCATAGCTTCTTTTACTAGTTGGAAAGCACACATACACTCTGCAGTGCTGCCTAACTTATTTTGTGACGGAGATATATTGCACTTCTCCCCTTATCCAATGCATATCATGATTTGGGATTGTGGACATTACACCAGACTAAATTATTGAGGTTACTATATAACTGTGAGACCATTTCCTTTTCCCTGAACTATATAACTGTACAAACAATAAGGTTTTAATTAAAACATACTATTCAATAATTTGTCGACTATCCTTCTCCAATACAAGCCCAAAAAGAGCCAACACTTGTCTAGGGTTTCCACCCCCTACTAAAATACCCCTCCTTCAATAGTGTACTCACACATTTTTCTTCTTCTACTCCCAATATCTTATTTGTTGGAAGAAATAGATGTACAAGGATCAAGGTGGAATTTCAATCCACAAGGAAACACCATAGGAATTTCAATCCACAGGGAAACACCATAGGTGAGAACTCATACATCTATGATGCATCATCTTGACTTTCCAATCGCTCATATGTCCCATCTTCTATCTGCTAGTTCAGGGCAACAACTATATCAGTTTTCTTGAAATAGTTTCTATTTTGTTTCTGTTCGAAATAATCAATATGCACAAAAGTTTATCGTCTCCATCACCAACCATGCTTAAGAGCATGGTTTTTGGTTGTTTTCTTGATCTAAGTAAACACAGATTCTTTGAGTGTCGCAAGTGTTTGACCTTATTACTAGGGCATTTTGGATGGCCATATCTCGAGACTTACGTTTTTAGAAGGAAGACTCAGTACGGCATTGGGTTGAGCATGCAGGTAATCAAGTTAGGGAAGTGATGGCTGGTGGGGTCGAAGTGGGGGCGACTAGCAGAAGCATGTGGAAGCAAGGTAAGGTTGCCAGCAGCCATAATGGTGTGTGTGTGTGTGTGTGTGTGTGTGTGTGTGTGTGTGTGAGAGAGAGAGAGAGAGAGAGCGCGTGGGGGGTGGTGTGTGGGTGGATCACCGGAGTTGGACTTAGAGAAAAAGACTGAGAGCGGGATAGTGGAGGGCGACGGTGGGCGAGATCTGATTTCTTGCTCACCGTTTGCGTGCTGCTAGCATCTGCATTCCTCACTTTTTATAAATATATAGTATAAATCAGTTACAAGCGGTGTTTCTTTCGAGGGATCACTCTAGTTGGAACATTTAATTTGTCATTTAGCTATCAGCTGTAGGCCATAATTAACTGTATGTTTTGTGAGTATATATCTCACCAGAAGGCATTGATTTTTGCTGTATTTAATGAGGATATTGACCAAAGATACGTCTTTGATTATCTTTACCATTATGAACTAGATCTAGCATAGTTCGGTGTAGAAATGTAAGCAGTGTGTGAAGTGTTATGACTACTCAGATTGATATTTGAAAGAGGATGTATATATTGATCATTTGATGAGGTGCACAATGTATTCCTCTGTTCCAACATCGAGTCATTCCTTGAGCAAAAAGTGGAAGCAACTCATCAAGTTTTATACGGATCTGTTCAGCAAGGATGAATCGAAAGAACCTGACCTATGCAATATACGGGTGGACAGGATTGGGAGAACTATAATATTTCTCTATTCTGTCAAAGGTTGTACATTTCCTTGAGGTTGTTATATGAAACAAAATTGTCACACCCATTTTCAAGGAACAAATGGAGTGCATAATCTTACGTGCGCCCAGAGATCAATCACACATAAGATGACAAATATAAATAGTATCATCACAAATGTTTATTACATAACGAATAATATCACAGAGTCTTCACGTAACTAAACGGAAACATAAAATAATTCTTGTGGTAGCTAGCTCCATATCACAGGCACGTCAACTGGTTGACCACAAGTCTAGTATTTTTCAGGAAAGTAGAAGTAGTAGTCACTATTTGCACATTCGGGAGTCCGTCCTGGGGTGCGGGAATGCAAGGGTGAGCACAAAAGTACTCAACAAATATAACATGGGGTTCATGAAGCTCAAATAGGGTAGACACTGGTTTAACTGCATGTAGCTTTTAGTTGATCATGTTTTAAGCAATTGAGTAACAACAAGTAGGTAATGTTCCCAATAATAAACACATGATCATGTAAAGAGAATAATGAATAGCAAGAACAAGTAAATTAATAGTGATCTCTATTCCATAAGGGTCCAAGGCCGCTCGTGACCGTGAGCACGGCTGATATACCAGTTTTACACTCTACAGAGGTTGTACACTTTCACTATGAGTCGTGATCCCCAAAAGTCCGAGGTCATGACTCCCCATTGGACAAATAAGTTTCACTGTGAAGTCTTTCCAAGGTTCGTCTAACAAGTTAGGGTCGCTAGGTTTCGTGGCCTGCAAATGTAGAGCCCCCCTTCCGTATGGCACAATGACCCGCAGCCTATACACATACGGACAGAAGCCGCACTACACCCAACCCGGAACACACCCCTTTTGCGCCATAAAGGTAACCACTAACAAGCTAGAAAAGGTCCTCTTATATGACTAAAGCCAGAGCCATGTAGCCCTCATAGCTGTACTGTAAGTCCCGGATGTTCGCTTACAGATAAGTCCTTATGGAGAGGAATCTAGAGAAAACTCTAGCCCTCTAGTTCCTTATTGCTAAAAATCATCTTTTAGTGTTATTGTATATATCATTAATCAAATTACAAGATCATTGTTTATGTGAGCACTAGCAAACTACCCAATGCTATAACCATAGGATTTAAGGAACAAGATCAACACTAAGGCATCCTTAACAAGGAAACATATGCATAATGAATTAAGTGAATCAAAGTGATTAGGTAACAAGGATGATCCCATGCTATACTTGCCTTGATCTAGCTGATCCTGTTGACCTGGTTCACAATAGTATTCTTGATCACCAATGAATTGCTCACCTTCTATTCTCGATTAACACACCAACATCAATCATCCAAGAGCAATCATACAAAGCAAACAAAGCTACAATTAGAACAGTACACCAACAGTAGCAAAATAAGTTGAAAAGTTTGTAAAACGAATCTACATCTCACTAGGATCACATAGACGCGAATTGCACGCAAATCGGAGCTAAAACGAAAAAGATATGATTTAAACAAGCTTTTCTTTATTAAAGTAATAGATTGAATCTAATCTCAAAACTTAAGAGTGGAGAACCTACTAAACAGTAACACTATCATGTAAATTATGAAATTACGAACCTAACGCAATTTGAACGGGTCAAATCGGAGTTAAAACGGAGAAGTTATGGCTAAAACAAGTTGAATGGCAAAACTGTAAATACTTGAAAACGTATTTCGACATAACCGAACCAAAGTACGCCTTCAAAAAGAGAAAACAAAATCTGTAAAAGTGTCAGCCGAACCGGTATCGGGCTTTCCTGGCCGTTAGATTTAAAACGTGCGGCCGAGATCAGACACAAGGGAGAGAGAGGGGAGCAGCCGGCCACCAACAGTGACCCGACGGCTGTGGCCATGGCCGGCGGCGAGAAATCTCGCCGGCGTTCTTGAATCTGGCCCTAGAAACCACTATCGAGCTCGGGAAAAATATAGAAAGAGAGAGAAACTCAAGGCGAACTCACCGGAGACGAAAACGTGGCCGAAGATGAATTAGGGACGAGGCACAGCTCGGGATGGCGGCAACGATGGTCCTGTGACAACGGTGACGCACAGTGAGCAAACCGTGACGAGAGATGAAGGAAAAAGAGGCTCGGAAGCTTCGCAATCATGTTGCAAATCTTGACGACTTGCTTACGGTGTCGACGACACGGTGGAGTTGACGAACTCGTCCACCCGAGCTTGAACGGTGGCGGCTTTAGGGTTTCGAGCGGCTGCGCGGTTTATTAGAGGCGCTGGCTTGCGATTGAGGTTGAGGGGAGGCGGCGGACCCTCGACTACTTATGAGAGGGCACGGCGTGCGGTGCAAGGCAACATGGCATCGGGGCGGAGGCGGATTCCATCAACGGTGTCTGGCTCGGTTACGAGCGAGAGGTGGACGACACCGCTTACATGCGGGCCTGGCTTGGCAGCGAAACGGAGAGAAGGAGGGCGCGGCGGCTTCGACTGTGGACGGCTGGGCCGGCCCACCACGCGGCTCGCGGGAGGGAACTAGGCTCGCGGGCTGCTGAGACCGAGTGGGCCAATTGCTGAGGAGGGGCAGCAGCAGGCCTTCGGGCCAAAAGCTGAGAAAGGAGAAGACTTCTATTTCCTTTTGTTTTTCTAATATTTCAAATACATTTTCCAATAGTTTTTGAAATCTTTTTCTTCTTGAAATGAAAACCAATCAATCACAAATAAATTATGCAGCGGCATATATGCACAAGCATGTATCTAACCCTATAATTGATTTTAATTCCATGAAAATTATTAATTTCTCTAGGTTAAAATGTCCACAAAATTGCGTAAATAAATTCAATTCTCCTATTTTTAAAATGGTGCAAATTTTAGGGTATTACAATTCTACCCCCCTTAAAATGAATCTCGTCCCGAGATTCGAACGATACTTACTCAAACAACTGTGGGTATGCTTTTCTTAAATCTTCCTCTCTTTCCCATGTAGCATCTGCTTCCGAATACCGACTCCACTGAACTTTACACATCTTTATAACTCAGCTCCTAGTAACTCTTTCTGCTATCTCCAATATCTTTACCGGGTACTCTTCATAGGTGAGATTTTCCTTAACAGTGAGTTCCTCTAACGATATCTGTTCTTCCGGCACACGCAAACATTTCTTTAACTGAGACACATGAAACACGTCATGCACACCTGCTAAGCTCTCAGGCAATTCCAATTGATATGCTACTTCACCACATCTTTGGTATATCAGTAGCACGAATCTTCAACTGATGATAACCAGAACGAAGATCAATCTTTGAAAACACACAAGCACCTCTCAACTGATCAAACAAGTCATCAATCCTAGGCAGTGGATACTTATTCTTAATAGTTACCTCATTAAGTGACTGATAATCAATACACATTCTTTGAGAACCATCCTTCTTGTCAACAAAGATCACGGGAGCTCCCCACGGTGATGAGCTAGGACGAATAAAACCTTTCTCTTGCAACTCTTTTATTTGTTTCTTAAGTTCCTCTAATTCATTAACCCCCATTCTATACGGTCGCTTAGCTATAGGTGCAGTTCCAGGCAATAATTCAATAATAAACTCAATGTCGCGGTCGGGTGGCATACCTGGCAAGTCGTCGGGGAACACATCCGGAAATTCCTCCACAACTGGATCCTCCTGATTGATATTATCATCAAGTCGATTCACTGTGGCTGTCTGCGGCTTCTGCACTACGATCTCCACACTAATTCGATCTCCCTTTGGGGTTGTCAGGGCTACTGCCTTTTCCTTACACTAAATCACTGCCTGATTTTGCTTCATCCAATCTAGTCCCACAATAAGATCAATCCCAGCTGTTCTCAACACTACAGGACTCACTTTGAATTCTACCCCCTTAAAATTAAACTAACAGGGAGGCATTGGTAGGAAGCTTGTATACTTCCTCCAGGTGAATTGACTAATATGGGGTTTCTCATGGCACATAAAGGAATACTATGTGTCTTAACAAATAATTGAGATATGAATGAATGCGAAGCTCTAGAATCAAAAAGAACAGTAGCAGGAATCGAGTGGACATCGAACGTACCGAGCATAACTTCAGGTTCCACCATCGCGGTATCTTCAGACACATGAGTCACTTTTCCGTAGTATGGTACCTTCTGATTACTGTTCTGCTTCTGGGGGGTTTGCTGATTGACCTTCTCAGGACAATTATAACACAGGTGACCTTCCTTTCCACAACGGAAACACTTGGTGGGAGTATTAGGAGCACTAGTCTTCATTGTAGTGTTGTTAGGGGTACTCTGACGCTGATTCTGGTTCCCATTCTACTGCGGAGGACGGTTATTGCCATTCTGCGGCTGATAAGGAGGACGTTGCAGAAACTGATTACGTGGAGGAAGTTGACCACAATTCCATTGGTTAGGTGGATACCTCGGCTGATAGCCTTGTTGGAAACCAGTGTGTTGGCGAGTGTTGTTTCTAGATACTTGTCCCTGAAGCCTCTTCCTTTTGGCATCTATCTCCTTGCGCTTGTTATCCACCACAATAGCGCGATTCACTAATGTTTGATAATCTGGATAAGCATTGGACATCAGCTACAATTGAAGACCATCATGTAGACCCCTCAGGAAAAGTCACTGCTTATCGGCATCATTAGCCACCTCATTCGGCGCATAACGTAACAACTGTGCAAACTTATCTCGATACTCAGCTACAGGCATAGATCCTTGTGTTAGATTGCGGAATTCCTCGGCCTTCAGCGCCATCACTCCCTCAGGTATATGATAGGATCTGAAATTCTCTGTAAATTCTTGCCAAGTAACGACGGGAGTATTGACAGGACGACCATACTGATATGAATCCCACCAGTCTTGAGCTGCTCCTTGAAGTTGTCCCGAAGCAAACAACACCTTCTGTTGATCATTGCACTGAGCAATGTTGAGCTGCTTCTCTACCGCATGAAGCCAATCATCAGCTTTCAATGGATCAGTGGCATGGGTGAACACTGGGGGATGACCCTTCAAAAATTCACTAGGCTTATCTCGCGCAGGTGCTCCTCCAACTAGCTGGTTCTGCTGATTATTCACCAGAGCCTCCATCAACTGGGTCTGTATTGCCAAAAGCTCATGAATAGTAGGTGGTGGACCAACTCCATGACCACGGCCTCGACCTCGTCCTCTTCCAGACATCTGTTTTCCAACACAATATCAAATCTTAGAGATTATCTCATATTAGACAGTCCTAGAGATAGCGAACGGAATCTGATAACCTTCTGGACATATTCTAATTTTTAGTAGTTCGGTAAAACAGACTTATCTTGAGTTATAGATATCCAGTAGAGGTATACTTTATATGGTTGGAAAACTTATGAAATTATCTACATCTTTTCTTTAACTCACAAATCCAAATTCTGTCACGAAGTTAACCAAAAACAGGACCTAACAGAAACTGTTTCTGGTTTCTAGACTGTGCAGAAACTTCATCTTGTCACGACTATATCTCATGATCCAGAACAGATAATAAGGTGATTCCAGAGACATTGGAAAGGTACGTGGTTCTAGTTACTCTCATAAAAATTTCAGAATTTTTTGCTGAACAGTTAATTCCGAGAATAAAAGGAAAGGCAGACTGCTCCAGAAAGGACAGAACAGAGAGAAAAGGTTATCCCAACTAAACTATTTATTTTTCATACTTAAACTTAGTATATTTAACTAGGAACTCTTGTAGGCAAGCCCACAGAGCTCCAGCACTCATTACATGGAAAAACCAACTCACACATAAGCACAATAATAACTCAACTAACCACACAGAGTTCACACGACACCACAAAACTCAACTTAACTCGACACTATTCGTACTATCCTATTATTACATAGATGGTATTCTAACTCCTAAGGATGGGCTTGATGTTCATGATAGTCATAGATCGCCTCCATGCCTTGATCAATCCTTAGACCATCTATCACCTCTTGATACCTCTTGACGTCTTTCCCCAAGGCTTTAACCAAGGCTTCCAACCGACGATTCTTCACCATCTTGTCATGACCAAAATCCACCATCACTCGAGGAATTAACTCCAAATTCCCAGGGTTCATCATTACCCATCCTTGCTCCGGGTCTCCATGGGGAAAATAGCGGTATTGATCATCTTGCATAACATCATGGCGGAGGTGACGAAGTCCCAAGCATGCTTCAAAGGCTGCATCTTCTATGCCATCTCCTATAGTGGCACGACGACCACTATGGGAAAAACATCGGTCCAGCAGATGAGTATCCATCTCCTCGTCCTTGACGAAGATACGCACATTGTACTTCCAATAAGTAGCTTCCAAAGGATGCTTATGCTCCCAGCAAACGTACTCAAACGCAGGATCCCAATCCGTGAAGTAAGCACTAAGCATACCAACCAATCGATGGTGTGAAGGTGTGTCATAGCTTGACTTGTGATGAATCCTTATAGTCCAACCCATAGGAAAGGACGACACACCAACTTTAGCGGAACCATCTTGTGGAGGCGACGGGGGCTGTTCTCCACCTTGGGCAAACTCAGCATCTTCATCATCACTCAAGTAGACAACCTCCTCCTTAGGTTCAAGTTCTTCTTGGGGCATATCTGGTTCTGGCGTCTGATCTGGTGAAGGTGGTGGGGTTGGTGCAGTGTCTTCTGGTTCTTCCCTAAGCTCCATTGATTCATACAGGGAACGAGGTGGAAAGTAACCTCTAGTGGTGATACGGGCAGTCTTACGGGCACGAGGCATCTAAGAATTTAGTCCAAAGGTAAGTTAAAATAGAGGCAATATTTTCATAATAGAATAGGACGAAAGGAGCATAAAAATTTAGCAATTATCAAGTGTAAGGTGATAAGCATGAAACAAAGGAAGAAAAGGGAACTAATCACGACCATTACTAACTAGGCTTGCGTCCTACAGTCAACATGGCTCTGATACCAATCTGTCACACCCATTTTCAAGGAACAAATGGAGTGCATAATCTTACGTGCGCCCAGAGATCAATCACACATAAGATGACAAATATAAATAGTATCATCACAAATGTTTATTACATAATGAATAATATCACAGAGTCTTCACGTAACTAAGCGGAAACATAAAATAATTCTTATGGTAGCTAGCTCCATATCACAGGCACGTCAACTGGTTGACCACAAGTCTAGTATTCTTCAGGAAAGTAGAAGTAGTAGTCACTATTTACACATTCGGGAGTCCATCCTGGGGTGTGGGAATACAAGGGTGAGCACAAAAGTACTCAACAAATATAACATGGGGTTCATGAAGCTCAAATAGGGTAGACACTGGTTTAACTGCATGTAGCTTTTAGTTGATCATGTTTTAAGCAATTGAGTAGCAACAAGTAGGTAATGTTCCCAATAATAAACACATGATCATGTAAAGAGAATAATGAATAGCAAGAACAAGTAAATTAATAGTGATCTCTATTCCATAAGGGTCCAAGGCCGCTCGTGACCGTGAGCACGGCTGATATACCAGTTTTACACTCTGCAGAGGTTGTACACTTTCACTATGAGTCGTGATCCCCAAAAGTCCGAGGTCATGACTCCCCATTGGACAGATAAGTTTCACTATGAAGTCTTTCCAAGATTCATCTAACAAGTTAGGTCCGCTAGGTTTCGTGGCCTGCAAATGTAGAGCCCCCCTTCCGTATGGCACAATGACATGCAGCCTATACACATACGGACAGAAGCCGCACTACACCCAACCCGGAACACATCCCTTTTGCACCATAAAGATAACCACTAACAAGCTAGAAAAGGTCCTCTTATATGACTAAAGCCAGAGCCATGTAGCCCTCATAGCTGTACTGTAAGTCCCGGATGTTCGCTTACAGATAAGTCCTTATGGAGAGGAATCTAGAGAAAACTCTAGCCCTCTTATTCCTTGTTGCTAAAAATCATCTTTTAGTGTTATTGCATATATCATTAATCAAATTACAAGATCATTGTTTATGTGAGCACTAGCAAACTACCCAATGCTATAACCATAGGATTCAAGAAACAAGATCAACACTAAGGCATCCATAACAAGGAAACATATGCATAATGAATTAAGTGAATTAGGTAACAAGGATGATCCCATGCTATACTTGCCTTGATCTAGCTGATCCTGTTGACCTGGTTCACAATAGTATTCTTGATCACCAACGAATTGCTCACCTTCTATTCTCGATTAACACACCAACATCAATCATCCAAGAGCAATCATACAAAGCAAACAAAGCTACAATTAGAATAGTACACCAATAGTAGCAAAATAAGTTGAAAAGTTTGTAAAACGAATCTATATCTCACTAGGATCACACAGACGCGAATTACACGCAAATCGGAGCTAAAACGAAAAAGATATGATTTAAACAAGCTTTTCTTTATTAAAGTAATAGATTGAATCTAATCTCAAAACTTAAGAGTGGAGAACCTACTAAACAGTAACACTATCATGTAAATTATGAAATTACGAACCTAACGCAATTTGAACGGGTCAAATCGGAGTTAAAACGGAGAAGTTATGGCTAAAAGAAGTTGAATGGAAAAACTGTAAATACTTGAAAACGTATTTCGACATAACCGAACCAAGGTACGCCTTCAAAAAGAGAAAACAAAATCTGCAAAAGTGTCAGCCGAACCGGTATCGGGCTTTCCTGGCCGTTAGATTTAAAACGTGCGGCCGAGATCAGACACAAGGGAGAGAGAGGGGAGCAGCCGGCCACCAACAGTGACCCGACGGCGGTGGCCATGGCCGGCGGCGAGAAATCTCACCGGCGTTCTTGAATCCGGCCCTAGAAACCACTATCGAGCTCGGGAAAAACATAGAAAGAGAGAGAAACTCAAGGCGAACTCACCGGAGACGAAAACGCGGCCGAAGATGAATTAGGGACGAGGCACAGCTCGGGATGGCGGCAACGATGGTCCTGTGACAACGGCGACGCACAGTGAGCAAACCGTGACGAGAGATGAAGGAAAAAGAGGCTCGGAAGCTTCGCAATCATGTTGCGAATCTCGACGACTTGCTTACGGTGTCGACGACACGGTGGAGTTGACGAACTCGTCCACCCGAGCTTGAACGGCGGCGGCTTTAGGGTTTCGAGCGCTGCGCGGTTGATTAGAGGCGCTGGCTTGCGATTGAGGTTGAGGGGAGGCGGCGGACCCTCGGCTACTTATGAGAGGGCACGGCGTGCGGTGCAAGGCAACATGGCGTCGGGGCAGAGGCGGATTCCATCAACGGTGTCTGGCTCGGTTACGAGCGAGAGGTGGACGACACCGCTTACATGCGGGCCGGCTTGGCAGCGAAACGGAGAGAAGGAGGGCGCGGCGGCTTCGACTGCGGACGGCTGGGCGGCCCACCACGTGGCTCGCGGGAGGGAACTAGGCTCGCGGGCTGCTGAGCCCGAGTGGGCCAATTGCTGAGGAGGGGCAGCAGCAGGCCTTCGGGCCAAAAGCTGAGAAAGGAGAAGACTTCTATTTCCTTTTTTTCTAATATTTCAAATACATTTTCCAATAGTTTTTGAAATCTTTTCCTTCTTGAAATGAAAACCAATCAATCACAAATAAATTATGCAGCGGCATGTATGCACAAGCATGTATCTAACCCTATAATTGATTTTAATTCCATGAAAATTATTAATTTCTCTAGGTTAAAATGTCCACAAAATTGCGTAAATAAATTAAATTCTCCTATTTTTAAAATGGTGCAAATTTTAGGGTATTACAAAAAATAGAGATGACGGCACAGTGGTCAAAAACTGCTTTTTGTGGTCAAAATCTGATCAAGTTCAGTTTACATGATGTATAGCTTGTAGAATACTTTATGTATCACTTCCATTCATGCTACTTTTTCTTACAATTAGAATTCTTGATTTTGAACTTAAATACTTCTGTACTATTTCATTAAATATGAGAATGTGTCTCATACATATTCCCAAAGCGATTGCGTCGTCCACTCGTCCTGCAGCTTGCGCAATCCAGCTACCTTCCTCGTCCACCTACTCACCCATCCAAACCCTAGCAGCATCATCATGGCTTTCCTAGCAAACCAACTTCACCAAGTTGCTGCCGTTGATGATGCTGCAACAGGCAACCCAGTCCCAGTCCTACCTGCCACTGGCGCTAGCATTAACAACGTCCATGGCAGGTCTGCACGCGTCTCCTGGACACATCCTTCATACATGTCTCTCCGCTTCTCACAATTCTATTTGACGAGTTTCTCTTTTTGCATGAAGCTGCATCAGGATTGGGCGAATCTATTCCAGGACGCTTTCAGGGAGATCCGGTGAGAAGCTGCTTGCCATCGATGCGACGGAGTTCATCCACCTGAGAGCGGTCTGCAAGCCATGCAGAGGCAGCTTCACCACTAATCGTCCAACCAGGGAACCATGTTTCTTTCCAAGTAACTCGGTGATGCTTCACAAGGATGAGGTCGACGACGAGGAGGCACCTGTGGCAGACCCAGTGGCGCCACATTGCTGCCAGATCGTGAACACGCACACAAGCGCCACACTCTGGATCCAGCTGCCATCGTTTGAGGAGTACGGTGATTTCCTCGCCGACGCCGAGGGGTCTGGCTTTTCTACTCTGTGCACACCGAAATGGTGCGCCTCTTCAACCCCCTGACCCCCGCCATGGCCATCCCCCTAGGTTTCTCCAGGGGCGCCGGGCCTGGTGGGAGCTACAGATCACTACTGCTGGGAGCATTATCGATAGGAGAAATATGCCAGAGGGAGATCCCGTTATTGTCCCAACGTGGTGCTCGTCGTGGTCTCGCGACTCTTGCAGCCCAGGCATAGCACCATGGTTCTATGTGCCAAGCCTGTCGATGGCCACTGGGAACCGTCGATGCTGTCGTTGTGGAGGTGGAGGACGGTGGCATGCATCACGAGGAGAAACCAGATCTGGTGGGAGAGTGAGTGGGACTGGGAGTGGGAGGGGGAGTGGGGCAGTGTGGAATAGAAGAAAATGAATTTGAAAATTAAATAGACTGAAGTAAATATAGGTGACAATGCATCTTTAGTCTCATTTGAAAAATGAAATTGGGGACTGAAATATTTTCTTCGAACTCATTTGACACAATGAGACTGAAATGGAAGAGACCGAAGAACATATAGAAGACAATGCGTCTTCGGTCTCATACGAAAATGAAAAAAAAGGAAACATAGTAAACATCATGGAACAACAGTTGCTTCTAAGACAATTCTTCAAACTCATTATATATTTAGAAGACAATGAGACTGAAGAAAATAAAATTTAAAATTAATCCTCGATCTATATGTGTTTACCATAAAGTTTCAAATGCTCTGTATTTATAAAAAATATTATGTGTTTACCATCTAGCCTTTTTGCATTCATGTTCCAGATCAAGTCGATCTCAGAGGAGATAGAAAACTTATTGTTTGCGCCCTTGCTGCTCTTGGCAATCCGACAGTTGGCACTCCGGAAGAAGGTTTAAAGGGAGATCCATGCCACACAAGCTGCGCGCAAACAAGGAGACGATCTATAGGGAAGCTTCAATGAACAAAAAAGAAATAGAATTATGAAGCCTAATGTTATTAGAGGAAAGATTCATCACGAGGAGCTAGTTCGAATAAAAATTAGAAAGGGAATCTCCAAGCATGCGATCAAGATGCTTTAGATATCCAAGAGCATGAATAAGGTCACAGAAGCAATAATCAATAGAAACTACCTGCAAAAAATGAAAGTGAGCAGCTAACCCCAAGGTAGTGCGTGTGTGTGCGGGCGCGTCCGTGTGTGTGTGTGCGCGTGTGTGTGTTGTGTGTGTGTGTGTGTGTGTGTGTGGGTGGGTGGGTGGGTGGGTGTTTATAGAGCTTATCCAACGAAAATATGAAAATATGATTTTTATATTTATTTTTGTGAAGCATGCAAATTTAGAATAAGAATAATTTTTATAAATTTAAAATCAAATATAAGAGTAGAAACATGTTTGTGCACTCATGCTGTTACATTTAAATTTTTGAGATGAGTGGTTTGATCAAATTCAAATTTGGATTTGAAAATCTTTTGAAAATTTGCTTTGAAAAATTGGAAAAAGAAAAAGGAAAGGAATTTCTTTTCTTCTCGGGCCGTTTTCTCCTACCGCAGCCCACGCCTCGGCCTGCCTCCCCGCGCGCGGCCCGCTCACTCCAGCGCCCGCCTTCTCCCGCATGGGCCGAGCCCAGCCGCGGCCAGCCGGCCCAACTCGCGCGCGGCCGCGTCCCGCACCCAGCCGCCGCCCCGTTTTTCCTCTGAGTCGCCGACATGCGGGACCCACCTGTCAGCGACGTGTTTCCCCTTTCCTTTCTTCTTCCTCCGGCTTCGCACCGCCTTCCCCTTCTTCACCGATTCGGTGATCCGAATTTCCTTCGAAAACTCCCTCCTTTCCATAACCGGTGACGCCTCCGGGCTATAAAACGGAACCCCGTGCCTCCCCGCTTCTCATTGAGCCGCTTAGACCCTAGCCTCGACATCCCGGGAAGGTCACCGTCGGAGCTCCGCCTCCACCGCCGCCTTGACGAGCTAGCCGTCGCCCTCCGGTTGCTCTTCCGCTTCGTTCTCGCGTGGGGTAAGGTCGCGGTGATGTGCTCTTTCTTTTGGTACTTTCGGTTTGGCGATTGGTGCTCGGTATGGTCATCTTCACAAGCTCCGGCGAGCTCGGGCCAAGTCCGGCCATGGCGCGCCGTCGGGCTTACTGTAGCCGCCGGCGTTCTCTCTTTCCTTTCCCCCGATCTGATCTCGGCCGTCCGTTTTGAATCGGACGGATCTTATTTAATGATACCGGTTCGTTCGTAATTTTGTAAAAGAAACCCTGAGTTTTTAGTATATCAACCCGCAGTCCTAAAACGTAAAGCTCAGAGTACGCTTTGATCGGTTGAAAACGTATTTCGTTTCGGTAAATGAAAAATACGCTTTCTGATATTTACAGTTTTGCCATTCAGATTGTTTTAGTTGTAGAATTTTCGTTTTAACTCCGATTTGGTCCATTCAAATTGCGTTAGATTCATATTTGCGAACTCTATGTAATTATACAACTGTACAGTAGGTTTGGATTAATTTATTTACGAGTTTTTATTAAAGTATTTATTCTTCTATAGGAAATCTTTGGAAATTCATAACTTTGTCGTTTTAGATCCGATTTTCGTGATCTTCGCGTCTGTGTGATCCTAGCAAGTTGTAGATTCATTTTAAAGACTTTTTATTTTATTTTCTTACTGTTGGTGTATTGTTCTAATTATAGTCTTGTTTGTCTATGCATGATTGCCTCTGGATGTGTGTTGTTGATAATGGTTGATCGAGTTTAGACGGTGAGAAATTCGTTGGAGATCAAGAGCCTTATTACGAGCAAGATCTTCAGGACCAGTTTGAGCAAGGCAAGTATAGCATGGGATTATCCTTGTTGTCCTATTCACCTTATGCAATTAATATCATTATGCATTTATTCCTTGTTAAGGATGACTTAGCGATTGATCCTTTACCTTGGTACCTATTATATTGCATTGAGTAGTGTGGCTAGTGCTTAAACATGGACTATGATCATGTAAATTGATTAGAGGAATATGCAACAAACATTTAAAAGATGATTTTGATTAATGTTTAAAGGGGATTAGAGCATGGTGGTTACTTTTGATGCTCTAATTGCTCTCCATAAGGACTCATCTATAAGCGACAATCCGGGATTTACAGTACAACTGTGGGGGCTATATGGCTCTGGCTTTAGTCATATAGAAGGACCTTTTCTAGCTTGTTAGAGGTATTCCTTTATGGCGTAAGAATGGCTTGACGAATCGGGTATAGTGCGGCCTCTGTCCTTATATGTATAGGCTGCGTGTTATTGTGCCATCAGGAAGGGGGGCTCTACATCTGTTTGCCGAGTGAATCTAATGGCCCTAACTTGTTAGACGAACCTTCGAAAGACTTCATAGTGTTTACCCTGCCTGCTCACCTTGGTAGTGTTTTGGGAGTAATTAACCCGGGCATTTGGGTAACACGACTCACAGTGAAAGTGTACAACCTCTGCAGAGTGTAAAACTGTTATAACAGCCGTGCTCACGGTTACGAGTGGCCTTGGACCCTTATGGAATAGTTGATTAATTGTTTATGATTATGTTTTTGCTATTCATTAATCATTTCACATGGATCATATGTTTAATGTTTATATTGAGACATTTTGATGCTATTGTTATGCTAAAATCATGCTAACTAAAAGCTACATGCTGATAAACCAATGAATATGCCTTTTCGAGCCTCATGAACCCCATGTTACACTTGTTGAGTACGAGATGTACTTACGCTTGTTTATTTCTTTTACTTGGATAAAAATCCCGGATGGGTAACAGATGGAGGTAATAGTGACTACTACGCCTACTTCCCTGAAGATTACTAGTCTTGCTGTCAACCAGTCAATGTACCTGTGACTGGAGCTACCACGAGAGATTTTTATTTATACTTCCGCTACGTTTGTGTTAAGACTATGTGTTTAAATATCGTGATGTAATAACATTTGTGATGATACTTATGTTATAATTTGTGAACTTATGTGTGATTGATCTCTGGGCGCACATAAGGGTATGCATTCCATTTGGTCGATAAATGGGTGTGACAAATTGGTATCAAAGCTCTTGTTGACTGTAGGACGCAAGCCTAGCTAGGAATGGTTGATTTAGTATCATCTTTACTCTATTTTTATGCTCACTATCTTGCTCTTGTTATTTGATAAATTTTTATGCTTCTTATGTCACATTCTATTACGAAATTTTGCCTCTATTCTAACTTCATCTAAAAATTCTGTAGATGGCCCGTGACCGTAAGACTGCCCGCATTAGCTCTGGAGGATACTACCCACCTCGTGCCCTGCATGCAACTGAAGAGCCACAAGAGCCAGAACCTCAGGAACAGGAGCAGACTCCTGTAACACCAGTCCAAGCACCAGCACCTCCTCAGGAAGAGCCTGAGTCTGAAGAAGATCCAGAAATCGTCGAGATTGAAGATGATGAAGAGGAAGCTAATGGAGGAGTACAACCACCACCTCCATCACATGAAGCTTCTGAAGATATGCCACCTGCTCCAATGGGGTGGACTGTGAGGATCTACCACAGGAATAGAGGGAATGCTGTCTCTCATCTTCGCCTGGTGGGGATGCTCACTGCTTACTTCGCTGATTGGCATCCAGCTGTGGAGTACGTCTGCTGGGAGTACACTCATCCACTGGAGGGCACGTATTGGAAGGCAAGGGCAAGCATCTTTGCCCATAAGGAAGACAAGGGAGCATATCAGCTGGACAGGATGTTCTCTCACGTGGGACATCGAGCTACTATAGAGGATAGCATTGAAGATGCTGCTTTTGAAGCATGTATGGGTCTCCGCTATCTTCGCTTTAACCTTATGAAGCATGACATTTATCGCTTCTTTCCTCGTGCACATCCCGAACTTGGATGGGCTATGACAGATCCAGTGCAGCTAGAGCCACTACCTCGGGTAATGGTGGACTTTGTCTATGATATGATGGATAGGAAGCTGCAGCTAGAAGAGATGGTGAAGGCACAAGGGAAGACTATCAAGAGGTGCCAAGCAACCATTGATGAGCTCCGAGCAAACCAAGGCATGCCCAAGATTTATGAGACATTAGAGCATGAGCCACTTCCTTAGGAAGTAGGAGTCCTTTATGTAATAAGAACGTTCTTAGTAACGTCAGTTGAGTCAGTCGAGTCTGTCGTGTGGTTTGAACCTTGGTGTGCTAGTTGCTTTATTATTATGCTTATGTGTGAGTTGGATCTTTGTTTGAGTGTCGGGACTTGTAGGCATGTCTACAAGTTCCATTCTTAAGAATAATAAGTTTAATAGTCAAGGAATAATAGTTGGGTTTGATATTATCACGTTTCTGTCCTTACTGTTCTCTGGAGCAGTCTTCAATGTTTCTGATATAGTTTAAAAAACGGTTCGTGCAACATTTATGAAATTTTTATGAGAGAAACTAGACTCAAGCATCTTTCAAATGCCACTGGAATCACCTTTTTATCTGATCTGGTTCGAGAGATATAATTTGTACAAGTTAAAGTTTCTGCACAGTCTGGGATCTGGAACAGTTTCTGTTACGCCTTATTTTTCATAGACTTAACGACAGAATTTGATCTTGAGGTCTGAATAGAAATTGTGGATAATTTCATAAGCTTTCCAACCATATAAGGCACGCTTCTTTTGGATTTCTGTAGCTCGAGATATGATTGAAATACTGAACTGTCAACATTGCTACTCGTCCAGAAAACTTTCAGATCTCATTCTTAATCTTATAAGTGGTTGAAATCATGGAATTCTTAAAGTTTGCATGTTTATGGGTGGCAGATGGCCGGAAGAGGAAGAGGCAGAGGTCGTGGAAACATTCCCCCAAATCCACCACCACCACCGCCACCAACTATCGAGCAACTGTTGGCGGTACAGACGCAGTTGATGCAGCAACTAGTGCAAAATCAGCAAAATCAGCCAGTTGTTGGGGCTCAACCACGTGATAAGCGTGGTGAGTTTTTGAAGGGTCGTCCCCCAGTGTTCACACATGCTGCTGATCCTTTGGAGGCCGATGATTGGCTTCGTGCTGTGGAGAAACAACTCACTATTGCCCAATGTGATGACCGATAGAAGGTGTTGTTTGCTTCTGGGCAACTTCAGGGAGAAGCTCAGGATTGGTGGGAGTCATATGAGTATGGTCGTCCTGCCAATGCTCCTGCAGTCACCTGGCAGGAGTTTAGGGAGAACTTCAGGGCTTACCATATACCTGAAGGAATGATAGAGTTGAAGGCGGAGGAATTCAGGAACCTGACCCAAGGGTCAATGACTGTAGCTGAGTACCGTGACAAGTTTGCTCAATTGTCACGATATACTCCACATGAGGTGGCTAATGACAATGATAAGCAGCGCCGCTTCTTGAAGGGATTATATGATGGACTACAGTTGCAGTTGATGTCCAATACCTACCCTAACTTTCAGACGCTTGTGAACCGCGCTATCGTGGTGGATAGCAAGCGCAAGGAAATGGATGCAAAGAGGAAGAGGTTACAGGGACAAGCCTCTAATAGCAACACCCGTTTGCGTACTGGTTTTCAGCAGAATACTCAGCAGAGGCCTCCCTCTGGACAGTGGAATCGTGGTCAGGCCCCATTCCGTGGACAGTTTCCGCAACGTCCCCCATTCCAGCCACAGAATAGCAACCAACGTCCACCGCAGCAGAATGGAAATCAAGCGCAGCGTCAGGGTCCTTCCAATAACACTCCTATGAAGACTAGTGCTCCCAATACTCCCAACAAGTGTTTCCAATGTGGAAAAGAAGGTCACTTGTCTTACAATTGCCCGGAGAAGCTTAACCAGCAGACTCCCCAGAGACAGAGCAGCCACCAGAAGCCCGCACCTAACTCAGGAAGGGTGAATCACTTGTCCCAGGAAACTGCAGTGGAGGAGCCGGAAGTTATGCTTGGTACGTTCGATGTCCACTCTACTCCCGTCACTGTTCTTTTTGATTCTGGAGCATCACATTCTTTCATATCGCAATCATTTGTTAGAATACATAGAATCCATTTGTGTGCCATGAAGAATCCTATCTTAGTAAACTCACCTGGTGGAAGCATGCCAGCATCTTATCGCTGTCTTTCGATTAGTCTCAACTTAAGGGGGGTAGAGTTTACAGTTAGCCCTATAGTATTGAGAACAGCTGGGATTGATCTTATATTGGGAATGGATTGGATGATGCAACAGCAAGCAGAGATTCAGTGTAAGGATAAATCAGTTGTATTGACAACACCAAAGGGTGATAGAATCAGGGTTGAAGTAAAAGTGCAAAAACAAGAGACTGCTACAGTGAACCAGCTCAATGATGGTGACAACCAGGAAGATCCAGTTGTGGAGGAGTTTCCAGATGTGTTTCCAGAGGAATTGCCAGGTATGCCACCAGACCGTGACATTGAATTTATTATTGAATTATTACCTGGAACTGCACCTATAGCTAAGCGTCCATATAGAATGGGAGTAAATGAATTAGAAGAACTTAAGAAACAAATTAAGGAGTTGCAGAATAAGGGTTTTATTCGTCCTAGTTCTTCACCATGGGGAGCACCAGTGATTTTTGTGGATAAGAAAGATGGAACTCAGAGGATGTGTGTAGATTATCGGTCTCTTAATGAGGTTACTATTAAGAACAAATACCCATTGCCTAGGATTGATGACCTGTTTGATCAGTTGAGAGGAGCTTGTGTATTTTCCAAGATTGATCTTCGTTCTGGATATCATCAACTGAAGATTCGTGCCAGGGATATACCCAAGACAGCTTTTACTACACGGTATGGGTTGTATGAGTATACAGTGATGTCTTTTGGTTTGACTAATGCCCCTGCATACTTCATGTACTTAATGAATAAGGTGT
The DNA here is from genome assembly GCA_038087645.1 of Saccharum hybrid cultivar R570. Classification (NCBI taxonomy): domain Eukaryota; kingdom Viridiplantae; phylum Streptophyta; class Magnoliopsida; order Poales; family Poaceae; genus Saccharum; species Saccharum hybrid cultivar. Next base: position 3,983,508 of record JAQSUU010000733.1, read on the forward strand.
TCATGGAATATCTGGACAAGTTTGTAGTGGTATTCATTGATGATATTCTAGTATTTTCCAAGACTGAGGAAGAACATGCTGAACATTTGAGGTTGGTCTTGCAGAAGCTCAGAGAACACCAACTATATGCAAAAAGGAGTAAATGTGAGTTTTGGTTGAAGGAAGTTTCTTTTCTAGGTCATATTGTTACAAATGGAGGAATATCAGTAGATCCTGGCAAGGTGAAAGATGTATTGAATTGGAAACCACCCGTCAATGTGAGTGAGATCCGTAGCTTCTTGGGATTGGCTGGTTATTATAGGAGATTTATAGAGGGGTTTTCAAAGCTTGCAAAACCAATGACTGCATTATTGGAGAAGAATGCCAAGTTTGTGTGGTCCGAGAAGTGTCAGGCTAATTTTGAGGAACTAAAGAAGAGATTGACGACTGCACCCGTCTTAGTTTTGCCAGATCTGAGTAAACCTTTCTCTATCTATTGTGATGCATCTCGATTGGGTCTGGGATGTGTACTGATGCAAGAAGGTAGAGTTATGGCATATGCATCGAGGCAGTTGAGGAAGCATGAGTTAAATTACCCTACTCATGATTTGGAATTAGCTGCAGTAGTTCATGCATTAAAGATATGGAGACATTATTTGATTGGACACAAGAGTGATATATACACTGATCACAAGAGTCTAAGGTATATCTTCACTCAAACGGATCTGAACTTGAGGCAGCGTAGATGGTTGGAGTTGATAAAAGACTATGATCTAGAGGTGCATTATCATCCAGGAAAGGCCAACGTTGTTGCTGATGCTCTTAGTAGGAAAAGTTATGCAAATGAAATACAAGTAATGTCTATGCCAAAGGAATTGTGTGCCGAGTGCAAGCATCTGAACTTAGGATTTACTACCAATGCAGTGGAATTAGTATTAGAGCCTACTCTAGAGCAAGAGATCCGTAAAGGTCAGCAGAAGGATGAAAAGTTGAGAGAGATAGCTGAAAACATAGCGAAAGGTAAATCCCCAGGATTCCGTAAGGATCATAATGGTACGCTATGGTTTGGAAAAAGGCTGTGTGTGCCCGAAGATAAGGATATCAGAATGGCAATTCTGCGTGAAGCTCATGAGTCAGCTTATTCCATACATCCGGGGAGTACTAAGATGTATTTGGATCTGAGAGAGAAATATTGGTGGTATGGTTTAAAAAGAGATGTTGCTGAGTATGTTGCTTTGTGTGACACTTGTCAAAGGGTGAAAGCGGAACATCAGAGACCTGCAGGATTGTTACAGCCTATGCAGATACCCGAGTGGAAATGGGAAGAGGTTGGTATGGATTTTATAGTTGGGTTGCCACGGACTCAAAGAGGATATGATTCAATTTGGGTGATAGTGGATCGTCTGACTAAGGTTGCTCATTTTCTGCCTGTGAAGACTACATATAGCAGTGCGAAGTTGGCAGAATTGTATATGGAAAGAATAGTGAGTCTACATGGAGTACCCAAAAAGATTGTGTCTGATCGAGGTACTCAGTTTACATCTCATTATTGGCAAAAGATACATGAATCATTGGGAACCAAACTAAATTTTAGTACAGCTTATCATCCTCAGACAGATGGTCAAACGGAGAGAATTAATCAGATATTGGAAGATATGTTGAGAGCTTGTGCTTTACAATATGGTACTAGTTGGGATAAGAGTTTGCCTTATGCAGAGTTCTCTTATAACAATAGTTATCAGAAGAGTCTTCAAATGGCACCGTTTGAGGCTCTGTATGGACGAAAATGTAGGACCCCGTTGTTCTGGAATCAGACAGGGGAAAGTCAAGTGTATGGGCCTGATGTATTAAAGGATGCTGAAAAGAAAGTGAGAATGATTAGAGATAATCTAAAAATAGCACAGTCCAGACAGAAAAGCTATGCTGATACTCGCAGAAGGGAGTTGACTTTTGAGGTAGGGGATTATGTATATTTGAAAGTATCGCCAATGAGGAGTGTGAAGAGGTTCAACATGAAAGGTAAATTGGCACCAAGATATATTAAGATTATAGAGAGACGTGGTGAAGTGGCATATCAGTTGGAATTACCTGAAAGTTTGGCAGGTGTACATGATGTGTTCCATGTGTCTCAATTGAAGAAATGTTTACGAGTACCAGAGGAGCAGATTTCATTAGAGGAACTTACTGTTAAGGAAGATCTTACATATGAAGAGTTTCCGGTTAAAATTTTAGAGACTGCGGACAGAGTCACAAGAAGTAGAACAATTAAAATGTGTTAAGTACAATGGAATCGGTACACAGCAGAAGAGACTACTTGGGAACGAGAAGAGGATCTGAGAAAAACCTACCCGCAATTGTTTGAGTAAGCATCGGTCGAATCTCGGGACGAGATTTATCTTAAGGGGGGTAGAATTGTAACACCCTAAAAATTTGAAAAGAAGAAAAATAGGAAAATATGATTTTTATATTTATTTTTGTGAAGCATGCAAATTTAGAATAAGAATAATTTTTATAAATTTAAAATCAAATATAAGAGTAGAAACATGTTTGTGCACTCATGCTGTTACATTTAAATTTTTGAGATGAGTGGTTTGATCAAATTCAAATTTGGATTTGAAAATCTTTTGAAAATTTGCTTTGAAAAATTGGAAAAAGAAAAAGGAAAGGAATTTCTTTTCTTCTCGGGCCGTTTTCTCCTACCGCAGCCCACGCCTCGGCCTGCCTCCCCGCGCGCGGCCCGCTCACTCCAGCGCCCGCCTTCTCCCGCATGGGCCGAGCCCAGCCGCGGCCAGCCGGCCCAACTCGCGCGCGGCCGCGTCCCGCACCCAGCCGCCGCCCCGTTTTTCCTCTGAGTCGCCGACATGCGGGACCCACCTGTCAGCGACGTGTTTCCCCTTTCCTTTCTTCTTCCTCCGGCTTCGCACCGCCTTCCCCTTCTTCACCGATTCGGTGATCCGAATTTCCTTCGAAAACTCCCTCCTTTCCATAACCGGTGACGCCTCCGGGCTATAAAACGGAACCCCGTGCCTCCCCGCTTCTCATTGAGCCGCTTAGACCCTAGCCTCGACATCCCGGGAAGGTCACCGTCGGAGCTCCGCCTCCACCGCCGCCTTGACGAGCTAGCCGTCGCCCTCCGGTTGCTCTTCCGCTTCGTTCTCGCGTGGGGTAAGGTCGCGGTGATGTGCTCTTTCTTTTGGTACTTTCGGTTTGGCGATTGGTGCTCGGTATGGTCATCTTCACAAGCTCCGGCGAGCTCGGGCCAAGTCCGGCCATGGCGCCGCCGTCGGGCTTACTGTAGCCGCCGGCGTTCTCTCTTTCCTTTCCCCCGATCTGATCTCGGCCGTCCGTTTTGAATCGGACGGATCTTATTTAATGATACCGGTTCGTTCGTAATTTTGTAAAAGAAACCCTGAGTTTTTAGTATATCAACCCGCAGTCCTAAAACGTAAAGCTCAGAGTACGCTTTGATCGGTTGAAAACGTATTTCGTTTCGGTAAATGAAAAATACGCTTTCTGATATTTACAGTTTTGCCATTCAGATTGTTTTAGTTGTAGAATTTTCGTTTTAACTCCGATTTGGTCCATTCAAATTGCGTTAGATTCATATTTGCGAACTCTATGTAATTATACAACTGTACAGTAGGTTTGGATTAATTTATTTACGAGTTTTTATTAAAGTATTTATTCTTCTATAGGAAATCTTTGGAAATTCATAACTTTGTCGTTTTAGATCCGATTTTCGTGATCTTCGCGTCTGTGTGATCCTAGCAAGTTGTAGATTCATTTTAAAGACTTTTTATTTTATTTTCTTACTGTTGGTGTATTGTTCTAATTATAGTCTTGTTTGTCTATGCATGATTGCCTCTGGATGTGTGTTGTTGATAATGGTTGATCGAGTTTAGACGGTGAGAAATTCGTTGGAGATCAAGAGCCTTATTACGAGCAAGATCTTCAGGACCAGTTTGAGCAAGGCAAGTATAGCATGGGATTATCCTTGTTGTCCTATTCACCTTATGCAATTAATATCATTATGCATTTATTCCTTGTTAAGGATGACTTAGCGATTGATCCTTTACCTTGGTACCTATTATATTGCATTGAGTAGTGTGGCTAGTGCTTAAACATGGACTATGATCATGTAAATTGATTAGAGGAATATGCAACAAACATTTAAAAGATGATTTTGATTAATGTTTAAAGGGGATTAGAGCATGGTGGTTACTTTTGATGCTCTAATTGCTCTCCATAAGGACTCATCTATAAGCGACAATCCGGGATTTACAGTACAACTGTGGGGGCTATATGGCTCTGGCTTTAGTCATATAGAATGACCTTTTCTAGCTTGTTAGAGGTATTCCTTTATGGCGTAAGAATGGCTTGACGAATCGGGTATAGTGCGGCCTCTGTCCTCATATGTATAGGCTGCGTGTTATTGTGCCATCAGGAAGGGGGGCTCTACATCTGTTTGCCGAGTGAATCTAATGGCCCTAACTTGTTAGACGAACCTTTGAAAGACTTCATAGTGTTTACCCTGCCTGCTCACCTTGGTAGTGTTTTGGGAGTAATTAACCCGGGCATTTGGGTAACACGACTCATAGTGAAAGTGTACAACCTCTGCAGAGTGTAAAACTGTTATAACAGCCGTGCTCACGGTTACGAGTGGCCTTGGACCCTTATGGAATAGTTGATTAATTGTTTATGATTATGTTTTTGCTATTCATTAATCATTTCACATGGATCATATGTTTAATGTTTATATTGAGACATTTTGATGCTATTGTTATGCTAAAATCATGCTAACTAAAAGCTACATGCTGATAAACCAATGAATATGCCTTTTCGAGCCTCATGAACCCCATGTTACACTTGTTGAGTACGAGATGTACTTACGCTTGTTTATTTCTTTTACTTGGATAAAAATCCCGGATGGGTAACAGATGGAGGTAATAGTGACTACTACGCCTACTTCCCTGAAGATTACTAGTCTTGCTGTCAACCAGTCAATGTACCTGTGACTGGAGCTACCACGAGAGATTTTTATTTATACTTCCGCTACGTTTGTGTTAAGACTATGTGTTTAAATATCGTGATGTAATAACATTTGTGATGATACTTATGTTATAATTTGTGAACTTATGTGTGATTGATCTCTGGGCGCACATAAGGGTATGCATTCCATTTGGTCGATAAATGGGTGTGACAAGGGAATTTCCGAATATGGGTGTGGGGGTTTATAGCGAGAAGATCATGGGCCAGGGGCGGATTTGAAACCTTGTTCATCCTCGTGCTGAATTCCCCTCCCATTAAATCCTTCCTTCAGTTACAAACCATATGCTTCCATCTACAGTATGCTGGCTTTGCTTGTCTCTTCCGAGCTTATAGCTATACTTCTGTTTCTACTGGTTGAAACCACTGAAGAATTTCCCATAGTTTTTCCACTGTTTTTGAACCAAAAGTCAGCCTGGATAGTTCCAAAAAAACTGAGATAGAATCGTGGCCCCCCAGGCCCCGAAGCGAAGACACAACCAGGATGATCCTAGTGCCTTTGCGAGTCGAATTAGAAAAGATTGATGTGCATGGCGGCGTGTTTCCTTGAGGCCGTGCTTTTGTTGAAGGGTTTCATACCCGAGCAGGTAGATGGACCAAGGCCTCCTTTATTTTAATTCGTTAGCAAACATGTGAGCCCAGCAGGCAGCCCAATATGCAAGCCTGTACTCAGGCCCCATTCACTTCCCAAAATATTTCCTCTGCCATCCGTCACATCGAATCTTTGGACGCATGCATGGAGCATTAAATGTAGGTAAAAAATAACTAATTGTACAGTTTGTCCGTAAAGGTCGAGATGAATCTTTTGAGCCTAATTAATTCATAGTTGGATAAATTTTGCCAAATAACAACGAAAGTGCTACATGAATATTTCCCCCAAATATTTCGGATCTAAACACAGCCTCAGCAAGTTTTGTGTCAGTCACACAATCTTGATGCATAGTGTAGCTTTCTAGTCTTCCTATCTGATATATGTTTTTGCACAGTACTACAAGGCTAAAACTGTATAGCAACTCCAACTCTATCCATATGCATGTTCACTCTATCTTTTGATACATCTTATAAAATTGGAACAATATGGGGCATAGTGGTGTAGGATTCAGTTCTTTTCATACATTGTTTAAAAAAATCTGTTCTTTTCAAATCTCTACATAGTTACTATAGTGCCTGATCATTCTGATTTGAGATTTGATACCGTGCTTGGCAGGAACCACTGGTTCCTCTCCGTAGAATTATTTTCAGTAGTGTAATGCCGATTGTCTATCTGGAGATCACTGTTAGCCGCCACCAGAAACTCGTCTTGATGCTTGAGGGTGGGAAGAGTTGTATATTTGTCATTAGCAGCTCAATAGTGGACGTGAACAGCCATTCGGCGTGGCTCACGGCCTGGGACCCAAGCATGGCAGTGGTCCGAGCGGGGGTTTCAGATAGTAAAGTATGAGTATGTTAGTGCCCGTGTTCCAGAACCAAACTACGGCAACAAATTATGCAACAACCCTTTCAATTAGAGGATTTAAAATAAATTTGTAACTAGTTGCAGGTCCACTAACTTTAAGTTCGGGTCCACAACTTATGTTCTGCCTAATAGGTTCCTCTTTTTTTACCACTAGATCTTGCTGAATGGGTGGATGTCCTTTTTTCCAAGCACTGTAAAATTTCAGTATTTATAGAATCATTAAGTTTCAAATGCTCTGCAATTATAAAATATATTATGTGTTTACCATCTATCTAATTTCTTTCAATCTTTGCAGTGTTGAGTCCATCCAGTTTTGTTTATTGCATGGCCCAAACTAAGAGAAGGATTCTTTTCAAGACACATCAGATAAATGGAGCAACAATCTGATTATGTTACAAATGCCATCCCTACTTCATTTACCCCTATAGTACATTACCATGCCATCAAGTCCTTTTCCATTCATGTTCCAGACCCAGTTGATCAAATTATTGTTTGCGCCCTTCTTACTCCTGGCAATGCGACAGTTGGAACTCCAAAAGAAGGTTTAAAGGGATATCAATGCCACACAAGCTGCAGGCAAACAAGGAGGTGATCTTTAGGGAAGCTTCAATGAATGAAAACGAAATACAATGATGAAGCCTAATATTATTAGAGGAAAGATTCATAATGAGGATCCGGTTTGAATAAACATTAGAAAGGGAATCTCCAAGCAAGCGATAAAAATGCTTCTGATGTCCAAGAGCATGAATAAGGTCATAGAAGCAATAATTAATGGAAACAACATGCAAAAAATGAAAGTGAGCAGCCAACCCAAAGGTAATATGTGCGCGTATGTTGTGTGTGTGTGTGTGTTTTGAATGTCCTATTAGTGTTGTTTTAGAAATTTGCATTACTGATAGATTTAATCTGGGCCAACCCAATATTTTATCTAATTTAATCAAATAATTCTAAGGCCCATAATAAATATTTTGTGCTGTATGATTTAGTCTCATATGGGATTTTTGAATGTTAACTCGACTTATCGGTGCGGACAAAGGATAAGGGTGAGCCACATGCGCATGCAGTGCATGAATTGGTTTGGCCACTCAAGACAAATATGGGCAGGAGTTCGACAGGAGTTACATCAGTTTCTATTTCTAAATGTGGGTAGGAGTTACAGGAGTTTCTAATCCAAAATGAGGGACTTACAGGAGTTTCTGCTGCTAATGGCAAGAGTTACAGGAGTTTCTACTCCTAATGGCGAGAGTTTCGGGAGTTTCCGCTGATGATGATGGGAGTTTCTTCCATGGGTGTCTCTTCTACTTCTGAATCTTGATCTCCTGTGGCTAGCCCTTGTGCCCGCTTTGCTTCTTGGCTACAAGATAAAAGCAAGACCCGCTTCAACATTTAGTCTCTCAAGCGCGCAAGACATCCATGTGTTCCGCTGCTGCTAAGCTTCCCCATCCTGGTTCTTGCGAGCATGGGAATAGGGAGAGCATGCCTCTGAAACTGTGTCATCTCTGCGTTCATTTGCTCAGGTGAAGGGCGGCATCAGGTTTTTGGGGAGCCATTACGTGACTGCTCAATCGATCGATCCACGACTTTGCCTTCTTCCTGGCAGCTGCAGATTGGCACTGCTACATCTCTGCAGTGCATCAAGCGGGATGACTACAAAAACAGGGGCTATGTCGACTTGCGTAACCGGCTCTAGTGTCATTGGGTATGTTGAATTTCATCCTCTTTTTATATGATCAAGATCTTGATGATTAGTATCATATATGTGTTCATGACACTTGAATCCACCGTGCACATATCTGAGGCCACAAACTTTTTCTTAATTTTTTCTGGAGTAAAATGATACTGAAATTTCCTAAATTTATAACATTCACTTCTATTACAAATATTTCTCTGATCTTGTTTCGTGCTGAATAAGTCTAAGCAAACATTCAGCAATATAAATCCATCTTTGTTTTACTGGTCATTTCTTACTGGTGTGTTTGTATAAATTATCTATTAAGCCTAATTAGTCCAAGATTGGAAAATTTTTGTCAAATAATACGAAAGTGCTACAGTGTTTGTTAAACTTTAACTCCTCAAACCAAACACCCCCTTATATTGCCCTGCCTCTATTGCTGCTGCCTCGAGTCTGGCTCGACACCACGATGACATCCCCGACGTTGATGCCCAACCTGACCGGTGCTGCGCCAAATGCTCCAAGAATGGGCGAGGAATCACTCGCCTTGGCAGTGGCGGCCTATTCGCCATCGAATGGCCTCTCCACCCTGAAGAGATCCCAATGCTCGATCCCATAGTTTATTCCTAGCTCGACGGCAGGGATGATCGTCTGGTAGCAAGGTCTGTGCGTCTTAGTAGGGTAGTTGCTGCTGATGGAATGGGGATGGTAAACACAAGCATTCTTGGGCGGTCCACTCAAGGGGCTTCTCCCACTGCAATTGAAGCAGGAGCTCCCGAGCTCCACTTTCTGAGGGCGATACAGATTAGTCAGCAGCACAACATTGTGATGCCACTCAAGGCAGCAGCACAGTCTGGTCCGGGCAATCCAACACACTCATAGCTCTTTTCAACAAGCAGCAGCGAGGGGGCAAAATCCAGATGGCAACGACAACAAGGGTGTGGAAGTAGTGCTGCTAAGAAGGATGGCTCCTGCAACTGCAACTCTAGCTTTGAGAGCAATATATGCCTTGACTTGGCTAAACAACCCGTGGTTACACCTTGTGGCCACCTCTTCTTCTAGCCATGCTTGCACTAGTGGCTCCATGCACAGTCACCCTTCTCTGAGTGCCCTGTCTGCAAGGGCAAGGGACTGGAAGAGAATGTCACTCCGATATATGGAAGAGGCCGTGAAGAAGGGGATTCCACCACCAGGCTGCGAGAGAAGGGAGAATTGTAACAGTTGTGATGCAGTTGATCAAAACCAGGGTGTAGTGTGCCTCCAAAAAAACCAGGGTTTAGTGAGAGGCCTCCCAATTCTAGCACTGCACCCCCTCCTAGTCCGTCCAATACAGGAGCTGGCTCCTCTAACAGTGCATGCTATGCTGTGTTCATTAGAACAAAGTGCTGCAGCTTCTTAGTTTCCAGTTTCCATCATTATTTTCTTGATATAAATATCATTTGTTTCCCTAAACTAAAGCATCAGTAAGAAAGGCTCTGACAGTAATGAAATTTAGCGTAGATACATAATACATTTACCTTTGCTGATATATCCTCAACAGAATTTAATTATGTGTGTAGAACATAAAAAGATTTCAAAAAAGAGATTGCGAAGGCACACATCAAATGTCCCTAAAAAGGCACAGATCAATTTTGAGGATTTACTCTCTCCGTCCATGAACCTATGACAATTTGGATCATGGTGTATTACTGTTGAATACATAAATCACTACTGTTGTACGCACGAAAATAATAGTATTTTTTGTAGCAAATATTTTCTCAATATATTTACTAAGACTGGTTTTTTTTCATTTGAGCAATCCAAATAGGTTTTAGTAGTCAAGAGTTACTGATACATGTTGTGGTACACGTATTTATACAGAGGCATGGAGTTATTACACCGCATGATGCTGATGATATGATCAGCTTCGCCATACCTTAAGTTTATTCTGTCCTCTGCCACTAGCAAGTAACAGGCAAGATTGCACCATTCTTTACATATTTTTGTTGTGCCTTTGGTAGATTATCTTCCATATGAATCCAAACTTGAGAAACAATATGCCATTTCGATGTGCATGTGTTAGTTCAACATTTTGCTAGTAATGACTTAAAAATTTCAGAATTTTGCTCTCAGATTAAGGTATCTACACTTGTACATAGAGAGAATAGACTTTCTTTCATCTGTAGCGCCAATTTATGGGACAACCAATTAAACAACAAAAACAGATGCACCAATGGGACAACCAATTAAACAATGAAAACAAGTAACCTTTTTTCGTCTTGAAGCAATGAAAGCATTTTAAACAAAAATTCGACAACATTTAGTATATATTACATACCATGCCATTTCCTAGCATTTAACATCGCAGTCCCTGCTGTGTTCACACAATGATAGTATATATTACACATCATGACTGGACCCTGTTAGTTCCCAGGGGTGCACTGAGTCTGTGGACGCCTCAAGCTTAGCTTCTTTGCTCTGTCGGCATTACGTTAGGAGTGTAACCCACATCTGTGTGGTCGCGCTGTCGAGTCTGCTGGCTAGTATGGCGATGGTATGTTGGGTGTTGCTTGGACCCTGCAATCAAATAGATGTAAAATGTAATGCAGAGCGGTACCACGCTTAGTACCGAGAAGGATACTTAAGTTCGAATAGTACCACCTCTTTGTCTCCCTGTGACTGAGTGAAACGTGGTGGTGCGCCCTGTATATGGGAGAACCCAGACTCGTGCTGGCTCCACGATGTGTCTGATCTGTCATCCTCTGAGCTGGAGCTTTCCTGCTGCCTAGGTAAAGGAGGCCCCCGTGTGCCGTGGTTGAAGTAGAGTGAGTAGGGGTCCTTGTTGGAGACGAAGCACAAGTGGTGGATGGCACTGAGCTTGAAGGCATAGGGCTCAATCGAGTGAGCTCGAAGGTATAGGGCATCAGTGTGATTAGAACTTGAAACGCATCCTACTAAAACTCGTCCTCACCCTCTGCAGAATGTTATGATTAGTAACCAAATTATGAAAATTGTAGGTGCACGATTTAGACTTCTTACTGTTAGGATGATCTCAGAGGCCCAGCCCAACGGCTGGGGCCCCGTTGCCCCTGGATCGCGCCCTGATCGGGGGCGCCCAACCGTTCCATGGTTGGTGGGCCCCCGACGCGCTGCGCTATATAAAGGGAGTGGGGGCCGCAGGCTCGCGTCACGAGGTTCACCGTGCCCCAAACCCCACTCTACAACCCTAGGCCATCCGATCGGCTCGCGCAGTGGCGTCGGGAAGCACCACCGCGCCGCCATCTCTCCACTGCAGCACCACCGTCGTCGGACAACGCCGGTGGAGGCCCGAAGGAAGACGCGATCTACTTCACCGACACGTCTACGCCATGGACACCTCCGGATCCGCTCCCTCCAACGACGGTTTAACTTCTAAAACCCTAGATCTACCTCATAGTACATCACAGTTTGTTCTCTTGTCCCCGATTCCCCGTTCGTACTGCTAGTAGTAGATCCTAGCAAGTCTATCAATGGTATCAGCCGATCTAGTAGTAGATCGGGGCTCGGGGAATTAACAGCAAGCATAGCAAGTAGAAGAAGAAGTTTTTTTTTTAAAAACCCTAACCCTAACTCAGTCGAAATCAAGAACCTTCTAACCCCTAGCGCCTAGATCCAAACGCGGTACAGGGGTTATCCTAACCCTAGACAGACATGCAAGAAAGCAAAGAGGAAGGGCGGCTGGGGTGGGGGGGGATCCATACCTTACTTTGTCGCGGTCATCCCCGCACCGCCGCCGGGTCACCGACGACCGAGGCAAGCCGAGACCGGCCGGGGACTCCACGCGCCGCGCGGATCTCCATAACCGGCGCTCCAGCAAGGTACCGCACACGAAGCCACTAGACGGCGGCGCGCTCCGCAATGGCAGAGCGCGCGCACCGGCCAGAGGCCTCGGGGCGGCACCGCTCTTCATCCGCCGTCGGGAGTTGTCCTCCCTATGCTTGCGGTTCTTTGAACGGTGACAGAGGAGAACGAAAGGCAGAGAGAAGCAAGGGAAAGAGAGAGAAGCCGTCGGTGCAAATGAGGTAGGGTTTTGGGTCACCGAGCGGCGCTGCCGGATCTTATACTTCCGACTCGCGCGCCACACCGTTGGATTCAACAGTGCAAGATCCAACGGCCAGGAATCAACGGGCTTAGTTTCAGCCCAGGCGGGTTTCGGCGCTGGGCCGAATGCACGCCGCCGGCCCAGGTTGCGGCCTGATTTGCACAGCGAGCTCTGGACGTGGGTTGCATTCGCGTTATACGGGCCGAGCCCAATCAGCTGCAGACGAAAAAAAAAAGAGAGGCGCTGCTGGGCCAGCGCCCAGCCAGCCCAAATCTCCCGAGCTGGGCCGCAAACGGCCGTGGGCCAAACTGGTTGGCTGCGGCCTGATCAAGCACAGTGAAATTTTTTATTATTCTATTTGATTTTCAGAAGCATTTAATATTTGTTTTGCCCAGTTATTAATCTCTAATTAATTGCACCAACGTGTTTATTACTTAGAGAGCAAAGTCAGCAAGTTATGCTTCTGAAAAATAGCAAGTTAATTCCAGTTTTCCGCTGCGCAAGCTCTTTGTTCTATGCATTTATTCTATTCTACCCAACGGTGATTAGAATTTATGTACAAGGTCATTTTTTGTATATCTTGATTTTGACCAACGTTAAATTAAGATATGCAATTATTTTTTCCTAGATTTACTATTCATGTCCTCACTATTTTATTATGTTTAATTTCAGACCAAGCTCTCAATGCGATGCACTTTATTAGTGCAATTCCAAAGCTGACGGGACAGAACTATGTCCTGTGGCGAGAAGAACTTGATGCTGCTCTAGCACTTGCCGAGATAGATTTGGCTCTTCAGGAGCCAAAACCCACTGAGCCAGAGGAGCCCGAAAGGGCCCAAAATGAGACCGATGAAGCTTTTGCTAATCGGAAGCGAGACTATGCTCCCATTAGAGCAAAGTATGATCTTGAGAAATACAAGTGGGAAAAATCAAACCGCAAGTGCAAGATTGTCATAAAAAAAACCATCACAGAGGGCCTAAGAGGTGCCATCCCAGAATGTGAAACAGCAAAAGAATATCTTGAGAAAGTGAAGAATCAGTTCACTGGTTCCACCAAAGCTCATGCTTCCACACTGATCCAGAAACTCACTAACATGAAGTTCACAGGTGGAAGTGTGAGAGAGCACATTCTGAGCATGAACACCATGGCAGCTAAGTTAGACAAGCTAAAGATGCCCCTGGCAGATGGTTTCATCATTCACTTAGCTCTAAACTCCCTTCCCAAAGAGTACGAGACATTTGTTGTCAATTACAATACACAGCCAGAGGATTGGGATTTAGAGAAGGTGATTGCAATGTGTGTACAAGAAGAAGAAAGGCTAAAGAATGCAAATGGTGGTTCTGTGAACTTTGTCAAAGGAAAGAACAAGAAGCCATTCTACAACAAGAAAGCTCCAGATGCCTCCACCTCTCATAACAAGGGAGGAAACTCTTCACAGCACAAAGCACAGCCAAAACAAGACAACCAGCAGAAGCAGGAGGACCCGGATCGCTGTAGATGGTGCAATGAGACAGGGCATTGGAAGCACGACTGCCCTAAGTTCATGAGACACTGCCTAGTCAAGGGTGAGGACATTATAACTTTTGTTGATGAATCCTTATATCTAAGTTATACTAGATCCACATGGTGGATTGACTCAGGTGCAACTGTTCATGTTGCTAACTCTTTGCAGGGATTCAATGGAGGGAGAACCCTTCAAAGAGGAGAAAGACAGATTAAGGTGGCCACTGGTGTTGAAGCTGAAGTTCGAGCTATAGGAAATTTATCTCTAGACTTAGCTAGTGGCTTCACACTTCAGCTGCATGATGTTCTTTATGTTCCCTCTTTAGCCAGGAATTTGATTTCAGTATCATGTTTGTCAGACTATGGTTTTGATTGTCATTTTAGCAAGAACAATTGCAAGTTACAATTAAATAATCAGTGTGTGGGTCTTGCCTTCCGACAAGACAAACTTTATTTATTATCTACGTCTGAGAATGTGAATGCTGAATGTAACAATGCTGAGAATGCAATACCCGCAGATGCTAGCAAGAAAAGGAAAAGAATTGATTCCTCATCGAAATTATGGCACTGTCGTTTAGGCCATATTTCGAGGGGGAGAATAGAACGCTTAGTCAAAGAATCAATACTCCCACCACTAGAACTCTCAGAGTTAGAGCAATGCGTTGATTGCATTAAAGGTAAGTTAGCAAAGAACATAAAGAAAGGCGCTAAGCGAAGCACGGGAGTACTAGAATTGATCCACACAGACATCTGTGGACCTTTTCCAGTAACATCTGTGGATGGTTTTGATTCCTTCATCACATTCACAGATGACTACTCTCGTTTTGGATATATATATCCAATCAAAGAACGTTCAGAAGCTTTAGACAAGTTTAAGATATTCAAGGCTGAGGTTGAAAATCAACTAGACAGAAAAATCAAAGTAGTGAGATCTGACCGTGGGGGGGAGTACTACGGTCGACATACCCCTTATGGACAAGTTCCTGGACCTTTTGCAAGGTTCTTACAGGAAAATGGCATAGTAGCCCAGTATTCAATGCCGGGCGACCCACAGCAAAATGGAGTAGCAGAAAGGCGTAACCGTACTCTGATGGATATGGTGCGCAGCATGATGAGTTATTCCACTCTGCCACTGAGTTTGTGGATGGAGGCCTTAAAAACCGCCATTCACATTCTCAACAGAGTTCCGAGCAAGTCAGTACTTAAAACACCGTATGAGTTGTGGACTGGCAGGAAGCCCTCAGTCAACCATCTGCGTGTCTGGGGGAGCCCTGCTGAAGCAAAAGTATTTAACCCGAACATAGGAAAGCTAGACCCCAAAACAGTAAGTTGCCATTTCATTGGCTATCCAGAAAAGTCCAAAGGTTATCGTTTTTACTGCCCTGGTAGACATACCAAGTTTGTGGAAACGAGACACGCTAGTTTTCTAGAAGATCAGATGATCAGGGGGAGCAAGACAGCGCGAGAAATCACCCTTGAAGAGAAGCGGGTGTTCGTGCCCATCCCTATGGTGCAGGAACCCTACTTCACGCTGCCTGTTGTTGTTGGACCTACGCAAGTGGTGACAACACCTGCTGTAATTTCGCCCACGGCTAATTCGGAACCTGTCCTTCAGGAACCGAATGAACCCATAGTTGATGAACAGCAGCCCCAGCAAGATCAGCCTCAAGAACAAGAAATGCCAGTAGCAGAACCTTCTGGCAGACCTCAAAGAGTGAGAAAGTCTCCTATTCCAGATGACTATATAGTCTATGAATGCGAAGAAGTTCAGATGGAGGATGAACCTACCTCATTTGAAGAAGCCATGAGGAGCACTGAAGCATCTAAGTGGCAAGAAGCCATGGAAGATGAATTAAAGTCCATGAGTACCAATAAAGTTTGGGACCTAGAGGAAATTCCTGAAGGAGCCAAAACAGTAGGCTGTAAATGGGTCTACAAAGTGAAACGTGACTCCAAAGGGAACATAGAAAGGTATAAAGCAAGACTGGTAGCAAAAGGTTTTACTCAGCGAGAAGGGATAGATTACAATGAAACGTTCTCTCCCGTCTCGAGCAAGGACTCCTTTAGAATCATAATGGCCCTAGTGGCACATTTTGATCTAGAATTACATCAGATGGATGTGAAGACAGCGTTTCTCAATGGGGATCTAGAAGAAAGAGTGTATATGGCACAACCGAAAGGTTTTGCTGTGACAGGCAAGGAAAGAATGGGCTGTCGCCTGAAGAAGTCCATTTATGGATTAAAGCAAGCATCCAGACAGTGGTATTTGAAATTTGATAAGACAATCAGGAAGTTTGGGTTTAAAGAGAATGTTGAGGACAATTGCGTGTATGCAAAATTTAAGAATGGGAAATATATTTTCCTAGTACTGTATGTAGATGACATTCTACTAGCAAGTAGTGATGTCACTCTGCTACAGGAAACCAAGAGATTTTTGTCCTCAAATTTTGATATGAAGGATTTAGGTGAAGCTTCTTTTGTCTTGGGCATAAAGATTCACCGAGATAGAAACCGAGGGGTATTAGGATTGTCCCAAGAGGCATATATAGAGAAAATATTGAAGAAATTCAATATGCATAAGTGTAGACCATCACCTGCTCCTATTGTAAAAGGTGACAAGTATGGGGAACATCAATGTCCCAAGAGCAAGTTCGAGCGCGATCGCATGCAAGCCGTTCCATACGCTTCAGCTGTCGGAAGCTTACAGTATGCTCAAGTGTGCACACGCCCAGATCTGGCCTTTGTGACTGGGCTGCTTGGCAGATATCAAAGTAATCCAGGTATGGAACACTGGAATTTGGTAAAGAAGGTCTTAAGATATTTGCAAGGTACAAAAGGGCTCATGCTAACCTACAGAAGATCTGATGACCTACAAATAGTAGGATATTCAGATTCTGATTACGCGGGAGATGATAGAAAGTCTACCTCAGGGTATATATTCACTCTCGCGCAAGGAGCCATATCATGGAAAAGCTCAAAACAAACAATAGTCACTGCATCGTCCACAATGTATGCTGAGTTCATTGCTTGTTATGAGGCATCGGGACAGGTGAATTGGCTTAAGAAATTTATACCCAGTTTGAAGGTGGTCGACAGCATCGATAAACCACTAAAGTTGTATTGTGATAACGAGCCAGCAGTGTTGTACGCTCACAACAATAAGTCAAGCAATGCCGCCAAGCACATTGACATAAAATATTATGTTGTGAAGGATAAAATCCGGGATCATGTCATAAGTCTTGAACATATAGGCACAGAAAAGATGTTAGCGGATCCGCTTATGAAAGGCTTACCGCCCAATGTGTTCAGAGAACACGTAGCCGGCATGGGTTTGAAGGAAGGCCTGTGATTCCTGGATAAGTAAGAGGGCCCAAGGCGAGAATCTACCACTGAACAGAAAAGTGTCTGTGGCTGTGTAATCTAATGGTAATAACTGTTATGATGAAACATGCTCAATACACTAATTTGTGATGGGGTGGGTTAACAAAGTGAGAAAGCAGAGATGAGATCAAGGGGGAGAATGTTAGGATGATCTCAGAGGCCCAGCCCAACGGCTGGGGCCCCGTTGCCCCTGGATCGCGCCCTGATCGGGGGCGCCCAACCGTTCCATGGTTGGTGGGCCCCCGACGCGCTGCGCTATATAAAGGGAGTGGGGGCCGCAGGCTCGCGTCACGAGGTTCACCGTGCCCCAAACCCCACTCTACAACCCTAGGCCATCCGATCGGCTCGCGCAGTGGCGTCGGGAAGCACCACCGCGCCGCCATCTCTCCACTGCAGCACCACCGTCGTCGGACAACGCCGGTGGAGGCCCGAAGGAAGACGCGATCTACTTCACCGACACGTCTACGCCATGGACACCTCCGGATCCGCTCCCTCCAACGACGGTTTAACTTCTAAAACCCTAGATCTACCTCATAGTACATCACAGTTTGTTCTCTTGTCCCCGATTCCCCGTTCGTACTGCTAGTAGTAGATCCTAGCAAGTCTATCACTTACCTCAGCAAAGCCTCGCAGAATCCCATGCTCATGCCCTCTAGTTTGTAGAGCACCATCCCAACTTCATTAGATAGTCGTCCAAGCTGGGTTGTCTGCAATAAAGATAGAGTTAATAAATGCGTCCAAATCAAACAAGGCTACCTTAATCAGGTGGTGACATTGAGAAGTTGACCGTGTAGCTCTGTATAGGGTCTCACACTTTGGCTACGTCCTTGCCATGTCATGTCATCGTAGACATCTACAATGTCATCACCATCATGGGAGGAATCCTCGATGTTCTTGTCCGTGTATGGTAGCTTGATGTAGATCCTCATAGAGGAGTGCAGCCAAACAAGGTATCGACCAAACCAATTTTGATTGTGTTCTGCCTCATCTCCTTGATCCCTATTCTCCCTGCCTTCCTAAAGCTGCAGAGGCTGAGTGTGGGTCACATGCCAATCCTTCTCAGTATTGAGCCTCCTCCGATCATACCTACATGGTGTCAAACAATGACACTTATTGACAAGTGTTGTAATTTAATAAACAAAGATGTTTTTAACAAACAATCATGTTTTTAACAAACAAAGATGTAATTTCACACACTTATGCTAAGCTTGGCTAGTTGAAAACTCAACAGGAGGATACGATTGCTGCTTATTGCCAAATTGCATATGTGCACTCTACA
The DNA here is from genome assembly GCA_038087645.1 of Saccharum hybrid cultivar R570. Lineage (NCBI taxonomy): Eukaryota > Viridiplantae > Streptophyta > Magnoliopsida > Poales > Poaceae > Saccharum > Saccharum hybrid cultivar. Next base: position 4,001,885 of record JAQSUU010000733.1, read on the forward strand.
TGGCAGGTGTGCCCAAACAATGTGGAAGAACACCACTGGCACGTAGCACCTTCAGAGCCTATTGCCAAGCTCCATGTCAGTCAAGCCGTATTCCTCCAACACTTCCCATGCTGAAGGCCCCCAAACAACTTATATATGCAGAAGTTAGTTCATTTGCAGTTAGTGAACAAAAGTCGATGCCACATGAGATGATCCGATCTGGTGTTGCACGATCACATCTAGGAGATCTATGTACAACCTGTACTGCCTGTCTGGGTTTCCCCAACCAACTTGATGTCCTTCCAAATATACAAGCATAAAGGCTTTAGTGTCTTGGTGCGGCCAATGCTACAAAAAAGGAGATTATGTAGTGCACATTTTTTATGTCTTCCTAGTTTTGAAACATAGAGCCTGTTTTGTAGAGATTCACCACCGGCAAAAGTGAATCTTGATCTAGGATTCACCATGGATCATTTCTACCGTGCATTGATTTGAGATCCACCGTGGATCTATCAGAGAACTGTTTGGCTACACAGCAACTCCAAATCTATGAAACAATAGTTTTGATGGGAGTGACCTGTTTTGCCCTTCGGTTGTAATATGATACATGTACCATGCGCCTTTTTCATAATTATTAAAAAATAGTGTATTTTTAGCACAAAAGCAATATCTTGACACACAAGATAGATAATTAATTAACCAATGTCCATGACAACATCTCAACAATATTACGATTTTCCATACATAAAAATAACTAAAGATTAAATGAAGACCAGTCTTCCATATTTAGTTGCAGCCACACCTGTCTAACATGATTTCATTTGACGAGAAGGTCATTCGAGCTTGGACTTTGGAGATTGGACTCCCAACAATGGCAGGGTGACAACTACAGTATACGATCCACAGCTTAAAGACCAAAGAACCTCTCATGGCACACCTGCAGAAAGTTGTGGCTTGTGCAGCAAACACCATCTAACCAGAATTAGTATGTTCAAATATTTTTGTTTTCGCAACCAAATAATGCACGAAGAACAGACTGTGAAGCCTAAATCTGACTGCATTATTCTGATGCCTATATGGCCAAGGACTCCATGCTACAACATGCAGGAACTTCAAAAATCAGTGATTACCAACCACATACCACAGGTAACTGAAGGAAGTACTCTATATCATGGAAGAATCCAGTTGCTTTCACGGCATATGTCATCCAGTTCCTGTAATAACAACTGTTAGACAGAGGATTGTAGAGTCAATCAGGATAATAATTTACATCAGATGAGGTTTATTGCCTCGCATCTGTTGCATAGAAGTTTGGCATCTTTCAGTTTCTTCCTCTCTATATTCAAGGTTTGGCATCCTTCTCCAGAGCTAATTGGACTGGCAACTTCCATCATTTTCCAACTATTCTCATATTTCTTTAGGATTCACGTTACTTTAGGTGTCATCTCCATTTCTGCACATGGATTGAAAATGATACGCACTAGTTTCACATAACATGAAAGGCCTAGGCCAGATAAGGTGGCCTAGGTGCCGGTCGCGGCAGGATGGAGGCCAGCCACATCATCCTAGGTGCTAGCTAGGGAGGGCTCGACACCGACCAAGGCGGCCTAGGTAGACGCGCTGGTAGACTAGGTGGCCACGTGCCTCACCATGCCGCCATCCATGGGGTCCGCGAAAGCCACTTTTCACCATGGCTATGAAAGAAGGGGGTGGAGGAGGTTGAGGAGGACTGGATCTACTGGAGAGGAAAAACAGAGGGAGAAGGTGGTCAGCACGACCTCCTGGTCGCAATGGAAGACAATGCGAGTGCGTTTTTTCCCGTTAGGTGAGTGGGGAAGACGAAGAGGAATAGAATGAACCGGTACCGGAAGATGAGTGTGTGTAACCAGTGGCAATGATGGGTAATTTCCACCCAACTCCATGAGGAGGTACAAAACACCCTTTCATGGAGCACCCCCTGAGGAGCTCCACCAAAATGGTGAATCTAGCCCCTAGATCCACAATTTTGGTGAATCTGAATTTAGTGTATCTAGAGGATTTGGGTGGTACATGTGATTTCTAGTTCGATCTCTCCATTTCTCTCAATTTTATGTGACGAATTTGAATTTCTCTCTCTGGACGATGCGGAGGAGAGGTTGGGTAAATCTAGTCTAGGATGCTGTCAGGGAGATTGGGGAGAAGCTGCTCGCCATCTATGTGATGGAATACATCCACCTGACAGCGGTCTGCAAGCCATGGAGAAGCTCCACCGCTAATCATCCAACTTGGGAACTGTGTTTCTTCCCTAGGAACTGGGTGATGATTCACAAGGACAAGGACGACAATGACGAGGCACCTGCAAACATGGCAGCACCGCGTCGCCGCCGCATCGTGAACATGCACATAGGCGACAAGCTCAGGAGTACGGTGATTTCCTCGCCAATGCCAAGGGGTTCTTGCATTTCTACTGTGTGCGCACCGAAACGGTGCGCCTCTTCATCCCTCCTGACAACCGCCACAGCTGTCCTCCCAGTTTTCTATGTGGCGCTAGGCCTAGAGGGAGCCAGAGCTCACTACTACAGGGAGCATCATCGACAGGAGGAATGTGCCAAAGGGAGATCCAATTCTTGTTCCCAGCCTAGTGCTTGTCGTGGTCTCGTAACTCTCGCAGCGCATGCATAGCACCATGATTCTGTGTGCCAAGCTTAGTGATGGCCACTGGGGAACCGTCGATGCTGGCGTTGCGGAGGTGGAGGATGGTGGCGTGCATCACGAGGAGAAACCACATCTGGTGAGAATGAGAGTGGTGGGAGAGGGATTGGGACTGGGACTGGGAGTGGGAGAGGGGCAGTGTTGAATAGAAGAAAATGAGATCGAAAATTAAAATAGACTGAAGTAAATGTTGATGGCAATGCATCTTCTGTCTCATTTCAAAATGAAATTAGGGACAATGAAATATTTTCTTCAAATTCATTTAAAATGAAAGAGACTGAATAAAATATAGAAGACAATGCATCTTCGATCTCATATGAAAATCGAAAAAAAAAATGTAGCAAACAACATGGTCCGACAGTTGCCTCTAAGATAATTCTTCAAACTCATTATATATTTAGAAGACAATGAGACTAAAGAAAATAAAATTTGAGTGCTCTTTCGATACCGATAAAATTTGAAATTCCTCTTCTATATGATATATTTATAGAATCATCAAGTTTGAATAATTCCTCTTCTATTTGAAATTCCTCTTCTATTTGAAATTCCTGCAAGCATGGGAATAGGGAGAGCAGTCCTCTGAAACCGAATCATCGCTGCGTTCATCTCCTTGGGTGAAGGGCGGCATCAGGTTTTTTGGGAGCGATTACATGACTGTCGATCGATCCACGATTTTGTCTTCCTCCTAGTGGCGGTAGATTGGCACTGCTACATTTCTGCATTGCATCGAGCAGGATGACTACAACAATAGGCGCTATGTCGACTTGCGTAACGGCTCTAGTGCTGTTGGGTATGTTGCAATTCATCGTCTTTTTATAGTGATCAAGATATTGATGATTAGTATCATATATGTGTTCATGACACTTGAATCACACGTGCACATATCTGAGGCCACAAACCTGTTCTTAATCTTTTTCTGGATTAAAATGATACTGAAATTTCCTACATTTATAACAATTACTTCTATTACAAATATTTCTCTGATCTTGTTTTGTGCAAAATAAGTCTAAGCAAAAATTCAGCAATATAAATCCATCTTTGTTTGACTGGTCAATTCTTACTGGTGTGTTTGTATAAATTATCTTGCTTTAGTGCTGTCGCAAGAGTAAAAATGAATGTTTAGCAAGCAACCATCGTAATATTCTATGGGGCCCCTTTTGATCGGACGGTATCCTAATTCTGGCATATTCTGCCATTCTGGGAGTAGGAGGCTTGCTCTTCCTGTTTAATTTTTGACTGGTGTCTCCTTTCCTTCCATGGGTCTTGCGGGTGTAGGAGTGTGTATTAATCCATGGAGGGCAAGTGGGTTTTGCGACTGCGTGAGCATGGACGGTGAGGAGGCCACCGGTGGCAGCAGGACTAGGAGCCGTACAGATCTAAACCTGTATATTGCCGTCCCTCTATTGTCGCTGCCTCGAGTCTGGCTAGACACCACGACGACATCCCCGATTTTGATGCCCAACCCGACCGGTGCTGCGCCAGATGCTCCAAGAATGGGCGAGGAATCACTCGCCTCGGCAGTGGTGGCCTATTCGCCATCGAATGATCTCTCCACCTTGGAGAGAACCCAATGCTTGATCCCACAGTTTATTCCTGGCAGTAGTGCCGGCGGTGAAGAGGACACTGATACACTCCTAGTAAGCCGCAGCCGGCTGTGGATGGTCCCAGTGTCTGTGTACCGCAGCTTCTGGTAGCTGCCATTGGGTTTGAGGAGGATTATCTTCCGGTAGCAAGGTCTATGCACCCTAGTAAGGTAGTTGCTGCTGTTGGAATGGGGATGGTCAACACAAGCATACTTGGGCAGTCCACTCAAGGGGCTGCTGCTTGAATGGGGATTAACACAAGCATACTTGGGATTAACACAAGCATTCAAACAAGCATACTTGAATGGGGATGGTCAACACAAGCATACTTGGGCAGTCCACTCAAGCTGAGGGTAGTTGCTGCTGTTTGAATGGGGATGGTTATAACAATTTCTATATTGCTTCTTCCTTATGCTGGTAGTTAAACCTTCTAGCTGAGTTATATTGCCCAGACTATCTGAGGTACTCACAGGTGCAGAATCCACATAGAGCTGCCTTTAGAGATTGCTTGGCGCACCGCACAATAGAATATATTAACGAGTATATAGATCATGCATTGTCGTGCTTGATGGAAGAAGGACAGGAGGTAGCAATTTCAACCCGTTTTAAAAGTTTGAGTATAGGTGGAAAAAGGAAAATGCAATTTTCTGATTGGTAATTAGGAGAATCGTACTTGGACATGAGGTTGTAAGAATGACGTTAGTTTCTATTTTTTATTTATTTAAATGGAAAATGGAATCACGTGGCCTCAGCTTGTAATGCTTGCATCCGTGTGTCTGGACGCATCAGACGCTCTAGCAGGTCCACATGCACTCTGATTAAATTAGATTGGCAACTATTGAGATTTACCTCCTTCCTACCGCACAGGGCACCATTCGTCTCTCCACCTCTCGTGGGTGCCTCCTTTGTGCACGTGTCCTATGACGCTGCCCTCCCCTACATACATACCATATGTGTGCGGCACTTGGCGGCCCCTCCCCTGCGCCCCCATCTTTGTATCACACTTCGATGACCCCTTACCCTGTGCCACCATCTGCCTATATGGCACTTCAATGACTGTCTGCCCTATGCCCCCATCTACGTGTACGGCACTTCGATGACCACCTCCCTCGCGCCCCAATCTGTGTGTACGGCACTTAGACAACTCCCTCTCCCATGCCGCCAACTATGTGTACGGCACTTGTATGACCCCCTTCCATGCACCCCCATATGTGGGCGGCACTTCGACAGCCCCCTCCCTCGAGTCCGTGTGTGGCACTGTAGTCCTCCAAGATTGTAGGGGTGGCGTGTCAGTTATCGAGCATATGAGGTGTTGGATCTCATCCATGGTGGCAAGCCTCTAACTACATCTGTTGTCCACATCTTTGAGCTCCACATTTGATTTTTGAGATGTTGTATTTGTGTTTTGCCCATGTTGCATTAGATGAATTCCCATGTTGCCACAACAAAATACAGATGTTTCCGTAGATGATTTTGCCACAACAAAATTGATATGTAGCATTGCATGAATATTTGGTGTTGCAGCTGATGATTTCTCATTATGATTATAAATGGTTCATCTTCTCTTATTCTGATGTTGCAGTAACTAACTGTTGTATGTTGCACTTCATTGATTTCTCATGTTGCAGCAAAAAAAATTGAGAGGTTTCAATAAAAAATGCTCTAGGGCCAGCACCTATTCCATCCGATGACCCATACGGCGCATAACTACTAATTTTTGACCCTATTGCACCGGCAAATTTTTGATGTAATAGGGCCAAAATTGATGCGATAGCTTAGTACCGCATCAATTTCGCGTTAGATGCGAGCTGATGCAATAGCTCTACATGCAATAGCCTTGCCACATCAGTTTGCTATGAGCGATGCGAGATTTCGCTATTGCATCAGCCATTTGTTGTCTCTTGCATCAAAGTAGAGAGATGCAAAAGGGTTATTGAAACAAAATGGTTTTGATGCGAGGTTGCTATTGCATCGACCATAGATGTCTCTTGCATCAAGATAGAGAGATGCAAAAAGGTTATTGCATCAAAAATCATGTAGATGTAATACATCTAATAAATCTGATGCAATAAGAATTTCAATTGCAACAACTAACATTGCAATAGACCATATTGCATCGACATTAGGTTCGGTGCAATAGAAACTATTGCATCGACATTAGGTTTGGTGCAATAAAACCTATTGCATCAGCATTAGGTCCAATGCAACACAAACTATTGCATCGACATTAGGCTCAATGCAACATAAACTATTGCATCGACATTAGATTTGATGCAATACAAACTATTGCATCAACATTAGGTTCGCCGCTATTTTATATTGCATCCTTTTTTATTTGCTAAATAATAAAAATTTGCGGCACATAAATTCACAAAAATTATAAAATCTAATGGTACAAAAGGGCAATGATATTAATAACTTTGATCATCCACATTCAATAGTGTGTACAATAATAAAATAAAAAAGCTTTATAGTTCAATAATGTAATAGCAAGGTCATTGAAACTGGATTCTAGACTTGTAGAACTAAACAATTAGACTAAGGACTCTTAGCACAAATCATGAAAGATTCGTTGTCATTGCAGAATTCTTGATTCTGTTCATCCTTCCAAAGAGTCTAAGCGCTCTTCTCAAAAGTGCATCCTCCTGCTCAATGGAAACAGTCCAAATGGCATATGCATCAGTTTTAGAACAATTAAAGTTTGTCACCATTAGATCAAAAGAGCTGTCATGGTAGATTTATGGCCTCTCACGCCATTATAAATATGTATATCATCTGAAACTCAACAACTGCAACATCATAAAACTTTACCAGCATTAGTAGATAGATGCTCACCTTGCAGTTGGTCTCAGGACTCTGGACCTCCTTTCAATATTGATTTATTGAGCTGTCAAATGAACCAATAATCAATCAGCAAAGAACTGGCCTAGCAAATATTCAAATCAGCACCTTAAAGTAGATGTTGAGAAGAATGAGAGGACAATGTTGGATTGGGGTGCCCAACCACTTTTTAGCATTGTGCTTGAGAAAGCATGTCGCAGCCCCCCAAAGTTAACAGTCCATGATTTCATATATATTATCCAGAAATGAAACTGACAGAAGAGAAGTGATAAAAAGAATATGTGGCAAGAGGAGCCAGTAGTTGGTATGAATAAGCTGCTTTGCTCTATCTGAACCGAACTTTAGGTCTTGATCCAATTCATTTGCTAAGGGTGAAATCAAAGAAATACAGATCAAGCTTGTACATAATAGCAAATTGAAGAATGGCAAACGATATGCTGACTTACAGTAAGTCTTTAACCATAATCTGGCCTGATGTAAAACATACCACAATACAGATCGTATCATGATAAAGGCATAATTTTAAAGAGTTCATGTTTGATACAAGAGAGAAGTCATATATAAAATCTGACAAAGTCATGTGGTTCTAACTTAAAGAGATCATAAGAAATCTGTTGAGCAGACTTATGATAGAGTGTCCCCACATCATTATTGAGCTGAATGTAAAAATATAGCTACTTCTTAACAACTGTAAGAAAATATCGCCTAAAACCATGGGCAAGTTTTTCACAAAATATCCCCCCCCCCCCTCCAAAGATGAGTAGCAAGCCAGCTGCAAAAAAAAAAACCCATAAATATACTATCTTTACAAGTTTTTGGCTCAAATGACATAATCATAGCTTAATTTCTAGAGTTATTTCACTGACATTACAAGCAGCTCTTCTATATGATAGCGCAAGACAGATATAATCAACACAACAAAGATTGTATCACATAGCAGCATACAATTAGACAAAAAAAGATTACCTAAAGTGCACCATTTAAGTAGCAGACAAGGAAAGTAAAGAGTCGGACATACCAGCTTTGTCAAATATTCTTTCAACACATCCCAGAACCAACCCTGTATGGAAGCTTGTCAGTTGGCCTAGCTGGATTCACCTTCAGACCTGATTGAGCAATGCATCAGTTTATTTGTTTTACATGTGACCACTGCAGAACAGCAGAAATACAATGCATACTAGCCAAGAACTCCAGCGCTTCGCGCAGGTAGATACTATAAGAGTGAGAAGAGCACCAAGTGGTTTGACCATATGTAGATCTTTGTAGTAATCTAACCTTTTATGTATCTTTTCAAGGTCATGAGTCTGGTAGCTTTCTTCAGATGACAAACCTGCATAGGCGACCATTTTTTTCCCTTGACTCTTCATCAGCCGATCCATTTTAAGCTTAATAAATCACTAACAATATTAGGGATAATCCAAACATACTAACCCAAACAGTTGAGGCCAATGGTTATGCCCATGTACGGGTCAAAGGGCAAGGGCGAGGAGAACGATGCCAGTGACCATACGTGGCACAAATCGCGACCGGGTGAAAGGAAGAGGATGCGGAGCCTGCGAGGCGCGTGTGTTGCCGCCGGGGAAGAGGAAGAGCAGGCAGAACCTGCGACTCTGCGAGGCGGCGGTATACGGCATCGGCGCGTGGAGCGAGCGCGGAGGAAGAGGACGAAGATGAAACGGATGTGGTGAGGTGGAGAAGTTTCTGCGTTGACGACGCCGCAGGTAGAGGAAAAGGCGGATTGGGCCGACAGGGGTGGCCTCTAGACGCAGGCATGGCAGGCATCCGATGGGCAGGGCTGGGATTGGAAGGCCTGGGTTAGGTTTTGGCTTTTCGGTGGTACTAGCCGATGGCGGGATTTTTTTCAATGAAAATGCACGGGCGACTGGGTTTTGGCGTTTTGGCCTTTGTTTTGGTGCCTGTGCTTCAAAATGCAAAGTAGTTCAAATAAATCTGTAAAGATACATACCCAATTAAGGTTTTATTAAATTGTCAAATAAAAAAACGTAAAGTTGACTACTAATCACCTTTGATCTTAGAAAATTAATGGGAATTGACTACAATCATGTGCTTATGAAATAAAGCAACATGTTATCTCAATTTAATTTCTTATCCAACTTGTTTAGTATTCTTATCTGTATATTTTTGGTTTTGGTGAATAGCATATGAAAAATTCTCTACAAATTGCACAACACTATAGTAAAGTAGTTAGCACAAAATGAGGACCTAATAGCCGTTACTTTGCCTAGCCTAGCTAATTCACCCAATGCAAGCCTCCTACACACAAGTCTATTAGCAAGCCTTGAACAATTACTAGAGCACTCAATCAACACAAAGAGGCTAACATTACTCTAATCTTGCTAAACTAGTGAAGCAACTAAACTAGCTATTTCTACCAACTACAACTGCAGAAGAAAATAACAATGATGTAAAAGCACGAGCAAATAACAAAGATGAAAATCATCAGTATCTCACAAGCTTGATCGATGCCCGGCACAATCATCACACGGTGCTCGACAATGTCAATATACTCCAAGCCAACTAGATCACATCAATCATGCCAAGAATAACAAGAAAAACAAAAACATCAGTCTCAACTGGTGCCATAAGGTGCAAATCAACTATGCAGCACTCTCAATCTCACCCAATGTGATCTTTGATGAGTAATGTGAGTGTAGTGGGCACCAACTATTTGTTAAAATGCCCACCTAGAATGAACTTATAGCTTTCTAATTGAAACAGGTAATTACTCATAGATAAAAATAAGCTTTTCAATTCTTATGTTCCATATTTCTATTCATTCTGCCACATGTAAGAAAGTTGTTCCCATGAACAACCATATCTCAGGAGTATCTTGCTTGAATAATCTGTATCTATATCTCTTATAAAGCTAATCCCCACTCCAAATCTACTTCAACATGCAAGCCATTCACATCATCTGCCACTAACTATCCTTATCATCCCCACTACTAGTCATGTCATCCGACTGATTTCAACATCACAATGCAGGTTATCCATGTCATCTCCACTTAATTTTATTCCAAATTCTTTGCAGTATTCGCAACAAACGTGTGGGGGTATGTTCTTACATTGTTACCCTAGTTGTTAAAAAGATGTAATATAATAATTAGCATCACGTTTGTTCCTTATTTATGGAGCTTTGAATTTTATTTATTTTACAAATTCTAATGTTGCCCATTATCAATAGCTGCACGTAAAAAAGAAAAGAACAAAAAAATTCGCACAAAGGCCCTTGAACCTAAAACCTCTAGGTACAAAAAAGAGAGTCTACCACTGAGGTGCTACTCTCATAATGGAATTAGTACAATTTCACTCAATATATAAGTTGTAACTGAACAACACATGAGAAAGAAAAGTGACTTTACCACTGAGCAAATAATCCGTCACGGCTCATTTGATTGGGGGTAATTGAAAGTGGAGAATAGGAGTTTAGAGGTATGAGTTTAGAAATCTTTTGTTTGTTTTGTGGGAATGGGAGTTTTGGTGGGAAGGGGAAGGGGAGTTTAGAGGCCAACTCCCATTAACCAATTCCCTAGGGGAGGGTGGAAATCAGTGAGAGTTGTGTTCATAATAAAATAATAGTAGGTCCCCACCGTCCCTCATGATTTGCCTTTTAATTCCCCCCTCAAAACCAACGCACCAAACAAGGGATATGAATTTCCTCCTCAATTCCCTTCCTTATTTCCCTCCACAAACCAAACAAGGGATTGAGAATAAAGTCAATTTTCCATCTCAATTCCCTCTATCAACTCCCACCACTAATTCCCATGCCTCTTCCTATGTAGTTGCCAAACACACCCTCGGTGAAAAATGGTATCCCTATTACACGTTGCACATGGATTTTTTTTGTCTTCATCAGACTTGTTATGGAAAATCTAGGAATCATTTTTTGATGCAACTATAAAAATAGAAAAAAAACAAAAAACGATCGGAAGCAGTACTTGTAATTATAAGTCCACCATGCCATTTATTAAAAACACAAAATATAAATAAAATAGATGTTTTGTATTCGGATTCGTATCCGACAAAGTGAGGAGATGCCTGGGATCATGATATCCAAAAGCGAATTCAAAATTGGTTTATTCGTTTTGTATTTAGATTTATATCTGGCCTCCATATCCCGTATGTGACCTGAGCTCATATGACGTGAACTTATAAGAGCTAGAACAACATTTGTCTAGCGATGGTATGAAATCTAATTCCTACATATATTACATACGGTTGCAAACCCAAAATGACATATCACTACTGGACACTGGGATTTTGCCGAGTGTTTTTACAATCGACAAAAAGCCATTTGCACTCGGCAAAGACTTTGCCGAGCGTAGCACTCGTCAAAGTCCGCTCGGCAATTTTTTTCACGGCAAAAATACTTTGCCGAGTGCTTTTTATCAGGGCGCTCGGTAAAATATTGAAAAATTTTGCCGAGTGTTTGTAAAGGCACTCGGCAAAGTTTTTATTGTCGTTACGGCACCAGCCGTTAACGAATATTTTGCCGAGTGTCATACATCGGCACTCGGCAAACTTACTTTTTATTTTTATTTTTTAAAAACTTTGCCGAGTGCCTCCGACATGGGCACTCGGCAAAGATTTTTTTTATTTTTTCCCAGATATTAACTTTGTCGAGTGCCCCTGTCCCAGGCACTCGGCAAAGTTTTGCTGAAATTTTTTAAAAAATATACTTTGCCGAGTGCCTCCGACATGGGCACTCGGCAAAGACCCCGAGGATTGAAAAAATAATCTTTATTTTTTTACAATCCATTGTAACTGACAATATATATATATATATATATATATATATATATATATATCAATCATCACAGCTATTTCACCAGCATGCAATATATATCAAAAGCACACGCATATTTCATAAATCCATCGAAAATCCATCACAAGTCCAGCAAAGTTCAACAACAAAAGTTTATTATTACAAGTTCAACATCACAAAGTTCAACATCCCTACTCCGGTGGCGGAGACTGCAACTGCGCTGAAGGACCGGACTGCGGTGAAGGATTGACGCGATCAACCGCCGGGGACGCGGTAGCGGCAGTGTTTGAACCCGCCAACGGAGGCTGCACAAAAGAGAAGTGTTAGACTCAAAATTGAAAATTTCGACAGCACCTCCCCTGCACGGGGAGGTTTCCAACCTGCAAGAAACAACGACACGAAGGCCAACAATCCAAACGTCACGAAGGCCGACAATCACAACGGCACGAAGGCCGACAATCCGAACGGCACGAAGGCATTAAACTTTCATACTCACAGGAGTGAAGTGTTGACCCGAAACTACAGCTGGCAACGGCACTACGACACCCGATGCTTGCCCGATGGTTTGCATGATCTGGTACATTTCCGCCATCTGCTTCTGCGTGGCCTCCAACTGAGCGGTCAGGTGCGCGGTCGTCTCCTTTGTTTGTGATAGCTCGACCTGTAGTGTAATGTTATTATCATTGCTGTTTGAGTAGTGAATTGGGTTATGTACTTATATGATAGCTTGATCATCAAAATATCACAAGAATTAATGGCTGGTTATGGTTAACTTGTATTGATCCGCTGTGCGGATGATAAGTACTAGAAGCAAACAAGGACCTGACTGTAACTGCAGTATGTATATCTCATCCATTTGTATTGTACATTACATATGGAACATGCAATGCATTGCTACATGTAAATAAAGTACTATAAACGCCTGTACAACATGGAGTGGAGATCGACATTGCCATTGCCATGAGAGATCGACATCAAGGAACAGTTGTTACTCACACACACCATGCCATTACCATAGCTTATTAGCAGCTGCTGGAGATAGAGAAAAGACTACATCTTGACCGGTGCAAGCATGTGGGTTTATATCTCTCTCTGGGGCACCACTGCTGGAGAAAGAGAGATGTGAGAGAAGAGTGTGGGGTGGTGGAGGGCAGCAACATGTTTGGTTGGTGTGAGAGGCTAAGGACCCCAATCCTAAGAAGAATATAGAACCGGAACACTACTCCAAGCCACAGGCCACAGCCAAACCTCTCTCTCTCTCTTGATGCAGTTAGTTGTAGACAGGTACCCTGGTATAGTGATGGTATGTAGAGAGCACGCGGCAGCTGCAGGGCCTAGACAGAGGTAGAGTGATATATGCAGTACCTGTACAAGTATAAATCTCACACATGTACATGCATGTAGAGACATGGATGGCTTTTTCAGAAAAGAAAGCCTCGCAGGTAGATCATCACTTGGATATTGCTGGAATTGAGCAGGCCCTGCACAGTGCCACGACTGTTGTGAAGTGACTGCTTGTGCAGTGAGTGTATTTGCCCCGGTACAACAAAAGTGGCTCTACTAAATACCTACTGCTTGTGCACAGTGCCACGTCAGAGCATGATTTCTATTAGATTTACTAATCTAATCCACACCCACAAAATGGAAAGTTGAATTCACAAGCAAATCATGTACATCCAGAAATACGGAGTAGTAAACAAAGGACTATACTTATTGGCTCAATCTGTTCAGCCCCCCTCGAATATTTGACATTCTGTAGAGTGGAGAGGAATTTTATTAGGCGCAGCTGACTATCAGAAGAACAAAATTCAGCCGCTGAAAAATAGGTACCATCCTTCAGCTCCTGATAATTTATCAGCACATTTCCCAATTTTCTAAAACTGAGAAGTGTTTGCAGCTTGTAGGGTTAGAATCTAAAACACACCCATCTAGATACCTCTGAACAGCGACAAACATACTGGAATATGAACTACACCAGCTGGCAGCGGTTGCATTCTGCTTGTTATTTGCTTGGGTGAGTTTCTACTACTGGTAGATTGCTATGTTGTGAAAGGTGTACAGTAACATAGAAAGCTGCTTGTGAAGCTGTTGTCCAAAAGACCAGGGCACTAGCAGGAGCACTAGCACCACACGTCAGGCAAGGCTGCCAATGCAAGAATTCAAGACGTGAAAGCAGACAAGCACCTAGATAAGCTAGCCAGGTAGCACACATATAGTCTGCAAAAATGGATATGAAAGCTACTCCTAACGACTAATCAGCTGCAACTGTAAAAAGGCCAAGAGAAGTTTATTGTTACTACAACTACGTAGGTAGCAAAATTTCTAGGCTTAAGCCACTTTAATCATTGGTACTAGAAGACTAATTAGTACTATAGGGTGACAACAGTGGAGAGGAATTTGTGCTGGCGGTCTAGACTATAGTGTATATATAGTGACACGTACTGCTGGATCGCTACAACAACAAGTAGGTGACGAACGAAAACGAGTTTGGGCGGCCAGCCCGAGCAATTAGCGTGCATTGCTCGCCGTGGATTCGGTGATTACTGAAACTGACATCCCGTGCAGTGGTAATTGTCAGCAACAACGGCGTTGCGTGGTCTATGTCCTTATCCATACGCCGGCAGATGCAGCACAGCACGGCTGCACGGCGAGCAGCGGCTGCCCCTGCCTGCGCCCCTGCATGCCTGCTCTGTTGTGTGCTCCTTTGCACTACACGGCGAGCAGCAGGCCAACAGCTGATTTCAGCGGACTGCAAGTAGCAAGCAGGCTTACACCAGCCTCGCCTGACGCCTAGTACTGCTGTACTGGTAAGTTAGTAGGTAATCCTAATTTCTCCTTTTCTATCAGTTCTAAATTCTAGTACATTTTTCTTCCTTGTTTTCATTACAATGAATTGTCCACAAGCAACATATTTCATACCTAACACAATACTGAACTAGTACTGCTAAGACACAACATAAGTGAAGAACTAAATCAGCATAAGAAAAAAGCATAACGAGATTTCACCTAACAAAAGTTTACTAGACTCGCACGGATCTGAGTCTGACACCCAGAACGAAGTGTAACAGATTATTTTAAAAAAAATGCAAGGGAAATGTATTTTTTGTATGCCAGTTTTCTTAGAACTTATGGTAAATTACTCTTCAAATTGTGCAACAGGGAGTACAGAGATGCACGCACAGTTTCAGATTTGATTCTGGGCCAAAATGAAATGATCCATAGTTCAGTAATATATGAATCCATCTAGCCAGACGCGGAGCCACTGAGCAAGCGCTAATTGCGATTCGCAAACAAGCTTCAGGAATCACGAGTACTTCGAACTTCTGCAGCGAGCAGTGTCGTCTCGTCTCCACAGCAGCCCAGCGGCCGCCGCTGTCGCCGCCGCGTCGGCTCGGAATCAGGCGCAGGCCCCCGCCCGTTGCAATCTGGCCTTCGGCGGAGGAATCAGGAGGGCGTGGCCGAAGAGACGATGGCCCAATCTGAGCGCGCTCAGCTTGCCGTCACACTGGCCTCACCACCTCACCGGCTCATGCCGCCGGGAGCGACCTTGTCACGGTGATAGGCGTCACTCGATTCGAGGCAGAGAGCCCGAAGCGCGAAAGTGGAGGAAGAGCAGCCGGACCGCCGGATCCGCGGGCGGGGGCACCGCCGGGCCGTCGGATCCGCGGGCGGGCGGGGGCGCCGCCGGGCCGCCGGATCCGTGGGCGAGCGGGGGCGTCGGAGGGAGCCGGACCGCCGGTGCTCGTTGGAGGGAGCCACGCAGCCGACCGCCGGCGGGGAGAGGCGCGCGCGGGCGGCGGGGAGGCGGAGCGAGCGGGAGAGAAGCAGCCCGGCCGGGCGAGTGGAGAAGGAGGAAGGAGTGGGGTGGGCCGGCCCAGACTTTAATTTAGGTTACAAGGCCTTTGCCGAGTGCCTGGCCCAACGACACTCGGCAAAGAGTTTTTTATTTTTTTTAAAATCAACTTTGCCGAGTGCTTCACTTGGGCACTCGGCAATTTTTTTTTGCCTCAATTTTTTTTGTGTAGCCTTGTGACAGTATTTAGAACCCTACTTTAAAGTTTGGGGTAATTTTAACTTTCTTTAATATATTTCACTCATTTATTTCGTTTCCTCATATTTTTCCGCATATTTCAAATTATAACTACATGTACATGGAATTATGGAATTCGGTCATCCCAAAATTTATTTTCATGATATTTAGGGTATGTTGAGGCCGTATCTAGGAGGTCAATTGAAATCTTGAGCACCTCGTTGACGTAACATGTCGAAGTACTTGCGGGGAAAGAGATTTAAAATTATATAAAATCCAAATGAAGTTCGAAAATCACAAAACTTAGCGAGACGTCGTCTTATCGCATGTGGAGGGTGTGGTAAAAATTTAAGATTGTTTCGAGGAAGTTGGGACGTCGGATGCCAAAAACGCACACATCTCCACATACGATAACCATCTCAAATTTTCGGAGATGTGTGGTTTTTTAGCATCCGACGTCCCAACTTCCTCAAAACCATCTCAGATTTTTACCAGACCCTCCACATGCGATAACACGACGTCTCGCCAAGTTTCATGATTTTCGGACTTCGTTTGGATTTTATATAATTTTAAATCACTTTCCCCGCAAGTACTTTGACATGTTACATCAACGACGCGCTCAAGATTTCATTTGACCTCTTGGATACGGCCTCAACGTATGCTAAATATCATGAATATTAATTTTGGGATGACCGAATTCCATTATTCTATGTACCTGTAGTTCAAATTTGAAATGTCCGAAAAAATTTGAGGAAACAAAATAAATTAATAAAATATACAAAAAAAGTCAAAATGGCCCCCAAACTTTAAAGTAGAGTTTTAAATACTATCACAAAGCTACACAAAAAATTTGGACCTAAAATAAAAAAATAAAAATATTTTGCCGAGTGTCAAAGTGGGGCACTCGGCAAAATATTATTTGCCGAGTGCCAGGCCCAGGGGGCACTCGGCAAAATACATTTAAAAAATTAAAAAAATTGCCGAGTGCCAGCCGTTAGGCACTCGGCAAAATATCGCTGCAGGTGGCCGCCGTCACGGGTCGGGCACTGTTTGCCGAGTGTAAACTTTGCCGAGTGCCGCGGCACTTGGCAAAGTAACGGTTTGCCGAGTGTCTTACTTTGCCGAGTGCCTGACACTCGGCAAAGTCTGCTTTGCCGAGTGCTATATTTTGCCGAGTGTTTTTTTATTAGGGCACGCGGCAAAATATATATTTACCGAGTGCCCCCAATAAAAAGCACTCGGCAAAGTCTCAGTTTCCAGTAGTGTATTTACTGGTTAGATATACAAAATACTTTACCAAAAATTTTGGTGGCCAAGTTTACCAGCAATGTGAAATCCAAAAACATCAAATCCGGTACGGTGCACCACCAAGTCAGGTCTGCAGTTCCTAACCCCCTCAGTCCCTCATTCCTCGTCCCTCTCGTCTCCTTGCCCCTCTCCCGAGGCTCGCTTGCTGCTTCTCCCTGCTGTAATGGCACCGAAGCGCTCGGCCGCCGCCGCCGCTGCGGCCTCAGGGTCAAGCATCCGAGTCATCCGATGCGGAGCCGAACATGGTCACCACCCCCATCTTCTCCCATCCCTGTCCAAAACGTCAGTGCGCAACCCTAACCCTAAGTCTGCTGGCGCTGCGCTCGCCTCAGCATCGGACAACCGCAGCACGACCCGGAAGGCATGGGTCGCGGCATCACCATCGCACAAGCCCCGCTCCCCGGACGCTGCCTCAGAATCCGACGATGCGGCTGCCGGCGCTGATGCCTCCCCTGCTGGCGGAGATGACGCCAACTCTGACAACCGCTGGTTTGCGTTTGATTGGTTACGTTTCTACAGCACTAGTATTTCAATTCCTTTAGCACTAGTTCAATTGTTGTAGAAATGGTTCCGATTCAGTTTCATTTGTGCAGTTTGAAAGCTACCAAAATATGTTTAATGTAGAGGTATCTAGAAGTGTTATTCAAACTTCTTTTGTTCTGTTGGATGTTTTGGCAGGTGCTCTATGACGTTTTCACATACCTGGGCTGTGCATTCTCTTTTGTAGGTGCAGAATTTTGGGGATTCAAAATGAAGAAACTTTCCCAGGCTTGACAAGGATATTAATGTAATTCTTTCTTTGGTAATATCTATGGCTGTCAGAGTCAGTACAACAGTTGTTGGTAATACGGCATGGCACGAAATATTTTGGGCCGTGCCGGCATGACACGAACACGAGGGCCGTACCGTGCCCAGAATCTCGACACGGCGGGCTACATGCCCCGGCCCGCATCTTGGGCCGTGCTTGGGCCGGCACGACACGAAAATGGCACGTAGACACTTCTACAACTATACAATACAATTTTCTAGCATTTACTATACTACTTCTTATCTAATTCTTGAATATATTATGAAAATCATTAAACTTTTATTAAAATAGTACACGCAAGATATATATATATATGTTTCATATCACAAGTGAAAAAAGAAAACTAGCAAAAATATTTTGAGGACCGTGCTTGGGCTGGCACGATCCGAAGGCGTGTCAGCGTGCCACGGGCCGTGCCACGATCCGAAGAAAAGATTCACCGTTCTATATCGTCACGGCTCGATGTGCCTTCCGTGCCTAGAAGGTACAACCCGAAGCGCCACGAAGCACGAGAGGGCCATGCCGTGCCGGCACGTCACGGCCCAAGTCCCACCTCTATCTCCAAGCTTGTTGCTCTCGCTTTACTGCAAAGACCATTTTAGCTTTAACGCATTGGGCTTCAGCGAGACCCAACGTACAAGTACGCTCAAGTTCAGCTTCGGACAAAAGGTAGTATGAAATTCATTGTCTCCCACTTTATCGACGATCTATTAAAAGGACACGTTTTAGTAACGTGATTTTCACAACATATTAACCTAAATCCTCCGCCATCAATTCCATTGCACCTTGCATACCAAATGTTGCTAATCTTCTTGCCATCCCTGCCCAACTGTTGGAACCATCGTTGGCTGTCCACCAGAGCATCGTCTCTCTAGCCATTCCCCTGCTGGTTCACTGTCTCGTGACAGCTGCGATCAGATTCCTAAACCTCTTTGTGAAGCAACTGGGATTTTATTTAGTCAAGACAAACTAAACCGAGAAAGGAACCAAAATTTATTGAGGAAATTATTTCTTTGGCTCTAAAAAAAAGCCAAGAAACTAAGCCGCACTTTTTTTTAAGGCGCAAGAAATAATTTTCTCAAATTTATTCGAAAAGAATCCAAAAATACCAACGCACATAGCAAAAAGGTGGTAACACTTCATGTGTAGTACATGCCGCAAAGCAAAGATTTTATTTTCTGAAAACAGGCAGCCCCGGCCCAGATTCTCCTTTCCCTGCATCTATTCATTTTCTTTCCAAGAAACTCGGGCTGCTGGTCCTGTTCCAACCCCTGGCAGCTACACCTCACCTTGGCCCATTTATCGGCCTAAATCGACTCTACTCTTAGAGCAACTCCAGCAGTAGCCCCAAATTAGAGCTCCCATGGCAGAGGGTGGAGGGTGCGCGCTCGAGCTTGCACATGCCCGGGTGGAGGAGAAGGGCCAGGCGCCATGGCAGGGTGGCGTGAAGGGGAGGAGCCAGTGAGCCCTCCGTCCCTGCCTTCCGTGGATCTGGCAACGCGGAGCTCATCGGAGGAAGCCACCAGAGGGAGAGGAGCCATGCCACCGGTGCTCGGTCTCGCTTCCGCGTGAGGAAGGAGAGGGAGCCGCGCTGGGAGCCGCGACGCTCATCGGAGGAAGCCATCGGAGGGAGAGGAGCAGCGTCCGCACAGATGGGGCCAGGTTGTTGGGCCAACCAGAATGAGGTGTGGTGAGAGGATTTAGGTGACCACACAAATTTAAAGTCTGTAGTAGGGGCTCTGTTATAGTTGGATTTTTTACCTAAGCCCTCATAGTAGGGCCCTACTTGAGTGGCTCTTGCCCGCCCCTCATCGTGCTCTTCGAGGCACCGGCGTGTCAGCCTTGTGGCCCACTGCAAGTAGGACTGCAGGAGTAGGAGATAGACAGACCAGAAGAGACAGCGATCGTCCATTGCTTGCGACGGCGACAGAGACGAGCCACGCGGGATCCTTTTCCTTAATGCTCAAGTCAAAGTACAGTGCTCTCTTTCTCTTACCACCGTTGCCAAAAACCCATATGCCGTTGCCGGCCCGCGCCGTCCGTTTCGTTGTCGACACAGACGAGACGACGACGACGCACCTACTGTACATCTCTTTGACGAACAGGGACAGGTTGTTCCGGCGGCTAGGGTTCACACCGCAGCTTCCTCGTACGTGCGGTGCCTCTGCCTGAGAGTGCGAGCTGAGCCGCCCGCCACCACCAAGCTCAGTGCACTCGAAGACTCGCTCTGACGCGTCCCGGCAGGCAAGGCAATGCGTCCAACTAACTTTTGGGGGGCGGCGCTTAGCTTATTCGCACCGTTGGTCAATGATACCTCACCTGTACTGTCTACCGGTGTTCCCGTCATCACCGCAGGCGTTGATCACGCTGCGCTAGTCAGTCCCCTGTTCCGACGACGACGACGACGAGAGCTTCTGAATTCTTACAATCCGGCACCGCGTGTGCCTGTCGTTTTAGGCAGTATGGCCGTTCTTTTCTTCTGTGTCCAAAGAGGCAAAGGCACCGTTTAGATGCCAAAAATTTTGCCAAAATTTTCAGATTTCCCGTCACATCGAATCTTTGAACGCATGCATGAAGCATTTAAATATAGATAAAAAATAAAACTAATTACACAGTTTAGACGAAATGGACAAGACAAATCTTTTAAGCCTAATTAGACTATGATTGGACAATATTTGCCAAATAACAACGAAACTGCTACAGTAGCGTTTCGCCAAAAATTTTGCCAACTAAACAGCCTCAAAGATGAATTGAACCCAACACAGCATCCAAAGAGGCAGTATGGCCGTCGACGTGACAGACACCTTCACAGTTCAGATTCCAAAATCCCTTTGTTGAAGCAATTCGAAGCTTTTGCGATTATTAAAAATAGATCAAAAAAGTGAACCGACAAAGCAAGTAACAAGAAACCAAGCATCTCATCTCAAGAAGAAAGAATCCAAGAATATGAATTTCGAACGCATCCTAAAATATCTAGCTGACGCAAGCGCGTATTTTGTTTCGATGGAAAAAAAAACAATGGGTACACGTGTCCACGAACGTGACAAAATCCGGCCAAAAATTCTCAGTGCGCTCGGCTGCAGATCCGATTGACTTGTTGGCTTGCGGAGACACAAGCCTGACGTCAACGTCATCGTGATGGATCCCGCGGCGGCGCCGGCCACCACCACCCAGAGTCCGCCCAAGTCGCCGGCGGCGGCGGCGGCGGGTACCCAGCCCCGCTGTCGCTCGCGGAGCTGCTGCCCTGTGGCAACCGCTGACGGTGATGGCCCACCGCGCCGCCGCCGCTGTCACCTCCTCCGCCCCCAAAGCTGAAGAGCACCGGGAATGACGAAGACGACGACGAGCCGGACGCCGCGGTCACCGGGGGCGGTCGTACAGCGCGCGTTGGTGGCTCGGCGGGGTCCTGCAGGAACCGGGCGTACTCTGAGTAGTCCCCGCCGCCGCCCGCCAGCGCCTGCGACTCCAGCAGCGCCTCGGGCCTCTGCGGCGGCGGCGGAGGCGGAGGCGGAGGAGGAATCGGCAGTGTTAGCGCCGACAGGAGCGTGGCAGACTCCGGGAAGTTGAGCTTGGCGCGGCTGCCGCGGAACCCCAGCGCCGCCGCGTCGTAGGCCCGCGCGGCGGCCTCCGCGGTGTCGAAGGTGCCCAGCCACACGCGCGCCGCCTTGTGCGGGTCCCGGATCTCCGCCGCCCACTTCCCCCACGGCCGCTGACGCACGCCGCGGTACCTCCTCCGTGGCGTGCCGGCGGAGTCGGTGGAGGACGGCGAGGGGACCTGCTCGCTAGACCCGGGTGCCGCCGACGTCTGGGGCGAGTGCTGCGGTGGAGTCCCTGCCGCCCCGTGCTCTGCTCGGGAAAACAGAGGAACAAGAATATCGCCATTAGTAGTCAATACGAGTACTGACCTGCTCCAAAGATTACATTTTTACTCTTCTCCTTATCGTAGGAATTACTGTCAGTCACAGTTCAAAATTTCCAACACACGCACGCGGTTAGATTTTAAAAACAAAAGAGCGACGTGTTCATTTGCTCTGTTCCTCGGTTGTACTAACTTTGTTTGACTTACTTATCTTAAGGGATAAGAACATGAATCCTTTTTATTTCTGCTCAGTTATGTGTGGATGATGCGTGTGGATGAACTGTCAAGAGCTGTGGATTATAGTGTGCTATATATATTGAACGTTGTGTTCAATGGAACAGTTTTACACTAAGCTTGTTATTAAGGCAGAGGAATTTCTGAGTGTGTGCATCCGTCTCTGTTGAACCAGGAAGTGAGAAGCATATGCTTGATGTGAAGCATGGGGCAATCTAAGTACCGGTCTGATGTCATCATATAGTATATTTGATCCTGTTTATGTTAACAAATGATTATATTTCCTATGGTTGCTCCTCTCTTCCCAATGCAACAGTAACAGAATTGCTTTGACATCAACTGACTAGAAGTGTGCAACCACAATGACATTTTGGCACTGCCATTTCTTTTACTACTTTTTCTGTTTGTTCTCTAGCTGCGAAGCATGTATCATGCTTTGGGTTGGTAGTGGTGGAAAGCACGTCCGTCCATGTATCTTGTACCCGTGAGACATGTGTGAATTGACGCAGCATCGTACGTACAATACACACTAAAGAAAGAACGAAAAAAAAAGGTCACGGAGAGAATCGCACAGTACACACTAAGTGCATGTCTAGAACTGGAGACCAGAACTCGGAGTTTTTGGTGAACGTTGCAAGACATCTTTGGTTAGCTCTAACGATGGTTTCAATTCTCTAGCCAAGGTTCTCTTGTCTTCCGAGGTCACATGCATATCGTATGCCCTAGGTTACTCTCTAGACTAGAGGTACATGTAGCACTGGCCGCCTTTAGTTGCCCCAATATATATTTGCAGTGGATCTCCATGGAGAGAGTGAATCTTGCTTAAAGAACTAGTGTGACTAGATCCTAGATCATTCTTAGGAGAGACAAAGTGAAACGATTCCGTGTTCATAGCATCAACGTCAGGTCATGAAGCCGAAGACACCGAGAGCCGTGCCAAAGTTCAAACTCACGCGTCTTAGCTTGATGGAAGAACAGAGCAACGGCAAGGGGTGAGCAGAGCACGTCGCTGAGCTGCTGCTGCTGCTCTGTTTCGGAGCGAGAGGAGGGACGAGGAAGATGCAGAGCATACGCACGAAAATGGTCAAACGAGGGAGCTCGCGTTGCATGGATCGATCGGTTACCGTGAGCGGCTGGCGCAGGATTCGAGGACGGCGGCGGCGGCGCTACGTCTCCGTCGTAGTAGTCGCTCCACCACTGCCCCTCCGCCAGCGAGCCGTGACCGTGACGGGAACTGGCCGACGCCGGTGCCGGCGACGCTGTCCCGCCCGCGACGACCGCGGCCAGCGCGTCGACCATCAAGGACGCCTCCCGGCTGCGCTCGTACCCCGACAGCATTCGCCACGCCGCCGCTCCACCGTCCTCCTCGTCCTCTTCACCACCGGCGCCGGCTGCGGCCGAGAGCCGCGGCGGCGGCCCTCGTCGTCCTCCTCCCTCCGCGTTCGCCACCCCGGGCGAAATGTACGACTACTTGTGCTTCCCTCCTCTCGTATGGACGACCAGCGCTACCATGTGTGTGGGTACATATATATAGGCGGCGCACGGCCACGTGTCCGGCCTAGGAGCTTTCCACGCCATTTTGTGTGCTTTTCGGTTTTTTGGACCGAAATGCAGCTCCGCCGTTTTGCGCACAGTGAGCTATGTACGTAGCACAGACGAGGCGCAATGCAATGCATTTGGCCACGGAATCCATCCTCTCGGCTCGGTTCTGTTCGGTCCTGTTTGTTTGTTCGTTTCCTTCGTCCGTACGGCAAGTTCGCTTCATGCAGACGGGACGGATCACGGATGCACGCCTCTGTTTGACGAGACGCTGTGGAGTGAGAACGTCTAGAATCCGGGCACGGTTGGATCAGTATTTTTTTTTTTACTTTTTTCTTTGTTGGAACATAAAAATGCTAGAGTATTATGTATATATGAATAAATAAAACGGAGGAGAATTCGGGAGCAATTTGGTTGCGAATAAATAACACATGGCCGACGGATGGTTGACCACCGCAAATTGGTCTGACCACAACTCCACAACCACAAGCGTGCGTCCAGATTGGTGGTTGCGGTGCCACTGTGAATGTGATTACCCGAGGTGGTCGCTGTAGTAATAAGTAATACAGTAATTAGCTACTCAGCGACAAAGCTGTAGCAAAATCCGAATAGGCTGTTGCCTTGTCCCAACGCGTTGTCCTCGGTCAGAGCCAAAAAAAAAGAAAAAAGCCTCCTCCCTTATATACACTACACGTGCGTTAAAAAGGTTCGGTGCGGTGGTGACGAGTATGGCCTACCACCAGTGTACTTTCGGCATCAGGCCGCTTTCGTTTAGGGCCGGTTTAGTTGCCAAAAATTTGGCAAAATAACACAGTAACAAATTTTATTGTTATTTGGTAATTAGTATTCAATCATGATCTAATTAGACTTAAAAGATTCGTCTCGTCCATTTCGTCTAAATTGTGTAATTAGTTTTATTTTTTATCTATATTTAATGCTTCATGCATGCGTACCGAGATTCGATGTAACAGGGAATGTTGAAAAATTTTGTAAAATTTTTTGCAACTATGTCTGCAGCTTGCGGCTAGGACGGTTGGGTCCTGGTTGTGCCCTGGTCACGCCCTGCTGGGTCGCTGCCTGCTGAGCCTGGCTTCGCATTCTGCTCGGATGGCGTTGTGATGGCCGGGGTGCTCTCTCGGTGATGTGGCGGTGGTTGCATGGGTTCCGGGCGAAAGCTCAGTCCGGCCTTGACCGGGCGGACGACGGTGACGCCTTGGGCGTCACACACCTCCTTGGAGGCATCGTTGTTGTTGAACCTATGCTCCTGCATCGTCATTGCCGGATTCTGGGTGTAAGCCTGCCTTAGCTTCTAAGGCCAGCGTCGATGACGTCCAGGGTGATACCCTTGGGCGTCACCTCCTCCCTGAAGGCGTCGCTGAAGAATCGAGAATCGACTATGGCTCATCGTTCCTCCCTGTGGTCGCCGTCGTCCGTGGTTGCTGGTGGAGCTCCTCGCTGTGCCTGTGTGTGCCTTGTCTCTAATCGCTTTGGTTTGCCCTGCAACTCTTGGCATTGTCGTCGTCTATCGTTCTCGAGTGGATGCTTTGCTGCTGTTGTTGCTGGCCTCCTCTCTGGCAGATGCTTTGCTGCCGAGGGTGTCATGGCCGCTCCCCTGTACGGATGCTTTGCCGTTGGGGCGTCTTGGCAGATGCTTTGCCGCTTTTGGCTCTTTGGTCCCCCTCTCTGGTAGATGCTTTGCTGCGGAGAGCGTGCGGGCTCACTTCTTGGCGGATGCTTGGCCGCCATGGTCGCTAGGTCTTCTCTGGCTGATGCTTTGCCGCCTTTGCTGCCGAATGTTGTTGTGTCTTCTCTGGGTGGATGCTTTGCCACCATGGCTTTGTCTTTGTTGTGGGCAACCTTAGCGTTGGTTTCTTACTGCAGGCACAGTTGTAGGTCTAGGGTGTTGAGGGCGGTCGCTCTTTCTTATGTATCTTTTATTGTTCTTACGTTTATTCCAGGTTACTCACTACTGTCTTAGTGGTTTCTAATCTGTGCTACGAGGGTTCTCTTATAGCTGACTTGTAATTCACTCCTCTTAATGAAAAATGGGTTATATCCCCCAGTCGTGAAAAAAAACAGGGCCTTAGTTGTTGTTGCCTCCTACTCTTGCCTCTTGCTGGTGGACACGTGTCAAGCAGAGTCTTCTGCTTTCTTCTCCGGTTAGGCTAAACAAACAAATTCCTCGGGCTCAAGACTTGACCTTATATTTTTGCTTCGTGGGTTTACAGTATTTATAAATTTTTCAGGTCAATAGCTGATGAATAACACAGGGGAAAGGGCACCCTCAAATAATGCATTTTGTCGCAAGATATAGGGTGTGTTTAGTTTACGAAAAATTTTGGCTTTGGCTACTGCAACACTTTCGTTTGTATTTGTCAATTAATATTCAATCATGGACTAATTAGGCTCAAAAGATTCGTCACGTGGTTTTCTACCAAACTGTGTAATTAGTTTTTTTCGTCTAAATTTAATGCTCCATGCATGTGTCCAAACATTTGATGTAACGGAGAATCTTGAAAAATTTTGGGAACTAAACATGGCCATATATCACTTGGTTTCTCAGCATATTTGTTTTCTGCTCAAGAATGCATGCATGCCTTTTGAATTTGGTTCTCCGGAAGTCTGCCGACATGATACAAGATGTCGTCGTTTTCTTTATCCAAAACTGCATGAACAAACCAGTAACATTGTGACCATAAAGAATATATTATGTTCGCACACGTGGAGAAATCATTTGCCGCTTCAACATATCTTGCGAGGTGCGACTACACGCCTGTCTTTATTTGCCGGTCGTCTGAACACTGATGGATATAAGGCACTGGCGTGCTGGGTTTCTTGTTCGCCAGCACAGAGAAATTAAAGCCAGTTTTTCTTTCGATCTTCACGACACAATGATCTGCATTATATATAGATTGATAAGCCGTACGTCGTCGTCATGGCGAGCTTGTGGTCATCTAGTGTTTTCATTAGACCGTACTGGTTGGTAGCTCCTTGTAACTTATTGGCCTTATTCGCAATAGCTGCAAAGCGTGTCCTCCTGATAGGATTAAAACAAAAAAAATTGTCCTCCATCTGTACCAAAAAATAACGTAATATTTACTTTACAAGGAGTCAAACAATGTCAAATTCGATGAAATCTATAAAACAACAATTATTTATAATACTAAACTTGCTGCAGTTCCTCTTAGTGTACTAATCCTTTTGGTTAACCATATCCAGGTTGCCGACAAGATCGTCGTGGCCGCGTGGGGAAGTTTGGTTACCCAAAGTTGCATGGAGGCGCGGCCACACGGTATACAAAGTTTCGAGATTATATATGTCTTAATACGGTTCACACACTAAAAGAAGGCCAGGGAGCGTGGCCACGTCGCCCGCCTTTCTCGGCCGTTGGATCGGGCACACGAACGGCCTAGATCGTGAGATGGACGGCAGACACCGGGCTTGAGCTCGGACGCCGTGGCCCGTCCTCGTCGCTGCATACGTCCGCGAGCCGAGTCGAGCTCGCCCCGCCGCGCTGCTGCCGCCAGCCGCCGACCGCCGCGACTGTCGTTGCGTGCAGCCGCGCCCTGCAGGCCATGGAGGGGTGAGCCGGCGCACCCACGGGTGCAGCCGGCACTCCCGCTGCCCCCGCAGAACCGCCTCGCCGCCGGGGAGCTACCCCTCCGGCTGGAATCGGTCCGGCAGCGGCTGAGGCTGAGGGCAGCCATCGTCGTGGCCTGCCGGGCACCAGCGTCGCCGAGGAGGGGGCGCCGACGCCGGGGGCAGCCACCGCTGGGGCCTGGTAGCGACTGCAGCCACCGCCGGAGCCCACCCGCACCGGGGCGCCACCGCGCCGAAGGGCGACCACCGCAGGTGGTCGGTCGTGCACGGTGAGGGAAAAGGGGGCCGTGACCATCGCAGCGCCCCTCTTTCCTCCTGCGCCGCCCTGGCCAGCCCATGCCGAAGCTCGCCGCAAGCCGCCCGCCATGCTCACTGCTCAGGTCCTCCGTCTTCCTCCATACCTCTCTCTCTCCCATGCCGAGCGCTCCAGCCGCCAGCCGAGCTCTCTCCCTCACCTCCGCCTCGTTCTCTCCCTCTCTCTCTCTTGCGGACAGAATAGAGGGCCCGTAGGTCCGTGACCGTAAGGCAAAGCAGAGGATAAGGCGGCCACGTCAACATGACTAGTGGGAACATGCCACGTCACCACGGTGGGACCCGGATGCAGCTGACCTGAGCCTCTCTCTCAGGCTTGGCTCACCTGAACCACACTCAGCAACACGAGTTCACAGAAAGGTGCACGAGCCGATGAGCGGGTCCACAGAGCAATACCGGCCAGTCAAAGCCTCAAAGGCCACGTCCGTCATGAACAGTGTGTCAAGTACCAAATGCTACGCATACACAGAAACGTACACAGGAGATTAAAGTAAACATTTCCCTTTTTTAGAAAAATTCCTATAAAATTTCTAGATAAACTAAACTTAGGAAACAACCTAAGATCCTATTTTTATATAAAAAACATACAATTGTCCTCCTCATATTTTTGTGCTAGCTCTACACCCCTACTTCCTTTCCGGCTCCTTCTGCTCCTCCCTCCTTAATAAATAATTTAATCCTTTCTTTATCCACAATAAATATAGTAAAAAAGATGTGATAGTTCCATTTCAATACCCAAAATAATACATACTCAAATAGTACCTTTATGATAATGGAGTCTCCAAAATATATAACAAGTGCAACAACAGGCTGCAAACCATGACACATATGCGAAAATAAAAAAAGAATATCTATTTCTGCAGGGGGTTATCAGGAAAGAACCAAAGGAGGTCCACATGTCAGATTTATATAGAGAGAAACCGACCATACTATGAAAAAGAATACTCTAGAAAACTCGAAAAGATCTTCCCCTGGAGGGGAGGGCCCATAGGCTAGGCAACAGGGTCGGCCGCCCCTGGGCCTGGGCGGCCGCCCCACCTAGGTGGCCAATCAGGGCGAACCTCATGGATCATGCCTCCACCGCCTTTGAGGATCAATAATAATCGTTCATCAAGGTCGGTTTGATCCAAGGGCTGTGGAGCTTCCTAGAGGGCTATATAAGCAAGGCCCCTGGCCCCAGGAGAAACCCTAATTCATTATTCAATTCATTCATCTCATTCCATTCAGAGAAGCCCTAGAGCCACCATCTCAATCAGATCTCCAGTTTAGCATAGCTACATAGAATTAGAACTAGAAGGAGCCAAACATTGCTTGATTTCCAGATCTATCAAGAGAATACTTGGTAATTCTCTCCTACTTTTGTATTTGTTCTTATATTATTCATCTAGTTCATCATTTGTATGAATATGACTTTACTTTATTCTATCATATTGGATATGACTTTGATCTATTTGATTATGTTCTTAATTATATTGTTCTTAGTCTACTTTGATTATATGCTTGGCATAGTTCGATCAGAATTATATTTAAGTATAGGATCATATAGCGCTTGCTCATTGATATCATCGGTGAGTGGCAAACATTGTGTAGCCGTGGTGCCTATACCGTATTTACTTGCAATTACACCCTATATTCGGGATCGTGTCGTAGATCGCGTGAGTGACAGTCCTATTGAGTCCTTTGTAGTCCACCTCCCGAGTATAGGGCAGGCAGAGCACATCTATTACAGGGAAGTGACGACTATGTTCTATATCTTCCTTAGTAATATCACTATGTGTAGATATAACCTTTTCTTATCATGATTTCCAAGTGTAATTGCACTAATCATCGTATGCTTTGACCTTATAGTTAGAATAACTTAGGATTTATCCTTACAGTTCATCCTAATCCATGCTAGTGCTATATATCTAGAGTAATCTATTGAGATGTTTATCATTATATGTGGCTATGTGCTTACCAGTTATCCTTTATTATTCATATATTATTTATCTTGTGACACTTACCCTGTATGAGAAGATAGATAAAGATATGGTTATGCTCTCCATTGGCACATGCAGTGATGCTCATTGCTCATTATCCTTAGCATCACTTCCCAGTGATAAAAAAATAAATAACGATACCTAGATTAATCCTGGTTAAAATGCTACATTGATATTATCTGTGCGCTTGTGGATTTCATATTTATTTCAGAGGAGCATTTGCATATTTTAGTACCATCACCTTTGGTGTCATGCTGGGGATGACAACCTAGCTTTGGTGGCATTAGAGATGAACTGTAAGGCCAAGCCTCTTGGGCAGATCGATCTGCCATCACCTTTAGGGATCCGTCCAACTTTAGAATGGAGACCCTCACCTTTGAGGTGGTCAGGTTCTACGGGACCAACCACGCCATCCTGGAGCACTCGTGCTAAGCGAAGTTCATGGCTGTCCCCATCTACACCTACCTCAAGCTCAAGATGCCAGGCACGCGTGGGGTCATCACCATCGGCACCTCCTTCTAGTGTGCCTACAAGTATGATGTCGAGTACTGCGAGCTCGCCGCGGCTCCAAGGAACTCTCGGTCATCAAGGAGGGGGCTACCGAGGAAGTCTTGTCTCCAAGCGGTCGGCTAGATCCTTTCAGCCTGTTGACGGTCACTAATGTCAATTATAAACCGTAAAAATTACCTGCATATATCCTTGATTACATCACCAAACATAGGTATAGGAGTTTAAACTAATGAGTCCCACGAGTTTTGGTGCTCTCACTTGTTTTGCAGGACATTTAATTTTTCACCGAATAAAAGTATCTCAAATGATGAATTGGAG
This sequence comes from Saccharum hybrid cultivar R570, assembly GCA_038087645.1. Taxonomy (NCBI): domain Eukaryota; kingdom Viridiplantae; phylum Streptophyta; class Magnoliopsida; order Poales; family Poaceae; genus Saccharum; species Saccharum hybrid cultivar. The sequence goes on from JAQSUU010000733.1 coordinate 4,032,262, forward strand.
TGCACCATTGGGAAGAGCTCGCCGAGATGATCGAAATGGATATGTTATTTGCTATATTTGGAGCCCAGAATCAAGAGATATTAATTTCGCATCAAAACCAAGTTGAGAAGAATCTAGAAGACACGAGAAGGCTTGCCACCGAAGGTGGGGCCCACCTACCATAGGGGCTGGTCGGTGGACCCCACCCTAGGTTGGTCGACCTATGGGTCCTCCTGTCAGCCACCACCTTCACGCGTTGGTTCTCCACCGCCTTAGGGTTTGCATCTCCACATTTGATTGAAGTCGGTTTGATTCGAGGGCTCTAGTTTATCCCACTGGCCTATATAAGCAGCCATGTACCTCCTAAGGTAGAAGCATCCCTAAAACCTTAATTCATATCTCTCATTTAGAGATCAGGGTACACTAGGAGGATTAGGTCTAAACCCTATAATGTAGTAGATTAGTAATTCGGGAGCGAGGATCAAGTTTCGGATCTAGTCTTGGAGGCTTGGCAAAGCCTTGTATCTTCACTTCTTCATCTTGTAAGACTTATTCTCAATTTATCATATTCTTATCTACATGGCTATGCATACTTTGAATATATATATCTTGCTTTTTTAAGTTTATCAATACTTTTGTATGCGAGTTCATAGAGTGCTTAGCTTGCTATAGTTTATCGATTGGGCTAAGTAGCCTAGCCTCGTGTAAGCATGGTGCTTATACAATGCTCTACCTATGAGTGCATCCTATTATCTGGTTGGGTGGTAGCAGCGGGAGGTGACAGCCCCATCTATCTTTTGTAGTTCACTCCGAATTGAGCATGTTCTTAAATTATAGGACCATTGTCATGTCTGTAGAGTTATCCATTGTGGGTTCTTTATTGTCTAAGTGGCGTCCCGAAGTGCACAAGAGTAGAGTTAGCCTTATCTTAGTTGGATACATATAAATTTTAACCATGTAATAAGAATGACATAGGAATCCACCTCACCCAAGTTAACTAGTTTACATTACCTTAGTGACCTATCCCCTGAGTGTCATTATGCTTAACTCCTATTATCACATTTATCCCCTGCTCTAGCTATGTTGGTATATTAATGGTTACTCCTTTGACATTACTCTATAAATCTTTACTCCATTGTTTTTATGTGGTAAAATATAAATAACGATACCTAGAATACTCCCGGTAAAATGGCACAATGGTATCCTATGCGCTTGTGGAATCCTTCATATTCTATTTACGTTAATAAATACCAACAAGCATTTTTGGTGCTGTTGCTGGGAAAACAATTAGCGTAAAGATTTAGATCATCAATATACCACTAGCTTTAGTCGGATTACCCCTATTCTGTTGAATTGTGGAATAAGACAGGACAACATATGTCGTTTTAACCTTCCGGCAAACTTCCACAAGAAAAGAAGAAACATTGAAGAACTCTATGGTGCCTGAACATTCAAGATCCATCAATATTGGAATCCTGCCATCTCACAGGTTTGTGTAGACATATATATATTCTCTAACCATGTGTAGATTGTAGAAAAAGTTCGACGTCATAAGAATTCAAATTACATCTCAAGTGACGGGAACAAATGCTGCACCACTCACAAATTCCATCATGTGAGTCATGGTAAGTATGATCAAGAAAGGTGAGATAGTCTTGCTCATGGACTTTAAACTTGATGAGTAGTTATCTTTTAAAATCTTGCATACAATTGCATGTTTACTATGAATAATCCATGCATCCACTCTGTTTAGTTTGAGTTCTCTCATATCAAATCCATAGCATAGTTAGTTACCTGCACATTTCCATACTACCTACATCCTTTATCTAAAAAAATATCATGATCATGCTCTTTCAACTCTAAATTGAATAAATCTCTAAAGTGCTTTTATGCTACCTTTGTTTGCCATAGTAAGATTTGGTTTCGAAGTACTGGACATGCTTCCAAAGGCTTTTAAATTAAGTGTAGTGCTTAGGTTAAAGTACCATTATTAATCAAAAACTAGACATGGAGTTTAGTTTGGTTATTGAACTAAAAATTGCTTATGTAGACATTGGATATTTTGTTGGACTAACCCCTACAGGAAAATTCTCAATTTCAATCTGGGAAAGTCAAGAGATGAATTCACATTAGAGATGAATCAAGGCATGACAACTTTGCACAAAAGAAGGCCCAGTTCATTCTTCATCAAGGAAGAACTGTGAGTATCAAAGTTTATTCACTTATCTTTTGTTGCAAGTTATCTTAGCCTTGAACCATGTCAAAATGCAGCCACACATAAAATTTCTTAAAAAATAAAATCTATGATAAGATAATTTAAAAAAACACATCTTTCTAATAGTATAGAGGAAAATTACAAAAGTTATGGACAATAGCCCTGTTTCAAATTCGTTGTATTTCCTTCGGGTATGTGTACATTAACGTTTTGCAGGAAAGAGTGAATATACATTGTGCCTGTTCATGGTCTGACATGAACATGCTAAATCACCACTTCAGTGATGGAACAAAGAAGGAGATGAGTGCCATGAAAGCACTCACTCATAGGAAGTGGAAGAACAAATTGATAGACCATGAGCAATGTCATCTTAGGATTAAACTGTCTCAAGACTCAAGCTGAGAGGATGATGAAAAGTAGGATGCAACCCACCTTGTTTTAGCCAGAATATGCCTACTTTCATCATTTTTAAGAAGACCTACTCGTACGTCGACAGTAAGGACTAGGATGACAAGAGCCACTACATCATGGCAAGTATCCTTGTATCAATAGACGTTAGAGCCCAATATAGGTCTATCAACGGTGTCTTGAAAGGCTATGACCATGGTCATGAGACAACATCCTGAAGTCATTGAAGATGAAGCTTCTATGCAAGTACCAATGAAGTTCTTTCCTTGACAATCAAGATGGTCAGCGTATCACTTATAAACAAAGAAACATAACTTTACACCACGTCGTTAGACAATCAAGGAGGAACTTGAGTTTGCATCTCCAATGAACCCCAACTCATCAATCAAGGATAAACAAAAATCAAGAGAGGTTGATAGAAGAAGAGCATGCAGTTGTCTGTATCCTCATCTCCAGAATTGGAAGGTGCAAAGAAAAGCTAAAGGCAAGAAGAGGTCCTACTCAATGGGCCTAAAGCCTTGATGCCCTCACTGATAGGTACATCAGATAAGTTTTCTTCAGAGAAGAAACAATAAGTAGAGCAAAAGGTCCAACAGAATGACAAGATCCACAAAGGAAAAAACATGGCATGATAAAAATGAGAAAGAAGGAGTGCGACATAAGAGACAAGATGCTCATGAACAGCTCAAGCAAGGAAAGGTTCAAGTAGGAAGAAAAGACCACCGAAACTCATTTACCCTTCATCACATGGTGTCGTCACGCTCCAATGATGAAGGTAACATCTTAAGGTAAGTGGTTATCGTTTTCCTTTTGATCTTCGTATGCACATAGATGAAGACACAAACATGTTTGAGTTACAACTTTGCTTGGTCCAACCTGATTAATTCTACATGTCTTGTTCCTTAAGTATGTTCATAGCACCACTCTCTTGATCTCGGTCTTAACCAAATAAGTTAAAATATTGCATATCATATCTTTGGAAGATGATAGTCATAATCATGAAAAGTTTGATACATTATATAAAGATGGACAATCTTCCACAGGTTAAGCAACTCCATTTCTTTTTGTCATAGTCACAATGCTACATTCATGCTCATCCTTCTCATCCTGTCACCCATGAAGGAAGAGAGAACAATGCACATAACATCAACCTTATCATGATTTAATGTGCCTAGGGTTAGAAAAGAAAAAATATAAGGTTTTGGTTCTATTGGTGTTTTCCCACCAACAGAGCCCATGCACTTGATCTCTACCTTGTCATTATGAGCAAAACACACTTCGAGCAAGTGTGGGGGAGCTGATCTCTAAATTCTATAAGTGAAAGTTCTGAACCAGAGGAGGAACAAGTTAAGAAGGAAGGACCTATCAAACCAAAATCGAATTCAAAACCAAGACGGCTTTGGTAGAAAAAGGTGGCACCACCATTGGAAGCGCCACTAATAGAAACACAACCACAAGAATCCTCATCCTCGAGAGCGAACCAAGACATCTCACTCTATTCGTAGATAAGGACTAATCGCCGACAACCATGCTCTAAGAAGGATCACTCAAAATTCGACCGACCACGATAACATCTAGCTTGGGGGAGGAGCATCCCCCATATATCTAACTAAGTATTTCTTTTCCTTTACAGTTTTACTATTTTGAGTTTACTTTCCATTAATTAAAAGAAATAAAAAATGAATAACAAACTAAAATAAAATAAAAATTTATCTTAGCTAATTATATATATTATTAAGGTGTGATCATTAATTTTGAAAACAGAATAAAAAGTGTGTGTCTAGTTTTCTGTTTTTAAGAGTTGAGCAAATAGAAAGGAGTCTGAAGATAATTTCTTAAAATGGAAATGATGAATAGTTGCTCTGTCGTAATTCCTTTCAAGTACCTAGTTTTTAACCTTGAATTCTCCCGAGTTTTGGATGCGACTGATTTGATATAAGGATTTACTTTGAACTTGAAACTCATGGGTAGTATATGCTTGATCTAAGTCTTGGTAATTGATGGATATGATATGAGAAGGTCTAAGTTGCTATTTATCTTGTTCCAAGTGACAGTTAAGTTCTGGAGATTTATCTTTTGAAAAACACAAAAATACATGATAAGTTCCTATATGACAAAACTTGAATTCCCACCAGAGCCATACATATTAATTAGGCTAGGAAAACTTCCACACATATACGCTGCTTGCTTTTGCATTGAGTTTTGTCGAGCTTTGTTGATGCCTTATGAGAGATTTGTCATGCTCTTAAAATCAAGATCATGTACATACCACCCACATATGCACTACTTCTACACTGGGGGTAGGCACAAAAACATGCAATTCCACCCAGACCCACCCAAAAATATTTTACTCCTACACTGGGAATCAACACCAAAAAACATGTTTGTTAGGTTTTTCATCCACCAAATAAATGCTTCAAGTTTTTATTGATATTTCTCTCAAAGTTTTGTTGCAGAAAGAGACATGGGGCTATGCAAAAGGTATTCATAAAAAAGGGAGAAGTTGAAAAAAATGGACAAGTGTCCAAGATATTTAAAACAATGGGTACTTAGATGCCCGCCTAAAAAAGATAGCCCCTGCTCTCTAGCAAATGTTTCCAAATTTCAAAAGAGAGATATGTTTTCAAGGAGCAAAGTAGAATTAGGTTAGCTACCATATATATCCACCATATATCCACACACATGCACATCTTGATTTGACTGTATGACTTAACTCTCTTTGGATCCATTGTTTGACTTTACAATATATGCATTGCAAGCATGCTCTAGCTTTCTCCCTACCTATGAACTCCACATAAGCCTTAGTAGTAGGAAGAGAAAAAGACATAACATCTTTATTGCCTTGGTGAGGATCCATAAATACTACATATTGAGAGACTTGAGAGTGTCATATAATGAAATCTCTGAGTTTTATTTTGAAAACCTATAAAAATTCCAGAACAATGGTGGAGCAAAGAACTTAAGACATAGTGCTTGACTTGACCATTCTGTCTTTCAATTGCTTAAGACCCAAGTGAAGGCTAAGAAGCCCCATGGTTGAAGGTAATATGGGTAAGTTTGAAGGTCAAAACAGTTTATTCTAATCCGGAGGAGAATTCTTGTTTGAACGTATGTGTACTTTTAAGGCGTGAAAGCATTGTAGCAACTCCTGATCTATTCCAAGAACAGTACCGGGTCTCATGAACAGTACCCACCTGTTATGCACAATACCTGATCTCATGAACAGTACCCACCCGTTATGCACAGTACCGGGTCCCCATGAATGGTCTCTGGCGGGCATCCTAAATAGTACCGCCCGTTATGCACAGTACCGGGTCCTCATAAACAGTACTGCCCCATGCTTTGCACGGGGGCCTGCTAGTTTCTATATAATTCTTGTGAAATTACTACGTTCTAAAGTATTACTGATATAGAAGACATCAAAAACCAGGAAAAGGACCCATGCGCAAAAATAAAGAACAGGGTGCAAAAGAATTTACTACCTCTATTCCAAAAAAAAATACAATTCTAGCATAGCATAAGTTTTAGTAACTTAAGTTTGACCAATTATAAATAAAAAAGTATCCATGTTTATGATATCAAATAAGTATCATTAGATTAGTTACGAAATTTATTTTCATAACAAATTAATTTAAAGCCACAAATGTGAATATTATTCACTGTAAACTTAGTCAAACGAGAACTACTTTTCATGGCATGCAACCCATAGTCGCATTCTTTTTAAGACAAATGTAGTATAACAAAACCATGATGTGAACTAGACACTGTGTTCGTGTTTGTATTATTTAAATACTATTTAGAATTTAGAATATTATTTAGATTAATTTAGAGATTGATAAATTGTATTAATCAATTCTAAACTTATCATACTTGCTTCCAAGGCCTTGTTTAGTTCCCAAATTTTTCCCCAAATTCTACTATGCAAAAAGAAGATTCCCCATCACATCAAAATGCCGGCAAATGCATGAGTACTAAATGTAGATAAAATCAAAAACTAATTGCAAAGTTTTGTTGTACTTTACGAGACGAACATTTTGAGTCTAATTAATTAATTTTTGGATAATTTTTCACACTAAATAATAAAACGTGCTACAGTGTTCCGACAGAAACACTGTAGCGCACAGTGCCGATTCTGTAACACGGCGCAAGTACTAAGTAGGACTGTAGGAGCGGTACGTACGGTCAGTTCATTGCAATAATTTCGAGCCAGTTAGGTGTGAGCAGTAGCAGTCTAGTAGCAGCAACTTTTCACTTTTTTTTTTGAGAAGCAACTTTTACCCGGCACAATGGCTGTTGACGTTGATGGATGGAAAGGCCGATGGATGTGAAGATCAATGCCCTGTTTAGCTCCTAGAAAATTTAACAAAATTTTTCAGATTTCCCGTCACATCAAATCTTTAGACACATGCATAAAGCATTAAATATAGATAAAAAATAAAACTAATTATACAGTTTAGACGAAATGGACGAGACGAATCTTTTAAGCCTAATTAGACCATGATTGGACAATATTTGCCAAATAACAACGAAAATAGCTACAATGCTATTTTGCAAAATTTTTTGCATCTAAACCAGCCCCAAGACGTAGCAGTGTGTGCGCCAAACACTAGGGCCTTGTTTAGATTATAGATTTTGCCTACCAAATTTATTATGCAGAATTTCTATTCCCGTCACATCAAAATACCGGCACATATATGAAGTACTAAATATAGATGAAATAAAAAATTAATTACACAGTTTTGTTGTACTTTACTAGACGAACATTTAAAGCCTAATTAATCAAGACTTAGACAATTATTATCAAATAAAAACAAAATTGCTACAGTGTAACGTGGCACTTACTATGTAAACTTTGCCTCCCAATTTTAACATCTAAACAACGCCTAGGAGAGCTCAGCAGGCCGATGGATCACCTGCCGCGTTGTGCGGCGCGGCGCGCCAAGATCTATCGCGCGGTAGGCCTGTCGCGTCAGCCAGTCGCGGGGCCAGAACTTACCACGTCACTGACGCTGCCTCGCCCCATGCATAGCACGGCAGCGCCATTTGGCCGCGCCACGGCTCTAGACATGATCAAAAGTACTAGTTTTAAAATAAAAAAATTCAGTATTAGATTTTAAAATTATTTTAAAAAGTGTTAGAAATAAAAAAAATTCTCACACCGCAGCTTCCACGTACGTGCGCTGCCTGAGAGTACGAGCTGAGCCGCCGGCCCGCCGCCCGCCACCACCATGCTCAGTGCAGCTTCCACTCGAAGCTTATTCGCACCACCGTTGGTCAATGATACCTCACCTGTACTGTCTACCGGTGTTCCCGTCATCACTCATCACCGCAGGCGTTGATCACGCTCCGCTAGTCAGTCCCCTGTTCCGACGACGACGACGACAGCTTCTGAATTCTTCTGATCCGTCACCGCGTGAGCCTGTCGTTTTCGGCAGTATGGCCTTTCTTTTCTCTTGTGTCCAAAGAGGCAAAGGGCCGGTTCGGTTCAAAATTTTTTTTTTTGGCAAAATGACATGGTAGCGATTTTCGTTGTTATTTGATAAATACTGTTCAATTATGGTCTAATTAAGTTTAAAAGATTTGTCTCGTCCATTTCGTCTAAACTGTGTAATTAGTTTTATTTTTTATCTATATTTAATGCTTTATACATGCGTCCAAAGATTCGATGTCACGGAAATCTTGAAAAATTCTGCAAAATGAAGTGGAACTAAACAGGGCCAAAGATGAACTGAACCGAACACAGGTGGAGGACTAGGGCCTTGTTTAGATGCCGGATTCGGTGGCCCGATTCGGGCACTGTTGGTACAGTGTTCATGTCGGAATACTGTAGCAACTTTTGTTTTTTAGTGCAAAAAATTATCCAAAAATTGATTAATTAGACTCAAAATGTTCGTCTCGCAAAGTACAACAAAACTGTGCAATTAGTTTTTTTATTTCATCTACATTTAGTACTCCATGCATTTGCCGGCATTTTGATGTGATGGGGAATCTCCTTTTTACATAGGGCCTGTTTAGATGGTGAAAAAGTTTGGGTAAAGTTCCTGTAGCACTTTTTGTTGTTATTTGACAAAATTTATCTAATCATGGACTAACTAGGCTCAAAAGATTTGTCTCGACATTTACCGACAAACTGTGCAATTAGTTATTTTTTTACCTATATTTAATGTTTCATGCATGCGTCTAAAGATTCGATGTGACAGTTACTGTGCAAACTTTTTTGGGCCTTTTCACCAACTAAACAGGCTCATAGTGGAATTTGAGGGTGAATTTAGATATCTAAACGAGGCCTAGGACAGCACCGGAGCATAAGCTCCCGCCGCGCCGTTGACGTAACAGTGACACCTTCAGAGTGCAGATTAAGGCCCCGTTCAGCTGGAATTATAAGCCGGCTGAAAAACATTGTTGGCTGATTTTTTGTGAGAGAAAAATACTGTTCCGGCTGAAAAAACAAGCTGAATAAGACGGATTATAAGCCAGATGAACAGGGCCTAAATCCTTTTGTGAAGCAATGGGAAACTTTTGCCGATATATATACCTAACAATAAAAGGCAAAATTTCAAGTTTTTTTTTCATTCATCCATTTGTTTGTTCTATCTCCCTTTAACTGCTGAACGATGGAGAGATCTTTTGTCCGGACTTATATATATAACTCATACTCATACGAGTTAAAATAGCTCGTGTCTAGACTAATATGGAGTAGGAATCCTAATCTAAATAGATTTCTCAGATCCTAAGTACTCTAAATAGAACTCTTAATAATAATAATCAAATACAAAAATATAAGAGTTACGTTCTTTATTTTGCTCTGCTTTCTTTATTTACAAACGAGTTGGAATCGCTCACGTCTACATGAATATGGGAGTAGGAATCCTAATCTAAATAGATTTCTCCTGAGTACTCTAAATAGAACTCTAGACCAATATGGAAGAGGAATCCTAATCTAAATAGATTTGTCAGATCCTGAGTACTCTTAATAATCAAATAGAAAGAGATAAGAGTTACGTTCTTTATTTTGCTCTGCTTTCTTTATTTACATATGAGTTAGAATCACTCGTGATTGTTCTGGCCCAGGCTACATGAAGACACTGCATGCATATTGTCATAGCCACACATGAGCGTTGTGCCATGGTATAGTGCCATCACAGTTTCCGCACTATAGCCATCACACTAACAGGCTAGGCTGCCTTGCCATGGTCAATGACACAATGCGCACGTGGTGCCATGGCTGCAGGTTTAAGCCGCCTCACTGTGTCTGTAGTGTCTCATGCAGCTCTATCGTACAACTATGTTTGTACCCCCAGTAATATAATGAATTACGATCCTATTGCAACACACGGATATATTTGCTAGTTATTATTAAAAATCTAACAACATAGCAAGTAACAATAAACCAAGCATCTAAAAAAAAAGAAAGAATCCAAGAATACGAATTTCGAATGCATTTTGTGTAGTATAGTAGATGAAAAAATAAAAATGGGTACACGCGTCAGCGAACGTGACAAAATCCTGCCAAAAATTCTCAGTGCGCTCGACTGCAAATTAACTTGTTGGCGGCTTGCGGATACACAAGCCTGACACCGACGTCATCGTGACGGCTCCCGCGGGACCGCCGGCCACCACCCAGAGTCCGCCCAAGTCGCCGGCGGCGGCGACGGGTACCCAGCCCCGCCGTCGTTCTCCGAACCGCTGCCCTGCGTCCGCCACTGACGGTGATGGCCCGCGGTACCGCTGCTCTCACCTCCTCCGTCTCCAAAGCTGAAGAGCACCGGGAACGACGACGAGGACGCCGAGCCGGACGCCGCGGCCACCGCCGGCGGCTGGACAGCGCGCGCCGCCGCCGCCTGGCCGTAGAAGCGTGTTGCTTCGCCCGGGCCCTGTAGGAACCTGGCGTACTCCGAGTACTCCCCGCCGCCCGCCTGCGACTCCAGCAGCGCCTCGGGCCTCGGCGGCGGCGGCGGAGGCGGAGGAGGAATCGGCGGTGTTGGCGCCGACAGGAGCGTAGCGGACTCCGGGAAGTTGAGGTTGGCGCGGCTGCCGCGGACCGCCTAAGCGGCGTGCCGGCAGAGTCGGTGGAGGACGGCGAGGGGATCTGCTCGCTCGACCCGGGTGACGCCACCGCCGCCGTCGCGGGAATCCCTGACGCTCCAGAAAAACAGAGCAACAAGAACATATCAGTAGTCAATACGAGTACTGTCCTGCTCAAAGATTACATTTTTACTGTTCGCCTAATCACAGGAATTACTGTCGGTCACAATTCACAATTCCTAACGCACGCACGCTGTTAAATTTTAAAAACAAAAGAGGGACCTGTTCATTCGATCTGTTCTTGTGTTGTAATTTTATATGAATTACTTATCTTAAGGGCTACTAAGAACATGTTTTTTTTTGTATTTCTGCTCAATTAAGTGTGGATGATGCGTGTTGCGTGTGGACGAACTGTCAAGAGCATCCGTCTCTGTTGAGCCATGAAGTGAGAAGCACATGCTTGATTGAAGCATGGGACAACTTAGGTACCAATCTGATGTTAGCGCCACTATACCATGACCTACTTTTGCCGACACTTTTTATTGTAGGCAAAGGGTACCTTTCCCGACAGATAGCCTGTCGTGAAAGGCTTCGCCAACAGTTTAGAAACAGTCGCGCTAGAAGCAGTCGGCGAAACTTTTGCCGACAGTTAATAGAATCCCCGACACTTTTTGTGTTGCCCAATGGTCTACCTACGCCGACAGTTAAAATCTTCGCCGACAGTTAATCCTTCGCCGACAGTTAACCCTTCGCCGACAGTTTGTGTGTAGGCGAAACTATTTCCAAGGTATTTTGTGAACCATACCCTGTCCGGCCACTAAAATGTCAGCGACAAATCCATTGTTGTTCATAAGAAGGCATCACATTGATATATATATAGCAGGTCAAGTGACAATGATCATAGTACACAAATAAGTCTTCCATACATATACAGGTCCAAGATATAGATTAGTCATATATATATATATATATATATATATATATATATATATATATATATATATATATATATATATATATATATATATATATATATATATATATATATAGCAGGTCAAGTGACAAAGGTCATAGTACACAAATAAGTCTTCCATACATATACAGGTCCAAGAAGACATACATGACATATACTAAAGTCTTGTACTAACTGGTTATGGCTAAAGCTAAGAGATCAATAGATCATGACTTGGGCACAAAAGTGGCATTCAATGCTTCCATGTCTTGGCCTACATGATAGTAGGTGCAAACAAAAGAACAGAACTGCAATTCATGTCTTCGTGCAGCAATTCTCGGACACTTGTTGCCACTCCAAAATACTTGAACACCAACTTGGTACACACATTAGGCTGCTGCCACTCCAGAAAACATGAAACAGCTCTCTGAATGAACCTCAAAAGGTTGCCAATCCAAAATACTTGCAACACCACATAGCTTAAGTACCTAACATGAAAAATGGCAAAATATCAGTGAAATGTGCTCTGCATCATTAACTCTTGCTTTGTTATTGGGTGCAAATAGATAAACAATATTCGTTACTGCTGACAACAGTGCTACACTGATTGGTTAAAAACTGGTGTAAGTGGTTGTTAACCAATAGGCCAATTGCATATTTTCTAGCTGTGACTGACAAAGCTTAACCAACTACAAGTTTCTGTTTGTCAGTGGTACTCTGATGTTGATAACAACTTCTGTGCATAGATTAGATCAAAATCGAGTGTATGCTGTTGTTTAGCCCAGGTGTCCCAAATCCCAATGTTCATGGTTGAGTATTAAGTTAACGGTTGTAGCAGGTTTAATGTGTCAAACAAATACATTTAGAAGTAAGAACCAGTCTCCTTTTAGTCAATCAAAATTGTCAACATGGCCACTCGAAAAATAAGAGAACAAGAATTATTGTCTACGTCCCTAACTCATATATGGGCAGCAGCAGTCCTCATATAACAAAAATTCCATACAGAGAACAAGACATCTATATAGCATATTTTGTTGCCGGAACAAAACTTAACAAAGTAAAGCAGGTTTCTGATTGCCAGCAGTAACCAATTAGGTACTACTGACAACAGTGGTATACTGATTGGTCCAAAATTGATGTAAGCTGTTCTTTACTGAATCAACACCTCATGTATATAGAAGATCAGAAGAAAAACAAAAAAATATGGCAGATCAAGGGAGTACACATAATTAAGTAAATCATATACAGGACCACAGCCTCTTTGTTTTTCCAGAAATTCTTCAACCAATATATTATAGTCAAATTTTAAATTCATATAACTGCCAGCCAACACAGCCTCATTGCTTGCCGACAATGCAATCAATTTGGATCACATATATAAATCAAAATGTTCAAGTAAAATACCTTCAAGCTGTGATGGCCTTCCTGTGCCACCACCTTTTGAGTGCTGCAATGACTTCTTGTCATCCCTCAACTAGTGGGAAACAAATATGTTACTAATCAGCAAATTATAATTATTATTTTTTCAAAAATATAGAGAGGTTAGACCATTACTCTATCATGTGGCCATGCAATGCATCTCCCAAGAGCCTCTAGAATGGTGGTGACCCCTTCATATGGACGAGGTAGTACAGCGCTCCTCACAAACACATGGTTAACAGCCACTTCACAGAACTGCACGCCAAGAGCAGTACCCCCAACAATAGCCCTTGGGTTCTTTGTTTGAATGGTAGCCTTTGCCACAGCGACATCATAGGGCCTTACTACATTATATAGTATCACATCTCGGCCACCCTGAAACATAAAATATATTATCTTAAAGTGTGCAAAGCAATCAAATTAGTTGTTGCACCATCTGCACATTCGCCATAGCTTGATTCACCAGACCCAAATTTGGGTGTACTGCAGCAATGCTGACAGTTAAAAGATATATAGCCATCAATAAATACAAGATTGAGCTTTACACATGGAACGAGCAACATCACTATATTAATTAGCAGCAGTAGATTTGAATAGTGTCAATGCCAAGTTAGCAGTAGAAAGCAAATGGACTCCTCTAGCTGTACGTCTCACAGTAGATTGTAAAAGTGAACGAAGCTACATTGTTCTAATAGGAATGGAGTGAAATTCACAGTCTGTACTGAATATTGAGGCCAATAGCATATATGAATCAGTTTCAGTTTTCAGTGAATACAATGATAAGCATCAATCCACCAGTGACAATATTTTAATCTACCACTAAAAGATTTGCAGTGAGGACGAGGACAAGAAAATTACCTCATTATGTTGCTCCTCTCGAAGGACCACTCGTCTACTTAGAAAGTCATCATGATCATGTAAGTGCATATCAGCCATATCATCCCCTGCATATGATCTAGCATCTTGTTCTTGTTCTTCTTCTTCTTCTTCTTCTTCTTCATCATCATGATAGGTTGGTGCAGCCCTCAAGTTCTAAATCAAAGTAAAAACCATTAAGCAGTTATTGCACAGACAAAGAAAAAATATAAGAGATAAAGGTTAACAGTTACCACCTGTGGTCCATTATTAGATCCATGGGGAGTGCTATTGGCATTTTGTTGCTGCAGCAATCTATCCAGGGTTTCTTGAATTATGTTCATACGATTTGTCAGATCTTCCACTCTCTTATCAGATTGCCGACGAGCTTCTATCTCCATTTGAAGCCTTGTTGATGTGTATTTCCTAGCTCCAGGCATTTCCAAATCTGCTGGACTTGGCCCCAAACCCACAACACGAACATATCCATTCTTCTCTGGCCCACAAACATAGGAATAAGCATCACCTTCCTGGATACTCTTATCTCTCAGTGCAGGATTATCTCTAATTGCATCTTGAAGTGCATTCTGCAGCAAATAAAAAAATTAGCAAAAATATGATGGCGTAAGAAATTGTTGTGGTTATCGCACTTACAATTGTTGTTGCAGCTCCTTTATGAGGCAGTCCATTCTTGTGTGTGTGAGTTTTGATAAACAATTCATCTCTACGAGGGGGACGCCCTAGCTCCTCACCCTAAACCATATATATGTTATTGTAGTTACAAGATACAAAGAAAGGGAAAACAAACTAAAAATAGTTGTTGCATACCATTTCAGTACCAACACGTGCATGACTCTTACTCCCAGTTGTATGGTTTTGGGTTAGCTTTGAACGATTTGCTTTCCCCCTCAAAGAACGGGCCTACCAAATTATTTCATGTTTATAATTCGATGCCATATACATTATGAAAATGAGCAAGCAACATGTAACTTACAGCTGCCTCTGGAGACCTCCAATGATTAACTAGCCACTTCCAGTCATCCATATGAACTCTGTCATCGCACAGAGCATAAAGTTCATCATCTTCCATGTCATCATCATACACCTTTTGGTTCTCTTGTGTACAAGATCTTGAATCCTGTTGGTTCCTCTACAAAATCAACTAAAGCAGTAAACATCACATTGAAACTGAATATGTTCCTTCTACAAATGGGGAGAAGAGAGCAGATCTGGACTGAATGAAAGTTTGGCAAGAGAAGTAACCCAAACCTTGAATCTTTCAGCCTTTCTCACCACCTTCGTCTACTCTTTTCTGCAACCAAGAAAAAATACAAGTAAGTTGTGCCTAAACTATAGCATGCAGGGGAATATGGATGAGAGGGAGGGGATGCAGAGATGATGCACCTAGATGCGGAGGGGAATGGGGATGTGGTGGCGGCACTGCTCTTGCTGGCCAGCGGTGGGCTAGGGCGACGGGGGGCTTGGGAGGCAGTGGGCTTGGGGACGGCGGACTTGGGAGGTGGAGGGGAATGGTGATGTCGGTGCCTGGGGAGGGGGCAGGGAGTTTGACTGCGGTGGGAATGGGAAACGGTGGCAGCGGCTACTGATGGCGCCCGGCCCGCGGAGCCCTCCTTCGGCGGAGGAAGCCCCTGGCGGCGCTCGGCGGAGGAGGCCCCTGGCGGCGCCCGGCGGAGGAGACCTCCAGACGGAGGAAGCCCCTGGCGGCGCCCGACGGAGGAGCCCTCCTGGCGGCGCACGGCGGATGAGGCCCCTGGCGGCGCCCGGCCGAGGAGGCCTCCTGGCAGAACGCGGCAGAGCCCCTGGCGGCGCGTGGAATCAGGATCCACTGGTGGCCGGCGGCGTCACTCTCTGCTCGATCTGTTTTTTTTTCTCAGAGTCGCGTGGGAGAGAAGAATGGGGATGGGTTCGGCAGCCTGTTTTACTGAGCCCAATTAGCATTTTAGCTCCCGCGCACACCACTGTTTTGGCGCGCGGTCTCCCGCCAACACTCGCGTATGTTTCGGTGCATAGCCCTTCGACGACACTTCCACAGTGGTTTGGTTAGGCTACGACGACAGGAGCTCTGTCTGAAAACTTTTGCAGACACTTTTTAGGTTGGCAGGACAAACGCCGACACATAACGTGTAGCCTTACACCGTTATTGGCGACAGTTTACGTGACCCTAAAAAGGTATAGCATTGCCAACACTTTAAGTGTTGTCAAAAGCTTGGTTTTACCAACACATAACTGTAGGGAAAGGTAGGTTATGGTGTAGTGCGCTCTAATGGTCTCAATTCTCCGGCGAAGGTTCTCTTGTCTTCTGAGCTCACTTACATATGGGAAGTAGACTCGGCAAAGGGCAGTATATTATACCCTAGGTTACGAGCTACATCTAGCACAAATCATTAGGCGGGCCCATATATAACCCGAAATGTTTTTGTTGAAAATGGCATGACATCTATTGTTAGCTCTAGTGGTTTCTATGACAAGGGTTATATTGCCCTCTCAGCTCGTATCTAGGCTGTGAAGATGGCACGGCGTTTGAGCGTCTAGACAAACATGTCGTATTATGCTCTGTTAGATCTTGTTTGGCAACAGTCCTGTTAGCTTTAGGTGCCGCAATATTTGCAGTGGATCTCCAAGGAGAAAGTGAAGCTAAAAGAACTAGTTTTGACTAGATCCTAGTTCATTCTTAGGAGAGAGAAAGTGAAACGATTCCTCGTGATAACATCTACGTCAGCTTGATGGACTGAGCGTCGTCCGTGACGGCTGGTAAGTGTGCAGTATTCCACCCGGATTCTGTAGTTCCTTGGGTCCTTTTAGCAAGTGTGTATATATACAGGCGGCGCATGGGCACGTGTCCGGCCCTCAAGTTTCCACGCCATTTCGTTTGTCGACCGAAAGGCAGCTCCGCCGTCGTGCCTACAGGGAGCTAGCTCATACGAGAGGTGCAATGCATTCGGCCACGCGAAGAATCCTTTTTCAGTCTTCGGCTCGGTTCTGTTTGTTCGTTGCCTTCGTCCGTACGGCAAGTTCGTACGTACAGGTCGATCTGCAGGAGCTGGATCCATTCATCCAGACGGGACGGACGCACGGCACGCCTGTGACTGCGTTTAGTTCCCAAATTTAGAGCGCTAAAAGTTACTGTAGTGACACTGTAGCATTTCGTTTGTATTTAGTAATAATTGTTTAACCGTTTACTAATTTGGCTCAAAACGTTCGTCTTGCAAAGTACAACCAAAGTGTATAATTAGTTTTTTTTAATTTTATCCACATTTAATACTCCATTTATATATCGCAAGTTTAATGTGACGAGAAAAATCTTTTTTTATAGTGCACTTTTCAATAAAACTAAACACAGCCTCTGATTGACGAAGCTGTAGAGTGAGAACGTCTAGAATGCAGTGTACGGTACGATCAGTATTTTTTTTGTTGGATCATAAAAATGCTAGCGTATGCATATATGAATATGAATAAATAAACGGAGGAGAATTCGGGAGCAAATTGGTTGCGAATATATTAGGCTGGAATTCGATTGTTCGCTGTGATTCTGTGGGTTCACACATGGCCGACGGATTGATCACCACAAATTGGTCTGACCACAACTCCACAGGTGTGCGTCCAGATCGTTGGCTGCGGTGCCACTGTGAATGTGATTACCCGTGGTGGTCGCTGTATACTAATAACAATGATAATACTCGTATAGTCGTAATTGCAGTAATAAGTAATACTACAGTAATTACCTACCAGCAGCGGTTCTCCACCGCGACAAGCATAACCAGAAAGTTGTGGGTGTGTTTAGTTCGCGAATTTTTTTGGCTTTGCTTACTGTAGCACTTTCATTTGTATTTGTTAATTAGTGTCTAACCATGGATTAATTAGGCTCAAAAGATTCGTCTCGTGGTTTTGTACCAAACTGTGTAATTAGTTTTCTTCGTCTACATTTAATGCTCTATACATATGTCTAAACATTCGATATGACGGAGAATCTTGAAAATTTTTAGAAACTAATCATGGCCTGTAGCAAAATCCGAATTGGGCGTTGTCTTTGTCCCAACGCGTTTTCTCCTGGATCCAAGCCTCCTCCTTTATACACGTGCGTTAAAAGGTTCAGGTGCAGTACTGACGACCGGGGCCTACCACTAGTTTACTTGTTGCATTGAGGTTCCTTTCGTTTTGCATCTTTGCCTGGTGGACACCTGGCAGAAAGTAATCTTCTTCTTTCTTCTCCGATTAGGCAAAACAAATTCATAGTTTTTTGTGTTTTTTTTCTTTTGCATCGTAGGTTAGTTCACAGTATTCGATAGCATTTGTAAACCACGCATTCCTTTATTTAAAAAGGAACTTCAATTTCACAAGGGAAAAATGTCTAAACAATTAGACAACCCTGTTCTACTGCACTACTTCAGCGGTGTTTTTCAGCGAACGAACAATGTTTTTCTCTTGTAACAAATCAGCGTAAGCATCAGTATTAGCCAAATTTCAGCGAAACGAACAATGTATCCCCACCTCTAGGTCATAAAACAGCTCCCTCGACATTCTCAAAGCCACACATCCAATCATCCATTGACGAGAAGAGTTTACAACTTGTACAGTTTCACATATACTATTGCATTCCGGGGATCATTCGTGCTTCCATTCTTCTCTAGTGGCTCACCACCTTCTTGAACACTGAGTACTACTACCAAAAGTACTTGAGTGGCGGGCGTTTTGGATTCATGGAGCCAGGCAAACCAACCACGTGTGTTAAATGGTATATTTTGTTCTGTTATTTGCAAATCGATTAACAGAGGTGGACTTATTAAGTGGTCTATCTCTGTTACTACAATTTAATAGGGGTGTAAATGGTATATATATGAATAATGTGTCAAAGAATGGATGGGTTTCTGCCTTTTGAATTTGGTTATCCGGAATCCAGTAGCTAAGTCTGCCGACATGCATGATACAAGCAAGATGTCGGCGTTTCTTATCCAAAGCTTCATGAACAAACAAGTAACATTGTGACCATAAAGTATATATGTTCGCACACGTGGAGAAATCATTCGTCGCTTCATCATATATCTTGCGAGGCGCGACGACTACACGCCTGTCTTTATTTGCCGGCCGGTCGTCTCCATTGGTTTCATCCATCATACCGTATCACATATATTATTGGTCCCTCAACAAGTTGACTCTCTGGGTTTCTTGTTCGCCTCGCCTGGACAGAGAAATTAAAGCCAGTTTTCCTTTCAAGATCTTCACGACACAATGATCTCCATTATTATATTGATAATCCGTACGTCGTTATGGAGAGCTTGTGTGATCTAGTGTTTTCATTAGTCCGTCCGTATGGTTGGTACTGGTAGCTCGTCGTAACTTGGCCTCGTGCGCAGTGGCTGCAAAGCGTGTCCTCATAATAGGGTTAAACAAAATTGTCCTATTTTACTCCAAACGAGTCAAACAATGTCAAGTTTAATCAAATCTATATAAAAAAAGTTTATGATACTAAATACACACCATTTTATTAGATTAATTATAAAATATATTTTTATAGTAAACCTATTGAGAGACATAAATGCACTGAT
The DNA here is from genome assembly GCA_038087645.1 of Saccharum hybrid cultivar R570. Lineage (NCBI taxonomy): Eukaryota > Viridiplantae > Streptophyta > Magnoliopsida > Poales > Poaceae > Saccharum > Saccharum hybrid cultivar. The sequence goes on from JAQSUU010000733.1 coordinate 4,051,679, forward strand.
CCTATTTTTATAAATCTGATCAATTTTAGGAATGACTAGTTTGGAGCCTAGAAATACATCCTTTTTTTTGGGGGGGGGGGGGGGGACTGAGGGGTACTATCTTTGGTTCCATATGTATTCAGAAACATGAATTGTGAAAACATTGGCATATATAGTCTTTGGAATACAATTTAGACTAAGATTTTTTTTGTTATAATGTGTACTAAAACCAGGGGCATAAAACGTACTGCTTAAGGCTAAACTACCTATATATCATTCCAAAAAGATCCTTGTACAAAAAGGCAGTTTCTAAACAATTATTAGAACAGTAGATTGCACTGATTTAAGACGTAATGGAATTTTTGTGCAAAACACAAGCTATCATCGGCGGTTAGTGACTACACGAAGCTATGAACGGATAGTGATAAACTTATCATTGCTAATTTCAGCACAGTGATTGCGTGTTCTGGCGTAGTATCCTAGTGTACCATTCAGGTCCCGTATATGTTTTAGGCCCCCTTGCATGCGTTTAAATATGTTTAGGTCCCCGTGAAACCTGCTGGAGTTCTTCTCAAAATACTAATCTTTTTGGTCGTTATCCCTATCCAGACATGATCGTCGTGGCCTCGTGGGGAAGTTTCGTTACTCAAAGTTGCATGGACGCGCGGCATCAATGGCCACACGTAGAGAAAGTTTCAATATATAATATAATAATGTTGGGCCAGCTCAACTATGATATCAAGAAAAGTGTCGCCGATAAGCACGTTCCTGAGACTAGCTAACAAGCACCGGTTTGCGTCTCTATCCATCCCACGGTATTGTACAAGATATCTTACACATTGTATAATATGATTACATCGTTTTGATTGACTGCATATCCCTGGATTTCTTGTTCAGCAGGAAAGAAGAACCCGGTACGTGCGTGTTTCTTGAGGTTTGAGAAGAAAGAACCAGGATGGAGGACCCGTGCAAGCAATACACGCGCTACTTATGCATTGACATGACTTTCTACCGTGCCATCACGGAGACCCGCAATAAAATAATACAGTAGGTAATACTGTAATACATAGGCAGTTTAGTTTTATCATAAGTTAAATTTCAACTTTAATCAAATTTGTAAGAAAAAACTAAAATCTCAAGCATCGAATTAGTGATTAAATCACCCATTAACTATGTCCTTCTAATGTTTTTTTTCTGGCATTGTCAATGTTAATATAATTTTGTATATAGTCAGTAAAAGTTAGAAAAGTTTCAGAATTATTATGATAAAATTAAAACAACCTATATATTTTGGAATGAAGGGAGTACAAGTTTTTTTTAAAGTTTTTTAAATTAATGTTTTCTTACTGAACTAGCAAACATGTCGATACATTACAACAAGATTGAAAACGCTACTAACATTCATGGAAGACGATGACAAAAATGTTACATGTCTATTTATGTTTTATTCTTTCTATAAACTTTATTTTAGAGCTATAATTTATTTTAGTCAAATTTTGCTCAAGGACACCGCTGAAACAGGGAATATGTTGTAGGACATTGTCAACTCGGTAATTGGCATAGTACCATCATGAAAACTAGGTTACTTGCCACATGATACTGCAGTCATTAAAATATTTACTCCCGTGGTTTGGCAGAGAGAAAGGAGTGTGAATAGATAATATTGCCACAGCAATTGTCTTCCACCTCCTGATTCCATCCTTCTCTCTTCTCCGTCCTTTTGGACGCCTACCGCACCATGCCATCCTCTCCTCTTCGGCCACATGGTCAGCAACGCCTCCCGGCCATCTCCCGTGCACCTCGGCCCTTTGCCCCGTGCCTCAAGCCTCCTAATACTGTCCTACAGCCGTCCCTACCCATCTTCAACAGTTGCCTGGTCTGGTCGTCCACTACCGTTACCGCAAGCTAGGCGAGCATGCATGCCTCGGCTGTCGGCGCCACAGCTGGCTCATGGCCTGACCCCGCTTTGCCTTGTCCCTTGCCGGCAAAGGCAGAAGCCCCATGGCCATGTCGGCCCTCATTGTTTCCTTCCGCTCATGTTCCCACCCTCTTGGCCCCTCCGCATTGTCGCTCTGGCTCCTAACTACACACTACCACTCCTACCCCTGCCCTCGCTCGCCCCTCCAAGCCGTCGACACCCAGGCTCTCCACTGCTGTCGGCGCAACAACAATAGTGCCGTTGCCGGTTCTAAAAGGTTCAAACGGTTCAATCAAACCGTGAACCAAGACCTTCGCTATTTCAGTCTCCAGTGCAGTCCTAATAACTATGATGAAAAGATATAGAGAACGATGTTTTTAAGTGAGTCTTCAAATAATAATGATTTAGAGTATGAGTTTAAGAAAGACCCTTCAGATGCTTTTTGCCAACTTTATAAATTGATTTCTAGATACAGGTTGTTCTAGAAACCATTTGTAGAGACGGTTATTGACAGAGTCGTATCCGCCTAAAAAGAATGGCACCTCTAAAAATAATTGACGTAGCAGTGGTAAGCATGCATGCAATTCCATTTTCTTTTCATTTTCTGGAGATTTCATAACTCTGTTAACCAACAATCACATGGAACGCTGATGTTACGGTTACACAGTATATGTGTTGGAATTGGAGAGCACCGCAAGATTACAAACGTGTGACTTAGTAGTTCGGTCGGGAGTTGACCAGACGGCAGACGATCGACGACTTAGAAAGCAATGTTGCCGTTGAGCTGCTGCAAACTTGCAGTGGTGTCCACTGTCGAAAGGAAGCAGTGGCGACGACTAGTACTATTACTCAATCTCCATCACTGCTGAAACGGACTTGGTCGTACGCTTTTAACTACTCCTAGCTAGTAGTACCCCGAACGCATCTGCCAGTGTATTATTGTGTACTATACTAGTATAGATCATGCATTACATTACTCTTGTCATATCTGAATTTGGAGTAGGCAAACACATGGGGACACATTGCAATAATGCTTCAGTTGAGCCATCAAGCTTCATTGACTCTCATGTCACGGTTTGAAAAGTTGAAAGAAATCTGGGAAACCTAGCAAACAAAAATCACGTGCAGATCGACACGCATGCATAATCTCTAGAGCCTACATGTGAGTAGAGTAGAGTGTACGTCATTGTGGTGTCGTAAGAAGGGCAAATTTTTTTTTAGAAGGGCAAATTTATTGATTGCTGTAATCATATATCATCAAAAAGCTCTAGGAGACTTGTCAATGTTAGATTAGTCCACATATATAGATAGCTCGAGTTGACTGGACGCCGTGCTCAGAAACTTAGAGAGCAATAATAAAGTTGGGTCCAGTTTATGGTCCTCATGTTAAGCCTAGCTTGAACATCCGATTTGCATGATCTATCTTCCGACATGCAAGGGACAGAGATGGTGAAGCGTGTTGATCGTAAATTTGTAATTAGGATATTTAGCCGCTTTGTTTATCGCCGGTAGAAACCATGGGAATATATGGGCTTGGCCCGATAGAAATTTCCAATAATTCTGAATATCTCTCACAAACTCATTCGTGTGTGTAAATAGGGAAGCGGGGAACTTTAGTCTTGCCTTGCTAGTTAGAGTGGAGGTTGCTACATAAATAATTATATGTGAAACCCCTCTATTTCATTGACATTGTTTCATTGAGATTAGAGTGGGGGAAAGAAAAAAAAGAAATCCACATGCGCGCCCTAGCTTGCCTCACCCGGCGTGAGCACAGTTCATGTTGAATGGTCGTCTGTGGGAGTGTGACCTCCTTTTGCAGTTTTAATTTTTGTTTGTTGGCCTCTATGTTTGCAAATAGGAATTCTAAAAACACTTTAGATCATGATTGTGAACAGGATCGTGTGGGACTGCCCTAGATAAGCAATAAATCAGCTAACGCCAGACACGTCCATTCGATTTATTGTTTTGCCTCTTTTTTCGATGTTGCGTTACAAACCTCTCCACCCTGAGAACCTGCATGCACAGGCAATTGGGAGAGTAGGTCTCCGGAATCCTTATTCTTGCGATCAAGCACCAGGAGGTTTTTGGGAAGCACTTTCGCGTGACTGCTCCCAGCTTCCATGAAGGCTCGTCTTCCATGGGTGTACGTGTCGGGACGTCACCACTACCACCAGCAGCTTCACTTCATCTTCAACAACAACATTTTTCCATTGCTAATCGATGACCTCGTACCACCAGTCACGGTGTCTACTCCATCTACAAAGGCAATGTACACACATCGTGATTCGATCTGTTACTTCAAAGTACTTACTGGTTCATAGTCATGCTTCTGTTTGCATTGATGTTAATCGGTTCAACTAGTATATTAGATTTGTACATGCTAATATCTAAGATCATTATAATTTACATTTTGAAATTAATCATGAAATTGTCTAATTATTCAATAGTCACAAAAACTTATTGGCCGTCTTTTGAATTAACTATGGCTAGTTTTATCAATGCACTCAGGCCGATTTTTTTTTCTGTGTGCACTTCAAGAGGTAGCAAGTAAAAGCCATGCTCTGGCTGCAGGTCATGAAAATATTCTAGGTTAGTGCTAGCATGCCGGTAGGAAACATTGTTGATGAAGACAAAAAAATTCGAGGAAGCTAAATACTTTATCTTTGTGGGATGTGTTCTTGCTGACCGTCTAATAGATGTGTACCAACACATAGAAGACGGGAAGAAATTGTGGGATGAACTAAATGTGAAATTGTGCGTATCAGATGCAGGTAGTAAGCTCTGTAGCATGGAGAGATTTCATGACTATAAGTTGGCGTGGGTAGCTGATCTATGTTGAGCAAATGTTGTTTTAAGACCCAAGCCAATAAACATTGAGACTAAGCCACCAAATTGCTCATGCCTTGTACGCCCTCAAGACATTATATATCACTTAGGACCTTTCTAGATACACAAAGCTAATTATTAGCTAGTTAAAAGTAGCGGAGTTACGCCTGGGCCATCCAAATAGGGACAAATATGTGGACTAAATTATTAGCCAAGCATCCAACTAGTTGGTCAACCACAACTAATTAACTTTAGCTAATTTTTGGTCCTAATTAGTGTTGAATTTAATGTGGGTCACGACCATTTTAATTAAATTAAATTAAATAAATCTTAAGGCTCATATTAAATGGTTAGGTGCATAATATAGTTTGAGTCCCACATGAGATTTTTTATTATATGTTGACTGAACTTAAATAGATGAGGCATGTGTGCTCATATTGGTGTGCCCCATACACATGCATCGCTGCCGACGTGAGCACGATGTGCACGAGCTCATGACGTGCTGAGCAATGCCATGACACGATGTGATGTGCAACACCAACCCTCCTCCCCCTCCGCCCCCCCCCCCCCCCCCCCCCCCCCCCAAGGTTTTGCCAGCCGGTTGATGGAGGCATAAAATGAGCAGTTATCGGTGTTGAAACCATCATTTGTTTCACAGCATAATCATGCTAGAGTTTCTGTCTGTTACAGTAGATTGGAAGAGCAAGGCTTCAAACCATGCCTGTTTCTACGACACCTACTCTGGTGTTTGAGGGCGATTTGCTTGTTGGGAGTATCTACGCGTGATTATTGGCTACAATCGACTACATTCTCATGGCCACCTGTTTCTGTCGATCGGTACCACTGCGACGTCTTCTTCGTGGAGACTAGTACACTACTACAGATTCAGTCATCAGTACCGGCCACATCACTGCCGAAATTAAGACAACCGCCAGTGATAACCCTTCACTGCCGGTTCTAGGCTCTGACAACCAGAAAATAATTAGGGGGTGCGAGAACCGGCAGTGATGACTACTATCACTGCTGGTTTGTGCCTCCCGCCGGCAGTGATGACAACTCCACTTATCACTGCCGGTTCAAGCCAAGAACCGACAGTGATTTGATTCTATCACTGTCGGTTCTAGGATAGAACCGACAGTGATGAGCCTGACAGCACAAAAAGGTTGTAGCCGTCATCTTCTTCCTCCACTCTTTTATCCCGAGAACAGAGGCACGCGTTTGGGCCACTCCCTCCAATGTTGCGGTCGCCCAAATCCGTGAAGCTACCACTTGGATTTGGAAGAATGGCTTGATCTTTTTGCTTTAAGGTTAGTAACCAGCCTCCATTCCTTCGATTTTGTTGCTTAATTAGCTTTGTTTTGATGGCTATAATGCTTGATTCTCATTCTTATTTCTCCATTCTTCTACAGAGCACTTTTCTAATTCATGGCTATAATGCATTGTTAGTATGTGATGTTATAATTGGTTCTTAGGAGTAGAGTAGATTCTTTTACAATGTTGATGAGTAAATTAACCCATGTGTCACCAAACAATGCATTGTTTGGAGCAGTAGTGGTGGATCTACAGGGGGCTGGGTGGGCTCCAGCCCCCCTAATGACTTGATTTACTACTAGAAACACTGTAGCAAAAATCTCAAATCACCATTAAATCTTCATGCAAATCAACATCTCCATTGTTTTTTAGCCCCCCCTTCATTATCATCCTGCATCCGCCACTAGTTTGGAGCTACATTGTTGTTCATGATCATGTCTCCAATTTTAGTATTTTTTAAATTAATGTCTCTATTTTTATGTGGCATGGAGTAGAATAATTGTTCTACAATATTGTGCAATAATTATTTTTTATGGGGCTGTGATTTTTAATTTATATGGGCATTGTTTGGAGCTACATTGTTATTCATGATCATGTCTCCAAATTTAGTCTTTTTTTAAATTAGTGTCTCCATTTGTATGTTGCATGGAGTAGAATAATTGTTCTTCAATATTGTGCAATAATTGTTTCTTATTAAAACTTTCCTATGTTTCCTCTGCCCGGCCCATTTTACCTGTGCAGACATGGATCGAGGGTGGATGTACGATCTGTCATGTACAGACCAACGGTACTTGACGGGCATCAACGATTTCATCAAGCTCGCTAGAGCCAATGCTGGGGACTCACAGCCTGTATTCTGTCCATGCAAAGATTGCAAGAATACGAGAAAATGGGGCGACGTGGAGCATATACGATTGCACTTGATTACCAGGGGGTTCATGAGAGACTACACGATTTGGACTTTGCATGGGGAGGTTGGTCAAAATGTTGCACAAGAAAACAATGATGATGTGCCCATGCCTAGCGTATCCCTAAACGCATTTCTGCCTATTGATGATTACCAATGCTACACAGTACCTGTGCCTACCAACGATAATGTGTTTAGGAATACATTAGTTGACGACACAGAGGAAAATGATGGCATTTCACAGTTTCTACATGATGTGCATGTCGGATTCCTTAGTGCTACACAGTTGAAAAAACTGGAGATCATGAGAAAGGATGCAAAAACACCATTGTATCCGACCTGCCCAATAAGCAAACTGGAAGCCAACATCATGCTATTAGAGTTCAAATCAACGAATGGATTGAGTGATAAAGGCTTCGATAGCTTGTTAGGTATACTACATAAACTGCTCCCGAAGGGTAGCGAGTTACCAGAAAAGACTTACCTGGCCAAGCAAATGATTTGCCCAATCGGCCTCGAGGTTGAGAAAATACACGCGTGTTCCAACGATTGTATATTGTACCGTGGAGAAAAATACAAAGACTTGGATGCGTGTCCCAAGTGTAAAGCTCCCCGATACAAGCAAGGGCCGTCAAATCAGGGAAGCAAGACCAGAGGAGGGCCCATAAAGGTCGTATGGTATTTTCCTATAGCTCCACGAGTGCATAGGTTGTTTGCAAATGCAAAGTCAGCCAAACTGTTGCGTTGGCACGGCGAAGAGCGTAAGAAAGATACAATGTTGAGGCACCACGCCGACGGGTCGGACTGGAGGACTATCAACACTATGTTCTATAAGAACATCGGTGGAGAGGTAAGGCATCTTTGGATAGGTTTGAGCACAAATGGGATGAATCCGTTTGACTAGGTTAGAAGCAATCATAGCACTTGGCCAGTGACGCTATGTATATACAACCTTCCACCCTGGCTTTGTATGAAACGGTCATACATCCAGATGCCACTACTAATCCAAGGGCCAAAACAACCTGGTAATGATATCGATGTGCTTCTACAACCAGTGATCGATGAACTACTACAGATGTGGGAGACGGGTGTGAAGGATGTTTGGGATGAGTACAAAAAAGAACATGTCATGATAAAGGTTATACTTATCGCTACAATCACTGACCTGCCAGGGCGAGGTTGCTTGTCTGGAGAGAAAACAAAAGGATACACTGGGTGTGTCGAGTGCTTGGACGAGACTGATGCTATACATCTACCAGAAAACAAGAAGATGGTCTATATGGAACACCGTAGGTTCCTACGAAGGGATCACCCTTACCGCATGAATAGAAAAGATTTTAATGGGACTACTGAGAAACGTGGACCTCCAAAGTATCGAGACGGGAAACAGATACTTAAACAAGTAAGCAAACTCACAGATGTTGTCCTTGGGAAGGGGGAAGGTGCAGTACCAGCGCCAGCCGGTAGTATAGGAGCCGAGCGAGGGCTAGAACGCAAAGAGAAGAAGAGCTCCAAAGGTTTCGAAAGGAAATCGAAGATAGCATGGAAGCACAGATAGCTGCTCAAGTTGATGCACGAGTTATGTTAGCTATGCAATCCATGTGTTCGACACAACCGCAGCCTATCCTGACTTTGAATAGCCCAGTGCCCAAGGGTCGCAGTAGCTGCGGCTCGACCCCTATGCTTGACGAAGAAGAGGTCAATGCTCCTCATCCGGTGGACAACATTGTAACAGAACCGACCAAATTATAAGAGCACAAGTACGAAAACAAGCACCGAAGCGCTCAAATTTTCAAACTTGAGCCCATATAATCCCGGTAGTCAATCGAAATCACGAAGGATTTCAAACCAAACTGCTTACAACCAGGATCGCATCATTCAACATACAACATCATACGATACATTTCGCAAGTAGTCCAGAAATAAGTTTACACCACGGAGTAGCAAATATTACAAACCAAGTTTGAAAGTAGCGGAAGCATAACACACACATTAGTTAATTAAATACTGCCAGTCTGGATGATCGACATCTCGCAAAAGCATGAGGAAAGTACATAAAGACGATCACGCCCTTGTGATCTAGTCATCATCACCCGCAGGGTGGAGACACGTCTTGCAGAATCCCTGATAAAGCATGTCATCTGCAACAGGAGGGAATAAACCCTGAGTACTGGAATGTACTCAGCTAGACTTACCCGTCGAAAACCAGAAATAAGACGACACCAAGGTTTATGCAGGGCTTACACAAGAGGCTAGCTGACACCACATTTTGCATAAAGGCATAAGTAGTTGAAACTCTTATAACCTGTACTAGCAGTTATTTTTAGCATTTACCTGTCATCTATCTTAGCACCTGTACTAAACATACACTTGATTATAATCAAACAACATGATTATTATATCCATAGCAGGTATATCATTATGGCAATATTGTATCATTCCCTTAACCACCAGTTCATTTAATGAGTTCTACGTTGCCGCTGCTCAAGTCAAGTGCTCACTAACCGGGAGCGACGGCGATTCGAATCGAATTCCTATCCAGCTGGAGGGGTATTTCTAACACTCACCGTGCAGACCCCTGCCAGGGTCGCACAGGCCACCTTGTCATATGATTCAGGAATCGCGGGTCCGAATGATGTCGCGACCCCAAGGGCGACACTCTGCCAGGTGATAGGGACTCTAACCCCCCCTTGGTCTCACGCCAATGACCCCAAGCACATACTTTCTCTCCTCCAAGAAGCAACCTACCATTCGATTCCCGGCCTGAATCACATTACTCGGCTTCGCGGTCGGAACGACTTATCCGGCCAACTAAGTGTTAGACTGCGTTCAACATGACTCAAGGACGTACAGCGAATCGGTCCTTAAACGACTCAGACGGGCATAGCTCCACACCCAAGACGTGAAGTGTCTTGCGGCTGTACTATCGAACTCCCGCCCGGTCTCAATTTCATTTTTAAGCATGGTTCCATTCGCGATAGCCATAGAGCCACTCGTGACTCCTTCCTACATCTCGCGGATGACCGGAAATCACCCGACTTCTACCGTACTAAGCAGGGCTAAGCATTGACACGTGCCTAAACCTAATATAGGATTAAGTACGATATCTGGACAAGGACAGGTGTAATGCAACAAGTGTTTTCATATAACTCCTACAACTTAATGCAGTAAACAATTAAAAGTACTCAAGATATATATTTATAAAACGATGGGTTCAGCATGCACCGGGGCTTGCCTTTCAGAAAAGTTGCAGGCCTGTGGTCAGGGCACTCGGGTAGACCTTCTGACAGAGCTTCGTCGCCGGCTGGTTCCTCGGGCTCCTGCTGCTCCTGGCTCTCCTCCGGAATTACTGGCTCGAATTCGAGGAGTGTCACCCCCTCCGGTGCACCTATTGCATGAGTGCACAATAAATATAATGGATGCATAAATGGGTGCAACATGCTCGGAATGAAATGCATTTCAGAAATAAAAACGATAATCTAATCAAGTTACTTTATTAGTACGTGCAAATCTCTTCTCCGGTGGAGAAGTACTTACCTAAGTTACTTAACCTAAGATAAAGTTGCTCATCCTCAGTTAAGGCCCTAACACCTAACAATTACAAAAGTAGCATGTCTTAGGATATCTCACCATAACAATCAGCAAAACACCACAGTAAGCATTCTGGACAGCAGCTACGTGTTTTTATCACAACTGGAGATTTATAATTTCAAAAGATATGATTTAAGACAATCTGGAAAGCCTAAGAAATGTACTACAATTCATTTTCAGACCTCAACTCCAAACTCCTAAGTTTTCCATGTCAAACTTCACAAGTTCCAGAATCTGTCCTCTCCAAAACAGAGAGTAGCAGATTTTGAACTGCCACTTTAAACAACAGTAACTCTCAAACTACTAAGCCAAATGCTTCTAAATTTCAACACAAGCTAGTTCACCAAGTTTACTCCAACTTTGGTATTTACAAGTTGTCCAGCAACCCTTTTTATCAAAGCCAAATTTAGAGTTACTACTTAACTGTCCAGAAAACCTAAAATTACAAAGGTTAAATATTTATTGATGTAGCAAACATTCTCTCAAACCAAACTAATGCTACTATAAGTTCACAAATATCACAAAGACACCAGAAAGTAAGGTGTGCCCACCTAGAACATTTATATAAACCCATTTCTCAATTTACTTAAGTAATTAAGTAGAATTTTAAACATATATGTAAACTGCTCCCAAAATTCTACAAAAATTACAGAGGACTCTTTGACCCAAAAAGAGACCACAGTAAAAATTTGAACAAGTTTTATTCACAGAAACTCCCTACACAAAATTCACAAGCTAATAAGGCTGATTTTTGCATAATTAGGAAACCCTATTGAAAAGTGTCAAACAACAGATTTCATATTTTTCTTAGACACTTTAAGATACCAAGACATTCTCCAAAAAGTTATATGAACATTGCACATGTAGAAAAATTACAAAATTCATTTAAGTATTTCCTAGAATCACAAGATAGCATTATAACTTGGAAATTAATTAAGCACTGATGCCCAAATTTTTACCAGAGCTAGGACTAGCATAGAGTAACCTACCCATCAAATTTTATGATTTATGGAACACTACAGCTCAAGTTATAAATTTAACAACTTTGCATGCATTCCAAAACACATTTAAAGGATCTATTAAATTCTCCTAAAAATTAAACACCACATTCCAGATTTATATTTTTCTAAAATACTACACATCATGTGGACCCTAATAAAATTTATCTCATGATTTTTGGATCCTTAAAACCCTAGATCTACATTTTTCCAACTTGTACAAAAATCAGTGACAAAATAATAAAAATGAATTTCATTTCGGATGACTGGGCCGGCCCGGAAGAACTCGGCCCACGACTCGCGCGCGCGCGGCCTGCTCGGCCGTCCCGCCCGCGCTTGGCAACTGACAGGCGGGCCCCCGCAGTCAGGGACAGAGGAACAGGGGAGGCGGAGACCCGCGAGCTCCGACGAGCTCGAGCTCGCCGGAGAAGGGCTCGCTCGGCCAATCGGACACCGCCTCGTGTTCTCCGTCACCCGGTGCGTCGATTGGTGCTCGTGGAACGGATGGGGATGGGGTGGAAGGGGCTTGTCACCGCGAGCGGCGGCCGGTGGTGTCCGGTGGCGGCGCGCCGTCGCCGGTGAAGATGCACGGTGCGGTCCAGGCTCGGTGCGAGCTTCACCGAAGCTAGGCGGTTCCATTTTGCTAAGAAGGGAGGACGGAGAGAGACCCGAAGCACCCCGACCACGGTGAGGTCCCATGGCGGGCTCCGGCGACCTCTCGGAGATGGGGAAGAAGGAAATGCGGCTCACCTCGAGTCAAATCACGGGCTTCGGTGGGTCCAGGAGGTGGAGGGTGGTGAGGCGAAGAGATTGGCGAGGTCAGGCGAGCGGTGGTGCGGTGGTGAGTGCGCGAGAGCTCGGAGACAGCTACGGCGGCAATGGTGTCTCCGGCTTCCGCCTCGGTTGCACACGGGAAAGAAGGAAAGGGCTGGGCGGCTTAGGCGAGGCAGCAGGGACCTCTTCTACATGTCGAGCAGCTGGCCGCGACGCCAGGTCGCGCGCGGCGCGTGGAGGGACACGCGGCGGCGACGGTCTGTGGCCGGTCGGCCACTGACGAAACTGAACCCGAGTTCAGCGATGCCATCGGCAGTGACTGACAGCGTGTTTTCGAACGTGATTAACTTCTAAACCAGCCGGTTTCAGTCCAAGGTGGCAACATCAAGTTTGTAGAGCTATGTGAGGGCAACAAAATTGTCAATTGGAGCTTAGACTGGTTCGGCCTATATTTCAAACTACATGGCCTCAAAGTAGTGCACGATAAAACTGAAACCGGGTTTCAGTTAACAAAGCCGACTGACAGCCCAAGTTCATGACATGATAACTCTTGAACCATTGAGAACCAGACTTGGGTGATGTTGACAAAGTTGTAGGGTTACATGTGATCTACAAGTTTGTCAATATGAGTGAAAGCTGGTTTGGCCTGGTTTGCAAACTACAAGCTCCTAAAGTAGGCATCAGCAAAACTGTAGGGTCAGATTCCAGACTTAGAAAAATTCTAAGTCTTGGAGCTACCTCTCTACTGCCTTGTGGGCCACTTTTTGAGCATGTTCTGGTCATTTTCATGAGATGGCCATATTAGAACTTTTGTTCCTCATGAAATTCTCTACAACTTTGCTTAAGAGCACTCCTTCATGCAAGATCTCTAAATTGGACTTTTTAATTGGTCAAACCAGAGCACTCTAGGGTTCCAAACTTGGTCAACCACATTTGAAAGGGCAATTTGGTAATTTTGGTCAACATGAACATTGTTCCAAATGTTATCCTAAGTATAACTAAGGTGTTGTAGGTCATGATTGGCTACCTTACCTTTTTGTTACACCAACTGTCAAGCACTTCATGAAATAAATCAAACTAACCCTAGAATAGTTACATGTGTTGCATCACATAAAATAACAAACATGAATGATGCATGCTTATGTTTATGCCATGCAAATGCAATGCAATTATGGAGCTAAACACTTGAAGTGTTACAGCCCTCCCCCCTTATAAAAATCTCGTCCCGAGATTTGGAAAGCGTACCATTTTTCATAGAATTCTTTATAACCATCCCGCAAATAATCCTCCCGTTCCACGTAGCATCACTCTCACTTCCCTGATTACTCCACATCACTTTGTACCACTTAACCACTTTACTTCTAGTTACTCGTTCCTGAGTATCGATCACTCGGACTGGCTTTTCTTCATAGGTTAGGTCGGATTCCAGCCTGATATCACCTAAAGGAACTTGTTCCTCAGGAACTCGAAGACACTTTTTAAGCTGAGATACATGGAAAACGTTGAATATGGCACTCATTTCAGGAGGCAACTGGATTTTGTATGCAACAACTCACTCTTGCCTATGATCTGGAAAGGACCCACGTATCTTGGTGCAAGTTTCCGCTTAACACCAAAACGTTGGACACTCTTCATTGGAGAAACTTTCAAATACACGAAGTCTCCAACTTCAAACTCGAGTGGTTTTCTACGACGATCAGCATAACTTTTCTGTCTAGCTTGGGCTGCAGCCATATGTTTTTGGATGGTACGGACTTGTTCCTCCGCTTCATGAACAAAATCAATACCATAATACCTTCTCTCCCCAGCTTCTACCTAGTTAGTGGAGTTCGACACTTTCGACCGTACAAAGCTTCGAATGGGGCCATCTTAATACTCTCTTGATAACTGTTATTGTACGAGAATTCGGCTAAAGGTAACCATTTTTCCCAAGAACCCTTGGATGAAATGACGCATGCTCGCAACAGATCTTCCAAGATTTGGTTAACTCGTTCTGTCTGTCCCGATGTCTGGGGGTGATAGGCAGAGCTTCTCACTAACTTGGTTCCCAGAAGGTGATGCAAATGCTCCCAAAAGCGAGCAGTGAACTGGGGACCACGATCAGAAACGATAGTACGAGGTATCCCATGAAGCCGGACTATCTGATTGAAGTACAACTCAGCATAGTCAGTGGGACGATAGTCCACTCTCACTGGGATGAAGTGAGCTGATTTGGTCAAACGATCAACAATTACCCAAATAGAGTTATGATTTTTGACAGTGGGAGGAAGTCCGACAACGAAATCCATACTTATCTCTTCCCATTTCCAGCCTGGAATGGAAAGTGGCTGAAGTAGCCCAGCTTTCATGTGCACAGCTTTAACTCTGCAACAGGTGTCACATCTAGCAACATATGCAGCTATCTCTTTCCGCATCTTGGTCCACCAATAAAATGGCTTCAAATCATAATACATCTTATTACTTCCAGGATGGATGGACAACTTAGAAGAGTGTGCTTCAGACATAATATCATTTCGAAGCTCCCGGTCCTTAGGCACAACTAACCTATCCTTGAACCATAGTACACCCTCTTCATCTATCCTGAACTGTGCAGTTTCTTGCTCTTTCATCTTACGCTTGATGTGGAATATACCAGTGTCAGTCTTTTGGAGTTCAATAATTCTGTTTTTGAGAGTACAACTGACAGTGATGTTGTACAAGACTGCTGGATGTAGAAGGCGAGATCGGTGAAAATCAGTTTCAACTAAGGAATGGCAATGAGATTTACGGCTTAAAGCATCCGCAACTACATTTGCCTTTCCTGGATGATAGTGCACTTGAAGGTTATAATCTTTAATCAACTCGAGCCATCTTCTTTGACGCATATTCAACTCGGGTTGGGTGAAGATGTATTTGAGGCTTTTGTGGTCGGTATAGATGTTGCAGACATTGCCCAGCAGATAATGTCGCCAGGCTTTCAAAGCATGAACAACTGCGGCGAGTTCTAAGTCATGTGTTGGGTAATTCGCCTCATGTTTCCGAAGTTGTCGAGAAGTATATGCAATTACTCGGCCTTCCTGCATCAACACACCTCCCAAACCTATGCCTGAGGCATCACAATAAACATCAAATGGTTTCTCGATATCCGGTTGTGCCAAAACCGGAGCTGAGGTTAGGAGGGTTCGCAGTTGGTGAAAAGCCGCATCACACTCAGGAGTCCAGACAAACCTGGTGTCTTTTTGCAGCAACCGAGTCATTGGCTTGGCTATTTTAGAGAAATCCGGGATGAAGCGACGATAATAGCCAGCCAAACCAAGAAAACTCCGGACCTCGTGAACCGAGACAGGAGCCTTCCAGTTCAGTACTTCCTGTACCTTGGCGGGGTCCACCATAATTCCTCCATCGGACAACACATGCCCAAGGAAAGGTACTTCACGAAGCCAGAATTCGCACTTACTGAACTTTGCATATAGTTGATGTTCACGCAGTCTTGTGAGGACTATACGCAGATGTTCAGCGTGATCCTCCTCATTCACAGAGTATACCAGGATGTCATCAATAAATACCACCACAAACTTATCCAATTCAGGCATAAACACCGAATTCATCAAGTACATGAAGTGTGCGGGGGCATTTGTCAGGCCGAAAGACATAATAAGATACTCATAAAGGCCGTATCTGGTAGAAAAGGCTGTCTTTGGAACATCTTCCGGGCGAATTTTAATTTGATGGTAGCCAGATCTTAGATCGATCTTGGAGAAAACTTTAGCTTTAGACAACTGATCGAACAAGATGTCGATGCGCGGTAGAGGGTACTTATTTTTGACAGTGACTGCATTGAGAGGTCTATAATCTACGCACATCCGCAACGACTGATCCTTCTTCTTTACAAAGATAGCAGGACATCCCCACGGCGATGAACTAGGACGAATCAACCCCTTCTTCAAAAGTTCATTCAATTGCACCTTAAGTTCAGCGAGTTCATTTGGAGGCATCCTATAGGGTCTCCTAGAGATGGGAGCCGTGCCAGGCAACAACTCAATTTTAAACTCCACATCCCGATCCGGAGGGAGTCCCGGCAAATCATCGGGAAAAACGTCCGGAAACTCATTTACTACTGGAATTTCGGCCAACGCCTTTGCTTGCACAGCATGAATTTCCCCCGACAATTCAACCTTTCTGGGAAGTTGTACTAGAAAACCCTTTTGATCTGTAGGATCTCTGAGCATAACTACCCGAGCGGATGTGTCAATGAGTACCCCATTCTGACTCATCCAATTCATGCCCAAGATAACATCTATGTCTAAACCAGGTAAAACCAATAGGGCAAGCGAATAACTTCGCCCTTCTATCTCAAACTTAAGGTTCCCCACTATTTTGTTTGTGGAAATATTCCCACTTGCAGCGCTAATACAATAACCCACACCTTCAACAGTATGCAACTTGTGTGCAAATTTAGATGCAAACTTAGGACTGATAAAGGAATGCGAAGCACCTGAATCAAAAAGTACCACTGCGGGGTGTTGGTCAACTAGAAACTTACCAGCGGTGACCACCTCACCAGATGGAATTTCCTCAATGCTGTTATAATGGGCGTGTCCCTGACGACTACCTTGGTTGACATTTTTCTTAGGGTACGGACAGTTCCTGGACCAATGGCCTGGCTTGTTACAGTTCCAGCAAGGCATATTGCTGGGAGGAACACTGGAGCTGCCTTGGCCCGCATTACTCTTTGGCAGAGCCACTGTATATGCCTTACGAAACCCAGTCTTTGCAGCAGGCTTTTTCTGCGGCGGACGGAACTTTGTATTCTGAGCAGGAGGGCGAGGAGGAGCTCTCGGGGCAGCTGGAGCTCGAGACTGTGAAGCACTCGCCTCAATGGCCCTCTTGCGGCTCTTAGAAGCAGAATAGATAGCATTGTTGTTCTCTTGAGTTAGAGCATCGCTGATGAAATCATTGAAAGTAGTACATTTGCTAGTGCCCATTGTTTTCATCAGTTTTGGGCCGAGGCCCCTTTTGAAGCTAGCAATCTTTTTGGCATCGGTATCCACAAACTCAGTGGCATACCTTGCCAGGTTGTTGAAGGATTGCAGGTATTCAGTCAAGCTTTTATTGCCCTGCGACAGCCTCATAAACTCTGTGTGCTTGATTGCCATAAGACCTGGAGGAATATAATTCCCACGGAATGCAGCCTTAAACTGGTCCCAAGCAATCGGGACATTGGCAGGTAGCGTGGAGCGATAGTGGCTCCACCAAATACCCGCAGGACCATGCAACTGGTGAGACGCATATTCAGTCTTCAGCTCATCAGAGTGGCGCAACGGAAGCGTGGTGGGCCCATAACCCACAGGTCCCAGGATCGAAACCTGGCTCCGATACCAGCTGTAACAGAACCGACCAAATTATAAGAGCACAAGTACGAAAACAAGCACCGAAGCGCTCAAATTTTCAAACTTGAGCCCATATAATCCCGGTAGTCAATCGAAATCACGAAGGATTTCAAACCAAACTGCTTACAACCAGGATCGCATCATTCAACATACAACATCATACGATACATTTCGCAAGTAGTCCAGAAATAAGTTTACACCACGGAGTAGCAAATATTACAAACCAAGTTTGAAAGTAGCGGAAGCATAACACACACATTAGTTAATTAAATACTGCCAGTCTGGATGATCGACATCTCGCAAAAGCATGAGGAAAGTACATAAAGACGATCACGCCCTTGTGATCTAGTCATCATCACCCGCAGGGTGGAGACACGTCTTGCAGAATCCCTGATAAAGCATGTCATCTGCAACAGGAGGGAATAAACCCTGAGTACTGGAATGTACTCAGCTAGACTTACCCGTCGAAAACCAGAAATAAGACGACACCAAGGTTTATGCAGGGCTTACACAAGAGGCTAGCTGACACCACATTTTGCATAAAGGCATAAGTAGTTGAAACTCTTATAACCTGTACTAGCAGTTATTTTTAGCATTTACCTGTCATCTATCTTAGCACCTGTACTAAACATACACTTGATTATAATCAAACAACATGATTATTATATCCATAGCAGGTATATCATTATGGCAACATTGTATCATTCCCTTAACCACCAGTTCATTTAATGAGTTCTACGTTGCCGCTGCTCAAGTCAAGTGCTCACTAACCGGGAGCGACGGCGATTCGAATCGAATTCCTATCCAGCTGGAGGGGTATTTCTAACACTCACCGTGCAGACCCCTGCCAGGGTCGCACAGGCCACCTTGTCATATGATTCAGGAATCGCGGGTCCGAATGATGTCGCGACCCCAAGGGCGACACTCTGCCAGGTGATAGGGACTCTAACCCCCCCTTGGTCTCACGCCAATGACCCCAAGCACATCCTTTCTCTCCTCCAAGAAGCAACCTACCATTCGATTCCCGGCCTGAATCACATTACTCGGCTTCGCGGTCGGAACGACTTATCCAGCCAACTAAGTGTTAGACTGCGTTCAACATGACTCAAGGACGTACAGCGAATCGGTCCTTAAACGACTCAGACGGGCATAGCTCCACACCCAAGACGTGAAGTGTCTTGCGGCTGTACTATCGAACTCCCGCCCGGTCTCAATTTCATTTTTAAGCATGGTTCCATTCGCGATAGCCATAGAGCCACTCGTGACTCCTTCCTACATCTCGCGGATGACCGGAAATCACCCGACTTCTACCGTACTAAGCAGGGCTAAGCATTGACACGTGCCTAAACCTAATATAGGATTAAGTACGATATCTGGACAAGGACAGGTGTAATGCAACAAGTGTTTTCATATAACTCCTACAACTTAATGCAGTAAACAATTA
The DNA here is from genome assembly GCA_038087645.1 of Saccharum hybrid cultivar R570. Classification (NCBI taxonomy): domain Eukaryota; kingdom Viridiplantae; phylum Streptophyta; class Magnoliopsida; order Poales; family Poaceae; genus Saccharum; species Saccharum hybrid cultivar. The sequence continues at coordinate 4,070,796 of JAQSUU010000733.1, forward strand.
AAAGTACTCAAGATATATATTTATAAAACGATGGGTTCAGCATGCACCGGGGCTTGCCTTTCAGAAAAGTTGCAGGCCTGTGGTCAGGGCACTCGGGTAGACCTTCTGACAGAGCTTCGTCGCCGGCTGGTTCCTCGGGCTCCTGCTGCTCCTGGCTCTCCTCCGGAATTACTGGCTCGAATTCGAGGAGTGTCACCCCCTCCGGTGCACCTATTGCATGAGTGCACAATAAATATAATGGATGCATAAATGGGTGCAACATGCTCGGAATGAAATGCATTTCAGAAATAAAAACGATAATCTAATCAAGTTACTTTATTAGTACGTGCAAATCTCTTCTCCGGTGGAGAAGTACTTACCTAAGTTACTTAACCTAAGATAAAGTTGCTCATCCTCAGTTAAGGCCCTAACACCTAACAATTACAAAAGTAGCATGTCTTAGGATATCTCACCATAACAATCAGCAAAACACCACAGTAAGCATTCTGGACAGCAGCTACGTGTTTTTATCACAACTGGAGATTTATAATTTCAAAAGATATGATTTAAGACAATCTGGAAAGCCTAAGAAATGTACTACAATTCATTTTCAGACCTCAACTCCAAACTCCTAAGTTTTCCATGTCAAACTTCACAAGTTCCAGAATCTGTCCTCTCCAAAACAGAGAGTAGCAGATTTTGAACTGCCACTTTAAACAACAGTAACTCTCAAACTACTAAGGCAAATGCTTCTAAATTTCAACACAAGCTAGTTCACCAAGTTTACTCCAACTTTGGTATTTACAAGTTGTCCAGCAACCCTTTTTATCAAAGCCAAATTTAGAGTTACTACTTAACTGTCCAGAAAACCTAAAATTACAAAGGTTAAATATTTATTGATGTAGCAAACATTCTCTCAAACCAAACTAATGCTACTATAAGTTCACAAATATCACAAAGACACCAGAAAGTAAGGTGTGCCCACCTAGAACATTTATATAAACCCATTTCTCAATTTACTTAAGTAATTAAGTAGAATTTTAAACATATATGTAAACTGCTCCCAAAATTCTACAAAAATTACAGAGGACTCTTTGACCCAAAAAGAGACCACAGTAAAAATTTGAACAAGTTTTATTCACAGAAACTCCCTACACAAAATTCACAAGCTAATAAGGCTGATTTTTGCATAATTAGGAAACCCTATTGAAAAGTGTCAAACAACAGATTTCATATTTTTCTTAGACACTTTAAGATACCAAGACATTCTCCAAAAAGTTATATGAACATTGCACATGTAGAAAAATTACAAAAATTCATTTAAGTATTTCCTAGAATCACAAGATAGCATTATAACTTGGAAATTAATTAAGCACTGATGCCCAAATTTTTACCAGAGCTAGGACTAGCATAGAGTAACCTACCCATCAAATTTTATGATTTATGGAACACTACAGCTCAAGTTATAAATTTAACAACTTTGCATGCATTCCAAAACACATTTAAAGGATCTATTAAATTCTCCTAAAAATTAAACACCACATTCCAGATTTATATTTTTCTAAAATACTACACATCATGTGGACCCTAATAAAATTTATCTCATGATTTTTGGATCCTTAAAACCCTAGATCTACATTTTTCCAACTTGTACAAAAATCAGTGACAAAATAATAAAAATGAATTTCATTTCGGATGACTGGGCCGGCCCGGAAGAACTCGGCCCACGACTCGCGCGCGCGCGGCCTGCTCGGCCGTCCCGCCCGCGCTTGGCAACTGACAGGCGGGCCCCCGCAGTCAGGGACAGAGGAACAGGGGAGGCGGAGACCCGCGAGCTCCGACGAGCTCGAGCTCGCCGGAGAAGGGCTCGCTCGGCCAATCGGACACCGCCTCGTGTTCTCCGTCACCCGGTGCGTCGATTGGTGCTCGTGGAACGGATGGGGATGGGGTGGAAGGGGCTTGTCACCGCGAGCGGCGGCCGGTGGTGTCCGGTGGCGGCGCGCCGTCGCCGGTGAAGATGCACGGTGCGGTCCAGGCTCGGTGCGAGCTTCACCGAAGCTAGGCGGTTCCATTTTGCTAAGAAGGGAGGACGGAGAGAGACCCGAAGCACCCCGACCACGGTGAGGTCCCATGGCGGGCTCCGGCGACCTCTCGGAGATGGGGAAGAAGGAAATGCGGCTCACCTCGAGTCAAATCACGGGCTTCGGTGGGTCCAGGAGGTGGAGGGTGGTGAGGCGAAGAGATTGGCGAGGTCAGGCGAGCGGTGGTGCGGTGGTGAGTGCGCGAGAGCTCGGAGACAGCTACGGCGGCAATGGTGTCTCCGGCTTCCGCCTCGGTTGCACACGGGAAAGAAGGAAAGGGCTGGGCGGCTTAGGCGAGGCAGCAGGGACCTCTTCTACATGTCGAGCAGCTGGCCGCGACGCCAGGTCGCGCGCGGCGCGTGGAGGGACACGCGGCGGCGACGGTCTGTGGCCGGTCGGCCACTGACGAAACTGAACCCGAGTTCAGCGATGCCATCGGCAGTGACTGACAGCGTGTTTTCGAACGTGATTAACTTCTAAACCAGCCGGTTTCAGTCCAAGGTGGCAACATCAAGTTTGTAGAGCTATGTGAGGGCAACAAAATTGTCAATTGGAGCTTAGACTGGTTCGGCCTATATTTCAAACTACATGGCCTCAAAGTAGTGCACGATAAAACTGAAACCGGGTTTCAGTTAACAAAGCCGACTGACAGCCCAAGTTCATGACATGATAACTCTTGAACCATTGAGAACCAGACTTGGGTGATGTTGACAAAGTTGTAGGGTTACATGTGATCTACAAGTTTGTCAATATGAGTGAAAGCTGGTTTGGCCTGGTTTGCAAACTACAAGCTCCTAAAGTAGGCATCAGCAAAACTGTAGGGTCAGATTCCAGACTTAGAAAAATTCTAAGTCTTGGAGCTACCTCTCTACTGCCTTGTGGGCCACTTTTGAGCATGTTCTGGTCATTTTCATGAGATGGCCATATTAGAACTTTTGTTCCTCATGAAATTCTCTACAACTTTGCTTAAGAGCACTCCTTCATGCAAGATCTCTAAATTGGACTTTTTAATTGGTCAAACCAGAGCACTCTAGGGTTCCAAACTTGGTCAACCACATTTGAAAGGGCAATTTGGTAATTTTGGTCAACATGAACATTGTTCCAAATGTTATCCTAAGTATAACTAAGGTGTTGTAGGTCATGATTGGCTACCTTACCTTTTTGTTACACCAACTGTCAAGCACTTCATGAAATAAATCAAACTAACCCTAGAATAGTTACATGTGTTGCATCACATAAAATAACAAACATGAATGATGCATGCTTATGTTTATGCCATGCAAATGCAATGCAATTATGGAGCTAAACACTTGAAGTGTTACAAACATCACTGGACCTATTAATGTCAGGTTGTACATCCGTCAGCAGTGGACAAAAGACAAGGTGGCGGTCGGACAAGCATTTCCAAGAGGAGACGGCATCATTCATGGCAAGCCAATGCCACCCGGGTATGCCAGGGTCAGCATTGATAAGATCTTGGATAAGAAGTACAATAAGATACACATTGATTTCCCAGTGGAGGAAGATAGGCCGCGTCTTGTTCACAACTTGGGCACTCATGTGGCTTGGCGCAAACGCTTCATCAAGCTGGATGAGCAGCCATCTTCGGATGATGAGGATGACAGTGAATCATCAGCATCGCCGTCGCCAAGAGGTTTCTCTCCTCTGCTAGATCCTCATTCTCCCTCTCCTGCCTCAAAAGAGAAGACACCTCTTCCACCGCCAAAGGAGAAAACACCTCCTCCACCGCCAAAGGAGAAAACACCTCCTCTACCTCCTCCACCTCCTCCACAGCCAAAGGAGAAGACACCTCCTCCTCCTCCTCCGCGAAAATCCAAAGTGCGATCAGGTTCGACGTCGCAACACAAGAGGTCATCAGTTTCGGTTGGTAATGCTCCCCAGACAAGTAAAAAGAAGGTGGATGCTAGCATTACGAGTAAGATGAAGGACCCGACTGTGGAGCCTCCAAGCAAGAAAGCCGTCGTTGCCTTCTTTAATCGAATAGCCAGTCTACCTAAGTGGAGACAACAGACCGAATTTGAAAGGCAACACAACAAAGAGAATAATCAAATCAGAGCTAGAGAAATACACACCAAAGAATTGCTAGAGATACAGAACTTGGCCAACAACATGGGCATATCCATGGAGAGGGCCACGGAGTTGTATTACGGAACGAGAGATTTTGAAAAAGCCACGGTCGCATACAAGTATTCAAGAGGCAAACCTTTGGTCGCCACCAAACAAGAGTATAGAGATTTGCCAACATACATGCGACAGTTGCATGATTATTACTCCCTGGATACTGCCAACGGAGATTGTGTCGGTTTTGAAGTTTGCATCCCTCCCGGAATGGTTTTTAATCATCCTGAAGAAACAGTGCATATTATTTATTATGAACACCTCTTTCAGCTCTTCCAACGGCGCTCGCTCGATACGCAGATTTTGATGATATGGTCTATGTAAGTACCCTACCCTCACAACGTTATAATAAACTACGTGATTTGCATTTGAATATATCATATGTTTATTATGCAGGTGTATGGCAAAATGGTGCCTAAAGAAGCAATTGAGCAATATAGACTTCTTGGATCCCATATTTGTAAATGAGACAACATGCACCGCCTCTGGTGAAGATGACTATGTACCAACAAGTTTGAAGATTGAGTTTGAAAGGATGTTCAGAAACAACAAAACAAACGTACTCCTACCCTACAACTGCGAGTATGTGTTCTCGACCCTTATTTTAGTGTTTCTTTTCTTGATATGTCATTCAATAACATGGACTTTGTGATTGCAGCAACCATTTCATCCTCGTAGATATCTATCTTCAAGATTCACATATCGAGGTGTGGGACTCAAAGAAAAAGCCACTTTCTCTTATCGACCCCCTAGTCAAAGTGCTGAATAAGTAAGTGAACTCAATATCACACCACTTTCTAATCACATAGGATATTGTAATGTCCTCGGTCTTTACACTTCATTTATAATGTAACATAGAATGAAGGCATTACCGAATTGGAAAAATCTCGATAGCAAGATGCAAAAGCAATGGAGTGCCCCATTCAGTGTAAAGTATATGGAGGATCTCAAGACCCTAGATCAACCGATGGGGAACAACGAATGCGGGTTCTATGTGATGTGGGCAATGCTAAAATACTTTGGCGCAAAAACAAATAAGGGAGATGACATGGTACGTAGGCATCCCATTTCTATTGTTTTGTCTTACGTTTGTGCATCTCAATATCATCTTGCTTCAATTACAGCGCAAAGCAAACAATCACAACCAGTTGCTAGATTTTGAGATGAGAGGAATTCAAGAGGAGATAGCAAGGTTTGTGATGGACGAGATATTGACCAAGACAGGATCATTCTCCATTGCGAGGACTAAGAAGTACAAGGCGCAGTACGGAAGAGACCACATTGATAGGCTATTGTAATACGACTCTTAATTCGATACTTAAAGTTTTTTTTTCAAACTTTTGTAATATAAATGTTGATGGGTTTGTATTGTTGCTGATCAACAACCACCTTCACATCGATATCAAATTGATCGATAGCAACCACCTCCACCTCCCCGACCTCCCACCCCACCACCTCCCCTCGAAATGAAAATAAAACAATTATTAAAATGCAAATTGTGAAAAGTATATCACTACCGGTTCAAAGAAAACCGGCAGTGATAATATAATCTACACAACCGGTTGGTTAAAACAACCGGCAGTGATGGCTCAAGTATCACTGCCGGTTTGTAACACGAACCGGCAGTGATACATGAGCTATCACTGCCGGTTTGGCATAACCGGCAGTGATGTGATCAGCTCATCACTGCCGAGTTGGTTATGGCGGTTCAAAATCCGCCAGTGAAGGGGGGTTTTGAACCGCCAGTGATGTCCTTCTCTGCTATAGTGGTATGTAGCAGCTTACAAGTTGTTTCCAGTAGCTATTCGTGGGACTGCGTTGCGAATATCTTCCTACGTCAACTGTGGTCTACTACTTTAAGCAACACACTATGTCAAATAGTGCTAATGGAGTGCCTCCGACACTCGTTCTTCCACATGGTATATTTCTGGTCTTACTTTCTATTATGTTCAGAAAAACATTTTTTATGATTGGTTTGTCTATCAGTAAGTATGCTATTGTTGTTGCGAGCAGTAGATTACACATGCACACATATATGATATCACAAATATTTCGCAACCGTATTTTTTGGATTAAAATAATTTTTTTACCTAAATATCTAACATCTAGTAACTAGCCTTAGTTGACCCGAGCACGCCATTAAGGGCTCACCCATGCAAGACATATGTGGATAGACTAGTATATTTAATTCCAAGACAACGATGATGAGTGAGATGACGTGCAAAACACACATTACACTCACAAATCAGAATTGTGGTGAGGAGCAGGCAATGGTGAGTTGGTGACGCAGAGGAAAGTGCCCTTCGTCGGCATATCGGGGTGCCACTATATATCTATATAGCATCGTCAGCACATTGCGTTATTAGTCTTCTAGATTTCCAATACATGTCACGCGTTTTTGTTCGATTCGTGACTGTCCGGCGGGCCAGTAGTAGGACAAGAGAAACTAAACGGCTTCATCTTTTCCTCTCATAATGTCCAGTGTATTTCGATTTTCGTCAACGAAGCACAAATAATACGGAAATAAGGTACGTATACGGTTCGGTATTAATTACGGGATGGTGATTCTTTTGTTGACTTCCTCTCGCAAGTCAGCTAGTCGCTATATGTACACGTAAGCCAACATGTATATGCAAGTCTATATGCACATGCATTTATGATTCCACAATACATGACATACCTTGAAAGTAACATCAATGTTTAATGATGCCAAGTTTGAGTTTTGTATCGCTTGTGATAACTATCGAGATCAAGATTACCGCAGACACGGTTTCAACGTTGACTTCGGAGCTAGCAGCTAGCCGAGTCTCTGAAAACATGGAAGCAAGGGCTAGCGTTTTGGCTGCAGCACAGCACGCTCTCTAGTCAAACGTTGCCATGCCCATGACAGCAGCTTCATTGGCACTTGTGCCCGGTGATAGTGATAGCTACAGTAGCTAGCTCTGTCTGGAAACTACCAGTATTGACTTGCGAGACAAACTGATGATGTGAGCTGAATGCGACTGTGAATCAAGTCTTCCTCGTTTCGATAGATGCTACTGTATCGTAGGAGTAGACACACTCTTTGGATAGGAGACAAGTCAAAAGAGGCCTATCGATTCGGATATACACGTAGGCCTTGTTTAGTTACCTGATTCGGGGGGCCGAATTTGCACAGTGCCATCCCCGAACACTGTAGCACTTTTGTTTTTTATGAAAAAAATTGTCTAAAAATTGATTAATTAGACTCAAAATGTTCATCTCGCAAAGTACAACAAAACTGTGCAATTAGTTTATGATTTCATCTACATTTAGTACTTCATGCATTTACCAACATTTTGATGTGATGGAGAATCTCCTTTTTGCATAGTGAAATTTTGGAGTGAATTCTGGAATCTAAACCAGGCCATAGCTATCCAGGATCAGTAACAGTCACCACCATAATCGAAACTGCAGAGCACGCTCTCTGAAAACTGATAAGCATATGGCGACGATCGCGATGCCAAAGGTTAGTCAGACTTTTCTTTGCTTCAGCTAATACTGGCATGGCATCGAGGTGTTTTGCCATCCGGTCAACTCAAGATCTAGTCTGACTTTGACATGTTATTTGCTCTTGATCTGATCTGACTGGCGGCACACGTACGTGCTCCATTGACGATCTCTGTAGCAACTTCAGACTTGAGATCCGATGATGTAAGCCGTAGTCAATGCAATCATGTACATTTGGAGTACATAGACCTATCCAGCTAGGCATGATTGCCCAGGATCAATCAGAAATTGTCACCATACATCAGCACAAAAACCGTACCCTTGTTCACATTAATAATGTCCTAACACATATTTCAGCACCACAAACAATGCGATAGATGCAAAAGCTATCGCAAGATCTCAGAAATACTGGCTTGTCAAGGTTGATTTCGAACAAAGGAGAATTAAGGGATCAATTTTACTTCTTCTGTAAACAAGATGGCAGTTCTCACACATTTTAATTACCTTAATGGCGTTGCTGCCACACAAAACTAATTATCAACGACGTGTTAAGTGCCATTCAGTCAACTGTAGCAGATACGGTAACAGAGGAAGCTACGGATGCACGTTAAGAGAAGTTACGCCAGTCCACTCCTCAGGTTCGTCCAAGTGGCCGGTATGTGGGGCCCGAGTGGTAGTGAGAACATGCTGTAATAGGCGTAGTACTTAAGTAAGAAGAGAGAAGAGAGTAGGGGACCAGTGGCGGGCCTAAAGGTAGTCCAGATAGGCCCAAAAATATCCTAGAATCTGGCCCGAAAATTTTTTAACACTCATCAAATTTGGCCCAACAAAGGGGAAAAAAGCCCCATCAGCTCTCTTCTCTGCCCAACACCAGCGGCCCATGCGCCCTGGTCCAGGTCGAGAGCCCCATCCATGATCCATCCTCCCCCGACCTCGAGCGCAGATTCCAGGAGGCTCCAGCGCGAGGCCGCGCCACCCCCATCCAGTCCCGTCCGTGGTCGGCCCCGTCCGCTGAGCGGCCAGCGACACCCTGCTGCGCCGCGCTGTTCGCTGACTTGCCGTCCCGTCCGTGGTCGCGTGTGCAGACCACGCTGCCACCCGCCGAGGGGCAAGAAAGAATACAAGACTCCTAATACAATCTGTTCTCCTAATACAAGACTCTTCTTCCCCAGTTCCGATCGCATAGCATAGCTAACAAGATGACTTTTGATACAAGGGCGTATTTTTCAATGACTTTTAGTATTGGCCGTTGTTACACATGACTCTGAAACAAAGGTGTTACTCTCTCTGTTCTACACTTGACCATTTTTCAATGACAAGGGATAAGAGGCCGTTGTTCTACACTTGATCCCAATTCTCTCTGTTTAGTATTGGCGGCCCATGCATGATATGTTAGGAATAAGAGGCCGAAGGAAAGTGGACACTAGACACATACCAAGTCTGAAGGCCAACTGAAGCACACGTCTTGGCTACAGTTCGATTTTGTCCTCGATGACAAGGGATGTGGCAACGTGGCTCTTCAGTTCAATCCCTACCAAAATTTTCTGGGCCAAGCTTGCTGGCATACTGGTGCTGCAGCATAGGTCATCAATTGAAGGGGCTCGCCATCACTGACAACATTGGTGTCCACTTTAATTTGTGGACTGAATGCATAGAATTTTTTTTTCCATCCAATGGATATGACGCAGAGGCATTTATTTTGCTCTGTGCTGGCAAACGTCAGCATTCACATTGAACAGTCAGATGGTGATACACTATTGGCTTGCAAAGGTGGTACACATAAAACAAGATCAAAATCACCATGGTCTTAGAAAAGATATGAGCATGTCACTTACTACCTCAGAACAGATGTTCACTACCTGGTCCAAAGCCCATATCACTGGCGGAGAATGAACCGGCAATGGGCAAGTGCTAGTGATGGGGTTTTCCTATCACTACCGGTTGCATTAACCTGGCAGTGATATCAAGCATCACTGGCAATTATACTCCTAAACAATTGAAGCAATCTAGCCAGCAAATTAATTGAAAAGCTACAAATTCAAAAGAGTAGATGCTTGTTACTAACCATAAAGAAGAAGATCATGCCCATCCTTCAAAATCCAAGACCTTCCATGAGCATTTTGGTGAAAAATGGTCACAACAATGGAGGGAGAGGTGGGGAAATGCGCTACCTTGGATGATTGTGCTCGGGATAGGAGGGTGGAGGGAGGAGGAAGGAGGGTTTTGTACCAAATGCATAACACCACCAACTCATGCTGCAAGCTGGCAGTGATGGGTTCTACATCACTGTCAGCTCAGGCCACAAGCCAGGACTGACATTTCACTATCGGTTGAAGCCACTAGCTGGTAGTGATAGTGTGATAGTCTCAGTATCACTGCTGGTTCACGGGCTTAAAACGGCAGTGATATGTCACTGTTGCTAGTTCGTGGCTTGAGCTAGTAGTGATAAGGACCTTTACTGCTGGTTCATTAGGACTCCTAACCATTTTAGAATTTTCAACTTAAGAACCAACAGTGAAGGATTATCACTGCCGTTTTGTAGCTCACTAATAGAATACAAAATATATAGTGTATAACTTGGAATCTGTTATTCACCCAAGGGGTTCGAGATGATGTCTGAGTGGCCTGATTCTTTTTTTACATCAATGCTAGTTCAATTAGGAGAAAAGAAAAAATAAAGATAAGGGACGGATCATTGTTTTTGTGGAAATTAGTCATGATAACAACATAATAACTAGGGCACGTGTGCTCCATTTCACCCAAAGCAGGTCCGGTAATAGAACTAGCAAACTAACTACCCAAAGAGCACTGCTCGCTCAAACAAGCCAACTACCACCTATGATGTATATTCACACTTTAGAGTGCCAATGAGCACTCCATGCAAGATATGTATATATTTGGTGAGTAAATGGACATATAGGTGCAAAGTAATCAAACACCTATCAGCGATTTCCATTGGGAATACCAATTATAACATAAGAAAAGTAGCACTGGTGCTAGTAATATGACCACATATATAATGTGCTGGCCTCCTAGCTCGAACAACGTGTAAGGTGTAACAAATGCTAGCACCACAAGAGTGTAGAGTAGAGGGAGAAGAGATCTGTACAAGAGTTAGGAAGAAACTGCCATTCTGGGTTAAGAATAGGAGGTAAAGGGAAATTGCATGTCACTGGAGTCACATTTGGAGGAAGGGGGCACTGAGAGATGCCTGGCATCCCGAAACAGTCTGCCAGATATTCAAATCCTTGCTGCACCCATGGAAGTGACGGATATTTGAGGTACACATGTAGGTTTCTATCAATCAATCCAATAATGTTGTGTGCCGCTGTCGACAATTGTTGCCTCCTTGGTAGTTCCACTGATCTCAGCCAACAAGAGATGGTGGTGAAAGTCACCAATCATCATATAATTCCCGCTGCATGCTGCAGCTGAGCTCCCTCTGTGTGACATGCTCCAATCAAGAAATTCAAATGGTCTTGTCATCTTCCTTCCTCTTCTCCCCACTTCTCTTGTTCAAATCATTCCAACGGTCCACCTAGATTGTTGAAGAATAATAGATCTCACAACTATTGGAAAGGGCTGAGAGAGCGAGATATGAAAGGGAAAAGGCACCTATGGATATATCTTTACCGGTGACAAGACCGCGTGCGTGTCCCTTGACTGCAGATCTGCTCGCGCAATTGAGGGGTAGCCGCATGAAGCATGAGGCACCTCTGAGTCTTCTAGTTCAATGATGTCTGTCAGAGAAAACGAGTTGTCCAGTCAAGGAGCTGTCCGTGAAGCGATTACAGCAGAGGAGTAGCATATCAATTTTTAATGGGCTAGTATCCGATTACAGGGCAACTGATCACTGACTGTGCTGAACCAAACACATGTAATGTAATCGCTTGCCCTCTGTAATCTGTTTACGTTTGAAAAATCAGGAACCAAACACTAACCTAGTACATACTCGGTGAAGGGTATTCACCAATAATTAGCGTGTCACTCCAACGACACAGGCTTGTTGATTCACCCCTTGATATCCATACAGATGGTGGGTCCCCGCCCATATCGATGAGTTGGGATGACAAGTAATGCTTCATCTTATCTGTGACACTCTCAGATCCCTGGCAGACATATGCTACTCCAATATGGGATCAACTACTTTGTTGCAGATATATTCATTGTGCTGATGAGCAAACCTTCATTGCAAGATATGGGTATTTATTTAGACGAGTAAATGCATATAGCAATAGAAAAAGCACATAGCAGCAATTGCACATATATATATATATATATATATATATATATATATATATATATATATATATATATATATATATATATATATATATATATATATATATATATATATGGTAGGACGTGGTCTCCTGTTCCAACTCAGCTCAACAATGTGTCCGAACAACGCAAACATAGTACTGGCTAAAAGAAAGAGGATAGATGGATGTGAAGAGTAGAGTTGGAAAGAAAAGGCACATGCATTGTGGCAGAATCACTACTGGAAACTACAATATCCCTGTGACCCTGTGTGCCAAAAACCCGTCAAGGAATTGTGAAAAACCGTCAAAAAAAGGTTCCTGTCGGGCTCCCGACAGGCATATCCCGTCAAGGATAGGCTGACAGGGAAATTCAATTTGACTGTGAGCATTCCGACAGAAATATTTTTTCTGACGGTAATTTTTTAACGTGTGCCCGACAAGGAAATGTATCAGGATGTTTAGTGTGGCGTCAGGAACCGTCAGGTTTATAGATTTCTCTGTAGGCTCACCCTCAAGGATATTACTAATTTCTTTGTGAGTTTTAGCATTTTTTCTAACAGTCGCCCCTCAAGGACATAGATATATTTCTGTCAGTATTCCATCAATGAAATACTAATTTTATGTCAGTTCAACATAGTTTCCCTGTTGGTTTCCCCACAAGGAAATCACTTTTTTTGTCAAATTACCAGCAGAGAAATTAGTAGGTGACACAAAAATATTACAATTACATGTTCTGTTTGTCACACCCGGTTTCAAGGACAAAACCAGACATACACTATATGTGAAATAAAGATGACAAATCTCACATATAGCCACAGATAAGTGTAATATCAAAAGACAAATGCTTAATATACATAACTCAATAGTATAAAGTATACCTTAAAGAGCAACACAGCGGAAAGACAACTCCGAACACCGGGTGCAACCTTCACTCCAGGATCAAACTAACTGGTTGATCACAAGCCTAACAATTCCAGAATCTAACAGTCTGGTACCCTTCCTGAGATGTGGGGAAATAGCAAGAGTGAGTCCATGTCGAACTCAACAAATATAACATAGGGTTCATGAAGCTCAAAAAGTTTGACACGGGTTTACTGCAATAGCTTTTAGTGAGTCATCTCTTTAACAATTGAGTAGCAACAAGTTTACCAAAATCCCAAATAACCTCATGATCATGTAAACGAGAATAATGTATAGCAAGAAACAATAATCATTAGTGAACATCAATATCATCAGTGTTATCATTATCATCAGCGTTCATCATTTATTCTGTAAGGGTCCAAGGCCACTCGTGACCGTGAGCACGGCTGATATACCAGTTTTACACTCTGCAGAGGTTGTACACTTTCACTGTGAGTCGTGATTTACCCTTTCGCCCGAGGTAGCTAATCTCTTGACCCACTTCCAAGGAAGGTCGGCAGGGTTCACTATGAAGTCTTTCAAAGGTTCGTCTAACAAGTTAGGGCCATTAGATTCACTCGGCAAACAGATGTAGAGCCCCCCTTCCAAATGGCACAATAACGCGCAGCCTATACACATAAGGACAGAGGCCGCACTATACCCGATTCGTCAAGCCGTTCTTACGCCATGAAGGAATACCTCTAACAAGCTAGAAAAGGTCCTTCTATATGACTAAAGCCAGAGCCATTTTAGCCCTCACAGTTGTACTGTAAGTCCCGGATTTTCGCTTACAGATAAGTCCTTATGGAGAGAAACTAGAGCACCATAAAAACAACCAAATATGCTCTAGCCCTCTTGAGCCATATTGCTTTAAAGCATCATTTAAACGTTTATTGCATATACCATTAGTCAAGTTACAGATCATAGTTATTTATCTTGAGCACTAGCATAAATACTACCCAATGCAATGTCCCATGGGTGTCAAGGTACAAGATACAAAAACTAGGATATCCTTAGTGGTAACAAGGTAGACACATGCATATGAATTAAGTATATTAAAGGTGAATAGGAAACAAGGATAATCCCATGCTATACTTGCCTTAAACACCGATCCTTCGGTAAGCTTTAATCTTCAACGTTCTTCTTCTTCTTCTTGATAACCTCGTATATCTCACCGACTGGACGAAATCATAAATCACCACACACGTATCCATACAATCATACACGAAGCAAACCATAGATCTAAATTAGAACAGTACACCAAACATAAAATTAAGATGAAAAGTTTGTAGAACGAATCTACATCTCGCTACGAATACACAGACGCGAAAAGCACACTAATCAGAGCTACGGTTGAAAAGATACATCTACCGAAAGATTTGCTCATAGGAGAAAATATAAAACTATTAACTTCATGAGTTTTAATTATATAATAACATATATAAAATATTTTATAAATACTATATACGGAATTAAGTCAAATTTAGATTCAAATTATAAAACTAAAGTAAAACAAATCATATTTTATTTACAAAACCCAGTTGCATAATTATTAATCAAGATATGATTTAAACAATAAAATTTCAGAATTAATAATATGGTAAATACTGTCACTAACGCGTAGATCTAGTTGCTATGAATCTAACGCAACTCGAATGAGCTAAAACGGATCTAAAACGTAGAAAATATAATTTAAACAAGATCTACTTTATTAAAGTAATATATTAAATCTCACATCGGAACTTAAAGATAGAAAACCTAACCAACAGTAACACTAACAGTATAACAAGTTTGTAAACCTCTTCTACACATTACTACGATCACATAGACATAAAGATCACGAAATTTGGATTTAAAACGTAAAAGTTATGAGTTTTCTAAGATTTCCTATAGATAAATAATTACTTTAATATAAACTCGAAAATAAATTATCTCAAACCTACTGTACAGTTCTATAATCATGTAGAGCTCGTAAATACGAATCTAACGCAATTTGAACGGGTCAAATCGGAGTTAAAACGGATAATTTATGACTAAAACAAACTCAGTGGCAAAACTGTAAATATCAGAAAACGTATTTTTCAATTACCGAGACGAAATACGCTTTCAACAGATCAAAACGTATTTTCCAGATTACGCTTTGGACCGCGGGTTAAGAACTTAAAAACTTCAGGGGCTCTTTAGCAAGTTTCACAGGCGAACCGGTATCTTTAAATAACAGCCGTTGGATTCAAAATCAACGATCCAGATTGGATCGGGGAGGGAGCCGGCGGCGCTCCGGCCGGAACAGGGCCCGACGGCGACATCCCGCGGCGGCGCCATGGCCGGAGACGGCTTCCTCGCGCTACAGAGCACGAGCTTACGAACGAAAAACACAGGGAGAAAGAGAATGGCATGGCGAGCTCACCTAGGGCAGAATCGTGGCCGGGGATGAAACAAGGAGCGCGTGCGGCTCGGAGAGGCGGGCGGCTAGGGCGGCACTTCGGCGGTGGCGGCGCTAGGCGGTTGCGGCTGCTCAAAAAGGGTTGGGATGGGGCGGAATAGTGCGGGGCTCCGTTTTATAACCCGGAGGCATCGGTAAACAAGGAAAGAACGAAGATGCGCGGTGGATTTGATTCACCGAATCGGAGAAGAAAGAGAGAAAGGCTGCGTTCGGCCGGAGGAAGAAGAAAGGAAAGGGGAAGGAGACGCTGACAGGCGGGTCCCACATGTCGGCGACTCGGAGAGGGAACGGCCACGCGCTGGCTTGGCGGGCCGCGGTGGCTGGGCTTGGCCCACGCGGGCGAAGGCGAGCGCTGGTGCGGGAAAGATGGGCCGCGCGCGGGAGGGCAGGCCGAGCTGTGGGCTGCGGTAAGAAGCGGCCCGAGAAGAAAAGAAATTCCTTTCCTTTTTCTTTTTCTAATTTTTCAAAGCATTTTCAAAAGATTTTCAAATCCAAATTTGAATTTGATCAAACCACTCATCTCAAAAATTTAAATGCAACAGCATGAGTGCACAAACATGTTTCTACTCTTATATTTGATTTTAAGTTTATAAAAATTATTCTTATTCTAAATTTACATGCTCACAAAAATATATAAAAATCATATTTTTCCTATTTTTCATTTCTTTAAAATTTTAGGGTGTTACACTGTTCTAGATTCATGAGACAATACAGCACAATATTACAACATATATATATTAGAAGTCTAGGACCTTACAAAGCATTCAACACGGGCCAACATACCAAAGGTTCTGCCCTCACAAATTACATCTAAAATTCTACTACTGCCACCAGCACTTGCTGCTCCTAATTCATACATGTACAGCCATGTCACCTACAACCACATCCTAGTTTTAGCAAGTCCATCTAACATTCAACTACTACTAAGTTAACAGTGCACAACCATGCATGTTCAAAAGACAAAAGACAACCACCAGCTTATGTTGCTCATGGACAAAAGTCACTTTGACAACCCATGTGCACTTATGCCAATAGCAACCTTACCATATATATCCCAAATCACAGAAATCATCGATGTTTGATCTAGCATTGCTACCCCCATTGTTGTCGTCGATGTCCTCTTCGTCCTCTTCGTCCCCTTCGTTCTCTTCGTCCCCTTCGTCCTCTTCATACATGTACTCTTCATTCATGTCCTCTTCTGTGTCCTCTCCTTCCATGTAGCTGCCATCCATGTCCTCTTCGTCCTCTCCATCCATGTCCTCCCCATCCATGTCCTCACCATCCAAGTCCTCATCAGCATGGGATGAACTAGTGGGCAGTTGCAAAATGATGATACCATGTAAATATCAATGATTTGGGGACTGATAAACATTAATTGTCTTCTTCATGATTTCATTTTACACCAGCACCATACATGAAGCATATACAAGTGAATAGTGGCCCTAACGGGAAATAAAATGAATTGGCATTCCATGAAATTCTAGAGCTGAAAGATTTATTTAGACATGCACAAGATTTCAATGTCTATTTCATCATCTACTAGCTATGTCAAACCTTCATATTCATGTGAGACTAAATTATAAATTTCTTAGTGGAGGTGGCAAGTTTCAGTACACCTAGAAGCACAGCTTACCATGGTGTTAAAACTAAGACGAAAAGTGGGAAACTATAGTAACCATCAACATGAGGCCACTCCCTCACTGCTGCACTGCGTGTTTTCATTCTGACATCAAAGCATATCAGTTTTCTACTTAAAATGGTTTAGACCAGCTGTCTTTTTTTTTGTCACAAGTAATACCAATTTCATAGGTACAAGTATCAAGTTAATGTACTTACATTGGCTTGTAGAGCTGCAAGGCGCCTTTTATGATTTTCTGGAACCTCCTGATTCAATTTGCGATAAAGATCCTACATCCAAACAAGAGTTCAAAAATAAACTACTAGGAGTGTGCTTTGTTTAATCAATAAATAGACACATGAATTCACGTTCGTACCAGTATTAGGTCCGATTATCTTTGGCCATGCGTCGATAAGATGCTACATTTGAAGATGCAGGATTTTTTTCTTGGCAGCAGCCCGCACATCAGCCAATTTGACAGCACCATTTGCAATGGCTACACGACCATGGCACAAGGCACCAGAAAGATCATACAGAATCTGTCCATCCAACTCTTGTTGCTGCAGCCCTTCTGGATGAGCAGCCTTGGACTTTGCTGTATACTCATCCTAGAAAGCAAAAGACATAATCAGCCATGTCCTGGGAAGCTGCTACAAACAATTCATGGCACTAGATAGACCAATCTAATGTCTATAACCAAACAAGATTGAAGATGAAGCATTATGTCAGAACCTACAAGCAGCAGATTGTTATATACATACCACAATCTTCTGTGCTTTGCGAGTGCTGATGGCACCAGGTGTGCCATTTTCATCCACATTTTTCATGCCACACTTCATCACCTTGAAAATGTTCATATCAGTTGCACTCTCAGGTCTCAATTTCTCATCCTGCAATAAGGAATTATTTATTATGCATCCATAGTTGATCACTTGATCTCTGGTTAAACTGTCTAATATGGGAAAAAATAATAATAGCCTCAACATACTGGTATAATTATTTCCACAAATTTAGTTTCTACATCTATAAATGACTAGCTGCTATGTCACTGGTCCTTGGTAGCATTAATTGCATTGTCTGCTTGCTTGAGGATAACTTGCTAATTTTGTCAACTAAGTAATGGTGGTTCTGATCTAGTGTATTTGTTAATGAACCTCTATATAGTAATATGGACTTGCACATAGATGTTTTAGTCCAAAATCTTATACTATTGATGTGTGTGGGTTTACCCATCTATCTCCCACAATGAGCATTTGGCAGGTAACAAAGGCTGATAAATAGGGAAATAAATTATGATAAAGAAAGTTGCTTCTTGAACCACTAACTAGGCTCTGTAGTTACTTATATAAAGAGAAGAAGTGTGCCTACCAAAAGTTGTCTTGTCTCCCCAAATGGTCTAGATCCACCACGATTTTGAGCAATATCATCAGAACATAACCGAGATTCTTGCCCCCTCTTTCGTTTTGTGAGGAACTCTTCTGAGCACCAATAACGACAAAAAGAAGGCCATGCAGCACACTTGCACCACTTCACTCTATCATTGAGGTATTGTTCATATGTAAGCTCTATCGGTCGTGCCAACTTGTCATCTATGTTCTGCTTCAGTACGTCCTTGTAGTACACCTTGACAGCATCTACACGAGCTTGGTACAAAATGTCCTTGACCTATTTCCTAACATAATTTTCCAAAACACGCTCTGCGTCTTGCTTATCCTCCCTTTTGACTTGAAATAAACGCTACATGCAAAAGCAAAGAACATCGTTCCATCATGCAAGGAATGACCATTAACAAATACACATATAGTAACCATAGTAGTTTTGGCACAGGTGTGTCAACTTATACAAAATTCATGTTACTTACCCAAAATTCAGAAATTACACGATCTCTAGCAGTCTGCCTATTTTTATCCTTTGGTATTACGAAATAATCAGCCCACTCTAGTGCTGGGCGGGTGTTAAGAACAACACCATTTTGATCCTTGTCATCTACCAGGCCTGGTTATTCTCTCTTAATAATAACCCCAACCATAGTAGAGTACTTATAACCATGATGACCAACATAAATAAACATCCTTTTTACTAGTACAAGATGTAAGACATGTAAACAATGAGTTAGTAAATCGGTTGAAAAGTTAGGAGACAAAATGTAGAGATGATTGTATACTCATGTATCACCAAGTGGTTCAAGTTCAACCTTGCGACCAGGCACCGGCATTTTTAACTTTGTTAGGCACATCCGATAAAGAGAATGCATGATTCAAGAATTCAGTGGTTTCATCAACCCATTCATTTAGAGGGAAGTTCACCATGTTGCCAACCATTATACATCCACGAGCATGACATTTGAACTATCTCTGTATTGCAAATATGAAATTTTAATTGTTAATTTAGACCATGCATATAAGCATACAACATATCTAGGAATGTGGCATATCTATCATTCCATAACAGAATACATGTGTATACCAACCAAATTAACAAATGTACACTGCTGTCAATCACAAGATAGCACTAGTGTGCAATAAAAGCATAGCAATCAAATTAACTAGTGATAACCGATGGCAATCACAAGATAACAACAGTGCAGCATAGTAGAGTATATTCATAAACAAAGAAAAAGTAAGAACTTTACCTTTAACCACAAAGCCAGTTCACACCACTTTGTTATGGGCTGTAGTGATGATGAAGTATCTTCTGACTACTACACAAATCGCAGAAGCTTATTTGAACCTGTATCAAACAAATGGAAATAGTGCACTATGCATAAGTTGTACTAATGAACAGCCTATACAATATAAAGGCAATTCTAAGTAAGAAAAATAAAAAACAGTTTTACTATGCACATAAAACATCCCTAGTTATTATTGAAACACTTAAGTTACTCCATGAACATTAGCCATATCGTACAAACAACTGATTTATAGGATTTCTATTCATAATGTTACTGGTAAAAAAATAAAGTAACACTTATCTTAATAAAGACAATAATAAAGCATCAATTCTAATAACTATTTAGCTGTATGTCAAATTATTGGATACCATTCACCCTGCCAAGAGCCCAAGAGTAGTACTGTCTACTGAGTACTAACAGATGGCTGAAAATGAAACTCTATATAGCGCGTAGATTCCGCGCGCTCAGAGCGCTTTGGGTGCTGTAGCGTCTACTGTTCACCAATCAGGCGAAGCCCCGTGCCTCGTCGTGTGTAAGCATGCATTTGCTATCTCCGCATTCATTATAGGCCGCGGTCTCTGTAGAAAAAGGCAAAAAAAGAAAACTCGCTGCACCTCGCGGCCTCCGCTGCTCCTCTTCCTCCCCCTGCCCCCGTGAAAGAAAAAGAAAAGCGAAATGTGCCTGGGCGCCTCCACCTCCACCTCCGCCGCCATGCGCCCAGATGCCACGCCTCAACCTCGCCGACGCTGGCTCCTGCCTGCCATCGCCGCTCTGCCACCGCCTCCGCCTCCACCTCCACTTCCCTCTCCCTCAGTCACAGCACACGCGGATGCGCGCCCGGATGCCACGCCTCAACCTCGCCGACGCTGCCTCCTGCCTGCCATCGCCGCTCGGCCACCGCCTCCGCCTCCGCCTCCACTTCCCTCTCCCTCAGTCACAGCACACGCGGATGCGCGCCCGAACGCCCTCGCCTTCGCCGCCTCCGTGCGTCCCGCCCGCCGCCACCGCTCTGCATCCACCTCCTCTTCCTCTCCCCTGGCTGCAGCGCGCGCGGATGCCGCGCCTGGCTGCCTCGCCACCGCCGCCTCCGCGCGTCCGATCCGCGCGGACGCCGGGAACGGGGCCGTTGCCCACTTCCTCTTCCTCTCCCTCCCCCTCGGCCTTCCTTTCCTGGCTCGGCACGATCGTTGTCGTCAGGTGACGCGGTCCTCCTTGCTGGGCGGAGTTGTCGTATAGCCTCTCTTCTTACAATTATGAGACTCAGGTGGTGGATCACTTTTTTCAGATCCTTCTCCTGTCCTTTCTTCTTCAGATTGATTTGGAAATCCTGATCCTACACGTTTATGTGCTTGTGATTTTGCTACAGATCCACGAGGTAGGTGTGGTCGACCAACAAACCCCATCTAGGTTGTTGCTGCATCTGAAGGTATGAATTCATTCTATTTCATTTCTTTTCTTTTGCAATGTCCGTGATTTTTTTTTAATCGGTGTGACAGCGATGCAGGTGAGGCCACTCTCGCATCAACTCCCGTTGATCCACGTCGGCATCAGCCTAGCACTCGTGCCATGGGTCCATCCCAGCTTCTCCACCATATATAGCAGCTGCCACTGCATCGCTCATCTCTAGCACCAATCGATCGGCCAACGGAGCACTTAACATTCTCAGTTTTCTTATTGATATATGGATGGACGTCTCTTATATTCTTTAGTCCTATACAAATATGGAAACAAGCTGAAAATCATGTGCTTTCTCTTCTGAATTTGCACGTCTGAATTTTAGTCCTAAATATGATGCCTTAACAATGATCTAAACAAGTTCTGCTCTTCTATATCCAGATTCTATTTGTGCAATGTAACCTTTATGTGCAAAGTGTATTCGGTTAGTAATGTCATAATGCATATATAATATTCATTTATTAATGTATGCATTTACACTGCGTACTGCCTATTCAACTCCAGGTATAGAGGGACAAGCCCATGCTGAGGGGATCAGGGGATGGTGCGAGGTCAATTTCAGCTGCAGCAGTACCCACGACAGCTAAAAAGAAGACAAGCTCATGTAGCCCATGCTAACAAGATGATGAGAGGTCCTATTTTTCTACATCAACTAATACATTACAGTTGCTTTGCTTCACCATGCGATTTTCTGGAACTGGGCATACCAATATGTGCAGCTATCTTGCGTAGAAAGCCTTTACCTAATGCTTTTGTAGGATAGTTACTATGCATCTTATTGCCTCTGCACACCTTGATTGCCAATAGGCCCTGAAATTTGTTGATCAAGCATGTGCCAATTGCTAATCTTCATTCTTGATTATCAATCCACTTTGTAGTAACAGTGCATGGATTCAGAAAGGCTAACAGAAAATTTAGGGAGTAGGCCAGGCATGCATGGTTGTTTAACAATTTCCGTTTCCTATTTCCATTTTCTGATGAAGAAAATGCAATGCATCTCCTAAATTAAAATCTGAGCTATTTGTTCATGCAGCACATAAAAAAATGTTTTTTCCTCCAAACTATCCTGGAGCAGACTCCAACTTTGGAGGAACTATGGAAGAACAGTCAACTTGAGTTGTTCTTTCATGAACAAACAAAGTTACCCATTTTTAACTTAGTTTACCTTTATGTTGAGTTCGATCTTCGTGTGTTGATGTGGCTAGATCATCTCCAACAGATTACTTATCTTGCCACCCCTAGGGTCCACAATTGTCATCCCCCATTATTACTAATGTGCTTATACAATATCAGTCAATTTTAATTTTGTTCTCTGTCACAGTTCCTCTATGGTCTGAATGTCTACGCAGAACATGAGATTATTTTACTTCGGGAATATAAAAAATAGTACTGTCTCATTTCACGAGCACGGCTTTAGGAGGTACTGAGGCCCTGTTTTGGTTTATTGCAGTTATATATTGATTACATATTAGGAAATTTCATTTTCCAGCCACTAGAAAATAGACACCAAACCTAGCCACAATTTTCGTGCAATGAACTGACTTACAGGTATCACTTGGTTACTGCCCGTGCTTAAAAGACATTTACCAATTTGCCTGTCTATTCATTCTTGAGATACGTAACATGTGCCAGTACGTGAAGTGCATATTTATGTCAAACTAAGATTCCATTGGAATTTCAGCATTACTTGCCTTTGTAGTTCTAGAAATATTTGCTCACCTCTTTGTTCTATTGCATTCATGCCCCATCATGCTTCATGTGTTAGGCAGCCATTTTTTATTTTTAGTATGGGACGAGTCCGTTAAGAGAAACATGAAGGAGTGGAATATCTCCAAGGATTTAGCTATAGACAGGAGCGCTTGGAGACTAACAATCAACGTGCCTGAACCGTGACCTCTTTCTGTCTTGTGCCTTTTATGTCCCTTTATGTGTCTCTCTTTTGGGTTTCATCTCTAGCCTACTCCAACTTGCTTGGGACAAAAGGCTATGTTGTTATTGTTGTTGTTGTTGTTGTTGTATACTCCGTAGTATATTAACGTGGTAAGCTGTCAGCTCAATTTTGTATTGTGCAACTTGTCTACACTAAAGGTTTGTCATGATACTCTTCAGAATTTTGTCTTACTAGGCTATTCATGTTTTGCTATGTTTCCTGCTTATAAGCCCTTCCTCTATTCATGCAGTTTCCTGCGAGACAATTTAGTCACATATGTTTAATTATGGATTCGTGCGTTGGCTGCCTTGTGCATAGACTTAAGCCACAAACACTACAGGAAACAGGCTCTTTGCCGAGTGCCCGGGGCACTCGGCGAAGCCCCATTTGCACTCGGCAAAGCCTTTGCCGAGTGCCGCACTCGGCAAAGAGCACTCGGCAAAGAACCTGTCGGCAAAGGTTTCTTTGCCGAGTGCCGGATGTCGGGCACTCGGCAAAGTCTTTGCCGAGTGTCAAACACGTATTCGGCAAAGAGAATTTCGCCGTCAACTTGGACGGACTCTTTGCCGAGTGCTGAACGGCCGGCACTCGGCAAAGAGTTTTTTATTTTTTTTGGGAAATTCTTTGCCGAGTGCTAATCAGCCCGCACTCGGTAAAGAGTCTTTTTTTATTTTTTTTAAAAATTCTTTGCCGAGTGCTATGGCTCCGGCGCTCGGCAAAGAAAATTTTTATTTTTTTAGAAAATTTTTTGCCGAGTGC
Organism: Saccharum hybrid cultivar R570; assembly: GCA_038087645.1. NCBI lineage: Eukaryota > Viridiplantae > Streptophyta > Magnoliopsida > Poales > Poaceae > Saccharum > Saccharum hybrid cultivar. The sequence continues at coordinate 4,094,501 of JAQSUU010000733.1, forward strand.
CGGTGCCCTGACACTCGGCAAAGCTGGGAAACAGAGGCTCAGGTTTGCCAGCTTTGCCGAGTGCAAGTGCCATGACACTCGGCAAAGGCCTCTTTGCCGAGTGTTACACTCGGCAAAGAAGAAAAAAATGCTGTTTTTTTTGTTTTCCATCAACACAAACAATGAAATCACATATATATCATCACTCACAGCACAGGATACATCACAGACATACACATATCGTCGATAATGCATCACTTACACATATATCGTACATAATGTATCACAAACACAAATATCGTTCATAATCCATCACATATCGTCCATAATCCATCACAAGTCACGTACGAAACAAGTCTAGGTCCAATACAAGGCTAACGGACATGAAGAGAGAAACGACGAATACCTACTGCCATCCTTGCCACCCGGAATGTGGAGCGGAGTGCCGGGCTGTGAAGGGCCAGTTGGCCACCCGCCCTGTGGCGAAGGGCCACCATAAGGACTCGGGTTCGAACCCGCCGACTGAGGCTGCACCAAAGAGAAGCGAATTCATGAGTATATGCACGAGGGCCGCACAAGCTAAAGGAGTAAACAACCAACTATACATACTCACCGGGGTCCCTACAGGAGGAGGAGGAGCCACAATTGGAGCGAGCAGTGACTGGGGCACGACCACACCTAGCAAGGCCTGAAGGCTCGACATGAAGCTGAACATGTCCCGCATCCTCTGCTCCTCAGCCGCCCTCTGGGCTTGTACAGCCTCCATCTCGAGTCCTCTTCTTGGATGCTTCACCATCAACTCTGAACAGGAAGTATCCTTCCTTGGTTACACCGAGTCTGGAACTGCGACGAAGCCCTCCCTGAACCCGGTGTGTTTGCATTGCTGATGGAGACCACCTGGGGCATGGAGAGATTTCTTTTCTGACCAGACACACTTGCTTTGTGGCCTCTAGCGACTGGTGGGCTGAGCCTGGTCTGTTCAGCTTGGAACTCAAATTCTGATGGGCCAGAATGCTGTGGTCTCTGCGTAGCTTCAACGATATCTGGACAAATTTGCAGAGCAAGAGCATCTAGCACTGGGCGCCAAGGCACAATCTCAAGACCAGTTGGAACATATGGAGCTTCAGGAGCAGCAATCTGATTCTGGACTACAGCTCTATCAATAAGTATTGGCCTCATAGTGTAATGGGTGAGGGTCCAGAGCTGTTGGTTGCAGGTATCCCTTTCCTGTGAAACAGGCTGATCATTGCACAGTGCCTTTGAGCAGCTATGAGCTGAGCTCTCTCTTCATTTGGAACAGAAGAAGCATCACAGGAAGTGGAGCTGTCATCAGAATGCACCGACTGAATAACGTCATTGAAAGAGATTTCAGGCCCATCTGCCAGAAGAAATTGCATAGTGGAGTTGGACAGAGGCGGACCTGTTTGTTGAACTTGCCGTGGCTGTTCACCAATGAGGGAAGGTGAAGGGTCCGCAACCTTGGCGCGGGAATCAAGGGGTTTGTTGATAGGTGAAGATATATTTCCATCTGGTAAAATGGCAGGCGTATGGAGAGGAATTTTGGGACGCCAAATCAATTCAGGTTGGGCACTAGTATGGATGGGCTCTGCAGGTTTGGGTCCCAGACGAACTTGAGCTGCTTTTTGGAGATACAGCAGTTCTCCGTGTGCCCATAATTGAAGCAATAGACGCATCTATTTGCAAAGAAGCAACAACTGCACGGGTGACCCAAACTGTGACAACAAGAGCAGGCCTCAGCACGGCCCAAGGAATTTGAATTCGAATGCAAAACATTTCAATCAGCAGTGCTGATCCCGCCGTGATGATCGGCCTGGACGTCTGCTTGCCGTTAGGCGTGAGATCTCGCGGGCGATCCGAGTCAACCGGAGAACTCCCGTCCAAGCCAGGACTAGCCTCAGGATCCAGAAGGATGGTGAAAGCATCAAAAGAAATTGGAATTCCAGATTGTGGCTTGACCTTGGTGGGAGATTTGAGAATGGGATCAGAAAACATACTTTTTTCTGGAGATTTTGCTTCTTAGCAGCACCTTTGCCTGATTTGGAGAGAACTTTAGTCCATTATTTTTCCTGTTCAATCTCCCAAGCACATTTCTCAGGCTCCCAATGAGGGGTGCCATTGTTCTATAGATGAAAGTACATATCAAAACAAGAACAAATGGCACGGCGCAATTTGTACACAGCAAAACCCATGTGTTTGGAGAAGACCAAGAAATGGAAATGATTTTTACTCAAGAATTTGACATGAAAGTCCAAGGCACATCCACCCAGGCAGGATTGCAAAACAAGGGCGACTGAATCCTCTGTTGGGCGAAAGAGATGGCGGCGGAAGGTTGCAAGGAGAAAGAAAGATCCATCAGGGCAGGAAAGGGGTGATGTTCCGGAGATTTAAAGCGTCTTTGAATTTCATGTTGGAACTCCATTCCCAAGTCAAAATCAAGGCAGCTGGCCAGATCCGAGGAGGATCTCATGGCCACCCAGCAGACACCGAGAAATCACTAGCAGGCATGGGGGTCACCAGCGGTGATGTTGGCGGCGAGGGGAAGGAGTTCACCGGTGGGAAGGTTGGGGAGGCTGGTGGTGGAGGGTGGGTGTCGGGGGAGAGCCATCGTTCACATCCAATAAATTGAGATTCGCATAACTAATTGGTTGAATAGTGCTGAGGTAACTACTAGCAGTGCTGTTGTTCGAATGCCCACAAATATATCTGCAACTACTAGCAGTGCTGATGTTCGAATGCCAACAAATAAAACTGGTCCTTTGATTCATCGGGAGGGGGAATGAAAAGGCAAAGAAGTGATCGAGAGCAAGATGTTGATGACGAAGATGAAGAAACAAAGAAGAAACCAAAAAGAAGAGCTAGCATGCCACAACTAGAATGTAAAATCAGATCATCTCAGCATCTCATACCACGAGAGAGATCACCCGTATGATATAACGAGACATGGTTTGTAAAATAAGCGTCCATAATTAAGCTAAGGTTTTAATTAAACAAATAATGAAGACACGTGAAAATGTCATGGGCTGGGAGAAACAAGTATTCTTATGGATGGTAAAACCTAGAAACTACTTGGGAAGTTTATCATAATCATCCGGTGTCTCCTATGGTTGAAAATCAACAATTATATGGTGAAAATCAACAATTAGTTTATCATAATCGGATGTCTGCTATTTTTTTTTGTCTCCTAAGATTGTAGTCAAGCAGGAGCATGGATTCAACTGTTAATAAAAAACTGGTAGCTGTTTGGTTTCATGACGGGAACATCATAAATGCAGCACAACTATGAACTCTGCCATTGAAGAGCTATTAACACGTTTGTAAATACGTGTCTATACTTTGTGTCGCCTTTTCATTTTCCGTATCGTTGCTCCATCTGGTAACAATGAGGGCCACATTTTCAGTTATATATAAGAGCAGAATGCCGGTCCTGAATTGTTCAGGACCTAGAACCGAACTTAAATTCAGGGCCCTTTATAAGCATGATAAAAAAAATACTTTACATGTATATATAACTTTTTTTTGTCACTCAACAGTCATTTTTTTTCGAAAAGCATGTGTGACCGTTGGTGCCTCATAGCCATAGCTCAATAACAATGACTAATGAGTAGTACGCACACATGTAACTTGCAAGTGAATCGTCGAACGTATACGCGCGCACGCACGCACACACCGACACACGCAGCCGCTGCCTACTGAAGCCGAAGCGGCGTCGGCCGTTGCCTCGCTGGGCTACATGAGGATGACATGCGGCCTCCTGGGCTCTAGGCCTAAAGACTAACGTGTTTTTTTTGAAACTCTAAAGACTAACGTGTTGGCTTTCTCTGTCTTGGGCCAAGTAATATCCTAATACTACTACTACGTACTAACGTGTATATACTAATCTAAATATCCTAATAATACTACTACTACGTATATACTAACGTACATACACTGGGGGCCCATTGGGGTTGAGGGCCTGGAACGGCCGCCCCGTTTGCCCCCCCTCAGGGCCGGCACTCAGCAGATGCCAAGGTGCAGCCAGGACTATGTATTTATATCCAGTGATACTAGTCATACCCATGTCCATCCATTCACAGAGCTCGATACAGTACCACGTAGATGAGCTCTTCCATGTCCACTTGCACAACATACAGAACTGCCTATATATATAGTGTTTCTTGTGTTATAGTGAAATTTGCTGGTTTCCATTTCTGTTTTCTGTTGATGAGTAATGAGAATGAGTAAGGTGATTTTGTCTCACACACACATCCTATTTTTAAATAGTTAATCTCTGTAACCCAACATCAAGCAGTTTGTTGCCATGGTCCTCGAAAAGATGCAGCTATCTTACAGCCTGAGACCTTACTTCCATAACCTCCATGGAGTATTAATCTGCGCAACATTCTTTATTGTTCCTTGAGAACTTGAATCTTACTGAGAAATAGGTTAAAAACAAAAAAAAAACCTCGAAATAGGTTAAAAAACAAAAAATACCTTTAACACTCGGACAAGTTCACTACTGACCCTGTTGCCGAGCCCACTAAGTCCACCATGTGCTGCACCCTGGATCTACAGCTCCGACACCGCATCCTGGATCTGCATCCCTTGGCTGGGACACTCCACTCCATCACTGCCGGGGCTCTGTCACAGCAGCCCTTAGTAGGTCTGCCGTTGGGGCTGCTGGTAGCCGCCACCGTGGCCTCTGCCCTTCGCTAGACCACCACCACCACTCTCGTCTTTCCCTACCAACGGGCCACTGCCAACAAAACAGAGAGACAGGAGGGGATAAAGAGGGGCTGAGGGAAGATACAGGGATGCGGCAGACCCTGGTTTGCCTCCACCAGGAGGAGCCTCTGCGCCACCAGGAGGAGGCAGCCGCAGCCGAGAGGAGCCTCCACTCCACCAAGTGTAACAGGCCGGTGTCACGCTACTGGGCGCAGGGGATTGCACATGCATCGCTGGGATTAGGGTTTCCCCCACGCTCGTTGTCAAGGAAGAAATGGAGTACCAAGGGATATGAGGGAGAGCCGGTTGCAGACGAGAGAGAGAGAGAGAGAGATTACGGCTAAATTAGGGTTTCCTTCATTTATATAGTGCGACCTTGTCACCAAGACAAACTGGGCTTGTGGTGAGATTAGCCTGGCCGAGCATTTTAACATGTTTGCCTCTTAAAATGGTCACCAATTTCAAAGATGGAGCTCGTAAGAAGCCCACCTCTATAGATCAATTTTGAGAGATGGTCAATTTATGGCCGCCTTCATGAATCTAGTTTGAGACATGGCAAATCTTGACCGCCTCGAAGTAATGTAAACTTTGTGACCTCCTTTGTTATTAAAGCTATCCTATCTGCCAAAATCATTTTTGTGGTAGAGTTATGTGCAAGTACAGATTCTTATCTAAACCTATGTATTTATTATTGGACATATGTTAAAAACTATATGTTAACTAAAATGGCCGTCTGTCTGAGCCAGCAAGCCATCCTTGAGCCCACTACCAGGTTCATGTTGGGAAATCTTTGTGTGCCATGCTCTAAACCATGCCATCACATATTTTGTTGGAGCCATCAATGAAAAAGCCATGGGATCCTTCTTGGCATGCATCCTGGCACTGCTCTCTAGAGCCACCCTCAGTGCGGGACCCACATCCCTAGGCCCACTCATGCCACCAGTGTCAATACCATCTGGGTCACTGGGTGCGTGTGAGGCCTTGAGTCCATGGTCGTGAAACCACCATACCAGCCCTTACACAACCTTAGCCAGGCCGCCACACCACCATAACCCTTGGCTGGGACGTCATCGTGCCTTCGGTGTTGGCGCTATATATCATGCCCTTGGCAGGTCTGTTTGCCCTAAGCATGTTATGGGGAGAGAGTCGTATGGAGAGAGAGAGAAGATGGAATGGAGCGAAAGAGCGAGGGTGAGAGTATGACAATTGAAACACTTGTTTTCGTTGATGTTCGTCCTGCTAGGTCTGAGGCTTATTTCTTGATGCAAACTTTTTCAGTGGTCTTCCTATGAAAACATGCTCTATTTGCATAGCAGGCATAGGCCTTTTTGTAAGTAGATTTACAAAAATGGTTTTTTACTGTCCTTGTAAATGTACTAGTTGTATCGAATGTTCACTAGGTACTTTTAGAGGCATGAATAATTATTTAATACCTTTATAAATAAATTGGACAATCTCCTAAAATCAATTTTGTATTAGTTTTAGATCTTGTCACTACTGGAAACTCAAAATTCCCTGACGGTTTCGAATTTTTATGACGGTTATTGCAGAAACCATCAGGGTAAATAGCATTATCTTGACGGTTATGGAAAACACATAGGAAAATTAGTATTATCTTGACGGTTCTTGGAAAACACACAGGAAAATTAAATAACTGTCAAGAAAATTCCTTATTAATCGTCAGGGAAATTAGTATTATCTTGACGGTTTCATATTTTTTTATAGTTATTGCCTAAACCGTCAGGGTAAATAGAATTACCTTGACGGTGTCTGGAAAACACACAGGAAAATCCTGGAAACTCAAGAACATTAACAGAAGGTTTTCTTCTTTTAATCTCTAGCTAAAACTTGTAATTAGTCTTTCTCCCTCATACTAACTTCAAATTTGATGTTTTTCCTAATTTTTTCTAAAATTATGCTCTATCAAATTATTGTGTCCTTACCGCTATTATATTTGTCATCTTTTCATGTAACTTTGTTTTATCAATTGAAAATTTGAATTTAAAAAAATATCAAATTCAAACAACATTTTGAAGCAGTAAATGATTTCAGCTGAAGAAGTCATGAACATAAAAGTTGTAGAACTAATCAAGATCTATAACTTTTATTTTGGTCATTTCTTCATCCGATGAAGTGATAGTAACATTGTTCACAAAATATATATATCTCTCTTATAGTTTTACGAAACCATATGAGAGATATGTAAAATTTGTGAACAATGTTACTATCACTTTGTCGAATGAAGAAATGACCAAAATAAAAGTTGTACATCTTGATGAGTTATACCACTTTGTTGTTGATGACTTCTTCAGTTGAAATCATTTGATGTTTCAAAATCTTGTTTGAAGTTGTTATTTTTTGAAATTCAAAATTTTAATTATTTAAACCAAGTCAAGTGAAAATATGACCAAACCGAAAGTTGTAGATCTCGATGAGTTCTAGAACTTTGTAGTTGACAACATTTTCATTTGAATTTAGATAGTGCATAAATTAAATTAAATTTAGATAAACTTAGATAAATGGGAAATAAAATTAATTAAATGTTTAAGGCCTAGCAGCCTAAACCTGGGCTGCGCATCTCTCTCCCTCCACTCACCGGCCCAAATCAGCCTGTTTAAAACCCTAGACTATATAACTGAGAACCCCTCAATCCCTCTCCTCGTTTCCTTTTCCTTTTCCTTTTCCTTTTCCTTTTCCTTTTCCTTCTCCCTCCCTCCCTCAGCGTTGATGAGCATCACCAGGGTGAGCTCACCTTATTCCCTTCCTGCTACGGTGTGAATCTGAGCACTCTAACCCTAACTAGCTATTTTGTTATTTCTGTTCAGATCTGATCCATTTACAAGTGTTTCTGATTTGTTTCTTTTTCTTCCTGCAGTTCAGTTCAGTAAGGAGAAAATACAGTTCAGGTGATTAGCATGACACAAGCTACTTAGTTACAGGTGCACTAGATTGGGGATATTACGGGGAAGTTGAGTATTTTTTTTCACAGTTCTAAATTGGCAACTATGTGCTTTATTGTTTGATTAGTGATTGCATGGTCACTTGAGTCAGTCATTGTCACTGAATTGTTTAGGAATATTAGTCGATAGGCTAGGCTGCTATATGTGCACACTAGCACCAGAATGGTTGCAAAGGTACTAGCTATATGTGAACTAACATCTCCTTTGTCTAATTTCTATCTAAACATACTTGTCAATAGGCTAGGCTGCTATGGGCATATGCCTTGTATGTCTGTACCTCCAGACTCCTAGTTCTGTATACATGAAACTATCATAACGCATTTTACGCAATGAACACTAGTTACACCTGAATCTGCATGCCTATATGAACAAGCATGGTTGGAATCTCTAGTAGCAGGAAGCTTGTTCTCCGTTTAATTGATGCTTGACTGCAGTGGGCTCAAGTAGAAAGCAGCTGCATGATATTATTATGAAGTGTATATCCAAAATTTCAGCACACACAACTCACGACTATCTATTTGTTAGCTTGCAATGTCGATCTTGTTCATGTATTGGCCTGCAATAACAAAGGAAGATGCACACGTGTTTATCTTTTAGAATGAGATCAACGGATAACAAAGGCTTATGGTCTAATTAGTTATCCGTGTCTACTTTTGGTCTGGTTCATTTCATTTGCTTGTAAATGCATGTCTGCTGTGTTCATTTCTGTATAGATTTCCCTTTGCAATGAAGTACCGCAGTTATTATATATATGCTATGTCTGTCAATTCTAAATGCCAAATTTAGTTACTGCATTGATAAGTAAAGTCTTATTTTTGTGGCTGTAATTATGTGTCTCGCCATTTCAGGAAGGCAAGGCTTGGATTCGTTTTGGAAAAAAATTCGGTCCCAACCAAATTGGACGAATTTCGGAAAAATTTGGATGAATTTCAGACTCAATTCGGTGAATTTTTGGAATGTGAAGCATAAAATTTGTTTCGGACCTCACCGAAATGGACGAATTTCGCCGAAATTTGGACTAATTCGGTCGAATCCCAGAACCTTGATCACCACTACATTGACAAAGATATCTTTTTGCAAATGGCTAAATCTGTAGTTCTATTGTTAGTTCATGCTAAGTTGAAAGTGCATAGACAGAAGATAGCTTTTTTATGTTAAGAAGTTCTCAGTCATAAAAATCCTAGTTCAAATTTTGAGAATATTTATGTAGGTGACAGCATGGGTTCACCTATCAATTATTTAGTATGAATAATTCTGTTGAATTGTGCAATGTAAGTAAAATTTGGTCATGTTAAAATTTCTGGTTTTGGAGCTGAACCGCACCCAGTGCATATATGCTTCCTTGAAAAACACCATGGCCCATGTTGGTAGTGAGTATAGTTAGTAGTGATGGTGCTGACATGCTTACACTTGTCATGCTTATGCCAAGTATTGGAGAACTTGTTTTAGGTAGATGGATGCTAATTCTTGGGCATGTTGGTAGTGAGTATAGTTAGTAGTGATGGCGCTGACATGCTTACACTTGTCATGCTAATGCCAAGTATTGGAGAACTTGTTTTAGGTAGATGGATGCTAATTCTTGGGATGTCCTATGTATGTGGCTATTGATGCAAATGCTTGACATCTTTGTATGTAATTGGATTCTTGGTACTAATTTTAATTCAAAAAAGGTTCATGGTACTGATGATTTATTTATATTTGTATCTTTTTTATAATTATTATATAGCTCTACTGTGATGCAATATAATTATCCTGTCGGTTTTGGCCGACAGGAAAATGTATTTGTCACATCCCAAAATTTCTAATTTTGGTTTGTGCATAGAAAAGACTAACTAAAATAAATATTTTAATATTTGAATAGAACTTGTCATTAGTTTAGATTTCATATTTTTTTATTAAAGAAAAATGGTGCTTTTTGATTATTTTAGAATTAACTTGACGGGCTTTGGTTGATGTGATGCTTGTTTTGGTGTTTATGAGTGCAAACGGTTTACGAGTATGATAGAGCGACGTTTATCTCTCATTGAGAAATTTTTCTGGCCCTTTTTCGAATTAAAATTCTAGTTTTCATGAACTTAATATTTTTCTTTGATCGTTTCACCAATCATTTCATGAGCTCTAAATACTTTATTTGGGTTCCTTATGTTTCATAATGTCTCTGAAAATTTTCCCTGAATTTTTAGATCTTTCGGAGTATTTTTCGCGGCTTAAATAATAATTCTGGACTTTTCTAGAATTATTTTATCCACGAAATTAATTAATTTCGAAAATAAATAAATATCTTATTTTTCCCAATGCTCAAAGCCCATGTGCAATAATCCTAATAAATCTCAAAGGCACATACATTTATTTACTAATGGGCTTTAATAATTAATTAGACCTATTAGTAAAGATGGAGAGTGCACCATCAATTAGTACTGTATCGCTAGTTGACGTGGGGTAGGGAGTTTTCCTCCCTATATATACGTACCTACCCCTTAGGTAAAAGCACACCAAAACTACCGTGGAGGAGCTCCTAGTTTGGAAAATCTCTCGTGTAGTAAATTAGATACTTTTTTCTCCTTCTTGTGTCGCCCCCAGGCCGAGGCCCTTCAGATGGATGGAGGTAGAAGATGAAGTATTTGCGGTTCTACCACTGGTTCATAATATCTTTGTCGTTTGTTCGTTTTAATTCCGTTTTACTCCATTTTAGTTGCGTTAGTTTCGTATAGTTGCGCTCTAAGTAGTAGTGTTGATGTATATCGTGTCACCCAATTATGAATTTATTGATTTACGTGCAATATTTATTTAATGCATTTTTAATTAAAAGCAACCTAGTGTAGTAACTCGTTCTTGTGATTTTGTGATCATGTCAACTGAACCTACATGCTATCGGCGTAGACGTGTTACATGCTAGTCATATATAAATTAAATATTAATTTAATTGACATGCAATTAGTTCTATGATTAAAAGCCATCTATGTTTGTAAATCCGTTCTTGTTGCGACAGTTTTATAGCGTCGCGCTCTATACAGTAGCGATAGTTTTTGTGATGTCACTTAAGTATGAATTTATTTATTTAAATGCAACTTGATTAATATTTATTTAACAGCTTTCTAACTAAAAGCTACATAGGGGTATAATTTCGTTCTTGTTGCTTCAGTGACTATGCTGGCGTAAGAAATGCATTAGCAACGTTGTTTACCATGTCATGTTATGTGTTTACAAATTAAATTATATTTATTTGATTAATGTTTATGTCATGCTCTTTTAAATTAGAAGCGACTTAGGTTCATACATAGAACATTCTTAAATAAATGTTAACTTGATTAATATTAACTTAAATGTTTCTTAATCATAATTAGTTTAGTTAAACATGAAGCATGTAGTTAATTTAACTAATATTTATCTACTGTCTTTTCAAATTAAAAGTAACTTTAGTTTATAATTTGTCTTTTATAAATAATCAAATGCTATCATGATTAATAAAAACTTAAATGCTTCTTAAATAGAACTTGTTTAGTTTATGTAAGAAACATATAATGATTCGATTAACTGTTATCACCTTCTTTATACTTTCTAATTTATAAATGTTTAAATGACTTAAACACTAAATAAATATTTATAAATAAAATATGAATAAGGTTAACTTCATCATTTATAATTTAATGTAAATTTGTTAATTCAACTTTAGGATAATTCTCAAGAAGTCTATCACCTTAATTCATTAACTAAAATAAATCAAACGTATAGTTTGTCTTCTCTGATTTGTTGTAAACTCCTCGATAGTCGTGTGTCCTCTTTGATGGTAGCTCCGTTATCCGTCGTTCTTGCGTTTTAGCGATCGTAGCAACGTACCGTATTGTTTAGTGCGTTCTCTTTTAAAGTGTCTCTTTTGTTTGTTGTGTTATTCTTAGTTGTATTTATTGTCTGTTTGTTCTACTTGATTTCTGAGAGTAGAAGAAGTATGGTTAATTAGCGCTGAAGACGAGGAGCTGAGGACCGACAGTCGAAACAAGAGGACTTGAGTCCAGAAGATAGCAATTAGAGATTCTAAGCAGCTAATTTTGGGAAAAGGAAACTATAACATGGGATTATCCTTGTTGTCCTATTCACAATAAATAATTAAATTTATTATGCATGTATTCCCTTGTTAAGGATGACTTAGTCTTGATCCATTACTTTGGCACCCATGATATTGCATTGAGTAGTTTTGCTAGCGCTGAGCATAAACTATGATCTTGTAATATGATTAATGGAATATGCAACAACACTAAAAGATGACATTTTGATTACTGTTTAAAGAGGGCTAGAGCATAATACTATTTTTCTTGGTGCTCTAGTTTCTCTCTATAAGGACTTATCTGTAAGTGAACATCCGGGACTTACAGTACAACTGTGAGGGCTATATGGCTCTGACTTTAGTCAAGTATGAGGACCTTTTCTAGCTTGTTAGAGGTTACCCTTGTGGCGCAAATGGAGAAAAGCAGACCATGGATCCCTGCGTGGTTGTATCACACAGACTGACTGATGAAACCTAGCGGTCCTAACTTGTTAGACGAACCTTTAAAAGACTTTATAGTGAACCCTGCTGACCTTCCTTGGTAGTGGGTCAAGAGGCTGATCACCTCGGGTGAAAGGGTAAATCACGACTCACAGTGAAAGTGTACAACCTCTACAGAGTGTAAAACTGGTATATCAGTCGTGCTCACGGTCACGAGTGACCTTGGACCCTTACGGAATAGATGATCACTAATGACTATAAATGTGTTTTTGCTATTCATTATTCATCTTTACATTGATCATATGTTTATTGTGGGATAAATGAAAACCTGATGCTACTCATATGATAAAACTGTGATAATTAAAAGCTATTGCAGTAAATCCATGTCAAACCTTTTGAGCCTCATGAATCCCGTGTTATATTTGTTGAGTTTGACATGGACTCACTCTTGCTATTTCCCCACACTCCAGTGTGTAGTAAGGTGCTGCTTAGAAGAAGAATAAAGGTGTAGTGGAGTTTCCAGAAGTCTATAAGAAGTGCTTGGCATACGGAGCCCCCAGTCAGCCGTCCCTGAGAAGAATGGAGCCCGAGCAGAAGCTTAGCCACCGTTCCGTGATACTCTGATGTAAGTGTTAATATAGCTATATATACGTTATATAATAACATTGTTTCTGATATTTTTTTATTCTGACATATGTGTGGACTTCCTGAGCACACATATAACGAGCCTGGTTTTGTTCTTTGGAAAACCGGGTGTGACAGTATTTATCCTGATGGCTAGAAGTCAATAGGGAAAAATAAACACCGACAGGGAAAACATAGTTTTCTTGACGGTTCGACGATCGACGGGGTAAATATCCTTATACCCTGCTGGTTTTACACCGCCAAGGAAATTATTTTCCCAGTTGGTAGTCTATGTTTATTTGGCGGTTTTAACCGACAGAGAAAATTTATTTTCCCTGATGGTTTTGTAATTTTCCTGTCGGTTCTCCACCTTCAGGCAAAAGAAAATGAATTTCCCTAACGGTTAACCGTCAGGCATTTTCCAATTACCCTGTCAAGCTTGCCCTGCTGGTTTCGTACCATCAGGGAAATTAGATTTCGTTTTTCCTGATGGTAGTCGCACCGTCAGGGAATTTCAGCTTGCTAGTAGTGTGTAATGGTTCTCTTCTCTCATGCTTCATATATGTGGAACGACCTCGATGTATTTTTTTATGTGGCCAAGTGGCCACCCTATTATGTTGTTAATTGCTATTGTATTTTGCTAACCAAGCACCCTATCAGTGCATTCATTGTGCTGATGAGCCGATCTTCAGTCCATGATACAGCAATTGTGAAGAGTGAATGCATTGCTAAACAAGTACAATGCCTGCAGTTTCCATCTGAAGTATTGATTAAAAGAAAGGGGAACAAAGCAAGATCCACTTCCACCAGTGGCACTACACAACCTGAGCGCCTATATATATTACCACATAGTGCTTTCGATTCCACAAGTAACTTTGCAAAATGCAACCACTAGTTAGCAGAAGAGAGAGTAGGGCACTATGCACACTGCAGGAGCAGCTGAGCACAGGAGTATGTTGTACTACATACGTTGCTAGCTTCTTCTACTCGATTGGTCGGTTTGTTCAGTTTAACTTTAAGCTACAACCTATGTAAGTCCCAGTATTAAAATGACTACATTGCATTATCTCATCATGAGCAGCATTACAGTGGCTCATCTAAAAAATGTATTGGGCCCAGCACATTATCTCACACTATGCCAAAACAGTATAAAGAAGACACCAAATTTAGCGATGTGAGAACAAAGCGCGTCTCTAATGTGTGATCGCAAATGTGTCTAGTCAAAATGCGTCCTTGGTCATAGATATGGCCATTTAGATGAGTTTATGCACCGCGATAGAAAAGCCTGTACCAGTGATCCCCATTAGAAGTGACTAAAAATCACTGGTAGTAACCACCCAAAATATGTCTTACCTATATATAGTGGTATATCAATGCCACCTCTACCTCAAAGTCCACAAACAACACTGCACAATATATACACTAAAAACGTATTGGATGAATAGATGAGTTGTTGGCTCATTGATATCCCATAGGATAAGTCCATCCACTCTATATATATAAATACAAAGGGCCATGGCTCATTGAGTAGAGTACATTGGAAATAAACACAAATCAATCTACTTTTACCTCATTTTTTCCCTCATCTCTTACAACCACATTATGCTTCTCCTCTATTGATCTGATGACCAAGGGTGGGTGCCCTAGGCTAGGCTTGTTGGCTGACCAAGTGTGAGCCGCAGGTATCCTTATCTCCCTGTGGGGTCACTCCTTGTTAGAATTTTGATGGTTCCTTTCTTAGTTTTACTTGGAAACTAGTCAACCTTCCTCACATAAGAACGATAAGTTATCCTTTGCTGGTTTGCTCATAAAGGTTACCGTTCTTCACCACATAAGCATGTTGTTTATTGTTCTCAAGGAAAAATTAGGGAATTTAGATCTGCCAATGGCTGATCGGCTAAACTGACATTGTATGTCGATTAGGACAATTTTATTGCCTTTGTCAGTCCTTTATTGGCTTGGCCAACTCTGAGATATTATAGTCCGGCTTGGCCTACTTCCACTGTGTTTTTGGTCCGCACATTCTAGTGCTTCTGGTGTGTGAATGATTCTTGTATTAACACACTTTTTGGTGAGACTCGGCTAGGGATGGACTTACAGCCTAATTTAATCTGACTTAGCAAATTTCTTGATTTGATCTATCTCGTGTTCGATATTGCCATTGCATCTAGCCGAAAATGCTGATTGCATTTGGCATTGATTACATGACATTTTGCTTGCTGTTGTGCTATGTGTTGCTGTTGTTATTGTGAATATCTTCATAAATGGACTGGCTGCATCTAAAGTTGACTTAAGTATTTTCAGAGGCAAGAACAAATTTTAAACATCTCGGTAAATAGATGGGGCTATCTTCTAGAATCAATTCTGTAATAGTTTACATCTTCTAATGGTTCTCTATATGTGGAGCGAGCTCGATGGATTCTTGTACGTAGCCAAGTGGCCAACATATTAAGTTATTTATATTATTTGCTGGTCCATTTCTCGAGTCAACCACCCTGTCTGTCCATTCGTGGAGATGATGAGCTGTCATTCACTACATGGTAGCTTCAATGCCAAAAGTACACAGCATGCGGTTGCATACTGCAATGCTGATTAAAACAGACAGGGAAGAAAGCAAATCCCACAGCCACTGGCACTAGACAACCTGACCGCCTATCCGCCTATATACATTGCTACAATGCTACGTAGTGCTTTCTGCTCCATAAAAACTTGACAAATAAAATGCAATCACTCATTAGCGGAAGAGGAGTAGGATGTTCAAAGGAGCAGGAGAGATGGCGCCCATGTGTGTTCTGATGGGAATAGGAGGTGAGAGGGAAATACATATTAGGTATACACGGTAGCAGAGGGATGGAGGTATTTCATTTTCTGAGCTGATGGCCAAATTCTCTCTATGAATGCAACTCAACCATGACCTTTGTTCTTCCTTTTTGCGGCTGGGTCGACAGTTTGGTAGGTGGTCATGGTCATGGAGCAAGCAAACCATGGTCGGTGGACACCAGCTTGCGCGGCTGGAACAGATAGCTGCAGCAGAGCAGTCTTGATAAAAAAATTGTATGAAGGAACTCTCATATCAAATTTTTACCTAATGCCCAACAAGATCTTAATATCTAGCTCATAATTTTTCATTTGAAATAACTTATGGTCGAAATATTGAATAAATGATTTAAAAAAGTTAACGCAAAAAGAATAGCATGCTTTGTCTAGTCAAAAGTTAGTATGTGGCATGCTGTAAAGGAGCTCCCATGAGAGACGTGAGTTCATGGTCGTAATCTGCTTGACTTGTGACTTCTTGCCATTGTTATCTAGATTTTTCCTTTTTTTTGTAAGTAGTTTGCTCTAATTGGGTCCAGCCATGGAAATGTGTTTCAGTGGGTGGTCACGGACCATCCATGCAAATATGGTCATTCTTCAAACACTTGCAAAATCAATAGTACTAGTAAAAAAATGTGTATGTAGTAGTACATGGCCATAGTTTGATTCTTGTAACACCCTAAATTTTGCTTTGTTTTAAAATAGCTAAATATGATTTAATTATGTATGTATGTGTGCATTTCACATATAGGAAATAATAATATTTTTGTGAAAATAAAATCAATCATAAGATAGCAACTTGTTTATGCATACATGCTGCTGCACTTTATTTTATGCAATGTCTAGTTTTATCTAAATGCCAAAAGGGAATTGAAAATCATTTGAAAATGTATTTGGAAAAGTCATTTTAGAAAATGAAAAGGGAATTCTCCTTCTCCCTCTTCCCTCCCTTCCATTTCGGCCTGCTAGCCCGTTTTCCCGGCCGGCCCACTCATCCCTCCCCGCGCTCCTTCTCCTGGGCCGCGGCCCAGCCCAACCGGGCCAAGCAACCGTTGCCACGCCCCACTCTCCCTCACGCGGTCGCTGGCAGCCGGGGCCCGCTCGTCAGATGTTTCTCTTCCCCAACCTCCGGTTCTCTCGCTCGGTCATCACGGCAACCGCCGCCCGCGCCCACTTCGCGTCGTGGGAGCGTCCTCTTTCCTCCCGCGCCCGGCCTTCTAAAGGGAGCCGCAACCCCTTCACCGCCTCCGCCTGCTGTTTTTCCCGTTCCAACCCCACTCTCTTGAGCACCCGAAGGCCGCAGCGACGAACCGCCGGAGCGTCCCGTCCACCATCGCGTCGCCTACGCCTCCGAGCCTCCTCCGTCTGCAATTTGCCGCTCGGTGAGCCTCCCCGTACTCCCCTTTATCTTCCCGTGCTTTTACCTTCTCGAATTTTAGTCTCTATGGCCGTGTCCACGAGCTCTGAGGAGCTTTTCGCCGCTGTCCATGGCGGGAGCCGCTCGGGCTTACCCCATGGCCGTGTTTTGCTCCGGGGCGAGCTCGTCGTCTCCCCCACTTCGTCTCGATGCCCTTATTTTTCGAAACCATGGACCGTAGGTCGTGTTCCAAGCGCTCCGGCGAGCTCACGGTCGCCGGCCATGGCGGCGCTGCCGTCACCTCCCCTAAATCCGACGGCCGACCTCTCTCTCCTCTCCCCCATCTAATCTCGACCGCACATCGTGAGATGAACGGCCCTGGTTGGCTGATACCTCTTCGTGGGTCCTTTTTTTCTAAACAGACCCCCAAGTTCTTGCATTTCCAACCCGCAGTCCTCGGTTCAAATGAATTCCCTGATTTTCGATTTATTTTAATTCCAAAATGCTTTCAATCTATTTACAGTTTTGCCACTGCAGTAAAACGCTTATAAAATCGTCGTTTTAGCTCCGATTCGACCCGTTCAACTTGCGTTAGGTTCGTAATTTCATAACCTACGCATTAATGCCACTGTTAGTTAGGTTTGCAACATTTAAAATTCTTGATTAGGTTAAGTTAATTAACTCGCTATAGGAATCTTGTTTAATTCATAACTTTTGCGTTGTAGCTCCGTTTTTCGTGCACTTCGTGTTGATGTGATCGTAGCGAGACGTAGAATATTTTCATAAACTTTTTATCTTATTTTTATACTGCTGGTGTACTGTTCTAATTATAGGTTTGTTTGCTATGCATGAATGCTCCTGAAATGTGTATGTTGCCGTGTTGGTCGAGTTTAGACGGTGAAGAGTACGTTGGGAACCAAGAGTACTTCGAAGACCAGCAGGACCAGCAGGAGTTTGTTAACCAAGGCAAGTATAGCATGGGCCTACCTTGATTCCTATTCATTATATAATCTACTCATTATGCATGTGTCTAATATTGCTCGACTATAAGGACATCCTAGCCATTGATGACTTATATCTCGATGCCTATCGGTTTTATTGCATATGGGTAGAATGCTAGTGCTCTATTCAAACATGATCAATACTATGATTAATGGAACAAATGGATAAACATGATGGTAATAATTGAAATATAGGGTGATGGTGCAAATGATGTCGATCATGTTGCCCTAAACTCTCCGTAAGGACTTATCTGTAGGGCAAAAGCTGGGACATATAGTGCAACCATGAGAGTTATATGGCTCTGACTTTAGCTCAGTAATAGGATCTTTTCTAGCTTGTTAGAGGTTACCCGAAAGGGCGCAAGAGGGGCTTGCCACTTTGGGTATAGAACTGCCTCTGTTCTTATGTGTATAGCCTGTGGGAATTATGCCACAGAAAGGGGGGTTCTCTATATCTGCCTGCCGAGGAAACCTCACGGCCCTAACATGTTAGAAGAGGCCTATGGAAGGCTTCATAGTGTACCCTGCCTACTCACCTTGGGAGTGTTAGGGGGTCGACGGGCCCCGGGCAAATGGGCAACATGACTCACGGGTAAAGATGCACAACCTCTGGAGAGTGTTAAAACTGTTATAATAGCCGTGCTCACGGTCACGAGCGGCCCGGAAAACTCACAGAATAAATGGTTACTTATGATGATGTTGTTCATGGTGAACTATGATGGTATTATGATGATGATGACGATGCTGATGATATAATGTTGATCAATGACTCTATTTCATTCTTGTATATGATCATGTGGGTTATTTGGGAGCTTAAGCATAATTTGATATTGATCAATAACAAAATGTTGACTTACTAAAATGCTAAATGCAGTAAACCGTGTCTGCCTTTTGAGCCTCATGAATCCCCATGTTATGCTTGTGGAGTACGAAATGTACTCACGCTTGTTTGTTTTCAATATTTTGGAAAATCCCGGATGGGTACCAGATTGCCAGAGATTGGAGCAGACAGGCTTTGTGATCAACCAGTCAGTTGTCCCTGTGGAGTGGAATCTTCACCTGAAGACCGGAGTTGTCTTTCCGTTGTTTGCTATTTGAGGTTATATCTTTTATAATAAGTACGTTATATATTGAGCATTGTCTTTTGATATTACCCTTATTTGTAGCTATATGTGAGATTTGACTTCCTGGACTCACATATGGTGTGTATCTGGTTTTATTCTTAAAATCGGGTGCTACAAAGTGGTAGCAGAGCAATGCTGACTGTAGGACGCAAGCCTAGTTAGGAATTGGCCGTCTTAAGGTTTAGGAATTGCTATAAGACCCTTGTTCTATAAACCTTGATATTCCTCTATTATTTTCCTACCCTTGATATTCATCTCCTCCTTGATACTTGTTTAAGCCTTTGTTCTAATCTTCACTCCTTACTTTGATATGCTCTTAGAATCTTGTCTCTTACCATCTTCCTGCGATATCGGAAGCGGAGCTTTAGGATAATTGCCCTTAATATGAATAGAACGATAGTATCGCAAGCTGAGTCAATGATTGAAGTATGCACCTTAATTGCTTGTTGAATTGTCATTATGCATGTGCTTGTTTTAGATCTTTGTAATGATTGTAATGATCTTGTGGGGATTGTCCACAATTTCATTTAGTCTATAGGCCTAAGGCATAAGGATTAATGAAGTAAATATGCGGGTTTTGGTTTTCTCCTGTTTTATCCATCCTGTTTTCCAGAGCAGTCTATGTTCATCATGATATATCTCCAGATCTGAACATCCAAAAGTTATGAAACTTTTATAGATAAAAGAAGACTCTTGTATGTTTCATCTGCCGCTGGAATCAATTCCATAGCTGTTTTGGTTTGGGATTTAAGAAAATCACAAGACGATATAGCTATGCTGCCTGAAACCTAGAGTAGTTTTTGTGGTGCACAGTTTTCAACCAAATTATGTTTGGAATCAGGAAAAGTGTTCTATACAAAAGTTGTAGAGGATTTCAATAGCTTTCCAACAGTATAAACTACAACTTCATTGGATTAACAGAATAGGAGTTACAGCTGTTTTCCTGCGCTGCTGTTTTTCTACTCATGAGGAATTTCAGACTTGTTGTTCTTACTTATACACATGAGTTTCCGTGGGATATCAGAAGGTCATTATGATGGTTAACTCACTTGGAAGAAGATGCAAGCTACCCTTTGTTGTCCCCTAGTTGATCTCTCTTAAGGGGGGTAGCCGAGTGAAGAAGTAACAAGATGAAGGTTTCTTACATTCAAGTACTCCACCTGAAAGAATTAGTTATCCCTATGGTTGAGAAGTCACCAACAAAGCACAGTTTGGTGTTTGAACTTCACCATACCCAAGACAAGTCAGCAACAATGACAAGGCAAGGAGATATGGTTCATCTACAGTTGGTTCTATGGAGACTCGGAAAACTCATTGCGACATCAATTATGGCAATAAATTTTTGATTCAAGGAAGATCTCTACTTGGATAAGTTATCTCAAATGGTGGAATTATGGGAAACTTAAGAAAGCTAATGATGTGTTGAGTTGGAACCCACCAAAGGATGTGAGATGTGAGTGAGATTCAAAGTTTTCCTAGGAATAGAAGATATCGTTAGAGGTTCATTGGATGCATTATAATCTTGGATATAAGGGTGACATCTACAAGGATCGTAAGAATCTAAAGGATATCTTCACTAAGTTGGTTTTGATCTTATAAAATCATTGATGAATTAGAGCGATAAATGATTATGGCATGGAAGTGTGTTAATACCCGGATAAGCAAAAGTTGTTACCGATACTCCTAGCATAAAGAGTGTGCTAAGGAGGTTCGGTCGACACCAAGGTTGAGTTGTGTGAGAAACTTGAGTGATGTCACCTATACTACAAAGTGTATCACATTGGAACAAAAGGAATTGCAAAGGTCAATTGGAGGAATGGCATAAAGGACTAAGGGATTGTGCTTAAGAGTTGATCAAGCTATTAGGAGCAAGGTTGTAACAACGCGCAAGCTACAGCGTGATCATTGTGAGAAAATGAAGAAGATCCAAAGGCAGAGCATCTACATCTCTTTGACACCCATCTCCCGAATCTCGAGGACGAGATTCCACTTAAGGGGGGTAGAATTGTAACACCCTAAATTTTGCTTTGTTTTGAAATAGCTAAATATGATTTCATTATGTATGTATGTGTGCATTTCACATATAGGAAATAATAATATTTTTGTGAAAATAAAATCAATCATAAGATTAGCAACTTGTTTATGCATACATGCTGCTGCACTTTATTTTATGCAATGTCTAGTTTTATCTAAATGCCAAAAGGGAATTGAAAATCATTTGAAAATGTATTTGGAAAAGTCATTTTAGAAAATGAAAAGGGAATTCTCCTTCTCCCTCTTCCCTCCCTTCCATTTCGGCCTGCTAGCCCGTTTTCCTGGCCGGGCCACTCATCCCTCCCCGCGCTCCTTCTCCTGGGCCGCGGCCCAGCCCAACCGGGCCAGGCAACCGTTGCCACGCCCCACTCTCCCTCACGCGGTCGCTGGCAGCCGGGGCCCGCTCATCAGATGTTTCTCTTCCCCAACCTCTGGTTCTATCGCTCGGTCATCACGGCAACCGCCGCCCGCGCCCACTTCGCGTCGTGGGAGCGTCCTCTTTCCCCCCGCGCCCGGCCTTCTAAAGGGAGCCGCAACCCCTTCACTGCCTCCCCCTGCTGTTTTTCCCGTTCCAACCCCACTCTCTTGAGCACCCGAAGGCCGCAGCGACGAACCGCCGGAGCGTCCCATCCGCCATCGCGTCGCCTACGCCTCTGAGCCTCCTCCGTCTGCAATTTGCCGCTCGATGAGCCTCCCCGTACTCCCCTTTATCTTCCCGTGCTTTTACCTTCTCGAATTTTAGTCTCTATGGCCGTGTCCGCGAGCTCCGAGGAGCTTTTCGCCGCCGTCCATGGCGAGAGCTGCTCGGGCTTACCCCATGGCCATGTTTTGCTCCGGGGCGAGCTCGCCGTCTCCCCCACTTCGTCCCGGTGCCCTTATTTTTCAAAACCGTGGACCGTAGGTCGTGTTCCAAGCGCTCCGGCGAGCTCACGGTCACCGGCCATGGCGGCGCCGCCGTCACGTCCCCTAAATCCGGCGGCCGGCCTCTCTCTCCTCTCCCCCATCTAATCTCGACCGCACATCGTGAGATGAACGGCCCTGGTTGGCTGATACCCCTTCGTGGGTCCTTTTTTTCTAAAGAGACCCCCAAGTTCTTGCATTTCCAACCCGCAGTCCTCGGTTCAAATGAATTCCCTGATTTTCGATTTATTTTAATTCCAAAATGCTTTCAATCTATTTAAAGTTTTGCCACTGCAGTAAAACGCTTATAAAATCGTCGTTTTAGCTCCGATTCGACCCGTTCAACTTGCGTTAGGTTCGTAATTTCATAACCTACGCATTAATGCCACTGTTAGTTAGGTTTGCAACATTTAAAATTCTTGATTAGGTTAAGTTAATTAACTCGCTATAGGAATCTTGTTTAATTCATAACTTTTGCGTTGTAGCTCCGTTTTTTGTGCACTTCGTGTTGATGTGATCGTAGAGAGACGTAGAATATTTTCATAAACTTTTTATCTTATTTTATACTGCTGGTGTACTGTTCTAATTATAGGTTTGTTTGCTATGCATGAATGCTCCTGAAATGTGTATGTTGCCGTGTTGGTCGAGTTTAGATGGTGAACAGTACGTTGGGAACCAGGAGTACTTCGAAGACCAGCAGGACCAGCAGGAGTTTGTTAACCAAGGCAAGTATAGCATGGGCCTACCTTGATTCCTATTCATTATATAATCTACTCATTATGCATGTGTCTAATATTGCTCGACTATAAGGACATCCTAGCCATTGATGACTTATATCTCGATGCCTATGGGTTTTATTGCATATGGGTAGAATGCTAGTGCTCTATTCAAACATGATCAATACTATGATTAATGGAACAAACGGATAAACATGATGGTAATGATTGAAATATAGGGTGATGGTGCAAATGATGTCGATCATGTTGCCCTAAACTCTCCGTAAGGACTTATCTGTAGGGCAAAAGCTGGGACATACAGTGCAACCGTGAGAGTTATATAGCTTTGACTTTAGCTCAGTAATATGATCTTTTCTAGCTTGTTAGAGGTTACCCGAAAGGGCACAAGAGAGGCTTGCCACTTTGGGTATAGAACTTCCTCTGTTCTTGTGTGTATAGCCTGCGGAAATTGTGCCACAGAAAGGAGTTCTCTATATCTGCCTGCCGAGGAAACCTCGCGGCCCTAACATGTTAGAAGAGGCCTATGGAAGGCTTCATAGTGTACCCTGCCTACTCACCTTGGGAGTGTTAGGGGGTCGACGGGCCCCGGGCAAATGGGCAACACGACTCACGGGTAAAGATGCACAACCTCTGCAGAGTGTTAAAACTGTTATAACAGCCGTGCTCACGGTCACGAGCGGCCCGAAAAACTCACAGAATAAATGGTTACTTATGATGATGTTGTTCATGGTGAACTATGATGGTATTATGATGATGATGACGAAGCTGATGATATAATGTTGATCAATGACTCTATTTCATTCTAGTATATGATCATGTGGGTTAATTGAGAGCTTAAGCATAATTTGATATTGATCAATAAAAAAATGTTGACTTACTAAAATGCTAAATGCAGTAAACCGTGTTTGCCTTTTGAGCCTCATGAATCCCCATGTTATGCTTGTGGAGTACGAAATGTACTCACGCTTGTTTATTTTCAATATTTTGAAAAATCCCGGATGGGTAGCAGATTGCCAGAGATTGGAGCAGACAGGCTTGTGATCAACCAGTCAGTTGTCCCTGTGGAGTGGAGTCTTCACCTGAAGACCGGAGTTGTCTTTCCGTTGTTTGCTATTTAAGGTTATATCTTTTATAATAAGTACGTTATATATTGAGCATTGTCTTTTGATATTACCCTTATTTGTAGCTATATGTGAGATTTGACTTCCTGGGCTCACATATGGTGTGTATCTGGTTTTATTCTTAAAACCGGGTGCTACAATTAAAAAGAGTGTAGGTTAGCTTTACAGGAGTGAGAAAAGTTGCACAACTATGTATCTTGCGTCGATAAGCTATTCATCAATAGTGGTGAAAGCATCTGCTCCCACACCCAAATTTCTCAACCAGGTCTGCATATAGCAGTTGGAACTTCTTCTTCAACCATTCTTCTTTCTCCTGCAAGTGTCTTCTCCTGTGTGAGTGTGATCACCACCACCCCACCGTATTGCAACACGGGGATCAAACAAGATTCTATCGTGCCTGCCACCGCAATATAATCCCTGTCCTTCCCACCTCCACCTTCCAATCTCATAGTCATTTTCATTGTCGCCACCACCCTAGAATTACCCAACAGGGACCTCCTTCACCATAAGCCTATTGATGATACTGCCACCTCGCCTCATCAAGCCTGCCACCACCTCAGGTCCATTCTATGACTGCCAAAGTAAGGGTGTCAGATAACAGCAAGAACACCCTGAAACCCGTAACCCATACCACTAACCTCAGCGAAGATCAATGGATAAGAGTTGGAGAAGGCACAACCACACATGGTGATCATTCATCTATTGACCATAATATTCAGGTGTGAGGAGGTAGAGTTTCACCTGGACCACAACATAGAAAACTGTATGTCTATATCTCTTACAGTGCTCCCTTTTCATATTCTGTGTATTAACAATCAATCTTGTAAAAAAATGCTATGTTTTGAGTTGTTGGAAGAGATGCAAATATCTCTGCAGCACACACTGTGCATCTATTATTCTTGAAATATACTCGTCTGATTTCAGGCTACAAATATCTAAACTGAGCTCATCATATTATATTGCATACGTGCACATGCATAGTCCTTCAAAAATGAATTTCCCATGTCAGTGTATTCACAGTTCTGATCAGCAGATCTCCCATTAAAATGATATATATGCCTGCCACAACAGGTTCCACTGTCACTGGCATAACATGCACAACCACTATATGAATCGATAGGATGGAAGATATGGCACCGCAGCACTGGCTATAGCTGTTTATAGTAATCTAGTAGTTGAAGGAACCCGGGTGTTCAATAGATAGTTGGGAAAAAAGCCATTGTATGTTGGGAACAGGAGGCAATAAGGAAATCCATGTCAGGTCAAATCGAACATCAAGGGAGGCGTCATTGGATGATACAAAAGTCTTCGATCACAAGCATGCCAGTCAAGGGTGGCAAAATATCGTGTGATCATTATGGAGAAAGTATTCTTGAACTACAAGAACTGGGAGACCATGACCATGTAGGACCTCACTTCTCTAGCCATTGAAAATACTTCTAGAATGGGAGAGATGAGGGGAACTAAAGTAGCGTCATTAAAGAAATCAATGGAAAATGATATGATCTTTTGTATTGTGTATTGTGTGGTTACACCTCGATATAGTCTAGTATGTGCCCATAATCTGCACTTAATTTTCAGTTATAGGGCGATTCCTCTAGTCCACCTTAATCACTTACTTCTGAGCTTACAAAGGAAAATGCAACATTAAATGGCATATAAACATTAAATATGAAGATGATCTAAAATGCCGTCATGCAAAATTGGAGTTGCAAATAAAACTTGTCTAATGAGGAAATTTTGAGGAAATTATTTCCTTGTCCCTAAGAAAGTGTTGCTTAGTTTCTTGGTCCTTTTTCTCATGAACTTGTTTATTTGGCCCTAAAACGAGTTTTCTTTGGTTTCTTGGCCTTTCCGTTAGTTTCATGGGCTAACAGTGTTAAGTCGCATGTGAAATTACTATTTTGCCCCTGACGCCGAAAGCAATAGTTCGGCAACCTACAATTGCGGTATACACGTCTTTAAAGCTACCTACTATCACTAATTTTCCTAAAATAAGGTAAAATATTTTTTCAAGCATGGAACAATTATTATATATTTTTTCAAGCAATAATATATATTTTTATATATGCAAATATATATATAAATAATTTCACATGCAACTTATTTTGAAAAAAATATTGATAGTAGGTAGCCTAAAAGACCTGTATAGGGCAACTTTAGGAATTTTGCATGCAACTTAACACCGTTGGACCATCAAACTAAGGGTCTGTTTAGTTCCCAAAATTTTGCAAAATTTTTCAAGATTCCCCGTCACATCGAATCTTTGGATGCATGCATGAAGCATTAAATATAGATAAAAAATAAAACTAATTACACAATTTAGATGAAATCACGAGACGAATCTTTTAAGCCTAATTAGACCATGATTGGACACTAATTGCCAAATAACAACGAAAGTGCTACAGTACCATTTTCCAAAAATTTCGTGAACTAAACAAGGCCTAAAGGAAGGGCCAAGAAACTAAAGGAAATTCGTTTTAGGGCCAAATAAGTAAGTTCGAGAGAAAAAGGGCCAAGAAACTAGGCAACACTTTCTTTAGGGCCAAGGAAATAATTAGCTCGAAAAAAATATATCTGCTTATGAATAGTGCATGTTGGAACTGTTCATCTCATTCTAATGACCCACTATTATTCACACAAGGTTTTCTCCCTTTCTATTCTCCTCGCACAAGTTCTAGTTGCAGCTCAAAATTTGCATCATGGTAGATAATTTCATCTATCCACATATATATTATTCGTAATTTGTAGGCACCTATGGACATGAATCGTTTTATGTTAGTAGTACGAGAGCACCTAATTAACTCATATGAGGGACCAGAATTTTCAGTCTATTATTCTTCATTAAAATCCTTTGTCTTTCCCTCTTCTATGCAATATATGGTTGTTTTCAAGACTGAATGTGTAGCAATAACATGAAATTACTGCCAAAAATACACCTTCTGCACCGACTAAAACATGAGTTCCACCCTCGCTAGGATCACATGCATGACTGCTTATATATAAGTATATATATAGAGAGTTTTCTGTTCCCCAATACCTTGATAGAATGGAAGCTAGCACTGCCACACTAGTTATAATAGGTTAGCAGCACAGGGGAGTAGGATGTTCAGTTTGTTTGGGAATAAGCCAATGTATGTGGGAAAGGGAGGCTAAAAAGGAAATACATTATAGATACAACTTTAGTGGCACAGGGAGCAGTATATGTTCAGTATATTTGGGGAGAAGCCATTGCCTGTGGGAAAAGGAGGCAAAAAGGAAATACATGGGTGACAGAGGACTGTGTGCTTCACTGCCAGTACGTATCCTATATCGGTTGATGATCTTGAGTAGATGTACTCTTCAGGAACTCTAAACTTTGCTAGTATCACCACTCATTCTGGACATATGTGAGGATAGATTCAAAAAAATGAAAAATAGAAACAAAATTCCACGCTAAACCAAATAAACCCCCACTGGATTGGCAATGTAGAGATTTTCTTTGTTAGGCATGATGCTGCTGCTCTGAATGTCTGATGCTCTCCTTTCACTAGAAAGAGCTAGATCTTGTTTCTTGGATACCCTCTAGAATTCAAATATCCTCTTATTCTCAAGCAAATCTGTAGTGTTTTGGTCAGTTGCTCCACTGGCACTCTGAAGACCGTTCTATGTCAGGAGTCCATGTCAAAGCCCTGATCGATGATCCTGTACCCTAGAGGGCGGCCCTGCGCATGTCAGCAACATGGTGCCTTTGATTATTGATTTTGTTATTATTTGCCTTCTACAACTTTTGTCCATGACATTCGTGTATCCTTGTTGTCAGTTTTTAGCCAAAATTTTTAGCCTAACTTCACCCTACCTGCATTTTCGGGCTGGATCCGCCACTGACATAGGTGACAAAATTAAGCAAAGATCTTCGTCCGGAATAATCACATAGAGGGTGCTAAATAAGCATGAAGGCCATAGTCAGGAGTCAGGACACAAGCAAGCCAAGATGGATCGAAAGGTTGCTCAATGGACAAAGAGATCAAAGTGTAATGGCTGAACCAAACACACATATCTTGTGAATATTGAAGGGTCAAAGTGAAGCTGATCGTGAGACCCCCAAAGATCAGAGGAACAAAGCGACACACCAGAAGGAGCATTGCTCCAAGAAGGCTTCCTCATCTGGGGAAGTTATGATTTTGGGACTTGTAATATCTTGACGGCACTCAAGGCAGGACCAAGGGTATAAAATTGATTCATACAAATCAAATCCCAATAACTAAAATGACACTCCATATGATTTGAAATATGAAAAATAAGAACTAATTATCTTTTGCCTTGATTTTTCCCATCATACTCACAACCAAAAAATTGATTTTTCGAGAGTCATCCCTTCATTTATGACTACATCTAGCATAGTCGGTGTCTGAGAAGAAATCCTACAGATATTTTGGAATCCATGGTCCCTTTATGATAACACTGAATACAATAGAAGACACGTTGGTTGGGACAGCACTGAAGCATTGAAATCAAGGTTTAAAATCTCCGGCTATAGCCCGCTATAGCTGTTTAAGAAAGATCAAGCTATTTGTGTCTATGTATAACTTAGCCGCTATAGCCCGCTATATCCCCATTTAGCTCCGCTATAGCTGTTTTTGAGGTCATCCGCTAAAATGTCTTAGCCGGAGATTTAAAACACTGATTGAAATAGTGTTCAAACATGCTTGTTCTTCGCGTGTACCTAAACAAACAGAAGACATGCTGGTTGCTTTATATTTCATCTCACCATACATTTTGTCTATCCATTATTTTTCAGTATTAAATACCCCTTGTCAGTCCATTCATAATGCTGATAATTCACAGACCTTATGTTCAAGATATGGTTGTTTTGAAGAGTGAAGGCGTGGCAATAATTAAAACAAAACATACTTCTAGAAATTTCCATCGTTAATGCTGGTTATTAAAAAACAAGTCAGAAAAGAGTCCAGGGTCTCTGGACCATATAACTGCCTACATTCCACTTTCTATTTTTCAAGACTATATATAGTAGTGCCTTCTATTGCACAAATAACAATAGAACGCAAGCGTTGTAGCTGCATCAGGTAGTATAAGCTAGCAGATGAGGGAGTATGGTATTCAAAGGAGTCAGGAATAGGAGGCAAATGGGAATGGCATATTAGATAAAGGAGAAAATTCTGGGAGGCAGCTCGCTTGGAAGGCTCTATCTCTTTGGTTGATGCACACGATTGCGGAAGCGCACTCACATGCATGCACCAAACCTCTTGTTCTGTGTTAAATCAAACCTCATGGGATTAGAAATCAACTCTCCCTTTAGATCATCAACTCATGATGATGATGTCTGCCCTTTCGTGAAGTGATCGATCTATGATCCCCACTAGCTAAGCTAAGGGCTGAGCCCGTTTTTGAACTTGAAGTTGCTGCATGCGCCCATACTCTTATCGAACATGAGGCCAGTCTTTCTTAGCACCCCCTTCTTGAGGTCGAACTCCAGCAGGTTGTTCTTATCTGGAGGCCGCCGATGACCACCTCCAGGGACTACAGCACCGCGTACACCACCACAGTCCCCACTCCCATCTCCATGAAGGCAAAGCACAGCATCTGCGGGATGACCTCTTGCATCACGCTTAGGCTGGTGAACGTCCAGTTCTTCCCGTCCGCAAATTTGGATCATGACTAAAGGGAAATATCGGCTAATGAGCAAATATATCAATAACGCTTATGTCCCTTTTCATTATGTATGCTGATGCTCTATCTAGTAAGAACGTGCCACATCTTAATTTCTAGGAGCAAATGCAGAGACAAAGCTGCAGCACTACATATCTCTATCCTGATTCCTGAACCAAAATGTCAACGAACATGTGAGCCAGCTAGACGGTTTTTTCTACGTTCCCACCATCAAATGCATTTAATTGTCGGTACATATTTTGAACCAACTACCTTCCATGAAAGAAAGTGGTTAGTTTGAAGAGTTAACGTGTGGCAATAAAGCGAAATGAATACTAATTTAAAATATCGAGAAGACAAGTTCCAACGAGTCAGAGTCTATATAATCCTTTCTATTATGCATACAACTCAACAGCTGGAACCACTGTACCCCAGTAAGGGGCAGTAGGCTAGTGGAACAGGGAGTAGGATGTTCAAAGAAGTCAAGAAGAACCCGCCATTGTGTTGGGAATGGGAGGCAAAAGGAAAATACATATTAGATGATGCAAAAAATA
The DNA here is from genome assembly GCA_038087645.1 of Saccharum hybrid cultivar R570. Taxonomy (NCBI): domain Eukaryota; kingdom Viridiplantae; phylum Streptophyta; class Magnoliopsida; order Poales; family Poaceae; genus Saccharum; species Saccharum hybrid cultivar. The sequence continues at coordinate 4,124,560 of JAQSUU010000733.1, forward strand.
TGGGGACGCGGCATGGGCAGAGGGCTCAATATTGTGCGATCATACTCGTGGAGTCATAGTAGCTCGACCTTTTGATGTCCCTGCTTCTAGTCTGTGCATAGTGACAGCATGTCCTTCTCAATGTTGCTTCTAGTCTGTGCATAGTGACAGCATGTCCAGCATGAAAGAGTTGCTGAGGCGAACAATCTTTGGCCATTTGGTCTGTCCTTCTCAATGTTCGTAGTGGACCAACACCTCTGGTCCATTTAGGCATCTAGATGCCAGCTTATTTCTATGCACAGGAGTCAGTGACAATACTTTTTGAGTTCAGTGGATTCATCAATGCTCACGAGTTTGATGGGCAGACCATTGCTGGGCAGACAGCAATGCAACTGACATGGCAAAGGATGACTAGCAGCTGTTAGCTAGCTTGCTGCTTAATGATTCATCCATTAATTGCTGGACAGACAGCAGTACATCGGAGGCTCAGTATAGCCAAGGCGCTGGAGTGTCTCCCAAAGGAGCTGCAGGAAACCTTCGATGGGCAAACAGTCCGAAAGAACCCAGTTGTTTTCGATTTGCTGCAAAAATTTTAAACACTAGTAAGAGAAAATTTTGCAATACAAATGAGAAGCAACAACTATAAAAGTTCGCTGTCATTACTATTACTATTACTATTACTATTATACGATCTGGTCCTAGGGCTTCGTCCTACGGTCAAGCTCGGCTCTGATACACTCTGTCGGCCCCTCATTTTTAAGAGTCCCAAGTGCATCTGTATTTGCGCCAGGATCACGCACAAATACACAAAGGATAACAAAAATGGCACACAGATGTATTTTAAAAGACTGAGCTTTTATTGACAACTAAAATAAGGTCTTACAACAATGGCTCCAATGGCAAGGCCATAGGCATTACATGTCTAGCGGAGTTATACTGTCGTGAAGCGGCATTTTATTACAGCGGGGTGGTAACTATTACAACGATAATCTACAGCGTAGTGACACCCTATTCCACAGGCATGCTTGAGCTCAGTCAAATCCCCAGGTTCTAAGACTCCTTCTAGTAATCCATAGATTCTCGCATGACTCATGTGGTTTGCCTCCTCGTCGAAGTTGCAGCCCTCTTCATGGTCAAAATCTGTGAGTCAACAATGGGTGAGTACATACGTACTCAGCAAGCGCTAACCATGGGACATGGAGTGGATGGGGAGGCTATTTGTGGAGGTGGAGAGTGATGGCGGAGGTAGAAATGGTGAGGTGGTATTGAAGGAATGGACCCAACAGATTGTTGTATTGCTCTCAATGAATGTCATATACAAGATTACAGGACTTGCAGTTTCGCTTACCACACAGGGCGCCACAACTGCCTCGCCGCATGACATGGCATCATGGGCGTGGTGACCACGCTCAGCGGTGGCGTGCGGTTGCTAGTCAACGTGTGTGCTGTACACCTGTACTCAACACCCACCGCTCCCCCCCCCCCCCCGCAGTCTGATGTGTGATAGGAACTACACAAAGACTGGATCGAAAGAGCTCAAAAGTCGCTGTGGGAAGGCCCTTTGTCATCACATCAGCGTATTGCTGCCTGGTCGGAATGTGGAGAACACGGAGGTCGCTGACTTGGACGCATTCATAGACGAAGTGTATGTCAAGCTCGTTATGCTTCGACCATTTGTGATGCACCGGGTTGGAGGACATGTATATGGCAGAGATGTTGTCACAGAAGACTACCGTGTCCTTGTTGACGGTGCAATGAAGCTCGGCGAGAAGCTGCTGAATCTAGATGCACTCTGCCGCCACATCGGCCACCGACCGGTACTCCGCCTTGGCGCTCAACCGAGACATAGTCGGCTGGCGCTTGGAGGACCAGGAGATGAGCGAGTCCCTGAGGAAAACACAGAAGCCGGACATCGAACGTCGAGTGTTCGGGCAGCCCGCCCAGTCGGCGTCAAAGTACGCCATGACAGTGAGCTCGGAGTACGTGCAGAGGTGTAGACCGAGCGACATTGTGCCGCGGATGTAGCGCAGTATCCGCTTCAGCATCGTCATGTGCAGTGCATGGGGATGGTGCATGTGGAGACAGGCTTGCTGCACGGTGAAAGCAAGATCAGGCCGTGTGGTCGTCAAGTATTGGAGTGCACCGGCCAGGCTGCGGTAGGCTTTGGTGTCATCGATCTCGCACCGTCGGAGGAGAGCTTGCCCTTGAAGTCGACAGGGGTGGGAATATGCCGGCAATTGGTCATGCCGGCGTGCTCGAGGATGTCTGCCACGTACCGCTCCTAGGGAAGATAGAAGCCGTCCGAGGTGCGCTTGACGTCGATGCCGAGGAAGAAGTGCAGCTCACCCATGTCCTTGACGGTGAACTCATCATGGAGGCGATCGACGATGTGTTGGAGCAGACGCGTGCCGGAGCCGGTGATGACAATGTCATCGACGTAGAGCTGTAGATAGGCAATGTTGTGCCCACGGCGTAGAACAAATAGCGAAGAGTCAGAGCGTGTGGCAGTGAAGCTGAGCTTGAGGACGAATGTGGCGAAGCGTTCAAACCAGGCCCGCAGCGTCTGGCGTAGACCGTACAGTGATTTGTCAAGCAGGCAAACGGTGTTGGGTTCTTTGGCGTTGATCTTCTTTTCATCCCTGTATTGATTTATGGCTAGAAGCTTATGTGTAATCATTTCTATCTTCTTTGTAACCTTCTTTGTATCATGAGACTGATGTATAGAGAACTTTTAACTTTTAATTTATAATAAAAGCACATTAGGGGATCAAACCCCTCCTATTTCCCTCAAAAAAAAACTGGTAGGCTGCTGGCACAAAACATGCTCCTTGAGATGGCCGTGCGAGAACACATTGGAAACATCGAGCTGCTTGGTGCTCCAGCGGCGCGACACAGCTATGGTGAGCACCGTCTCTATCATGGCTGGCTTGACAACAAGCATGAACGTCTCGTCAAAATCCACGCCAGCCCGCTGTGTGACGCCACGAACGACCCATTGTGCCTTGTATCGCTTAAGGGATCCATCGGGGTTCAGTTTATGCTTGAAAACCCATTTGCCGGGGATGACATGAGCTCCAGGCGGACGGTCGACGAGACGCCATGTCTGATTCTTTTGTAGAGCCTCAAACTCGTGGGCCATGGCAGCCTTCCACTTGGGATCCTTCAGGGCGGCCAGAGCTGAGGTAGGAACTGGAGAGATAGGAGAGGTGGCAGGATCCTCAGTAGCCAGAGCGTATCTGGGATTGGGCTTGAACACCCTGGCTCTGGAGCGAGTGAGCATTGGGTGACCGGCAGGCAGCAATGGGGCAATCGGTGACTGCTGCACTGGCAACTACTGAACAGGAGCTTGAACCGGAGGGTAGGTGGAGGAAGGAAGCGAAGCAGCACTAGAGGCTTGCTCGACAGCTGGTGAAGGTTGTTGCTGTGGGGGAATTGGTGCTGACTAAAGAATGACTGCGAATGCACTCGTTCATGGTGCAGATGATGCACTTGGCCTTGCCGTTTTGCAACGAATTATATGGGCAGGACAAGCACAAGGAGACACCATGGCGAGATAGATGGTGACAGAACGCATGATTGTCAAATTCACTGCCGTTGACAGTTTGAAAGGCAATAAGAGGAAGCTGAAACTGAGTTTGAACATAAGCATGAAAATCAAGATGACACTATAATACTTCATTCTTTGCACACAGTGGAAAGGTCCATACATAATGAGTAAGATCATCGATAAGTACAAGGTAATACTTGAAACCAGAAAAGCTAATAGTAGGGGAAGTCCAGACATCAGCATGAACTATGTGAAAAAGAACATAGCTAACTGAAACTGAAGATGAAAATGGCAGCCTGACAGGCTTCACAGGTTGAAGACGATAGACGAGTATGGGTGAAGTCGATGTTTGACAGTGTCTGGTGGAGCTGACGTCAGCCCGGGTGACCCAGACGCAGGTGCCAGACATCAACAGTTGGGGTAGCAGTGACAAAAGCTTCCGGCGAGGAAGGGCCCAGGGGATACAGCGCGCCAGAGCTGTTACATCGGAGGATCTCCGTGTGAGTTGGAAGGTCCTTGATAGAAAAACCAAATGGATCAAACTCGACAGAGACATTATTGTCATGGTTAAGAGAACAAACGGCGATGAGGATCTTGACTAGTGAAGGAGAAACAAGGATGTTGTTCAGAAGAAGTGGTGAGCAGGTAGTGGCAATGGCGGAGGATGCACGGTGAGTTATGGGCAGCGTGGCGCCATTGCCAACAGTGATCGATGGAGAAGAAGGAAAGGGCTGAGGAGAGGAGAGATTACCGGCATTGGAAGACATATGAGATGATGCGCCGATATCGAGGTACCACTCGCTGGCCTGCGCTCCATTCGGTGGAATGCCCGCGGTCGTCAGAGCGGCGAGCAGTGTCTGCTGATTCCAGACATCGGGTGCAGTTGGCAGTGGCGGAGGACCGGCAAAGTATGGTGTTGCCAGAGGAGGGCCAGTTGGTGGTTCGGCAAAGTACGCCTGGTTGGTTGGAGTGCTGGGGCGTGGACTGAGCACGCTGGCGCCCAGAATGCGGAAGGGCATGGACCAAGCCTAGACCATGCCGGTCCACGGGTTCTGCCCAGGTGCCCACCTTGGCGCTGGAGGCTGAGATGCAAAGCCGGAGGAGAAACCACCATGACCGCGCCCGCGTTTCTTAGATCAGCGATAGTTATCAGACCGCGGCCATGCACCAGAGCCTTGAGCTGAAGGAAGGGACTTGGGGGCAGTATTGGTGGAGCTGGAACTGCCTTTGCCGTGAGCTAGAGCAGGAGGCTGGGAACCGCCGGTGGCCACTAGCGCATGATGAGTGGTGGCCTTGGCTTGCTCGCGATCACCGTGATCACCGGAACGACATGCTGGTATTTGGAGTTCAGGCCGGGAAGAAGATTGAGCACTTGGCTCGTCTCACCAACCGGCCGCCCAACGTCCCGAAGAGAGTCGGAGAGCTACTTGAGGTAGCCGGTGTACTGGGCGATGTCCATGTCGCCCTAGACAAGATTGCGGTACTTGGCCTCCAAGTACACGGCGCGGTGAAGCTCGTTGTTGCGGAATTGATCCTCGATGGCGTTCCGGATGAGGTAGGTGGTGGGCTTGGGCACGCGGACAATGGTGAGGACCTCTTTGGAGACGGAGTTGTAGAGCCAGCTGAGGATGCACTGATTGAGGATGCGCTAGTCAGGATTACGGTGCTAGATCGCGGTCGGCGGAGGGGAAAGATGAACACCGAGATTGAACTTCCCGATGAAAGCATCGAAGAAGGTGCGCCACTCGGCGTAGTTGGGTTCGGTGAGTTGAAGGACGATGGGAACATGGGATTTGATATTCAGACAGTGGTGGGGGAGTGGGAAGTGATGGGGCGCTGCCGGCGGCGGTGTCACTGTCGACGGAGGACTGGGTGGAACTGTCGGACAGATCGGCCCCGAAAAGCGGTTTGACATCCATGGTTGCGGAGATCGCAGCGAGCGCGTGGAGGAAGATAGTGGAAGGAGGAGCAGCGGAGGAGCGGCAGTCGCGCCGGAGTCGGCAGTGAGCACGGCAAGCGCGAGAGAGCAGCAGGAGGAAGAGACCCGCACAGCTGATACCATGAAGGAATGGAGCCAACAGATTGTTGTACTGCTCTTAATGAATGTCATATACAAGACTTGCCGTTTGGCTTACCACACAGGGCGCCACAACTGCCTTGGCCACATGACGTGGCGCCGTGGGCGTGGTGACCGCGCTCAGCGGTGGCATGCGGTTGCTAGTCAACGTGTGTGCTGTACACCTATACTCAACAGGTATAGTTATATTAATGGAAGTTCTCGGGGAGAGCATTACCCTTCTCGCGAGTTCTCGGGTTTATAGTAAAGGTTCATTAATCATATTATCTAATTATCTAACAGTACATATATAGATTATTAGGCCGTATTGACATGCACATATGGAGATCTAGGTAACGCGTAGCTGGCCTTTGCTAGAGCGGCCAAGGCATCAATATAATGCAACTAGCCCATTTGTTACAACAGGCAACATGCAGACCATGCACGAAGGTCAAGAGGTTGCTGATACAAGCAACTGCGACAGGCATTGGCGGAGCAAGATCTGCATGGCATGCTATTTGACTTGATATAGTTAACTTCTTCACTCCTGCCTCCCATTCCTGACAAACCAAAGGAAGCCCTTTCCAGCATCTACAAGGATATACTTGCTATCTTTCTCCTCATGCTAACCTGTTGTACCTGAGTACCTATGCCTTGCACGTCAAAATCGATGTGCTCAGCCTCTTATATATCATTGTCATGGGACAACATAGAATATATAGCACTATGCTATGATGGAAGGTAGTACATAAAGCAATGTGACTCGAATTTAATATATTATACAAATACTAGGTGTGCGACTATAGATAAATCAGGAGATATGCCCAAGAAAATAGAAATCATGGATTTTCTCAATGAAAACTACTGAATAGTTGTTAATATAAAAACGAGGTTGTGTGACTATATACAAATACTGCGCATCGACTGAGAGGTAGCCCGATCGCTTCTGGGTTGGGATCATCGAGGAGGGCAACGAGATGCAGTTTCTCACATTGACGGAATACAACGAGGTGGCGGAGCTTGACATCACGACAGGAGAGCTCATAGTGCTGCACCTGCATGGCGGCAGGAGCCCCCTGCTGGATGCACACAAGTGCACATGGATCCACACAACAGGAGGACCGCGGAGTTTTCTGCTTCAGAAGAAGAACAGAACGACGTTTAAACCAAATCAGATAATGAAGTATTAGCCTGCTAACTAGTATCAGATAGTGAATCAAAACAGGGCCTTAGTAGCAGTCCATCAAGGCTTTATGTTGTGTAATATAAAAAATGCAGTGTAGTTTTTTATAAAGAACTATGTGAGCCGTCGATCTGGGTTTTAACATATACTATCTATAAAAAGTTTATTCATAAAGGAGGAAAACATTGGAAAAATGAAAATACCGAGAAACAATAGTGTACATTTGAGAGAATTCGTGTGACAGGTGACAAGAAATCAGATATAGGAATAAAATGTGTATTTGCAACAAGAGTTGCCTTCAATTCCAAGTTTCCACTAGTATGATCATAGTGATGATGGGTGTTCAGTATACAAATCAAGTTCTGGTTTCTCTTTTTCTAATAATAGGCATAGCCTCAGAAAGATCCACGACTCCAACAGTCCAACTGTTCCAATATCAACATCATGCAGGATATATGCATAGTTATCTCGAATGCAAGGTACCTATATATAAACCAGGATAGTTGCTGAGGAATATTTTAGGACACTCAGTAATGTGATTGAATGAGAAGAAATATCTACAGATAGGAGGATACTTATGTAAAGAGCAACAAGTCTGTGATAACAACTGATAATAAGAAGTCATTAAAAATGTCCTATTTATTGTTTCAGCTATTCATAACAATGTCTGTTATTTCTTTCATGGACAATAGCTTCTTCCTACTAAAAATGGCCCTATGAGTTATGACCTTGTATTTTCCTTCTGCAAAGCAATGGCATCCAATTGTAAGAAACTCACCACAACTGATTTAAAAAGAGCACTAACATGTCAATACAGAAACAGGGTATTTCAGACCACTTACAAGCTCAATTTGCAGCGACAACGAGACGTTGGTCATGTTGCAGAGGAACTGCCCTGCACCAAAAACTCGACCCACTCCATACAGTGTCCTCAGTGGCATGACCAACATGGTGCCGATTCCATACAGCAGTGGCTTCCTGGGCCCTTGCTTCTGCATGCTTGGTAGCAAGGACGACTGCCCCTTCATATGCAAAACAACAGAAGCAGACCAAAATTTGTTACAATCAAGAATTCACAACCCACACTAATGCTACGGTAAAAAAACAAAACTGACACTACGTCAAAATTAATCGTTTTGGCATCTCATTTTTGCTGAACTAAAGACGCTAGCAGCAATACTCCACAACCGATTTTTAAATACTCTTCCTTAAAATTACCTAAATGGAAAAAATCTAACGTTAAGGAATATAAATAAAAACACACATGAAATTGTTTGTAAAATTATATTTTGTAAAATTATGGAGTTTAAAACCGTGAATGAGATTAAAAAAATATAAATATGTGGTTGTTTGTAAAATTATATTTGGTGAAATTCCAAGTAACAGACTCATTTTTCTTTTATGGTTTTATGCTTAGTTTCTCACACATGTTATCACCTATAGCTAGAAAATTCAGTAAGGAAATCGAACACCTAAAAAGATATATAATACAACAATAGTGCATACTCACTAATCTAAAAAAACATGCCTACCATATATAATGTTTTTTTTGAAAAAATATGTCTATTTGGGGTGGGGGCATTTAATAAAAGGATTAAAATAAACCGCAAACACTTTGGACTGCGAATCTGCAGGGCCAGAGAGAACCATCCATGATAAGCACAACAATGGACTTGCTCGCACATCATTTCCATCCAGGAAGTGCCCCATCACAATGAAACAGTAGGCAAAACACAAGGTCTAAATCAGTCAATAGAAAAGTAGCAGAAAATAAAATGTTTATCCAAAGTTCTGAATTTTGAAAATGTGATGAGAAACAGAGTGCATAGTTTTTTGCTTTCTGCTTCATTTCAGTTTAGTTGTGGAAGGGTTCTTGGAGTGCACAATGAAACAGTTGGCAAAACACAAGGTCAAAATCAGTCAATAGAAAAGTAGCAGAGAATAAAATGTTTATCCAAGGTTCTGAATTTTCAAAATGTGATGAGAAAAAGAGTGCATAGTTTTCTGCTTTCTGCTTCATTTTAGTTTAGTGGTGGAAGGTTCCTTGGAGTGCATATGCAGGATACACATGTGTCCATGAGAACAAAAAGGCTACACCTTTCAGAAGGACGTAGATGAACATGGCGATGTCGTAGTCACCGGAGGCGCCACCAGGTGATAGCGGTCACACTCAACAACCTTGCGGGCGGGCACGTTGATGGCAAAGAGGTGGTCCTCCAGGAAGAAGCAAAATGACGCCGGGAAATTTGAGGTGTATACATATTATATTGTCAAACAACATCTTAGACATAAAAGGAAATTCTAGACCATGATGAAAGGCACGCCTGAAGACTCTCTCATCAATGCTGAGCCTTACGGATTCAATAATCTGAAAAATATAGAAAACAATAAATTCTATTTTGGGTTGTGCATAGGAAACACTAAATAAAATAAATGTTTTAATATTCGGATAAAATTTCCTAAGTTTAGTTTATGATAGCATCAATTAGTTATAGAAAAAAATGAAAAAAAACGAGAATCTTTAAATTTTTTTAAAACTAATTTGACGGGCTATTGTTTGATGTGATGTTTGCTCACTAACTCTTATGTGTTAAGTGCAAACAAAGTCTTTCAAAATGCGTTTAGTGGATCGATTTTTCTTCTCCAGTACGTCTTTATCTTTTTCCACAATCAATATTCCTTGTTTCTCATCTTAAGTTCTCGTTGGGAGTTTCCTAAAATCTTTTCTTTATAATGTAAATTATTCCTTTCAGTTCCTCATGATTCAATCAATCTCAGTGAACTCTTTGGGAATTGTTCTGGCTTTTTCTAGAGCTAGTTCACGTTTTTCTGTGAGCGTTATCTAATTTTTAGATGCTCCAAAATATCTTTTCATGTGTTCCAAATACTTTATCTAGGTTCCTCATATTCCATAATGTCTCTGAGAATTTTCCTTGAATTTTTAGAGCTTTCGGAGTATTTTTCATGGCTTAAATAATAATTTTAGACTTTTCTAAAATTATTTTATCCATGAAATTAGTTAATTCCGAAAATAAATAAATATCTTATTTTTCCCGATGCTCAAAGCCTATGTGCAATAATCATAAAGGCCTATGTCTTTATTTACTAATGGGCCTTAATGTCTATTTAGGCCTATTAGTGGAGGTGGGCGGTGCAACATTAATTAGTACCATATTGCTAGTTGATGTGAAGGTGGAGAGTTTTCCTCCTTATAAGTATGTACCTACCCTATGGGCAAAACACACCAAAACTTCCGTAAGAGGAGCCCCTAGTTTGGGAAATCTCTCGTGTAGTAAATTAAATATTTCTCCTCCTTCTCGTGTCGTCCCTAGGCCGAGGCCCTTCAGATGGATGGAGGTAGAAGATGAAGTATTTGTGGTTCTGCCACTAGTTCGTATTATCTTTATCACTTCTTCGTTTTAATTTCGTTTTGCTCCATTTTAGTTGCGTTAGTTTCGTATAGTTGCGCTCTACGCAGTAGTGTTAATGTTTTCTTGTCAAATGTTTTTTTTCATATATAGCTAAATATTAGATTGATTAATATGCTTGTAATTATATTAATGATTACGCAAACTGGATTCCAAATAAAAGCAACATAGGAGAATATGGATCTTTTTTATAATTACTTGTCAACTTAAATATTTATTTATTTATTTTATAAATTGTCTAGTTTAAACATGATTCAGATAAAGTCAATTTAGATGCAATTTCATTAATATTTATTCAATGCCTTTTTGAATTACAACTTAGGTTTATAATTTTGGTCTTACATAAATAAATGTTAACTTGATTAATATCAACCTGAATGTCTTTTGAATTATAAGATGATTAGTTCAACCTTGAAAAATAAAGTAGTTCGATTAGTCTTCTCTCATGTTTTATGTTTTCTAAACTATAAATATTTCGATGACTTGAATACTATAAAATATATATAAATAAAATATGACTAGGGTTAAATCTAGCTTTGTAATTCAATTGATTAATCTAATTTTAGAATATTTCTTTAGAATGTTTATCATCTTATTTCAATAACTAATATGCATTAAGTTTATAGTCGGTCTTCTGCGTTATGTTGTAATCGTCTCGATAGTCGCGTGTCCTCTTTAATGGTAGCTCCGTTATCCGTCGTTATTGCGTTTTCGTGACTGTAGCAACGTATCGTGTCGTTTAGTGCGCTCTCTTTCGAAGTGTCTCTCTTGTTTGATGTGTTGTTCTTAGTTGTCCCTATTTGTTTGCTTATATGCTTGTTAGTGTGCTGAGTTGCTATGATCTACGAGTAGAAGAAAGACTATCCGTGAGCGCCGAAGATCCGAAGGTGAAGACCAGAAGCTGAGTGCCAGAAATTGCAAATGAAAGATTAAGTTGAGGCTTTTCAGAGCAAGTTGCTTTGGGTGTAAAGCAAGCAAAAGGCAAGTATAGATTGAGTTTTGTTTTTATGACCATGATCTTATGACTTGATTAATGTTTAAGCAACAAACGATAAAAATGACTTTTTAGCAACTTAAACATTTATCTGTAAGAGAATCTCTGGGATTGACAGTACAACTGTGAGGGCTATATGGCTCTGGCTTTAGCTCAGTATGAGGACCTTTTCTAGCTTCTTAGAGGTTACCCTTGTGGCGCAAATGGGGAAAAGCAGACTGTGGATCCCTGGGACTGGTTGTATCACACAGACTGACTTTGGAAACCTAGCGGCTCTAACTTGTTAGATGAACATTTGAAAGGCTTCATGGCGAACCCTGCCGACCTTCCTTGGAAGTGGGTCAAGAGATTAGCTACCTCGGGCGAAATGGTAAATCACAACTCACAGTGAAAGTGTACACCTCTGTGCAGAGTTTAATAAACTGGTATACGAGGGAGACATCTACATTAAAGATGATGATTCTTGTTTTGTTAAGATGCTCATTTACTTATCGATTATGCTTTATATTGATTATGTTACATTGATTATGAGTTTACGGGATCTATACTACCTTGTTGCTATGCTTGCGGAGATCGACATGGACTCACTCTTGCTATTCCCCACACTCCAAACTTTAGTAAAGTTGCCTCAAAGATCGATGGTGTTATGGTGGAGTTAAGACTGATAGAAGTGCTAGGCATATGTTACCCCCAGTCAGCCGTCCCTGAGAAGAATAGAGCCTAAAGTTTAGTCACCGTTCCGCGATACTCTCATGTAAGTGTTTAATATAGCTATATCTATGTTATATAATAATATTGTTTCTGATATTTTTTCATTCTGACATATGTGTGGACTTCCTGGGCATACATATGATTAGTCTAGTTTTATTCTTTAGAAAACTAGGTGTGATAGTTCATCAGCACTCCAATCACAGTTTCGGGCCCATCTCCATCTCCACGATTTCACACAGCGCAAAGGGAAGGATAAGGTCACCCAAAATTCAAATCAAAAGCAGAACAAAGCACACCGAACTGCAGATATGGATCCACTGAAGGATTATGGGTATGCACATATACGGAAGATAATATTTGTAAGGGATCATAGTTAGTACCACTAATTAATTTGATCAGATCCGAATACAAATTGGCACACCATAAAGGGAAGAGAAGGGGTGGGCATACTTGTTAGTTGCTCGTCGAGGATCGCTTGGGTTGCAGTGGTAGTGGAAACTCGAGCGCCTGACGTCGCGGTGTCCGGGTGGAGTCGGGCGGTGTCACGGAGACCTGGCGTGACGGGTTAGGGGCCCTGTCGGCGGCGTCCGTGGGAGGATGGGGAGCCACCGCCGTACCACAAATTCGAGTGGAGAGGAGAGCGCCACCGCCTAGTGCCTGATGCCCTGAGCACCTGATCGTGACTTAGCTCCTGCACGTGGGAGAAGAAGGCGACCCCAGCCTCCGCTGTCACCATCGATCGGGTGGAGATGGTGGCGCCGATGGTAGGGGTGAGGGTGCCACCGCGTTTGGTGCGGAATGGATCTGCTCCGCGTGCCCTGCAGGGAGGGGGGCGCCGCTGTTGTGGGAGAGGGCACAGGACCCATGGCCGCCGCCTCGCGCCCTGCAGCTCCGCATCACCGCCGAGGCTGCCCATCACGGTGGTTCCGGGGATCGGGGAAGCGAGAGGGACCGATTGGATGGGGATGGAGCGGTTGGCGGCGTTGTCTTGCAGTTTCCGATTTCCTGGATCGGGGATGATGTCGGTGGTTTCCGATTTTCTTGATTTGATAGAAAGGAAGTACACGCGAGCGTGGGTACCGTGGGCGGGTAGACTTCTGGATAGTGAAAAAATTCAACGTAAGGTGCAGAAGACACGGATACAGTGTGTCAATGTAAAGAGTTTTTGACCTGTTTATGACTGGGTCCACTCGTTAGATTAAATCTAAGAGACAAGAAGCAAGGTGGGTACAAAATATTTAGGAGAGAGTCTATTTCTAATTTGTTCACTCCTTTATAGTACTAGTATAATCCCCGTGCTAATGCTACAGTGACATTTGGCAATCCAAATTGTAACACCCTAAAATTTTGAAAGAGATAAAAATAGGAAAATATGATTTTTATGTATTTTTGTGAGCATGCAAACTTAGGATAATAATAATTTTTGTAAATTTAAAATTTAATATAAGGGTAGGAACATGATTGAGCATTCATGCTGCTGCATTTGAAATTTTGTAATGAGTGGTTTAAATCAAATTCAATTTGGATTTGAAAATCCTTTGAAAATTGGCTTTGAAAAATTTGAAAAAAAGAAAAAGAGAAAGGAATTTTCTTCTTCGGGCCGCATTCTCCCGCAGCCCAGTGCTCGGCCTGCAGCGGCGGCCCATTTCTTTCTCTTCTCCCGCGCCCCGCGTCCTCTCTCTGGGCCGAGCCCAGCCAGCGGCTGCCGGCCCAGCTTCACCGCGCGTGCGCTGCTCCTTCTCCCGAGTCGCCGACGTTCCGGCCCCACTAGTTAGCGACACGTTTCCCTTTCCATCTTCTTCCTCCGGTGCTTACCAAAACCGGAAGTCACCGCCTTCCCCTTCTTCATCGGATACGGGAGATCAAATCCATCACCGAATCCTCCCCCTTTCCTAACCCGGTGCACTGTCGGGCTATAAAAGCCGAGCCGCACCCTCGCCGATCCCATCTCGCCCGTTTTGAAGCAGTTGTAGGCCTCGGGGGTGTTGTCACCGTGAGCGCGAGCTCTACCGCTGCCATCCCGAGCTAAACACCCTCCTCAACCCGTCCTCCGGTCTTCCTTTTGTGTGGGGTAAGATCGCCGTGGGCCGCTCTTTCTTCCGGTGTCTCCAGTTTGTCGAACGGTGGTCGGTAAGGCCGTTTCATCGAGCTCCGGCGAGCTCGGGCCAAGTCCGGCCATGGCGCCGCCGTCGGGCTCCTGTAGCCGCCGGCCGTTCTCTCTCTCCCTTCCCCGATTAGATCTAGGCCATTCATTTTAAATCCAACGGCCGAGGATCAAAGATACCGGTTCGGCCGGCAAATTTGCTAAAGAGTCCCTGTGATTTTTAAGAATAGAACCCGCAGTCCAAGGCGTATTTCCGGTTTGCGTTTTCCTTTCTGTAAAGCGTATTTGGATCGCGTAACTTCAGAAAATACGTTTTGATTAATTGAAAACGTAATTCATTTCGGAAAAGAAAAATACGTTTTCAGCTATTTACAGTTTTGCCATTGATCTTGTTTTAGTCGTAGAATCTCCGTTTTAACTCCGATTTGATCCATTCAAATTGCGTTAGGTTCATATTTGCGAGCTCTACATGATGATAGAACTGTACAGTAGGTTTGGATTAATTTATTTTCGAGTTTTTAATTAAAGTATTTATTTTTCTATAGGAAATCTTTGAAAATTCATAACTTTGTCGTTTTAGCTCCGATTTTCGTGATCTTCGCGTCTGTGTGATCCTAGCGAGTTGTAGATTCGTTTTAAAGACTTTTTATCTTATTTTCTTACTATTGGTGTATTGTTCTAATTATAGTCTTGTTTGTCTATGCATGATTGTTCTGGATGAATGTTGTTGCTATTGTTGATCGAGTCTAGTCGGTGAGATTTACGTGGAGATTCAAGAAGCTATTAATTGAAGATTTGGATCAGAAGAAGGATCTTGATTTAAGGCAAGTATAGCATGGGATTATCCTTATTTCCTATTCACCTTTAATATACTAAATTCATGTGCATGTGTCTACCTTGTTATCCCTAAGGATATCCTAGTTTTTGTATCTTTACCTTGACACCCATGGAACATTGCATTGGGTAGTATTATGCTAGCGCTCAAGATAAATAACCATGATCTGTAACTTGACTAATGGTATATGCAATAAACGTTTAAAAGATTCTTTATAGAAACATGGCTCAAGAGGGCTAGAGCATATTTGGTTATTTTTATGGTGCTCTAGTTTCTCTCCATAAGGACTTATCTGTAAGCGAAAATCCGGGACTTACAGTACAACTGTGAGGGCTAAAATGGCTCTGGCTTTAGCTCAGTATGAGGACCTTTTCTAGCTTGTTAGAGGTTACCCTTTGGCGTAAATGGGGTAAAGCAGACTGTGGATCCCTGCGTGGTGTATCACACGGACTGACTTCTGAAACCTAGCGGCCCTAACTTGTTAGGCGAACCTTTGAAAGGCTTCATAGTGTTTCTCTGCCTGCTCACCTTGGAAGTGTTTTTGGAGTCGCGATCCCGGGCATATGGGTAGACATGACTCACAGTGAAAGTGTACAACCTCTGCAGAGTGTAAAACTGTTATAACAGTCGTGCTCACGGTCACGAGTGGCCTTGGACCCTTACAGAATAAATGATGAACGCTGATGATAATGATAACACTGATGATATTGATGTTCACTAATGATTATTGTTTCTTGCTATACATTATTCTCGTATACATGATCATGAGGTTATTTGGGCTTATGGTAAACTTGTTGCTACTCAAATGCTAAAAAGTTGACTCACTAAAAGCTATTGCAGTAAACCCGTGTCAAACCTTTTGAGCCTCATGAACCCTATGATATATTTGCTGAGTTCGACATGGACTCACTCTTGCTATTTCCCACATCTCAGGAAGGGTACCAGATTCCTAGATTCTGGAATTGTTAGGCTTGTGATCAACCAGTTAGTTTGATCCTGGAGTGAAGGTTACACCCGGTGTTCGGAGTTGTCTTTCCGCTGTGTTGTTCTCTAAGGTATATTTTATACTATTGTGTTATGTATAATAAGCATTTGTCTCTTGATATTACACTTATATGTGGCTATATGTGAGATTTGTCTACTTTATTTCATATATAGTGTATGTCTGGTTTTGTCCTTAAAATCGGGTGTGACACAAATCAAACAACAAAAAGTGATTTAACTACATAATACTTAGTTTGAAAAGATCTGGATCCAATATTACAACAGGAACACCCACCTCTTTCCCAAAGAGAGTTTTATTATCACAGATTCAACAATATCATTACAAAACAGAACTCAACACAAAAATGAGAACAATACTCTGTCTTTGATGTGACATATTGGCAAAACGTGTAGTTCATGCACAACTTTTTTTGCCCCAATGGAGACCTTGCCGTGGAGGGATGCTCTCAAATATGTACACTCTCCTCCACACCACAAGGTCCTCAATTCTTTCCAGGCCTTCGATTATGCAAAAGTTGTATCAAATAAACTTAATTGAGCCTGTAAGATAGAGGCAGTATGGAAATGACAGTATTTGGGAATGCCTCGAACCTTGGTGGGGCTTTGTGGATTTTTCCTCTATGTCAAGCACCACTTCGTCCACATTAGGATCATTGCAGCCCTTAACCAAAACAGCTGCAGACACTGTGGTTGCATCACAAGAATTAGCTGTGCATTGAAGAAATCAGATCAATGACTGCTTAGGAACAATACCTAACAATAATTTTTGAATTAGAGTGCAAAAAATAAATTTTAGGAAATTTCACCTTCCTCACCCTCCTCCCGTTCGTCCTCTTTGTTGTCTCCTTCAATAACTTGGCAACTTCCTCCTCTAGAGCAATCAGGGAACTAAAATCCTCTAACCTTCTGGTTCCTCTTGCTGCACCTTCTCCTCCTTTGGGTCATCACATTTCACATCTGAGACAGCAGCTACATGATAACGAAATCAGCATCAAAAAGTTTGAAATGCCACAAATAATCAAGAAATGCAGTCCTCTCGCAGCATAATTAATCAGGAAATGCAGTCCACAAACAATCGGAGAGTAGAAGCAAGTCTATGGTGGAAATGAAATCCTCTCACCTTTCAGTTCGTCTTGCTGCACCTTGTCCTCCTTTGATGCCCCCGTGGCCTTGCGAGACGTTATCCTCCGGCTCGTCCGGGTAGCTAGGGTCGGCACCACCTCACCCGTCTAAAGCACCTTAGCCCAATACAAGTTGCCCTGAAGCCTTTCATTTACAATTTAACATTATCCAGCTTGACCCACTGAAAAGGAATCACAGAGCTGCAGGAATAAAAAAAGGAAATTTATCACAATTTTGACATTGGTCAGACTAATGATGCCTACTTCAACTTGCTCTGAACCGAAAAAGGCTGCTGCTGCTGCTTTTTGTTACAAGATTAATGACAAAATAATATCCGACAATAGCCACTGGACCAAATAAGATCATTATCAGGAGCACTACCCAGCATAATAAAATATAGGCAATGCCATAGGTTCTATTTAACTTTGACTGAGATCCTTAATTATAAACACCAATGTGATTTTTGTATAATGCCCGTGCTAACGTTACGGCTACATTAAGTCCAAAATTAACTTAATCCTATACCACATTTGGTATACATTTTCTCAAAGTATACATTTTCAAAGTCAAGAAAAAAGCATATCAGGGAACACAATATCTAGTACTGAAGATATAGAGCATTTTCATGGCAAGGGTAAACACCACTTAAAATACGAAGTATATGGCCCAATAGAATGTTGAGATCAAACATTTATCATCGCCCAATAGGGCAAGCCAAAACAAGCAGCTTCTGAAGTCATTTTCCATATCCGAATGGTTCTCTCCTAAGATGAGCTAACAAGGAAAATGTTGTGCTTTTCACTGCCCATCATCACAGGTAAAAGAGTAGTCTAAACTTTTGCTCCCATAGTTGTGGATCTTGTGATCTAAACCGCCCATCACCAAACTGAGATGGCCTCCTTTTTCTGGCAATACTGGTAATGAAAGTGAAACCATTGGTTTCAATCCAACAGAAAGAGAATGTAGGCAAGACACTTTGCAAACACCTGCAAAGAGAAAGCAAAAATTAAGTACATAATAAAGTTACCTCTCCTTTCCAGAACCATCAGCACTTCCTGAGAGTAGATAGTGTGTCTCGCTACCACGAACAGCAAACCATGAAGGAAAAACAGTCAACAAAGTGTAGCAATAGGCTTCACAAAGGAGAAAAGAAACCAGCCTTCAGGATAAGAAATATCTATCTAATACTGTGTATCTGCAACCTGTGAGTTACCAACTAAAACAATTCAAGGAATGAATGAAATAACAATAATCTATGACGAGCTCCAGATGAATCTGAAAATGTTAAACCTACGAATCTTAAAAGTATGTCAAAAACAAGCGTACACAGCATGCATTTGAGCACAAGTTCCAGGCCACAACTATGCTCTCCAAAGGTTTCTTAAGTAATGAAAATAACAGATGAGTTAAAGCAAGGCAAGGATGATGGATTGAAATGAACTAACCAGCTTGCACTTTCAAGAAGACAAGGCCGACGACCGGCCTTCTCTTTGTGATCTCAAACTTGAGATTCCCAGAGCCAACGATGCAAGGCCAAGAACAATACCGAAATGGAGAGCAGAGGTAGTTCTAGTCAACATGAAGTTGATGAAACCCCATATGGTAAGAAAGGTACCTACAGAAGATGATGCAAGTGCAAGAATAACTTTAACCCATCGCGTCAGCAGGAAATTATGTTAACAGCTAATTGACGGTACAACACATCACATGGTCTAGTGAAAACATTATTTTTGGTACATTGCAATTTGTCAGCCCTTAAGAGAATGAAACTAATTTGCATTGAAAATTTCACCAATGTAGAACATTGACATACCAAACACAATGCCCACATGATAATCCTCATACTCTGATGGCCAATACAATCTTCCAGAGCTCTGAACACTGTTGTGATGTCCTTGATCTGAGTTTGGGGAGTTCCAAGCTGCCATAACCAAATATTCCTGTCCCTCATGACTAACCTTCGTAGCTATCACGCTCAGGTCCTTCTGCGCTTTGTCTACCTGTATCTTCAATCTCTCAGAGGCTTCCAGCAAGGCCTCCCTCATCGTCTCGGAGTAGGCATCATACGCCTGCACTGACAGGTCCAGCATCTGCAGGGCGTCAGCCTTCCTGAGCCTTCCAAGCTTCCTGAGCCTCGTCGGGCTTTATCTCCGTGTTGCTGTTATCCTTGTCATCGTCCACCTCTCGACCCTCCTGGATCTAGCACGAGGATATATAGATAAATTAAGCACCAGCACTCAGCGACTAAATCATGAAATTCACCGTAATAAAGTGAACAAAACATTGCGATGAACGCAGTAATTGAAATCAGCATCACCATCCAGAAAAGTGAAATGAAGCACCTGGATCAACATTTTTTTGCCAAAATGATTGTGGCAGCATATACAAAAATAGGAGAAACTACTAATAATCAGTTGGTGTAAGGCATTATCCGTTTAATGCCCATGCTAATGCCCATGCTAATGCCACAATTTTGGTATTAGCATGTATGGCCATGAAAGACATTATCCATTTATCTGTGTATCATCTAGTTAACATGAACACATAAATTAAAATCCTAACGGGTTTACATTCTGCAATGCCATTACCTTTGCTGAAAACATCTTTTTTCTTCGTGTTGTAGGCTGGGTCTTCACCAGTCCCTCATGTCTTTGAAACATTTGAGCCCCGGTGAAACAGGATCCTGCAAAAGACAAGCAATCATATAAATATAGATCCTCTGTATGATATTAATATACAACCTAACAAGTACCCTATTACTATAATTACCATGTATGATATTCATAGTATGATTTTCTCCTAAAGAACTAACCTTGTTCTGTCCCAACCTCATAAGCTAGTAAGGAGAAAGGGGTATTTCAGTATCAATGCCTTGCTTCTCTGCACCAACCAAAAGCTACTTCAATATGTGACAGGAGAAAAGTGCCATAGTATCAAAATAGCATTACCAATGAGGAAAATTACGCTATAAACAAGTTATAATTATTGCCGATGCAAGCTTCATAAAACAAGAGAAAGATGTAGTAAATCTTCACGTATAACTGATAGGTATATATTTGGACAATGGAGATTTGCAGAGTGTTCTATAGTTCGAGCAGATTCTTCTTTTACCATGCCATAAATTGTAAAAGTTGTTAAAAAATATCCAAGATCGATCTAGTACCTTTTGTACACATATCAAATGAAACAGGGCATGTTTTAAGAAATAGGGCTGAGGCATTGGTTTTCAGCTACATTATTATGTGACGTAAGAATATTAACAGGTGCATCAACATCACCACACCGATCTCTGCCAGTATCACAACAAAAATTAGAACTATATATAACTGACTGAAATGAATCCAATCAGTCAAATCAGTGCCCCAAAACAATACAGAAGGCAACCTGACCATTGCGTATCCAGTCCACACAAACAAAGCACCATCCGCTTGACGCATCTAAACCCGGCGCCACCAAGCATCAATGGCTCAGCCATGAACCTGTACCTGCAACAACAACACGAAACCCCACGAGGGTGGCACCATAAAACACCCGCCAAAAACCCCCGCAAATCCTAAACCTACAGCTCAGATCGAAGGGCTGATCAAGAACTGAATTGAGAGCAACGTGAGAGTCGAGCCTAAGCTAGGGTTTCACGTGAATCGAGAAGGGGGTGGAGCGGTTACCTTTGGCAATCTAGGGTGGCGGAGGGGTCTTGACGATGAGGTGGCGACCGTGGTTCGATGATGAGGAAGTTGTCATCCACCTGTTCTTCAACTCCTGCTCGTGGTTGTTGCCATTGGAGGCCGCCTACCGCATCTGCGTCACTCATGCTCTGTCTCCGCAGGGGATCGAGCCATGGAGGTGGGGATCCAAAGGGCGTGGTGTCCCATGGTCTCGTGGTTTGTCAATACTGCATAGATAAGTGTGGGGGATCGGAGAGCAGGATGGGGATGGGTGGCAGCACGAATGGGGAGGGGATGTCTGATGGGCGGCGTGGTCAGGGGCGAGGCTCAAGTTGGCGGGTCCGGGCAGCGGCAGCGGCTGGTCTGACCGCGTGAGGCGCATGGCGAAGGAAAGAAAAAAAATTAATTATTTTTTCGGACGGAGGAGGGAGTTGAACCCTGGTTGTTGCACACGGGGATGCCTGTGTGGGGGTTGAGGGCGCATGGGGGAGGGCACGGGGTGAGAAGTGGGGTGAGAAGCCTAGCTTCCCACATCCAATCGTGGCCATCGGTTTTGGTGTAGGTGTTTTATTAGCCCTTGATTTTAATGAAAGTGAATTCTTGTGTGCAATTTTTTGGGTGCACAATGATTGAAGAATCTCAGGTGGGGAGATTTTATTGGGTGGACTAAGTATAATTTAAGTGTTTCATTATAGTAGAGATAGATAGATTCTCTCCTACTACTATATTTAGGAGGTAACTAGCAAACATGCCCGTGCTTTGCAACGGGATTCAATACGTAGTGAGTTGTAGCATGGGTCACGAGTTCGAGTCAAAAATTAAATTAACTTAGTGGTAAAAATCTTTTTTTTCTTAAGAAGTCAAATATTAAAATGGTTGTGATCTCTTGTTTATTGTTTGTCTTTACTCTTATTATATTTATTGGAACATAAAAAACCAGGTGGAGAAAACAATGAAAACAAAATCAGAAAAGTCGAGCTAGTGTCAAAAAGGAAAAGTCTACTTGACCCCCAACTATGGGGGTGGTCTAGTTTACCCCTCAACTATGAAACGGTCTAATTTACCCTCTGAACTTTGCAAAATTGGCCAAATCATCCTTCGAGCAGTTTTGAACGGTGGTTTTACTACAGTAACAACTTTGTACTAAAGCATACTATATTATATATTCACTGTGTATATCTACTCATGTGGATTCCAATAAAATTGGATTTTTTATTTTATAATTTTTTTATGATTTACTATGATTTTTCAAAGATTCAGACGAAATAAATAAAAAGAAAAGGACAAAACCGCTATTACTGTAGCAAAACCGTTGTTACTGTAGCAACCACCGTCCAAAACAGCTCAAGGGGGTGATTCGGCCGGTTTTGCAAAGTTCAGGGGGTAAATTAGACCGTTTCATAGTTGAGGGGGTAAACTAGACCACCCCCAATAGTTGGGGGTTAAGTAGACTTTTTCCGTGTCAAAAACATCCACGAGAAAAAAAAAATCTAAGCATACTTGAATCCGAGTAGAAAATAGTCGTGACAAAAATTGGAATTACTCTAGAAAATAGCCACGGAAAAAAAATCAGAACATATTTGCAGCCAAGTGAAAAACGCCTCAATTGATTGTAAACACTAGTGCATGACCGAGGAACAATACCAGTTGGGAAATCCCCTTTATTCCTGGTTGCCCAACCGGGACTAAAGGCCCTCCTTTAGTCCCAGTTCCCAGAACCAGGACTGAAAGTGAATCTTCAATCCCGGTTTCTACTACCAACCGGGACTAAATGTGCCCCTAGGCATTGTACAGATGCTGGCACATTTAGTCCTGATTGGTATTTCCAACTGGTACTAAATGTTTTTTTTTCATTTTTCGTTTTTATTTTATGGTTTCTTTTCAATTCAATTTTTTATTTCAATTAGTTTTTTATATACGAATTCTACACTGCTAATATAGGCACGTACGTATAAGGATCCATTCGAGCATTATACATAAATAACTCACTAAAATATATGAAACTGAATATATACAAATATTACAAAGAATGAGGTTGTGCATACATATGGAATATGTACATAATAAGTCACAAAAACCTTGTACAACTCATGTCCTTGGGATGTCTTGTGCAACCCTAATAATCTTCCATCATCATTTGCCTACTAGGTATTAATTCTTTAGGGTCACAGTAGTACGCGCCCTTGAAATCTATGACTTGTTGCAAAAGAAATCCAGTTGAATTGATTTGATCTGTTCACCTCACAGGACCTTACGCTTCTTCCAATCAATCTTCAATTCCAATGAAAGGACAAGTATATATATGTATATATATATATATAAACACAATGGTAACAAATAAATTGCGTATATTTTTTACGTACTTCAAGGATCTATTTTGGAGTTTTCCTTGAGTACTTCATGAGGAACTCGCAAACGTAGTATTCACATAAGTTTTTCTCTGATCCCTGTTGTAGACACCACTTTACGAGAAAAGATTCATCATCAACCTATGAAGCATGGTAATAATGAATTGAACTAAATAAAGATGCAGTGACCTACCTAGGTAGTACTTATTGGGTATTGGGCTATATTTAGAGGTACTTGCCAATTACCATAACCATGATTCTTAGTGACCTAAAAAAATGAAGTTATATCATTAAAGTGGCATAAGAGTGTATATAGTGTGTGTGAGACCAAAATTACCACCGGAGTATATTGACAATTTCTTGGTACCCTTCTCGAGGTTTTGACGCTGAGTCAAAGATTTTTACTGTCACACCTAGTTTCTAAAGAACAAAACCAGGCTAATCATATGTGTGCCCAAAAAGTCCACACATATGTCAGAATGAAAAAGTATTAGAAACAATGTTATTATATAACGTATACATAGTTATATTAACACTTACATCAGAGTATCATGGAATGGTGACTAAACTTCAGGCTGCATTCTTCTCAGGGACGGCTGACTGGTGGCTCCATATGCCAAGCACTTCTGAAAGACTTCTGGAAACTCCACTACACCTTCATCCTTCTTCTAAGTAGCACCTTACTACACACTGGAGTGTGGTGGAAATAGCAAGAGTGAGTCCATGTCGAACTCAACAAATATAACATGGGGTTCATGAGGCTCAAAAAGGATGACACTGGTTTACTGCATTTAGCTTTTAATTATCATAGTTTTATCATATGAGTAGCATCAGGTTTTCATTTATCCCACAATAAACATATGATCAATGTAAAGATGAATAATGAATAGCAAAAACACATTTATAGTCATTAGTGATCATCTATTCCGTAAGGGTCCAAGGCCACTCATGATCGTGAGCACGGCTGTTATAATAGTTTTACACTCTGCAGAGGTTGTACACTTTCACTGTGAGTCGTGATTTACCCTTTCGCCTGAGGTGATCTGCCTCTTGACCCACTACCAAGGAAGGTCAGCAGGGTTCACTATGAAGTATTTCAAAGGTTCGTCTAACAAGTTAGGGCCATTAGATTCACTCGGCAAACAGATGTAGAGCCCCTCTTCCAAATGGCACAATGACGTGCAGCCTATACACATAAGGACAGAGGCCGCACTATACCTGATTCGTCAAGTCATTCTTACGCCATGAAGATTACCACTAACAAGCTAAAAAAGGTCCTCATACTTGACTAAAGCCAGGGCCATATAGCCCTCACAGTTGTACTGTAAGTCCCGGATGTTTGCTTACAGATGAGTCCTTGTGGAGAGAAACTAGAGCACCAAGAAAAATAGCATCATGCTCTAGCCCTCTTTAAACAGTAATCAAAATGTCATATTTTAGTGTTGTTGCATATTCCATTAATCATATTACAAGATTATAGTTTATGCTCAGCGCTAGCAAAAGCTACCCAATGCAAAATCCCATAGGTGACAAGGTATAGATCAAAAACTAGGAAAATCCTTAATGGCAATTCAATACAGACACATGCAATATGATTTTATGTGATTAAAGTGAATAGGACAACAAGGAAATCCCATGTTATACTTGTCTTTTCCAAAGTCTAGCTACTCCGTCCCTTCAACTGCTATCTTCTAGTCTCAAGTCCTTTTGCTTCGACTATCGGTCCTCAGCTCCTTATCTTCAGCACTAATTAATCATGCTTCTTCTACTCGTAGCAACCAAGCAGAACAGACAACAAACACAACTAAGAACAAACATCAAACAAAGGAGATACTTTGAAAGAGAACGTACTAAACAATACGGTACGTTGCTACAATCACCAGAGCGCAAGAACGACTAAGAATGGAGCTACTGTTACCGAGGACACATATATCGAGATTGACAACATTACTAAAGAAGACAAACTATAGACTTGATCTATTTTGGTTAATAAATTAAGGTGATAGACATTTTAGGGGGTGTTTGGTTGGAGGAGTTAAAGTTTAACAAACAGTGTAGCACTTTCGTCTTATTTGACAAAAAGTTTCTAATCTTGGACTAATTAGGCTTAATAGATTCATCTCATAAATTACTCCTAATCTGTTGTAACACCCTAAAATTTGCTTTTTTGGAAATAGAGCTATAATGAGTTAATTTTCAATTTTTGTGCTCATGAAAACAAAGGGAAATAATATTTTTCACTAAATTGAAATTTATCATAAGGTGTAGCAACATTGTTGTGCATACATGCTGATGCATTTGTGTTTTGTATTGTTTGGTTTTGACCAAAGATCAAAATAAATTCAAGTTGTTCTTTCAAAATGCGTTTAGGTCGATTTTCCTTCTTTGATATACATATATTATTTTTCTACAATCAAATTCCTTGTTTCTCATCCGTCAATCAACATCTACAAACTTCTCGGAAATTTTTCCGACTTTTTTTTTAGCTTGTTTCCACTTGTCTGTGAGCATAGTCTAATTTTTAGATGCTTTAAATATCTGATCATGAGCTCCAAATACTTTATTTGGATTCCTCATGTTCTATAATGTCTCTGCAAAATTTCCCTGAATTTTTAGAGCTTTTGGAGTATTTTTCGCGGCTTAAATAATAATTCTGGACTTTTCTAGAATTATTTTATCCATGAAAATAATTAATTCCAAAAATAATAAATCTCTCATTTTTTCGAACGCTCAAAGCCCATGTGTAATAATCTTAATAAATCTTAAAGGCCCATACATTTGTTTATTAATGGGCTTTAATAATTAATTAGGCCTATTAGTAAAGACGGAGGGTGCAACATCAACTAGTACCATATTGCTAGTTGATGTGAAGGCGAGGAGTTTTCTCCCAATAAGTATGGACTTATCCCTTGGGCAAAGCACACCAAAACTACCATAAGAGGAGCCCCTAGTTTAGGAAATCTCTCGTGTAGTGAATTATATTTTTCTCCTCTTTCTCTCGCCGTCGCCGTCGCCGTTGCCGTCGCCGCCGCGCTACCTAGCCCGGCCATACTCTCCTCGGCAACAAGTAACTCCGTCACCATTCCTGTATTCTTGGAAAATAAACCCGCAGTCCAAAACATGTTTATAGATTTTGTTTTCTTCATTTGAAAGCGTATTTTGTTTCGGTTAAGAATGAATTACGTTTTCAGCTATTTACAGAATTGCCACTCATTTTGTTTTAGCCATAACTTTCCGTTTTAACTCTGATTTGATCCGTTCAACTTGCGTTAGGTTCGTAATTTCATAATCTACATGTTAATACTACTGTTAAGTAGGTTTTCAACTTTTAAAATTTGTTATTAGATTTACTCTATTATTTTAATAGAGGAAATCTTGTTTATTTCATATCTTCTATGTTTCAACTCCGTTTTGAGCCATTCAAGTTGCGTTAGATTCATAGCAATGAGATCTACGCATTTGTAATAGTGTTTATCATGTCACTAATATTGTAATTTCATGGTTTGAATCATATCTTAAATAACAATTATGCAACTAGGTTTTGTAAATAAAATATGATTTGTTTTACTTTAGTTTTATAATTTGAATCTAAATTTGACTTAAATTATAATCTCTATAAAATATCTTATATATGTTTTTATACCATTAAGATACATGAAGCTAATAGTTTTATGGGTAAATCTATCGGTAGTTGTATCTTTTCAACTGTAGCTCCGATTAGCGTGCTTTTCGCGACTTTGTGTTTGTAGCGATGCGTAGAATCGTGTTTCAAACTTTTTTACTTATTTTTGTATGATTGGTGTACTGTTCTAATATAGATCTATTGTTTGCTTCGTGTATGATTGTATGGATGCTTGTGTGGTGCTATATGGTTCAGTCAATCGGTGAGGTTTACGTAGTGATTAAGAAGCTATTCTCTGAAGACTAGAAGCTGAGAATTGGAAGCAGAAGATTGAAAGTTGAATACTAAAGGCTTTCGAGCATATTGCTTTAGGGGAAAAGCAAGTTAAGGCAAGTATAACATGGGACTATCCTGTACAAATTTCAAGCCATTTGGAAATGTATATCAACCTCTATGAAAAAGACAAATAGCTATTGCAAGAATTCATGTGAGAGCAAGATACACAAATAAATCACTCATATGGCAACCAAAATTTATGAAATAATTACCACACATTAAACATCATATGAGTAGCATGCCACAAAAATTTCACTTTATTTGGAGCCCTAGATCTATAGTTATGAAAATGACAAATACATCTAGCATTAAAAACCTAGCTGCACAAATCTATTTTTACAGAGAAAACTTTAAACTAAAACATGCTATATTATAGATCTAATGCATAGAGAATTTCACAAGGATTCCAAAAAGTCCTCATTTGCTATTTTACGAATTTTCTATGATTTACTATGTAATTTCAAAGTTACTGCAAAATCATCACAAAACAGTCCTCTCGGCACTATTCATCTGAGTCTATGACAGTGCAGTTAGGCCCCTGGCTTTTGTCGAATTCTTGCGCGAGGTCCCTAGTCGCGATTGAACAGAGGGGTCGTCGGGAGCTCGCGGTTCTCGGCCGGAAAGGCTCGTCGGCGCCGGTGGAGTTGCGGGGAAGGAGGAGGGGTGTCGTGCAAACCCGCTGGGCAACCCAGCTCGACCCGAGGCAGGCCAGGTCGGCCTGGCCACGCGCACAGGCGTCCATGGCGGAGGCGGCTCCGGTGGCCGTGCGCTATGGCGGCGAGGAGAGGCCGGGGATGGGCTCGGCCATAACAGCAAGCGGCGGCGAGGGTTTTGAGGCTCACGGCTTGAGCTGGGGAGGCGAGGGGCGGCGAAGAACGCGGTCGGCATGAGCTCCGTCGGCCGGCAATGGCGACGGCGCCCGCGAACAGCAGCCAAGAGCGAGGAAGGCGAGGCGGAGTGGGCGAGAGCGAGTGAATAGACTGAGGGTGAGCTCGAGCGCTCCAAATAGAGGCGAGGAGCGAGCACAGCGCGTGGCGAGGTGAAGGACGCGCGGCGCTGTGCATGGCGACCACGATGTCAGTAGATCGAACACGTGGTGTGCAACGGCGTGGTCACCGCGGGATGTCGTTCTGGGCTCCTTCCGGACCAATTTTGGACATGGGCCCAAAACCAAAGTTGTAGCCCACGAGTTGCTCTACAATTTTCGTTAAGGGGCCAAGGTCATTAGGTCAACGGATTAGGAGATAAAATGATGCCAAGATGACAAGGCCAACATGTTGACGGAGATCACGGAAACTCGCATTCGGAGGTCAAAACCTGATCGAACTTAATCCAACTTTTTGCATGCTCTTCTCCATAATATCTACTCCAACTTTTGTATTTGCCTCAACTCAAGTTGCTTAATGAAAACACGAGAACGTGACATGCCAACGTCGACGACGATGAATTCCAGACTTAGAAAAATTCTAAGTATGAAAACAGGCGCTGATTCAATCTTCGAGCCTCTGTTTGACTTATTTCCAAGTTGATCTAGCTCTTGGTCCAAAAATAAAGTTTGTTCTACATGATATGGACTACAACTTTTATTTAAGGTCCAACCTAAAAACTGGTATAGAACCTACTGTTCTACTTTGACCAAAGTAGGATCACGATGAAGCTTAAATTATCCTTTTTGATCAATTGGAGCATTTTCTGGGCATTTGCTCAACACGAACCTTTCTTGACTTTTGTTGTAGAGTCCATCTAGAGTCATTTGGGCAAGGTTACAAGGTTTGGTTGATGACCTATATTTCCATCCACTTAATAATGCAATTCCAGCACTTAGTAAAGTCATTCCAACAAGCATATAACTTATCATTTCATGTGACTTTTTGATTCCAAACGTCATGAAACTTTTCCAGGGATCAATATAGATAGGTACTAAGGTGAGACACATGAAGATATTGCAATAACTCCACCCAAGCATATACCTCGAAAATGGCCTATATATAAAGCAAGGGTGCAACATCCAAGTTTAGGTTGGGGCTCGCTTCCATAGGTTTGACCTTGACATCTTCATCACCACTTAATCTACCATGTTTGAGCTCAAACCCACTGTTTAACTGGTGGCAAACACCTCGGGTGTTACATAGTCCAACGTCATTGGCAAGACATGGCTGTCCATTCCACGTCCGTGCTAGCAGCATGGCTGTCAAAGATGACACAGTAGAAATATTCAAAAGAGTGAGATTTATGCAACACATATCATATATACGATAAATGTGTCAAACAAGGCATATAATTCAAAGGAAGGATTTCAAGAACAGGACTAAGCGAAAGAGGTGGAAACATACCTAAGCCTTCAAGAAAGAGACTAGGAAGGAAGTAAAAAGGAATAACAGTTCCTGCATGTACAAATTGGAGCCTTGTCTTTTCATACATACCATCAGGGCAGTTTTCTACAATACCAATAATTTTTAGAGCCTTCTCTTTTCATCCTGCATTTAGAAACATTGAAAAGTTATTTACATCTAACTCTAGAGCCTAGCGGGCAGGGTATCTTCAGAAACATATGGCAGAAAACTCCAGCTCCCTTTTCTATGTTTCACTCTTACCTGCTTACAAAGAAACCAGAGGGAAGAAACATACTTAGTTTTAAAATTGAGGTGATAACGATTGACAAGTGCAGTTGTGACATCTGTAGAAGAGGTTCCTTTTGCTTCTTTAGATCAGGCTCCTTCCTTTTCATGTATGCTTGGAAATTGTCCCAAGTTAATGTTCTTTACACAGCTACAACAAATAAAAGGAAAAACACATGCCTATTTGTGCATGGCCCTTCTAAACAGCACCAGTACACAGGCATACTATATAGGCGGTTGGTAACCTATTTCTACTAGCGTTTTCTAGCACCGTCTGTGCTAGAGGCCAGTAGAAATGGGCCAATTCCATAGGCGGTTGCTTGTGAACCGCCTGTGGAAATGGATTTCCACAGGCGGTTCACTTAGCGAACCGTCTGTGAAAATAGATTTTCAAAGGCCGTTCACTTAGCGAACCGCCTGTGCAAAAAATTCCCGAAAAAAACCCGAAAATAAATAGCAAAAAAAAGATTTTAATTAGGGGGAGGACCCCACTGCCTAGCGCCCGCCCGTCTCCGTGCAAGTCACAAGACAAGTGGTTCACTTAGCGAACCGTCGGTGGAAATATATTTTCACAGGCCGTTCACTTAGCGAACCGCCTGTGCAAAAAATTTCCAAAAAAACCCAAAAATAAATAGCAAAAAAAAGATTTTAATTAGCGGGGAGGACCCCACCGCCTAGCGCCCGCCCGTCTCCGTGCAAGTCGCAAGTCGCGCAATTTTTCGTGTACAAATCGCGCGCTACGCGTACCGGGTGGGATTCGAACCCACGATCTCGGCCTCGCGCGGAGCCTCCTCTACCACTACACCACACACTCACATGTGTCCATATACCCTTTCGGTTCCCCACATATTATACAAATCCGTGTGTAATTTGTTTGTTTGAGGTCCTAAACGATTTCAAATCAAAAAGTTGTCAACTACAAAGTTTCATAACTTTTCGAGACGAACAACTTTCGTATTGGTCATTTCTCCATCCGAGGTCGTTTACAAAATTTGAATTTAAAACATGAGACCATTCAAATGTAGTTTTCGTTGACAAGATGATTTCAAATTAAAAAGTTGTAATTTACAAAGTTTCATAACTTTTCGAGACGAACAACTTTTATTTTGGGTATTTTCTCATCCGAGATCGTTTGAAAAAAAACAAATTTTAAAAAACACAGGTATTTCTAGTGGCGGATTTCTTAACGAACCGCCTGTAGAAATGTCTTATTTTCACAGGCGGTTATCTTAACAAACCGCCTCTAGATATCCATTTCTATAGGCGGTTTTGGTTATTCTATAATACGATAGTGATTGGTCTTTGGGTCTTCTTGTCTCGTGACTTGAGATTGATGATGGTGGCGGACGCTACCCCACTTAACAAAGATCTTGTTCCACCTGGCGATGTCATTGAAGGTAACACTTTCTTTAAGACTTACTACTATTGATGAGTCATTCGTGTGTTGATCCTCCATTAAGATGAGATAAAGAAGATAGCATGACAACCAAGGGTAGATAGGAACGGTGTAAGAGAAAATAACAAGAATTAGGATCGATTGAAAAAATTAAGTAGGATAGAAGATGACACTACCCCACTTAACATTGATCGGGCTACTTCTCAAGATGAAACCTTTTGGGCCACCTTCAAAGCACAAGAACAAGGACAAAACACAAGCAACACATCGAGCAAATCAAGCACACAACACAATCATCGACACTATACGTGCTTCATCAACAATGGTGGTCATCCTACATGGCAGATTATAGATGATGAAAAGGCCATCAAATTTTTTAACAAGGTGAGATCAGATTTTTTTTAAAAAAAATAACAAAACAAAAATCAATGGGGACAAGCAGAAATAGCTCAAAGGAAGTTATTCAAGGAGGGGATACAAAGGACAAGGATGAGGAAATAGCTAAAAATAAAGAGTCAAGGGATAATAAAATAGTTTTATAGCAAAATAAGTTTTTAGAAATCGACCAATGCTATATAGGCATACGTCCTACAGTCAACACCACTCTGATACCACTCTGTCACACCTAGTTTTCTAAAGAACAAAACTAGGCTAATCATATGTGTGCCCAGAAAGTCCACACATATGTCAGAATGAAAAAGTATCAGAAACAATGTTATTATATAACATATACATAGCTATATTAACACTTACATCAGAGTATCGCAGAACGGTGACTAAAGTTCAGGCTGCATTCTTCTCAAGGATGGCTGATTGGTGGCTCCGTATGCCAAGCACTTCTGAAAGACTTCTGGAAACTCTACTACACCTTCATCCTTCTTCTAAGTAGCACCTTACTACACACTAGAGTGTGGTGAAAATAGCAAGAGTGAGTCCATGTCAAACTCAACAAATATAACATGGGGTTCATGAGGCTAAAAAAGGATAGACACTGGTTTACTGCATTGAGCTTTTAATTATCACAGTTTTATCATATGAGTAGCATCAAGTTTTCATTTATCCCACAATAAACATATGATCAATGTAAAGATGAATAATGAATAGCAAAAACATGTTTATAGTCATTAGTGATCATCTATTCCGTAAGGGTCCAAGGCTACTCGTGACCGTGAGCACGGCTGTTATAACAGTTTTACACTCTGCAGAGGTTGTACACTTTCTCTGTGAGTCATGATTTACCCTTTCACCCGAGGTGAACAACCACTTGACCCACTACCAAGGAAGGTTAGTAGGGTTCACTATGAAGTCTTTTAAAGGTTCGTCTAACAAGTTAGGGTCATTAGATTCACTCGGCAAACAGATGTAGAGCCCCCCTTCCAAATGGCACAATGATGCGCAACCTATACACATAAGGATAGAGGTCGCACTTTACCCAATTCGTCAAGCCATTCTTACGCCATGAAGGTTACCACTAACAAGCTAGAAAAGGTCCTCATACTTGACTAAAGCCAGAGCCATATAGCCCTCACAGTTGTACTGTAAGTCCCGGATGTTCGTTTACAGATGAGTCCTTGTGGAGAGAAACTAGAGCACCAAGAAAAATAGCATCATGCTCTAGCCCTCTTTAAATAGTAATCAAAATGTCATCTTTTAGTGTTGTTGCATATTCCATTAATCATATTACAAGATCATAGTTTATGCTCAGCGCTAGCAAAAGCTACCTAATGCAAAATCCCATAGGTGACAAGGTATAGATCAAAAACTAGGAAAATCCTTAATGGCAATTCAATACAGACACATGCAATATGATTTTATGTGATTAAAGTGAATAGGACAACAAGGAAATCTCATCTTATACTTGTCTTTTTCCTAAGTCTATGTCATACCCAGTTTTAAGGACAAAACCAGATATACACTATATGTGAAATAAAGAGGTCAAATCTCACATATAGCTGCAGATAAGTGTAATATCAAAAGACAAATGCTTAATAAACATAACATAATAGTATAAGATATAACCTTCGAGAACAATACAACGGAAAGACAACTCCGAACACCGGGTGTAACCTTCACTTTAGGATCAAACGGACAGGTTGATCACAAGCCTAACAATTCCAGAATCTAGCAATCTAGTACCCTTCCTGAGATGTGGGAAATAGCAAGACTGAGTCCATGTCGAACTCAGCAAATATATCATATGGTTCATGAGGCTCAAAAGTTGATACTGGTTTACTGCGATTAGCTTTTATTGAGTCATCTTTTAGCAATTGAATAGCAACAAGTTTACCATAAGCCCAAATAACCTCATGATCATGTAAACGAGAATAAATGAGAATAATGTATAGCAAGAAATAATAATCATTAGTGAGCATCAACATCATCAGTATTAACATTATCATAAGTGTTCATCATTTTTTCTGTAAGGGTCCAAGGCCACTCGTGACCGTGAGCACGGATGTTATAACAGTTTTACACTCTACAGAGGTTGTACACTTTCACTATGAGTCGTGATTTACCCTTTCGCCCGAGGTAGCTAATCTCTTGACCCACTTTCAAGGAAGGTCGGCAGGGTTCACTATGAAGTCTTTCAAAGGTTCGTCTAACAAGTTAGGGCCATTAGATTTCACTCGGCAAACAGATGTAGAGCCCCCCTTCCAAATGGCACAATAATACGCAGCCTATACACATGAGGACAGAGGCCGCACTATATCCGATTCGTCAAGCCATTCTTACGCCAAAAAAGATTACCACTAACAAGTTAGAAAAGGTCCTAATACTTGACTAAAGCCAGAGCCATTATAGCCCTCACAGTTGTACTGTAAGTCCCGGATGTTCGCTTACAGAGGAGTCCTTAAGGAGAGAAACTAGAGCACCATAAAAACAACCCAATATGCTCTAGCCCTCTTGAGCCATATTGCTTTAAAACATCTTTCAAATATTTATTGCATATACCATTAGTCAAGTTATAGATCATGGTTATTTATCTTGAGCACTAGCATAAATACTACCCAATGCAATGTTCCACCGGTGTCAAGGTACAAGATACAAAAGCTAGGATATCCTTAGAAGTAACAAGGTAGACACATGCACATGAATTAAGTATATTAAAGGTGAATAGGAAACAAGGATGATCCCATGCTATACTTGCCTTAACTTGCTTTTCCTCTAAAGCAATATGCTCGAAAGCCTTTAGTATTCAACTTTCAATCTTCTGCTTCCAATTCTCAGCTTCTAGTCTTTAGAGAATAACTTCTTAATCACCACGTAAACCTCACCGATTGACTAAACCATATAGCACCACACAAGAATCCATACAATCATACATGAAGCAAACAATAGATCTATATTAGAACAGTACACCAATCATACAAAAATAAGTAAAAGAGTTTGAAACATGATTCTACGCATCGCTACGAACACAAAGTCGCGAAAAAGCACGCTAATCGAAGCTACGGTTGAAAAGATACAACTACCGATAGATTTACCCATAAAACTATTAGCTTCATGTATCTTAATGGTATAAAAACATATATAAGATATTTTATAGAGATTATAATTTAAGTCAAATTTAGATTCGAATTATAAAACTAAAGTAAAACAAATCATATTTTATTTACAAAACCCAGTTGCATAATTGTTATTTAAGATATGATTCAAACCATGAAATTCCAATATTAGTGACATGATAAATACTGTTACAATGCATAGATCTCGTTGCTATGAATCTAATGCAACTTGAATGGCTCAAAACGGAGTTGAAACGTAGAAGATATGAAATAAACAAGATTTCCTCTATTAAAATAATAGATTAAATCTAATCACGAATTTTAAAAGTTGAAAACCTACTTAACAGTAGTATTAACATGTAGATTATAAAATTACGAACCTAACGCAAGTTGAACGGATCAAATCGGAGTTAAAACGGAGAAGTTATGGCTAAAACAAAATCAGTGGCAATTCTGTAAATAGTTGAAAACGTAATTTATTCTTAACCGAAACAAAATACGTTTTTAAATGAAGAAAATAAAATCTATAAACATGTTTTGGACTGTAGGTTTATTTTCCAAGAATACAGAGACGGCGGCGGACTTACTTGTTGCCGAGGAGAGTATGGCCGGGCTAGGCAACGCGGCGGCGACGGCGACGGCGAGAGAAAGAGGAGAAAAATATAATTTACTACACGAGAGATTTCCCAAACTAGGGGCTCCTCTACGGTAGTTTTGGTGTGCTTTGCCCAAGGGATAGGTACGTATATATAGGGAGAAAAACTCTCCACCTCCACGTCAACTAGCGAT
Source organism: Saccharum hybrid cultivar R570 (assembly GCA_038087645.1). Taxonomy (NCBI): domain Eukaryota; kingdom Viridiplantae; phylum Streptophyta; class Magnoliopsida; order Poales; family Poaceae; genus Saccharum; species Saccharum hybrid cultivar. Next base: position 4,159,804 of record JAQSUU010000733.1, read on the forward strand.
ATGATGCTAATTGACGTTGCACCATCCACCTCCGCTAATAGGCCTAAGTAATCATTTAAGCCCATTAGTAAATAAATGTATGGGCCTTTGAGATTTATTAAGATTATTGCACATGAGCTTTGAGCATTGGAGAAAATGAGAAATTTATTATTTTCGGAATTAATTATTTTCATGGATAAAATAATTCTAGGAAAGTCCAGAATTATTATTTAAGCCACGAAAAATACTCCGAAAGCTCCGAAAATTCGAGGAAGTTTTCCAGAGACATTATGGAACATGAGGAACCCAAATAAAGTATTTGGAGCTCATGATAAGTTAATTTGGAGCATCTAAAAATTAGATTATACTCATAGACAAGTGGAAACAAGCTACAGAAAAAGTCAGAAAAATTCTCGAGAAGTTTGTAGAGGTTGATTGACGGATGAGAAACAAGGAATTTGATTGTAGAAAAATGATATATGTATATCGGGAAAGAAAAATCGACCTAAACGTATTTTGAAAGAACAACTTGAATTCATTTTGATCTTTGGTCAAAACTAAGCAATTCAAAAACACAAATGCATCAGCATGAATGCATCAACAAGTTGCTAAACCTTATGATAAATTTCAATTTAGTGAAAAATATTATTTCCCTATGTTTTCATAAGCACAAAAATTCAAAATTAACTTATTTTAGCTCTATTTTCAAAGAAGCAAATTTTAGGATGTTACAGTCTAGCTGCTCCGTCCCTTCAACTGCTATCTTCTAGTCTCAAGTCCTTTTGCTTCGATTGTCGGTCCTCAGCTCCTTGTCTTCAGCGCTAATTAATCATGCTTCTTCTACTCGTAGCAACCAAGCAGAACAGACAACAAACACAACTAAGAACAAACATCAAACAAAGGAGATACTTTGAAAGAGAACGTACTAAATGATACGGTACGTTGCTACGATCACCAGAGCGCAAGAACGACTAAGAATGAAGCTACTGTTACCGAGGACACATATATCGAGATTGACAACATTACTAAAGAAGACAAACTATACACTTGATCTATTTTGGTTAATGAATTAAGGTGATAGACATTTTAGAGAATTATTCTAAAGTTGAACTAACCAAATTATAGTAAATTTAAAAGTTTGAGTTAAACCTAAAACATATTTTATTTATAAACACTTCATAATATTTAAGTCATTAAATATTTATAACTTACGAAACATAGAACATGTGTGAGCAACTAATCAAAACATTATATGTTTTGTGTTTAAACTTAAACAAGTTAGAATAAATAAAGGCACATTCAAGTTGATATATTAATCAAGTTAACATTTAATTTATAAAAGACCGAAGATAAAACCACCATTTGCTTTTAACTAGAAGCTCGGTCGCATAAGCATTAATCCAATTAATACTTAACTTATGATTTTCAAAGATGTGAGACATGCTGAACATCACTGCTAACACGTAGCTTTGGTCGGCATGTTTGCGAAACAACAAAAACAAATTTAAAACCCTAGGTAGCTTTTAATTAAAAAGTCATTAAACTTTACTGTGCAAAAGAAGTAAGCATGTAAGAGCACCTAATTCAAAATTTGTATATGGAGTGTGTTTAAAATAATTAGATTATAACTAGAAACATATAGGTTAACGCTAAGCAAATTAATCATATTAACAATTACTACAAACGACCGAAAGTATAGACCAAGATTGCTTTTAATAAATTAAAGTCATTTAAATAAACATTAACCGAATTGCATCTAAGATGACCTTATATGAATCTTGATTAAACTAAGTAACACATAATATATTATCCTATGTTACCTTTACTCATAATCATTAATCAAATTAATAGCATTAAACTAGTAGGATTAATTGCATAAACACTATTAAGATTAATATGACTAAATTCTTAAACATCTAACGTGACATGATAAACATCATTACTAATATGTAGTTTATGTCGGCTCAAACACGACACGACACGAATGGAATTGCAACCCTTAGTTATTTTCTAATTAACAGTGATTAAATAATTATTAATCAAAAAGTTTTTAAATCAATAAATTTATAATTATGAGACATGACCAACGTTGGTACTACCACGTAGATCGTGACAACACGAATCTAACACAACCAGAACAACTCGAATCGGAGTTAAAACGAATTAACTATTGTTAATTAATTAGAAAGCCATTAAATAAATATATTAATCTAATTACTATTTAATTTAACAAATTCATAATCAAGTGACATGATAGACTTTAGCACTACTGCATAGAGCATGATGACATGAATCTAATGCACCTGGAACAAACCGAATCAGAATTAAGACGAAGAAACGGTAGAGACTACAAACCGGTGGCATTCTCGTAAATAAATCATTTTCTTCCATGTGACGGTCTGCACGTACAGAACATGACCATCGTGACCACGGAGGACCTGCGCACTGTGCACGCAAGGAAGGGGCCTCGGCCTGGATGTCTCGGCCTGCCGGCCGGAGAGTAGCGCCAGGCCGTGTGAGGCCTGTGGCGGAGGGGCTGGGCTGCAGCCCGTGACTCCGGCTGTGCCAGCGTGCACAGGAGGCGGTGGCCACGAGCACATGTGGTGCCTCGCACAACACGCGAGCAGGGGCGCGAGACGAGGCCGCAGGGTCGGTCCCGTCGGCTGGAAGTGCAGGTGAATCCCGTCGAAGACAGCGCACAGAGCCGGGGTGGCCGAAGAAGATGAAGATGACGTCCATGATGGAGCTCGCCGGAAAAGAGAGATAAATTAGGAACACGATCAAACGAATACGGATTCGAGAAAACGAGTATACTATGGCGTAGAGAACGATGAGGGCTACCTTGCAGCAGTGACGGTTTTCGCCGGAGGTGTCCGAGGTGGCCGGAAAAGCTTGCCGAACCATCGCCGGAAGTTCGTCGGAACACAAGCTGTAGATGAAGAACTTCGGCGAGGTGTGGAGGGAGCTACGAGCGGCGGCTCGCGATAAGGGTTGTACGTCTGAATCTAGGGCGTCGAGGGCTACGCCGGCATATATATAGTTGTAGGGTTTGGAAACTTTTCAGAATTTCTTAATTTCGGGATTATTTTAATTCCACGAATAAAATAATTCCAGAAAATCTAGAATTACCTTTTTGGACGTGAAAAATAGCCCGGAGCTCAGAAAAATCACGGGAAAAATCCTGGAGACTCTTGGAGAGATAAGGAACTCAACTAAATGGGTTTGAGCTCATGAAAAGATTGATGAAGAGATCAAGGGAAAAGATTAAGCTCACGGAAATTGAAATAATAAATCCAGAAAATACCAAAAAGTTTTCCGGTGAGAAGCAAACGTCGTTCTATGGTATTTTGAAATTAATAGCACTCACCAACACCAAAGACAAGCATCACACAAACACCACATTATCAAATTAATATCAAAAAGTTTTAAACCATAATTTTCTATATTTAAATTAGAAGCAACTTAACTTATCTAATAAATTTATTTAGATATTGAAATCATTTATTTTATTTAGTGTTTCCTATGCACAACCCAAAATTAGAAATTTTGGGGTGTGACATTTACAATACTTCTGGTCATATCGATGACTAGCAGTATCCAGTAAAATCTACATTTATATGCAAGCATAACTCATTAAGTAAAGTCAACATGGAGTAAGCAAAATAAAATGCGTACAAGACATTTACACTCACTTGTAGTTGTAAGGAAAGACTAGAAGTCTTGTTAGTGCTCTTATCTAAGAATCTGAATAGATTATCTTGCATTTGAGGTCACCATTTATTATATGGCATAACCCTCATAGGCGCCTTGAATACGCGATTTGGATCAACAAAACCAACATCTGTCAACCCTTTCTCCTTGAGGTTCAGCATCTCATAACTGTATATATATAGTGTAAGGATATAACTATATATGAACAACGAACTAACATGGGAGTTACTTCAATTCAATTATTGTAGAAAGAATCACTTATAGACACCAGCAGCTGAGGAGAGATTTATCGAGAGCTTCCTGGTTTAAGAGTTAGTGTAATTCATTGAACTCAACATATAGCATATCATAGCCCAGGTAATGCTTTGGTCTCATTCTACCAATAACCCATGCTGCTCGTCATTTTTTGTCACTTCTAAGTACCACTTGTTTAACAAGAACATTTGTGTATCCAGTTTTGAGTAGTTATCAAGGTTGACAAGACTCTAGCCAAACACATACTTTCGGTATTTATCATAGCCGCTTGTTGGTATCAGTGCTCCCTCCGCGAGTTGTTCACATGTGAGGCCTATTTCTGCCATGAAGTCTTCCTATACCTGCTTATCTATTTCTTTACCGCCTCGACCGCTTGTGAAATCACCCTCAACAATTAGCAAATCGATAGATTGCTTAGATTATTGCCCGAGTTGTGCAACATCTTTCCCTGCTCTCCTCTCTTTCACCGACTCCTTATATGACTTGCTGAGAGAGCGTTCATAGTCCGATAATGGTGGGGGCTTAGCTGCATCACACTGCTTTTGCTTCTTAGCCTCGATTTTTTCCTTAGTTCTTGTTGATGAATGTACTACGGCTTTGGCGTGTTTTTCCTTAGTTCCTCCCTCCTTGCTCTACTTTCTTCTAAACCTTTCTTCTAATTATCCAATTTTTTTGTGCCGCCGCTTTTGATTCCTCTTCAGACTTCTCGTAAGGCAGCTTCTCTAGAGAGGCATTTTTCTACCACGATTGGCTTTCTTCTTCACCGGGGATTTTGCCAGGGGTAGGTGGCGCCTGTTCTGGCTCTTTGACAGCGCGGGAGGTGAAAGAGGGGGAGCCCGCCTTGGAGGCGATGGAGATGGAGATGTAGCCATGCCATGCAACACATCTTCTGGCTCTTCGTCTAGAGCACTCTGATGATCATTGTTGGATGAAAGAACTAGACTCTAGTTGAGAGACCTTTGAGTATAAAAATGATTGGGAGTAAATGGTTATTGTAACATCCCGCCCCAGAGCTTAACAGGATTAATAGGATACTCATAAAAACAAGTTGCAACTTCTTTTCCGAAAGCCCATCTCCAAAGAACTATGAGGTTAAGCGTGCTTGGCCTAGAGTAATTTTAGGATGGGTGACCGACTTGGAAGTCCTTTCTAGGTGCATACGAGTGAGGACGAAGTGCGCAGAAAAGACTTGTGTGGGTGTGTGAGGGCACTGTATGTCCTAGAAAAGCTACCAGATATAAGTGGCCCCAGCCTCGTAGAGGTAGGACATTACAGAATGGTATCGAAGCTGACTGTCGCGGTCTCTTAAGAGGGTGAGGATGTAACATCCTGGTCCAGGGCTTAACAGGATTAATAGGATACTCATAAAAATAAGTTGCAACTTCTTTTCTAGGAGCCCATCTCCAAAGAACTCTGAGGTTAAGTGTGCTTGGTCTAGAGAAATCCCCAGGATGGGTGACCAACTGGGAAGTCCTTCCCTAGGTTCGCATGAGTGAGGACAAAGTGCGCAGAAAAGACTTGTTATCAAATGTAAGTAGGCCCGACCTCGTAAAGACGGGACATTATAGTTATTACGCGAGAAGAGCCAATAATTGAGAATGGGGGTTATTAATTATTGAAAAACTATTTCGTTAACTTTAATCTGCACCTATCATGGGTTAGTTGAGGAGACGACGGTGCCCTTTTCGACAGACTAGGAATAATGATGTAGCGCTTGTGCCATACAATGCATGCATGCTCTGCTTGTCCTAGGGTCTTCTCCCCATCACCTCTAGGAAAGTCAGGAGACACTTTCTTATAGTTGTTGATAACTCTATCCACCCTGACACTATAATAGCCTGGTGGAATTAGATTCCCATGACTTGTTGGTGCCTCCTCACTAGGGACCACAGGAAAAACAAAACCGTACACCACCAACACTATGGCACCCGTATTCACCATGGAAATGTGTAGCTCACATGGAGTCAAAGGCACGGAGATGTCATCCATGGGGAAGTGTTGCAATGCTTCATCTTGATTTGTAGGGAGCTTAGTGCAAGCGCAGCTACTTCTATGCTGAGTGGGGCTAACATTGACTCTATGCTCTGATGTTGACTGCCTTTGGCTCTGTACCATCTCCTTTAACTCTTTCATTCTCACTTCCATGCTTACTTCTCTTTCCTACGATTCATGCACCGCCTCCTATAACCTACGGATCCGCTCTGCCTCCTCATCCTTCCATCGCAGGTGGCTTCTGTATGTATCCACATTCTCAGGGAAGCCATACCACCACGAAATCAACCATTTGCCTTGGGTTTGCCCAGGGTGTTCAGGAGTCTGGAGGGCATACATGAGCTCATCATTCTCTCGGATGGGCTGAAACGCATCATAGGTAGAAGCCTCTACAATATGGGAAAGTCTTTGTGTTGCTACTCTGATTTCTACCTCCCCAACCGGTGCCCCAGTCTCTAGCTCTAGTGATCCCCCATGCCCGAAAAACCAATTCTTGGAGCGTTCGGGACACTCTAATGAAAATGGATGGATCACTTTGGCAACCATGTCTTCTTCCATTCTTTCCCACTTTGGAATGGTAGTCCTATAGCCACCTAATCCCGTTCTATGATGGTATTATTTCTTTTGCGCATTCTCTTGGTTCCTTCTCACCCGTTCCTCACCCATTTCCGAGGTCTTTACCACACAAATTCAGGCCACCGGTCCCTCAACTTTTTGTATGGGCTATTTTCACTGAAATCTGGAGTCAGATTCTTCTTGACAAAATTGTTGTACAGCTTCTTCTAGGTCTAGAATTGTGTGGTCATCTTCTTGAGAGCCTAACTTTTAACTAGTCCTCATAAATCGTCACCTGCTGGTAGATTGAAATGTTCAAGGACTGACTGCCAAAGAAGGTCCTTTTCTAGATCTGAGACAAAAGGGATCCTAGGATCATCCTTCCTCTATTTCCTTTCATGGATGCTAATCGAGACCCGTCCCTAACAAGAACCCCATAGTGGTTTACGAGCTTCTTTGCATTGGCTGCTGGCAGGAGCGGTTCGCCGGTAGTAGGATCGACTTCTATGATGTTGTAGTGGCCCTCTAATAGTTTTGTCAGGCCTCGTACACTTATCATCAATGTCATTGATCGAGAGGGCTACATACGTACGAACACAAAAAGATTTAGTAATACATTTATATATATATATATATATACGAATTAATAGAATCATTTAATTTCATATATACAAGAGGTGCAAGATTATTAGCAGGAGGTAGTTCTTGCACATGAGGTTCATGCTCATCTTCTAAGTTCACTAAGTAGTCATCGAACTCTTGGTCAGCCTCGTTCTAGTTAGGGCCATATTGAGTGCCGGTGTTGATAATGTTCATCATGGTCTCCTTCTGGTCGTAATCATCTTGTGGCTCGGCCATCTTAATTACCACAACTATATATAAATGAAAACCATACACTAGTTAGGGTCTGCATGCATGGATATCGATCAAGATATAATAAGGGTTTGGAGAGCGAAGCTCTCGGCCGGGCGAGTTTGGAGCGGAGCTCAGGACGGGTGGCGAGGACAGTAGGGTCACATGGACGCGCGGTGACAAGGACGCGACACATGGTGGCGAGGATATATATCAACATTGGTACATGTATAAAAATTATTTCATCACGCTAATTTACGCCTTGGTTAGGGTTTAGAGCAGAGCTCGTCGAGTTAGGGTTTGGAGTGCGGTGGTGAGGACGATGGTAATTCATTCAAAAAATTCAGATATATCAAAAAATTCATTCAATTCATAGAACCAATTTTCTATAACTATGTATATTGTTTAATTTTCTACAATTTTTCTATATACATGTTATAATATACACTACAATATTTCTATCTATTTTTATTATTTTTTCTATGCCAAAAAATAATATGCACTTCACACACTCACTGATCACTCACTCACTCACCGATCTCATTCTCATCACACACAATTTACTGAGATTATTACACATAGGTACATATATATGATCATCATATATCACAACGTGCACATATATATACATCACAACACATATATCTACACTATATATACTCACCACCACTCCGGCGAGGACGAGGACATGGAGGATGCCAACACGTGGAGCTGACGGGACGAAGCGAGGCCGGTCGGTGCGGTGATGAGGACGACGGTGCGGTGGCGATAGCAAGGACGGTGAAGTGCATGGTGACGGAGGCGAGGTTGATGGGTCAACGTGTCGAGACGTGACAGTGGCGAGGCCAGCGGCGAGGTGAGGCAAGGCCACGTGGGGGCAGCGGGGCGGCGAGCACTGTGGGGGTGACGAGGCAAGGTCGGCGGGGTGACGAGTGGCAAGGCTAGTGGCGGGGTTGAGGCGAGGATGCATGGGGGTTATGAGGGGCGGCTAGTAGGCTTAGCAAGGCAAGGCCACAGATCCCAGTGGAGATGATGATGTATATGAGAGGTTGGGGACGAGACGCTCCGGCGAGGTCGAGGACGAGTCGGTCCGGCAAGGATCCGTACCACGGTGGATCCGGATCTGGGCGACGGTGGCGGATCTAGGCAGTGTGCGGGTGGGAGAGGCACAAGCCAGGCTGCTGGTGGAGAGGGAGAGATAGGTGCGCGTGGAGGCCGGTGGTGCTGGAGGTGATGGAGGAGTGGTGGCACGCATGGTGGCTCTCGGGCAAAGGAGAAGATTGAGGGGAAGAAGAGACGAGGCATTAATATAGGAGAGACCTTTAGTCCCGGGTGAAGCCACGACCTGGGACTAAAGGCCCTTAAGTCCCGGGTGGTGGACAGAACCGGGACTAAAGGTATGACCTTTAGTCCCGGGTGCAACCACGGCCTGGGACTAAAGGTCATTTTGACGGGCCGTGAAAATGCAGCCCACCTTTAGTCCCGGGTGGTTGATCCACCCAGGAGTAAAGGTGGGCTGCAGTTTTGCTTCTCACCAGTTTCCAGAAGTTGTTACTTTTTTATATTTCATTTATATAAATATGCAGAGTGTTTTTCATTGCCTAGTAAATAAAATATTAGCCAAAAAAATACAAAAAATCCTGGACCTGGTTTTACATTTTTATATACAACAAAAATATATAACCCAAACTCTTTGGTTTTACCGTCTAATATTTAACGTAGTATAAATAATAAGCACAATTTGCACCATGCAAAAATGTACTACTTGATTAAAATCATTAAAACTATTGCTTTTTGATAATAGATTAGTTTTCACATCTTATTTACGTTGATCATTTGATTTTTCATCACACATTCTCCACGGGAAATCTACCATCAAGCAGAAAATTCATTTAAAAGTAGAAAATATGAAAACACAACAAAAAAATCTAAAGTCACAATTATTAAATAATAGGTCATACATCACCATATCAAGCGGGAATAGTAATGAACTTCTTCTTGACATATGTTCTTTGGTTATGATCACGCTGTAACCATGGAGTGTCCCCATCACCTAGCAGGATGTTTGGGTCACTGTTTAGTGTGAAGGGCAGAATTCCATCATTCTTTTCATAATCTTCTGACATGTCAAACTTGTCCTCGCGATTTCCATGATGTTTCTTTTCCCTGAAAGAACTATGTGGTGCTTTGGCTCATTGTCTGAGCTATTATTATTGGTTTTCCCTTTCTTTGGTTTGGTAGACATGTCCTTCACATAGAACACTTGATTCACATCCTTGGCTAAGACGAATGGTTTGTTTCTATACCCAAGATTGTTGAGGTCCATTGTTGTCATTCCGTAATGAGAGTCCACTGTTACCCCAGCTCCTGTCGCCTTCACCCATTGGCACCGAAACAAAGGGACCTTAAAATAAGGTCCATAGTCTAATTTCCATATCTCCTCTATACGGCCATAATATGTTTCCTTATATTCCCATTTGAGTTTGTGGCATCTATGTGGACGCCACTGTTTTGGTTGGTGCTCCTTTTATCTTGGGCCATCATGTAATATGTATTGCCATTTATCTCATACCCTTTGAATGTCATGATATGCCAAGATGGTTCCCTAGACAACAAGTACAGTTGGGCATCCAAACACTCGTGACCCTGACGTCGTTTTTGCAACCAATATTTGAAAGAGTCCATGCGCTGACACGTAATCCAGGCTTCAGTCCTCCCGGGGGATTCGGATCGTACAATGTCCTTGTGTTCCTCAATATATGGCTCCACCAAGGAGGAGTTACGTAGAATTGTGTAGTGTGCTTTACGAAAATAATCTTCTTCCTTGCCAATATATGATTTCTTCCCCTGTCCACTTAGTCTCCCCTCATGCCGTAATTTAGGAACACCAATTGGGTCGAGGTTAGGAATAAAATCAATGCAGAACTCAATGACCTCCTCTATTCCGTAGCCCTTGGCGATGCTTCCTTCTGGGCGAGCGCGGTTGTGAACATATTTCTTCAGGACTTCCATGAACCTCTGAAAGGAGAACATGTTGTGTAGGAACATAGGGCCGAGAATACTAATCTCTTTGATCAAATGAACTAGAGGGTGCATCATAATATTAAAGAAGGATGGTGGGAACACCAACTCAAAGTTGACAAGATGTTGTACCACATCATTTCTATAGCTTTGCTTGATGCGTTGGATTGATTGCCTTATGAGAAATTGCATTGAGGAATGCACATAGTTTCATAGTGTCTAATCGTACATTTGGAGGTAGAATCCCTCTCAATGCAACCAGAAGCAATTATGTCATAAGCATGTGGCAGTTTCTTCTCTACCACATTTATTATACCCTTTACATTCGAGAAGAAGCCAGATGGGACCTTGATGTTGTTTAGACATTCAAACATGCTTTCCTTCTCTTCTTTGCTAAGAGTGTAGTTGGCAGGACTTAAGTACTGGCGTCCATCATCTACCTTCTCTGGATGAAGGTTATCTCGTTCTTTCATACACTGCAAGTCCTATCTTGCGTCCAGTGTGTCCTTAGACTTACCATACACACCCATGAGGCCTAGCAGGTTCACACAAAGATTCTTCGTTAGGTGCATCACGTCGATCGCGCTACGAACCTCTAGGACTTTCTAGTAGGGTGGCTCCCAAAATATGGACTTCTTCCACATGGATGCGTGTCCATTAGCATCATTCAGAACAGGTTGGCTGCCAAGTCCCTTCCTAGAGACTACTTGTACATCCTTGACCATATTAAATACATCCTCACCACTATGGTTCTGAGACTTTGTTTGGTGATCTGCCTTACTTTAAAATGCTTGCCTCTATTTCTTAGGGCGTGATTCAATGGAAGAAATCGACGATGGCCCTTGTACATGACCTTTGACAGTTTTTTAAAAATATACCTTTCAGGTCATGAAAATAGTGCATGCATGCATTATATCCCTCGTTTGACTGTCCTGAAATATTGCTAAGAGCAGACCAATCATTGATTGTTATGAACAACAATGATCGCAGGTCAAAGTGTTCCCGTTTGTACTCATCCCACACACATACACTTGTGGTGCTCCACAATTGTATAAGTTCCTCAACTAATGGCCTCAGGTACACATTAATGTTGTTTCCAGGTTGCTTTGGGCCTTGGATGAGCACTGACATCATAATGAACTTTCACTTCATGCACAGCTATAGAGGAAGGTTGTAGATGCATAGAGTAACAGGCCAAGTGCTATGGCTACTGCTCTGCTCCCTGAAAGGATTCATGCCATCCATACTTAAAAGCAAACCTTAAGTTTCTTCTGTCTTTTGCAAACTTCAGGAATTCTCTGTCGATTCATCTCCACTAGGACCCACCAGCTGGGTGTCTCCACATATTGTCTACTTTACAGTCTTCATTGTGCAATCGTAGCAACTTTGCATGCTCTTTGTTTCTGAACAAATGTTTCAAGCGTGGTATTATAGGAGCATACCACATCACCTTAGCATGGATTCTCTTCCGCGGACGTTCGCCCTCAACATCACCAGGGTCATCTCGCCTGATCTTGTACCGTGATGCATGGATACCAGGCATGCATCCAAATTCTCATACTCCTTTCCGCAGTAGAGGATGCAGTCATTAGGACATGCATGTATCATCTAGATTTCTAATCCTAGAGGGCAGATGACTTGTTTTGCTTCATATGGAGTGACTAACAATTCGTTTCCCTTCAGAAGAATCTTCTTTTGGATAGCCTGTAACTGCCCAAATCCCTTATCAGATATACCATTCTTTACTTCCATTGCAGCAATTCCAGTGTGGTACCCAACTTTTTTTGCCCCTCTTCGGCAATGGGGTATAGCAATTTCTTGTGATCCTCTAGCATGCGCTCGAACTTGATCTTCTCCTTTTCACTTTCGCATTCTCTCTGTGCATCACGAATGGTCTGACCAAGATTATCAGCGGGCTCTACCTCTTCTTCAGCAGCCCCCTCTTCTTCGGCTTACCCCATTGCAGTATCATTAAAGGCGCCATATTTAGCAAAACCACGGAAAATCATGTTGTCATAATCCCCTTCTTCATCTTCATCTTCTTCTATTATAACACCTCTTTCTTCGTACTTAGTCCAACAAATATAGCTTGGCATGAAACCAGATGTGAACAGGTGTTCATGAATTTTCCTTGGGCAAGAATAATCCTTCTCATTCTTATATAGTGCACATGGGCAACACATGAAACCATTATGCGTGTTTGCCTTGGCCACATTTAAGAAATCATGCATGCCCCTAATGAACTCTAGGGAGCGGTGGTCAGTGTTGTACATCCATTGTCGGTTCATCTGCATTACAGGACACACACCATATTAGAAACTTGTAATTACCCATATTATACAACATGCATGGTTAGTAGTTAATGAAAAGATCCAAATATCCATCAATCAACATGATTAATTGATACCCCAAAAAGCACTAAATAAATAGCAAAACAAACATGAATTTATTAAAGCCTTGATACAATTTAGACAATCTCAAATAGCACTAAATAAACTAAGCCTACAATGCACTTCAGCAGAAGAAGGATTTCGTGACCAATTTCAACTAAAACAAATAGATCATTCTTCTACTGGTTCACTGTCTCATCATCCACATGTGCACTCTCATCAGTCTCCTCAGCCGCCTTTGCAAGAGATTTTCGGATGTGCTCAACATACTCTTCCTCTAGGTACCAACCGTCACGTGATCCACTGCCATCCCACTAAAATTACAACAACAAATAATGAACTTGAATCAAAATCATCACGAAAATGGCTACAAACCATTCAAAAACATGACAAAAAAGAACTCAGATCGCAATCCGGACATGTGTAGAAGATGCGCCCATTGTTGGGACCATTCTTCTTCACCCTGTACTCCCTCACAACCCTTCTTTTCTCTTTATTAGATTTCCATTCTTATATTTTTTGCATTTGGATTAAGATTCCTATTTCGGTTACTTGGAGTTGGAGAGATCTAATTGGATTAAGATTCATAGTTGTCCATATTATTATATTTTTTCTATTGGGATTAAGATTCCTATTCACCCAAAATCGGAGAGATCTAATTGGATTATGTTTCTAGTTATATAAAGAGAAGGGCTATAGGTGGATTCCTATTCACCTAAAATTGGAGAGGTCTAATTGGATTAGGATTCCTAGTTATATAAAGAGAAGGGCTATATGTGGTTTTCCACATTCATAAAGTTAGTTAAGGGATGACTGGACCAAAAAATAGGTGGAGAAAAATTTTGCCTCTTTATTATTAGGTAGGTATAGATAGGGAAAAAATAGAATTATTTTTTTTATTTTTGGAAAGCAGATAAATATGGAACTTGAGATATGATTATTGTGCATGTATTTATGTATCTAGAAAATGAGATTTGTTTGTTGCTTGACATATTGAATTAATTTCCGTATACATGAATTATGGGACTTGAGGTGCATCTCGTTCACTTCATCTAACGTGACGTGAATCGTGGCTGTGTGGATCTCTCGTTGATGCTGTTGGCCACTTGGCCACGGCTACTTCTTTTTTATTTAGAGAACGTGACTAGATCGGTGAATATATATGGATGTGCATCTCGTAGATACTGTTGTTGGCCATGGATCTTTTCTTTTTCTTTTTCTATTATTACATGACGTCCATCGGTGCATGGTGGGGATGGGCAGAGAAAGGAGAAGGGATGTGCTAAAAATCAAGGGCTATGATTTATTTGTGATGATATTATACCTTCTATAGGAAGTAATGGATGAATACTGTTGTAATACTAGTCCCCTCTCAAATGCTACAAATACCTATATTGACCACCATGGATTATAGTACGTATCAGCACATAGTCTTTCATTTCCCATGTCAGTAAATTCACAGTTCTGATTAGCAGATCTCCCATGAAAGATAGGGTTATTCTTGAAAAGTGAATGCATATCAATGAAATGATATGTCTGCCACACTGAGTTGCACTTTCACTGCTACAACATTGACAACCGCTATATATATATATATACACCGTGTTGCGTTACTCCTTCCCTGAATAAATCAATAGAATGCAAGCTAGAACTGTCACTCTGGTTATTGTAGTCTAGCCCTAGGAGGGATCGATGAGGACGTTCAGTAGATAGTCCATAGTTGGAAGAAACCATTATGTGTTGGGAACAGGAGGCAATAGGGAAATGCATATCAGGTCGAATCAAACATCCAGAGAGGCAGCGGAATCAATTGATACAATAACCTTCCATGTGGGTTATCGACGTGGAGAAGGTATTCTTGAAGTACAAGAACAAGAAGACCATTATCAATGGCGACCCACACTTATCTTCCATGCAGGAAGGATCAAAGTATGACCGAAAAAGGGGAAATAGAAAGAAGATTCCTCAACAACCTTGTAAAAATAATGAAATAACAATCAAAAGGATATGATCAAATGCTACACATGATATAACAATCAACAGTCGAACCATCAACCGCCCAGACACCGAGAAGCAGGGGAACTCCAGTGCGTTCCCCCCAACAACCCAGCTAGAGAGAGGCTAGTTCCTCACATGCCAGGAATAATCTCACTGCCGCCAAGCCATAGGATGGCACCAAGCAATCCCATGTCAAACTCTCATTTTCCTCCATTGTAACCCCCCGATTTGGGTGCTACTAAGCACGAAGAACACCTCAATGCTAGACGTAGGGCCTCGGTAGCCCGAACTAGGATAAACCGTTGTGTCTCCCACTATGTAAAAAAATCCACATTACAGACTAGCGTTAAGACACATCACAGTAACGCGTCTGTAACAAGGGTTTATTACAGACGAGTGCATCTGTAATAAGCTTCTACTACATACGTTTTAACAACGCGCGTCTATAGTAGGCCTTATTACATACGCGTGTTGACCCTGTTGGCCGGTGATCCCAGTCGATGACTTATTACAGACGCCTGTTGGGAACATGCGTCTGTGAACGCATACCATAGACGCGTGTTCGTTTGGCGTCTGTAGGGGGCGCTGGTAGATATGACTCTTTGTTACATAGTGCCCCTTCACTACACCAGAGAAGGACATCACTGGCGGTTCAAAACCCCCCTTCACTGGCGGATTTTGAACCGCCATAACCAACTCGACAGTGATAAGCTGATCACATCACTGCTGGTTGTGCCAAACCGGCAGTGATAGCTCGTGTATCACTGCCGGTTCGTGTTACAAACTGGCAGTGATACTTGAGCAATCACTGCCGGTTTGTGTTACAAACCGGCAGTGATACATGAGCCATCACTGCCGGTTGTTTTAACCAACCGGTTGTGTAGATTATATTATCACTGCCGGTTTTCTTTGAACCGGTAGTGATATACTTTTCACAATTTGCATTTTAATAATTGTTTTATTTTCATTTCGAGGGAGGTGGTGGGGTGGGAGGTCGGGGAGGTGGAGGTGGTTGCTATCGATCAATTTGATATCGATGTGGAGGTGGTTGTGGATTAGCGACAATACAAACCCATCAACATTTATATTACAAAAGTTCCAAAAAAAACTTTAAGTATCGAATTAAGAGTCGCATTACAATAGCCTATCGATGTGGTCTCTTCCGTACTGGGCCTTATACTTCTTAGTCCTCGCAATGGAGAATGATCCTTTCTTGGTCAATATCTCGTCCATCACAAACCTTGCTATCTCCTCTTGAATTCCTCTCATCTCAAAATCTAGCAATTGGTTGTGATTATTTGCTTTGCGCTGTAATTGAAGCAAGATGATATTGAGATGCACAAACGTAAGACAAAACAATAGAAATGGGATGCCTACGTACCATATCATCTCCATTATCTGTTTTTGCGCCAAAGTATTTTAGCATTGCCCACATCACATAGAACCCGCATTCGTTGTTCCCCATCGGTTGATCTAGGGTCTTGAGATCCTCCATATACTTTACACTGAATGGGGCACTCCATTGCTTTTGCATCTTGCTATCGAGATTTTTTCAATCAGGTAAAGCCTTCATTCTATGTGACATTGTAAATGAAGTGTGAAGGCCGAGGACATTACAATATCCTATGTGATTAGAAAGTGTTGTGATATTGGGTTCACTTACTTATTCAGCACTTTGACTGGGGAGTCAATAAGAGAAAGTGGCTTTTTCTTTGAGTCCCACACCTCGATATGTGAATCTTGAAGATAGATATCTACGAGGATGAAATGGTTGCTGCAATCACAAAGTCCATGTTATTGAATGACATATAAGAAAAGAAACACTAAAATAAGGGTCGAGAACACATACTTGTGTCGAGCGGCGGCGGCGTGCACTGGAGGACAGCGTCGAGCGCGCAAGTGTCGTGCACTGGCGTTGGAGTGCGCTAGCGCCTTATATAACCCATGCATCTAGAACAATATCTACAACATATATAGTTCTAAGCATCTCTTTATTTCTAGCACACAAGTTTCAGTACTCAATAATATCTCTATCCTTAGCATTGCTGGATAATGAGTTTGGTAAGAACTCATCATTTGGAACTAGAAAAACAATTTCATCACAATAAACTAGTTGATTGGTGTATCATCGCTTAATAAGATTTGTCAGTATAGGTATGAAACACAAAAAATTATACTGAACTGACCTGTTTAGAGACAAGAATGCGTGACCCCACTTGAATTTCCCAAGCAGCAAATGTGCTGTATCTTCCTCCCCACTACAAATATGTATATAACATAAGCGGATGCCTGACAGTAACTAATTATAAATCAAGCTACACGATTAATCCAAATCCCCACCCTTAAGATCAGCTAAGACCCTTATTTCTTACATAAGACGTCGCTGGGCTCGATTTTGGCCTAAGGGCCCTGCTTGGCCTCGGCGACGGCCACAGAAAGGAGCTGCTGCACCGCCGCCCTTCTCCTGTGTGCACGCGCGAGGCCGCCCCGGCACCGCCGGGGAGGGCAGCGCTTGCTACCATGGCGCGTGGCCCCCCACCTCTGGGTGCGCGTGCGAGGCCACCCCGCCGCCATGGCCGTCGAGGGAGGGAGAGGAGAGGGAGCTCAGGGAGTGCGGCTGCTGATGGGAAGAGAGAGTGCTGCTGCAGTGGGGCGGAGATGAGAGATCCCGTGAGGGAGGGGGAGCCGGGAGTTAGGGTTCACGAGTAGTGTTCTATTCTGTTCGGACAGAGGAGGGAGGGAGGTCGAGCTATATGTACTGTAGACATATCACTGCCGGTTCCAGCCACGAACCAGCAGTGAATCTAATTATTACTATCGGTTCGTGGTTGGAACCGGCAGTGAAGCTCGTAATCACTGGTGGTTCAAAAACCGGCAGTGAACCTTATTATCACTGTCGGTTCCAGTGACGAACCGGCAGTGAAGCTCATTATCACTGCCGGTTCTAGCCACGAACCGGCAGTGAAGATTCACTGCTGATTGCAGCCATGAACCGGCAGTGATAATGAGCTTCACTGCCGGTTTGACCCCTACCCCAATCATTTGAATGTCTGTCAGAGTTTGAACCGGTAGTGAAGATTTATCACTACCGGCCCAATACAATCCGGCAGTGATGGGCCGGCAGTAATGTTTGAATCTGTAGTAGTGCTTGTATTTTTTAGTACCCTAGCCACCGGAGACCCACACTTCCGAAACCCGATGAACAATCACGATGCTTGCTGTGGTTATGAACCCGCGACACCAAGTTAGAGATAGGACTAGAACCTAGACTGTGGAACTCTTTTATGGTAGAGATAGCAACACATAGCAAAACCCAGTTGCACATAGATAGATTCGTTGCGTATATGTTTTTGTAAGTTGGAATTACAGGCCAAGTTAGTTTAGAGTTTTTATAAAGCCTGATTCACTCCCCTTAGGCCTCGTAGTCCCTCACTCTAGAGGTGAATCTATAGCCAAGGTTGAGAAGTTCTTTGAGTTAGTGAAGACGAATATGTAGACCCACCACCTGTCCCCTACTCAGTATGCCACAAAGAAAACGAAATTGACGGCGAAAGAAAGGGAGGCACTGTGACTATGCAGCCAAAGGAGTATGAGAGCATCAATGTGAGGACAAGGGATTTCCTCAAAGCCCTTGAGCCGAAACAATTGGTGGAGAGAAAGACAAAATTCAATGAGCCATAGACCGATCAAGGAAGCAGAGGCAAAGATTCTTGCAGTCATTGTGGCATATGGAGAGGGACCAGCTGTTGGCCAATGGCGAACCTCGAGCACTATGGCTGCGACCTAGGCATGTCATCAAGAATGAGTTGGAAAGGCACATGGTCATCGAACACGATTATGTGTAGGACAAGGTAGAGTTATAAGGAAACACTCATACAAGAAACGAGGGAGGAAATATCTAAGGAGATCATGATGGAACAGATTGTAAATATCCTAACTAGCACGGATCCCAAGATGGTGGATCTATAAGGTCGCAGTTGCTGCACCAGAGGTTGGTGTGCTAAACCAAGCACAGAGCACGCATTATGTCTTACTTCCAGTTCCAACAACAATCAAATGCATTTTTTTTTTCTGATAAAAGAAGAATAAAAAAATCAAACCAATGCCTTTTTAAATTTGGAACTAATGCTCAATCTGCATAGTTTTAAGAGCATCGGTGAATTCAGCAATGGGATTCCACTACACGTGCTCGTTGCATGTACAAATTTATGCTGATATCATTTAATCAATGTGCAAATATTCATGCTGGCGATTTGAATATCTGGGGACAGACCAGTACAGTTATTTAGCTAAATAGAACGGTGTACATGGAAAAAACATGCACAGCTGCCAATACAGTGAGTTCCCCTTTCCACAAAAAATGCGCTGCATGCGCAGCACTAGTTTCTTCGGGAGCAGATACAGCTGTATAACATACAGTAGTATCTATATGGAACTCCACCCCACTTTGTATTCAGAATGACAATCTTGGTATACTATAGTTTCTGCCCATACTACTGCTTGCATAAAATGGCTGCCAATATGAATGTTTAAAATAGTAGGCTAAGCCCCTTTGTGGTTGTCTTTCCCAAAGACTAAGGGTGTGTTTGGTTGGGCTGTGGCTTTTGGAAAAGCAGATGTGAGCTTTAAGCTTTTGAAAAGCTGATGTAACTTATGTGCTTTTCAAGAAGCTCAAGGCCCTTTCGTTGCACAGGTGTAGCTTTTGGAAAAGCAGCTGTCCGTGGGTCCCACGTGTAAGTTGACCCCACCTATCAATCTCTCGGTCCATCGTCTTCTCCATCCTCACGTCCATGGCAGTGTAGGGGCCGGGTTGCCGGGAGGCCGCGCTGCTGTCAAGCAGCACCGCAGATGATGGGTCGCCGAGGCAGCAACGCAGGGAGCCACATCCTCCCCCTGGGCAGGTGCTGCTCGACCGCCATCGGGAAGGAGGCCGCATCCGCCGGAAGGGAGGGAGTTCTCCCGCGGCGGTGCTCCAGCGTGCCAGCGACGGGAGAGAGGACGGGGGCTCGCAGACCTTCCATAGTGCTCCTGGATCTTCTCGCACGCGCCGAGGCCAAGCCAGATGTTGTGCTGGCTGCCGGGCGCATGACCGCACCGCCTGCCGACCTCCGAGCAGGATTGGCCTCCGCCAAGGAAGGGGCCAAATCCGCGCCTGCGCGCCGTTCCAAGGAGCAGTGCCGTGTCTGCCACCGGTTCTGCTGCTGAGCAGTGCCCGCCGCCGGTGCCGTGGCCGGGCTAGAGCCCACAGCTGCGCCTACCGGTGCTAGGGCTAGCTGCTCCCGCTGGGGCTGGGGGCTGTGCTACTCTCGTCAGTGCTGGGGTTGGCCGCGGAGCTGAGGTCGTGGGGCTGGGCACCGGATGGTGGGAGCTCATGACGGCGGAGAAGGTGTCGCGATGGTGTGGACGAGAAATGTCACGGACGGGAAGAAAAGAAAAGATTGAACTGGTATCTACATAACTAGTGGCAGGTGGGTAATTTTTTGGCCCAAAAGCAGCTAGAAGCAGGGGGAGAGGTGCTTTTAATTTTGTAGCAGAGCAAAAACAGCTTTTGGCCTAAAACAGTTGTGGTTTTTCAACCCTTTGGTTGGCTTTTAGCGGTTCAAAAGCCCAACATAAGGGGGCCTAAGACAGGCTATACCGGGCTAAGCCATTTTGCGGCTGAGAAAAAAATATGTCAATCATCAGGTAATTTTACACATAATAAACATAGAAGGTAAAGACATTTCAAATACCAATTACCAACTAACTAGTGACAGATTCTTCAAAGTCTTACTAACACATGAGCAGGGAGTACATTGGAGAACTGTTTCATATATAATGTTTGTACTTCCATCAGCAGTAGTATCACCAAAAGCATTCAATACATTCAGAATAAAAGGCTCCTCCATCAGTTCTAGCTAATACAGAGGGAAGCCTTTTGGTACATATGAATTACTTCATAGTTCATATCTAGCTTATAAATTCATCATTTCGGCAGCCAAAAAGTAAAGAACATCCGAGATGCTGACATCCAACACCACCAGTACCAAATCTGAACCGGTCGAAGAAGTAAAGATTGGTCGATAGCTCACCGCACACCAATCGAAGCCGGTCGTCGCCCGCAGCCGAGATCAAAGATAGTCATCACTTGCAAGTCACAGTTGCATGCTTGCCACTGCCAGTCACCAACAGAACCAAGCAGGTACCGCCACCGCCCCAAGAGCTCCTTGTGTCGAGACCGCCGCTGCCGGTGGAAGAAGCAACAGCAGCTGCCGCCACTGTCGCCATCGCCGCAAGTTCTCTCCGCGTCAAGACCACCGCCGCCGGTCGAAGCTAGCAGCTGCTACCGCCCCTCGTGTCGAGAAGTCAAGAGAGTCAAAATGGACAAATAGCTAGGATTACGCACTCCAATTGCCAATGTATGGAGTCCGTTTGGGCTGGCGCGTGATTTGGGCCAAAGAGTGTTGAAAGCCCACGCTGAGTTTGGCCTGATAGCAGCGCTAAGAGGACGGGAATCTAGCGGCGTTAGTGTGCTTTTAGTCGCTAATTAGCAGCAAACTTCATTTAGCGCGAAACCTGTCGAAGCGTAGCGGGAGCGGCAGACCTCCCCTAACGCTATAGCCCGCTAAATCTGCTGCTAAATCCCGCTATTTAGATCATTGGCCAATATATATTGTTGGTCTCCTGAGCAGTTAAACAAAATCTAAATGGAAGGATGAGGCGAAACAATATGAACAGGAGGCAAAAAGGCAGTATGAAAACTGATGTTCCTAAACTAAAAGGAACTGTATAGGCCTAGATACTACGTAGAGATCAGCCAACTTAGACAAAGGTGCTCGTTGTCAGAACATTTTATTATTTGCCACATGGCGGTCATTGACACATAACACCCATGTAAATGTCCTTAAGAAAGGGTATCAAATTGTCACATGATGTTGCATTTATTTATGGTGCTCTTATTTTGGGATCTGCTAGCTTAACTCCGCTGTAAGAAATATATTGATGATGGTGATCAGGGAACCTTTCAGAAAATATAGGTCATTTTGACAAGTGAGTTAATGCATAACAATAAAAAATGCACTTCCCAGCAAAAAAAAATGCAGTTAACATTCAAAAACGAGATTTCCACCAGCATTGGCAGAATATATATCTTCCTTGTTAAATAGATATAGTTGCTGCTTGGGCATGTAGTTGCTGTATTGTCATTATTTCTCATATATCCTTTCTCCGTTGGGGTCCAAGCCCCAGAAAAGATATTTTGAGACCGTAAAAACAATTTTGACTGCTGGCATTCAAAACCGTTACTATGACATCGATTGTAAATGTAAGACTTTTCCAGGGCTGATTTTTACACTAACAATCAATTTTTAGTGGATTTTTTATGTCAACCACAACCGAAAATCGATTTTCACAGGCGATTTTGCTAGGTCAGCCACCCCTAAAATGATTTAGAGCAGTGGTTTATGTAGCTTTTCAACAGCCTATAAAAATATTTTTCCATTTTTTAAAAAACATAGAAAGCAAGAAAAAAATTATTGTGTGCTTGAGGCCTGCTGCAATTACTATAGCTATCACATGCCATTTCTCCTAAGTATTTCGAACAAGTGGATCTAAAAATGGGATCTCTGCCTCACACTTATATTTTGCTACCAGCACACCTCAGTCATGTACAACTCAGCATATGATACTAACCTTTTCAATTAACACACACCAATTTTATATTGAATATTTTGGCTTCTAATAAATGGTCTTTAATGAAAAATTCTCCAACTAAAATGTCATAGATCTCATTGATCACTACAACTTTTACAAAGAGTATTGGCATCTAACATCACTTGAAAAAATGAAAAAATAAATTTTAAAATTTAAGAACATTATAGGTGTAGTGCTTGATAAGATTTAAAACTTTATAGTTGAAACATTTTTCATTTGATTTCATTAAAGACTTTGTAGTGTAGTGGTCAAGAAGGTGGTATGTGACTGAGGTTGCACTTCGGAATACTTAAGTTTTATCTTTTTATTTTCTGGAAAAGATTTATGAAAATGTTAACAGTAATAGTGTGTGCCTAAAAGAAAGTACGATGCCTGCAGTTCCAACTGCAGTATTGATTAAAACAAAAGGAAAAACAAGGCAAGATCCACTTCCTCAGTGGCACTACACAACGTGATCGCCTATATATATTACTACATAGTGCTTTCTATTGGTCAAGTAACTTGACGAAATGCAACCATTAGTTAACGGAAGAGCGGTAGGATAAGATGTTGTAAGGAGTAAGAAATATGATGTCCATGCGTGATGGGAATAGGAGGCAAGTGGGAAATCTCTACTATACTACTATATGTCTTTGTTCTTCATAGAGCAGTTTCATCCATTGTCCCTGCCTTGTGCCTCCTACACCTCTCACCTCCCACCGCCTGCCGCCGGGCGCCAGCCTCCCCAGAAGCCAGAGCGAGAGATACACTCGACCATGCATCATGCTCCGCAGATCCACTACTGGCACAGGCAGTCGGGCGGAGGTAACAACCATGGGCTTGGCCGTGCACGGAACCCGGGTTCCTCATTCGGCCTACCTCCGGGCCAGGACTACTACGTGCCACCGCGGCACTGTGCATACGACTGCCTCGTGAAGATGCTACACCTCCAGGTGTACACACATGTCGGTGCAGTGGCGAGGCGACGCGGTGCAGGCAGACCCGCAGCAGCGACGAAGACGATCGGGGTACTGCAGCTCGGCTCTAACGGGATCTTCTCCTGCAAAAAAATGACAATAATGCAATTTGTTTCAAGAAAAAAATGACAGTAATGCACTTGGCTGGGAAAATAAATATAGACATGACTTCAGTTCTTGGTGAAATAAATAGGCATTGCATGTGAACTCGGAAAATAAATCCAAATTTGCATTATTCAAAGTTTGAGCTTGGTTGAATCTATTTATTGTACAAGGTAACAGATCAATGGCATATGCAACTTGTATCTATGTTAGATATTGTACTGAAAACATAAGGACCATAAATGATATTTTCATCATCTAAACATACTGCCATAGTATGGCAGTTGCAGGCTAGACAAGGTAATATATCTCATATTTTCAAGTGTTATATAACTGAGGGGAAAGCTATAAAAACTCTGTATTTGTAGATGCCTAGGTAGTGAGTACAGAAACAGTAGGCTGTGCACCTTTGCCATAGACATATTTCGTATATAAAGAAACCAGATGTCACAAAGCATGTAAGTTTGGATTCATACCACAGTTTTGAGGCAAATTAATATACAAAATTATGTGGTAACATTAGCAAAATCAGAACCTGAACATGTATTTTAACACATAGAAACATACATGTTGGATGGAACCAAAATTGTATGGAAAAAACCTTGCAGCAACAGGTAGTTGTAAGGGTGTTAGCAGCAGGGTAGCGAGGATAGATAGAGAAGCATCAGAGAGATTGGAGAGGAACTAGCAGCAGAGCAGGGGAATTGGGAGGAAGAAGATGAACAGGAGAGGAGTAGCTAGAACAGATTAGGATATCTGATTGTTGATTACAATATTCTTCGTACCCCTCTCTCAACAGCCAAAGGTAAATATATACCACTCCATACACGGGCCAAGCCCAACCAACCAACCAGTATTACTAATACTAGCCCATGTCCCTAACATTCTCCCCCGCTTAAGCAACAGCTTGCCCCCAAGCTGTTAAATCTTCAAGCGTCGAGGTATCGTATAGGCATTGATTGGTCACGGCAGTGTTCTGAACTTCCTTGTGCATATAACCCAAGTCATCAATATAGGCCAAGCCATCAAGGGTCGTCAATCATCAAGTGAGAGAATTGAATTACCAGCAGCCATAGAGTCATTCTTGACATGTTGACAGTCTCAACCATTCTCGAACGATCTCCATGTCTGGTTTCATCGGAGAATTGTAGGCGAACTGAGAAAAGTTGTTGCGAGGCTGTGGAAGCATTGCAATGTGAAAGTTGTAGCAGTCCTGAATTGTCAGCCAGCACCAACGTGTTGATAGGATAATATAGGCCAGTTGCAGGAAGTATTATAGGCGGTGGCCATGGTTGTAACTCAATGCAACAAGTCAGGTACCCATTGTCGTAAACCTTGAATAAACAAGTATGCGCCAAAACCGTGCTCAGCACAAGTACTGAGGTCAGATTGTAGTCCAGATGTAGAGAATTAGTATGCTGAACTCCACACGATATGTCATAGGAGAGACTGCCAGGCACCATCAGAACCATCACGGCAGTTAGATGGACACCATCAGAGCCATTAGTACCACTAACAGAGACTGGCAAATGCAGGTGATAGCACCAAACCACTGAACTGCATGTCCAAACAGATGACATCCACGAGAGTTGCAAGAACCTGAGAGATACTGATTGATGCCAAGCCACTCCAAGATCCGAGCTAGGGCCAGAGGACAAAATTTGCTGTAACAATTCTTGCTTAGCCGGCCAACGATCCTTGGCCTTTCCTCCTGCAACTCGAGATTTCTGTCCTGTCACTTCAAGCAAGAAACACTGACAATTGCCACCACACTTCCGCTGTACTTTCTACGGAATCAGTACACATCCAGCCATATTCACTGATAGCAGCATCATACATGTGAAAAGCTTCTGAAGAGCAGTAGATGGTACACACCTGATCAGTTGTCGAAGTGATGGAAACCATGGGGGTTTCCAGAGTCGACCCAAGTGACACAAGACAGAATACCTCTCAACTATGTTGAACGACGGCCATGGTAGAGGACGCAGCCCAGTATCACAGCTCACCGAGGAAGCTTCACCATGTTTCTGCTTGGATGACACAAATATTTTCTGAAATGAAACCCCTGCAGCAGCTGAGTTTTTCCTAGCAACATGGTTAATCAGTGCATGACCTCTAGCTATCGGCTCATTCATCTGGTAATGAACTAATTCAGAGTACAGAACCACTCTTCTCACTGTCCCTTTGGCGGCTCTAGAACCAACTGAACATCTCCATGCCGATGGTGCCCACAGTGTTTCCAACTCGATCAACACACCTTGTGGACTGAACTTATGTTGCATCTTGAACACCTTGTAGGCATCACTGGTGCTAGCATCACGACATAACATGACCATCTCCTTTGATGAAACTCCCTTGCTGATGTTGAATTCTTGTGCAAAGGTGTTGCAGGGAGGAGATGTTGCTGACACAAAAACACAGCCAGTCTGGTAGAGGACCAACATCGAACACCTGACGGGCGAGGTGACAACAACGTCAGTGCACTCGATGTCTTCGGTGCCGCAGTGGACGAGCTCTGTGGTGATGGCCTGCGCGGAGAGGTGCGGTGGCGTGGCGGCGAGGAGCTGCGCCACCTCGTGGTCATGGCTGAAGTTGTTACAGTTGTGGGTGAGCAGGCAGCGGGTCTCGGCCGTGTACTGGGGCGAGATGTCGTGGAGATAGTCCTCGGAGTCGTGCGCGAAGACGATGCAGGTCTTGACGGGCGGGATGATGGGGTCTCGAGCCAACATGAAGAAGCGTGTGTCGTTGCCGGCGTCCTCCTGGATGCCATCGGCGAGGACCTGTGTCGTTGCCGGCGTCCTCCTGGAGTCCTGGATGCCATCGGCGAGGACCTGGAGGCAGTAGAGCTCCGCGGCGCGGGCGAACGCGATGACGGCGGTGTCCCGGAGGCCTCCCACGGCAACGTGCTCGGCAGCGCCAGCGGTGTCGACGAAAGCCTCGGTGGCCACGTTGAGGCCCTTGGCGTTGAGCGTGAGCTCGCACTGCGCCAGCGCCTGTGGGTGGGAGATGGCATGCGGAGTTCGCGTAGTAGCCGCAGACGAGGCGGGCGGCGCGGAAGAAGGTGTCGGCGGGGACTGGCGTGTCCGCGCGCGAAGTCAGACTCCGGGTACGGGACGGGGCGGTTGCGGAGGAGGTCGGGATCGTCCGGCCCGAAGCCGAACTCCTGGTCGTCGTCGAGCGCGAAGCCGGGCTCTGGGACGACGTAGCCGCCGAACGAGATGGCGCGGAGCGCGTACTCGACAGGGCCGAAGCCGACGGTGAGCTAGAAGACGTGGATGCCCCAGGACGCCGCGGCGAGGAAGTAGCCCGATGCGTGGACGAGCACGTTGGTGGGCAAGACGGAGGCCGCGGAGGCGATGGACTCGACGCTCGCGAGGTCTGGCAAAGCGGTGGTGGCGTGCAGCACCATACGGCCCGCCAAGGGTGGAAGAGCGTGGTGTGCACGGCACAACGTGGGCGGAGGCGGAAGGTGCGGGCGTGGACATGACCGAGGCAGCGGCGGCGGAAGGCGCGGTGGTGATCGAAGGAGCGGCGGACGGTGCGAGCGCGACCGAGGCAGCGGCGGAAGGTGCGGGCGTGGTCGAGGCCGAAGCGGCGTGGTCGGCAAATCGCCGATCCAACTACGCGTTCTGCTCGGCGAAGAGGTTATGGAGCTCGTTCTGCTCGGCGGAGAGCCTATGGAGCTCGTCGAGCAAGAGCTTGGTGGAAGGATTCATTGTGGAGTACCAAAATCGACGGCTCTGGTATCAGATGTTAGCAGCAGGGTAGCGAGGATAGATAGAGAAGCATCAGAGATCAGAGATTGGAGAGGAACTAGCAGCAGAGCAGGGGAATTGGGAGGAAGAAGATGAACAGGAGAGGAGTAGCTAGAACAGATTAGGATATCTGATTGTTGATTACAATATTCTTCGTACCCCTCTCTCAACAGCCAAAGGTAAATATATACCACTCCATACACGGGCCAAGCCCAACCAACCAACCAGTATTACTAATACTAGCCCATGTCTCTAACAAAGGGCATGGCAATAAAGAAACAAGAAGAATTTTGAGAAGAAGAAAAGTGAGAGCAGCCTTGGGATGCAACAAAATGGTAAGGTTGTTGTAAGGGTAGGAGAACTAAAAAATAGAAAGAATCTAAGGAATAAGAGTAGCGTCATGGAAAAAAGGATGGTATCATTTGGTCTGTCGTAGTAAGACACAATGGCATGCACCGAGAAATACCGTTATTTGCAATAATCCAAGATTGCGGCACATACAGAAAACAATCAATGTAAAGTGGAGCTGGGCGTAGTGATACGGTAAATTAATAAGGTCTGTCGTAGTAAGACACAATGGCATGCACCGAGAAATACCGTTGTTTGCAATAATCCAAGATTGCGGCACATACAGAAAACAATCAATGTAAAAGTGGAGCTGGGCGTAGTGATACGGTAAATTAATAAATACCAATACATATATACATGAGGATGCCCTAGGCCTTTCAACATCATCGGCCTATATTCTGGAGTTAAATGAGAGTTCCTCTTCATCACAGGCTATGCAGCCAAAAAATATCTATCAAGAACGAGCCTAGCAAGCTAAACACCTCTATTCGCGACCGGAAAAAGGCGGCGCGCTAGAGTTCTATATAAAACTAACCCATGGATACTATAATCAACAACAACGAAGCCACATATACTCTGCAGAGCGGCAAGAGCCTGCAAAGCCGCCAGGATTTGCCCAGAAAAAGAGCTGCGGCGAGGCTCCCTGGACTAACGGGGCTGGTAGCTCAACCTCAACGCCATACATGTCAGTTCCATCATCTATAACCTGACGTGTAGCGGACACACTTGCCTACATGCATTTGCCTGGATGCTGAGCAAAAACAGTGGACACAACTGTTAGCCACCGGAAAGCCAACTAACGGAGAAAGGCCAGACCGGATTTGCAGGCAAGCAGTGGACACAGTCGTTAGGCGGCGGGAAGCCAACCAACGGAGGAAGCCCAGACCGGATCTGCAGGAAGAAGAAACGTGAATGTCAGAAACGCAGCCAACCATTGCACAGTGCCTGAGGCGAACTGAGGGCTACGCGCCTCACCCTAGTGCTGCGACAACTGACGGGCGGCCAAGAATCGGAGCACGGCACCGACGAAATCCCCGTCATGGACCCAAAGGCAGCAATGGTGGCGGTGTCCCTCCGAGCAGGAGCTGCGAGGAGGAGGGAGAGGAGCCCATGAGCGGAAACGAGAAGAAGGCCAACGATGCGGAAACGAGAAGGCAAAGAGGAAGCCGAGCACAGGATAGACGAACCAAGCACCGAAGAGCAGAGCAGGGACGCTGCCGGTAGCGTGCAGCAACGGAGCAAGTTCTTGCGCACGGCGGCCGAGGCGTGGCGGCGACGGCGACGAGGTGCAGAGGAGCACGGGAAGCTGCGGGCCGAACGGTGAGGGGCGCGACGCGGTGGACGGCAGCCGCGAGCACAGCGATGCGGAGAGGACCGACGCGGTGAGAACGACGGTAGCCCGATCGGGTAGAAGCCGAGGTAGATATTTGAGGGTAAAAGGGGTGAAGCTGAACGTAGCTTCGAACGAGAGCCATATTACCAGAGAGAGCGCGAAGCAGGCTGGAGCGAATTCTGGCCGAAGCGGCTTGGAAGCGGTTTGCTGTTCGGCGGTTTGCCGAGTGCCGTAGATCTAGCACTCGGCAAACTCAAAGTTATTTTTTTTTCAAATCATGTCCAGATTATTTTAAAAAATCTTGCCGAGTACCATGGATCCGGCACTCGGCAAAGTCAAAGTGATTTTTTTAATTTTAAAATCATGTACAGATTTTAAAAAGTCAACTTCTAGAGCTTATAGACGTATTATTAAAAAGTTTATAGACATATTTTTAATGCTATTTTTTATTTTAATAATCATATACAAATTTAAAAAAGTCAAATAAATATAGACGTATTATTATATCTACTAGATGCTAACTTGTTCTAGTTAATCAACTTCTAAAATACTTTCTTAAATGCACTCTGCACTGTATGCTCGATGCTTTCATGAATATTCAGACATTATTTAATGTAGTTATATATAGCTCAAATTCTATTTATTGGAATTATAAAATTCTATAATTGCGGTTAACAAATTAAAATTAGCAAACGGAACCAAAAAATTACCAATATTTCACATGAAACAATCTCTGTCGTCTATTCACTATACAAAAAGTTTGAAGTGAAACTCCAACTCGACACTCAATTTGACACCGGATCTTACCGGATCCTTCTCAACTCTCTGAAACTTGTACGAAGATGTTCCAATTTGTAAGCATCGTACGTGACAACTTTCGTGAAACATTCTCAAATTTTTATCACAACCTCGACATATGATATCATGACATCTTGACAAATCTTGTGATTTTCAGACTTCATTTGCTTTTTATATAATTTAAAAAAACAATTTGGTGAGAAGTTCGTGCTCATGTTTCATGAGGAAGATGTTCGAAATTTGATGTTACTTCGAGGATTTTAACGTTCTTCTATTTCAAATAACATGAATATCAATTTTCCATTCATTTTATTCAATTATTCGAACCTCCTACAATTCAAATTTAAGTTATCCCCAAAAATTCAATTAAATGAGATAAATTTACTAAATATAGCAAATAGATTGAGAAAGATACCAAACTTTAACATGGAGTCAAGGTTGACGTTAGCAGAAAAAAATTTGGAGTCCAGAAAATGAAAAAAAATAGTTTGCCTAGTGTCAAGAGAAAACACTAGGCAAAGTAGTCACTTTGCTGAGTGTCCAGTGAAAACACTAGGAAAAGTTGTCACTTTACCGAGAGTCCAGTGAAAACACTCGGCAAATACTAACGGCGTGTTAGTGGACGTTGGCTCTGTCAAGGTTTGCCAAGTGCAGCAGTTTGCCTAGTGTCAGGCACTAGGCAAAGCTAGGGTTTGCCGAGTGCTCGACACTAGGCAAACTGCCTGTTTGCCTAGTGCATAACTTTGCCTAGTGTTTGGCACTCGGCAAACCACAGATTTGCCGTGTGTATTTCTTTGCCGAGTGCGACACTCGGCAAACCGGCCTCTTTGCCAAGTGCCCGATAAAATGCACTCGGCAAAGCATGTGACACAAGGCAAAGAACGCGTCTTCGGTAGTGACAGTTCTAGAGATACAAAGAAATCCAGGTTTAGGCATTCTTGTTGCCAGAGTTCAGCACCTACCACAGATTAGACTGGTGGAGGATGACGACTGGAAG
Source organism: Saccharum hybrid cultivar R570 (assembly GCA_038087645.1). Lineage (NCBI taxonomy): Eukaryota > Viridiplantae > Streptophyta > Magnoliopsida > Poales > Poaceae > Saccharum > Saccharum hybrid cultivar. The sequence continues at coordinate 4,190,538 of JAQSUU010000733.1, forward strand.
AGTTTGGAGAAGATTTTGGTACTGTAAGTTAAGAATTTGAGGCAAGTCTCAGTGAATTTATTTGGGTCATCATGCCTGAACCTGACACAAGGGCCTCTAGTTCTATGCCCTTACTGGTGGCCCAGGTAGTAAAAGGGCAAATCCCTTGTTGTGTCTGGCACCCAGTTAACGAGATTGGACTATTGGAGGGTGGATAGCAGCAGTCCTTCCCCTCAGCTTGCACAATTCCACTCATAATCATCTCCAAGGTTATACTCCTCAAGCTGTTCTTTTTTTTTTACTCTGATGATCCCCGCCGCCCTGTTTCTTTCCACGATGGTGCACTACATCACTAGCTATATTGTTTCATGCAGTGGAATATATCAAAATTAGGAAAAAGAAAGTAGCCACAGGTTAAGACAAGAAACAGATTAAGGCCATCGTAGAAATTTGGAAGCACAAACAGTTTCTTACGTTCGAATGCCCAGTAATAATACAGAAATATTGCAACTACAGAATCTTTTCGCTCTAAACCTATGTATTTTTTATTTGAAATATGTTCAGAAGTATGTGTTAATAAAAAAGACATCACCGACACCGGAATGGAGGCTGCTGGCCGAGCGTGCAAGCCGTCCTTGAGCCCATTACCATGTTCATGTTGGGAATTATTTGCGTGCCATGCTCTGAGCTATGCCATTGCAGCTCTTGTTGGGGCCATCGATGGAGCAGCCAAGCCAGATGCTTCATGCCACAGGTCTGGGCACTGCTAGCTAGAGCCACCCTATCACTGCCCGACCCACCTCCCTAGGTTCACCCATGCCACCAGTTCTGGTGCCTTCTGCGTCACTGGGTGGGGCTGACGCCTGGAGTCCTCACTCGTGAAATCAACCTAATCTGCCCCTACATACCTTAGTCAGCCCGCCACACCACCCCTTGTGAATACTTAATATTCGCGCTACATGCAGTTTGCTTGGCAGGTCTGTTTGCCTCCACCCCGCTGCCCGAGATGATGGAATGTTGTGAAGAGAGAGGATAAGAGTATGACAATCAAAACCCTTGTGTTGCTAGGCTTGAGGCTTATTTCTTGAGGCCAACTTTTTCAGTGGTCTGGCTTTGAAAACATGCTCTATTTTCACAGCAGCCACAGACCTCTTTGTAAATAGAATTATGAAAATGGTTATTTTTTATTGTCTCCGTAAATTTACTAGTCGCATGTAAAGTCACTAGGCATTTTTGGATGCAGGAATATTTATTTAATACCTTTATAAGTAAATTAGGCGATCTCCTAAAATCAATTTTGTACCTGTTTTACATCTTGTAATGGTTCTGTTCTCTCGTGCTACAAATATGTGGAGCGTCCTTGATGGATGTGTCCAAGTGGCGACTCTATTATGTTACTTGTTAATTCTATTTTTTTAACCAACCACTCATCTGTGCATTCATTGTGCTTATGAGTGTTCTTCAGTCCATGATACGGCCATTATGAAAAGTGAATGCGTCGACAAAAATGGTACAATGCCTGCAGTTTCCAACTGCGGTATTGATTAAAATAGAGGGAAAAAAGCAAGATCCACTTCCACCAGTGGCACTACACAACCTGACCCCCTATATATATTACTAGTGGAGGGGCACGCGCCATCGCGCGCACATTCATCCATAAGAGGAAATAGAATTGTAACTTGGAATAGCATTGCACATAATTATACAGGTATTATACATGTAGTCATCCCTAGCAGTTGCACGTGTTCTTCAGCCTACAAATAAACAAGGACCTGGTTTGCTACATGGCAGAGCAGAGTAGCTATACAAGAGCATTACAGGTTATTGAGCAAATATATTATACAAGGTCAATACCAAGTTGTCTAGAACCTTTCTCGCACTTGGAGATAGATGCAGGAACGATCAGTAGGGCTTTTAGTAGCCACACAAAAGCATTACGGAGTGTTTGGTAGAAATATTATACAGAGTCACTTGAACGTAGATGTAGGAATGTTCAGTAGTAGTTCCAGCGGCGATCAGACTCCCAGCCATGTTCATCATCGTCCGAGTTGTTCAGTGAGGAATCAGTAGAAATTTCTGCAGAGAGATGAACATGTTTTATGATTCTAGGTTTAATAATGGTGTGTCTGTATCAGCATAAGGAAATAGGAAGGAGTCCATGTATGTTGTGAGTATTGTCTATATACACTACAAGAAAAACCCTTATGCATGACAGTTCACAGATGACGTTTTAAGAGATCGTCATAGAATTCTATCATCTGTGACGGTTCATTTCTGAAGTGATACATCTATGACGACCGGTTAAGTTATCGTCATGGTTGGACGCCACGGATCATTTTGGCCTGTGCCGGTTCTAAAGTGATACATCTATGACGACTGGTTAAGTTATCGTTATGGTTGGACGTCACAGATCATTTTGGCACCTCTATGGTAAATATTAACTGTAAACTAATGTTTAAAATCAAAGTAATTATAACACCCTAGGTGTTAGGTAGTCATTAATACTAATCATTGATGCATCAACACAATTAATAAGAATTGTTGAAAGATTTTAGGTGAGACTCCAGAAAAGCCAAGGAATTAAAACAATTTCATAAATGGAAACAAGAAATATAATTTCATAGAAAGAGAAAAAATTAAATAAAAAAGAAGAAGAAAGGAACACACCCGTTTACACACACATCTCCTATTGATAACATCGATAAAAACTCTTAGTTCGTCCTGGCCATGCTACTACTGTTTTACTGTTTGGAGCTTTTTCATCCTGTCCGTCCATCTGCTCGGCCCTTTTCAACCTGTCCGTCCATCCACCCGCGCGCCAGCCCATATAAAAGCCCAGGCGCTCCATCCCTCGGCCTCGCCTCCGTCTTCTCCGCCCTATCCCTAATCCCCATCTTCTCCACCGCCGCCCCCGACACTATTGCGGCTTCCCTCTCCACCACTCCATGCCGCCTCCCGCCGCCACCGATGGCCTCTACATCGTGCCGATCTGACACTCCTCTTCACCACAGACCTGCCTCTTCAGAAATTTCACCGCTGCCTTATCGGATCTGTGGCTTCTTTGTGGGCCAGGGGCCAACTCGCCGCCGTCATAGCTGCCCCCGGCGACGGCCTACTGGATCCGCCGCGCTGGATCCTGCTTGCTGATTCCGGTGTCTTCTCCGCCTCTGCCCGCGACGTCGGTGGCCCAGTCGCTGATTCGCCGCGTCATATGATCCTCCTCCTCCACGGAGCACGGATTCTGTCGTTCGTTTCCTTCCTCTCGGCTACGGGTACTAATTTTATTCTTTCCTAATTTGCTTTAGATTCTTATCTGTATACCTTCGTACATCCCAAGTTCCGGTTTGGCCCCTGTATTAACCCTTCTGCTACACAGGTTCAGATCATCTCAGCTCTAGCTATGTTTTTTTTTTGCAAAATCCTCTGGAGCGTCTATGACTGATGGATTCTTCAAATTTACGAAGCCTATGTTGGTGTGGCCAGCTGCAGGTAGCCTGTTTATTTGTTTATAGTTAAATGTCCATGCGATTTCTTATTAATCAGGCATTGCACCGTGAACATCTAATTTTTTCGTTTGATGGGATTGTATACACATTAATTTTTTTTGTTCCATGGGATTGTTTCCGGAGGCTACCGACAGTGTGTAGGATGTACACCTACGGACTTGTGCTGATGCCTTTCCCACAGGCTTCAATTTTGATTCTTCCCATTCCTGCTGCTGACGCCTATTTGATCACTATGTTGGTACCATTGCCGCTGCCCAGCCTCTTTTTATGTACTGTCAAGTATGTGATGCAGCCATGTATGCAATAGCGACAGCGAGTGTCTTATAGCCTACAAAATAACTGCCTTATCCACCTCAAAGCAGTGAGTTCAGATGACCTGCAAGGTAAGCCCGGTTACTATGTGATTGATATTTTGTCAGCACAACGATGGTATGCTGAAATTCTTCTTCTTATATAGGATATCAGAACATATGATAAATCCATCCTTCATTCAGTCCTCCACCTATGAGCAGCCAGCTCTCACGCCTCTAGAAAAGGCACAAGAAATTACTATGTAATGTTTCCTTACAAGCACATTGATACTTGAAACATCTTTAGTTACTGGATTAATTGTACTACTCCTGTTGATAGACTCTACAGAGAATGCAGTATGGAGAAACTAATGGAGTTCTTGGATGCCATGGAGCGAAGGGATGCACTTAAATTGATAGACTCTCTATGTTGATTATCATCTATTTTCGATGTGACTGCTATTGTTCACCTTAGCCATTATACTGATGCACTTAAATTGACTATTGTGTTATGTTTATATGTTATCTCTCCTTTTAGACTCCTGAAAAATGACTCCAGGAAGCTGTCACATTTTGTTCTGTCCTTTCCATTTCCAAAGATCTTACCAGTTTCCTATACGAACCTATTGATCCATTATCTATTTTTCAGCAATAAAGTCCTAAATCCACCATGCAGTATAAGTGGAAATTTCAAAGATCTTTGGTCAAAGAGCTACCTAAAGGCTTCTTGAAAACACCACCTTGCTGAAAGACTAAAGATTGATGAATAAACAAAGGTATATACATGTTAATGGAGACTGGATCTCGTTTGACTGTATACCTCTTTATTTCATCAAACTAGCATTTTGGTGGAGACTAATTTGAATGTAGAGAGCTTGACTAGTGCTTTCCTAGAACAATCGACTTTGATTGTTTCCTGATAAATAGATAGCGTTTGTTTTTAGAATCTTTGCTCAGAACTAACTTGTTTCATATTCACATTGATTTTCAGGTTGGTGCAACTGCTTGGTAGCACATCATATGGACAACAAGCCAATTGAATTCTTAGAGATGAAATCTTAGTTCATATGTTTGTTTATTTTAGATTCCCTAGAGCTGAAATCTTAGTTTTATGTACTTGTTAGTTTGGCTGTGAATTGATTGTCCTCAAACTATACGTGACAATAGTGGACATGCCAAGAAATGAAAGAATCAATGTTTTTTTGTATGATTGGTGTATTATGAGATGTGCTGCATGTTAATGCAGAGATGATTTTGCACTAATATGTGATGTTTTTTTCGTCACTATGGTTTGGATCTGGGCTTGGACATGGGCTGGGTAAAATAGATGGACAACTAATCCATGACGGACTTGAATGTCAATCTGTGACGGTTCATTTCATCACTATTGCCCTTTGCTATTGTTGTGACCAGTTCATCCATGATGAATAAAAAAACCAATCCGTGACGGTCCATTTCGCTTCAACAAATGTATGACGCAGGATACATGATGTTTTTTACGATCGTCATCATGAGTTAACTGTGACGCATTTTCTCTTGTCTATGACGAAAGTAAACCGTCATGTATAAGGGAATTTCTTATAGTGATATGAACTATTGGTGTATGTATTCTGCAATTTTTTTAAATCTTTTTATGTTGTTTAATGAAGGAAGATGGATATATGAATGATAGATTAGTGGCAATTGTAATCTTATTGCTCTTTTTTTGGTATATATATACATATATTTTTTTTGAAAGGATGTGGTGAGCATTGAAATGGAATGTGTATTGGTCATACCTCATGGACGGGAGGTTGCATCATCGTTTTGACCTGCTGAGTGAAACAATTATGTTAGTATGTACTCTACAGATGCCAGCAGATGTGTTGGGTTAAAATTTACTGTCATTACCTGCGTATGCAGTTATATTTGAATTTTTGAAACATGGAGAAGATGCGGAGGGTTTCTGTGTGATGACTGTCATTATCTGCATATAAATTGCCGTGAACATGAGGCAAGGAAGTAAGACTGGAAATAAGACAACACAAAGAGAAGGCATGTATGTAATGGATATGCTACAATCAGTGTATTGATAGACCAGAAGAAAGAGGTACCAAACTGCAGCAATAGGCCCAAATTCCATTTTGTTAAACATGATATCGTTTTTGGGTATGCAAATACAAATTAACCTGTTCAGGTTTTTCATTTTGGTTTTTTTTTGCATTTATGCTAATTTAATTTGTTAGCTGCAACAAACTGAAGATGTGCACTGAGCAAATGAACAATGACCCCAAAAAATCCCCAAGCTAATTTTGTTGGTGGTGCTAGAATGAAATCATCACAGCTTTACAGCAAATGCTCGTGAAGCAGCCTATGTGGTAAGAATTTCAGGTTTGCTTGAGAAGGTCTTCAGTCACAGTCGGGTCAACAGCACCAACATAATGAAGTCCAGAAAATAAGTATTGATCATGCAGCCTCAAAAAGACGAAACTATTTACAGATACCCACACAGTAGTAGTGTTTGGATCGCTATGAGGTGGGTGCTAAATAATTCAACAGATTTATCCTATATAAATTCAGTGGAGAGTAACCACAGGAAGTTGACAGTAAAAAGGAGTAACATATGCTTTCATATTTAAGGACACCATCTGCAGCTGCTGTTGTTTTCATTTTACTTAAAAGGTGAAGCGTGGGGAAAAAACATACCTTTAGACACAGCATCCTCAGAAGGAAGGTATAGGAGCCATCGCGTAGCTGGTCTTGTTGAACACAAGGAGCATGCAGAACCTGCAACACAATTTTTAACTGTCGAAGAGAGTGTCTAAATGCGCAACTTGATACTCTCCAGGTAAACACCATAAGGTTTGGCTTAGGATGAGGACGACGGTGTGGTCTATAGAGAAGAAAGGCAAGTAGTATGAGCCCAGGAAACAAAGAAACTTTAGGCCACAGGTAGGTTACCTGAAGAGCAGCCAAAATAAGGGTTTCTGTGTGATGACTGGAATAAAAACTGCAAGGCAATTGCTTGAGGGTGAATATTCGCTGGAGATGGCCAAGATTTCAATAGCATTACTGAATTTTGCAAAGGCTTCAACTTGTAAGAACTCTGGCAACACCTGCACAATTCAGTGATGATGCTTACTTCAGGACTTGAGGTAGTATAATTCAAATTCAAATGATTAAGCTATATAGAGAATGCTTACTTTAGGACATGAGGCAGGATAGTTAGACAATCTGTCCATAAGCTGAGAGAGCACTGTTTTTGATATGAGCACTTGAGTGGAAAAATAAATGTAGAAATTACTTCAGTTCTTGGTGAAATAAGTAGGAATTGCATGTGAACTCGGAAAATAAATCCAAATTTGCAGTATTCAGAGTTTGAGCTTGGTTGAATCTATTGATTGTACAAGGTAACAGATCAATGACATATGCAACTTGTATCTATGTTAGGTATTGTACTGAAAACATAAGGACCATAAATCATATTTTCATCATCTAAACATACTGCCATAGTATGGCAGTGCACAAACATACTCACAGGTACTGATTTAAGCCCCCCCACCCCCCCCACCCAAAAAAAAAGCAGGGACATTATGAATCATTGAATTGGTATGTATGTAGTAATTAATATACAATTAACATTAGCACATGATTTAAGTGCACGTGAACTTATTTTAGAAGGCCACTTGGCTGCAATCATATCTGACGCCATCTAAGTCGTAGATTTACAAAACCACCAACTGACTTTGAAGGCAACAAAACACCATGCAAAATAAGAAAAGGTAATTAATCACAAAGCTAGCAGGCAAGCCAATTCCTTAGTTGGCCAAACGAACAATAGGTATTCGCATGGATGGTTTAACTGGATAATGGGTCTAATTACCTGTGTCATTCATGTGGTATGGTAAATTGCAGGGTAAAATTTTAAGGAGCGATACTATGGCAGTATGTTTAGATGCCTAGCTAGTGAGCAGAGAAACAGACCTATCTACTGTTGTGGGTAGGCTGTGCACCTTTGCCATAGACCTATGTTGTGGGTAAGCATGTAAGTTTGGATTCATACCACAGTTTTGAGGCAAATTAATATACAAAATTATGTGGTAACATTAGCACAGTGAGAACATGAACATGTATTTTAACACATAGAAACATACCTGTTGGAGGGAACCAAAACTGTATGGAAAAAACCTTGCAGCAAGGTAGTTGTAAGGGCGTGGCAACAAGGAAACAGGAAGAATTCTGAGAAGAACGTAAGTCAGAGCAGCCTTGTAACACCCTAAAAATTTGAAAAGAAGAAAAATAGGAAAAACATGATTTTTATATTTATTTTTGTGAAGCATGCAAAATTTAGAATAAGAATAATTTTTATAAATTTAAAATCAAATATAAGAGTAGAAACATGTTTGTGCACTCATGCTGTTGCATTTAAATTTTTGAGATGAGTGGTTTGATTCAAATTCAAATTTGATTCCAAAATCATTTGAAAATGCTTTGAAATAATTGAAAAGGAAAAAGAAAAAAAAAATTCCTTTCTCCTCGCTTTCGGCCCGGCAGCCCATCTCTTCACCGCGGCCTCCTTCTTCTCCTGGGCCGAGCCCGAGCCGCGGTCAGCAGGCCCAACTCGCGCGCGCGTGCTCGCGTCCCGCACGGCCGCGTTCTTTCCGCCTGAGCCGCTGACATGTGGGTCCCGCTTGTCAGTGTCTCTTTCAACCTTTCCTTCTTCTTCCTCCGGTGCTTTCCAAAAACGGACGCCGTCGTTTCCTTCTTCTCCGATCCGACGCCGCCGCGAATCTCCCTATTTCCTTGTTTCCTCGCGCCTCCGGGCTATAAAAACGGGACCCCTGTGCTATTCCGCACCCAACCCGTCCCTTTTGAGCCGTTTTGGTCGTCTCGTCGAGCCACCGCACGTGCCACCGCCGCCATACCCGCCACCGCAAGCACGCCGCCGTCTTCGTCCACCCCGTGCCCTAGTTCTTGCCTGAGGTGAGTTCGCCGTGCTTCCAGCTACCTCCCGGTGTATCCCTTTCGTCGAATAGTGGCCGGAGCCGTGTTTTAGTTTTTTTCAGCAATGGCGCCGCCGTGGAAGCTCGCCGTCGGGCTCGATTCCGGCCGGAGCGCCGCCCGTTTTCCCCAGATCCAATCTGGACCGTTCGTTTTAGATCTAACGGCTGTAAATAGAAGATACCGGTTCGCTGGTGATTTTGCAAAAGAAACCCTGAAGTTTTTAAGTATGTAACCCGCGGTCCAAAGCGTAATCTGGAAAAATACGTTTTGATTTATTGAAAACGTAATTCGTTTCGGAAAAAGAAAAATACGCTTTCTGATATTTACAGTTTTGCCATTCAGATTGTTTTAGTTGTAGAATTTTCGTTTTAGCTCCGATTTGATCCATTCAAATTGCGTTAGATTCATATTTGCGAGCTCTACATGATGATAGAACTGTACAGTAGGTTTGAGATAATTTATTTTCAAGTTTATATTAAAGTATTTATTTTTCTATAGGAAATCTTTGGAAATTCATAACTTTGTCGTTTTAGATCCGATTTTCGTGATCTTCGCGTCTGTGTGATCCTAGCGAGTTGTAGATTTATTTTAAAGACTTTTTATCTTATTTTCTTACTGTTGGTGTATTGTTCTAATTATAGTCTTGTTTGTATATGCATGATTGCCTCTGGATGTGTGTTGTTGATAATGGTTGATTGAGTATAGACGGTGAGAAATTCGTTGGAGATCAAGAGCTTTACTACGAGCAAGATCTTCAGGACCAGTTTGAGCAAGGCAAGTATAGCATGGGATTATCCTTGTTGTCCTATTCACCATATGCAATTAATATCATTATGCATTTATTCCTTGTTAAGGATGACTTAGCGATTGATCCTTTACCTTGGTACCTATTATATTAAATTGAGTAGTTTGGCTAGTGCTTAAACATGGACTAAGATCATGTAATTTGACTAATGGAATATGCAATAAACATTAAAAGATGATTTTATTACTGTTTAAGGGTACTAGAGCATGGGGTTACTTTTGATGCTCTAATTGCTCTCCATAAGGACTCATCTATAAGCGACAATCCGGGATTTACAGTACAACTGTGGGGGCTATATGGCTCTGGCTTTAGTCATATAGAAGGACCTTTTCTAGCTTGTTAGAGGTGTTCCTTTATGGCGTAAGAATGGCTTGACGAATCGGGTATAGTGCGGCCTCTGTCCTCATGTGTATAGGCTGCGTGTTATTGTGCCATCAGGAAGGGGGGCTCTACATCTGTTTGCCGAGTGAAATCTAATGACCCTAACTTGTTAGACGAACCTTCGAAAGACTTCATAGTGTTTCCCTGCCTGCTCACCTTGGAAGTGTTTTGGGAGTAATTAACCCGGGCATATGGGCAACATGACTCACAGTGAAAGTGTACAACCTCTGCAGAGTGTAAAACTGTTATAACAGCCGTGCTCACGGTTACGAGTGGCCTTGGACCCTTATGGAATAGTTGAATAATTGTTTATGATTATGTTTTTGTTATTCATTAATCATTTCACATGGATCATATGCTTAATGCTTATATTGAGACATTTTGATGCTATTGTTATGCTAAAATCATGCTAACTAAAAGCTACATGCTGATAAACCAATGAATATGCCTTTTTGAGCCTCATGAACCCCATGTTACACTTGTTGAGTACGAGATGTACTTACGCTTGTTTATTTCTTTTACTTGGATAAAAATCCCGGATGGGTAACAGATGGAGGTAATAGTGACTACTACGCCTACTTCCCTGAAGATTACTAGTCTTGCTGTCAACCAGTCAATGTACCTGTGACTGGAGCTACCACGAGAGAATTTTTATTTATACTTCCGCTACGTTTGTGTTAAGACTATGTGTTTAAATATCGTGATGTAATAACATTTGTGAAGATACTTCTGTTATAATTTGTGAACTTATGTGTGATTGATCTCTGGGCGCACATAAGGGTATGCATTCCATTTGGTCGATAAATGGGTGTGACAAATTGGTATCAGAGCTCTTGTTGACTGTAGGACGCAAGCCTAGCTAAGAATGGTCGATTTAGTATCATCTTTACACTATTTTTATGCTCACTATCTTGCTCTTGTTATTTGATAAATTTTTATGCTTCTTATGTCACATTCTATTACGAAATGTTGCCTCTATTCTAACTTCATCTAAAAATTCTGTAGATGGCCCGTGACCGTAAGACTGCCCGCATTAGCTCTGGAGGATACTACCCACCTCGTGCTCTGCATGTAACTGAAGAGCCACAAGAGCTAGAACCTCAGGAACAAGAGCAGACTCCTGTGACACCAGTCCAAGCACCAGCACCTCCTCAGGAAGAGCCTGAGCCTGAAGAAGATCCAGAAATCATCAAGATTGAAGATGATGAAGAGGAAGCTAATGAAGGAGTACAACCCCCGCCTCCATCATATGAAGCTCCTGAAGATATGCCACCTGCTCCAATGGGGTGGACTGTGAGGATCTACCACAGGAATGGAGGGAATGCTGTCTCTCATCTTCGCCTGGTGGGGATGCTCACTGATTACTTCGCTGACTGGCATCCAGCTGTGGAGTACGTCTGCTGGGAGTACACTCATCCACTGGAGGACACGTACTGGAAGGCAAGGGCAAGCATCTTTGCCTATAAGGAAGACAAGGGAGCATATCAGCTGGACAGGATGTTCTCTCACGTGGGACATCGAGCTACTATAGAGGATAGCATTGAAGATGCTGCTTTTGAAGCATGTATGGGTCTCCGCTATCTTCGCTTTAACCTTATGAAGCATGACATTTATCGCTTCTTTCCTCGTGCACACCCCGAACTTGGATGGGCTATGACAGATCCAGTGCAGCTAGAGCCACTACCTCGGGTGATGGTGGACTTTGTCTATGATATGATGGATAGGAAGCTGCAGCTAGAAGAGATGGTGAAGGCACAAGGGAAGACTATCAAGAGGTGCCAAGCAACCATTGATGAGCTCCGAGCAAACCAAGGCATGCCCAAGATTTATGAGACATTAGAGCATGAGCCACTTCCTTAGGAAGTAGGAGTCCTTTATGTAATAAGAACGTTCTTAGTAACGTCAGTTGAGTCAGTCGAGTCTGTCGTGTGGTTTGAACCTTGGTGTGCTAGTTGCTTTATTATTATGCTTATGTGTGAGTTGGATCTTTGTTTGAGTGTCGGGACTTGTAGGCATGTCTACAAGTTCCATTCTTAAGAATAATAAGTTTAATAGTCAAGGAATAATAGTTGGGTTTGATATTATCACGTTTCTGTCTTTGCTGTTTTCTGGAGCAGTCTTCAATGTTTCTGCTATAGTTTAAAAACGGTTCGTGCAACATTTATGAAATTTTTATGAGAGAAACTAGACTCAAGCATCTTTTAAATGCCACTGGAATCACCTTTTTATCTGATATGGATCGAGAGATATAATTTTTACAAGTTAAAGTTTCTGCACAGTCTGGAATCTGGAACAGTTTCTGTTACGCCTTATTTTTCATAGACTTAACGACAGAATCTGATCTTGAGGTCTGAATAGAAATTGTGGATAATTTCATAAGCTTTCCAACCATATAAGGCACGCCTCTTTTGGATTTCTGTAGCTCGAGATATGATTGAAATACTGAACTGTCAACAATGCTACTCGTTCAGAAAATTTTCAGATCTCCTTCTTAATCTTATAAGTGGTTGAAATCATGGAATTCTTAAAGTTTGCATGTTTATGGGTGGCAGATGGCCGGAAGAGGAAGAGGCAGAGGTCGTGGAAACATTCCCCCAAATCCACCACCACCACCGCCACCAACTATTGAGCAACTGTTGGCGGTACAGACGCAGTTGATGCAGCAACTAGTGCAAAATCAGCAAAACCAGCCAGTTGTTGGGGCTCAACCACGTGATAAGCGTGGTGAGTTTTTGAAGGGTCGTCCCCCAGTGTTTACACATGCTGCTGATCCTTTGGAGGCCGATGATTGGCTTCGTGCTGTGGAGAAACAACTCACTATTGCCCAATGTGATGATCGACAGAAGGTGTTGTTTGCTTCTGGGCAACTTCAGGGAGAAGCTCAGGATTGGTGGGAGTCATATGAGTATGGTCGTCCTGCCAATGCTCCTGCAGTCACCTGGCAGGAGTTTAGGGAGAACTTCAGGGCATATCATATACCTGAAGGAATGATAGAGTTGAAGGCGGAGGAATTCAGGAACCTGACCCAAGGGTCAATGACTGTAGCTGAGTACCGTGACAAGTTTGCTCAATTGTCACGATATGCTCCACATGAGGTGGCCAATGACAATGATAAGCAGCGCCGCTTCTTGAAGGGATTATATGATGGACTACAGTTGCAGTTGATGTCCAATACCTACCCTAATTTTCAGACGCTTGTAAACCGCGCTATCGTGGTGGATAGCAAGCGCAAGGAAATGGATGCAAAGAGGAAGAGGTTACAGGGACAAGTCTCTAATAGCAACACCCGTCTGCGTACTGGTTTTCAGCAGAATACTCAGCAGAGGCCTCTCTCTGGACAGTGGAATCGTGGTCAGGTCCCATTCCGTGGACAGTTTTCGCAACGTCCCCCATTCCAGCCACAGAATAGTAACCAACGTCCACCGCAGCAGAATGGAAATCAAGCACAGCGTCAGGGTCCTTCCAATAACACTCCTATGAAGACTAGTGCTCCCAATACCCCCAACAAGTGTTTCCGATGTGGAAAAGAAGGTCACATGTCTTATAATTGCCCGGAGAAGCTTAACCAGCAGACTCCCCAGAGACAGAGCAGCCACCAGAAGACCGCACCTAACTCAGGAAGGGTGAATCACTTGTCCCAGGAAACTGCAGTGGAGGAGCTAGAAGTTATGCTTGGTACGTTCGATGTTCACTCTACTCCCGCCACTGTACTTTTTGATTCTGGAGCATCACATTCTTTCATATCGCAATCGTTTGTTAGAATACATAGAATCCATTTATGTGCCATGAAGAACCCTATCTTAGTAAACTCACCTGGTGGAAGCATGCCAGCATCTTATCGCTGTCTTCCGATTAGTCTCAACTTAAGGGGGGTAGAGTTTACAGTTAGCCCGATAGTATTGAGAACAGCTGGGATTGATCTTATATTGGGAATGGATTGGATGATGCAACAACAAGCAGAGATTCAGTGTAAGGATAAATCAGTTGTACTGACAACACCAAAGGGTGATAGAATCAAGGTTGAAGTAAAAGTGCAAAAACAAGAGACTGCTACAGTGAATCAGCTCAATGATGGTGCCAACCAGGAAGATCCAGTTGTGGAGGAGTTTCCAGATGTGTTTCCAGAGGAATTGCCAGGTATGCCACCAGACCGTGACATTGAATTTATTATTGAATTATTACCTGGAACTGCACCTATAGCTAAGCGTCCATATAGAATGGGAGTAAATGAATTAGAAGAACTTAAGAAACAAATTAAGGAGTTGCAGGATAAGGGTTTTATTCGTCCTAGTTCTTCACCGTGGGGAGCACCAGTGATTTTTGTGGATAAGAAAGATGGAACTCAGAGGATGTGTGTAGATTATCGGTCTCTTAATGAGGTTACTATTAAGAACAAGTACCCATTGCCTAGGATTGATGACCTGTTTGATCAGTTGAGAGGAGCTTGTGTATTTTCCAAGATTGATCTTCGTTCTGGATATCATCAGTTGAAGATTCGTGCTAGTGATGTACCAAAGACAGCTTTTACCACACGGTATGGGTTGTATGAGTATACAGTGATGTCTTTTGGTTTGACAAATGCCCCTGCATACTTCATGTACTTAATGAATAAGGTGTTCATGGAATATCTGGATAAGTTTGTAGTGGTATTCATCGATGATATTCTAGTATTTTCCAAGACTGAGGAAGAACATGCGGAACATTTGAGGTTGGTCTTGCAGAAGCTCAGAGAACACCAACTATATGCAAAGAGGAGTAAATGTGAGTTTTGGTTGAAGGAAGTTTCTTTTCTAGGTCACATTGTCTCTAATGGAGGAATATCAGTAGATCCTGGCAAGGTGAAAGATGTATTGAATTGGAAACCACCCATCAATGTGAGTGAGATCCGTAGCTTCTTGGGATTAGCTGGTTATTATAGAAGATTTATAGAGGGATTTTCAAAGCTTGCAAAACCAATGACTGCATTATTGGAGAAAAATGCCAAGTTTGTGTGGTCCGAGAAGTGTCAGGCCAATTTTGAGGAGCTAAAGAAGAGATTGACGACTGCACCCGTCTTAGTTTTGCCAGATCTGAGTAAACCTTTCTCTATCTATTGTGATGCATCTCGATTGGGTTTGGGATGTGTACTGATGCAAGAAGGTAGAGTTGTGGCATATGCATCGAGGCAGTTGAGGAAGCATGAGTTAAATTACCCTACTCATGATTTGGAATTAGCTGCAGTAGTTCATGCATTAAAGATATGGAGACATTATTTGATTGGACACAAGAGTGATATATACACTGATCACAAGAGTTTAAGGTATATCTTTACTCAAACGGATCTGAACTTGAGGCAGCGTAGATGGTTGGAGTTGATAAAAGACTATGATCTAAAGGTGCATTATCATCCAGGAAAGGCTAACGTTGTTGCCGATGCTCTTAGTAGGAAAAGTTATGCAAATGAAATACAAGTAATGCTTATGCCAAAGGAATTATGTACCGAGTGCAAGTATTTGAACTTAGGATTTACTATCAATGTAGTGGAATTGGTATTAGAGCCTACTCTAGAGCAAGAAATCCGTAAAGGTCAGCAGAAGGATGAAAAGTTGAGGGAGATAGCTGAAAACATAGCGAAAGGTAAATCTCCAGGGTTCCGTAAGGATGATAATGGTACGCTATGGTTTGGAAAAAGGCTGTGTGTGCCTGAAGATAAGGATATCAGAATGGTAATTCTGCGTGAAGCTCATGAGTCAGCTTATTCCATACATCCGGGGAGTACTAAAATGTATTTGAATCTGAGAGAGAAATATTGGTGGTATGGTTTAAAAAGAGATGTTGCTGAGTATGTTGCTTTGTGTGATACTTGTCAAAGAGTGAAAGCGGAACATCAGAGACCTGCAGGATTGTTACAGCCTATGCAGATACCCGAGTGGAAATGGGAAGAGGTTGGTATGGATTTTATAGTTGGGTTGCCACGGACTCAAAGAGGATATGATTCAATTTGGGTGATAGTGGATCGTCTGACTAAGGTTGCTCATTTTCTGCCTGTGAAGACTACATATAGTAGTGCAAAGTTGGCAGAATTGTATATGGAAAGAATAGTGAGTCTACATGGGGTACCTAAAAAGATTGTGTCTGATCGAGGTACTCAGTTTACATCTCATTATTGGCAAAAGATACATGAATCATTGGGAACCAAATTAAATTTTAGTACAGCTTATCATCCTCAGACAGATGGTCAAACGGAGAGAATTAATCAGATATTGGAAGATATGTTGAGAGCTTGTGCTTTACAATATGGTACTAGTTGGGATAAGAGTTTGCCTTACGCAGAGTTCTCTTATAACAATAGTTATCAGAAGAGTCTTCAAATGGCACCGTTTGAGGCTCTGTATGGACGAAAATGTAGAACCCCGTTATTCTGGAATCAGACAGGGGAGAGTCAAGTGTATGGGCCTGATGTATTAAAGGATGCTGAAAAGAAAGTGAGAATGATTAGAGATAATCTAAAAATAGCACAGTCCAGACAGAAAAGCTATGCTGATACTCGCAGAAGGGAGTTGACTTTTGAGGTAGGGGATTATGTATATTTGAAAGTATCGCCAATGAGGAGTGTGAGAAGGTTCAACATGAAAGGTAAATTGGCACCAAGATATATTGGACCTTTCAAGATTATAGAGAGACGTGGTGAAGTGGCATATCAGTTGGAATTACCTGAAAGTTTGGCAGGTGTACATGATGTGTTCCATGTGTCTCAATTGAAGAAATGTTTACGAGTACCAGAGGAGCAGATTCCATTAGAGGAACTTACTGTTAAGGAGGATCTTACATATGAAGAGTTTCCGGTTAAAATTTTAGAGACTGCGGACAGAGTCACAAGAAGTAGAACAATCAAAATGTGTAAAGTACAATGGAATCGGTACACAGCAGAAGAGGCTACTTGGGAACGAGAAGAGGATTTGAGAAAAACCTACCCGCAACTGTTTGAGTAAGCATCGGTCGAATCTCGGGACGAGATTCATCTTAAGGGGGGTAGAATTGTAACACCCTAAAAATTTGAAAAGAAGAAAAATAGGAAAAACATGATTTTTATATTTATTTTTGTGAAGCATGCAAAATTTAGAATAAGAATAATTTTTATAAATTTAAAATCAAATATAAGAGTAGAAACATGTTTGTGCACTCATGCTGTTGCATTTAAATTTTTGAGATGAGTGGTTTGATTCAAATTCAAATTTGATTCCAAAATCATTTGAAAATGCTTTGAAATAATTGAAAAGGAAAAAGAAAAAAAAATTTCCTTTCTCCTCGCTTTCGGCCCGGCAGCCCATCTCTTCACCGCGGCCTCCTTCTTCTCCTGGGCCGAGCCCGAGCCGCGGTCAGCCGGCCCAACTCGCGCGCGCGTGCTCGCGTCCCGCACGGCCGCGTTCTTTCCGCCTGAGCCGCTGACATGTGGGTCCCGCTTGTCAGTGTCTCTTTCAACCTTTCCTTCTTCTTCCTCCGGTGCTTTCCAAAAACGGACGCCGTCGTTTCCTTCTTCTCCGATCCGACGCCGCCGCGAATCTCCCTATTTCCTTGTTTCCTCGCGCCTTCGGGCTATAAAAACGGGACCCCTGTGCTATTCCGCACCCAACCCGTCCCTTTTGAGCCGTTTTGGTCGTCTCGTCGAGCCACCGCACGTGCCACCGCCGCCATACCCGCCACCGCAAGCACGCCGCCGTCTTCGTCCACCCCGTGCCCTAGTTCTTGCCTGAGGTGAGTTCGCCGTGCTTCCAGCTACCTCCCGGTGTATCCCTTTCGTCGAATAGTGGCCGGAGCCGTGTTTTAGTTTTTTTCAGCAATGGCGCCGCCGTGGAAGCTCGCCGTCGGGCTCGATTCCGGCCGGAGCGCCGCCCGTTTTCCCCAGATCCAATCTGGACCGTTCGTTTTAGATCTAACGGCTGTAAATAGAAGATACCGGTTCGCTGGTGATTTTGCAAAAGAAACCCTGAAGTTTTTAAGTATGTAACCCGCGGTCCAAAGCGTAATCTGGAAAAATACGTTTTGATTTATTGAAAACGTAATTCGTTTCGGAAAAAGAAAAATACGCTTTCTGATATTTACAGTTTTGCCATTCAGATTGTTTTAGTTGTAGAATTTTCGTTTTAGCTCCGATTTGATCCATTCAAATTGCGTTAGATTCATATTTGCGAGCTCTACATGATGATAGAACTGTACAGTAGGTTTGAGATAATTTATTTTCAAGTTTATATTAAAGTATTTATTTTTCTATAGGAAATCTTTGGAAATTCATAACTTTGTCGTTTTAGATCCGATTTTCGTGATCTTCGCGTCTGTGTGATCCTAGCGAGTTGTAGATTTATTTTAAAGACTTTTTATCTTATTTTCTTACTGTTGGTGTATTGTTCTAATTATAGTCTTGTTTGTATATGCATGATTGCCTCTGGATGTGTGTTGTTGATAATGGTTGATTGAGTATAGACGGTGAGAAATTCGTTGGAGATCAAGAGCTTTACTACGAGCAAGATCTTCAGGACCAGTTTGAGCAAGGCAAGTATAGCATGGGATTATCCTTGTTGTCCTATTCACCATATGCAATTAATATCATTATGCATTTATTCCTTGTTAAGGATGACTTAGCGATTGATCCTTTACCTTGGTACCTATTATATTGCATTGAGTAGTTTGGCTAGTGCTTAAACATGGACTAAGATCATGTAATTTGACTAATGGAATATGCAATAAACATTAAAAGATGATTTTATTACTGTTTAAGGGTACTAGAGCATGGGGTTACTTTTGATGCTCTAATTGCTCTCCATAAGGACTCATCTATAAGCGACAATCCGGGATTTACAGTACAACTGTGGGGGCTATATGGCTCTGGCTTTAGTCATATAGAAGGACCTTTTCTAGCTTGTTAGAGGTGTTCCTTTATGGCGTAAGAATGGCTTGACGAATCGGGTATAGTGCGGCCTCTGTCCTCATGTGTATAGGCTGCGTGTTATTGTGCCATCAGGAAGGGGGGCTCTACATCTGTTTGCCGAGTGAAATCTAATGACCCTAACTTGTTAGACGAACCTTCGAAAGACTTCATAGTGTTTCCCTGCCTGCTCACCTTGGAAGTGTTTTGGGAGTAATTAACCCGGGCATATGGGCAACATGACTCACAGTGAAAGTGTACAACCTCTGCAGAGTGTAAAACTGTTATAACAGCCGTGCTCACGGTTACGAGTGGCCTTGGACCCTTATGGAATAGTTGAATAATTGTTTATGATTATGTTTTTGTTATTCATTAATCATTTCACATGGATCATATGTTTAATGCTTATATTGAGACATTTTGATGCTATTGTTATGCTAAAATCATGCTAACTAAAAGCTACATGCTGATAAACCAATGAATATGCCTTTTTGAGCCTCATGAACCCCATGTTACACTTGTTGAGTACGAGATGTACTTACGCTTGTTTATTTCTTTTACTTGGATAAAAATCCCGGATGGGTAACAGATGGAGGTAATAGTGACTACTACGCCTACTTCCCTGAAGATTACTAGTCTTGCTGTCAACCAGTCAATGTACCTGTGACTGGAGCTACCACGAGAGAATTTTTATTTATACTTCCGCTACGTTTGTGTTAAGACTATGTGTTTAAATATCGTGATGTAATAACATTTGTGAAGATACTTCTGTTATAATTTGTGAACTTATGTGTGATTGATCTCTAGGCGCACATAAGGGTATGCATTCCATTTGGTCGATAAATGGGTGTGACAAGCCTCAGGATACAACAAAATGGTGAGGTTGTTGTAAGGGTAGGAGAACTGAAAAATAGAAAGAATCTAAAGATTAAGAATAGCTTCAGGAAAAAAAAAGATGGCATCATTTGGTCTGTCGTAGCAAGACACAATGTTATGCACCGAGAAGTACCACTGTTTCTAATAATCCAAGCTTGCGGCACATGCATATAGAAAACAATGAATGTAAAGAGGAACTGGGCGTAGTAATATGGTAAGTTAATAAATACCAATACATATATATACATGAGCCTGCCCTGGGGCTTTGAACATCATCAGCCTATATTCTGGAGTTACATGAGAGTTCCTCTTAATCACAAGCTATGGAGTCAAAAAAAATATATCCATCACGTGCACTGAGCATCAGGGATTAAACATCATTCT
Organism: Saccharum hybrid cultivar R570; assembly: GCA_038087645.1. Classification (NCBI taxonomy): domain Eukaryota; kingdom Viridiplantae; phylum Streptophyta; class Magnoliopsida; order Poales; family Poaceae; genus Saccharum; species Saccharum hybrid cultivar. The sequence goes on from JAQSUU010000733.1 coordinate 4,210,644, forward strand.
GGTCACATTCATCCATGTATGGTAGCAACTACCCGTGAATCGATTGGTGAAGCAGCGGAAACAAGGAGGCTAAAATCCAAATAAAGCGAAGTAGGAAAGGCAAGAGGGTGAGGGAGAATCAAAATGAAACGCAAAGAAAAGAAGCAATGAGAGAAGAACAAATAAAAGCAGAGATAACAGGTACCAAAAATCATAGAACTGTTTTCAGCATAATGAGGAACCAAAAAATTAGTTCTCAAAAGTCAAACAAGTAGTGGTGATTTGATAACTATTCTTAAAGTGGCTCATCATCGCATATGCCAAAGTGGCTCAGTTCATTATTAAGAATAACAAAATTCATGTGATGGCCCGTGTCAATCCATATGCCAAATGGCTCAGTTCGACGATATATCACTACAATTTGCCACGGTCACCGAGAGTATTAAAAAAATGCAGAAAAGGAACCAGGGATTAAAAGCAGGGGATCGGTTACATCACAAGATACCTGAAACAAGGTTTTTTTTTGGAGGATATGAGCATAGCATAACACAGGTGAAGAAAAACATAAAGCCCGGCCAGCAACATTTTTTCTAGTTAGCAGTGAAGTGCAGGAAATAAGATTGGATTGTAGGCTCGAAAAAGTAGGTCATCATTGCATATGCCAAAGTGCCTCAGTTTACTAAGAATAACATAAATGACAATATATATCTAATTGTCAAATGCATCAATTCACTAAACGTGGAATAGAAATATCATAAAAGACCGAGTATTAGCCATAACATAGGCTGAGGCCTCACCTCAAATGCAGATCAAATGAGAATGAAACGTTGATAAAAGAATGATAATCATGGCTGCTCTCATGTACCATAGTTGAGAAAAAAAGACACTTATTTGCAGCATCATTGGCTGTAACACCCTAAATTTTGCTCCTTTCGGAATAGATGAAAATTGATTTAATTTTGATTTTTTGGTGCTCATGAAAACATAGGAAATCATTTTTTTATAAATTAAAATTCATCATAGGGTTCAACAACATTGTTGTGTATACATGCCGGTGCATATGATTTGATGTGATGTTTGCTTATTGTTCATTTGTGTGTTGAGAGTGAATAAAATCTTTAAAATACGTTTAGTAGGACGATCTTCCTTCTTTAGCAAGCCTTTATCGTTTTCTGCAATCAAATTCCTTGTTTCTCAGCTTAAGTTTTCATTTGGAGCCTCTCAAAATCTTTTCTTTGTAACCCAAAGCACTCATTTCCGTTCCTCGTCTGTCAATCAACCTCTACAAACTTCTCGGGAATTTTTCTGACTTTTTCTGTAGCTTGTTTCCACTTGTCTGTGAGCATAATTTTTAGATGCTCTAAAATATCTTATCATGAGCTCCAAATACTTTATTTGGGTTCCTCATGTTCCATAATCTCTCTGGGAATTTTTTCTAAATTTTCAGAGCTTTCGGAGTATTTTTCGCGGCTTAAATAATAATTCTAGAATTTTCTAGAATTATTTTATCCATGAAAATAATTAATTCTGAAAATAATAAATCTCTCATTTTCCCCAACGCTCAAAACTCTTGTGCAATAATCTTAATAAATCTCAAAGGCCCATACATTTATTTACTAATAGGCTTTAATAATTAATTAGGCCTATTAGTAAAGACGGAGGGTGCAACATCAATTAGTACCATATTGCTAGTTGATGTGAAGGCGAGGAGTTTTCTCCCAATAAGTATGGACCTGCCCCTTGGGCAAAGCACACCAAAACTACCATAAGAGGAGCCCCTAGTTTGGGAAATCCCTCGTGTAGTAAATTATATTTTCTCCTCTTCTCTTGCCGCCGTCGAGTCGCTGAGAAGAGCCGCCGCCGCCGCAGACTGCCTGAGCGTCGCCGCGTTGCCCCTATGTGAGAGCGTTTCTGCTCTGGCGGTACGTGCTTAGCGTGTGCCATCGTCGTGTTCTTGTGGCCGCGCGAGCCAGAGCACTGACCTTCCCTGCAGCCGGCGCCATCTCATCTCGATCAAGCAGGGCAGGTTGGCCATGGCCCTGTATGTGTGCAGGACGTCCGAGGAAGAAACGGCTCTTTTTGGTAAATATCTCAAAATATATTTTCCTTCTTTCTTGTGACTCTAACAGCACCAGCAATGTTGCCTGTCGCTCATCATGTATCTACAACTTCTGTACATCTTGCCGTGCCCTGCAGGCGACAAGGCCATAGCTCTTTGTGCATGTGGTGCTCGATCTCGTCCTTGCGTCACCGTGGCTCCGTGGTTCGGCTTGTGCCTCCGTGTGGCCGCTCGGCTCCTGCTGCAGACCACCGACGTTTGACCCCTGCTGCTAGATATGCTGAGCATCAATTGTCAGGTGCGCCATTTGCTTCCACGGAGAACTAGACGTGAAAGGCTTTACCGAGAACAACCCTGAATTCCCAATGAGCCATGTTGCCGTCCCCTCGTGCTGAGCCTGCCATGGCTGTCGTCCGCTTTCTGTTGGTGGTGAGCACATGCACGTTCGTGTTTTGTCTTCCACATCTATCTATCGTGCTAGCAACTACAGTTGACGTGTTACATGCTAGTGATATATGAATTAAATATTAATTTAATTAACATACAATTAGTACTATGATTAGAAGCAATGTAGCTAGGTTTATATCCTAGCGATTATACATAACATGTTAGTTTGATTAATTGTTAACTTAAATATGTCTTTAACTGTACTTAGGGTAAACACACGCTGCACGTGTACACCATTAGATGTTAACAATTTACTTTGTTTTTGCAAGTCAAAGAATAATCCGTATATAAAAGACATTGAAATATTTGTAACTAAAGTATGACTAGCTTTAGCTCGGCCTTTCAATTAAAATGTGATTTCTGTAATCTGAATTAATAATGCTTCACATAGTTTTACTTAATTAAAATAAATCGAGCATGTAGGCTTCTCTTTTATAATATATATGAACTTCTGGTAGATGTTTCTTTCAAACGGTAGTTTTGTTATCGGCGTCTTTTGCATTCTTATGACCGTAGCGACTAGCTCTACTCTAGTATGTTGTTTTATCTTGCGTGATGTATTGTTCTTAGTTGTTTTATTTTATTGCTTGTATGTTTGCCTACCTGTGGTGCTTGCTACGAGTAGAACAAGAACCGTTTATGAGCGTTGGAGATCAGAAGCTACATAACGGAAGATGAAGTTTGAGGATTCTCTGAGCAAGTTGCTTTGGGTATAAAGCAAGTGTTTAAGGCAAGTATAGCATGGGATCATCCTTGTTTCCTATTTACCTTTAATACACTTAATTCATATGCATGTGTCTACCTTGTTACCACTAAGGATATCCTAGCATTTGTATCTTGTACCTTGACACCTATGGTATTGTTGCATTGGGTAGTGATGCTAGTGCTCTTTTTGAATAACCATGGTCTTGTAACTTGACTAATGGGATATGCAATAAACATTAAAAGATGACTTTTTAGTAACGTACTTAAAGGGGCTAGAGCATTAGGCTATCTTACGGTGCTCTAGTTTTTCTTCATAAGGACTTATCTGTAAGCGAACATCCGGGACTTATAGTACAACTGTGAGGGCTACATGGCTCTGCCTTTAGTCATATAGAAGGACCTTTTCTAGCTTGTTAGAGGTTACCCTTGTGGCGCAAATGGGGAAAAATAGACTATGGATCCCTACGTGGTTGTATCACACAGACTGACTGATGAAACCTAGCGGCCCTAACTTGTTAGACGAACCTTTGAAAGACTTCATAGTAAACCCTGCCGACCTTCCTTGAAAGTGGGTCAAGAGATTAGCTACCTCGGGCGAAAGGGTAAATCACGACTCACAGGGAAAGTGTACAACCTCTACAAAGTGTAAAACTGTTATAACAGTCGTGCTCATGGTCACGAGTGGCCTTGGACCCTTACAGAATAAATGATGAACACTAATGATAATGATAATACTGATGATATTGATGCTCACTAATGATTATTGTTTCTTGCTATACATTATTCTCGTTTACATGATCATGAGGTTATTTGGGCTTATGGTAAACTTGTTGCTACTCAATTGCTAAAAGATGACTCGCTAAAAGCTATTGTAGTAAACCCGTGTCAAATCTTTTGAGCCTCATGAACCCCGTGTTATGCTTGTTGAGTTCAACATGGACTCACCCTTGCTATTTCCCCCACATCTCAGGAAGGGTACCAGATTGCTAGATTCTGGAATTGTTAGGCTTGTGATCAACCAGTCAGTTTGATCCTGGAGTGAAGGTTACACCTGGTGTTCGGAGTTGTCTTTGCCGCTGTGTTATGTTTAATAAGCATTTGTCTTTTGATATTACACTCATCTGCAGCTATATGTGAGATTTGACCTCTTTATTTCACATATAGTGTATATCTGGTTTTGTCCTTAAAACTGGGTGTGACATTGGCAGCGAAATATGGTTCGCAAAAAATACAAAATAGCAATGGCATGGAAATATGCTCAGGTTTGTTGGATGCACCTCGTAGGCACTATCATATGGTAAAATCAAAATGGCTACTTCATCAAAAATAGCATATGCTGGGGATAAAATAAATAAATCAGCAGCATATGCATTGTACCTCGTAGGCATTGGCATATGGTAAAATTGGAATGGCTACATCATCAGCAATGACATATGCTCAAGATAAAAGAAATAAGTAAGCAGCATTGGCTTATGGTTATATATGTTGAGAAGATCACAGCAGTAGCACAACGCATACAAACATGCTCAGATTGTATTGGCAGAACAGGAGCCTAATGCGTAAGGAAAATCAACCCATACACACAGAAAACGAAAATCAAGGGGCAAAGGTTAAAGGGGAAGTTCAGGCAGGAAGAAATCAAGCGGAGCATAGAATCTGCCATGGAGGCATGGCCTGCATTGGAACAGGAAGATCTGAGAAAGAGAAGGAAATACTGCAGGCTCATAGTCCGCCCCAGGCCTTATCCGCACAAAGGACCCACTCCGAGGAAGCAGCACCTGGAAACCCTGCATCCACCGGCGCAGATGGCACAAGAGGGCAGGGAGGCGAGGTGCGTGCACTCACCACAGATGGCGACCGATATTTGTGGCCGTCGCAAAGTCCCACGCCGGCGTGGGATGGAGGCTAGGGCTTAAACACCGTACCTTGAGGTGGCTGTCATCGGCGGAGCCGCCTGGGGGCAGCGACCTAGTGGCCGTCTCTCATGTCCCCGGTGAGTGCGTCCATGTGGGAGCCGGGCACCGCCGCAGGGGGGAGGGTCGGCGCTAGGACGCCGCGAGCCGTCGCACAGGTAGCTAGGGTTTCCTGTAGCATTGGAGAACACGCAGACTAGAGGGAGGAGGCAACACCTGGGGGTGGGAGCAGAGACGCCGGCGGCCAGCCACCGGCGGGGCTCGGTTGTGCCACACCATGGCTGGGGACGACCACCGCCAGTGGCCAGGTGTGGCGCCACACCGCAGGCCGGGAGTGCCGTCGTAACCCGCCAGATTTGGAGAGAGAGGTAGAGAGCGAGAGGGAGGAGAGGAATTTTTTTTCTCTCGACAGGTGGATAGGGAGGGTCCAAGAAGCATGACGGAGCAAGGGGAAGAAGAGAAGCTGAGTATATATTTGTCCTACGTGGATTCAAAGGAGAAGCCGTTCCAGGCAAAGAGCGGCAGAGGAGAAGTCGTAGAAGCTACATAGAAGAAGCAGAATCCAGGAGAATCCGCTTCGACAAGAACCCTGCGGGAGCAACCGCAGTCGTCAGATGTAGAGATCGATCGGTGGAGGAAAATTCAGGTGACATGGATACGGCTTCTGTTTCAGGAGCTATTTCATTCTGTGGGGTTAAACTACAGAGTGCTTTGTATTCCGCAAGAAACTTCACAAAATGCAACCACTAGTTAGCGGGAGAGTAGGATGTTCAAAGGAGTAAGTAAGATGGTGCCATTGGGCCTAGCTAGCATAGTCCATGTTCACAAGGATAGTGATGCGTATCAAGTATCATGCTTAAACACACAAGCGCGTTTCCTGGCCGGCCGGCTCACGCTGTATGCATACACGCATGGATGTTGGATATGAGGCTGGCCACTTAGCCATAGTGGCTTGTTTCTTTTCCATGCACGCACATGAATGACCGTGCACACACGTGCTTCATGTATTTCCTTTTTCTTTTGCACACACAAATGCAGGTGTACGTGCATACATGGAGAATTTTAGACTGGCGAGAAATCCATCAAACAGCATGCACATGTGAAAAAAAAATTTGTAGAAAATCTCGTCAAACAATGATTGACTTAGTGGCACTATTACAGAAAGGATTTTCGAAGGCAGTTAAGATCCATTTTTATTGATAGGCAGCAAGGCCTCCTCTATTAATGCCATTTGCAGAGGCGAGCACCTAGAACCCTCCTCTGTTAATAATATCCAGAAAACCTAAAAAGACACAAATTATTTGTCTTTACAGGTTCAAACACAAGACCTTCAACACACATACAACATTTCTTTACTACAAGACTACACACTCTGTTGTGAGTATATCTAGAATCTATCTTTTAGTATCAAAATTTTGTAATCTATTGAACCTTTCAGCCTATAAATGTTTTGGAATAAAAAATTTTCAACAACAAATTCTAAGGCCTCATCGAGCTCCACAATTTTGATAAAGGGTGTGTCTTCATGCGAGATTGTTAAAATTTTCAAAAAAATATTTTTCAGAATATGTGAATTTAAAAAAAATATTTGAGTCTCCCAAAAACTTCAAATAAAAACTTATGAACAGCAAACTTGTAGATGAGGTTGGCCACTACAATTCTGGTATTAACTATGTGAACATTCAAGGTCATTTGAAATTCTAAATATTAAAATACAAAATCTAGAAACTTAAAACACATATGTAAACAACTTTAAATAAAAAATCTTTTCAACTACAAAATTGTTGGTTGTATTGAGAACTGTAACACTGCTACAGACCATGTCAACATTTAAGGTTGTTTGAAAATTTTAAATTTTAAATTTGAAAATCCATGAAATTAAAATAATATTTTAGAACACTAAATTTTTTCAAATGAAAAACATCTCAACTCCAAAGTAGTAGATCACATTGGCAGCTACAATTTCGATAAAAAGTTTATCTTCATCAGGCATGATATGAAAAAGTTATTAATTACTTTTTGTTGAAACACTTTTTAGAAATGGGTCCCTTAAGATGGAGGATGGAGAGCAGCTGTGCTACAGAATCACCTTGCACAATTCCGCTCTGTTTAAATGCAGCATCGGATTGCAAATACAAGAAATCCAGGTAGCAGCTCCGAGGATCAGCTAATGCAATGTTCTCCTTAAGCTGTTCCTACTTTTGACATCTGATGATCGCTGCTGCCCTGCTTCTGTCCTTGATCGTGCATTACATTACTTGTTTCATGCAGTGGTACATATCAAAATTAGAAGAAAAAAATAGCCACAGAGTGTTCTCCTTAAGTAATTATAATTACTTAGCTGAAAGGTCTAAGCATTACAGAGTAATTATAATTACTTAGCTGAAATGTCTAAGCATTACTTAGGAATGTCTAACAATGATTGACTTAGTGGCATTAGCAATGAAAACAGATTAGAGCCCATTCCTGAAATGTCTAAGCACATATAATTACTTAGCTCGGAGCACTCTATAGATCAATTTTTGAATACCTCTGTAAATAATTTAGTACCTCCTAAAGTCAATTTTGCAATAGTTCTAGATCTTGTTATGGTTGTCTTCTCTCATGCTACAGATATGTGGAGCAACATCAATGGATTTTTCCACTGTATTATTGTTGACACTCAAAAATGTTCATTTTGTGAAGTTGTCAAAATATGGAACAGACTTCACCATTGCGTTTCTCTCATCGAGATGGTCAAAAAGCATATATGGAACGTCTAATTCGGAGTCCGGATGAAGGAGTTATGCCCCTGAAAAGATGCTCTGCTGTCGGGACTCCCGACCCAAGTCGGGACTTTCGACGGCCGGGACTGCTGACCCGAGTCGGGACTTCTGACATATGTCAGGACTTCCGACGGCCGGGACTGCTGACTCGAGTCGGGACTTCCGACATATGTCGGGACTTCCGACGATCGGGACTACTGACCCGAGTCGGGACTTCCGACAGACCTAATAAAAAGGGCTGTTCGGATCTGGCCTTCTGGATGTCGATCCGAACTGTTTTAAACTCATGGGAAATTTGGAAAATAAGACTTGGAGAGGTTTCCTACTGGGATAAGACCACCCCCATCTATATATATAAGAGGATCATGGCCGATTGAGTTCCCATCTATCCAATCGACATACAAACAAATCAATCTACTCCTTTTACCCCTTTTCTCCTCTCCTTCAACCTCCATGCTGTTCATCCCTTGATCCATGACCAAGGATGGCGCCCTAGGCTTGCCAGCAGACCTAGGGCAACCCGGCGACGTCCTTGCCCTGACGGGGTCCCTCCTAGGCAAGAGCTTCGACGGTTCCTTTGCTAGTTTGCCTGAAAACTAGCCGGTTCTTCATCACGCAAGCACGTCGGTTATCCTTTAGTGGTTTGCTTGTAAACCTCTCCGTTCTTCAGTCTGTGGCAGCCCGGGCGTCCAATGCCCTTTCTGGTGTGTGATTCGGACTACATCTGACGTCAACACACTTTTTGGCGACTTCGTTGGGGAAGAATTTGCTTCGGCTCTACTTTGTAGCCGATTCTTCTTACCCTAGCCTTATTCCTCGCTGATCTATCTTCTTGAGCTCGCCATTACCTTTGCATCTGGCCCAAAAGGCCGATCGCATCTAGTTTTGACCTCTTGTGATCTTGCTTGGAATTTTGCAACGTGTTGCACTTAACATTAGAAAATTTAGCAAGACGGTCAAGTTCTAAATCATGGAGTACCGAGGTGGTTCATCACCAAACTACTACAATTACCCCAAGGTACAACTTGCAAATACATCTTATGATCCTAATGGTTATTTTGCAAGTCATATAAGCTCTCATGTTGGTGTTGCTAGCTGTAATGATACTAGATATGTTGCATCGGCTGATACTTTTGATAATGTTCCTCATCATACACATAATAATTATGGATATCATGGTCAAGAGTCGAAGTCAACTATGAATTCTTTGAGCTTTGATGCTACTAGCAACATGCAACATCTAAATCCTTGTTCATCGGCTATAAGTTCACAATATGTGGTTCCATCACATGACCTGCCGATGAATGAGAGAATTGGCTATGACAATGCTAGTTATTTAGCCGATTGCTCTCAAAATTCAGCGCCTTATACAAATGCTCATATTCCTAATTCAGCTTCATATGTTACTTCCAACTTGAGCCAAATTAATGAAAATTCAGCAAGGTGTTTAAGTGCTAATACTCATGATTCGGTTTCATGTGTTACTAGTAACCATAGCCGAATCAATAGAAATTTAGCTCCATATGCAAAGATCAATGCCTACAATTCGGCTTCGTATTTCGCTCATGATCAAAGCCAAATTAGTGAAATTTCAATAAGGCATTCGAGTACTAAAACTCATGATTCGGCTCAACCTATTGCTAATAATTGTAGCCGAATCAATAAAAATTCAGCAATGGGTGCATATGCAAACAATCATGATTCGGCTTTATATATTGCTCTCAAATCAAGCCGAATCGATGAAGATTTAGCCCATACTAGAAATCCATATGGCTCCTCTAAATGGAAGGTGCCTGCATATCATAGACCGTACCCATTACACATTGATTACTTGAAAACTCCTGATGGTTGGTGGATACCTGATTTTTATTTGTTTAGCGGTGAAGATGATAAGACCACTATGGAACATATTAGTATATATCTCTTACAACTAGGTTTTGCTGGTAAAGAAGACTATATGAGAGTGCGAAATTTTCCTTTATCTTTTACTAGTATTGCCTTTGCATGGTTTACATCTTTGCCCCGGTGCACTGTTGGTTCATGCTCTCAATTAGAGGAGCAACTCTATGAATATTTTGAAAAGACTAATGAGAAAAGGCCGATCACAATTGAGTCATCGGCTAAAATTGGATTGCTAGTGGGCATGAAAGAAAGATTTGATTCTGATGTAAGCAAAGGTTCGGCTACAAAAGCTGAACAACATAATATCCTTTCTGAATCAATCACATCTCTGAAAACAAGTCTTGTTACAGAAAAGCATGGAAAACGACAGAAATCAGCTAGACTTGATTTTTCAGGAGCTAAAGGGGTTGTACATTTATCTAGTGATTACTACATCATTGATGGAGATCAAGCCCCTACAAGCAACAAAGGAGGGTTGTCTACCTGCTCCGAATCGGCTGAGCCGACTTTGAAGTCGGCTAAGCCGACTCCTGCCTGCTCTAAGTCAGCTAGGCCAACTTCCCAGTCGGCCAGGTCGACTGCCCCTACCGCCTACTCCGAGTCGGCTAGGCCGATTTCCTAGTCGGCTAGGCCGACTACCTCTGCTGCCTACCCTGAGTCGGCTAAGCTGGCTTCCCAGATGGCCAAGCTGACTGCCCCTGCTAGTGCCCAAGTCAGCCTAACCGGCTTCCAGTCGGCTAAGCCGACATTCCCAGTTCTAGCAGCTGCTAATGTGTCTTCGGATGATTTGACCCCTCTGGTTGATTGGTTTCTAGAGAAGAAGAGCAACATCATGCAAATCAAGGACATGCACTTCTCCAACATGATCAACAAGGTAGAAGACACAAATATTTTGCTCAAATTCCAATCCGGTCATACTATTTCAATTTCAGCGTCAATTAGAGATATCCTTACTAATAGTTGTAATAGACCGATTGAGAATAGCAATTTATTTGTTAATGATAAAATAAATTCAGATTCTATCGGCCAACACATTGTGCCATATGGCAAGGCCGATGGTGATATTTCATCAAAGCTAAAGTTTCCCATGAGCAATTAGAAAGGTGTGGTTGAATGGATTGATGTCAAATCTGATCCATTCGTTTGCCTAGCTTTAAAGCTGACTCCACAAAAGAATCAGCTAAAGAAATCAAAATACACCTTTCACTTTACTTTTTGTGATCATGTCTTTGATATCTTGCTCAAGAATAATTTTATTAGAATCATTGATCACAGTGCTTTGCCATCTATTCAAAACTTAAAAGAGCTTACATATTGCAAGTGGCATAACTCATCTGATCATAATACTTCTAATTGCAATGTGTTTCATCGAGTGACCCAATCGGCCATCGATAATGGACGATTGAGATTTTTTGAAGCTCAACAGATAGACCAATTGGTCTTGATGGCAAACAGGTTTTGAGTCGGCTTGCATTAGCCGATTCACTCAAAGCTCAAGGCTCAAATGCCCAAGAGAGAGATGTGGAGCCCTCAAGTGGACACAAGGTTGTTGTTCAGGAATTGCAAATTGAAACTACTCAAGAGGACAGCAATGTTATCACAATTTCAAAAGAAACTGGGGGCAGGTGAAATCTCTCCAGCTAGAACAAAAGTCGATTGATCCCGTTGAGCAAGGGGAATCGGCTAAAGATCCTCCTCTAAAGCATGTTTGTCAAGATGGGGAGAAGAAGGAGGATGCTCATAAAGCTGATGGAGGTAAAGGCCATGACAAGCTAAAGAATAGAAGGCCGAAGCTTAGCTTCAAGGAACTTCTAGCTAAATATGAGAAGATAGCAGAAGCAAATGTCACCAATCGGTCAAAGAAAGTCCAACCATCAAAATTGCCTCCAAAGCATAAGTTTCAAGAGTTGAATCGGCAAGGAGATAGATCTCATGCAGTAGCAACATATTCTTCTTTTGAGCAGCCAATTCCTATGTCATATGGACCACAGCCCGTATATTTTCATCCTTATTCATCTTGGGGCTGGTTTGATGAAGAGACACATCTGCCATCATATTTTAGGCCACAATATATAGAATATGCAGTTGCTAGACATTCAGAGAGATCATCATCTTGTAAAGACCGTTTTGATCAAAATCGGTCTAGAGCTCAACCAAAGAAAAAAGTGGTAAAGCAAGTTTACCGTGTGAAGTATCATGGCCGAAAGGAGAAAAGTTCAGATCTGAATTCAACTATTGAAAAGCCGATTACATTGCTGAAAAATCTGGCTATTGATGACAAAGAAGTGGAGAAATCATCTATTGATATTCTAGGTGTTAAATCTGAACAAAAGAAGGTGAGAGTGCCCAAAGTCAAGAATGATTTGCCGCTATCCAAAACAAAAATAAAATCAATATGCTCAATCAGTTTACCAAAGTGGCAAGAAAAGAAGTTGCAGAAGCTTAGTGCAGAGAAGCTAAAAGAAAAGGGCTTAGCATGGGTTCCTAAAGGAAGAATTCAAGTTCAGAAGGATGATGCTCAAGCAAGTGTTGCAACAAAGGCAAAGGAGAGAAGAAGGTTCAAGAAACAGTTGCCAAGTTGGAGGTTTGCACCAAATTATCAAAATCATTGGTCATGGTATCATCCATACTCTCTGTCTATGCCTATATGGAATTCATCCCTTGGTATGCATGGTTATCCCTCAGCTCCTTATTTTGATCATTGGTACGGATCTGTATGCTTCTGAGGGTTGCCAAATTATTTTGCTTATCAATGATCAAGAGTCGAAATATTTATTTTGATTATGCATGCTCTTGCGGATGAATTCATATGGCCGATATTTTGATATCGCCCTTAGTGTAAAAATATAGCCGATGAGTGCTTGTGACCATCGTGCTATTAGAAAAGCCCCCATGAAATTTATTTTGATGGCTTTCAGGCCCGGGGGGCATGACATATGCATTTTGGATTTACTTCATGGATGTGACAATATGATTAATCGGCTTGCAAATAAGGCCAAGGTGTTGGCATGATCATTATTTCTCACAATGATGTCGTTTGAGGCATCAAGCCGATTAGAATTATAGTTGCACCAAAATTCAAGCCCAATGTGAATTTTCGGCTTGGCCATATTGCAATTCATGAAGTATGACATGTTGAAACCTATGGTGATTCTTTACTAGTGGTGCAGCAAGTCACTGGTATGTTTCAATGTTTAGAAAGATCACTAAGAGCTTGTCTTGATACTTGCCTTGACATCGTTGGTTCGTTTGCCGAATTTCAAATTCGGCATGCTCTGAGGCATGAAAATCAAAAGGCCAACATGTTAGCTCAACAAGCATCTGGCTATGACGTCGGTGGGCGTAATTTTCATATTCAAGAATAGCCGATGCAAAAAGATTTACATTTTTCCTGTGCAGGTATAGAAGAGTCCGTAACCAACCCCTCTTCTCTGGCAAGATAGTCGGCTTGGTCGACTTTACTGGTCGGCCTAGCTGACTCCTCTGTGGCTAGCCTTGCCAATGTACATGACGAACTTTTGAATCGGCCTAGCAAAACTTCTAGTGATGTTGGGGCCGATTTACATGATTGGAGGACTACCTTATTGGCATATCTACGAGATCCAAGTGCCAAAGTTGATAAAGTGTTCGGCGAAGTGCTTTCAAATATGTGTTGCACAACGATGAGCTTTACCGAAGAACTGCCGAAGACTTGCTGCTAAAGTGCTTGGGATCTGATCAAGCAAGAGTGGCTATGGGAGAAGTCCATGAAGGTATTTGTGGTACACATCAATCGGCCCCAAAAATGAAGTTGTTATTGCGTAGAGCTGATTTCTATTGGCCTACTATGATGGCCGATTGTTTTTGATGCTACAAAGGTTGCGAAGAGTGCCAAAGGTTTGAGAATATTCAGCTAGTGCCTACTGCTATGCTTCATCCTATTATCAAGCCATGGCCTTTTCGTGGTTGGGAGCTAGACTTCATTGGACAAATTTATCCCTCATCTTCCAAGGGACATCGCTTTGTGTTGGTTGCTATAGATTATTTCACTAAGTGGACCAAAGTTGTTACTTTGAAGAATATGACACATGAGGAGGTTATTGAGTTCATCACTAAGCATATCATTCATAGGTTCGGCATACCCCAAACATTAACTACAGACCAAGGGACATCATTTATGTTTAAAAAAGTAAGGGACTTTGCCGAATTATATAAGATCAAGTTGCTCAAATCATCTCCATATTATGCTCAAGCTAATGGCCAAGCTGAGTCTAGTAATAAGACTTTGATCAAGCTTATCAAGAAGAAAATTGAGGAGAATCCAAGAAGGTGGCATGAAGTATTGTCTAAAGCTTTATGGGCACATCGCATTTCAAGGAATGGTGCTACAAAAGTTATTCCTTTTGAGCTAGTATATGGTCAAGAGGCCGTGTTGCCTGTCAAGGTAAATTTGGATGCATACAGGCTTACTAAACAAAACGATCTATCAGCCATTGTGTATCATGATTTGATGATGGATAACATCGATGAGGTAACTAATGTAAGATTAAAAGCCCTCAAGGAGATAGAGAAAGACAAAGCTCGAGTTGCCAGGGCATACAACAAAAAGTCAAGAGCAAATCTTTCCAAGAAGGAGAATTAGTGTGGAAAACCATACTACCTATTGGATCGAAGAGCAATCAGTTTGGCAAGTGGTCACCAAATTGGGATGGTCCTTATAAAGTGATCAAAGTCATGAGCGGTAATTCTTAATTGCTAGAGACATTGCAAGGCGAACGTCTCAAAGTAGCATTCAACGGAAGATACTTAAAAAAGTATTTTCCAAGTGTTTGGCAAGAAGCCTAGGTGCTCTCCAAGCAATGGCCGATACATGTATCGCCCTTAGAATAAAAATGGTCGATGTATACATCGCCCTTAGTAGCTGAGCATCCGATGAGATGGGTATCGTCGCTGTTCAGTTTTATTGTGTTCGGTTTGATTAAGTGTTATCAGGTTCATGCATCATTCACCTGAAAACAGGGGGCATATGTTGACACTCAAAAATGTCCATTTTGTGAAGTTGTCAAAATATGGAACAGACTTCACCATTGTGTTCCTCTCGTCCAGACGATCAAAAAGCATATATTGAACGTCTAATTCGGAGTCCGAATGAAGGAGTTATGTTCCTGAAAAGATGCTCTGCTCTCGGGACTCCTGACCCAAGTCGGGACTCCTGACCCAAGTCGGGACTTCCGACGGCCAGGATTGCTGACCCGAGTCGGGACTTCTGACATATGTCGGGACTTCTGACATATGTTGGGACTTCCGACGGCCGGGACTGCTGACCGAAGTCGGGACTTCCGACCCATGTCGGGACTTCCGACATATGTCGGGACTTCCGACGGTCGGGACTGCTGACCCGAGTCGGGACTTCTGACAAACCTAATAAAAAGGGCTGTTCGGATCTGGCCTTCTAGATGTCGATCCAAACTATTTTAAACTCGTGGGAAACTTAGAAAATAAGACCATGAGAGGTTTCCTACTGGGATAAGACCACCTCCTCTATATATATAAGAGGATCATGGCCGATTGAGTTCCCATCTATCCAATCGACATATAAACAAATCAATCTACTCCTTTTACCCCTTTTCTCCTCTCCTTCAACCTCCATGCTGTTCATCCCTTGATCTACGACCAAGGATGGTGCCCTAGGCTTGCCGGCCAACCTAGGGCAACCCGGCGACGTCCTTGCCCTGACGGGGTCCCTCCCGGGCGAGAGCTTTGACGGTTCCTTTGCTAGTTTGCCTGAAAACTAGCCGGTTCTTCGTCACGCAAGCACGTTGGTTATCCTTTGGTGGTTTGCTTGTAAACCTCTCCGTGCTTCACCACGTAAGAGTGATATCCTCGCTACGTTCTTCGGTCCGTGGCGGCTCGGGCGTCCAATGCCCTTTCTGGTGTGTGATTCGGACCACATTCGACGTCAACAATTATGTTACTCATTAATTGCCAGTCCATTTTTCGAATCAACCGCCCTATCAGCCCATTCATGGTGATGATGAGATGATATTCGCTGCATGATATGGCCACTGCCAAGAGTGAATGTGTGGCTAGAAAAGGGTACGCTGCCTGCAGTTTCCAACTGAAATATTGATGAAAACAATGGGGAATGAAAAGCATGTTCCACCACCTCTGGCTCTACACAACCTGATCGCCTATATATATCACTACATAGTGCTTTCTATTCGGCAGGTGACATGAGAAAATGCATCAAGTTAACTGAAGAGAGAGAAGGATGTTCAAAGGACTAAGAAAGATGGTGCCCATGTGTATTGTTAACAGGAGGCAAGAGGGATCGATATACATATTATTTATACTGCATCATGCAGGGCAAGAGGGGCCAAAGGTGCAGAGGAATCAATCTGGCTCATTTCATGGAGGGCTCACTGCCAAGTTGTTTCTATGCACGGAAATAAGCGATAACCTATTGTTATATTTGATTGCTCTATTGACAGTTTGGCAGGCGAAACTATAGTTGACTTCATTGCGGCGGAGGCTGGAAACGCCAAGCAGTGGTCCGTGGACATGGGCACACAGAGCTTGTATGAAATATATCAGGCCCAGCACATTATCTCATCTGTTGTAGTAAATCAACCAACCACAAAGCTCAGGGAACAAGTAGGAGTACTAGCTTGTATATCAATCAACCAGCCACGAAGCTCAGGGAACGACCCTTGGTTCCATTATTTCATCTGTTGTAGTAAATCAATTAACCAACCACGAAGCTACATTTATCATATTCAAATGATCAACACGAGCACGCAACTGGTTATTCTCTGGCAGTGTAACAATTGTAGCCAACAAAAATGAATTAAAATCATGTTCTATGTATTCTAGTCATATATTTGCTTCAAAAAGTACCTGAAGCATATCTTTAAAAAGGGAGAAGAAATTTGCTATGACATATTCAAGTAAAATTACAACAAAAAATTAATCATGACCGCAGGAAATTTGTTACTGGTTCAAAGGTAAAAGTTCTTGCTTGACATCAATATTGCTCCGGTTTTGAAAGAAAATCTGCCAGTATTGTGGAAAGGATATCCCACGAGGCGTGCGACCTGGCTGGGTGTCTCGGCCTCGGACGACGGCGCGGTGAACTTGGGGCAGTGCATGCTGGTCGTCCTGCTGGCAAGGGCGTCAAACACCGTCTCGATCTGCACACCAATCTGCAAGATAGATAGACAAACAGACAAAGTAATGTTGCAATTAGCAATTGATAATGAAACATGCAATTCAAGACACGCACGCAACTAGCAAGCAAGACCATCGGCCTGAATACCGTTGGGGTTGTCATCGAGGTCAAGGCTATTTCTGCAGGAAGGGGCATCGGGCAACAGGCCGCAGCATGGAACTTCGGCAATGGGAGTGTCGCGAGGTGGAAGATGACCCGGGTTCAAGAATGTCGTTCTCATCACACAGACATGTGCAACGGGAGTGTCTATGTGTCTTGCCACGTATGCAAAAATGGCTCAAAGTTATGAAATCATCTCTTTCAATGGCAAAAGTGTAGGAAGCTTTTTAAGAATGGTTTTTGAAGAGTCGCCATTCTTAATAATGACAAATAGTTAAATTTCCTCGTCAAGTTGACCGGAGAAATGGCTTGTACGTACACAGTATAGCTAGGACAGAAAGAGTTCTCCATTAGATGTCCTCTTATTCTCTCGGTTAATTTATTTTTCCTAATTTTCATTCTCAAATTAATTGTTTGTGAAAATAAAAAATACAAAGTACCCAAAAGTACTGGTAGTATTTTCCATCCACCGAAACAAGCCTTAATTTCTTATGTCTCCTAAAGATTGTAGCCCAGCAGGAGCACGGGTTCAACAGTTAATAAAAAATGAGACCTGTTTGGTTTCATGATGGAACACTAGAAATGCAGCACAACTATGAATTCGGCCATTGATGAGCTATTCATCAATAAAAATGTGGACACGTCAGTAAATATATGTCTGTACTTTGTGGCACCTTTTCATTTTTCGTATTGACGCTCCATCTAGTAACAATGAGAGCCACATTTTCAGTTATATATAGGACCAGTTGCGAAGCTGTGCAGCATGCGCTATGTATTTATATCCAGTGAGACTAGATATACCCATGTCAATCTATTCACAGAGCTCGATGGTTGGTTTCTAGAGTACATGCGTAGCAACAGAGGCTAACTTCATCCAATAATACATTAGGAATTAGTGATTAAGAAACTAATTCCGTTTTCACTTGCACAACATACAGAACTGCCTATGTATTTTTCTTGTTCCAGAAATACTCAACTCAATGCAAGTTACCACTGCCGGATAGGTTAGTAGGCTCCAGCCTCCAGTGCAAAGGGGCGAAGCATGGTGAGGGTCTGGAAGAAGATGCTATTATGTATTAGGAATAGGAGGCAAAATGGAAATCCGCCAGGAGGCAGTGATGCCTACGGGGCTGGGGTGGCACGATTCTTCCCCTAAAATTAGAGAACAGGGGGCCATTGTTGTTGATCTGACTGCCATGCTCACGAGAAGACAGCCTACTTATTTGAATGTCTCCCTGCTGTAGGGTTTGAATATATAGGGCCCTGCGGATCATGTTTTTTTTTCGGGTTCAACATCTAAATGCTACTAGGAAGCCATATAGTTGCTAACGAGTAGCAGTGTAGCACTAAAATGACGATTGAGCTCGTCCATATTGAGTGCCCGCCTCAAAGTGTTTAATGTTTCAATCATGATAGAGCACACAAAATGTAGCAGAACTATGCAACTGCACTCAAATATTCCTCCAGCTTTCCAGGTTTTCCATCTTGATTCACTAGTGCAGGACTAGGTAACAATACCGGTTAGGAAACCCCCTTTAGTCCCGGTTGCCCAACCGAGATTGCGAATCTAGGACTAAAGGCCCCCCCCTTTAGTCCCGGATCCCAGAACCGGGATTGAAAGTGAACCTTTAGTCCCGGTTTCTACTACCAACCGAGACTAAATATGCCCCCAGGCATTACACCGACACTGGCACGTTTAGTCCCGGTTGGTATTTCTAATCGGTACTAAAGGTTTTTTTCCATTTCTTTCGTTTTCATTTTATGGTTTCTTTTCAATTCAATTTTTTTTGGTTTTGATTAGCTTTTTTATATGAACTCTACGCTGCTAATATACATACGTACATATAAGGTTCTGTTTGAGCATTATACATAAATAACTCACTAAAATGTATCAAACTAAATATATACAAATATTACAAAGAACGAGGTTGTGCATGCATATGGAATATGTACATAATAAGTCAAAAAACCTTGTACTACTCATGTTGTTGGGATTTCTTGCGCAACCCTAATAATCTTCCGTCGTCGTTTGGCTGCTAGGTATTAATTCTTTAGGGTCATAGTAGTATGCGCCCTTGGAATCTATGACCTGTTGCAGAAGAAATCCTGACATTGCCTCTTGAATTGCTTTGATCTGTTCACCTCGCAAGATCTTGCGCTTCTTCCAATCAATCTTCAATTCCAATGAAAGGACAAGTATGAATATATATATGATTATATATATCAACACAATGGTAACAAATAAATTGTGTATATTTTTTACGTACTTCGAGGATCTCTTCTAGAGTTCTCCTTGAGTACTCCATGAGGAATTCGCAGACGTAGTATACACATAAGTTATTCCCCAATCCCTACTACAGACACCACTTTACGAGAAAAAGATTCATCATCGACCAATGAAACATGGTAATAATGAATTGAACTAAATAAAGATGCAGTGACCTAGCTAGGTAGTACTTACTGGGTATTGGGCTATATTTAGAGGTACTTGCCAATTACCGTAACTGTGTTTCTCAGTGAACATTTTCCAAACACTGCTCAACAAAAAAAGTGCGTGCGAGACCGAAATTACCACTGGAGTATATCGATGATTTCTTGGTACTCTTCTCGGGGTTTTGACGCTGAGTCAAAGTTTTTTACAATACTCCTAGTCATATCAATGACCAACAGTATCTAGTGAAAGCTACATTTATACACAGGCATAACTCATTAACTAAAGTCAACATAGAGTAAGCAAAATAAAATGGATACAAGACATTCACACTCACTTGTAGTTGAAAGGAAAGAGTAGCAGTGTCCTGTTAGCGTTCTTATCTAAGAACCTCAACAGATTGTCCTGCGTTTGAGGTCACCATTTATTATATGACATAACCCTCGCAGGCGCCTTGAATACGCGATTCGGATCAACGAAACCAACATCTATCAACCCTTTCTCCTTGAGGTTCAGCATCTCGCTCATATCTGCATATATATAGTGTGAAGATATAACTATATATGAACAACGAACTAACATAGGAGTTACCTCAATTCAATTATTGTAGAAAGAATCACTTACAGACACCAGCAGCTGAGGAGAGATTTGTCGAGAGCTTCTTGGTTTAAGAGTTGGTGTAATTCATTGAACTCAACAATAGCATGTCATAGCCTAGGTAATGCTCTGGTCTCATTCTGCCAATAACCCATGCTGCTTCGTCATTTTTTTGTCACTTCTAAGTACAACTTGTTCAACAAGAACATTTGTGTACCCAATTTTGAGTAGTTGTCAGGGTTGACAAGACTCTGGCCATACACATAGGTTCGGTATTTATCATAGCCGCTTGTTGGTATCTGTGCTCCCTCCACGAGTTGTTCATGTGTGAGACCCATGTCGGCCATGAATTCTTCCAGTGCCTGCTTATCTATTTCTTTACCGCCTTGACCGCTTGTGAAATCACCCTCAACAATTAGCGGGTCAATAGATTGCTTAGATTGCTGCCCAAGCTGTGCAACATCTTTTTCTGCTCTCCTCGCTTTCACCGACTCCTTATATGACTTGCTGAGAGAGCGTTCATAGTCCGATAATGGTGGGGGCTTAGCTGCATCACGCTGCTTTTGCTTCTTAGCCTCGATTTTTTTCCTTAGTTCTTGTTGACGAATGTACTGTGGCTTTGGCGGGTTTTTCCTTAGTTCCTCCCTCCTTGCTCTACTTTCTGCTAAACATTTCTTCCAATTATCCAAAGCTTTTTGTGCCACCGCTTTTGATTCTTCTTCAGACTTCTCGTAAAGCAGCTTCTCTAGAGAGGCCTTTTTTCTACCACGGCTGGCTTTCTTCTTCGCCGGGGACTTCACCGGGGGCGGGGGCGCCTCTTCTGGCTCTTTGATGGTGTGGGAGGTGAAGGAGGGGGAGCCCGCCTTGGAGGAGATGGAGATGGAGATGGAGATGGAGATGCAGCCATGCCATGGAACACATCTTCTGGCTTTTCGTCCAGAGCACTCTGATGATCATCATGGGCTGGAAGAACTGGACTTTGGTTGGGAGACCTATGAGTACAAAAATGATTGGGAGTAAATTGTTATTACGCAAGAAGATCCAATAATTGAGAAAGGGGGTTATTAATTATTGAAAAATTATTTCATTAAATTTAATCCATACCTATCTTGAGGTAGTTGAGGAGGAGACGACGGTGCCCTTTCTAACAGACTAGGAATAATGATGTAGCGCTTGCGCCATACAATGCATGCATGCTCTACTTGTCCTAGGGTCTTCTCCTATCATCTCAAGGAAAGTCAAGAGCCACTTTCTTATAGTCGTTGATAACTCTATCCACCCTGACGCTATAATAGCCGGGTGGAATTTGATTCCCATGACTTGTTGGTGCCTCCTCACCAGGGACCACAAGAGAAACAAAACCGTACGCCACCAACACTGTGGCACCGATGTTCACCATGGGAATGTGCAACTCACATGGAGCCAAAGGCACGGAGAAGTCATCCATGGGGAAGTGCTACAAATGCTTCACCCTTGATTTGTAGGGAGCTTAGTGGAATCACAGCTGCTTCTATGTTGAGTAGGGCTAACGTTGACTCCATGCTTTGATGTTGACTGTCTTTGGCTTTGTACCATCTCCTCTAACTCTTTCATTCTTGTTTCCAGGCTTATTTCTCTTTCCCATGATTCATGCACCGCCACCTCTAACCTGTGGATCTGCTCTGCCTCCTCATCCTTCCTCTGTTGGCGGCTTCTGTACGTATCCACGTCCTCAGGGAAGCCATACCACCACGAAATCAACCCTTTGCTCGCGTTCGCCCAGGGTGTTCAGGAGTCTAGAGGGTGTATGTGAGTTCATAATTCTCTCGGTTGGGCCGGAAGGCACCACGGGTAGAAGCATCTACAATATGGAAAAGTCTTTGTGTTGCTACTCTGATTTCTGCCCCCATAACCGGTGCCCCTGTCTCTAGGTCCAGTGATCCCCCATGCGCGAAAAACCAATTCTTGGAGTGTTCGGGCTAGTCCAATGAAAATGGATGGATCCCTTTGACAACCATGTCTTCTTCCATTCTTTCCCACTTTGGAATGGCAGTCCTGTAGCCACCTGATCCCGTTTTATGATGATATTGTTTCTTTCACGCATTCTCTTGGTTCCTTCTCACAAATTCCTCACCCTCTTCTGAGGTCTTGTACCTTACAAATTTAGGCCACTAGTCCCTCAACTTTTTGTATGGGCTATTTTCACTGTAATCTGAGTTATATTCTTCTTGATAAAATTGTTGTACAACTTCTTCCAGGTCTGGAATTGTGTGGCCATCTTCTTGAGAGCCCAACTTTTAACTAGTCCTCGTAAATCGTCACCTATTGGTAGATTGAAATGTTCAAGGACTGACTGCTAAAGAAGGTCCTTTTCTAGATCTAAGACAAAAGGGATTCAAGGATCATCCTTCCTCTGTTTCCATTCATGAAAGCTGATCGGGACCCTGTCCCTAACAAGAACCCCATAGTGATTTACGAACTTCTTTGCATTGGCTACTGGCAGGAGCGGTTCACCGGTATTAGGATCGACTTATGTGATGTTGTAGTGTCCCTCCAACGTTTTGTCGGGCCTCGTACACTTCTCATCAACATCGTCGATCCTGAGGCTATGTACATACGAACACAAAAAAGATTCAGTAATACATTTATATATATACGAATTAATAGAATTATTTAATTTCATATATATAAGAGGTGCAAGATTATTAACAAATATACCTCGCTAGCACTTTCTAGCACAGGAGGAGGTTCTTGCACATGAGGTTCATGCTCATCTTCTAAGTTCACAAAGTAGTCATCGAACTCTTGGTCGGCCTTATTCTGGTTGGGGCCATATTGAGTGACGGTGTTGATAATGTTCATCATGGTCTCATTCTGGTCGTAATCGTCTTGTGGCTCAGCCATCTTAATTGCCACGACTATATATAAAATGAAAACCATACACTAGCTAGGGTTTGCATGCGTTGATCTTGATCAAGATATAATAAGGGTTTGGAGAGAGAAGCTCTCGGTCGGTTCGGGTTTGGAGCGGAGCTTAGGATGGGTGGCGAGGATGGCGGGGTCATATGGTCGCGCGGTGATGAGGACACGACACATGGTGGTGAGGATATATATCAACATTGGTACGTGTATTACATAATAGGTCTAATACATCACCATATCAAGCGGGAATAGCAATGAACTTCTTGATGTATGTTCCTTGGTTATGATCACGCTGTAACCATGGATTGTCTTCATCACCTAGCAGGATGCTTGGGTCACTGTTTACTATGAAGGGAGAAATTCCATCATTCTTTTCATAATCTTCTGACATGTCAGACCTGTCCTCGATTCCAATGTTGTTTCTTTTCCCTGAAAGAACTATGTGGCACATTGGCTCATTGTCTGAGCTGTTGTCATTGGTTTTCCCTTTCTTCGGTTTGGTAGACATGTCCTTCACATAGAAAACCTGATTCACATCCTTGGCTAGGCCGAATGGTTCGTTTCTATACCCAATATTGTTGAGGTCCACTGTTGTCATTCCGTAATGAGGGTCCACTATTACCCCACCTCTTGTCACCTTCACCCATTGGCATCGAAACAAAGGGACCTTAAAATAAGGTCCATAGTCTAATTCTCATATCTCCTCTATGCGGCTATAATATGTTTCCTTATTTCCATTTGGGTCTGTGGCATCTATGCGAACATCACTATTTTGGTTGGTGCTCCTTTTATCTTGGGCCATCGTGTAATATGTATTGCCATTTATCTCATACCCTTTGGATATCGTGATATGCCAAGATGGTTCCCTAGACAACAAGTACAGTTGGGCATCCAGACTCTCGTGACCCTGACATCGTTTTTGCAACCAATATCCAAAAGAGTCCATGTGCTGACACGTAATCCAGGCTTCAATCCTCCTCGATAATTCAGATCGTACAATGTCCTTATGTTCCTCAATATACGGCTCCACCAAAGAGGAGTTTTGTAGAACTGTGTAGTGTGCTTTACGAAAATAATTGTCCTCCTTGCCAATATATGATTTCTTCCCTAGAGTTCCCTTTCCACTTAGTCTCCTCTCATGCCGTGATTCAGGAACACTAATTGGGTCAAGGTCAGGAATAAAATCAACGCAGAACTCAATGACCTTCTCTGCTCCGTAGCCCTTGGTGATGCTTCCTTCTGGCCGAGTAGGTTGTGAACATATTTCTTCAGGACTCTCGTGAACCTTTCAAAGGGGAACATGTTGTGTACGAACATAGGGCTGAGAATACTAATCTTTTTGATCAAGTGAACTAGGAGGTGCGTCATAATATTAAAGAAGGATGGCGGGAACACCAACTCAAAGCTGACAAGACATTGGACCATGTCATTCTGTAGCTTTGCTAGATGCGATAGATTGATTGCCTTCTAAGAAATTGCGTTGAGGAATGCACATAGTTTCATAGTGGCTAATCGTACATTTGGAGGTAGAATCCCTTTGAATGCAACCGGAAGCAATTACGTCATAAGCACGTGACAATCATGAGACTTTAACTTTAGGAATTTCTTCTATGCCACATTTATTATCCCCTTTATATTTGAGGAGAAGCTAGATGGGACCTTGATGCTGTTTAGGCATTCAAACATGCTTTCCTTCTTTTCTGTGCTAAGAGTGTAGATGGTAGGACTTAAGTACTTTCGTCCATCATCTACCTTCTTTGGATCCAGGTTATCTCGTTCTTTTATACACTAAAAGTCCTGTCTTGCTTCTAGTGTGTCCTTAGACTTCCCATACACACCCATGAAGCCTAGTAGGTTCACACAAAGATTCTTCGCCAAATGCATCATGTCGATCGCGTTGCGGACCTCTAGGACTTTCCAGTAGGGTAGCTCCCAAAATATGGACTTCTTCCACATGGATGCGTGTCCGTTGGCATCATTCAGAACAGGTTGGCTGTCAGGTCCCTTCCCAAAGACTACTTGTATATCTTTGACCATATTAAATACATCCTCACCACTACGGTTCTCAAGCTTTGTTTGGTGATCTGCCTTATCCTTAAAATGCTTGCCTCTCTTTCTTAGGGCGTGATTCAATGGAAGAAATTGACTATGGCCCATGTACACGACCTTTCAACATTTTTTTAAAAATATACCTCCTAGGTCATGAAAACAGTGCGTGCATGCATTATATCCCTTCTTTGACTATCCTGCAAGATTACTAAGAGCAGGCCAATCATTGATTATTACAAACAATGAAGCTCACAGGTCAAAGTGTTCCTATTTGTACTCATCCCACACACGTACAACTGTGGTGCTTCACAACTATAGAAGTTCCTTAATTAATAGCCTCAGGTACACATCAATGTCGTTTCTAGGTTGCTTCGGGCCTTGGATGAGCACTAGCATCATAATGAACTTCCGCTTCATGCACAGCCATAGAGGAAGGTTGTAGATGCATAGAGTAATAGGCCAAGTACTATGGCTGCTGCTCTGTTCCCCAAAAGGATTCATGCCATCCATACTTAAAGCAAACCTTAAGTTTCTTGCGTCTTCTGCAAATTTTGGGAATTCTCTGTCGATTGATCTCTACTGGGACCCATCTGTTGGGTGTCTCAACATATTGTCTACCTTACGGTCTTTTTTGTGTCATCACAACAATTTTGCATGCTCTTTGTTTCTGAACAAAGGTTTCAAGCGTGGTATTATAGGAGCATACCACATCACCTTGGCAGGGATTCTCTTCCTCGAACGTTCGCTCAAAACATCACTAGGGTCATCTCGCCTGATCTTGTACCGCGATGCATGGCATACCGAGCATGCATCCAAATTCTCGTACTCCTTGCCACGGTAAAAGGATGCAATCATTAGGACATGCATGTATCTTCTGGATTTCTAATCCTAGAGGGTAGACGACTTATTTTTCTTTGTAGGTAGTGGCGGGCAATTCGTTTCCCTTCAGAAGCATCTTCTTTTGGATAGCCAGTAACTGCCCAAATCCTTGTCGGATACACCATTCTTTGCCTCCATTGCAGCAATTCCAGTGTGGTACCCAACTTTTTTTGCCCCTCTTCGGCAGTGGGGTATAGCAATTTCTTATGATCCTCTTGCATGCGCTCGAACTTGATCTTCTCCTTTTCACTTTTCGCATTGTCTCTATGCATCATGGATGGCCTGACCAAGATCATCAGCGGGATCTAACTCTTCTTTAGCAGCCCCCTCTTCTTTAGCTTCCCCATTGCAGTATTATCAAAGGCACCATATTCAGCAAAACCATGGAAAATCATGTTGTCATCATCCCCTTCTTCTTCATCTTCTTCCATTATAACACCTCTTTCTCCGTGCTTAGTCTAACAAATATAGTTTGGCATGAAACTAGATGTGAATAGGTGTTCATGAATTTTCCTTGGGCAAGAATAATCCTTCTCATTCTTACATAGAGCACATGGGCAGCACATGAAACCATTCTACATGTTTGCCTTGGCCACATTTAAGAAATCATGCACGCGCCTAATGAACTCTGGGAGCGGCGGTCAGCGTTGTATATCCATTGTTGGTTCATCTACATTACAGGACGTACACCATACGAGAAACTTGTAATAACCCATATTATACAACATGCATGGTTAGTAGTTAATTAAAAGATTCAAATATCCATCAATCAACATGATTAATTAATATCCCAAATAGCACTAAACAAGTAGCAAAACAAACATGAATTTTATTAAAGCCTTGATACAATGTAGACAATCCCAAATAGCACTAAACTAACTAAGCCTATAGTGCACTTCAGCAGAGGAAGGATTTCGCGACCAATTCCAACTAAAACAAACAGATCATTCTTCTGCTGGTTCACTGCCTCATCATCCACAGGTGCACTCTCATCAGTCGCCTCAGCCGCCCTTGCAAGAGATTTTCGGATGTGCTCAACATACTCTTCCTCCTAGTACCAACCGTCACATGATCCATTGCCATTGCACTGAAATTATAATACCAAATAAAGAACTTTAATAAAAATCACCAAATAAAGGTGCATACTAGTTTTCATGAGCTACTATAAGATTTCTTCATCTACATATGCCAATTGTCAAATGACATATAAATCAAAAATATCCACCATTATTCCCAATCTAGAAAACCACAAATTTCTCTATTTCAAGACCATAAAATGAGGCAACAAAAGGTGCATACTAGTTTTGATGAACTACTATAAGCTTCCTTTATCTTCATCTTCAAACTATCAAGTGATTTCGGGCTCAAATGGTATATAAATAGAAAAATCCATCATCATTCACAATCTAAAAAACCACAATGCAAATTTCTCTATTTCTAGACCACAAAATGAGCCATGCTAGTGATGAAACAGGAGAGGAGGAAGCTACTAACCTTTTAGAACCAAAAATGGATAGAGGAATCGAGTGAAGTGTTGAAATGGCAGCCGACGACAAGCAAGAATAGAGAGCTTGAAATGGCTCGGGCTGGGGCAGGAAGAATGAGAGAAAAGTATATATGCCAGAACCTATAGTCCCGGTTGGTGGTTCAAACCTAGACTACAAGTTGGCTTCTAATCTATATTGGAGCCACCAACCGGTATTAAACGTTAAGCCACGGCTGGTGGCTCCAACCGGGACTAAAGGGTGACCTTTAGTCCCGGTTTTAGCCACCAACCGGGACTAAAGGTCCCCTCCTGCTCTCCTCCTGCAAAAGTTGCGCCCCTAGCCGTTGGGCAGGGGACTTTAGTCCAGTTGGTATGTCCAACCGGGACAAAAGCTTTCTTTATTCCCGGGCCCAAAATTGGCCGGGACTAAAGCCTCGAACCGAAAGTCTGTTCTCTACTAGTGATTAAAGCTAATGTGAGCCTAAAGCAACATAAAATTACGGGATGTCTTGTGAGTGGTAACCACTAAACATGGAGAGGCACGCAATAGACCATCTCCATATGAAGACCTAGTTCTTATCTCTCTCGTCTCCATTTGTTCTCCAATACAAATGGACAAGGAAAATGCAACCGGGAGCGAGATGACGCCTACAAGAAACAGGTGGCACAATAGTAAATCAATGACGACAGGACTTGTGGCATTCTGCGCCTGCTGAACTAATGATCGTTGTTGCACTATTGCTTTCCACGACTGTGCACTAAGTCGTTATCTAGTTCCTTGCATGGGTACATATGAAAATTAGAAAAAAAAAGTAGCCACAAGTAGCACATCGTTGAAATGTTGAAGCACAAAAAGTTGCTTAGGTCAGAGTACCCTATAGAACAATTTTTAATACCTCGGTAAATAAATTAGGTATTTCCTAAAATCAATTTCTGCAATCTTGTAATTGTTGTCTTCCTCCCATGCTACAGTTATGTGGAGCAACCCCGATGGATTCTTGTATGGGGTCAAGTAGCCAACCATATTAAGTTTACTTATTAATTGCCTGTCCCTTTCAAATGAACAACCCCATCTGCCTATTTATGGTGACGATGAGCTGATATTCGCTGCATGATAGGTTCACTGTGAAGGGTGAATGCTTGGCCCAAAAAAGTACACTGCTTGCAATTTCCAACTGCAATGCTCATTAAAACAGCCCTAAAAAAGCAAGTCCCACTGCCACCAGCCCTATATACAATACTACATAGTGATTTCTGTTCAGCATGTAACTTGACAAAATGCAACCATGCTAGATATAGCCTAAGAGGTTCAAAGTAGCTAGGAAGATGGTGCCCATGTGTGTTGGAATGGGAGGTAAGAGGGAAACACAGATTAGGAATACAATAACATGAAGGGAGGTGGAAGGAGCAGGGGTATGAAGCTGGTACATTAGGGCTACTATACCAGGAGCCCTCAAATCAATGTCTGAACAATTAATTTGAGGTCTACTATAGCAGGAGCCCTCAAATTCAACTCGGCAGCAGCAGATCTCTATTCCCCAGTTCGCTACTGTGCCTGTGCTGCGCATGGAGAAGGGAGCTAGGGGTCAAGGAGGTGCTATGCCACACCGAGATGACCGACCATGGTTGCCCAGGGCTCAAAGGCACAGTGGGGAGGAGCGCCCAGGGCTTGAGAGCTTGGTCAGGAGGGGCGCCATGATGGGCAGAGCGGGTGTGGGAATGAGAAAAACAACCAATCGCCTGATGGGGACCGCAGTCGACACCTGCAAGAATGTGGGTGGAAGGGTAGGATTCCGGGGCCTCCCTAGTCTGGGGGCTTGAATAGGCACCTTCTTGGAGTTGTGTTCTTCTTATGGTCCCTCAAATTTTAGTTTCTTAGCTTGTTTGAGGGCCCTGCTATAGTTCCTCATAATGGGTTGACTGCCAAATTCATTCTATGAATCGAAATCAGGGATGTTGTCCTCTTCAATTCAGCGCTGCAGCATCGATAGGTATGCAAACCCATAGTGGAACTATGTGTGGCAGAGACTGGAAACATGGGCCTATGGCACAGGTGGCAGCATGGGCAGTGGCATGGAGCCAGCAAGCCTGTTCTATAGATGATAAAAACTTATTATTCATAATTTAGGGTGCAAATAGTAAATACATGATTAAAAAAAAGCTAACACAAAAGAATAACGTTGTTTATCTAGTCAAAATTAGGTTAGTATGCGGTGTG
This sequence comes from Saccharum hybrid cultivar R570, assembly GCA_038087645.1. Classification (NCBI taxonomy): domain Eukaryota; kingdom Viridiplantae; phylum Streptophyta; class Magnoliopsida; order Poales; family Poaceae; genus Saccharum; species Saccharum hybrid cultivar. Next base: position 4,240,281 of record JAQSUU010000733.1, read on the forward strand.
GTGTACAGAGCTCCCATGCGATATTTCAGGTCATGATATGAATCTGCTTTGAAAGCATTGAATATTTTGTGCAATAGTGGATTGATTAGATTGGAACACATGTACGTGTGTACGTATAGGGAGGGGATTGACCAGTTTATAGAAACAGGGCCGGATTTGATCGCCTCCCTAATCCTACTAGTATAGTGCCCGTGCTAACGCCACGGCAACATCTTAGGGATGCACATCAAAACAACCAAACGACGATACCTTTTCCTTGCCTGTGCGAATGCTACGATAAAAAAAACAAAAAGACAATGTTTCTTAAAAATGAAGTAAATAGTGAGATGATTAAGGCTCATGCCAAAAAGAGATTCATGATGAGTTATCATATTGTTGAGTCCATAGCAATTATGCTTAATAATATAGTATCCGTGTTAATGCTACGGTGGCATCAAGAAAAAATAAATCATAAAACAAAAATAAATTTAAAGCGACCAACTGTCTAACGCTAGGCATACAAAAAATTAACTATAATTTTGTTTATTTATACATTAACCATACAATCAACATTAACCATGTCAAACCAATACACACTCATGAAACACATATGAATCAGAATAAAGCTCATAATTTATACTAAAGCCATCATTATCTGTCATATGCCATCTTAGACACATAGTTCATGGCAAACAAGCCAAGATGAAATAAGTTCAACTAATATGCTAGACTCAAGATATTTGGTTGCACAGCCAATATCTCATATGGTTTGCTTGCACTCTTTACAAATTGATCATCTCTAGGAAGTCCTTACTTAAGTTTTCTGGCATACATCAGTCTACTTCTAGCTATTATCTCCCACCTGAAAAATAAAAGTTCACATTCGTCAAAAATGCAACCTAAAACACAGCCCAACTTGATAGCAAGGCTGCAAGCAGTAGGAAAACAAAAACTACCATCAACAGATATGAAAGTGCCACCTATCAAGGGTGAACCTATCACTTTAGCTTGAGATTGAGTAGATGTACAATTTAAATAATTGTGGAGCAGTAAACAATTAAGTGCAAAGTGGTTCAAAATAGAGTAAAAGCAAACAGCTACTGTTGTCAAGATCAAGGTAAACAAAATGCTCATATTCACATAAATAGATGATCACTAAAAAAAATCTGTAGGCAAGATTCAGTTTCAGCTGGAAAATGGCAACTCGCAGAAATAGAATAGGTCACCTCATAGAGTGCTGCCAGAATAGATGCATTCTGATTAAAAATACAGTTTAACTCGCAGAAATGGAATAGATCACCTCATAGAATGATGATTATTTACAGAAATATATTCACATATGTTGTAAAAAAGGTGAGCAAGTTCAGAGTTTCAGACAAAAAGGTGAGAAAGGCAAAAGAAATTTAGGGTAAAAAATTGAGGCCACAGGTACAATCACCATTCTCTATCTCAATATATAGAACTGTAACCAAAACAAATCATGTGTAGGGTGTGTTGTGTGTTCATATTACCATTCACATATTTCAATGGATTTAAATAATCCATCTATGAACCTTATTAGGTCACCACAATTTAATCCTTCTTAAAATAAGCATCCTAGCAGAGTGGGTGAGAGAGCATCACCTGGTCCTCCTGCCTCTAATCCATGCACGATGACGCCTTCTAGCTCTTGTCCACCACACGACGATGACTCTCAGTTCCAGCTTGTCCACACAACGCTTGTTCTCGACACCGGCATCCGACACAATGACACCTCCTGGCTCCTCGCTCCTGTAAGGTGATCTATATTACATATACTTTCCTATTTTTTACTCCTAGTGCTACCTAAATGGAACAATAGAGCATCCATTCTGATTCACACATACTCGTATATTAATTGGAACAAAAAATTTGGCCAATTCACATTGGTTATATTTTTGTGGAATAAAAAGCTATAGGTCCAACCCTATCTTTTGCACAGAGACTATCCGATTTGGCTCCAGCCATAAGTTTGACATTCAGGTTCAGATAGCCACAAGTTAAGTGGTCTCGTATGTCAGGGCCAACTAAATAATAGTATGTGTTAGGCCATCTGTCTAGGAATATCTTCATATGGCATTTACATTTCACCAAGCATTTCATATTCGCAATACAGTAACCATTAAACAATGAAGGGAAGAAAGACAACTGATAGTCAATTTCTCAGGGCAGAGCAAAGCAAAAATTTGTGTTGCCTACCTCAGCTTTGTAAACATGCTTGGCTCCAGAGGCTCCATTCTCCAAGTCTTTGGGAGCATCTGAAGTTATTGTTTTTAGATTAGAGGCAATGAACACCTGAAACTGAAATTAGATAAGCTACTAAACAAATCTGCAGCAAATCACCGGCAGCAGTATTTTTCACATTTGTTACAACGTACCTTTGTCTAGGATTTGTTTAATTGGTTCCACAGTTCCACTTGTCCTGTAACGTTATGCAAAACAATCAGAGCAGTCTATAATGATGTAAATGGCCTACATGTAAATTGATTACATGGGAATGCAAGTATCTGAAGGCCTACATGTAAGAGTGAAAGGAAACCAAGGAAAATGAGATAAATTCAAAGAACAAACCTTTCTCTCTGTACTTCTCATAAAAGACATTTAGCTGATTGTTTCTTCTTTCATTTCACTTGCTTGCTCGCTGCCATCCTTGACCATTCTGTAGATCTGCTGGATAGGATCTAAAAAACAAAATTGCTATTAGTTACCTCAACTGGAATATCTTCTGCAGGACTGTAAGCTATTACAGTCAATCTAAAACGTCATTTGAAATACAGCAGCATGCAGCAACTTACATGGAGCATGCTCTTTGCTGTCCTTTTTATGCCACTCAGGCACATAGTCCAGAGTTTGAAGTTATAGTGTTTCTTTGGAAAATAAAAATTATCAGAATTGTTACTCTCTCTTACAAATGTAAGATACAAAAGGTTAGTGCCCACATAACAGTTGCAGTAAAAAGAAAAAAAAGGAAGGAAATAAGTAATAATTTGTCCGTACTTACCATTATCCATCATCTAGGTATTGCAGCAAAATGGCTTTGATTCAATTACTGGCTACAGTGACTCATAATCCCGGCAAGGCCTGTGTGCTGCTGGACATTGCTCCATCATCCCATCCCTGCACATACATCTGCATATATCCATATCAGATTTTAAGTGAAAAAATAAAAAGCTTTAAGATAATTTCATCAATCGATGAAATATTACCTTGCAGGCCGTTGGGGGCTGGGCGTGCTCTAGCACCGCCGGGGGCTGGCCCCACCCTACCGCGCACTAGGGGGCTCGCTGCATGCCTCCCACACGCCGCCGGGGTGCCACCAACCCGCGCTGCCGAGGATGGCCACGCGCCGCCGCCGTGCCTGCTGTCTGTCGCCGGTCTTCGCTCACCTTCTCATGGATGATGGAAACCCTAGCTCCTGCGCCTTCTGGACTGAGATTTTTTTTCAATCTCGGTCGATAATGGCATGATATGTGATATCCATTTGTTCTCATGCATCGCCTTCTGGACTCAGATTTTTTTTCCTCTTGGCCTTTTTGAATAAGGTAGGGGCAATACTCATCAGTGTCCTACCATTTGCCCAGGAAGATAACCAAAATTGGGCTGTCTTGCCATCACCTATTTAAACCACCGTCGATGCAGCGAAGAGTTCTCTATCTGTGGTGTCACACGGGAGATCCAAACCATTCCATGCCCTTTCTTTATGGCACCACTGGAACCACAGCCAACGAAGGCGTAAAGCACGTGCGAATCGTTCCAGGTCTAAAATCCCTAATCCACCTTTGTTCCTCGAGCGACATGATGTTGGCCAATTTACAAGTGAGTGTCCTCCATAAACCTTGTCTAGTGTCTCTCCCCTCCAGAGGAAGCTTCTCCTCATTCGATCGATTCTTCTTATCAACCATTTTAGTTCCGGGAAGACCGTCATATGGTAGATAGGCTGAGAAGAGAGTACTGTTTTGACTAGCGTTTCTCTCCTGGCTGACAATAGGAATCTCCCCTTCAAACCTGGTAGTCTTGCCCCAATCTTATCTAGCAACGGTTGGACATCAATCTTTCTCAACTTTTGCACATGTAAGGGGAGTCCTAGATACTTGCCATGGAAGTTGCAAATCTTTCCGGGGAAGTTTTGGAGCAGCTGTGAACTGTATTGTTGTCTAATTTGATAGGATAGATTTCCGTTTCGGATATATTTATTTTAAGCCCTGAGCATTTTCCAAAGAAGTGTAAGATCCGGTGTAAATTGTCTACCTCTCGGTTATTGGGGAGGCGAAAATAGCAGCGTCGTCTGCATATAGAGAACAGTGTAGATTAGCAGCTCTTGGCAGTACCAGGTTCAAGATGCCCCTGCTGGCTGCAACTTCAATGATGCGTTGTAGCGGATCAATGGCCAAGATGAATAGGAGTGGGGAGAGCGGGTCCCCCTGTCTGAGGCCCCATTCATGCTTAATTTCTTTGGTCGGCTGTCCATTTATAAGGACCTTGGATTTTGCTGTCCCCAGGAGAGCCGCTATCCAATCTCACCATTTTGTATTGAAACCCAGGTTTGCAAGAACCTCTAACAAAAAAACTCCAGCCAATGGAGTCAAACGCCTTGGATATGTCCAACTTTATGAAGAGCGCCGGTTGCTTTTTCTTATGGAGCAGCAGTATCACCCGTTGTGCATAGAGGAAGTTGTCATGGATACATCGCTTCTTTATGAAGGCATTCTGGGCATTGGAGACCAGATCATTAATATGGGGTGCAAGTCTGTTCGCGAGAATTTTCGTGATGATCTTTGCCACGCTATTAATTAGACTAATAGGCCTATAATCGCCTAGTGCAGCAGCTTACTGAGTTTTGGGCAAAAGGACAATGTTTGGCGTGTTGATCATGTGTAACTTTGAGGTCTGATTGTTGAAAAAACTCATAAGTGCTTGAATCAAATCCTCCTTAATTACCGACCAACATTTCTTAAAGAAGTATCCTATAAACCCATGCGGCTCCGGCGCTTTTTCTGATGGCATGTCTTTGATTACTGCTTCAATTTCCTGAGGGGTGAAAGGTGCGTCAAGGTCTTGTAGATCATGGTGTTCGTAGCTGAGTTCATTCCAATTTATTGCCCTGGTCCTAATGTTTGAGGTACCAATCAGATTGGAGAAATGATTGTGTGCCAAAACTAATTTACTTTTTTGTGAAATGGCAGTCTTGGACTCTCCAATTAGTGTGGCGATGAACGATTTCTTTTTTCTCCGGTTTGCATGTAAGTGGAAAAAACGTGTGTTGCTGTCCCCTTTCCGCATCCATGCAAACCTTGAGTGTTGTCTGGCACGAGATTTTTGTACTGCCGCCATCCCGAGAGATTTGTTTTTCAGGTATTTCTTGAACTCCAATTCGTCAGCTGTAAGGGCCCTTTCCTCCTGTGCCCGTTCCAGATTGGCTAATGTTAGTGTTAAGATCGCCCAGCTTAACTGCCAGCCACCCATGGATTTGCGTCTCCAGTTTTTGGGAGCCTTGTCGGTGCGTAACATTTTGACGTGGAGCCAGAAATGGTGTCTTGGGTGGTAACAGGTCTACTTCGTGCTTCCTTTACTGTGTCCAGGAAGCCCGGCCTATGAATCCAATGGGACTCAAATCTGAAGCCTCTATAAAAGTCAAGATCGATGTCGCCCTGGAGGAATAGTGCGCTATGGTCTGATCCCAACGACGCCAAAGCATGGAGGTCGGTTCTTGGGAACAGTTCTAGCCAATCCGCGGATACAAAAAGATGATCTATTCTTGTCATTGTTGGTGTTTGATGGTCATTACACCAGGTGTATCTTTTCCCCCTTAATTCTATCCTAGCGAGATGTAGATTGTCTACTGTCGCCTTGAATCTGTTAATCAAAGGCAGATTCAGACGTGCATTGTTCTTTTCTTGTGCGTTCAAAATGAGGTTAAAATCCCCTAGCACCAGCCAGGCAGGAAGCATCTGTGTTTGTAGATTGGTGAGTTCCTGAAGGAATTGGATTTTGTCCGCATCACTCTGCGGGCCGTAAACTCCAGTTATGGTCCAAGTTTTGTTTTCTGCCAGCATTGTTACTTTTGCTGAGATTGTATCCTGAGTAAGATGAGGGTGGCTTAAAGTGAAGAAACGTTCGGCAGCCGCAATTAGAATACCCCCGCTCGCTCCCATGGAGGGCAGGAAGAGCACATTATTTGCCATCTCGATTCCAACTGTATCAACTAGTAGATTTCGTGTCCAGCTGCTGATCTTTGTTTCTTGGAAGCAGACAATAGTGGCCCCAGTAGCGATAATTTGGTTCCTGACAGAAGCTCTCTTTGCACCGTCATTCAAACCTCTTACATTCCACCAAAGGAGATTACAGTTCTTGGCTGACATTAATAACGAGGTTCTACTACATAATCATGCTGGGTGACCGCCGAAAGCAACAGAGCTAGCAGGCAAGTCTCCAAAGTCCAGTTCTTACAGTCATCCTGGAGGGGGGGATCCGAAGGCAACAATGCCAGCAGGACCCAGAACCACCTCCATGTCCAGGGCAACTCAATGTTCTGCCGAAGGCACACAGGCCAGCAGGCACCCGACCAACGCAGAAGGCTCACAGGCCAGCAGGCTCGCATCCAACACCGCCGAAGGCTCCAAGGCCAGCAGGCGAACAGACAATCGCACACATGTTCAAACAGGTTCCCAATCACTACTTGCCTAAGATACAATGGGCGCCTGGCCCAAATTCCCTTATCTGAGGGAAATAACATTGACTGGAGTCTCCTGAGATGTGACACCTAGACCGCCCAACCTGGGGTCTCGCCGTCAGTCCTCGGGGCACCGTTCTTCTCCTGGACCTTGGCACCATGCTCGATGAGGACTTGGATGGCCTCCATCGTCTTCTTCTCCACCGGCCTTGCGACGTGCTGCATATAGAAATCGGCATCAGCAGTATTATTATTAGCATCCGAGGCAGCATCAGCAGTATTATTATTGGCATCCGAGGCAGTGCCCGCAAGGTCTCCTAATTTCCTAACCAACAGTTCCTGTGCAATCTCAATTGTTCCCTTTCCAGCGTTTGCACGCGCCTTTTGCGCCAATCTAGTACTCTGATGTTTGTTCATGCTTTGTGGAGTGTGTGCCTCTTGAACTATGGTCTGTTGTGGTCTGGGAGCTAGCAAAGGTTGAGGGAGGGTCTAGTGATAGAGTTAAGGAAGATGTCAATGGGTTCCTGGGATTGCCCTACTGTGTTGTCATTTTCAATTTCATCAGCTACTGACTGATGATGTTCAATGGGTTGATTTGGTATGTTGGTCGGCATTGTTAGGGGTGGAGGTGGAGCAGGATTATAGTTCATCCCCTCTGACGTAGGAGGGGGACTATCCTTATGATGGGTTGGGTGTTGTGTGCTTGTACTGGGTTCTTGTGTGCCCCTACCGGATTCATACAGTTCACAGTGGAGGGGGGAGCTCACTAGGAGATCCTGAAGATGCCCAAACGCCTCCTCCAGTTGCTTGCCCACCTCGATTTCCTTGTCAGTCACCATCTCTGGCTGCATCCTACCTGCCTCGAGTGACACTAGCTCTGTGGACACAGGGAGGAAAGAGGAGTTAAGCCCACTGTCCATTAACCACTCACTAATTGGGTTGGGAGCAGCACATTGGTTTGACTCACTTGGGATGATAGAGTTGATGTCCACAGCAGCGACGTCAGCCTGCGTTCCTCCGGTCACCACATCCATTGCCGCAGTGGTGGCAGTGTTGTGTATGCCTCCTCCCTTCCCCTTGTTGTTGATCAGGTTTTCAGCCACTGTGCATTGGGGGTTCAGCATGGTACCATCAGTTAGAGCAGTATCAACATGAATACATTGGTTCTGGGAGAAAGAAGTACCCTTGATGAACATGATGCTGTCGTCAGGGATGGGCTTCCTGGGGGCCTTCAGCTCGGTTGCGATTGGGTCTGAAAAGGAGACCCTCTTGACTTTCTTCCCCTTCTTGTTCTCCTTGATCTTCCATACCTTGGTCGTCCCCCCTTCCTGCCTGCCCCTGCGTGGAGGGGATTCTCCTTTGCCGTGCCAACGGTTGGAGCTGATGCAGTCTTCAGCCCCACCCCTGCAGCGAGGGCTCCTCGCCCAAGCGGAGAGGCTCCGGTGGCAGCGGTTGCCGTGGCGACGTCCTCCCTCATAGTCATCGTCGTCTCTGCATGGCCTGATGTCGCGTCCCGGTCCTGCCCCCGCCTGTCGTGGCCGCGCTCTCCCTTCGTGTCTAGCATCCCGTAGTCCCAGTCAAAAAACCCTCCGAGCCTTGCGGTTTTCCGGACCAGTCAGCCTCCCTGGATCCTGCAGAAACGTGAGATCTTCCACTACCTCCAGGTGGCTGTGAAGCACGTACACTTGGCTGCACTTGACGTCGACTGGGTTGTCGCGGTGGGGGTGGCCCCTATCTAGTTCGGTGACCATGAGCACAACTTTCGTGGGAATGCAGTGTTCTCCTTAAGCTGTTGCTACTTTTGTCATCTGATGGTCGTTGCTGCCCTGCTTCTGTCCATGATCGTGTATTACATTACTAGTTTCATGCAGTGGTACATATCAAAATTAGAAGAAAAAATTATCCACAGGTTGCAATAGGAAGCAGATTAGAGCCCATTCCTGAAATGCCGACATATCAAGTTACATATTAATTGTCAGTTAATTTATCAAATCAACCACCCCATCAGCCCATTCATGGTGATAATGACTTGACATTTGTGAAGAGTGAATGCGTAGTTCAAAAAAAGTACAATACCTGTAATTTCCAACTTAAATGCTGATTAAAACAAAGCACGAAAAAAAATCCCACTACCACCAGCACTACATAACCTGACCTCATATATATACTACTACACGTTGATTTCTATTCCGTGACTAACTTGACAAGATGCAACCACGCTAGTTACCATAAGAGCGAGTAGGATATTCAAGTGAGCCAGAATGATGGTGCCCATGTCTGTTGGAAAGGAGGTGAGGGTACCGTGAGATGGGAATACGAGGCACAAGGGAATTTGAGGCAAGACAGTGAATTTGTTTGGGTCGTCATGGCTGGACCTGACACAAGGGCCTCTAGTTCTATGGCCTTACTGGTAGGCCAGGTAGTAAAAGGGCAAATCCCTTGTTGCCTGTCACCCATTTACCGAAAATGGAGGATGAAGACCCATCTACTAATATAGTGTGTTCTCCTCAGACCGTTCTTATTTTTTTACTCTTGTTAGAGAGCGCAGCAGATACCAGCCCAATTCGGTATAACCACGAGCTGGTGCCCCTCGGGCTCAGGTCCACTGGAGCCCACAACATGCCCAGGCCTCGGGCCTAACTCAACCTAGAAGACTAGCTTGACAGGTGAGGACTCCCCCTGCCTTATGTGCTAGGCTCCACCACCATCAATTACCGATGTGGGAGTAAACCTAACAATCTCTCTAGTCACATCGAACCCAACTCTTCACATCACACAACCCCGTGTGATCTCCAGAAGGCGTTATCCAGGCCCTGAGTCCAACGCTCCATACCACAGACAACCCATGTGACCCCCGAGATGTTAACAGGCTCCCCCGTCACCATGTGACTTGTGAGATTTTCCAGGTTTTCTGACCACGGACTCCAATACCATTTGTCAGAGAGAGCAGCAGATACCAGCCCAGCTCGCTATACCCATGAGCCAGCATCCCTCAGGCCCAGGTCCACCAGAGCCCACAACATACCTAGGCCTTGGCCCTAACTCAACCCAAAAGACTAGCCTAATAGGTGAGGACTGCCCCACCTTATATGTTGTGCTCCGCCACCATCAATTACTGATGTGGGAGTAAACCTAACAACTCTGATGATTCCCGTGGCCCTGTTTCTTTCAACCATCGTGCGCAACATTACTATATTGTCTCATGCATTGGTAGATATCAAAATTATAAAAAATAGTAGCAACATAACCAAGTTCATATATTGGAAATTCTTCGCATGGCATACTCTGAGCCATGCCATCGCAGATCTTGTTGGAGCCATCAATGGAGGAGCTAAAGCCAAACTCTTCATTGGCACCGATCTAGCACTGCTAGCTGGAGACACCCTATCACATCTGGACTCACCCCCTAGGCCTATCCATGCCACCAGTGTCAATACCATCTGTCACCGGGTGGGGGTGATACCTAGAGTCCTCGGTCGTGAAACCACCCTAACCTGCCCAAACATGACCTTTGCTGGGCCACCATCATGCCTTCGGTAGTGGCACTAAATGCCGTGCGCCAGATCTGGTTGCGTCCACTGGACCACCCTAAGCATGACGAGAGAACAAAGTCCTAGAGGAGAGAGAGAGAGATGAGAGAATGGTGGGAATAGAGAGAGGGTGAGATTTTGACAGATCGACTCTTGTGTTCGTCGGCGTTGGTCCAGCTTGGCTTGAGGCTTGTTTCTTGTGGCAAGCTATTTTAGTGGTCTAACTATAAAGACATGTTCTGTTTTCATAGCTGCCACGAACCTTTTTGTAATCTGATTTACAATAATGGTTGTCTTTGGACTGTCTCTGTAAATATAGTAGTCGCCTCTCTCTGTTCTACACTAGCCTTGAGAGATTTCACAACACTTGTCCATCGAGGATATCAAGGGTGTATAGTCGTCTCTACCACTAATTCAATACACCAACTGAAGAGATATGCTTAACAAAGGAGTGTCTAGTAGTTTCTCATTATACAACTGTAGTTAACTTGCCACTTTATGACTAGCGCTTGTTGGTTCACCCCATGGTATCGATACAGATGGTCCCTCGCATTGATGAGTAAGGATGACTACCAAGGTAATAAATAGCGCATAGCGGGTTGATAGCGGATTGGCGTCGAGGTAGCAGAATGCGGATAGCGGGCGATATTGCGGACGATAAGTTCCAATAGTAGCATCCGATAATCCCATATAATTTTAAGTACATATGTCATGAATAATGAGTATAAATAATTTTAAATGCATATATCATGAATAATTTTAAGTTCCACAACCGATGCGTGAGTATTTGAATTTGGAGTGTGAGTCATAGTGGGCTGGACTAATTAGGGTTATTTGCTTCTATGCTATTGCGGCCTGCTACACGCAATTGCGGCCGCAATATCAGCCCGCTATTCAGAATTGCGGCCGCAAAGTTCTATGATGCAAAGTTCAGAGCGCTACCTCATAGCGGTAGCGGCAATGGACCGCTACCGCTATTGCGGGTGCAATTGCGGCCTCTACCACCGCTATTTATTACCTTGATGACTACCAATGCCTGATCTTTACTGTGACATTCTCAAATCATAGCTTCTGGCAGACACATGAGAGTCCAATATGAGATAAGGGTATTCACGGTGCAGATGAGCGATTCTTCATTGCAAGAGATCTGGGTATTTAGAATAATAAATGCATAGCAACATGATAGCACCTACCACCAATTCACAATGTATATAGCTGTGATAAGAAAAATCAAATAATCACCTCGACCTCAATATAAATATAGTTATGGTCTCTAGTTCCACCTCTAGCTCAACAAAGTACCGAAAACAGCACTAGCAGAGTCAAAATTGGCGGCCAGAAGAAAGGGGATAGATGGATAAATAGTAGAATTACAAATAAAGGCAAGCATGGATGATATGTTGGGAATAAGAGGCCAAAGGAAAGTGGACACTAGAAAGACGATAGACTGCAGCACGCGTCCTCGCTACAATTTGAGTCCGACTCCAACCCCTAGCAAAATTTTCTGGTCAAAGCTTTGCTGGCATAGTGTGTTTCAGCATCGGTCATCATTGAAAGAGAACATTGGTGTCCACTTCAATTTGTTGACTGAATGCATAGGATTTTTCCATCCTCTGGATACGATGCAGATGCATTTTATCTTCCTCCGTGTTGGCAAATGTCAGCGTTCACATTGAATATACACTCAGACGGTGATACACTATTGGCTGGTGAGGAAAATAACCATGGTGATATGTCACTTAAATAATACAAAATATACGCAGTGTTTAACTTGGAAATTGGAATCTGTTATTCAGGCAAGTGGTTCAAGCTGACGTCTCAGTGGCCTGATTCGGTTTTTTACAATGACGCTCTAGTAGCTACATATGTCCGTTTCCTGACCACACCAATGTTACACAACTATGGATGTGCTACTTATTTTTCCGCCCAAAAAAAGCATCAAAATCATTAATGCAGTTCAATTAGGAGGAGAAAAAAATAAAGATTACTGACATATCATTTTTTTTTCTGGAAATTAGTCATGATAACCACATAATAACTATCCAAAGAGCACTACTCGCACAAACAAGCCAACTAGAGAACTACCTGCACAAACAAGCCATCTACCACCTATGTGGTATATTCACATTTCACGGTGCCAATGAACATTCTGTGCAAAATATGTATATATTTGGTGAGTAAATGGACATAGGTACAAAGAAATAAAACACCTGTCAGCAATTTCCATTGGGAACACCAATTATAATTATAACACAAGAAAAAGTAGCACTGCTGCTAGTAATATGACCACATATATAATGTGCTGGCCTCCTAGGTCGGACAACGTGTACCAAATGCTAGCACCACAGGAATATAGAGTAGAGGGAGAATAGAGGCATACAAAAGTTAAGAATAGGAGGTAAAAGGAAATTGCACGTCACTGAGGTTACCAGTGATGGAGGGAGGGGGCAACAGTCTGCCAGACATTCAAATCCAAGTTGTGCCCCTGGAAGGGACGGATATTAGAGTTACATGATTCCAAACTATCCTTTTTCAATGGCGATGAATCCTTGCCTCCTAGTTAGTTCAACTGATCTCTGCCAACAAGAAACCATGGTGAAAGCCACCAATCATCATGTACTGGTACTGACCGCTGCACTGCTGCAGCTGAGCTCCCTCTCTGTGACGTGCTCCAATCAAGAAATTTGAATGGGCTTGTCACCTTCCTTCCTCTTCTCTCTTCTGCTCTTGTTCAAAGCATTCCAACGATCCGCTATAGGTTGCTGAAGAATAATAGATCTCAGCAAGTATTGGAAAGGGCGTGAGAGAGAGAGAGAGAGAGGGATAAAGGGAAAGGCAGCTAGGGATATCTTCTCGGTGACAAGACGGCATGTGTGTCCCTCGACTGCAGATCTGCTCGCGCAATTGAGGGGGCAGCCGCATGGAGCATGAGGCGATTCTGATTGAGTCTTTGACTTCAGTGATGTCTGTCATGGGAGACGAGTTGTCCAGTCAAGGAGCTGTCCGTGAAGCAATTACAGCAAAGGAGCAGCATATCAATTTTTAATGGGCAACTAGTGTCCAGGAAAACTTTTTAGTGACCATGCTGAACCAAACGCAGGAACATAATAGCTTACCTTCTGTAATCTGTTTATTCTACAAAAATCAGGAACCAAATACTATCCTAGTACGTGCTTGGTGACGAGTATTCATTAACTAGTAATTAACTTGTCACTCCTATGACTAGGGCTTATTGATTCATCCCTTGGTATCGATGCAGAAGATCCTCGCTAGTAATGATCAGTTGGGATGACTAGCAAAGTAGCAATTCTCATCTTATCTGTGACACTCTGAGATCCCTTGCAGAGACAGACACGCTAGGCCAATATTAGATCAACTACTTTGTTGTGATATATTCATGGTGCTGAGGAGCAAACCTTCATTGCAAGATATGGGTATTTATTTAGACGAGTAAATGCATCGCAATGTAAAAGCACCTACCAGCAATTGACAATATACTATAGTAGCAAAAAAAGAAAAAGTAAGTAATCACCTCCAGCTCAATATATATATGGTAGGGCATGGTGGTCTCCTGTTCCACCTTTAGCTTGACAACCCAAGCACAGTACTGACCAAAAGAAAGAGGATAGATGGATATGAAGAGTAGAGTTGGAAAGAAAAGGCACATGCATGATGTGTTGGGACTTGGGAATGAAGGCCAAAGGAAAGTGGACAACTGAAGTGCACGTGCTGGCTTGGGTTTGTGTTTATCCACGTGTCCAACAGATGTGGCAATGTGGATCTTCAGTTGAATCCCTGTGACGCACAAGCAGAGTAGAACCAACAAGCTAGATAAATGATTACCAGGCTGCGTCTATCACCTCAAAATGATGCTGCTCGATCTAGTCTGGTGCTACATGTGATGTTGATACTTCGAACTGAAAATAGCTGTGCAGAGGAGCTTGCAGAAGTTGCTCCCTATATGAGGACAGTTTAGTACTTCTGTAAAAAACAATTTGAAGGTCACCAACGTGTGGCTGTTGTCACTCCCAGGACATTTTCTGTATGTTAAGCTACCACTTGAAATCTATTTGCCGAATGCTATTTTCTACTCTTTGGGCCTGTTGTATTAGCATTCGTTTGGCCAACCAGAAACACATAGCACAGGTTCACACACAGACCAAAAGATGAGACTCCTAAAGCCCTTGGGGCCTTGTTATATATATGCTCTACGAAGTGCCAGAAAACTTTTTTTCTGACCCAATGGCAAATTTTCATGGACATCATTCCACCAAGTTCCAAGTCCTTAAGTTGTCCCAATCGAGAAAACGTTCTGTGCGATCACTTTGTGATTCATGGATTACATACTTTATCCTGTGTACCTGATCAAGCTTTGTTTTGATCATATACGTAGTTATATAGCTTGAATATGATTTCCTAATGACTTAGGTTGAGAGTGCCAAGACCACTCGGTGCCAATGCAAATGTCCTTATTGTGAGATGCCTCAGGAAGACATCACTTATGACCAAATGAAGGGGATATTCGGTTGCTGAGTTTGTTGACGCATGAATCCTGAGAGACTAAGGAAGAAGAAGCAGAAGAAATAATGTTCGACGAGTGGTTCTCATGTCTTGTATCTTGGACGCCTTCGCATGTCTTACCTTGTCCCACATTAAAAGTCAGTACGTCATCATGAATTAACAGAGCTAGTTTATTAATCTGTTCCTCAAGACGTGGACGCCATACACATATGTCTACCAAAAGGATTCTAGTTATTTCCATCTTTGCCATTAAGCTATTATATGAAAATAATGAAAAAATAATGCATGTTCAGTGCTAGGTATACAAGATAGCAAATCTGCACGACACATGTTATCCTCCTCCCATGCTTTCAACAGTATTTAACATGCCACGTCTACGACAGTATGACTAGCACTTGTGTTGATTCCCTATGTCACAATAGAGATGGGCCCCATAATTATGAGTTATGATAACTAGCAATTCTTGACCTTAACTGTGACACTCCCAAATCATCTTTCCTGCTGACAGACACATGGTAATAGTCCAATGTTGTGCCGATGAGCAAACCTTCATTACATTGCAAGATATGCCTATCTAGACAATTTAATGCATAGCAATATAAAAAGAACATACCAACAATTGCCAATATATTAGCAGTGATAAGAAAAAGTAATTAATCACCTTCAGCTCAATATATATATGGTAGCAGCCTTTAGTTCTACCTCTAACTCAACAGAGGCCCCAAGCAACATTAGGATAGTAGTATTGCCCAAAAGATAGAGGATATATGGAAGTTGGAAAGGAAAGCTCATGCCTGGTCTGTGGGGAATGGGAGGCCAACGGAAAGTAGACACTAGATACATATTATCAGGGCCAACTGGAATCGGGTGTGATGTGGCTGCTTAGCCAAATCCCTGTGTCTCACCCCTCCCCTGTGGGAAACTGGAGGCTAGAACCAAACTGAATCAGTTATTACCTGGTTGCACGTTGCTTGATCAGTGAGTATGGCTTGCTGCAGTAAAATTAATAAGAAAAATGAGGGAAGCTGGCTCTTCATCCTTTCAATAAGTCATGTAAAGATTATTAACTAAAGCTATAATACTGTTGGACTCAAAATTATAGTATATGTAACAAAGCCTGCATTAGGAAATAAGCTACCTAGCTCTGCATCACGGTGTTAGGTACTTGTGTGTCATTGTCTCGTCATGCTTGCTTGCTTGGCCTTGTGAGTCGCTTCAATCGGACATGCAGGCTGCTAGACCTTGACACGGCAAATCAATGATTCGTGGTTCCTGAAGCTGAAGTGATCCACCACTGATCAGCCGAAGACGAAGTGTCCTATGCGGCGTGTTGTGGCACCTGCCTGCTGTTACTAGTAGGCCTAATGGGCTATATCTAATTGGACATCAAATAGACTCAACACTTAGGTTGCATTTAAGAGGGCTGGACTTGGTGTCTGCTTCAAATACTCCATGCTGGAAAACAATGTCAGGGTTCACATTGAATATACGGTCGGATTCATTGGAACCAACACAGCTCAGAGTCATTCTGAAGAACCTATTTCAGTTACAATGACCCCATGCATATGTATTGACGGGGTGGAGCACACTGGACACTGAGTGCCAGTCGTTCAATTACAAACTGTCCCAGTTCAAACCTAGAAGAACAGGTGGCTAACGATTGGCCGAAAATCTGGTTCTATCGTAAGGTTGACCTCGACAAGAATAGCAAGCACTTCTTGGCTACTGACATTTGACCTCAGGCAAGGTTGTTCACATTATCTGTCCTTTTCAGTAACGATAGGAATCATTTTCTTGTGGTTGTGAGGAAGTTGTGCAGGACACACAGTGCCCGGCCACAATCTTGTTGAGTTCTGCTGTGCTCGACCTCTTCTGGTTGCTAAGGGGTGAAAAGATACTAAGGTTCATGTTTTTCCTATAGGAGAGGTCTGAAAGAATTACTTCGAAAAGCACCAGGAGCACAGTCACTACTGCACTCGCCTAGTATGCCGAGTGCTAGGGGCACTCGGCAAAGCCCAAGATGCACTCGGCAAAGGCTTTGCCGAGTGTAACACTCGGCATAAGCCACTCACCAAAAAACTTGCTGGCAAAGCCGTCTTTGCCGAGTGCTATTTATCGGGCACTCGGCAAAGCCTTTGCCGTGTGCTATGAGGCCCTCGGTAAAAAAAAGGGATGTGACGGAGGAAAAACGATAACCGAGACTTTGCCGAGTGCCAAGACGGCAGGCACTCGGCAAACGTTTAGTTTTTTTTTAAAAAAAATGATGTTTGCCGTGTGCCTCATCTACACACTAAGCATATGTTTTAAAAAATATTTTTTAAAAATGGCGTTTGCAGTGTGCCCGCCGCCTGGCACTCGGCGTATTTTCTTTTTTTTTAAATCGTCTTTGCCGTGTGTCTAGTTTATCGGCACTCGGCAAACCCCAGTTTTTGCCGAGTGCCATGGTATGTGCAGTCGGCAAAGACGGGTGATCAGGTTCCCTAGTTTGATCACTTTGCCGAGTGCACATACCATGACACTTGGCAAAGCCTCAGAAATCAGCATTTTTTTGTTTTTGCATTCCAATCACAGTACATAAATCACATATGACAATACATATATCACATATTACAATTCACATACCACAATACATATATAGCATATATCACAGATCACAGTACATACATCAACCACAATCATTCACAAATCACCAAGTCTTTCACAAATGTTGTCTCCACAATACCAACAATGTATCACAGAAGTTTAACACAACCACAAGTGCATGACAAGCATAAGTTTAACACAAGGATAAGCTCAACACAAGCAAATCACCAATTACCCCACGGCGACTGCTGCGGTGGGTCATGAGGTCCATCGTTCGATGCTGCCGACTGATTCGGCACAAAGAATAAGCAAATCACACAAAGAATAAGCCAAATTGTATGACTCCAACAGATATAGAGAGCTTTGGCATTTCAAGCACAACTACAAGCTATCTATATTTGGCATGCCATGGCCTGGAATTCATGGCAACTTCAGCTATCTATATTTGGGTTCAACCACTACAAGCTCAAACTTGTAACGAGTTGGTACCACAGAGAATGCTTCCTTAACAATATTAATGCTCTTATGTTCACCCATAATTATAACAGCAACACAGTAACTAGCTAATGTACACTACAATTCTTTGGTCAAATCTTTAAGCAAGAATGACTTGCACGTGGCTGCTCCAGTGGCAAATTAAATGATATATTTAGAAAAACATGCTGGAGAGCTGCATATCTTTATGTTAAACAAAGTAAAAAGAAATGGTGCCTTACAGTAACCACTCTATGTCATGGGTACTTCAGTTCCTAGGAGCAATGCCCACTTAACATATTGGTAGAAAAATCAAATAACAACTTTTTAGGTAGCTAACTCGAGAAGAATGGCATTTGGAGAGATGTACTCACAGGAGTGCCGTCAGGAGGAGGAGAAGGGAATAGCAAAGGTGGCATAGGTTCACCCATCCTCGCGCTAAGATTTTGCATCCACTGAAACATCTGCTCAGACCTTCGCCGATCGGCCTCAATCGTCGCCTGCAACGCCTGACGTTGCCTCCTCTCTTCTTTGACCTCGGCCTACAACGTTTCACCCAAATGTTACAATGCAAAGCAAAGGTATGTAAAAATCAATGAACGACGAATAAAACAAAAATAACCTGCAATGCCTCCATCCGCTATTGTGCAGGGGCCGGCCACGGCGTATGGGCGGCCTTTGGCCCGTGTCACTTGCTCGGATCTGAGAGAGAGTGGGAGTAGTGGTCGTGTCGAGTACGCTGTCGCCAAGCTAGTACCGCCCAGGCTTCTTGCCTCCTCCCACCCTCATGACAAGGTCTCCTTCAAAATCCTGGGTGCTCGGATCGTACTCCGGCCCATGGACCGACCTTGTTGCCGATGTGTACTCCGGCCCATGGATCGTACTGCGGCTGTGGATGGAAGGATTGTTGTTTGCCGAGGGGGGGGGGTCCTCCGGGTTGAAGTCGTGTGGGCCAAAGCCCATGCCTTCACCTAGGAGCAAGGCTGGCCACCGTGTGACACCGACTGTGAAACAAACAACAAGATCATTAGAAGCTATACAAAAGCGAGCGTTAGAATAAATAAATAAAGTCGCATCCCATCTAGCCGCATACTGGTGGAGGGTAAGGTTCCCTTGATAGTGTGATGTACCTGTCATCATCATTCCTTGAATGTATACTACTACTGATGCTACTAGGACAGCAAAGCACAACAGAAAAGAGTAGTCTGAAACAACAAATAGTGACTACCAAGGAATTCCAGAGAGTCAAATACCAGGACATCAGTGTTCATCCGTACTTGGTGGTGCTTGTCGCCGGTGAGAAGGGGCTGAAGTAGTAGCGACGACCAGCCCAGTCGCCTGAGGGTGGGGGGTTGTGCGCTCACTGCCGCCTGCAGCCCAGCACCCGTGCCGCATACTGGCCACCAACGTCTAGGTGCCCTGCTACTGGCCGACGAGAGGGAGAGAGATGCGGACGGGAGGAGGAAATGGGACGGCAGGAGGCGAGGAGGTCGGGCTGCGGACGGCGACAGAGGCGCGGAGGGCAGGCTAATGATGGTAGTGGAGGCGCAGAGGACGGTCTGCGGACGGTGGGCTGTGGACGGTGGCTCTGGCGCGGAGGGCAGGATGTGGAGGGGGGTGGAGGCGCGGTGGGCGGGCCATGGACGGTGGGCCGCGGATGGCGGCGGAGGTGCCAATGGTGGTACTGCAGAGGGAGGGGCAGTGGTGGGTGCCCGGGCCACCGGCGGCTTGACGCGGGCTGCGGAGACAGGGGGCCATGGCGGCGCTCGCTCGCACTGTGGAGGCGGACGGCGATGGCGGCACTGTGGAGGCGGGGGGGGGGGGGGAGTTTGGACTGGATTGAGCGCGGTCGGGCGCGGTCTGGGCCTTTATTTTTACTATTTGCCGAGTGCCCACACGATCCGGCACTCGGCAAACATTTAAAAAAAACATAACTTTTTGTTTACCGAGTGCCGGACAAGGAGGCACTCGGCAAAGACATTGTTCTGAACAAAACAAAAAAAAATTCACTCTCTCTTTGCCGAGTGCTCGACAGCAGACACTCGACAAACATATTTTAAAAAAAATCATAACTTGGCACAAGTGAGGCACTTGGCAAATTGTTAAAAAAACTTTTTGTTTCTTTGCCTAGTGCCACAAGTGAGGCACTTGGCAAATTGTTTTACTATTTCATGTGTTCCCTTTCCTCTATTTCTTTGCGGCACATGTTTCTGTAATTTCATGGAAGGAACTTGCATAACACTTTGTTAAATGCACTCATAAATGTATATTTGATGCTTCTCTGCAAATTGGACTATTATTTCATGCGGTTATATAGCACAATTAAAATTCTATAATAATTGCGGTAAAAAATTAAAATTATCAAACAGATCCTGAAAATTACCAAAATTTCACATGAAACAATATTTTGTTCTCTATTGCATATACAAAAAAATTTGAAGTGAAACTCGAAATCGACATTCAAATTGCCTCCAGATTATACCAGATCCTACTCAACTCTTTGAATCTTCTCGGGAGATGCTCCGATTTGTAAGCAGCGTACGTGTCAACTTTGCCGAATCATTCTCAATTTTTTACCATAGCCTCCACAGATGATATCATGACATCTCGACGAATTTCATGATTTTCAAACTTCGTTTGCTTTTTATAGACTTTTCAGACGTTTCCGCCACACGTTTGTGGTCATGTTTCGTGAACACGATGTTCGAAATTTATGGTCTGGTCCTAGATACGGCATCAGATTAGACTCAATAACAATAATATCATTTTTTTCATTCACTTTTTTCTAATATTCAAAGCACTTGCAGTTCAAATCTGGAAAATTGCCGAAAATTCCTTTAACTGAAATAAAATAAGGAAATATAGTAAAAATACAGACAAATATACAAAACTTCAACATGGAGTAATAGGTATTGTATGTCAACAGTAGAAAAAGTTTGGGAGGAAAAAAGCAAAAAAAAAAGTTTGCCGAGTGCCACAAATGAACACTCGGCAAACAAAACTCTTTGTCGTTTGCTGGTTGAACGACACTCGGCAAAGAATAGGTTAGCTGAGTGCCTGCCGTTGACACTCGGCAAACATCTAACGGTGGTCCATGGTGTCACCTGGGACAAGAGCTTTGCCGAGTGTCGGCTGTTGGCACTCGGCAAACATTGCCCTTTGCCATGTGTTGTAGTCCCAGCACTCGGCATAGGCTTTCTTTGCCGTGTGTTCGTTGTTTGCCGAGTGTCCCTAACTTTTGGCACTTGGTAAACACGTTTTGTTGCCATGTGTACAACTTTGCCGAGTGTCTTTTGCTGGACACACGACAAACAAGTTGTTTGTCAAGTGCCCGAGAAATTGCACACGGCAAAGTCCCAGGCACTCGGCTTATTAGCTGTTTCCGGTAGTGAGTGTCTCTAGAGGAAATATTATAAGCTTCGTTGATCATGCTTGAAGATGTAGTTCACAGTATAACATGATTTTGAGATAATTATGTGAAGTGTTATGAAAATCCAATTGCTAAATCCTGTTCTACTATGTAACCAGTACTACCAAATTGACAGGACACTGCAGAAAATGCTGATGGACTCATGGAGGCCACCATTGTCACTCGTAATTCCACAAATAGCTGTAGTTAGACATCCTGGCTCCAAGCATCAAAACATTATTTTTAATATCTGAGAGGGGCGAAACGGTCAAAAACGCCCCCAAATGGAGTCCTAGAATCCTATGTTCGTTGCACAAAAATAAGTTAGGTGTAGTCCAGTACATGTTCGTCATAAGTATTTTTATACATAGCAGTATCTTTGTGGTACCCATAGGTGCAATGTAGTCATGGTTGTGGAGTTATAAAATACTAGTAAAATGCACGTGTGTTGCAATGGAGTTGTTATCAGTTTATAACTTATGTCTAACTCGCCTTTCACACTTGGTGATGGTGGCCTCGATCTCGTCATACGGTAGATGGGGTCACGGGGGCAATGACAGTGCATTTGGCTGTGGAGGAGGTGGAGGCACATAGAAGGTGCGACCGAGGTAAACTGGACGTAGATCCCATTTGGTGGCTGCAACAGAGCTAGGGCCCCCCTCACCTGGCATGGCTAGGGTCAGGGGACTTGTCCGCTGCCATTTTCGATCGAATATTGCAAGAAGGAGATAGGTAAGGCACCGATTTTTCGGAGATCGAGCGCAAAGACTGCGGGAGCGGAGGCCAATGGGTGCACATAGTTGTTAGGAAGGGACCAGCAAAGCCCTCGATTTAACGGTTTGTTTAGTTCACTTGATCGAACCGCTGGTATAGTATGGTTAATAGAGTCAAAATTTCATACTTAACACAAACCAACTACATGGTGTAGTGGAAAGGGATGAGTTTCCTAACCTATAGGTTGAGTTTGATTCCTCTCTGTATGTTTTTCCTTCTATTCTATTTCCTCCAATTTGTCTTTCATGTGCACAACCTCCTCACTATTCTATTTCCTCCAATTTTATCCTTCATGCGCACAATCTACACAGGCCAGACTTGAAGTCTGAGGAGGGGCGTGTGAATCACGGTCATCGTAGTGAGGTGTGCCACCGAGAGCCAGCCGTGCATGGGCGGCACGAGCCATGTGGGTGACGCCCTGCTCCAAAGTGTGGGCGGCATGAGCCATGTCGGTGAAGCCCCACCCCAGACCTCCTGCTCCATGCATGTGTCATAGGGTAGTTGCGGTCACCGCCGGGAAGTCGCGCACAGGCTGTGGGAGTTGTGCGCGGGTGAAACGACGGCGCAAGCGGGGAGAAGGCGAGCGCATGGGGAAGAAATGAACGGAAATTGCCCTTTGGGGGCTTGGCCTAGGGGCAGCCCCCAGGAATTGGTGCCGGAGGCAGGATTTGGGTGCTCGAGTAGGGGCCCTGCTAAAGCTGTGTTTTTGGCCTAGGCACCCATATTTAGCTATGGGCTCAAGTAGGGACCCTACTGGAGACTGACGACCAAGAGGTGAGCAAGTGGTTAGGCTATTGGGAAGAAGGGTCGGGCTAGGTTTGATGAAAATTATTACGTGGAGAGAAATTTGACCTTTTTAATATTACAGCAAATGTGCTAGTGTGTTGCAACGGATTTATGGAAAACAATGACGAAAATGGTACATATCTATTTATGTTTATTATTTTTTATATAAAATTTAAAATTTATATTTATCTATGATCACCATGATATAAGTAAATGTTACCAATATATATACTGAATTAAAATACAATCTTAGTATATTTTTCTGTGAAGACAAAAA
The DNA here is from genome assembly GCA_038087645.1 of Saccharum hybrid cultivar R570. Taxonomy (NCBI): domain Eukaryota; kingdom Viridiplantae; phylum Streptophyta; class Magnoliopsida; order Poales; family Poaceae; genus Saccharum; species Saccharum hybrid cultivar. The sequence goes on from JAQSUU010000733.1 coordinate 4,263,302, forward strand.
TGTTTATTCATCATAGATATATATCATAACACATAACTTCAATTTTAAATATTATCCAATTGTTTGGTTAGTTAGAGCATCGATTGATCTAATTTTAATAAAAATAATACATCAACAAATTAGCAATGGAAAAAGTTGATTGCAGTGATTATTTGTTTCATATATTTATGAGGAAAATATATAGGACACGGCAAAATGGAAAAAAGGAAAAAAAAAGGGCAAGTTATGAAACAAGACCGCGTGTAGAAGCATAAGGAAAAACAAAATCTACAGAAAAAAGGTCAGACACGGTGTGCTAAAGGGAAAAAGTAACAATTGCATTGGAAAAATAGAAATAGTCTTGGACTAAGTGATGGTAATGGACTCCAAATTCCAGACGTGGAGGGAAAAATCTAAAAAAGGAATAGCGTAGGAGGGAAATATTTATTTGGCCGCTTATGAGTCCACATCACATACATGACCCAATATGTTTGGGAATCAGACTCCATATCACCCTAGACAAAGAGCTATTCTAACACATATGAGCACGGGTTATTATATATATAAGTCTAGAAGAAGAAAACTCTCCATTGTTGGTAGTTAGCGGGAGGTGGACGAAAAAAATGGATGAACAAAAAAATGGCAGGAAATTTTGTCTCTTTTTTATCAGGTATAGATATAGATAATGGACCAAGCCAGCTATGCTCAACATGATATGAGCAAACTATGAAGTCAATTAGCTAAGTTAGAGAATTCCTAATAATAAATCATTCTATGAACAATTTTCACTTTAATTGATAATACAATAGAATGAATTATTTCCTGCACTGGTACTTTAAACAACATGATGGCCCATTGTTTATATATATATATATAGAGTGTGTTCCCATTCCCAGAACAGTGAGCTCCCGACGTTTCAAACATCCAGCCAAGTGTGGACTAGAGGAAGAGGGAAGGATCCAATGGGCTGGAACAGTCTGACATGGTATGAGTGGGATTAGGAGGCAAACAGGAAATAGAGAACACTAGCGCTTCTAGTCCTTCTACGTCGCTTAATTACCTCAATGAATCATAGATTTGAAAAGAAAGGTGCCTGGATGGTGTGTTGGGAATGGGAGACCCAAGGAAAATGGACACTACATGATGAAAATGATCGAGATAATCCTGCTCGTAGGCCGTTGGTGTTTGTTTGTCTTGGTCAACTGGAGCTTATGCACGGAATCCTTTGGTGAGTGTGCTGAGCATTGCTTGAACAAGGAGTCAATAACGTGTGGTATGCATGTAGTACCTCCAGTTGTAACCATTTTTGAAACATTCAAAATATCAGAGAAAATAAAGGAGCTCTGTCCTGCGAGAAAAAAACACATATTCTGTTCTCATTCCTCTACCAGTTTTTTCATTGTATGTGTTTGCAAGAGCTCCATGCCTGGATGTTTTCTTGAACATTTTCAATCTAGTGGGTGGAGCCAACCAGTCCAGTATACGTAATTACGTACTGCACTGTAGTAAAATGTGAACACACACATATACTGCAATTAACTCAATTTTTATTTTCATTTTTTGGTGCAACTACATCTAATAATGTCTCACATGTTCAGTCCTAAGACCATAAACTAGCAAAGTGGCAGAATAGTATACATACCCATATCCCACAAATGCTACCGTCTTCTTGTTGTCATGTTTAAAACAAAAAACAAATAGTTTTGGTGTGCTGTCGATAGATTCTAGGACATGTTTGTTCCATTGTTGTTCAATATTACTGAATGCAACTTGCTACTCTTATGACTAGCATTTGTTGATTGGTCCCTTTGTATTGACACAGATGGTCATCTGAATCCCCTATATTGATGCGAAGGGATGACTAGCTAGCATTGATCTGAACAGTGACGCTCTCAAATCAATACTCCAATATGGGATCAACTACCAAGTGACAGAAATATTCATGGTACTGATGAGCAAACATGCATTGCAGGATATGTCTATTTATACAAGTAAATGCTTAGCAAAGGAAAAACACTGATTAGCAATTCCCAATAGTGGTGATAACAAAGGATAGAAGGTGACAGAAAATTATCTATTAACAATTCCCAATAGTGGTGATAGAAAATCACCTCAAGCTCAATGTGTACTGTAACTCTGTAAGTAGTGGCCTCAGTTCCACATCTAGCTCCACAAATAAAGTGCCCAAACCACACTAGCAGAGTCTACACTAACAGATAGAGGATATATGGATGAGAACGGAGGGGTTGTTTAGTTGGTAAAAAAGTTTGGGTTTGGCTACTGTAGCACTTTTCGTTTTATTTGGCAATTTATGTCCAATCATGGACTAATTAGGCTCAAAAGATTTGTCTCGTGATTTACAACTAAACTGCGTAATTAGTTTTTTCTTTCATCTACATTTAGTACTCCATGCATGTGCCGCAAGATTTGATGTGACAGGTACTGTAGCACTTTTTGGGTTCACTTTTTGTGAACTAAACAGGCTCGGAGTTGCAAAGAAATGTGCACGCATGTTGTGTTTGGAATGGGAGGCCAACGGAAAGCAGGCACCAGATACCCAGTGTTGGGGCCGACCGAAGTGCATGTCTATAATGCCCTTGGCATGTCTATAACGCCCTAATCACAAAAAAAGAATGTCTATAACACACCCAAGCAGAGTAGGCATCCATGGCCTAAACTAGCTCAGGTCCGAAGAGAGGGGCACTGTCCTAATTTATATTAAAAATTTATTAGCTCTTTTGTGTGATAACTATTTACTGTGACGTTTTTTAAGAGGCTGACTCTAGAAACCGATTTCCAAAGTGGCCTCTTTAGAGTACCATCACTGTAAATATCCCAGTTTCCTGAGGCAGTTTCTTAAGCGGCCTCTAGATACAAGCACAGTGGTTCCATGCAGCGTAGGTACAGTTTTGTTGTGTATACATGGTTTTTGCATTAGGTGCATTAGGCTGGAGCTATGGGGTAGGCATGTAGATGTTCGACCATGCGAGGAAGGAGGGAAGACACAAAGGAGCTAGGCCATCGGGTTTGAGTGTGCAAGTAAGGATGAGTAAGCCTGAGAAGAGAACTAAATACAATCCACTTTCTAGTAGTCGTCTTAAGGTGTTATATTTAGTGACAGTGGTCATCCATATGCATGGTATATATTTTGGCACGGACAAGCAACAACAATAAACCTACAAGTAAAGTCCAATTAGCACAAAAAACAAAGAAAAACTACAGCAGTGATACAATATGTATACACAACCACTTATAGACTATATATAGTGGTATACATATATACCTGGCCTACCTCAATAAAGTGTCACTACACCAGCCCCGGGTATAAAAAAAACAGAGAGACGAGATGACTGGCAGAACTAGGAATGAGAAAAACATGTGTGCATTGTGTTCGGAATAGGAGGCGAAAGGGAAGTAGACATCACGTGGCGATCTAATCCATCGCCCAAGGGAAGCAGCTTCTCGTTGAGTCATTCTGCTCCAGCAATGTGTCAGCAATTGTGGGTTGGCAGACGAAGAGCTCAATGCCCCACGAATCCCAAGGCAATTATTGCATAGTTAGGGTCACTAGACAAGGGCTACAGGGTGCTTGGTCTATTGATAAGAAATTGTCTCATGTGTTCCCATGAGCGTGTGGATAAAATGACTTCTCCAATAAGGGACACTACATATCCATCGACGGGGAATTGATAAGGATGGCATTTGGCCTAATCGAGAAACATGTTTCAAGAGCCAAGAAATCATGTTCGATGAATATATTTCCAATATGCATGGTTTAGTGGTAGCAATATGATATAAATTTAACCTTAATTGTTTTGTTCTTCTTAATAACCACACATAACTTTACCATCAATCCCACAACATAATTAGGGTTTGAGTGTATAAATTTTGTCCCAAAATATATTTATGTTCATGACCTAGAACTGACAGTGATAAGTTGTAATAAAAATTAAAATATGTGTTTTTTAGGATGCAGACTCATGACCACAATGTTCACATTCCCTCGAGTGCTCATACCAGGTAGGCTACGCAACACATATTACTATATAGCTGATGTTATTCATTTAACTACATAGTTTCAAATCTTATATTATATATTTGACACTCCAAACGACCTCAAATAAAAAACTCATTAACTGTAAAGTTGTATATCTTGTCAAGTATAACAACTTTTATGTTGACTTTGTCTCCATTCGACATTATTAATCATTTTAAATTTGATCCAAGAGATGATATTGAATATTTGGACTTCTAAACCATCCCAATTTGAAGGTTTTCAACTATAAAGTTGTAGATGTCTTTAAGCTCTACAAATTTGATAAAAAGTTTATCTTGATCCGATCACATATTAATGTTTTATGCAAAACAGCCTATCACTAGTGATTGAAGTCATGAACCAGTAATTATAGTCTATCTATCACTACCGTTTGAAGCCACAAACCTGCAGTGATTACCTTTTCTGGCATAGTGAATGAGTTTCGATTTGGTACTTTTTTGTGCTAAAAAAAGACTCCATATTTTTTAATTTGTACTATGCAAGACTTTTCCAATTTTGACAAATTTTTTAACAAAATATATTAACAACTGCAAAACTAAATGTATGCACTGCCAAGACATATTTAATAAATTAATATTATGTCCTAGATTTTGTGGCAATTTTCTATAAATTTGGTCAAAAGAGATAAGTTTGACTTAGGAAAATCGATGTTAGGAGCCCTCCGCCGGTGGGATCCATGATGAGCAACGCGGCGGTGGCGGGCTTCACGGCGGCGGTTCCTCCTAGATCCAGCGTCTAGCGCCGGATGCTAACTGTCCAGCAAGGATGCTGTCACCGACCAGCAGCTCTGGAGGACCGTGGATGGGCTTGGCGGGCTTATCCATGGGTATTCCTATGTTTGTTTTTTAATTGATTTACCGAGGCGGGCATCCAACCGCCTCAGAAAATACCCCATTTACCGTGACCTTTGTGCCGAGACGGTTGTGATGCCTGCCTCGGTTAATCGTTTTCGCCCGCCTCGGTAAAAATTGCTATAGTAGTGGATACCAATTGTCACTGTAGTTATTACTGGGACCGAGGGAGTAGCCGGCTGGAGGGCGCCGAGTTGCTGGGGTGGCTGACGGTCGGCTATAGGGGCGGGCGGCCAGCTGGTGGTGCTGGACAGCGTGCTGAGGGCGGCCGAAGGGCAGCCGTGGCTGCGGGGTGACCGGCGTGTGCTGGCCGAGGAGCGCAGCAGCTGGGCTGCTATGGCAGCGGCGGCGGATGTGTGGAAGGGAGAAGAGGGAGAGGCAATAGAGAGAAGGGAAAGGAGAGAAGATATAAGGGTTAAACCCTAAGCTTGCTTGCCTTCTCATTGATAGTTCTCATTACATATATAAGGGGGTTTACAATTACTAATGGGCTTGGCCTAAAAGCCTTGCTAACTATCTAGATTGAATCTATAACAGCTGGGCTTATGCTCATCCCTAATATATTAGCCTACTGCCTTATTCCTCCTAGTGTATGTCTTGCCGACCATGACAATATGACTACAACATTACTGTACAACCTGCTCAGTATTTTTAAGGCCCTATAGCAGGAAGAATTGTTTCAGCATTGTCAAGTAAACTGCAAGCAAGCATCTGTGTGTGCACAAATCTTTTCGAGCCCAACAATGCCTTACCCCCGGTGGATCTATAACTTCAACATCTAATAGAACTATTCTCTTTCTTTTCCAAGAAAAAGTAGGTACACTATTCTTTTCCAAAACATATACACAGTTCTCAACCTTTTCTAAGGTTCTGTTATATTGGACGACAATATCACAAAAAAACAGCTTGTTGTCCCTATTTAATACACAAAATCATGCCACAATTTGGTAATCAATTTGGAAACGTGTGAGTTGGCTAAATATTTGCAAGAAAATAAACTACAGCTAGTGGGTGGGACATTTGCAAGAAAATAAACCACAATTCCAGGTGGGTAGGACATTTGAATGAAAACAAACTGCATCGCATCTATGAATCTACGTACCTGAAACACACAGCTAAGTAGTACAACAGATCGATACAAACATACATGGTGTCTGCAAACCCTTTTAGCTGTGCCATCAGAACATGCAGGTAGCAGTTTGATTCATCATTATGTGATACGAATCAGCATCAATACACGGAATCTACAATTCATCAATACAGCTTTGGAAACTAAGGAATAATATATGTTTTCAGGGAGAGTCGTGGAAGGATTTGAGGATTTTGCTTTTGAGAATTGCAGCAATGCTGCATACCTGGGATATCCTGTGTCCTCAAGTAAAGAAACTGGAATTCTCTAGTAGATTGGAGAAGCTGAAAAATCTGGCCTCCAGGCTGCCAAGACTAACTGGATGAGCCAGGTGAAGGATGGCTGGGATGTTTTCATGTTTGACAAAGCTCATAACTGGAGTGATCGCTCTTTGCCTGATGAGGTGAAGAAGTTATCTGGTGACGCCAAGGTTGATACGGCAGAGAATGGAATGACCTGGGTTAGTCTGCTCGACCTGGGGGAAGAGAACTGAGCAACTTCAACCTTGCAAGATCCTGATGGTGTACCTTCTGGTTCGCCGTTTTTTTTTTGGACGGTGGCTTTTCCTTTCAGTAGTAGCTGTAGTAGTTTTCGTAGACGAGTTCTGGGTTTATTTCTGTAAGAGGTTCTAGTTGTGCATTGAGGTGTTTTGGGCAAGATCGTCATAAAACTGTTTTGACAGGTGTGATCCACCTGAATGCTGCAAAACTGAATGTTATGGTCTTTGCTAATGCAAAGACAGGGGCGGAGCCCTCAATTTCGATAAAAAATTCATCAATACATACTTCTGAATAAAGGTCCTGGGATTTGACCGAAATAGTCCAAAGTTTGGCGAAATTCGTACATTTCGGTGAGGTCCGAAACGAATTTTACACTTCACATTCCGAAATTTCACCGAATTGAGTCCGAAATTCATCCGAATTTTCCTGAAATTCGTCCAATTCGGTTGGGACTGAATTTTTTTTCCAAAACTAATCCCAAGACTCACTAGTTCGCAACACAGGCTGCCCATAGTACACAGCATGGAAACCAAACTCTGAAGCGGTGGTGAGTACGTGCAAGTGCAAGTGGTACAGATCAGCATCAAGACACAGAATCTGATTGGTTACACCGTAGTTCGTCAATAAGGGCTGTGGATCAACATTGCAACACAGAATTTTGAAGTACGCCATAGAAACCAAGCAATCGGGACTAGAGGCAGACACACAAATTGTATAGAATCGGCATCAAAATGCAGAATCGGTTCCGTGACACCACAATTCACCAATATGGGTTGCAGATCGACATCACAACATGGAATTCCTATAGTACGCAAACAATCTAAACCTGAAGGGACTATGCGCACACATCAAGTATGCAATCTATATCCCAAGAACAACCGTGTAGTGATTATAGGGCAGACAAAATTCGAACTCACTATAGGGTGCTGGGCGGGCCAATGATAGTGACCTGCCACTCGAAGACATCGCTGTCATCTACAAGCCCCTGGAGAAGCCATCCATGGGGTTCTTGTTCCGACCAAATAGTTGGATCTAGCTCACGGCCTCGCACCAGCCCGGAGAGGTCGAGGTTGTGGTGGATAGATCGATGAGCTGCGGCGCATGGGAGTCCAGAACTGGGAGTGGAGTCTGTGGAGATTGTGTGGGACTGGAGGAGATCAGGGCTAGTGAAGGAGATTGTGCGGGATTGGGAGAGGAAATCACGCGCTGATTGATGGAGGAAATTGGGACCAGGAGAGGAAATTGGGATTGCTAGGTACGAGCGAGTGGGTAAATTTTTTCGGTGAGAAAAAGCGGAGAGGAGAAGAGCGATCAATAGGGGAACACATCTATTTTGGTTATTTGTATCGCCCTCGGTGGGTTCTTGATAACTTGATTTACCCGAAAATCAACAAAATCCGTTAGTTGAAAAATATAAAATGCATCTAAAGTGGAGAGTTCTATTGGCCAGTTTTAGCGGTTTTTTCATTCGAATTTAATAGGCTACGACATAGACGTTTTTGAATGACATGAAAACATCTTTATGAAGGGAAAAAAAGAAGCGAGTTTCATATCTCTTGGCACGATTACCAGCTTTACATGAGTTATGAAACTAAATGTCTATGAAACTATACAACAAAACTATGCATTGAGGATGGATGTTTCATTCATGTTTCATTTCAGTCTATGTGATGTGGCAGTCTTCAAAACGACACCATGAAACTTTCCATTGAGAAATATCTTATTTAACGTTTACGGAACATGCATGACTGCATTAACTACACTTTACAGCAGCAGTCAGGATAAAGACAGTAGGCACCATCTTTCTTGTGGCCCAGCGTTGCGCAGTGAGCAACGCACGCATCATTTCTGCAGGGTTGTGCACCCTGCCACCTGGAGCATTCCACCCTGCTTGGCCCTCCAGGGCAGCCTATGCAAACATGAGATGCAACACAGTAGAATAAGTCAGACAAGACTATTTGGTCACACTAACTTATCTTAATTTGAGAACAAAGAATAACGTAGAGTAAGAAAAATTATTGGTGCGTACAGCCTCCAGCTTGGCAAGATGGGAAAGTAGGCATGGTGCCAAGAACCAAGAACAAAGCAGCAGCCAAGTACACAATCCTAGTACATATCTTGATTGGCGATGCCATGAAGACGAGAATATTGCTACTGTTTTGTTTCTCTGAGGACTAGCTATGAGAGGATTATTACTTATGGATGTATCGCATATACAAAGGCACAACCAACTTCAAGTGCATATATTTGTACTATCTGAAGGTATGCTCTTTTAATATTTTATGTTTGTTGTTATATCTTGGGGATGGAGATATGGATATCTTCTATCATGTGCAAAAAAAAAAATAATATATATGTACACTATAAAAATACATATCTTCTTGCAGTTAGAGATATGGATAGAGATATGTAGACTATAAAAATATATATCTTCTAGCGGTTAGAGATATGGATAGAGATATGTAGACTATAAAAATACATGTCTTCTAGCGGTTAGAGATATGGATAGAGATATGCAGACTATAAAAAATACATATCTTAGTATATCCAATGAAGCGGCGGTGCCTAGCCATATAACCCAACTGCCAATGCGACTAACTGATGCACAAGGCTTCCGAGTCGCTCGATTGATAAATCATATTCCCTGTAATTAATTTGGCGCTTATTACAAGTGCTGTTCACTACTTGTAACATTTAACGCAAGTGCTATTTCTACTTTAAGCAATATATACATATATGGTAGTTCCTCCATTCAAAATTGTAAGATATTTTAATATTTCTACATGCAAAATTTTTTTATATTTCTACGTACAAAGTTTTTGTTATATACAAGTATACACTATGTCTACATACATTTTAAAGACAACATATCTAGAGAATCCAAAACGCTAAACAGTATATACCCTAAATAATTTCCCATTTTTTGTTAAATAGAAAACACTAAATAAATACATATTTATATATTTTTAAAAAAAATAAGATTTCTTTATGTAACTCTAATTATAGAGAAGTGAATAAAATGTGATTTTACACTTTTTAGAGTTTATTCATATATTTTATTTTTGCATTCAAGTCTTCACATTATGCATATAGAGTGACAAAAGGCGTGACACGTTTTGGCTGGTCTGGATTTGGCACAATTAGGATACTAGATTGTGATCCCATGACATTAAATGTTGGAGTAGGTTCGACACAACAAGGAAATGAGCATGCCATGCCATATAGGGCCTACTAGACTGATCCAACATATCATGCCAGCCTATCAGTTCATCACAAGAAACCGCTTCATCAACTCAAAATTCGAAGAGATATTCACAAATCTCATACATTGATAGATATGCCAATTCACATAACATAGATCGATAATCAATCACAATTCACATTCACATACATATTACATACTAGTACATCTTCACAATCCATCTGAACAAATTACATATTACATATTCCAATTCCATGCCACAATCTCATGGATACTTCACAATGCATCATAGGGACACATAGGACATGGAAAAGGTCTCATTGTGTCAAGTAGGAGATGGTGAAGCCGATAGAGCAAGAGAGCGATCAAAGGCAGAGGTGAAATGAATCAGGATTTCTTCAAAACTTGAAATTCTTACTCTCTTGCCCCTATGTGATAGTCCTAGTATAACACAGCTATCACGGGCATCCAATTTTCAGTAGTCATACAACAAAAGAGTACTTAAATAAGAATATTACACTAGTTTAGATGCAAAGTCCTTTAGGCTAACATCAAACAAAACACTGATATTCTAGTCATAGCAGCGAAGCTTGGTGAATCTCCAATCCATGGGCATCCTTGAGGGTAGACCACAAACCAACTACTAAACACCAACTGCAAGTCAACAAATCAGCACACCACCAGATGTGTGCAGGCCATGGTCAACAACGATGAGCTTTGGAGGAAAATAGAAAATTAAGGGATCTAGTGATCCAAATAGTTTGTCTGTAGTTTGCATCCTTAGCGCATGCAGAATAGCATAAAAAATACATATTATAGTAAATCTTCTCTAATCCCAAACCATAATCTCATTCTCACCATCCACTCATCATCACATCTCACCACTCATCATTGTTGGCAGTCCTTAACTCAAATATTTTTCCAGCCAAATTGCATTAAAATGACAACATTTCATGTTACATCACAGCAAAATATTATTTTATCTAACAAGTTCCACGAGTTTTGGTGCTCTCACTTGTTTTGCAGGACATAAACACAAGTGTATGAAAAATTTCACGGAAAGGCGCTTTACGACGCTGATTTGCGCAAAGAAATAATAGAGAAGCCCATCAACTTAAATTTATCTGGGCAAAATACCCACCAAGTAGCAGCCCAGAAACCATCACCAACCCACCACATGAAGGTGGTAGTGAGAGGGCCAGGTCAGGGGTCAGCCGACCCTAGGGGGCGGCCGACCCCCAACTAGCACCTCTCTACCGCCTGCTCGAAGGGCGGTGGCATGAAGGCATGCAGAAGGTGGTGAAGCATGTACTTTGCGCCAAATATAGTTGCACACACCGCCTTACTTGCTGTATAAATAGAGGGGCAACCCACCTCTCAATACACACCTCTACACTTGAGCATTCCTTCATATTCTTTGTAGTAGTGTCCCTCTAGGTGCTCCCACCTAGTTGTAAAGGAAATAGGGAGAAAGGAGAGGAAGGGAGCAGAGGAGGAGCCGAGTCCGTCGGATCCTCCTCAACTTTGTACCTCTACAGAGCCAACTCAATTCTTGAGTAATATCTAGGTTATACTTTGGTAATTCCAAGCTTTCTATTTAACTAAATTCAGTTCTTGCTTTACCTTACGTACGGGATCTCCGCTTGACCGAGTGCTCTAGTCTAAGGATCTGGACTAGAGTAGTAATCGCTAGTATAGACGTGGTGTCTAGGCTATAGTTTATATGAGTTTGCACCCAAACCCACCAATAGTTGTGGTAGCCCTAGAGGTGACAGCTTTGACCAGGCCTTTGTATTCCACCATGTTTGGTTTGGTGTTTTCGTAGAGCTTTTGGCGGCTTGACCCTGATCACCCCTTCCAAGTCTTTTCGAGGATCGGAAAGGAACTGTTGCTCCAAAGTAAGTTTAGTAAGCCTGAACCTTTGTTATCTAGTTTGTCTTGTAAGAACCTTAGAAAACCGTCATCTACCTACAAAAACGTTTGTCCTAGGATGACCTTGATCCTTCCTAGTACACTTCACATTCCCCATGGAAATCAATACCTTGGAATACTCCCAGGTGAAAGCTACAGCGGTATCCATGCGCTTGCGAATTTATTGGTTTGCATTAAAAAACCAACAAGCTTTTCTGGCGCTGTTGCTGGGGAACGGTGGCTATTCTAGAATCGTACCAAGTTTGTCCATGTATCCTTTTTTTTCTTTTACCCCATCATATGCACCTTACATCCACTATCCCTACCACATAGATTCACCTCCTATTTATAAATTCTCCGCTCCAAAGAGTGAATTGTTGGAGCCTCCTCTATCATCACATCCCATTCTTACAGACGGCTATGAGCTTTGCCCTGCTTTCATAGCCATGGTTCGGGAGCAATCCTTCTCTAGGCGAGAAGATAAAAATCCTTATATCCACCTTCAGGAATTTGAGCAATTGTGTTCTTACCTAATTTTTTCTGGCATGACACAAGAAACCATTAAATGGAAATTGCTTTTGTTCTCCCATTTGGGGAGAGCAAAAAAATGGTATGCTCATGCCGTAGGAGGTGTTCATGGAAATTGGGATGAACTTCAAGACAAATTTTGTCTTGCTTTCTTCCCTCTTTCTCAAATTGCCGCCCTTCGAATAGAACTTCTTACCTTTCAACAAAAGGAGAAGGAGACTATAGGAGCACCTTAGACTAGATTCTTGAGCCTTATCAATACCGGACCAAACCTTTCCTTGCCCGACCATGTCCTTCTTTACCACTTCCATCTTGGTCTTAGCAAGGAAGCTGCTATCCTACCTGACCTATCTTCAGGAGGCTCGTTCACACACAACTCCATTAGTTGAACACCCCTTACACTGACATTTATGATGAGTTTCTTGATGAAACAATTGAGTCAGGCCTTGGCCAACAAGAGGAGGCATATGCAGCCGAATCCAAAATTCCTTGAAATCCTTCATATGATCTGGTTGCCAAAGAACCTCCCATTTAGGGAACATATCACACTTCTAGGGATGATGAACCCCATCCTTTTACATGTCGCATTGAATTCGACGATGACCTTTTCCTTGATGATGATCTTGGGAACACCTTAGAGCCTCCTAATTCAACATCATCTTATGCCTTGAATTCCTATATGAGACATCAGGAACACTCCAAAGGTGGAATATTAAGCAAACTCTTAGAGGGAGAATCAATTCATATAGAAGCCATTTCAATCCTCTCCCCCTCTATGCCCACATTTAATGCCCCATCCAAATATGTTCCTGATCTCAGGGGTGAGCTTATGTCAATCTCCATAGCAACCATGACCTATCCAAATCTTGTGAGGTATCTGCATGGTCATGCGAAAGAAAGTGCTCCCCCTCTCCCTGAAATGGAAGATTGTATCAATGAGCATGAAAGTTATTTCCTAACCAACCCATCAACTCCATGCTTATATGAATTTTTTTCCAAATCGGTCTGTATCTATGGTATCACCCACAAAATCTACAACCCTTTCTTGCCCCCTGTCCATAAAATCTTGGAAAATGTTGTTTTAGATGCGTTTGACTATCCTAAATTTTGCTAATTTCATGGTGTTGCCCGCATCCATTAATTGATTAACCGAGGCGGGCAAAGCAACCGCCTCCATTGGTCACCATTAACGGTGACCTTTGATTGGAAGCGATTGCAATGCCCGCCTCCATTAATAAAAAATGTCCGCCTCCATTAAGTTTTATGTTATAGTGAATCGCCTCTCCTCATCTGCATTTTGCATGCTTAGGAGATCGTATACACTACTACAGGAAACTTTTGCGAGGTGGGCAAAAATGATTTACCGAGGCGGGCTTCGCAACTGCCTCAGTGGAAAGGTCACGGTTAATGTGACCTTTTCCGAGGTGGTTGGATGCCTGCCTCAATAAATCAAAATAAAAAAGCAAAAGCCCATAGCCCAACCGGGCCTGGACCTAGGCCACCATCGCAGGGGGAGCAGGCCCCGCCCAATGCGTCGCCACAGTCCGGTGTGCCAGTCGTTGACGCTCACCGGCGCCCGGGGGTGTCAAATCCACAGCCTCCTAGACCTACGCGAGGGAGATCTGCCGGTGGAGCGCCACCGCCTCGGGGGTACGAGCTCGGCACTGCCTCTAGATTCTCCGGTGGAGCGCCACCGCCACCAGATCCACCGCCTCCAGATCCACCGATGGAGCGCCGCCGCCACCATCTGCCAGGGTGTAGGTGACCTCACGATCTGCCACGGAGGGCGACACCCAGCCCCTGATCCACGCCGCCACACCCTCCATCTTCGCTGCCCCACCCTCGATCTGAGACGCCAGCCCTTGATTTGTGCCACCCCGTGTGCCGCCACTGGTGGAGGACCTTGGGGGAGCAGCGCGCCGCCACCAGGGAAGGAGACAGCGTCGCCGGGTCGCCGCGCCGCTAGGAGTGCCGCCTGCTCCTCGATCCAAATGGGGTGCGTCGCCAGCTCCTCGATCCAGATGGCTACGCTACCTTGGTGAGGGAGAGGGAGAGTGGGGGATGGGAGAGATGAGGGGTCGCGGTTGAGGGAGGGGCCGCGGGCATTAGGCGTCGAGAAGGGAGGGGCGTCATGCGTCGGGCTGGGAAGCAGCGACTGAGGGCTGAGGGAGTGAGTGGGCTGGGAGTTAGGTTAGGGTTTTCACTATGTATATATACTAGACACTGGTATTGGGTTGTGAAATGGTAGCGGGCTAGGCCAGATTTTAGGAGGCGGTCCTTATAAAATAACCGCCTCGGTTAATGATTTACTGAGGCAGTTGCGTTATAATGCCCGCCTCAGTTAATGGGCATTAACCGAGGCGGTTATATTACATTGCCAACCTTGGTTAATAGATTTTAGGAGGTAGTTATTTTTAACCATCTCAATTAATAAAAAATGACCGCCTTGGTTTATCCAGGCATTAACCGAGGCGGTTTAAAATGCTGCCCACCTCCGAGCCCAAAATCAAAATGTTGCGCAAAACAAATCATGTAGTAGTGATAGCAACCATTCGGATATGTCGTTGGCTTTGTGCCACCTGCTTGGGTGTGCTGTACGATCAGGTTTTTCAAGTGCACACAGCGCGACTACTGCATCATCTTCTTCCCGGTGTTCTTGTACATGTTGTGACACTTATGCATCGTTTACTTCCTAGTGGACGTTCTCCGGACTTCACTATGAACATCAACCTGCATCGACTGTTGTCCGTGACTTTAGAGTAACACACTATGTCAACTAGTGCACATGGATACTAAATTTTTCATAATCCGTATTATAACTTTGATCAGTATGTTTGTCATAGTCTATATTATTGCGAATAATTGTAGTTGACAGTTGCACATATATGGTCACCAACTACTATTGTTTTTGTAGATTAAATTAAACATGAAAATTCATAAATTTCTAACAAAAACTTCAATAAAAATAAAGATGGACACAGAATGCCATGATGGAAAATTTTGAGTTGCAATTGAATCTTGTGTATGGAGAAATAAAAAATAAAAATCAGCATATGAGTAGTGCTGGATGCAACTGTTTCCAAGAGTGAATGCATAACAACAACATGAATCTCCTCCCATTAATACAGCTTTAAACTCATTAAAAAACGAGTTCCCCAGTGGCTGGCGCAACATGAATAACTCTTATACAGTAGTTTGTGTGAAACATTAAATTATTTCAGCTGAAAAAGTCATGAACATAAAAGTTATCGAACTCATTAAGATCTATAACTTTTATTTTGCTTATTTATTCATTCGACAAAGTTGTAGTAACATTATTCACAAATCTTACATATCTCTCATATAGTTTCATAAATTATAAGAGGGATTTGTAACATTTGTGAACAATGTTACTACCACTGTGTCGGATGAACAAATGAGCAAAATAAAAGTTGCATATCTCGAAATGTTATAGAACTTTGTAGTTGACAACTTTTTCATTTGAATTCATTTTGTCAAGGAAAATTATGTTTGAATTTCTCAAATTTGAAATTTGAATCTTCAAATGACCTTGGATGGACAAACAACCAAAATAAAAGTTGTAGATCTCAATAAGTTATACAACTTTATAGTCGACAAATTTTTGATTTTAAATCATCTTGTCAAAGAAAACTACATTTGAATGTTTCAAATTTAAATTTTTCAAACAACCTCAAATGGAGAAACTACCAAAATGAAAGTTGTACATCTCGAAAGTTATGAAACTTTGTGGTCAACAAAATTTTGATTTGAAATGATCTTTTCAAGGAAAACTACGTTTGAATTTCTCAAAATTGAAATTCAAATTTTATAAACGACCTTGCATGGAGAAACTACTAAGATAAAAGTTGTAGATCTCGAAAAGTTATGAAACTTTGTCGTTGACAACTTTTTTATTTTAATTCGTTTAGGGCCTCAAACAATCAATTTAAACTCGGTTTAGGATAATTTCACGTGAAGCGCGCAATTTTCGCGTGAAAAATGCCATGACTTGTGATTTCTGAACGGTTGGGCTGCCCCAGATTAAAAAAAAATCCTATTTTTTTGTCCAAAATTGCGATTTTTGAAAAATGGTTTGTAGAGGCAGTTGGATATAGAGCCAGCCCTACAAATTTAGAACCGTCTCTACAAAAACCATTTGTAGGGGCGGCTGGCCAACTGCCTCTACAAATCTGTGTTTTGTAGACACGGTGTGGTAGGGGAGGCTGGCCAAACCGCACCTTACAAACGTCCATGAGCTGCCCCTACTAATCTTGTCTGTAGTAGTGTATGCACTAATGCACCCACAAATCAAGTACACGTACACCCCCTCTAATTTACTCTAGCCGCCCAATTGCCTCTCTCATCTGCCTCGCACCTGTTATAGGAGCAAATGTAAAGTTGCAGCTGGACTATGTATCTATAATAGCCAAAGTTGCAGTAATAGACTATGTATCAAAGTTGTACCAAAGTTGCAGTTGTGATACTAGTATTCAATCATGCTACAAATATATACAGCGGGCTTGATGGGTTCTGCAAGAGGCCCCAGTTTGCACATGAAGAGTGAATGCATACTTCCATTGTCACTTACACAACATACACAACCGTGTATATATAGCATTTCATGATTTGCAAATACACAACTGAATGCAAAGCTAGCACCACAACACAGGGTAGTATGCAGAAGAGAGGTGCCTCAAGTTCAAAAGAATCCCTCCACCATTATTATGCCTTAGGAACAGGAAGCAACAGGGAAATGCCAACATGGCGCGGTCATGCCTATAGTGTAGGGGTGGAACCACTACTAGAATCAGCCGCTTTGCCGAGTGTTCAGGGCACTCGGCAAAGGCTTTGCCGAGTGCCACACTCGGCAAAGAGCACACGACAAAAAAGCTATCGGTAAAGCGGCCTTTGCCGAGTGTCTTTTATCGGGCGCTCGGCAAAGGCTTTGCCGAGTGCCCGACACTCGGCAAAGGCCGAACCGAAAAATTCTAAAAAAAATAGGAAAAAAATTTTAAAATGTTTTTTAATTAGAGGAGGGACTCCACCGGCCAGTCATATGGCAACTGCTACCAAGTGACCAGCCAAAGTAATTTTTTGAAACTTTGCGCCCAGCAAGAATCGAACCTGCGACCTCTCACACACACGCGAGCTCCTCTACCACTACACCTCTCTTTCATTTGTGTCTATATTCCATTCCGGTTCCCCAAATATTATACCAAATCAAGCGTAAATTGATTGTTTGAGGCCCTAAACGAATTCAAATTAAAAAGTTGTCAACTACAAAGTTTCATAACTTTTTGAGATCTATAATTTTCATTTAGGAAGTTTCTCCATCCGAGGTCGTTTGAAAAATTCGAATTTTAAAATTTTGAATTTCAAACGTAGTTTTGCATGACAAGATGATTTCAAATTAAAAAAGTTGTCAACTACAAAGTTTCATAACTTTTCGAGATCTACAATTTTCATTTAGGAAGTTTCTCCATCCGAGGTCGTTTGAAAAATTCGAATTTTAAAATTTTAAATTTCAAATGTAGTTTTGCATGACAAGATGATTTCAAATTAAAAAGTTGTCAACTACAAAGTTTTCTGGTTGTTTTTCCATCCGAGGTCTTTTAAAAAATTCAAATTTTAAATTTTTGAAATTCGGATGCAGTTTTGCATGACAACATGATTTCAAATTAAAAAGTTGTCAACTACAATGTTTCATAACTTTTCGAGATCTACAATTTTCATTTAGGAAGTTTTTCCATCTGAGATCGTGGTTCTAACATTATTCACAAATCTTATATATCTCTCTTGTAGTTTTATAAAACTATATGAGAGACGTGTAGATTTTGTGAACAACGTTACTATCGCTTTGTCGAATGAAGAAATGACCAAAATAAACTTTATAGATCTTAAGAAGTTATGAAACTTTGTAGTTAAAAACTTTTTAATTTGAATTCATTTAGGGCTTCAAAATGTGCTTTGAAAAACTTCTTTGCCGAGTGGCAAAAAAAACACTCGGCAAAGACCTTCTTTGCCGAGTCTTTTTTTTTGGCACTCGGCAAAGCAGCTTCTTTTGCCGAGTGTTTTTTTGGCACTCAGCAAAGAATATGTTTGCCGAGTGTTTTTTTTGGCACTCGGCAAAGCAGCTTCTTTGCCGAGTGTTTTTTTTTTGCCGAGTGTTTTTTATTTAGCACTCGGCAAAGAGCTTCTTTGCCGAGTGCCCGAAAAAAAACACTCGGCAAACCACATGGCACTCGGCAAAGAACCGGATTCCCGTAGTGAACGATGGTTCTCTTGTGTCCACTGAATAGCAGTATGGAGAGAAGGTCAGGCAGCCACGTGCACGCTAATGCATACGGTTCATTCGGAGTTCAGAAACTTCAGGTGCTGGCATGCCCTGTACGTACGTGACCATCGGTATGTATGCCATTGTGTGATTCTCCGGCCACAAGGCAAAAACTGAAGACCAGCATTGACTCTGGAAGCTTCTTTTTTTCGAGAAGTCGACAGGGGGAGAGAGAATCCCCCACCTCATTTCATTGATGACGCGGCCCTTGAAGCCAAATATTACAAATACATGGTTCACATCCCATTTCTTATATATTGGTTTACATTGCGTTAACTAAAGCAGAACACCAAACGTCAGCGAATACTCGTTCCTTCTTTGGCAAGCGGGCTTTCCATAAGTTAGCCTCTGATTTGCATGCCATCAGCGCCCCTTGTAATGTCAACCGATTATTCCTGAAGATGATGTTGTTCCTCCTTTTCCAGATATGCCAACAAGGCCTGACTGCCTTGCGGATCCGTCCCTTAGTGAGCAATTGAATGAATCATGTCACGTATATATACATTTATACATTAAAATAATACTTTTTTGCAGGACGTATCGTTCATAGTCGTGTATTGGCAAGCTTCCTGCTAGAACTCCGAACTAGGAGAATGCTAAACCACATACGTTACTGGTGTCTAACACTAACAAGATAAATATTTTATTTCACGAGACTTTGATGATCAGACAACAAATCACATCATGCTCTTGCATTGTGCGCGAGGATCAGACGGTGGACCACATGAGTATGTGAAAATAATTTATAATGTTTCAATTCCATCTTGCTGGCCCAAAATTACTAAAAAATGACAAAAATGTCATCGAACATGTGTCATGGTCAAGCAATCCAAGGAGGCTCACAATGTTTTGTATGTTTAAGACAAGTTGTACAATGAGCATATTATCGGTTCGGATGGCTTGACTGCAAGCATGTTTCAACGCTTCGTGTGGTCACTATACTTTTTTCATTGGACAATCACAACACCGGTCCGTAGTTACTAAAATGATGAGTCCAGAAAACAATGTTTTACCAACTGGACAAAATTTGTCGTCAATGAAATATTAAGATTGTTATAGAGCTACATTGATGTGCCATGCTACTTGTACCACAGATTGTATTATTAACCTGTACATGGCTATATATACATATGAAAGGCAACATCCAAAACGGGTGTGTAGCGTTCCCCATATCATTGTCCACATTTATTTTCCATGGTATCATGAGTCCAGGACTATGTCCCCTTGCCCCCGGACACCAAACACTAGCTGTGTAGTCCGATCTAGTGCCGTTTCACAACTGGCACCACGGCTCCATTGCAGATAATATCCTCTGCTTGCCATCACGCTCTGTCCACCCACCTGAACAAAGTTAAGATGAAAATTGTTTATAAAACTGTATACATAGCCAATTTTCATTCGAATAGGCTACAATACATCACTGTATCAACTAAATCTAAGCCTAAAATGAATATAAAAATCATCCAGATTGCTATAGCCCCTATAAATAAAACAAAATGTTAGTTGATAATTCGATAAATACTAATAGTGAGAACGGATGAATCATGTCTTCTGTGGACATCAGGTTATATATTCGAATTTTATATTTTAAAACCATAGGAATTAGCAAAGTTGAACTCTAATTAAACTGTCCAGAGCTAATGTACAGAAAAGGTTAAAAGCTATTTTATCTTGTTGGACTATACAAATCTGAAAAACTATGAATATATATTTCATGCTGGACTGCTCTATTGCTAGAAATAACTTGAGTGGGCTCATTGGACTCCATGTACTTATAATCAGGTACCAGCTCTCATTGTTTTAAACAAATTACCACCATCAGGTATTCAGCCAACACAACCAGAATTTTAGAGTTCTTCTGGTGAGGTGGGCTTCTCCTAGTGTTTTATTATTCAAAATTTTGTATAAATTTTCCCTACTAAATGTCTTCTAGTGAGATTCCCATGTGCTATGACTAGTGATAGTATTTTATTACTACTTAAAAACACTAGGAGAAGTCCACCATTTTGGTAGTGCAACTACCTCTGTTCTAAATACAGGTTCGTAGCCAGTAGAGAAAACGTTTCACAACACTCGCACTTCATGGATATGAAGCTGCAGTAATTGTAGTATTTTGCTCCCTAACCCAACCAGCAATTAAATGATGCAACAGAAGAAATAAAGCTATATAATTACTTTGAGGATATAAAGCTTGACAAAACTTGTACTTTTAGGATATAAATGATCCCACCAAACAAGAGGTAGTGGTATGGCGCATCAATGGTGTGTTGGGTCCTGGAAATGGGAGGCCGAACGAAGGTGAACACTAGATAGGAGTTCTTCTGTCAGACTCATATCAAAGGAATATAGTGGTATGGCTCCTCAGCTAAAGGAATGTCAGTGGCTTGGACAAAGTGGAGGAGGATAAAATTGGCCATGGGGGAGTCACCACCTCTGCCCTTGCCGCTGCCATCTTCGATGGCAGGAGCTCCGTCGAGAGGGAGGACGACAGAGAGGCAAGCATCACTACTAGAAACTTGAATAGCCCTGTGGGTCACAAATTTTCCTGTGCGTATTTTTGGTACACACAGAAAAATTAGTAATTAACGTGTTGGTATTGGTACCTGACTTTTGGTATTCGGATGGGCAGGTGTGGTTGCCTGCACCCCACTGCCCTAAGCATGTTGAGAGAACAGAGCCCCATGGAGAGTGAGATGAGGAAATTGTGGGAAGAGAGATTGAAGGAGTACGAAGGAAACCCTTGTGCTGGGCAGCGTTGGTCCAGCTGGCCTTGAGGCTTATTTGTTTAGGTACCCTGCTTTTTTAGTGGTCCCCCTATAAAACATGATCTATTTTCATAGTGGCCATGGGCCTCTTTGTGAATACATTCACAAAAATCTGTTGTTTTGGACTGTCTCTATAAATGTACTAGTCACATCTGAAGTTCACTTGATATTTTCGGAGGAAGAAATAATAATTTAATACCTTTTGTAAATAAATAGGACAATCTCCTAAAATGAATTTTGTTATAGTTTTAGATCTTGTAAGGGTTGTCTTTTCTGATGCTACATATTTGTAGGTGGGCAAGTGGCCAGCCTATTAACTATTACGTTACTTATTAATTGCATGTTAATCTATTTTTCAAATCAACCAAGGTATTAGTCTATTCAACGTGCTGATGACCTGATCTTTGGGGTCAAAGTAAGCCTGCAGTTTCCAACTGCAATATTGATTAAAACGAACGGGGAGAAAGGCAAGTACTGGCACTACACAACCTGGCTGCCTATATATATTACTATACATAGTGCTTTCTATTCCGCAAGCAACTTTACAAAACGCAACCTCTAGTTAGCAGAAGAGAGGATGTTCAAAGGAGTAGGAAAGATTGGTGCGTCTGTACATGTTCTAGGAACTGGAGGCAAAAGGGAAACACATATTAGGTATTCTGTATCATGGCGGGAGGTGGAAAAAGCAGAGGGATCAATTTGTCCCATTTCATGGGCTCAGTGCCAAGTTGTTTCTTTGCACGGAAATCAGCGATGACCTGCTTTTCGATTTGGTTTCCAGCAGTAGAAACAATACAGCGCATTATCTCATCATGAGCCGGGCGCGACGATGGCTCTTCTCAATTATATTGGGCCCAGAGCTTCTCACATAGCACATTATATCTGTTATGTTTAATCAGCCAACCACGAAGCTCATAAAACAAGTACTAGTACGAGCCAGGCTACATTATTCATCATGTGGGCCCAATAAGCCGTAAACAAAATGAAATGAACATGAGCATGCACCTGGATATTCTTCATGCGGCCAAGTAACAATTGTTACCAACAAAAGTGTATTAAAATCATGTGCTGTGTGTGTTCTACACATATATGAGCATTAAAAAAGATATCTCAAACAAATTGCATAAAGAGGAAGAAAAAATTTGCTATGACACATATTTATGTAAAATTATATTAAAAATTTACAAATTGACTTCGACTCCGGATAAATATGTTGATCACCGCTAGATATTTGTTCCTGATTCAAAGGTAGAAGTTATAGTTTCACAGCAATATTGCTCCGATTCTGCTAGAAAATGTGTCAACATTATATTGGGGTAAAAATTTTGCAGCTAAAAAAACTCTAGCTAGCTGTGTTTGCCCTTCTAAGTTTTTCCATAAAAAATTTTTTAGATGCGGCGAGGTTACACTCGTCTCAAGCTACGAGGAGCTTCTTCAGCGAGGGAGTGTGGCTACCTTGTCGATGAGTGACTTCTTAGCAACAATAATGAAAATACATACTGGCAGTACCCACCAGCAGTAACCAATATGATCGAGTGACTAAGGGGGTGTTTGGTTTGCCCTGTTAAAGTTTAACAGGTACTGTAACACTTTCGTCTTATTTGGCAATTAGAGTCCAATCATATACTAATTAGGCTTAATAGATTCGCCTCGTAAATTACTCTTAATCTGTGCCGACATGCATGTAATTAGTCTATATTTAGTACTCTATGCATGTACCGCAACATTCAATGTGATGTGTGTTAAAAAAAATAGAGGCAACCAAACGGGCCTAAATGTCACTTCAATTTCAGCTTGCAGCACACATATATAATTTCAGCTTGCACCCAACACAGATTATGAGACTAGTGGAAGGAAAACAGGACGATGACTAGCAAGCAGAGTTTGGAGAAACCAGGCCGGCCAGCCCATCTGGCCATCTATAGACACGTGGGTCAGGACAGCACTGAAGCAATGAAATAGAGTGGAAACATACTTGTATTTTGCATGTTCCTAAAAAAATAGAAGACGTTTGGCTGGTTTATATTTCGTCAAGAAATTGCACAAAACTCACCATACATCTTGTCTGTCCATTATTTTTTCTTAATTAAATACCCCCTCTCAGTCCATTCAGAAAACTGATAACAGACCTTATGTGGAAGATATGGTTATTTCGAAGAGTGAATGCATGGCAACAATTAAAACAAAACATACTCATAAAAAATTCCATCATTAATGCTGATTATTAAAAAACAAGTAAGAAAAGGGTTCCATGGTCTCTGGACCATATAAGCCACTACTTGCGCTTTGTATTTTTTAGTGCTATATATGGTGCATTATATTACACAAATAACTCAATAGAATGCAAGCGCTGTAACTGCATTGTGTAGTATAGGTATAGGCTAGCACATGAGGGAGTATGGTGTTCAAAAGAGTTGGGAATAGGAGGCAAATGGGAATGACATGTCAGATGAAAGAGAGATTGCAGGGAGGCATCTGCTGCGGAAGGCTCTATGAATATGGTCCATGCTACGACCATAAGAATTCAGAAAATACATATAATAAAAGAAACAGAGTACAAACAACAACGCTACGCGAGTGCGCAAGCTTGCGGAAGCGCACTCACATCCATGCAGCAAACCTCTTGTTCTGATGTTCAAGCAAACCTCATGGGATTAGAAATCAACTCTCTCTTTTGATCATCAATCTCATGACAATGATCGCTGCCCTTTTGTAAATCGATCGATCTATGATCCCCACTAGCTAAGCTAACGGCCGAGCCCGTTTTCGAAGTTGAAGTTGCTGCACGCACCCATCCTCTTATCGAACATTTTTCAAAGGCGGCAAAAAGCTTTTGCCAGATTTTTATTAGACAATAGAAAAACAAAAACAGAGTACAGAACAAAAACCTTACAGACCCCAACTCAACTCTACTTGACCACAACCTGAAAACGAAGGGAAGGAAAAGGATAGAGAAGCCACAAAAAACAGAGGCAAAGAAAGACCGAAAACAAAAAGAAACTACTGGTGGAATTCAACATCTGATCGCGAGGCCCACTGGAACTGATCTAACTCCTCTTTGCAAAGAAAGGCCACCTCACGCGGCTGTAGACTTTTGTTTTGAAATGTTCTTCTATTTCTCTCCTTCCAAATGTTCCACCAGAAGTAGATAATCAGTCCATCAAATTTTCTTTTGTTGGGTTTATTTATCTTTGCGCGACATCTTCGCCAGTAGTTGTGAATGGATCCATTGGCACCAACTGTATCGATAATTGAGAGTCCAAACTAGGATCTCAAGATGAACCAAACTTGTTTTGAGAATGTGCAGTCTTTGCACAAATGCGTTGGAGTTTCCGGCTCATTTCCACAAAGTTTGCATACAGGATCATTTGGCCAATTCCTTTTCATCAGGTTGTTTGCCATGAGTATCTTCTTGTGAAGCAAGGTCCATGCAAAAAACCTGCACTTAGGTGCAGCTTTGGCTTTCCAGATTGGTGTGATCCTCAATTTACAGAAAGTTCCTTTGAATTGGATGTGGTATGCACTTTGAGCTGTATACTCACCATCTGCTGTCCAGCGCCAACGTTGTCTTCCCCTGTGGCGTCAAGGTGAATCTGTTGTACTGCCTCCCAGACCAGGACATACTCTTGTATTTCAATCTCGGTCGATAATGGCATGATATGTGATATCCATTTGTTCTCATGCATCGCCTTCTGGACTGAGATTTTTTTCCTCTTGGCCTTTTTGAATAAGGTAGGGGCAATACTCATCAGTGTCCTACCATTTGCCCAGGAAGATAACCAAAATAGGGCTGTCTTGCCATCACCTATTTAAACCACCGTCGATGCAGCGAAGAGTTCTCTATCTGTGGTGTCACACGGGAGATCCAAACCATTCCATGCCCTTTCTTTATGGCACCACTGGAACCACAGCCAACGAAGGCGTAAAGCACGTGCGAATCGTTCCAGGTCTAAAATCCCTAATCCACCTTTGTTCCTCGAGCGACATGATGTTGGCCAATTTACAAGTGAGTGTCCTCCTTAAACCTTGTCTGGTGTCTCTCCCCTCCAGAGGAAGCTTCTCCTCATTCGATCGATTCTTCTTATCAACCATTTTAGTTCCGGGAAGACCGTCATATGGTAGATATGCTGAGAAGAGAGTACTGTTTTGACTAGTGTTTCTCTCCTGGCTGACAATAGGAATCTCCCCTTCAAACCTGGTAGTCTTGCCCCAATCTTATCTAGCAACGGTTGGACATCAATCTTTCTCAACTTTTGCACATGTAAGGGGAGTCCTAGATACTTGCCATGGAAGTTGCAAATCTTTCCGGGGAAGTTTTGGAGCAGCTGTGAACTGTATTGTTGTCTAATTTGACAGGATAGATTTCCGTTTTGGAAATATTTATTTTAAGCCCTGAGCATTTTCCAAAGAAGTGTAAGATCCGGTGTAAATTGTCTATCTCTCGGTTATTGGGGAGGCGAAAATAGCAGCGTCGTCTGCATATAGAGAACATTGAAGATTTGCAGCTCTTGGCAGTACCAGGTTCAAGATGCCCCTTCTGGCTGCAACTTCAATGATGCGTTGTAGCGGATCAATGGCCAAGATGAATAGGAGTGGGGAGAGCGGGTCCCCCTGTCTGAGGCCCCATTCATGCTTAATTTCTTTGGTCGGCTGTCCATTTATAAGGACCTTGGATTTTGCTGTCCCCAGGAGAGCCGCTATCCAATCTCACCATTTTGTATTGAAACCCAGGTTTGCAAGAACCTCTAACAAAAAAACTCCAGCCAATGGAGTCAAACGCCTTGGATATGTCCAACTTTATGAAGAGCGCCGGTTGCTTTTTCTTATGGAGCAGCTGTATCACCCGTTGTGCATAGAGGAAGTTGTCATGGATACATCGCTTCTTTATGAAGGCATTCTGGGCATTGGAAACCAGATCATTAATATGGGGTGCAAGTCTGTTCGCGAGAATTTTCGTGATGATCTTTGCCATGCTATTAATTAGACTAATAGGCCTATAATCGCCTAGTGCAGCAGTTTACTGAGTTTTGGGCAAAAGGACAATGTTTGGCGTGTTGATCATGTGTAACTTTGAGGTCTGATTGTTGAAAAAACTCATAAGCTCTTGAATCAAATCCTCCTTAATTACCGACCAACATTTCTTAAAGAAGTATCCTATAAACCCATGCGGCTCCGGCGCTTTTTCTGATGGCATGTCTTTGATTAGTGCTTCAATTTCCTGAGGGGTGAAAGGTGCGTCAAGGTCTTGTAGATCATGGTGTTCGTAGCCGAGTTCATTCCAATTTATTGCCCTGGTCCTAATGTTTGAGGTACCAATCAGATTGGAGAAATGATTGTGTGCCAAAACTAATTTACTTTTTTGTGAAATGGCAGTCCTGGACTCTCCAATTAGTGTGGCGATGAACGATTTCTTTTTTCTCCGGTTTGCATGTAAGTGGAAAAAACGTGTGTTGCTGTCCCCTTTCCGCATCCATGTCAACCTTGAGTGTTGTCTGGCACGAGATTTTTGTACTGCCGCCATCCCGAGAGATTTGTTTTTCAGGTATTTCTTGAACTCCAATTCGTCAGCTGTAAGGGCCCTTTCCTCCTGTGCCCGTTCCAGATTGGCTAATGTTAGTGTTAAGATCGCCCAGCTTAACTGCCAGCCACCCATGGATTTGCGTCTCCAGTTTTTGGGAGCCTTGTCGGTGCGTAACATTTTGACGTGGAGCCAGAAATGGTGTCTTGGGTGGTAACAGGTCTACTTCGTGCTTCCTTTACTGTGTCCAGGAAGCCCGGCCTATGAATCCAATGGGACTCAAATCTGAAGCCTCTATAAAAGTCAAGATCGATGTCGCCCTGGAGGAATAGTGCGCTATGGTCTGATCCCAACGACGCCAAAGCATGGAGGTCGGTTCTTGGGAACAGTTCTAGCCAATCCGCAGATACAAAAAGATGATCTATTCTTGTCATTGTTGGTGTTTGATGGTCATTACACCAGGTGTATCTTTTCCCCCTTAATTCTATCCTAGCGAGATGTAGATTGTCTACTGTCGCCTTGAATCTGTTAATCAAAGGCAGATTCAGACGTGCATTGTTCTTTTCTTGTGCGTTCAAAATGAGGTTAAAATCCCCTAGCACCAGCCAGGCAGGAAGCATCTGTGTTTGTAGATTGGTGAGTTCCTGAAGGAATTGGATTTTGTCCGCATCACTCTGCGGGCCGTAAACTCCAGTTATGGTCCAAGTTTTGTTTTCTGCCAGCATTGTTACTTTTGCTGAGATTGTATCCTGAGTAAGATGAGGGTGGCTTAAAGTGAAGAAACGTTCGGCAGCCGCAATTAGAATACCCCCGCTCGCTCCCATGGAGGGCAGGAAGAGCACATTATTTGCCATCTCGATTCCAACTGTATCAACTAGTAGATTTCGTGTCCAGCTGCTGATCTTTGTTTCTTGGAAGCAGACAATAGTGGCCCCAGTAGCGATAATTTGGTTCCTGACAGAAGCTCTCTTTGCACCGTCATTCAAACCTCTTACATTCCACCAAAGGAGATTACAGTTCTTGGCTGACATTAATAACGAGGTTCTACTACATAATCATGCTGGGTGACCGCCGAAAGCAACAGAGCTAGCAGGCAAGTCTCCAAAGTCCAGTTCTTACAGTCATCCTGGAGGGGGGGATCCGAAGGAAACAATGCCAGCAGGACCCAGAACCACCTCCATGTCCAGGGCAACTCAATGTTCTGCCGAAGGCACACAGGCCAGCAGGCACCCGACCAACGCAGAAGGCTCACAGGCCAGCAGGCTCGCATCCAACACCGCCGAAGGCTCCAAGGCCAGCAGGCGAACAGACAATCGCACACATGTTCAAACAGGTTCCCAATCACTACATGCCTAAGATACAATGGGCGCCTGGCCCAAATTCCCTTATCTGAGGGAAATAACATTGACTGGAGTCTCCTGAGATGTGACACCTAGACCGCCCAACCTGGGGTCTCGCCGTCAGTCCTCGGGGCACCGTTCTTCTCCTGGACCTTGGCACCATGCTCGATGAGGACTTGGATGGCCTCCATCGTCTTCTTCTCCACCGGCCTTGCGACGTGCTGCATATAGAAATCGGCATCAGCAGTATTATTATTAGCATCCGAGGCAGCATCAGCAGTATTATTATTGGCATCCGAGGCAGTGCCCGCAAGGTCTCCTAATTTCCTAACCAACAGTTCCTGTGCAATCTCAATTGTTCCCTTTCCAGCGTTTGCACGCGCCTTTTGCGCCAATCTAGTACTCTGATGTTTGTTCATGCTTTGTGGAGTGTGTGCCTCTTGAACTATGGTCTGTTGTGGTCTGGGAGCTAGCAAAGGTTGAGGGAGGGGTCTAGTGATAGAGTTAAGGAAGATGTCAATGGGTTCCTGGGATTGCCCTACTGTGTTGTCATTTTCAATTTCATCAGCTACTGACTGATGATGTTCAATGGGTTGATTTGGTATGTTGGTCGGCATTGTTAGGGGTGGAGGTGGAGCAGGATTATAGTTCATCCCCTCTGACGTAGGAGGGGGACTATCCTTATGATGGGTTGGGTGTTGTGTGCTTGTACTGGGTTCCTGTGTGCCCCTACCGGATTCATACAGTTCACAGTGGAGGGGGGAGCTCACTAGGAGATCCTGAAGATGCCCAAACGCCTCCTCCAGTTGCTTGCCCACCTCGATTTCCTTGTCAGTCACCATCTCTGGCTGCATCCTACCTGCCTCGAGTGACACTAGCTCTGTGGATACAGGGAGGAAAGAGGAGTTAAGCCCACTGTCCATTAACCACTCACTAATTGGGTTGGGAGCAGCACATTGGTTTGACTCACTTGGGATGATAGAGTTGATGTCCACAGCAGCGACGTCAGCCTGCGTTCCTCCGGTCACCACATCCATTGCCGCAGTGGTGGCAGTGTTGTGTATGCCTCCTCCCTTCCCCTTGTTGTTGATCAGGTTTTCAGCCACTGTGCATTGGGGGTTCAGCATGGTACCATCAGTTAGAGCAGTATCAACATGAATACATTGGTTCTGGGAGAAAGAAGTACCCTTGATGAACATGATGCTGTCGTCAGGGATGGGCTTCCTGGGGGCCTTCAGCTCGGTTGCGATTGGGTCTGAAAAGGAGACCCTCTTGACTTTCTTCCCCTTCTTGTTCTCCTTGATCTTCCATACCTTGGTCGTCCCCCCTTCCTGCCTGCCCCTGCGTGGAGGGGATTCTCCTTTGCCGTGCCAACGGTTGGAGCTGATGCAGTCTTCAGCCCCACCCCTGCAGCGAGGGCTCCTCGCCCAAGCGGAGAGGCTCCGGTGGCGGCGGTTGCCGTGGCGACGTCCTCCCTCATAGTCATCGTCGTCTCTGCGCGGCCTGATGTCGCGTCCCGGTCCTGCCCCCGCCTGTCGTGGCCGCGCTCTCCCTTCGTGTCTAGCATCCCGTAGTCCCAGTCAAAAACCCTCCGAGCCTTGCGGTTTTCCGGACCAGCCAGCCTCCCTGGATCCTGCAGAAACGTGAGATCTTCCACTACCTCCAGGTGGTTGTGAAGCACGTACACTTGGCTGCACTTGACGTCGACTGGGTTGTCGCGGTGGGGGTGGCCCCTATCTAGTTCGGTGACCATGAGCACAACTTTCGTGGGAATGCAGTGTTCTCCTTAAGCTGTTGCTACTTTTGTCATCTGATGGTCGTTGCTGCCCTGCTTCTGTCCATGATCGTGTATTACATTACTAGTTTCATGCAGTGGTACATATCAAAATTAGAAGAAAAAATTATCCACAGGTTGCAATAGGAAGCAGATTAGAGCCCATTCCTGAAATGCCGACATATAATTGCTCAGGTTGGAGCACTCTCTAGAACAATTTTTGAATACCTCTGTAAATTCGTGGTGATAATGAGCTCATATTGGCTGCATGATATGACCATTGCCCAGAGTGAATGCGTGGCTAAAAAAAGGTACACTGCCTGCAGTTTCCGATGGGAATGAAAAGCAAGTTCCACCGCCACTAGCTCTACACGACCTGATCGTCTATATATACTACTACATAGTGCTATCCAGGCGGGCCGGCTGGGCCGGGCGGCCCATCTGGCCATCTATGGACACGTGGGTCAGGACAGCACTGAAGCAATGAAATAGAGTGGAAACATATTTGTATTTTGCATGTTCCTAAAAAAAATAGAAGGCGTTTGGCTGGTTTATATTTCATAAAGAAATTGCACAAAACTCACCATACATCTTGTCTGCCCATTATTTTTTCTGAATTAAATACCCCCTGAGTCCATTCAGAAAACTAATAACGGACCTTATGTGGAAGATATGGTTGTTTGGAAGAGTAAATGCATGGCAATAATTAAAACAAAATATACTCATAAAAATTTCCATCATTAATGCTGGTTATTAAAAAACAAGTCAGGAAAGGGTTCCATGGTCTCTGGACCATATAAGCGGCTACTTGCGCTTTCTACTTTTTAGTGCTATATATATGGTGCATTCTATTACACAAATAACTCAATAGAATGCAAGCGCTGTAACTGCCTGGGGTAGTATAGGTATAGGCTAGCAGATGAGGGAAGTATGGTGTTCAAAGGAGTTGGGAATAGGAGGCAAATGGGAATGACATATCAGATGAAAGAGGCATTGCAGGGAGGCATCTGGTGCGGAAGGCTCTATGAATATGGTCCATGCTACGACCATAAAATTCAGAAAATACATATAATAAAAGAAAAAGAGTACGAACAACGACGCTACTGTAACACCCTAAAATTTTGGGATATTTAAAAATAGGTAAATATGATTTTTATGCAATTTTGTGAGCAATCAAACTTAGAAAAGTAATTATTTTTATTAACATAAAATCAAATGTAAGGGTAGAAACATGTTTGAGCATTCATGCTGTTGCATAATATTTTGTATTGTGTGCTCTATTTGAAAATTCAAAAGAGGATTCAAAATTTTATTTGAAAATGCTTTGAAATATTGGAAAAGGAAAAAGAAAAGGAGTTTCATTTCCCTTCTCTGTTTTCAGCCCAGCTCAGCCGGCAGCCCACCGCTAGCACGCGGCCCGCATGTCTCCCACGCGCGCGGCCCGTCTTCTTTCCCCTTCGCGTCCCGCTTTGGGCCAAGCCCAGCGAGTCCGGCCGCTGGCCCAGCAAGCTCGCGAGAGCGCCGCGCCTACCTTTCCCTCTCTCCCGTCGCTGACGCCGCGGGCCCACGTGTCAGGGTTTCCTTCTTCCTCACCACGCCGGTGTCAGATTCCTTTCCTTGCTTCCACCGACCGAATCCATCTCTGAAATCTTCCTCCTTCCTTACTTAGAGCGCCTCCGGGCTATAAAACCAAGGGTGTCGCGCACAGCCGCCTCTAACCAATCTTTTCGCAGCATCAGTCGAGCTCCCGAGATGCCACCGTGAGCTAGGAGCCCTATCTCGTCGCCACCGTCCGCTTCTCCAAGCCGCACGCCTCTCTCGGTTCCTCATCGGGGTCGTTTTTTCTCGTGGTGAGTTCGCCTTGGTATGCTCTACCCGCTAGTGTATTTCTTTCACGAGGTAATGCTCTGTGGCGCGAGATAGCTATCTCCGGCAATGGCGCCGCCGCGGAATGCCGTCGGGCCACTGTTCCGGCCAGAGCACCGCCGCCCATTCTCCCCGATTCAATCTGAGCCATCCGTTTTAAATTTAACGGCCGAAATTAGAAGATACCGCTTCGCCTGTATATTTTGCTAAAGGGTCCCTGCGGTTTTATGTAATATAACCCGCAGTCCAAGGCGCATTCCCGCATCGCGTTTTATTCTTTTGAAAGCGTATTTGGTCTCGGTAATTCAAGAATACGTTTTCTGATATTTACAGTTTTTCCACTAATCTTGTTTTAGTCATAAAATCTCCGTTTGAACTCTGATTTGACCCGTTCAAATTGCGTTAGGTTCGTATTTGCGAGCTCTACATGTCAGTAGTACTGTACAGTAGGTTTGTGACATTTTATTTTTGAGTTTGAATTAAAGTAAATATTTTTCTATAGGAAATCTTTGTAAATTCATAACTTCGTCGTTTTAGCTCCGTTTTTCGTGATCTTCGCGTCTGTGTGATCCTAGCGAGTTGTAGATTCATTTTAAAGACTTTTTATCTTATTTTATTACAGTTGATATACTGTTCTAATTATAGTCTTGTTTGTCTATGCATGATTGTTTCTGGATGAATGTTGTTGCTATTGC
The DNA here is from genome assembly GCA_038087645.1 of Saccharum hybrid cultivar R570. Classification (NCBI taxonomy): domain Eukaryota; kingdom Viridiplantae; phylum Streptophyta; class Magnoliopsida; order Poales; family Poaceae; genus Saccharum; species Saccharum hybrid cultivar. Next base: position 4,295,751 of record JAQSUU010000733.1, read on the forward strand.
TGATCGAATATAGACGGTGAGCAATTCGTTGGGGATCAGGAGTTTTTCTACGAACAAGATCATCAGAACCAGTTTGAGCAAGGCAAGTATAGCATGGGATTATCCTTGTTGTCCTATTTACAATAAACAAATAATATCATTATGCATATATTCCCTTGTTAAGGATGACTTAGTGTTGATCTTATACCTTGACACCTATTATATTGCATTGAGTAGTAATTGCTAGTGCATAACATGAACTATGATCATGTAATTTAACTAATGGAATATGCAATAAATATTAAAAGATGACTTTTGATTACTATTTAAAGGGGACTAGAGCATGGGGTTGTTTTTGGTGCTCTAGTTACTCTCCTTAAGGACATATCTGTAAGCGAATATCCGGGACTTACAGTACAACTGTGAGGGCTATATGGCTCTGGCTTTAGTCAAGTATGAGGACCTTTTCTAGCTTGTTAGTGGAAACCTTCATGGTGTAAGAATGGCTTGACGAATCGGGCATAGTGTGGCCTCTGTCCTCATGTGTATAGGTTGCGCGTCATTGTGCCATTTGGAAGGGGGGCTCTACATCTGTTTGCCGAGTGAATCTAATGATCCTAACTTGTTAGATGAACCTTTGAAAGACTTTATAGTGAACCCTGCCGACCTTCCTTGGTAGTGGGTCAACAGGCCGATCACCTCGGGCGAAAGGGTAAATCATGGCTCACAGTGAAAGTGTACAACCTCTGCAGAGTGTAAAACTGTTATAATAGCCGTGCTCACGGTCACGAGTGGTCTTGACCCTTATGGAATAGTTGATCATTAATAATGAATATGTTTTTGCCATTCGTTAATCATTTCACATGGATCATATGTTTATTGTTACGTGGAGACATTTTGATATTATTGATATGCTAAAATTATGCTAATTAAATGCTACATGCTGATAAACCAATGTCATGCCTTTGAGCCTCATGAACCCCATGTTACACTTGTTGAGTACGAGATGTACTTACGCTTGTTTATTTTTCTTACTTGGATAAAAATCCTGGATGAGTAACAGATGGTGCAAATAGTGACTACTACTCCTACTTCCCTGAAGATTACTAGACTTTCAGTCAACCAGTCAATGTGCCTGTGATTTGGAGCTACCACGAGAGTTTTATATTTTTTACTTCCGCTACATTTGTGTAAAGACTATGTGTTAATAATCGTGATGTAATAACATTTATGATGATACTTCCTTTATAATTTGTTAACTTATGTGTGATTGATCTCTGGGCACACATAAGAGTATGCACTCCATTTGGTCGTTAAATGGGTGTGACAAATTGGTATGAAAGCTTTTGTTGACTGTAGGACGCAAGCCTAGCTAGAAATGGTCGATTTAGTATCTTCTTTTTCACTATTTTTATGCTTATTATCTTGCTCTTGTTATTTGATAAATTTTTATGCTTCTTATGTCTCATTCTATTACGAAATTTTGCCTCTATTCTAACTACATCTAAAAACTCTATAGATGGTTCGTGGTCGCAGGACTGCCCGCATCACCACTGGAGGACACTACCCACCTCGTGCTTTGCTTACACCTGAAGAGCCACAAGAGGAAGCACCCCAGGAGCAGGAGCAGGCCCCTAAAGCACCAATCCAAGCGCCAGCACCTCCCCAGGAAGAACCCGAGCCTGAAGAAGATTCTGAGATAATTGAGATTGAAGATGATGAAGAGGAGGAAGCCAATGGAGAAGAGCAACCCCTGTCTCCACCACATGATGCAGCTGCTGAGGATGTGCCACCTCCTCCAATGGAATGGACTGTGAAGATCTACCACAAGGCTAGAGGAGATGCTGTCTCTCACCATCGACTTGTGGGAATGCTCTTTGCCTACTTCGCTGATTAGCACCGAGCTGTGGAGTACGTCTGTTGGGAGTATACCCATCCGCTGGAGAACACTTACTAGAAGGCAAGAGCAAGTATTTTTTCTAAGGATGAGGAAAATGGGGCATACCAGCTGGACAAGATGTATGCTCACATGGGTCGTCGGGCTACCATGGAGGCTAGTATTGAAGACGCCGCTTTTGAAGCATGTATGGGCCTCTGTTACATTCGCTTTGATAGCATGAAGTATGATGTTCACCGTTACTTTCCTCGTGCACACCCCGACCTTGGGTGGGCCATGATGGATCCAGTGCAGTTGGAACCACTTTCTCGGGTGATGGTGAACCTTGTCTATGATATGATGGAGAGGAAGTTGTAGTTAGAAGAGATGGTGAAGGCACAGGGGAAGACCATCAAGAGGTGCCAAGCAATGATTGATGAATTTCGAGCAAACCAAGGCATGGCTAAGATTTATGAGACATTAGAGCATAAGCCACGTCATTAGAAAATAGGAGTCCTTCATGTAATAAGAACGTTCTTAGTAACGTCAGTTGAGTATTCCAGTCTATCGTGTGGTTTGAACTTTGGTGTGATAGTTGCTTTATCATTATGCTTATGTGTGAGTTAGATTTTTATTATGAGTGTTGGGGCTTGTAGGCATGTCTACAAGTTCTATTTTTAAGAATAATAAGTTTATTAGTCAAGAGAATAATAGTTGGGTTTGGTCCTGTGGGAGTGTGTGCGTCTGGGAGCGCGTGCGTCGGGGGGAGAAAGAGTCATGGGGGTGGGCACGCGATGGGATGGGATGAGTGATGAGGACTGATCCAAGCAATCTCATCCCTTGGATGTGAGTGAGTGAGAGAAAGGAGATGGCAGAGTGAATCTCGTCCTTTGATTTGAAAGATTAGCTGCTGTTGGGTGCATTTTTGGGGGTACACGCAGGAGAGACTATGACTGTGATGGATAGTTTGTGGGGTGGCTTTAGTGAAGTTTACAAGCGGTGCATTATTAGTGGTAGAGAATCCTATCACAGCTAGGGCTGGCCGGCTTGATATATGGACACACACGCACAGCCCAGGCCCAATAGCATACACAGCTATAATACATGTATTTTTTTAGTTCTAGAATACATATGTCTAACATGCTCGACATGGGACTCTTTGGCATTTTTATCTAGTTTTTTTTGCTTTTCTTTTTGTAACCGGTTTGTCCGAGGTAGGCCTGGCATGGAAATGTGTTTCAATGGGTGGTTGCCGATGTGTCCTTCGACATATGTTATTTTTACAAACACCCTCGAAATCAATTGTACTAGTAAAAAAATTATTTATGCTGTAGTGGAGTGTTTCATTCTCTAATAAAAAAGAGTGTAGTTTAGCTTTACGAGAGTGTGAAAAGTTGCAGAACTATGCATCGTCCAGCAACAAGGTACTCATCAATAGTGGTAGAAAATATCTCCTCCCACAGCCAATATATTCTGCACTGGATTAGCGTCTAGCAGTCGGACCGTTGTGTTCATCAATTCTTAGGTATTTTCAGAGGCAGGAACATTTTTTGAATGTCTCTGACAATAGATGGGGCTATCTTCTAAAATAAATATTTTAATGGTTGTAGATCTTGTAGTGGTTGTCTTCTCTCGTGCTAAAGATATGTGGTGCCACCTGGATGGATTCTTGTATGTGGCCAAGTAGCCACCATATCAAGTTACATATTAATTGTCAGTTAATTTATCAAATCAACCACCCCATCAGCCCATTCATGGTGATAATGACTTGACATTTGTGAAGAGTGAATGCGTAATTCAAAAAAAGTACAATACCTGTAATTTCCAACTAAAATGCTGATTAAAACAAAGCACGAAAAAAAATCCCACTACCACCAGCACTACATAACCTGACCTCATATATATACTACTACACGTTGATTTCTATTCCGTGACTAACTTGACAAGATGCAACCACGCTAGTTACCATAAGAGCGAGTAGGATATTCAAGTGAGCCAGAATGATGGTGCCCATGTCTGTTGGAAAGGAGGTGAGGGTACCGTGAGATGGGAATACGAGGCACAAGGGAATTTGAGGCAAGACAGTGAATTTGTTTGGGTCGTCATGGCTGGACCTGACACAAGGGCCTCTAGTTCTGTGGCCTTACTGGTAGGACAGGTAGTAAAAGGGCAAATCCCTTGTTGTCTGTCACCCATTTACCGAAAATGGAGGATGAAGACCCATCTACTAATATAGTGTGTTCTCCTCAGACCGTTCTTATTTTTTTACTCTTGTTAGAGAGCGCAGCAGATACCAGACCAATTCGGTATAACCACGAGCTGGTGCCCCTCGGGCTCAGGTCTACTGGAGCCCACAACATGCCCAGGCCTCGGGCATAACTCAACCTAGAAGACTAGCTTGACAGGTGAGGACTCCCCCTGCCTTATGTGCTAGGCTCCACCACCATCAATTACCGATGTGGGAGTAAACCTTATAATCTCCCTAGTCACATCGAACCCAACTCTTCACATCACACAACCCCGTGTGATCTTCAGAAGGCGTTATCCAGGCCCCGAGTCCAACGCTCCATATCACAGACAACCCATGTGACCCCCGAGATGTTAACAGGCTCCCCCGTCACCATGTGACTTGTGAGATTTTCCAGGTTTTCTGACCACGGACTCCAATACCATTTGTCAGAGAGAGCAGCAGATACCAGCCCAGCTCGCTATACCCATGAGCCAGCATCCCTCAGGCCCAGGTCCACCAGAGCCCACAACATACCTAGGCCTTGGCCCTAACTCAACCCAAAAGACTAGCCTAATAGGTGAGGACTGCCCCACCTTATATGTTGTGCTCCGCCACCATCAATTACTGATGTGGGAGTAAACCTAACAACTCTGATGATTCCCGTGGCCCTGTTTCTTTCAACCATCGTGCGCAACATTACTATATTGTCTCATGCATTGGTAGATATCAAAATTATAAAAAATAGTAGCAACATAACCAAGTTCATATATTGGAAATTCTTCGCATGGCATACTCTGAGCCATGCCATCGCAGATCTTGTTGGAGCCATCAATGGAGGAGCTAAAGCCAAACTCTTCATTGGCACCGATCTAGCACTGCTAGCTGGAGACACCCTATCACATCTGGACTCACCCCCTAGGCCTATCCATGCCACCAGTGTCAATACCATCTGTCACCGCGTGGGGGTGATACCTAGAGTCCTCGGTCGTGAAACCACCCTAACCTGCCCAAACATGACCTTTGCTGGGCCACCATCATGCCTTCGGTAGTGGCACTAAATGCCGTGCGCCAGATCTGGTTGCGTCCACTGGACCACCCTAAGCATGACGAGAGAACAAAGTCCTAGAGGAGAGAGAGAGAGAGATGAGAGAATGGTGGGAATAGAGAGAGGGTGAGATTTTGACAGATCGACTCTTGTGTTCGTCGGCGTTGGTCCAGCTTGGCTTGAGGCTTGTTTCTTGTGGCAAGCTATTTTAGTGGTCTAACTATAATGACATGTTCTGTTTTCATAGCTGCCACGAACCTTTTTGTAATCTGATTTACAATAATGGTTGTCTTTGGACTGTCTCTGTAAATATAGTAGTCGCCTGTCTCTGTTCTACACTAGCCTTGAGAGATTTCACAACACTTGTGCATCGAGGATATCAAGGGTGTATAGTCGTCTCTACCACTAATTCAATACACCAACTGAAGAGATATGCTTGACTCTGAAACAAAGGAGTGTCTAGTAGTTGCTCATTATACAACTGTAGTTAACTTGCCACTTTATGACTAGCGCTTGTTGGTTCACCCCATGGTATCGATACAGATGGTCCCTCGCATTGATGAGTAAGGATGACTACCAATGCCTGATCTTTACTGTGACATTCTCAAATCATAGCTTCTGGCAAACACGAGAGTCCAATATGAGATAAGGGTATTCACGGTGCAGATGAGCGATTCTTCATTGCAAGAGATCTGGGTATTTAGAATAATAAATGCATAGCAACATGATAGCACCTACCACCAATTCATTAATGCTAGTTCAATTAGGAGGAGAAAAAATAAAAATTACTGACATATAATTGTTTTTGTGGAAATTAGTCATGATAACCACATAATAACTACCCAAAGAGCACTACTCGCACAAACAAACCAACTAGAGAACTACCTGCACAAACAAGCCATCTACCACCTATGTGGTATATTCACATTTCACGGTGCCAATGAACATTCTGTGCAAAATATGTATATATTTGGTGAGTAAATGGACATAGGTACAAAGAAATAAAACACCTGTCAGCAATTTCCACTGGGAACACCAATTATAATTATAACACAAGAAAAAGTAGCACTGCTGCTAGTAATATGACCACATATATAATGTGCTGGCCTCCTAGGTCGAACAACGTGTGCCAAATGCTAGCACCACAGGAATATAGAGTAGAGGGAGAATAGAGGCATACAAGAGTTAAGAATAGGAGGTAAAAGGAAATTGCACGTCACTGAGGTTACCAGTGATGGAGGGAGGGGGCAACAGTCTGCCAGACATTCAAATCCAAGTTGTGCCCCTGGAAGGGACCGATATTAGAGTTACATGATTCCAAACTATCCTTTTTCAATGACGATGAATCCTTGCTTCCTAGTTAGTTCAACTGATCTCTGCCAACAAGAAACCATGGTGAAAGCCACCAATCATCATGTACTGGTACTGACCGCTGCACTGCTGCAGCTAAGCTCCCTCTCTGTGACGTGCTCCAATCAAGAAATTTGAATGGGCTTGTCATCTTCCTTCCTCTTCTCTCTTCTGCTCTTGTTCAAAGCATTCCAACGATCTGCTATAGGTTGCTGAAGAATAATAGATCTCAGCAAGTATTGGAAAGGGCTTGACAGAGAGAGAGAGAGAGAGAGAGATAAAGGGAAAGGCAGCTAGGGATATCTTATCGGTGACAAGACGGCATGTGTGTCCCTTGACTGCAGATCTGCTCGCGCAATTGAGGGGGCAGCCGCATGGAGTATGAGGCGACTCTGATTGAGTCTTTGACTTCAGTGATGTCTGTCAGCGAAGACGAGTTGTCCAGTCAAGGAGCTGTCCATGAAGCAATTACAGCAAAGGAGCAGCATATAAATTTTTAATGGGCAACTAGTGTCCAGGGAAACTTTCTACTGACCATGCTGAACCAAACGCAGGAACATAATAGCTTGTCTTCTGTAATCTGTTTATGCTACAAAAATCAGGAACCAAATACTATCCTAGTACGTGCTTGGTGACGAGTATTCATTAACTAGTGGCAAAATCAGGAACCAAAATCAGGAACCAAACACATAGCACAGGTTCACACACAGACCAAAAGATGAGACTCCTAAAGACCTTGGGGGCCTTGTTATATATATGCTCTACGAAGTGCCAGAAAACTTTTTTCCTGACCCAATGGCAAATTTTCAAGGACATCATTCCACCAAGTTAATTCCAAGTCCTTAAGTTGTCCCAATCAATAAAACGTTATGTGCGATCACTTTGTGATTCATGGATTACATACTTTATCCTGTGTACCTGATCAAGCTTTGCTTTGATCATATACGTAGCTATATAGCTTGATTATGATTTCCTAATGACTTAGGCTGAGAGCGCCAAGACCACTCGGTGCCAATGCAAATGTCCTCATTGTGAGATGCCTCAGGAAGACATCACTTATGACCAAATGAAGGGGATGTTCGGTTGTCGAGCTTGTTGACGCATGAATCCTGAGAGAATAAAGAAGAAGAAGCAGAAGAAATAATGTTCGATGAGTGGTTCTCATGTCTTGTATCTTGGACACCTTCGCATATCTTACGTTGTCCCACATTAAAAGTCAGTACGTCATCATGAATTAACAGAGCTAGTTTATTAATCTGTTCATCAAGACGTGGACGCTATACACATATGTCTACTAAAAGGATTCTAGTTTTGTCCATCTTTGCCATTAAGCTATTATATGAAAATAATGAAAAAATAATGCATGTTCAGTGCTAGTATACAAGATAGCAAATCTGCACAACACATGTTATCCTCCTCCCATGCTTTCAATAAAAAATGCTGGTGCAATGAATGGTATTCAACAGTAATTAACATGCCACGTCTACGACAGTATGACTAGCGCTTGTGTTGATTCCCTATGTCACAATAGAGATGGGCCCCGTAATTATGAGTTGGGATAACTAGCAATTCTTGACCTTAACTGTGACACTCCCAAATCATCTTTCCTGCTGACAGACACATGGTAATAGTCCAATCTTGGGCCGATGAGCAAACCTTCATTACATTGCAAGATATGCCTATCGAGACAATTAAATGCATAGCAATAGAAAAAGAACATACCAATAATTGCCAATATATTAGCAGTGATAAGAAAAAGTAATTAATCACCTTCAGCTCAATATATATATGGTAGCAGCCTTTAGTTCTACCTCTAACTCAACAGAGGCCCCAAGCAACACTAGGATAGTAGTATTGCCCAAAAGAAAGAGGATATATGGAAGTTGGAAAGGAAAGCTCATGCCTGGTCTGTAGGGAATGGGAGGCCAAAGGAAAGTAGACACTAGATACATATTATCAGGGCCAACTCGAATGGGGTGTGATGTGGCTGCTTAGCCAAATCCCTGTGTCTCACCCCTCCCCTGTGGGAATCTGGAGGCTAGAACCAAACTGATTCAGTCATTACCTGGTTGCACGTTGTTTGATTAGTGAGTATGGCTTGCTGCAGTAAAATTAATAAGAAAAATGAGGGAAGCTGTCACACCCATTTATCGACCAAATGGAATGCATACCCTTATGTGCGCCCAGAGATCAATCACACATAAGTTCACAAATTATAACAGGAGTATCATCACAAATGTTATTACATCACGATATTTAAACACATAGTCTTAACACAAACGTAGCGGAAGTATAAATAAAAATCTCTCGTGGTAGCTCCAGTCACAGGTACATTGACTGGTTGACAGCAAGACTAGAAATCTTCAGGGAAGTAGGCGTAGTAGTCACTATTACCTCCATCTGTTACCCATCCAGGATTTTTAAACAAGTAAGAGAAGTAAACAAGCGTAAGTACATCTCGTACTCAACAAGTGTAACATGGGGTTCATGAGGCTCAAAAAGGCATATTCATTGGTTTATCAGCATGTAGCTTTTAGTTAGCATGATTTTAGCATAACAATAGCATCAAATTGTCTCAATATAAACATTAAACATATGATCCATGTGAAATGATTAATGAATAGCAAAAACATAATCATAAACAATTATTCAACTATTCCATAAGGGTCCAAGGCCACTCGTGACCGTGAGCACGGCTGTTATAACAGTTTTACACTCTGCAGAGGTTGTACACTTTCACTGTGAGTCGTGTTACCCAAATGCCCGGGTTAATTACTCCCAAAACACTACCAAGGTGAGCAGGCAGGGTAAACACTATGAAGTCTTTCGAAGGTTCGTCTAACAAGTTAGGGCCATTAGATTCACTCGGTAAACAGATGTAGAGCCCCCCTTCCTGATGGCACAATAACACGCAGCCTATACACATGAGGACAGAGGCCGCACTATACCCGATTCGTCAAGCCGTTCTTACGCCAAAAAGGTTACCTCTAACAAGCTAGAAAAGGTCCTTCTATATGACTAAAGCCAGAGCCATATAGCCCCCACAGTTGTACTGTAAATCCCGGATTGTCGCTTATAGATGAGTCCTTATGGAGAGCAATTAGAGCATCAAAAATAACCCCCATGCTCTAATCCCCTTTAAACAATAATCAAAATCATCTTTTAATGTTTGTTGCATATTCCTCTAATCAATTTACATGATCATAGTCCATGTTTAAGCACTAGCCACACTACTCAATGCAATATAATAGGTACCAAGGTAAAGGATCAATCGCTAAGTCATCCTTAACAAGGAATAAATGCATAATGATATTAATTGCATAAGGTGAATAGGACAACAAGGATTATCCCATGCTATACTTGCCTTGCTCAAACTGGTCCTGAAGATCTTGCTCGTAGTAAGGCTCTTGATCTCCAACGAATTTCTCACCGTCTAAACTCGATCAACCAATATCAACAACACACATCCAGAGGCAATCATGCATAGACAAACAAGACTATAATTAGAACAATACACCAACAGTAAGAAAATAAGATAAAAAGTCTTTAAAATGAATCTACAACTCGCTAGGATCACACAGACGCGAAGATCACGAAAATCGGAGCTAAAACGACAAAGTTATGAATTTCCAAAGATTTCCTATAGAAAAATAAATACTTTAATTAAAAACTCGAAAATAAATTAATCCAAACCTACTGTACAGTTGTATAATTACATAGAACTCGCAAATATGAATCTAACGCAATTTGAATGGATCAAATCGGAGTTAAAACGAAGATTCTACAACTAAAACAATCTGAATGGCAAAACTGTAAATATCAGAAAGCGTATTTTTCATTTACCGAAACGAAATATGTTTTCAACCGATCAAAGCGTACTCTGAGCTTTACGTTTTAGGACTGCGAGTTACAATACGCAAAACCACAGGGACTCTTTAACAAAAAGTACAGCCGAAAGGGTATCAACTATTCTCAGCCGTTGGATTTAAAATGAATGGCCTAGATCTAATCGGGGAAGGGAGAGAGAGAACGGCCGGCGGCTACAGGAGCCCGACGGCGGCGCCATGGCCGGACTCGGCCCGAGCTCGCCGGAGCTCGATGAAACGGCCTTACCGACCACCGTTCGACAAACTGGAGACACCGGGAGGTAGCTGGAAGCACGGCGAACTCACCCCGGGCAAGAACTAGGGCACGGGATGGACGAAGACGGCGGCGTGCTTGCGGTGGCGGACGGTGGAGGCGGTGGTGCTCACGGTGGTGGCTCTAGGCGGTTGCGGCTGCTCCAAAAGGGTTGGGATGGGGCGGAATCGTGCGGGGGCTCCGTTTTTATAGCCCGAAGGCACGCGGAAGCAAGGTAAGGGAAGGATTCGAAGATGGATTCGATCTCCGTATCCGGTAGAGAGAGGAAGACGGCGTTCGTCGATGGAAAGCGCCGGAGGAAGGAGAAGGAAAGGGGAAGCGGTCACTGACAGGTGGGACCCACAAGTCAGCGGCTCGGGCGGGAGACGCGGCCGATGCGGGACGCAGGCGCACGCGCGCGATGACGGGCTGACAGGCCGCGACTTGGGCTCGGCCCAGGAGGAGGATGCGGGCGCGGGAGGAAACAACGGGCCGCATGCTGAGCAGGCCGAGGCGGCGGGCTGCGGCTGAGTTGGGCCAAAATCCGAATGAAGATGAATTTCCTTTTCTTTTTCTTTTCCTAATTTTTCAAAGCCATTTTTCAAAAGATTTTTAAATCAAATTTGAATTTGATTTAAACCACTCAATACAAAACTTCAAATGCAGCAGCATGAATGCTCAATCATGTTTCTACACTTATATTTGATTTTAAATTTATAAAAATTATTATTATTCTAAATTTGCATGCTCACAAATATATACATAAAAATCATATTTTCCTATTTTTCTTCTTTTCAAATTTTTAGGGTGTTACAATTCTACCCCCCTTAAGATGAATCTCGTCCCGAGATTCGACCGATGCTTACTCAAACAATTGCGGGTAGGTTTTTCTCAGATCCTCTTCTCGTTCCCAAGTAGCCTCTTCTGCTGTGTACCGATTCCATTGTACTTTACACATTTTGATTGTTCTACTTCTTGTGACTCTGTCTGCAGTCTCTAAAATTTTAACCGGAAACTCTTCATATGTAAGATCCTCCTTAACAGTGAGTTCCTCTAATGGAATCTGCTCCTCTAGTACTCGTAAACATTTCTTCAATTGAGACACATGGAACACATCATGTACACCTGCCAAACTTTCAGGTAATTCCAACTGATATGCCACTTCACCACGTCTCTCTATAATCTTGAAAGGTCCAATATATCTTGGTGCCAATTTACCCTTCATGTTGAACCTTTTCACACTTCTCATAGGTGACACTTTCAAGTATACATAATCCCCTACCTCAAAAGTCAACTCCCTTCTGCGAGTATCAGCATAGCTTTTCTGTCTAGACTGTGCTATTTTTAGATTATCTCTAATCATTCTTACTTTCTTTTCAGCATCCTTTAATACATCAGGCCCAAACACTTGACTTTCCCCTGTCTGATTCTAGAACAACGGGGTTCTACACTTTCGTCCATACAGAGCCTCAAACGGTGCCATTTGAAGACTCTTCTGATAACTATTGTTATAAGAGAACTCTGCGTAAGGCAAACTCTTATCCCAGCTAGTACCATATTGTAAAGCACAAGCTCTCAACATATCTTCCAATATCTGATTAATTCTCTCCGTTTGACCATCTGTCTGAGGATGATAAGCTGTACTAAAATTTAGTTTGGTCCCCAATGATTCATGTATCTTTTGCCAATAATGAGATGTAAACTGAGTACCTCGATCAGACACAATCTTCTTAGGTACTCCATGTAGACTCACTATTCTTTCCATATACAACTCTGCCAACTTCGCACTGCTATATGTAGTCTTCACAGGCAGAAAATGAGCAACCTTAGTCAGACGATCCACTATCACCCAAATTGAATCATATCCTCTTTGAGTCCGTGGCAACCCAACTATAAAATCCATACCAACCTCTTCCCATTTCCACTCGGGTATCTGCATAGGCTGTAACAATCCTGCAGGTCTCTGATGTTCCGCTTTCACCCTTTGACAAGTGTCACACAAAGCAACATACTCAGCAACATCTCTCTTTAAACCGTACCACCAATATTTCTCTTTCAGATCAAGTACATCTTAGTACTCCCCGGATGTATGGAATAAGCTGACTCATGAGCTTCACGCAGAATTGCCATTCTGATATCCTTATCTTCGGGCACACACAGCCTTTTTCCAAACCATAGCGTACCATTATCATCCTTACGGAATCCTAGAGATTTACCTTTCGCTATGTTTTCAGCTATCTCTCTCAACTTTTCATCCTTCTGCTGACCTTTACAGATCTCTTGCTCTAGAGTAGGCTCTAATACTAATTCCACTGCATTGGTAGTAAATCCTAAGTTCAGATGCTTGCACTCGGCACACAATTCCTTTGGCATAGGCATTACTTGTATTTCATTTGCATAACTTTTCATACTAAGAGCATCAGCAACAACGTTGGCCTTTCCTGGATGATAATGCACCTCTAGATCATAGTCTTTTATCAACTCCAACCATCTACGCTGCCTCAAGTTCAGATCCGTTTGAGTGAAGATATACCTTAGACTCTTGTGATCAGTGTATATATCACTCTTGTGTCCAATCAAATAATGTCTCCATATCTTTAATGCATGAACTACTGCAGCTAATTCCAAATCATGAGTAGGGTAATTTAACTCATGCTTCCTCAACTGCCTCGATGCATATGCCACAACTCTACCTTCTTGCATCAGTACACATCCCAAACCCAATCGAGATGCATCACAATAGATAGAGAAAGGTTTACTCAGATCTGGCAAAACTAAGACGGGTGCAGTCGTCAATCTCTTCTTTAGTTCCTCAAAATTAGCCTGACACTTCTCGGACCACACAAACTTGGCATTCTTCTCCAATAATGCAGTCATTGGTTTTGCAAGTTTTGAAAATCCCTCTATAAATCTCCTATAATAACCAGCTAATCCCAAGAAGCTACGGATCTCACTCACATTGATGGGTGGTTTCCAATTCAATACATCTTTTACCTTGCCAGGATCTACTGATATTCCTCCATTAGAGACAATGTGACCCAGAAAAGAAACTTCCTTCAACCAAAACTCACATTTACTCCTTTTTGCATATAGTTGGTGTTCTCTGAGCTTCTGCAAGACCAACCTCAAATGTTCAGCATGTTCTTCCTCAGTCTTGGAAAATACTAGAATATCATCAATGAATACCACTACAAACTTGTCCAGATATTCCATGAACACCTTATTCATTAAGTACATGAAGTATGCAGGGGCATTAGTCAAACCAAAAGACATCACCGTATACTCATACAACCCATACCGTGTGGTAAAAGCTGTCTTGGGTATATCCCTGGCACGAATCTTCAATTGATGATATCCAGAGCGAAGATCAATCTTGGAAAATACACAAGCTCCTCTCAACTGATCAAACAGGTCATCAATCCTAGGCAATGGGTACTTGTTCTTAATAGTAACCTCATTAAGAGACCGATAATCTACACACATCCTCTGAGTTCCATCTTTCTTATCCACAAAAATCACTGGTGCTCCCCATGGTGAAGAACTAGGACGAATAAAACCCTTATCCTGCAACTCCTTAATTTGTTTCTTAAGTTCTTCTAATTCATTTACTCCCATTCTACATGGACGCTTAGATATAGGTGCAGTTCCAGGTAATAATTCAATAATAAATTCAATGTCACGGTCTGGTGGCATACCTGGCAATTCCTCTGGAAACACATCTGGGAACTCCTCCACAACTGGATCTTTCTGGTTGGCACCATCATTGAGCTGGTTCACTGTAGCGGTCTCTTGTTTTTGCACTTTTACTTCAACCCTGATTCTATCACCCTTTGGTGTTGTCAGTACAACTGATTTATCCTTACACTGAATCTCTGCTTGTTGTTGCATCATCCAATCCATTCCCAATATAAGATCAATCCCAGCTGTTCTCAATACTATAGGGCTAACTGTAAACTCTACCCCCCTTAAGTTGAGACTAATCGGAAGACAGCGATAAGATGCTGGCATGCTTCCACCAGGTGAGTTTACTAAGATAGGGTTCTTCATGGCACATAAATGGATTCTATGTATTCTAACAAATGATTGCGATATGAAAGAATGTGATGCTCCAGAATCAAAAAGAACAGTGGCGGGAGTAGAGTGGACATCAAACGTACCAAGCATAACTTCTGGCTCCTCCACTGCAGTTTCCTGGGACAAGTGATTCACCCTTCCAGAGTTAGGTGCGGGCTTCTGGTGGCTGCTCTGTCTCTGGGGAGTCTGCTGGTTGGGCTTCTCCGGGCAATTGTAAGACAAGTGACCTTCTTTTCCACATCGGAAACACCTGTTGGGAGTATTGGGAGCACTAGTCTTCGTAGGAGTGTTATTGGAAGGACCCTGACGCTGCGCTTGATTTCCATTCTGCTGCGGTGGACGTTGGTTGCTATTCTGTGGCTGGAATGGGGGACGTTGCGGGAACTGTCCACGGAATGGGGCCTGACCATGATTCCACTGTCCAGAGGGAGGCCTCTGCTGAGTATTCTGCTGAAAGCCAGTACGCGGACGGGTGTTGCTATTGGAGGCTTGTCCCTGTAACCTCTTCCTCTTTGCATCCATTTCCTTGCGCTTGTTATCCACCACGATAGCGCGGTTCACAAGCGTCTGAAAGTTAGGGTAGGTATTGGACATCAACTGCAACTGTAGTCCATCATATAATCCCTTCAAGAAGCGGCGCTGCTTATCATTGTCATTGGCCACCTCATGTGGAGCATATCGTGACAATTGAGCAAACTTGTCACGGTACTCAGCTACAGTCATTGACCCTTGGGTCAGGTTCCTGAATTCCTCCGCCTTCAACTCTATCATTCCTTCAGGTATATGGTAAGCCCTGAAGTTCTCCCTAAACTCCTGCCAGGTGACTGCAGGAGCATTGACAGGACGACCATACTCATATGACTCCCACCAATCCTGAGCTTCTCCCTGAAGTTGCCCAGAAGCAAACAACACCTTCTGTCGGTCATCACATTGGGCAATAGTGAGTTGTTTCTCCACAGCACGAAGCCAATCATCGGCCTCCAAAGGATCAGCAGCATGTGTGAACACTGGGGGACGACCCTTCAAAAACTCACCACGCTTATCACGTGGTTGAGCCCCAGCAACTGGCTGATTTTGCTGATTCTGCACTAGTTGCTGCATCAACTGCGTCTGTACCACCAACAGTTGCTCGATAGTTGGTGGCGGTGGTGGTGGTGGATTTGGGGGAATGTTTCCACGACCTCTGCCTCTTCCTCTTCCGGCCATCTGCCACCCATAAACATGCAAACTTTAAGAATTCCATGATTTCAACCACTTTTAAGATTAAGAATGAGATCTGAAAATTTTCTGGACGAGTAGCAATGTTGACAGTTCAGTATTTCAATCATATCTTGAGTTACAGAAATCCAAAAGAGGCGTGCCTTATATGGTTGGAAAGCTTATGAAATTATCCACAATTTCTATTCAGACCTCAAGATCAGATTCTGTCGTTAAGTCTATGAAAAATAAGGCGTAACAGAAACTGTTCCAGATTCCAGACTGTGCAGAAACTTTAACTTGTAAAAATTATATCTCTCGAACCAGATCAGATAAAAAGGTGATTCCAGTGACATTTGAAAGATGCTTGAGTCTAGTTTCTCTCATAAAAATTTCATAAATGTTGCACGAACCGTTTTCAAACTATAGCAGAAACATTGAAGACTGCTCCAGAAAACAGCAAGGACAGAAACATGATAATATCAAACCCAACTATTATTCCTTGACTATTAAACTTATTATTCTTAAGAATAGAACTTGTAGACATGCCTACAAGTCCCGACACTCAAACAAAGATCCAACTCACACATAAGCATAATAATAAAGCAACTAGCACACCAAGGTTCAAACCACACGACAAACTCGACTGACTCAACTGACGTTACTAAGAACGTTCTTATTACATAAAGGACTCCTACTTCCTAAGGAAGTGGCTCATGCTCTAATGTCTCATAAATCTTGGGCATGCCTTGGTTTGCTCGGAGCTCATCAATGGTTGCTTGGCACCTCTTGATAGTCTTCCCTTGTGCCTTCACCATCTCTTCTAGCTGCAGCTTCCTATCCATCATATCATAGACAAAGTTCACCATCACCCGAGGTAGTGACTCTAGCTGCACTGGATCTGTCATAGCCCATCCAAGTTCGGGGTGTGCACGAGGAAAGAAGCGATGAATGTCATGCTTCATAAGGTTAAAGCGAAGATAGCGGAGACCCATACATGCTTCAAAAGCAGCATCTTCAATGCTATCCTCTATAGTAGCTCGATGTCCCACGTGAGAGAACATCCTGTCCAGCTGATATGCCCCCTTGTCTTGCTTATGGGCAAAGATGCTTGCCCTTGCCTTCCAGTACGTGTCCTCCAGTGGATGAGTGTACTCCCAGCAGACGTACTCCACAGCTGGATGCCAATCAGCGAAGTAAGCAGTGAGCATCCCCACCAGGCGAAGATGAGAGACAGCATTTCCTCCATTCCTGTGATAGATCCTCATAGTCCACCCCATTGGAGCAGGTGGCATATCTTCAGGAGCTTCATGTGATGGAGGTGGTGGTTGTACTCCTCCATTAGCTTCCTCTTCATCATCTTCAATCTCGATGATTTCTGGATCTTCTTCAGGCTCAGGCTCTTCCTGGAGAGGTGCTGGTGCTTGAACTGGTGCTACAGGAGTCTGCTCCTGTTCCTGAGGTTCTGGCTCTTGTGGCTCTTCAGTTGCATGCAGGGCACGAGGTGGGTAGTATCCTCCAGAGCTAATGCGGGCAGTCTTACGGTCACGGGCCATCTACAGAATTTTTAGATGAAGTTAGAATAGAGGCAAAATTTCATAATAGAATGTGACATAAGAAGCATAAAAATTTATCAAATAACAAGAGCAAGATAGTGAGCATAAAAATAGTGTAAAGATGATACTAAATCGACCATTCCTAGCTAGGCTTCCGTCCTACAGTCAACAAGAGCTTTGATACCAATTTGTCACACCCATTTATCGACCAAATGGAATGCATACCCTTATGTGCGCCCAGAGATCAATCACACATAAGTTCACAAATTATAACAGGAGTATCATCACAAATGTTATTACATCACGATATTTAAACACATAGTCTTAACACAAACGTAGCGGAAGTATAAATAAAAATCTCTCGTGGTAGCTCCAGTCACAGGTACATTGACTGGTTGACAGCAAGACTAGAAATCTTCAGGGAAGTAGGCGTAGTAGTCACTATTACCTCCATCTGTTACCCATCCGGGATTTTTATCCAAGTAAGAGAAGTAAACAAGCGTAAGTACATCTCGTACTCAACAAGTGTAACATGGGGTTCATGAGGCTCAAAAAGGCATATTCATTGGTTTATCAGCATGTAGCTTTTAGTTAGCATGATTTTAGCATAACAATAGCATCAAATTGTCTCAATATAAACATTAAACATATGATCCATGTGAAATGATTAATGAATAGCAAAAACATAATCATAAACAATTATTCAACTATTCCATAAGGGTCCAAGGCCACTCGTGACCGTGAGCACGGCTGTTATAACAGTTTTACACTCTGCAGAGGTTGTACACTTTCACTGTGAGTCGTGTTACCCAAATGCCCGGGTTAATTACTCCCAAAACACTACCAAGGTGAGCAGGCAGGGTAAACACTATGAAGTCTTTCGAAGGTTCGTCTAACAAGTTAGGGTCATTAGATTCACTCGGCAAACAGATGTAGAGCCCCCCTTTCTGATGGCACAATAACACGTAGCCTATACACATGAGGACAGAGGCCGCACTATACCCGATTCGTCAAGCCGTTCTTATGCCAAAAAGGTTACCTCTAACAAGCTAGAAAAGGTCCTTCTATATGACTAAAGCCAGAGCCATATAGCCCCCACAGTTGTACTGTAAATCCCGGATTGTCGCTTATAGATGAGTCCTTATGGAGAGCAATTAGAGCATCAAAAATAACCCCCATGCTCTAATCCCCTTTAAACAATAATCAAAATCATCTTTTAATGTTTGTTGCATATTCCTCTAATCAATTTACATGATCATAGTCCATGTTTAAGCACTAGCCACACTACTCAATGCAATATAATAGGTACCAAGGTAAAGGATCAATCGCTAAGTCATCCTTAACAAGGAATAAATGCATAATGATATTAATTGTATAAGGTGAATAGGACAACAAGGATTATCCCATGCTATACTTGCCTTGCTCAAACTGGTCCTGAAGATCTTGCTCGTAGTAAGACTCTTGATCTCCAACGAATTTCTCACCGTCTAAACTCGATCAACCAATATCAACAACACACATCCAGAGGCAATCATGCATAGACAAACAAGACTATAATTAGAACAATACACCAACAGTAAGAAAATAAGATAAAAAG
Source organism: Saccharum hybrid cultivar R570 (assembly GCA_038087645.1). Classification (NCBI taxonomy): domain Eukaryota; kingdom Viridiplantae; phylum Streptophyta; class Magnoliopsida; order Poales; family Poaceae; genus Saccharum; species Saccharum hybrid cultivar. The sequence continues at coordinate 4,314,774 of JAQSUU010000733.1, forward strand.
TCTTTAAAATGAATCTACAACTCGCTAGGATCACACAGACGTGAAGATCACGAAAATCGGAGCTAAAACGACAAAGTTATGAATTTCCAAAGATTTCCTATAGAAAAATAAATACTATAATTAAAAACTCGAAAATAAATTAATCCAAACCTACTGTACAGTTGTATAATTACATAGAACTCGCAAATATGAATCTAACGCAATTTGAATGGATCAAATCGGAGTTAAAACGAAGATTTTACAACTAAAACAATCTGAATGGCAAAACTGTAAATATCAGAAAGCGTATTTTTCATTTACCGAAACGAAATATGTTTTCAACCGATCAAAGCGTACTCTGAGCTTTACGTTTTAGGACTGCGAGTTACAATACGCAAAACCACAGGGACTCTTTAACAAAAAGTACAGCCGAAAGGGTATCAACTATTCTCAGCCGTTGGATTTAAAATGACTGGCCTAGATCTAATCGGGGAAGGGAGAGAGAGAACGGCCGGCGGCTACAGGAGCCCGACGGCGGCGCCATGGCCGGACTCGGCCCGAGCTCGCCGGAGCTCGATGAAACGGCCTTACCGACCACCGTTCGACAAACTGGAGACACCGGGAGGTAGCTGGAAGCACGGCGAACTCACCCCGGGCAAGAACTAGGGCACGGGATGGACGAAGACGGCGGCGTGCTTGCGGTGGCGGACGGTGGAGGCGGTGGTGCTCACGGTGGCGGCTCTAGGCGGTTGCGGCTGCTCCAAAAGGGTTGGGATGGGGCGGAATCGTGCGGGGGCTCCGTTTTTATAGCCCGAAGGCACGCGGAAGCAAGGTAAGGGAAGGATTCGAAGATGGATTCGATCTCCGTATCCGGTAGAGAGAGGAAGACGGCGTTCGTCGACGGAAAGCGCCGGAGGAAGGAGAAGGAAAGGGGAAGCGGTCACTGACAGGTGGGACCCACAAGTCAGCGGCTCGGGCGGGAGACGCGGCCGATGCGGGACGCAGGCGCACGCGCGCGATGACGGGCCGACAGGCCGCGACTTGGACTCGGCCCAGGAGGAGGATGCGGGCGCGGGAGGAAACAACGGGCCGCATGCTGAGCAGGCCGAGGCGGCGGGCTGCGGCTGAGTTGGGCCAAAATCCGAATGAAGATGAATTTCCTTTTCTTTTTCTTTTCCTAATTTTTCAAAGCCATTTTTCAAAAGATTTTTAAATCAAATTTGAATTTGATTTAAACCACTCAATACAAAACTTCAAATGCAGCAGCATGAATGCTCAATCATGTTTCTACACTTATATTTGATTTTAAATTTATAAAAATTATTATTATTCTAAATTTGCATGCTCACAAATATATACATAAAAATCATATTTTCCTATTTTTCTTCTTTTCAAATTTTTAGGGTGTTACAGAAGCTGGCTCTTCATCCTTTCAATAAGTCATGTAAAGATTATTAACTAAAGCTATAATACTGTTGGACTCAAAATTATAGCATCTGTAACAAAGCCTGCATTAGGAAATAAGCTACCTAGCTCTGCATCACGGTGTCAGGTACTTGTGTGTCATTGTCTCGTCATGCTCGCTTGCTTGGCCTTGTGAGTCGCTTCAATCGGACATGCGGGCTGCTAGACCTTGACGCGGCAAATCGATGATTCATGGTTCCTGAAGCTGAAGTGATCCACCACCGATCAGCCGAAGACGAAGTGTCCTATGTGGCGTGTTGTGGCAGCTGCCTGCAGTTACTAGTAGGCCTATTGGGCTGTATCTAATTGGACATCAAATAGACTCAACACTTAGGCTGCATTTAAGAGGGCTGGACTTGGTGTCTGCTTCAAATACTCCATGCCGGAAAAAAATGTCAGGGTTCACATTGAATATACGGTCGGATTCATTGGAACCAACACAGCTCAGAATCATTCTGAAGAACCTATTTCAGTTACAATGACCCCATGCATATGTATTGATGGGGTGGAGCACACTGGACACTGAGTGCTAGTCGTTCAATTACAAACTGTCCCAGTTCAAACCTAGAAGAACAGGTGGCCAACGATTGGCCGAAAATCTTGTTCTATCGTAAGGTTGACCTCGACAAGAATGGCAAGCACTTCTTGGCTACTGACATTTGACCTCAGGCAAGGTTGTTCACATTATCTGTCCTTTTCAGTAACGATAGGAATCATTTTCTTGTGGTTGTGAGGAAGTTGTGCAGGACACACAGTGGCCGGCCACAATCTTGTTGAGTTCTGTTGTGCTCGACCTCTTCTGGTTGCTAAGGGGTGGAAAGATACTAAGGTTCATGTTTTTCCTATAGGAGAGGTCTGGAAGAATTACTTCGAAAAGCACCAGGAGCATAGTGTCTCTAGAGGAAATATTGTCTGCTTCGTTGATCATGCTTGAAGATGTAGTTCACAGTATAACATGGTTTTGAGATAATCATGTGAAGTGTTGTGAAAATCCTATTGCTAAATCCTGTTCTACTATGTAACCAGTACTACCAAATTGACAGGACACTGCAGAAAATGCTGATGGACTCATGGAGGCCACCACTGTCACTCGTAATTCCACAAATAGCTGTAGTTAGACATCCTGGCTCCAAGCATCAAAACATTATTTTTAATACCTGAGAGGGGTGAAATGGTCAAAAACGCCGCCAAATGGAGTCCTAGAATCCTATGTTCGTTGCACAAAAATAAGTTAGGTGTAGTCCAGTACATGTTCGTCATAAGTATTTTTATACATAGCAGTATCTTTGTGGTACCCATAGGTGCAATGTATTCATGGTTGTGAAGTTATAAAATACTAGCAAAAATGCACGTGCATTGCAACGGAGTCATTATCAGTTTATAACTTATGTCTAACTCGCCTTTCACACTCAGTGATGGTGGCCCCGAGCTCGTCATACGGTAGATGGGGTCACAGGGGCAATGACAGTGCAGTTGGCTGAGGAGGAGGTGGAGGCACATCGAAGGTGCGACCCAGGTAAACTGGACGTGTATCCCATTTGGTGGCTGCAACAGAGCTAGGGCCCCCCTCACCTGCCATGGCTAGGGTCAGGGGACTTGCCCGCTGCCATTTTTTATCCAATATTGCAAGGAGATAGGTAAGGTGACGATTTTTCATAGATCGAGCACAAAGACTGCGGGAGTGGAGGCCAATGGGTGCACATAGTTGTTAGGAAGGGACCAGCAAAGCCCTCGATTTAACGGTTTGTTTAGTCTAGTCGATCGAACCGCTGGTATAGTATTGTTATTTGAGTCAAAATTTCATACTTAATACAAACCAACTACATGGTGTAGTGGAAAGGGATGAGTTTCTTAACCTATAGGTTGTGAGTTTGATTTCTCTCTGTACGTTTTTTCTTCTATTCTATTTCCTCCAATTTGTCTTTCATGTGCACAACCTCCTCATTATTCTATTTCCTCCAATTTTGTCCTTCATGCGCACAACCTACACAGGCCAGACTTGAATTCTGAGGAGGGGCATGTGAATCACGGTCATCGTAGTGAGGTGTGCCGCCGAGAGCCGGCCGTGCATGGGCGCACGAGCCATGTGGGTGAAGCCCTGCCCCGAAGTGTGGGCGGCATGAGCCATGTCGATGAAGCCCCACCCCAGACCTCCTGCTTCATGCATGCGTTGTAGGGTACTCGCGGTCACCGCAGGGAAGTCGCGCACGGGCTGTGTGAGTTGTGCACGGGGGAAACGACGGCGCAAGCGGGGGGAAGGCAAGTGCATGGGGAAGAAATGAACGGAAATTCTCCTTTGGGGGCTTGGCCTGGGGGCAGCCCCCAGGAATTGGTGCCAGAGGCAGGATTTGGGTGCTCGAGTAGGGGCTCTGCTAAAGCTGTGTTTTTGGCCTAGGCACCCATATTTAGCTATGGGCTCAAATAGGGACCCTACTGGAGTTGCTTTGAGGAAGATGTAGAAGGATGGGTCAGACTGTGGGACTCGGATGAGTTGGTGCGAAAGTGAGCCTATACCGAGTGACGGCTCGGAGGTGAGCGAGCGGTTGAGTTGTCCTAATGAGGGGGTGCAGATAGTTCTGACAAGGGGGTGTGGAAGCGCCTGTAGCGTGTGCCTCTAGCGACTGACGACCAAGAGGTGAGCATGTGGTTAGGCTGTTGGGAAAAAGGGTTGGGCTAGGTTAGATGAAAATTATTAGGTGGAGAGAAATTTGACCTTTTTAATATTACAACAAATGTGCCAGTGCGTTGCAACGGATTTATGGAAAACAATGACAAAAATGGTACATATCTATTTATGTTTATTATTTTTTATATAAAAATTAAAATTTATATTTATCTATGATCACCATGATATAAGTAAATGTTACCAATATATATACTGAATTAAAATACAATCTTAGTATATTTTTCTGTAAAGACAAAAATGTTTATTCATCATAGATATATATCATAACACATAACTTCAATTTTAAATATTATCCAATTGTTTGATTAGTTAGAGCATCGATTGATCTAATTTTAATAAAAATAAGTTTTATTTTTAATCGTAACTACATCAACAAATTAGCAATGGAAAGAGTTGATTGCAGTGATTATTTGTTTCATATATTTATGAGGAAAAACATATAGGACACGGCAAAATGGAAAAAAGGAAAAAAGGGCATGTTATGAAACAAGACCCCTTGTAGAAGCATAAGAAAAAACAAAATCTACAGAAAAAGGTCAGACACGGTGTGCTAAAGGGAAAAAAGTAACAATCGCATTGGAAAAAAAGAAATAGTCATGGACTACGTGATGGTGATGGACTCCAAATTCCAGACGTGGAGGGAAAATCTAAAAAAGGAATAGCGTAGGAGGGAAATATTTATTTGGCAGCTTATGAGTCCAGATCACATACATGACCCAATATGTTTGGGAATCAGACTCCGTATCACCCTAGACAAGAGCTATTCTAACACATATGAACATGGGTTATTATATATATAAGTCCAGATAGAAGAAAACTCTCTATTGTTGGTAGTTAGCTGGAGGTGGACGAAAAAAATGGATGGACGAAAAAATGGCAGGAAATTTTGTCTCTTTGTTATTAGGTATAGATATAGATAATGGACCATGTCAGCTATGCTCGACATGATATGAGCAAACTATGAAGTCAATTAGCTAAGTTAGAGAATTCCTAACAATAAATCATTCTACCAACAATTTTCACTTTAATTGATAATACAATAGAATGAATTATTTCCTGCACTGGTACTTTAAACAACATGATGGCCCATTGTTTATATATATATAGAGTGTGTTCCCATTCCCAGAACAGTGAGCTCCCGACGTTTCAAACATCCAGCCAAGTGTGGACTAGAGGAAGAGGGAGGATCCAATGGGCTGGAACAGTCTGACATGGTATGAGTGGGATTAGGAGGCAAACAGGAAATAGAGAACACTAGCGCTTCCGGTCCTTCTACGTCGCTTGCCTCAATGAATCATAGATTTGAAAAGAAAGGTGCCTGGATGGTGTGTTGGGAATGGGAGGCCAAAGGAAAATGGACACTGCATGATGAAAATGATCGAGATAATCCTGCTTGTAGGCCGTTGGTGTTCGTTTGTCTTGGTCAACTGGAGCTTATGCATGGAATCCTTTGGTGAGTGTGCTGAGCATTGCTTGAACAAGGAGTCAATAATGTGTGGTATGCATGTAGTACCTCCAGTTGTAACCATTTTTGAAACATTCAAAATATCAGAGAAAATAAAGGAGCTCTGTCCTGCGAGAAAAAAACACATATTCTGTTCTCATTCTTCTACCAGTTTTTTCATTGTATGTGTTTGCAAGAGCTCCATGCCTGGATGTTTTCTTGAACATTTTCAATCTTGTGGGTGGAGCCAACCAGTCCAGTTTACGTAATTACGTACTACTCTGTAGTAAAATGTGAACACACACATATACTGCAATTAACTCAATTTCTATTTTCATTTTTTGGTGCAACTACATCTAATAATGTCTCGCATGTTCAGTCCTAGGACCATAAAGTAGCAAAGTTGCAGAATAGTATACATACCCATATCCCACAAATGCTACCGTCTTCTTGTTGTCATGTTTAAAACAAAAAACAAATAATTTTGGTGTGCTGTCGATAGATTCTAGGACATGTTCGTTCCATTGTTATTCAATATTACTGAATGCAACTTGCTACTCTTATGACTAGCATTTGTTGATTGGTCCCTTTGTGTTGACACAGATGGTCATCTGAATCCCCTATATTGATGCGAAGGGATGACTAGCTAGCATTGATCTGAACAGTGACGCTCTCAAATCAATACTCCAATATGGGATCAACTACCAAGTGACAGAAATATTCATGGTACTGATGAGCAAACATGCATTGCAGGATATGGTTATTTATACGAGTAAATGCTTAGCAAAGGAAAAACACTGATTAGCAATTCCCAATAGTGGTGATAACAAAGGATAGATGGTCACAGAAAATTATCTATTACCAATTCCCAATAGTGGTAATAGAAAATCACCTCAAGCTCAATATGTGTACTGTAACTCTGTAAGTAGTGGCCTCAGTTCCACATCTAGCTCCACAAATAAAGTGCCCAAACAACACTAGCAGAGTCTACACTAACAGATAGAGGATATATGGATGAGAACGGAGTTGCAAAGAAATGTGCACGCATGTTGTGTTTGGAATGGGAGGCCAACGGAAAGCAGGCACCAGATACCCAGTGTTGGGGCCGACCGAAGTGCATGTCTATAATGCCCTTGGCATGTCTATAACGCCCTACTCACAAAAAAACATGTCTATAACACACCCAACCAGAGTAGGCATCCATGGCCTAAACTAGCTCAGGTCCGAAGAGAGGGGCACTGTCCTAATTTATATTGAAAAATTATTAGCTCTTTTGTGTGATAACTATTTACTGTGACGTTTTTTAAGAGGCTGACTCTAGAAACTGATTTCCAAAGTGGCCTCTTTAGAGTACCATCACTGTAAATATCCCAGTTTCCTGAGGCAGTTTCTTAAGCGGCCTCTAGATACAAGCACAGTGGTTCCATGCAGCGTAGGTACAGTTTTGTTGTGTATACATGGTTTTTGCATGAGGTGCATTAGGCTGGAGCTATGGGGTAGGCATGTAGATGTTCGACCGTGCGAGGAAGGAGGGAAGACACAAAGGAGCTAGGCCATCGGGTTTGAGTGTGCAAGTAAGGATGAGTAAGCCTGAGAAGAGAACTAAATACAATCCACTTTCTAGTAGTCGTCTTAAGGTGTTATATTTAGTGACAGTGGTCATCCATATGCATGGTATATATTTTGGCACGGACAAGCAACAACAATAAACCTACAAGTAAAGTCCAATTAGCACAAAAAACAAAGAAAAACTACAGCAGTGTCCTAACCAACAGTTCCTGTGCAATCTCAATTGTTCCCTTTCCAGCGTTTGCAAGCGCCTTTTGCGGCAATCTAGTACTCTGATGTTTGTTCATGCTTTGTGGAGTGTGTGCCTCTTGAACTATGGTCTGTTGTGGTCTGGGAGCTAGCAAAGGTTGAGGGAGGGGTCTAGTGATAGAGTTAAGGAAGATGTCAATGGGTTCCTGGGATTGCCCTACTGTGTTGTCATTTTCAATTTCATCAGCTACTGACTGATGATGTTCAATGGGTTGATTTGGTATGTTGGTCGGCATTGTTAGGGGTGGAGGTGGAGCAGGATTATAGTTCATCCCCTCTGACGTAGGAGGGGGACTATCCTTATGATGGGTTGGGTGTTGTGTGCTTGTACTGGGCTCTTGTGTGCCCCTACCGGATTCATACAGTTCACAGTGGAGGGGGAAGCTCACTAGGAGATCCTGAAGATGTCCAAACGCCTCCTCCAGTTGCTTGCCCACCTCGATTTCCTTGTCAGTCACCATCTCTGGCTGCATCCTACCTGCCTCGAGTGACACTAGCTCTGTGGATACAGGGAGGAAAGAGGAGTTAAGCCCACTGTCCATTAACCACTCACTAATTGGGTTGGGAGCAGCACATTGGTTTGACTCACTTGGGATGATAGAGTTGATGTCCACAGCAGCGACGTCAGTCTGCGTTCCTCCGGTCACCACATCCATTGCTGCAGTGGTGGCAGTGTTGTGTATGCCTCCTCCCTTCCCCTTGTTGTTGATCAGGTTTTCAGCCACTGTGCATTGGGGGTTCAGCATGGTACCATCAGTTAGAGCAGTATCAACATGAATACATTGGTTCTGGGAGAAAGAAGTACCCTTGATGAACATGATGCTGTCGTCAGGGATGGGCTTCCTGGGGGCCTTCAGCTCGGTTGCGATTGGGTCTGAAAAGGAGACCGTCTTGACTTTCTTTCCCTTCTTGTTTTCCTTGATCTTCCATACCTTGGTTGTCCCCCCTTCCTGCCTGCCCCTGCGTGGAGGGGATTCTCCTCTGCCGCGCCAACGGTTGGAGCTGATGCAGTCTTCTGTTGGAGTTGTTCCAAATTCACTGCAAGATATAGGCCGGGCTTCTGACGGAGCGAAGCGGAGGCCCGTAAAAGCCGAAGGCTGGTACTCTTGATTATGTTCATGCTGATTTATGGGGTCCTTCTAAGAAGCCCTCACTAGGTGGTGCTCGTTACATGCTTACAATTATTGATGATTACTCTAGAAGGGTTTGACCTTATTTTCTAAAACAGAAAGATGATACTTTTGCTGCTTTTAAGAACTGGAAAGTAATGATAGAAAGACAAACTGAAAGGAAGGTAAAATTGCTTGGTACTGATAATGGTGGAGAATTTTGTTCGCATGCCTTTAATGATTATTGTAGATAGAAAGGCATTGTTAGGCATCACACCATACCCCATACTCCACAACAGAATGGTGTGGCAGAACGGATGAACATGACCATTATCTCCAAGGCCCGTTGCATGCTATGTCATGCAAGGATGAGCAAGCGTTTTTGGGCTGAAGCTGCTAATACTGCCTGTTACTTGATAAACAGGTCACCTTCTATTCCACTAAATAAGAAAACTCCTATTGAGGTATGGTCTGGTACGCCTGCTGATTATTCACAGTTAAAAGTTTTTGGATGCACTGCTTATGCTCATGTTGACAATGAAAAATTAGAGCCTAGAGCTGTTAAGTGTCTTTTCCTTGGTTATGGTTCGGGAATCAAAGGCTATAAATTGTGGAATCCTGAAACAGGGAAGACTTTTATGAGCAGGAGTGTTGTATTCAATGAATCTGTGATGTTTACTGACAGTTTGCCCTCAGATCATGTGTCAGAAAAAAGAGCTGCAGAGTATGCGCATACAGGTGGAGCATGTTGATGATGATATAGGTGTGCAGGTGGAGCCTGCTGATGAGCAGGATGACCATAATAATGATGTTGCTGATGATGATGCTCATGATGATGTTCAGCAAACTCCTCCTAGTTTGCAGCTACAGGAGGAATTACCTATTGCTCAACGCAAGTCAACAAGGACAGTTGTACCTCCTAAACGTCTGATCGAAGAATGTAATTTGTCTTACTATGCTTTGAGTTGTGCTGAACAGGTGGAGAATGTTCATGAGCCAGCAACCTATAAAGAAGCTGTTCATTGTGCTGATAGTGAGAATTGGATTTCTGCTATGCATGAGGAGATGCAGTCTCTTGAGAAGAACAATACATGGGAGGTTGTTCCTTTGTCTAAAGAAAAGAAGACCATAAACTGCAAGTGGATCTTCAAGAGAAAGGAGGGTTTATTTCCAAGCGAGCCTCCAACGTATAAGGCAAGGTTAGTTGCAAAAGGCTACAGTCAAATTCCGGGTGTTGACTATAATGATGTGTTCTCTCCAGTGGTAAAACACAGTTCAATTCGTACTTTCTTGAGTATTATTGCTTCACATGATCTTGAGCTTGAGCAGTTAGATGTGAAGACTACGTTTTTGCATGGAGAGCTAGAGGAGGACATATACATGGACCAACCGGAAGGGTTCATAGTGCCTGGCAAGGAAAAATATGTATGCAAGTTGAAGCGCTCCTTGTATGGTTTGAAACAGTCCCCTCGTCAGTGAAACAAGAGGTTTGATTCATTTATGTTGTCACACAGTTTCGAAAAGGTCTAGATATGATAGTTGTGTTTACATCAAGCATGTTAATGGATCACTTATATATTTGCTGTTATATGTTGATGATATGCTGATTGCTGCCAAGAGCAAGAATGAAATCACTAAGTTAAAGAAGTTGTTAATTAGTGAGTTTGATATGAAAGATCTTGGTAGTGCTAAGAAAATTCTTGGTATGGAAATTAGTAGAGACAGAAAATCTGGTTTGCTATTTCTTAGTCAACAAAATTATATCAAGAAAGTTCTTCAGCGTTTCAACATGCAAAATGCTAAGGCTGTTAGTACCCCTATTGCACCTCACTTTAAGTTGTCAGCTGCTCAGTGTCCTAGTACAGATGTAGAGATTGAGTACATGTCAAGAGTTCCTTATTCTAGTGCTGTTGGGTCTTTGATGTATGCCATGGTTTGCTCTCGTCCAGATTTATCATATGCTATGAGTCTTGTTAGTAGATATATGTCTAATCCTGGCAAAGAACATTGGAGGGCAGTTCAGTGGATTTTCAGGTACCTCAGAGGCACAACAGATTCCTGTTTGAAGTTTGGAAGAACTGATAAGAGTCTCATTGGTTATGTGGATTCTGATTATGCTGCTGATCTGGACAGGCGAAGATCAATTACTGGTTATGTGTTTACTGTTGGCAGTTGTGCTGTGAGTTGGAAGGCTACGTTACAGTCTGTTGTTGCTTTGTCTACTACTGAAGCAGAATATATGGCTATTTGTGAAGCGTGCAAAGAATTGATATGGTTGAAAGGTTTGTACGCTGAACTCAGTGGATTTGAATCTTGCATAAGTTTGCACTGTGACAGTCAAAGTGTAATTTACCTCACTAAAGATCAGATGTTCCATGAGAGAACTAAGCACATAGATATCAAGTATCATTTTGTACGAGATGTGATTGAAGAAGGTAAGCTGAAGGTATGCAAGATTAGTACTCATGATAATCCTGCTAATATGATGACAAAGCCTGTTCCTATTGCTAAATTTGAGTTATGCTCAAGCTTAGTTGGTTTAATTGAATAGTCCAAGAGACTATTGTTGGCACCAGTGGTTTTCTATCTTTTGTTGTTCAGGATGATTGGTTGATTTATGATACAAGATGAATTTGTCTCAATGTGAAGTTTGTTGGAGTTGTTCCAAATTCACTGCAAGATATAGGCTGGGCTTCTGACGGAGCGAAGCGGAGGCCCGTAAAAGCCGAAGGCTGAGCCGGAGCGTAGCGGAGTCCTCCCTCCTAGTCATCGTCATCTCTGCACGGCCTGATGTCGCGTCCCGGTCCTGCCCCTGCCTGTCGTGGCCGCGCTCTCCCTTCGTGTCTAGCATCCCGTAGTCCCAGTCAAAAACCCTCCGAGCCTTGCGGTTTTCCGGACCAGCCAGCCTCCCTGGGTCCTGCAGAAACGTGAGATCTTCCACTACCTCCAGGTGGTTGTGAAGCACATACACTTGGCTGCACTTTGACGTCGACTGGGTTGTCGCGGTGGGGGTGGCCCCTATCTAGTTCGGTGACCATGAGCACAACTTTCGTGGGAATGCCACATGGGTCGCGGCACCACGCCCACAGGATCGAAGGGCCTGGTTCTCTGACGTCTTCTGGTTGTCTCCTCCAGGTACTGGATCACGCAGTCGTTGCCAATCACCAGAGCGGCTACTTCTGTAGCCCAGCAATGCACCGGGACCCCCTCAATTTGGACCTTGACACGGAACTCCCAGGTGACGTTGTTGGTGTAGCAACGTTCGTTCCAGGGCACGAACTGGAAGCGGTGTCCGTTGTCAGGGAGGACGCCCTCGTCCAGGACGCGCTGCCTTTCCCTCGGATTGTTGAAGATGACTAGGAATTGCTCGGGGAAGTGCTTGAGTATCTGGACATCGTCGTGGTGGAATTCAAGCTGATGAGGCCGGTCTTTCTGAGCACCCCCTTCTTGAGGTCGAACTCCAGCAGGTTGTCCTTGATCTGGTGGCCGCCGATGACCACTGCCGAGGAGTCTGGCACTGCATACGCCGCCGTGGTCCCCACTCCCATCTCCACCAAGGAAAAGCACAGCATCCATGGGACGACCTCTTGCGTCACGCTCAGGCTGGTGAACGTCCAGTTCTTCCCTTCTGCAAATTTGGATAATGACTAAAGGGAAATATTGACTAATCAACAAATATATCAATAACGCTTATGTCCTTTTTCATTATGTATGCTGATGCTCTATCTTGTAATAACGTGCCACATCTTAATTTCTAGGAGCAAATGCAGACAAAGCTACAGCACTACATATCTCTATCTTGAAACAAGATGTCAATGAACATGTTGAGCCAGCTGGACGGTTTTTTGCACATTCCCATGTAGTGCCCAGTTTTCCAAAGAAAACCAAGCACACACCATACGTGTGCCTAGGAAGTCCACACATGTGACAACATAATAGAAGATATCACAAACAATGTTATATAGCGGAAACAAACAAATAATTAACACTTACATCAGAGTGTAGCAGAACGGTTACTAAATCTTTTCTTCAGGCTCCTTCTTCATAGGGATGCCTGACTGGGGGGAACGTATGCCTAGCCCTTCCGTCAGTCTTCTGGGAACTCCTCCATGTGTTCTTCACTCTTCTGAGCAGTTCTGACTAGAGACTGGGGTGTGGGGGGGAAAGGGTGAGTACTTGCCGTACATGGCGTTCATGAGGCTCGAAAGGTTGACACTGGTTTACTGTGATTAGCTTTTAGTAAATCATGATTTTAGCAATTGAGTAACAAGAAATTTAGCACAAGCCCCAAATAACCACATGATCATGTAAACAAGATTAATGTATAGCATAAACAAATTAATCTGAGGTATTCTTCTATTCCATAAGGAGTCCAGGCCGCTCATAACCATGAGCATGGCTATTATAATAGTTCTACACTTTTGCATAGGTTGTATATCTTTACCCACAAGTCGTGATTCCCATATGTCATCACCTCTTCCAAGGGAGTGTGGTAGGGTACACTACGAGACCATTTGCAGGTTCCACTAATTGGTAGCAACCCGCTAAGGTTTCCCCATAAATAAGCATGAACTCCCTAAGGGGTGACTAACAAAAGGAAAAAGAAACAAAAGTGCACCCTCTTGGCAGCCAAGATCATACAAATCTGAGCTCCTCTTGCGCCGTTCGGTAAGCTGCCACAAACTAGTAAAAGTCTGATACTAAATCAAGCCAGAGTCATGTAGCTTGTGGTTGTACTGTAAGTCCTGGGTAATCTACTTACTGATAAGTCCTTAGGAAGAGAAACTAGAGCACCATAGAAGCCAATGCTCCAGCCCTCTTAAACCAAGTTGCTAAAAAGCATATTTTAATGTTTATTGCATATACCATTAGTCAAGTTACAGATCATGGTTATTTAATTCGAGCACTAGCAATTTACTAGCCATATGCAAATAACCCAATGGAATCAAGGTACATGGTAACAAAGTACTAGGATCATCCTTAATGGCATCAAGGGAGACACATGCAATATGATTAATAGTGATATTAAGGTGAATAGGTACAAGGAAGATACCATGCTATACTCACCTTGCACTTTTTTACCCAAAGCAACTTGCTTAGAGAACCCTCAAACTTCATATCTTCCATTATGCAGCTTCTGGCACTCAGCAAACACCAAGCAAGGACAAATATACAAGCAAACAAACAAGAAAAACTAAGAACAATACACTAATCATAGCAAAGGCTTGAAAACAGCGTACTAAGAGAGTGGGCTCATTGCTATGGTTTCAACAACACAAGAAATGTCAATAACGGAACTATTGTTAAAAAGAAATGGCTACTAGATGTTTTACATTATAAAATTATAAAAGAAACGAGAAGCCTAGATGCTTTGATTTATTTTAGTTAAGCAAAAACCATGTGAAGTATATTAATTCAGATTAGTCAAATCATCTTTTATTTCAAAAGTCGAGTTGTCACTAGTCATATTTAATTAATAAATATGGCCAAATGATTTAACTCAAATCAAACTTTAAATCTGCAAAGATAAAAGAACACGTGAGAATATTTTATTTGAATTATATGTGATGCATGTTTGAGCTAAGCAAATTTACAATTAAAACATATTTTTGTTAGCAATTAACTATATTAATATTAATTGTTGCTTATGAAAGACTGTGGTGTAGAACCTATGTTTGCTTTTAATTTAGAAAACTGGTAGCATGCACACTAATTAAATTAGTATTTTATCTATAAAACTCAGAAACATGTGACATGATTATCGCTGCTACATACTACGCTGTGGATTGCTGTACATCTAAACGGTCCAGGGCAAGGAAGCTGGGCTGTCATTTGCTTGCAGCCTGCAGTGTTCTGCACGCTAGACACAGCACCAGTTGCGAAGAACTGCAGCAGCAGATGCAGGAGAACGTCCGGCAGGCAGCTCGGCGAGCTCACGTTGGTGGTTCTTGGCAGCTCGATGGAGCTTGCGCTGCATGCCAGACGATGATGTTGATGACTTGTAGACGTCAGGGCACCAGATCGGCAGCAGGGGCTTTGGCTAGGCTTGCGCGTCCATCTTTGCAGAGAAGCTTAGGCGGTGAGAGAACGCATAAGACGTCATGCAGGGCCTTCGGGAACTGTCCGGCGAACAGCTTCCGTCCTGTCCGTGGTGTCGATGCTTATTGCTGCCAGCGTTTGATGTACGTACAGGGATGGAACTTTGAGAACTGAATTGCAGCAGATACGGTGGTCAACTGCATGCAGATCGCACTGATAGGGCATGCTCAACTGGACAAGAGGAGCATGCGAGACGTTGGAGATAGCGTAGTAAAAAGAAGGGGGAAAATTCTAGTTTACTACCTTACGATTTCAAAACTAGAGGCTCCCTGTACGGTAGTTCTGGTGTGCTTTGGCCAAGGAGTTGCTATATATATATAGGGAGGAAAACTCTCCATCTCTATATCAACTAGCAATACGGTGCTAATTGATGTTGCACCATACACCTCCACTAACAGGCCTAGAAAACATTAAAGCTCATTAGTAAATAAATACATGGGCCTTTAAGATTCTTTAGGATTTTAGAATTTTTCTAATTTTGAAACTAAATAATTTCATGAAATAAAAGTAATCTAGGAAATCTAGAATTACCATTTATATCACAAAAAATACTCCGAAGCATAGAAAAATCCTGAAGACAAATCGAAGGATGAGGAACTCAAATAAAATATTTGGAGCTCATGTAAAGATTCTTGGGAGCTTGGAATAAAAAGTTTAAGGTCAAGGTGGTACGAATTACATTCCAGAACAAGCTGGAAAAATTTCTAGAGATAGATGTTCATCTCCTAAAAGTATATTAAAAATATTTTGCACATACACAAGGTGCAACCGTCATGAATGCAACAAACACTTATATTAAATTATAAAAATTTTAAGAACCCATGTTTTCACTAATTTAAATTGGTAACAAACTAAATAAATCTTGCAAATTTTATAAAAATCGTAAACCTTTTATTTTAATTATTGTTTTCTATTCACAACCCGAAATCAAAAATTTTGGGATCTGACATCCCACCATCTAATGCATTTAATTTTTTTTGCAACTTCTAATGCATTTAATTGTCGGTACATATTTTGAACCAACTACTCCTATCAGTCCATTGATGCTGCTTGTGAGCTTGCCTTCGATGCAAGAAGTAGTTAATTTGAATAGTTAATGTGTAGAAATAAAGTGAAATGAATACAAATTTAAAATATCGAAAAGACAAGTTCCAATGAGTCCGAGTCTATATAATCCTTTCTATTATGCATACAAATCAACAGATGGAACCACTATTCTCCAGTAAGGGGTAATAGGCTAGTGGAACAGGGAGTAGCATGTTCAAAGGAGTCAAGAAGAACCTGCCATTGTGTTGGGAATGGGAGTCAAAAGGAAAATACATATTAGATGATGGAAAAAATGTAGGGACGCGGCAGGGGCGGAAGGCTCAATATTCTGACATCGTAGTCTTGAGGTGCAATGGTGATTCTGTTGTGGCAGCTAGCGGTGTTGATAGAGGTTTGTTGAGTTTGCAATAACCAAGTTTGTTCGTTGTTATTGTCGTAGCTAACTGGCTGCAGTGTTTGGTCTTCTTTTGGTTTTTCTTTTTCCAGTCAGTAGCTTCAGAAGGCTATTTGCTTGTCTTTTCTTCTATATCAATAGAAACAGACACTGACCTCTGTGCCAGTTTATTTAATAAAATATAAACACTATGTTTAGATGCATATAGTAAAAATAATATATCTAGATCTAGAAAAACTAAAATGTCTTATAAGTTATAATGTATCAAAAAAAGCTAAAACATCTTATAATTTAAAATAGATGGAGTAGTATGTTTGACCGTACAAAGGACATCTCCAGATTAGTTTAGGAGGAATTTGGAGGTGTCCACTATGTGGTCAAATGTTCTATTCCCTCGTTTCAAATCAAAATTTAAGATGTTTGATTTTTCTTTGTATAATCCCTTTTTATGAATGTAGACATAATGTATATATATGACTATATAGCAAAAGCTATGTATTTAGAAACCGTAATACTGCCAGCAGAGCATCCGTCCATCCGGACGCTCCTGTTGATAGGCCACGACACCTGCCCAATGACCCCTACCTATGCTATCCTATCCGTTCATCCACTCGCTTCTCTAGAAGGCTCTCCAGTCACGCAGTTTCCAAAAATAAAATCAGCACTGTGACCATGCTCCGTCGTGCAGCCTTGGCATTCTCCACATTGTCCAGGCACCTGCTGGCTGGCATCTGCATTCCTCCCAAGCACGGCCACTGGCCTTCCTATCTCTCCATCGTGCCTCCTGCCCGTCGCGGCCACCCGTCTTCCTCCTGGCTCTTGTGTCGTCCTCGACTTGCTCTGGTGCTTGGTGTGGCTACCTCTCAGGCCGCTTCCTCCACGACCCCATGGCACAACCCTCCGGCTAGCGGAGCGTAGTAGATGAACTCCTCTACCACGGACGTACGCAGCCGCGTGGCCCTCCGGTTTGTTATGCACCGTGCTGTGCCGGTTGCCTTGATGCACCTCCAGCCCCCTCCTCACGTAGACGTATGTCCTTCACGTCACCCATGCTAATGGCTGGCTTGCTCGTGGATGATCTTGGATGGTAGCGGCATGGTGGCTTGGCGTAGCCGGGGTGCATGCGTAGTTACGCCCCCACCATGCGGCAAGCAGTAAGGAGATGTTACGCTCAAAGCACATGTTGCAAGTGTATGTTCCAATTGTTTCAGATGTTTTAGACGTATGATAACTAATCTATGCCGTGATTTGTAAGAGATCAGTCGTCTGTTGCAGCCTTACAAATAACAATATAGATCGATAACTAATACCATGACTTGCAAGAGATCAGTCGTCTGTTGCAGTCTCACAAGTAATAATATAAGTCATGACGGATACTCACAAACAAGCCGGAGGTCAGGTCGTCCGATGCTGCCCTACTTACCCAAAGAACTCGTTGAAATCTACTCTACTCCTACTCCTAAGGGGTGGCATAAGCCAAAAAGTAAAGGTACTTGTTTGGTTGATCAATGAGAGTTGTCTATTACAATAGCCGGGGTTCAATATTTATACTCAAGGCTTGACTATGAGTCCTGGTCGAATAAGACCAATCACAAAACTTGGAAAAACAAACAAAACTTCCTAATTCAAGATAACTTGGACTCCAATCTTTCCCTTCTACGGAGCCCGATGCGTCTTCTTGCTTCATGTCATGCTGATTCTGCCGATCGGGCCCATTCCCTTGAAATGATGACACCATCTTACTAGTCGCTCTTGATGGCAATTCGGTTAACCAATTTGGTCAAATATCTCGGCTTTCCTTGATAATTTCCTCCCTTACAGCTCTCTGATCACGAACCAAATTTTGGTGTCAACACATGCCCCCCAATTTTGGGACGAAATGATTTTATTCCAAAATTATCGTCGCACGCATCACACTTCGAGCCTTCTGCTCTGATCCCATACCGATTTCTTTAGTCTTTCTTGTAGATCTGTTCCACTTGGTTTTCTCTATCATGACATTTGGCCACTTGATGGAGGTCACATTTTGATCTTTTGAGACATTTTTTGTCTCAACTCGTGCTCCATAGCCGATCTCTTGTCATTCCTTTAGTCTAGCCGATACTGCACCCGGCAGTGTACGAATTCTTCTACCATCACCGTCTGCCGCACTAGTAATCGGCTTTTTGGATCGATTGTGCCTTCAAGCTTGGTCCATCAGCTAACCTACTGAACTTTGGCTGATCAATTCCGGGGCGTACCTTCGGACGCGCGTGAAAACACAAAATGCAGCGGATTTGAACGAATCTGTAAATAATTTTGATGAATAGAACTTTCAAGACCGCTGCTTTTGTAACTACTGTCCGCTTATTAGGCCATGCGCGGTCTCCTCGATATCCGAGATGGCTTTCTGTCTTCCATGAATCAAATTTATTTTTTAGGACTAAAAAATATCCATCAGTAACCCACTCGGGCTATTAATACCTCCCCAAAGGATAGACGAGGGATCGTATCTGTTCTGGCCCCCCTTTTGTCACCGTGCAACTTCTTCTTCTCCAGATCTAAACCATCTCTCCTTTTTTCCAAAACCATGGCTGATGGTAAGCGTCTTCCTGGTGATATCCCGGAGGAAGAGTTCCCCATGCGCCAACGCCTCTGCCATCAGGGGTAAGCAAACCTTCATTGCATGATATGGCTATTAATATAAGCCGTGTAAGAAACTATCCTCTGGTGACATATATTCACGGTGCTGATAAGCAAACCTTCATTGCATGATATGGCTATTAATATAAGGCATATAAATGCATAGCATAAGAAAATTGGTCACCCACCAGCAACTCCCAACAGCAGTGATATATAAAAATCTAATTAATCTCCTATAGCTCAACATATATGTACTATATATGGTTCTCTCAATTCCTTGAAAATGTGTCACAGCTTATATGTCAGTTTTTTTGTGCGAAATTCAAACCCATGACCAAAAGCATTGCACAACGACCCCGTGTTACCACCCCCACTACTTCGTCCATTCCATGACATCTAGGGAGATCTAATTCAGATGTATGCATATGGAAGCTCCGTATAAAGGGAAACCTTCCCATAAATAGTTTTTAGATGGGGTGGGGTAACACTCGTCTCATGCTATGAGTAGCTTCAACCGCGAGCTCCATATAATATAGGGTGTGCCTACTTCCTACCATTTATATAAGTGATTCCATATTAACAACAACGAAAGCACATACTCGTAATAACCATCGGCATCGGCACTGATCAAACCAAAAATTCCAACGGCCCACACACTAACTAATTGAGCCACTAAATGTTGCTTCACTTATAGTTTGCAGGACTCAACGACATGTCAGCATCACCCACCACAGATTAGACTAGTGGAGGATGACCGGAAGGGATTGGAGAAGGTGTTAGTACTGTGAGATGGGAATAGGAGGCACAACAGAATTTGTGGCCAGTCACAACAAACCTATTTGCGTCATCATGGCCTCACTGGTAGTAATAGGGCAAATCCCTTGTTGATTCTGTCACACAGTTAGCGAGATTAGAGGATGGAGGGCAGCAGTCCTTCACCCTTTGCTTGCACAATTCCACAGCTAATCATCTCCGAGGATGTACTAATCACTACTACAGATTCAGTCATCAGTGCCGGCCACATCACTGCCGAAATTAGGACAACCGGCAGTGATGACCCTTCACTGCCGGTTCTAGGCTCTGACAACCAGAAAATAATTGGGTGGTGCGAGAACCGGCAGTGATGACAACTATCACTGCCGGTTTGTGCCTCCCGCCGGCAGTGATGACAACTCCACTTATCACTGCCGGTTCAAGCCAAGAACCGACAGTGATTTGATTCTATCACTGTCGGTTCTAGCATAGAACCGACAGTGATGAGCCTGACAGCACAAAAAGGTTGTAGCCGTCATCTTCTTGCTCCACTCTTTTATCCCGAGAACAGAGGCGCGTGTTTGGGCCACTCCCTCCAATGTTGCGGTCGTCCAAATCCGTGAAGCTACCACTTGGATTTGGATGAATGGCTTGATCTTTTTGCTTTAAGGTTAGTAATCAGCCTCCATTCCTTCGATTTTGTTGCTTAATTAGCTTTGTTTTGATGGCTATAATGCTTGATTCTCATTCTTATTTCTCCATTCTTCTACAGAGCACTTTTCTAATTCATGGCTATAATGCATTGTTAGTATGTGATGTTATAATTGGTTCTTAGGAGTAGAGTAGATTCTTTTACAATGTTGATGAGCAAATTAACCCATGTGTCACCAAATAATGCATTGTTTGGAGCAGTAGTGGCGGATCTACAGGGGGCTGGGTGGGCTCCAGCCCCCCTAATGACTTGATTTACTACTAGAAACACTGTAGCAAAAATCTCAAATCACCATTAAATCTTCATGCAAATCAACATCTCCATTGTTTTTAGCCCCCCCTTGATTATCATCCTGCATCCGCCACTGGTTTGGAGCTACATTGTTGTTCATGATCATGTCTCCAATTTTAGTATTTTTTTAAATTAATGTCTCTATTTTTATGTGGCATGGAGTAGAATAATTGTTCTACAATATTGTGCAATAATTATTTTTTATGGGGCTGCGATTTTTAATTTATATGGGCATTGTTTAGAGCTACATTGTTATTCATGATCATGTCTCCAAATTTAGTCTTTTTTAAATTAGTGTCTCTATTTTTATGTTGCATGGAGTAGAATAATTGTTCTTCAATATTGTGCAATAATTGTTTCTTATTAAAACTTTCCTATGTTTCCTCTGCCCGGCATGGATCGAGGGTGGATGTACGATCTGTCATGTACAGACCAACGGTACTTGACGGGCATCGACGATTTCATCAAGCTCGCTAGAGCCAATGCTGGGGACTCACAGCCTGTATTCTGTCCATGCAAAGGTTGCAAGAATACGAGAAAATGGGGCGACGTGGAGCATATACGATTGCACTTGATTACCAGGGGGTTCATGAGAGACTACACGATTTGGACTTTGCATGGGGAGGTTGGTCAAAATGTTGCACAAGAAAACAATGATGATGTGCCCATGCCTAGCGTATCCCTAAACGCATTTCTGCCTATTGATGATTACCAATGCTACACAGTACCTGTGCCTACCCACGATAATGTGTTTAGGAATACATTAGTTGACGACATAGAGGAAAATGATGGCATTTCACAGTTTCTACATGATGTGCATGGCGGATTCCTTAGTGCTACACAGTTGAAAAACTGGAGATCATGAGAAAGGATGCAAAAACATCATTGTATCCGACCTGCCCAATAAGCAAACTGGAAGCCAATATCATGCTGTTAGAGTTCAAATCAACGAATGGATTGAGTGATAAAGGCTTCGATAGCTTGTTAGGTATACTACATAAACTACTCCCGAAGGGTAGCGAGTTACCAAAAAAGACTTACCTGGCCAAGCAAATGATTTGCCCAATCGGCCTCGAGGTTGAAAAAATACACGCGTGTTCCAACGATTGCATATTGTACCGTGGAGAAAAATACAAAGACTTGGATGCGTGTCCCAAGTGTAAAGCTCCCCGATACAAGCAAGGGCCGTCAAATCAGGGAAGCAAGACCAGAGGAGGGCCCATAAAGGTCGTATGGTATTTTCCTATAGCTCCACGAGTGCATAGGTTGTTTGCAAATGCAAAGTCAGCCAAACTGTTGCGTTGGCACAGCGAAGAGCGTAAGAAAGATACAATGTTGAGGCACCCCGCCGATGGGTCGGACTGGAGGACTATCAACACTATGTTCTATAAGAAATCGGTGGAGAGGTAAGGCATCTTTGGATAGGTTTGAGCACAGATGGGATGAATCCGTTTGACCAAGTTAGAAGCAATCATAGCACTTGGCCAGTGATGCTATGTATATACAACCTTCCACCCTGGCTTTGTATGAAACGGTCATACATCCAGATGCCACTACTAATCCAAGGGCCAAAACAACCTGGTAATGATATCGATGTGCTTCTACAACCAGTGATCGATGAACTACTACAGATGTGGAAGACGGGTGTGAAGGATGTTTGGGATGAGTACAAAAAAGAACATGTCACGATAAAGGCTATACTTATCGCTACAATCACTGACCTGCCAGGGCGAGGTTGCTTGTCTGGAGAGAAGACAAAAGGATACACTGGGTGTGTCGAGTGCTTAGACGAGACTGATGCTATACATCTACCAGAAAACAATAAGATGGTCTATATGGGACACCGTAGGTTCCTACAAAGGGATCACCCTTACCGCAGGAATAGAAAAGATTTTAATGGGACTACTGAGAAATGTGGACCTCCAAAGAATCGAGATGGGAAACAGATACTTAAACAAGTAAGCAAACTCACAGATGTTGTCCTTGGGAAGGGGGAAGGTGCAGTACCAGCGCCAGCCGGTAGTATCTAGAAGAAAAAATCAATCTTTTGGGAACTACCTTATTGGCCACTTTTGAGTGTACGTCACTGTCTTGATCCAATGCACATAACTAAAAACGTGTGCGGTAACACACTTAACATGTTCATGAACACCGGGGGAACAACAAAGGATTCTCTCGCGACATGCTTGGACATGCAACACCTGGGCCTCAGGAAGGAGTTGCACCCAATAACTCTTGAGGATGGCCACTTGAAACTTCCGGTGGCATCATGGACACTGAAAAAGGAAAAAAAGGCCATGCTTATTTCTTTCTTCAATGATCTCAAAGTGCCAACTGGCTACTGTGCGAATCCGAAGAGGCTAGTTAACATGAGAGAACTTAAGTTTAACTATGGTTGTATGAAGGCCCATGACTGTCATGTCATTATGACTCAGCTGCTCCCAGTTGCCCTGCGAGGTATCCTCCCTGACAAGGTCCGTGCCCCAATCATAAAGTTGTGTTCATTCTTCAACGCGATCTCTAAAAAGGTCATTGAAGGGGCCAAGCTAGACCAGCTGAAGCAGGAGATAACCGAGATTCTATGCAGGCTTGAGATGCATTTCCCACTGACTTACTTCGACATATCAGTGCATCTACTTGTTCATCTTGTGGACCAAATTAAAGCCCTTGGCCCAATGTACCTACACCAGATGTTTCCTTTCGAGAGGTTGATGAAAGTTTTCAGGCGGTATGTTAGGAATAGATTCAGACCAGAAGGGAGCATGGTAGAAGGATGGACAACGGAGGAGGCCATTGAGTTCTGCACATATTATATGGACATCAATCGGGTCGGAGTTCTAGTATCTCGTCACGATGGAAGACTAGGGGGCAAAGGAACGATAGGTGAGAAAGCTGTCAAAATAGTCGAAGTGGTTTCCTTCAGACAGGCACACTTCGCTGTTCTCCAGCAAGCCGACGGTGTGATGGCATACATTAATGAGCACAAGCAGTTACTGCAAAGTAAGCACATCGGTAGGTCACAAGCTTGGCTTGAGAAAAAACATAAGGAGGAATTCGGTGACTGGTTTCGACGCTGCAGGCTAGGAATGGTGACGGGATGCCAGCTAGATCTCTTAGCTCCCGGACCTTCGACTACGGTGATGATGTACCAAGGTTATGATATAAATGGTTTTACATTTTACACAAAAAACAGGATGGAAAGAGCACCAACCAAAATAGTGCTGTTTGTTTCGACGCCCACGATGAATACGGCACGGTGGAGGCAACATACTATGGTTTCATAGATAAGATATGGGAGCTAGACTATGGACGACAGTTGAAGGTCGCTCTTTTCCGTTGCCAGTGGGTCCGGCTAGATGAAATCAACACCGATAATGATGGGTTCACTACCGTTGATCTATCCAAGACCGCATACAGAGATGACCCCTTCGTCCTTGCAAAGGATGTTTTGCAAATCTTCTATGCAAGGGATAACAATACAAAGGGAAGACTACAAGTAGTCATGCAAGGCAAAAGGAAGATTGTCGGTGTTGAAGGAGTGACGGACGAAGAAGAGTACAAAGGTTATCAAGAAATGGCTCCTTTTGGGGCAGGCATTACCCTACCTATCCTTGAAGAGGGTGACGAACCTGCTTACCTCCAGAGTGATCACGATGAGGCCATCATAGTTAGAATATCATAAACTATGTAATCCTTAATGAAATGTTGTTTTAGTAATTTGCATCGAATTTGAGATCATATTTGGAGTTGTAGAGATTGATGAGTTCTACCACTATTATTTTGGAACTTTGTTGATATAACGGATGCCATGTTTCCAACAAAGTGACATAACTTTGTGTGAGACAGAGCACTTTATGAGACATGCCTAATAAAACTTTCTCAAATTGAGAAATGACTAAAATAAAAGTTGTAGACATTCATGAGTTCCACAACTTTGTTGTTTACAACTTTTTCATTTGAGATCAATTGGGGACCCAAAATGTTTTAAAATAATCAATATCACTGTCGGTTCTAATAACCACCCGGCAGTGATGTCCCATATCACTGCCGACATCACTGCCGGGTGGTTATTAGAACCGGCAGTGATATGGGACATCACTGCCGGGTGGTTATTAGAACTGGCAGTGATATGGGACATCACTGCCGGTTCTAATAACCACCCGGCAGTGATGCGTGGGTTATATAAGGCGCTAGCGCGCTCCAAGGCCAGTGCACGACATTTTACGCGCTCGACGCTGTTCGGCAGTGCAAGCCGCCGCCGCCCGACGCGCACTGCACGACGCCGCAGCCCGACGCCGCCCTTCATGACGCCGTCCCCTACCGCTTCCTCAACGCCGCCGTCCCCTATAGCTACGCCGACGCCGCGAGGAGCTCCTCCACGTCGCTGTTGAGCGCGCCACCCCTGCTTACTCGGTGAGTGCCCATAAGGTGTTTGATAGAATGCCCACCTCAATGTTGCTTTCTGGGAGGGTTGCTGAATTGCTTGTTAGGGATACCTCAATGTTCGATAGAATGCACACCTCAATGTTCGATAGAAAGTGATGATTGTAATAGTGCATATTTTAACCTTTCAAAGATCTTGATCTATCATTGACAGAAATATGATGGCTGCGGTGACCATACAAGTGTACTATATATGTAGATGCTTCAAAATGTGTGTTATGTATATTTGTTGCTGTGATATATTGATATCCTTAATTTTACGTGCTGATGCTAATGGTTACAATGACTACATGTAGTACCTTAGCCATATTTATCAGTTAGATTGATATTTGTCCCTTAAATCATTGTCATGGATAGTATGTTGCTCATGCCTAATTGTAAGCAGTACAAGGACACGCTGTGTTATGACTTTTGGTGATTTAGTTTGCTACTTGTAGTGAATCCTATAATTTTGTTTGCACAACATGTTTGCCACTAAAATTGCCAATCAACTATACTACTATAGCATTAGAATATATATGTATTATATTCTGGGTGATTGTTAAAAGTCATCTGAAAATCAGTATCTGGTGGCATGAAAAGCAAGACGAGGTGGCAGCGTGTCGGCAGATGGAGAGGTATGGTGGGTGGTAAAATAGTTGATAGAAAAGTAGGTAGCCACATGTGGGAATAGATAAGTGAGGAGGGATTTGGAGGGTCTCTACCAAGGCATCAAGCGAAAGAAATAGAGCAAACTCGCTTAAGGCAAAGGATCCTCATCGCCTAGGATCACGTGGCTATGTAAGGAAGATTCCAGAATGGGAAATGGAAGTCCAGAAACTAGAGCAGCGCGGCGTTAGGCCTCAGACAAGCGATTGGCAGCCTAGATCAGTAAACTACCTACTCGCAAGGGGGGCACAATACAATAGTGACGGGAGCCTTAATGCCAGTAGTGAACCCGTCAGCAATCTCCTCCAGAGGATTTCAACCTTAACTGAGGAAGTGAATAGAGGTAACCGCAAGTTCGATAGAGAAAATGACGTGCTCACACAAGCACTTGGAAACAAGGAGCACCCCGGTCGCACTAGAGGAGCCGGGAATGTTCCTTGGGTGAAAGCATTCGAAGGTGAATCTTCATCCTATAGGAGTCGGGCGAGGGCTAGAACGCAAAGAGAAGAAGAGCTCCAAAGGTTTCGAAAGGAAATCAAAGATAGCATGGAAGCACGGATAGCTGCTCAAGTTGATGCACGAGTTATGTTAGCTATGCAATCCACGTGTTCGACACAACCGCAGCCTATCCTGACTTTGAATAGCCCAGTGCCCAAGGGTCATAGTAGCTGCGGCTCAACCCCTATGCTTGACGAAGAAGAGGTCAATGCTCCTCATCCGGTGGACAACATCACTAGACCTACTAATGTCAGGTTGTACATCCGTCAGCAGTGGACAAAAGACAAGGTGGCGGTCAGACAAGCATTTCCAAGAGGAGACGGCATCATTCATGGCAAGCCAATGCCACCCAGGTATGCCAGGGTCAGCATTGATAAGATCTTGGATAAGAAGTACAATAAGATACACATTGATTTCCCAGTGGAGGAAGATAGGCCGCGTCTTGTTCACAACTTGGGCACTTATGTGGCTTGGCGCAAACGCTTCATCAAGCTGGATGAGCAGCCATCTTCAGATGATGAGGATGACAGTGAATCATCGGCATCGCCGCCGCCAAGAGGTTTCTCTTCTCTGCAAGATCCTCATTCTCCCTCTCCTGCCTCGAAAGAGAAGACACCTCCTCCACCGCCAAAGGAGAAAACACCTCCTCTACCTCCTCCACCGCCAAAGGAGAAAACACCTCCTCTACCTCCTCCACCTCCTCCGTGAAAATCCAAAGTGCGATCAGGTTCGACCTCGCAACACAAGAGGTCATCAATTTCGGTTGGTAATGCTCCCCAGATAAGTAAAAAGAAGGTGGATGCCAGCATTACGAGTAAGATGAAGGACCCGACTGTGGAGCCTCCAAGCAAGAAAGCCGCCGTTGTCTTCTTTAATCGAATAGCCAGTCTACCTAAGTGGAGACAACATACCGAATTTGAAAGGAAACACAACAAAGAGAGTAATCAAATCAGAGCTAGAGAAATACACACCAAAGAATTGCTAGAGATACAGAACTTGGCCAACAACATGGGCATATCCATGGAGAGGGCCACGGAGTTGTATTACGGAACGAGAGATTTTGAAAAAGCCACGGTCGCATACAAGTATTCAAGAGGCAATCCTTTGGTCGCCACCGAACAAGAGTATAGAGATTTGCCAACATACATGCGACAGTTGCATGATTATTACTCCCTGGATACTGCCAACAGAGACTGTGTCGGTTTTGAAGTTTGCATCCCTCCCGGACTGGTTTTTAATCATCCTGAAGAAACGGTGCATATTATTTATTATGAACACCTCTTTCAGCTCTTCCAACGGCGCTCGCTCGATACACAGATTTTGATGATATGGTCTATGTAAGTACCCTACCCTCACAATGTTATAATAAACTACGTGATTTGCATTTGAATATATCATATGTTTATTATGCAGGTGTATGGAAAAATGGTGCCTAAAGAAGCAATTGAGCAATATAGACTTCTTGGATCCCATATTTGTAAATGAGACAACATGCACCGCCCCTGGTGAAGATGACTATGTACCAACAAGTTTGAAGATTGAGTTTGAAAGGATGTTCAGAAACAACAAAACAAACGTACTCCTACCCTACAACTGCGAGTATGTGTTCTCGACCCTTATTTTAGTGTTTCTTTTCTTGATATGTCATTCAATAACATGGACTTTGTGATTGCAGCAACCATTTCATCCTCGTAGATATCTATCTTGAAGATTCACATATCGAGGTGTGGGACTCAAAGAAAAAGCCACTTTCTCTTATCGACCCCCTAGTCAAAGTGTTGAATAAGTAAGTGAACCCAATATCACAACACTTTCTAATCACATAGGATATTGTAATGTCCTCGGTCTTCACACTTCATTTACAATGTAACATAGAATGAAGGCATTACCTAATTGGAAAAATCTCGATAGCAAGATGCAAAAGCAATGGAGTGCCCCATTCAGTGTAAAGTATATGGAGGATCTCAAGACCCTAGATCAACCAATGGGGAACAACGAATGCGGGTTCTATGTGATGTGGGCAATGCTAAAATACTTTGGCGCTAAAACAAATAAGGGAGATGACTTGGTACGTAGGCATCCCATTTCTATTGTTTTGTCTTACGTTTGTGCGTCTCAATATCATCTTGCTTCAATTACAGCGCAAAGCAAACAATCACAACCAGTTGCTAGATTTTGAGATGAGAGGAATTCAAGAGGAGATAGCAAGGTTTGTGATGGACGAGATATTGACCAAGAAAGGATCATTCTCCATTGCGAGGACTAAGAAGTACAAGGCGCAGTACGGAAGAGACCACATTGATAGGCTATTGTAATGCGACTCTTAATTCAATACTTAAAGTTTTTTTTAAAACTTTTGTAATATAAATGTTGATGAGTTTGTATTGTCGCTGATAAACAACCACATTCACATCGATATCAAATTGATCGATAGCAACCACCTTCACCTTCCCGACCTCCCACCCCACCACCTCCCCTCGAAATGAAAATAAAACAATTATTAAAATGCAAATTGTGAAAAGTATATCACTACCGGTTCAAAGAAAACCGGCAGTGATAATATAATCTACACAACCGGTTGGTTAAAACAACCGGCAGTGATGGCTTAAGTATCACTGCCGGTTTGTAACACGAACCGGCAATGATACATGAGCTATCACTGCCGGTTTGGCATAACCGGCAGTGATGTGATCAGCTCATCACTGCCGAGTTGGTTATGGCGGTTCAAAATCCGCCAGTGAAGGGGGGTTTTGAACCACCAGTGATGTCCTTCTCTGCTGTAGTGAATGCCATCTGTTCTCCACAAGCTGTACCTATTTTTTATTCTGATGATTCGCACCACCCTGTTTCTTTCCACAATCATGCACTACATCACTATATATATACAGTTCATGCAGTGTGGCATATATAAAAATTAGAAAAAATTAGGCACCGGCTGTGGTAAGAAACAGATTAGGCCCATCACAGAAATTTGTATGCACAAACAGTTGATTAGGTTAGAACACTCAGTAATACAGAAATTTGCGTGTACAGAATCGTATCTGAACCTTTGTATTTTTTATTTGAAATCGTTTGGAACTTTGGGTTAACAAAAAAAGGCATCACCGATCGTGGAATGGAGGTCCGCTATACGAACCCAACAGCCATCCTTGAGCACAGATCATGTTGGAGTCATCAATGGAGGTGCCAATCCAGATCCTTCTTGGACGTCCCTATGCACATGCATGCCACCCATATCAATATTGTCACTGTTGCCAGGTGGGAGTGAGTCCTGGAGTCTTCAGTTGTGAAACCACACTAACCTACCCATAGAAAACCTTAGACGTGATGCCACACTCAGCACCCTCCACTATACAAAACTTATTTTAGTTTACAGTGTTTATATTTTAATTTTGGAGGCAGGCATAAAGTTTCTGTGTCTCCAAAAATATACAGCTAACTTCAGAGGCAGCTGGCCTGTTTTAGGAGACAGCCCTGCCTCTACAAATTTATTAACAGAGCAGGGCTCTTTATTGGCCTACCTCTGCAAATAGCCTATTTTTTAGAAGGCCAAGCCCACAATCAGCCCAATAACCTTTATGCCTCCGCTATATATATATATATATATATATATATATATATATATATATATATATATATATATATATATATATATATATATATATATATATATATATATATATATATATATATATATATATATATATATATATATAGGACTACGCTAAATAGTACCCTGGGTACTAAATAATATTCAGTACCCGACCCTCCAGGTTCTGCCCACTCAGACGCCCGCCCGCAGTCCATAGGCGCGCGCCCCCTAGAAGCCCGGAAGCGATGTTTTTTGTTTTTTTTTCTTCCGTGCTTGTTTGTAGCCGATTTTTTTTCCTTTTTGATTCTGGCCGATTTTTTTGTGTTTCTGGCTGATTTTTTTTGTTTCTAGCCGTTTTTTTTCTTTCGTGCCTGTTGCCCAATCACGCCTATGTGTGTTTCTAGCTTTTTTTCGTATTGATTTTTTTTGTTTGTAGCCGGTTGTCATTTTATCCCGCTAGGCCTCCAGGGATGCATATATTTGTATGTTTTTTCCTTTCTATACCAGGTTTCTGTGATGAAATTACTTGTCAACAATAATAATTCATTATGTAAATTATAAATATTATTTTAATTTGATCGCTACCAACATATCTTGTCAACAATAACAGTACGTGATGCTAATCACAAATAGTACTATTTGGTTCGCTATCATAGTTACAAAGAATCTGTAGGCCTACTCTTTTGGACAACTTGAACCAAAAACTGTAGCGAAGAGGCAAAAAAGCAGATGGTCTATGAAATCCACAGGTTGATTCTTTCACCAAAAAAAACACTCGACAGGTTGATCCCAACGAGGAGATTTGGATCCCCAAATGTGCAGATAGACTCGTTTGTTTTTGAAGAACTGCGATGATGATGCTTAGTCATCCAAGTGCTTCCTTCTGATGAACTGAAATCTGCATCATTGAGGACTCTTTGGATATCATTTGTAGTTTGCAACAATGCAATACAACTTTTCTGGATGATGGCCTGTTATGATGGATATTTTACTATCTGATTATAGGTCTCCATTCACCAAACACTTGGGATGCTGCTAACATTGACCTTCATTTGCATACCACCCAGACCCAACTTGTTAACTGCAGAGATACATTACACATACACATGGCTGAAAAGAGAAATTAGAGTATTCCTACTGCTACAGAGTCCATAACTACTACTAGTAGTTCAAGCATACTTAGTTGCAGCACTAGATGAAGCGGATAGGCACACAACTCATGTGAAAAATGCTGAAATGAACCATACAGGATGCATACTGAATCACTGAATGTGTGCATGACCTAAACAGATTACTTATTTTAACTATGCACTAAATTTGTATATAATCAGGGCTTAAGTGCCATCTACCTGAACACCCTCTTCGAACTTGAATTGTTCTTTTTCGTAAAAAGCATTAGCACAAAATCATTTGTCATACGACATATAGATTCCATCCCAAGAGTACTTTGTTGAGTGGATAAAAACTCATGCTCTCATGCATCATTAAAATGATAAGACCAGACAAACCCAGTCAAGAAAATCATATTTGACCAAAAAGCATTAATTCTAGCACATGGCTAAATGCAAAGGCATTATCTGAACAAAGCAACACCATCATTGTGAGCCTCACACCAGAAATGCAGCAAAGCTTTTCATTGTTTAAGAGCACTACAAGGTCATGCTGTCCAGGCAACACAAACTGCTACTACATCTTGAAGGCAGAGCTGCCACCACTGCTAATGAAGCACTACGGCCAGTGAACCAAAATAGATACCTGCTGCAGGAAACTGCCCAGGCATGTCTCACAAAACTGCCTCATAAGTAGCTGTTTGCCAGTGAAAAGATTAAGAAGACCAGAACGTAAATTCAGTAACACAACTTGAACTGACAGAAATTTTCACGAAAGATGGGTAGAAGTAATTAACTTACAAAATTGGTAACCAAACTCTTGGTCAGTACACCACAAAAAAAAGGTATCAGAATTGCGTTGAATGGGCAAGTAGGATGCTGTGAGTTGTGAAAGTATGGCAGGTGCCAATACGAACAAACATGGCACAGCATGGCAGGTGCCAATGCGAACAAACAAGCTTCCATGATCAGCTCAGTGTGATATCCGATCCATTGCTTTCTAGTTCCTATAACTAGTATATTATGTTTCACAAAGAATAAAGAATTATCTTTGCACCCATGAGTATTTCCAATATATAAGAAAAACATAGTGACGGCATAGCTAATCTGAAGCATAGCTAAATCAAAACGAAAAAGAGACTAGCATGTAAGCACTGCAAAACAAGTAGCATTCATGTTCTATTTTTGCAAGAAATACAATCACCAGTGCATAAGTGTAACATCCTAAATTTTGCTTTGTTTCAAAATATATAAAATTGATTTAATTATGTAATTATGTGTGCATTTTACCTATAGGAAACAATAATTTTTGTGAAAATAAAATCAATCATAAGGTTAGAAAATGTTCATGCATGCATGCTGTTGCACAAATATTTTTGTGATGATTGGTTTGAGTCAAAGTTCAAAAGATATTCAAAAACATTTGAATATAGGATTTGAAAATCAATTGAAAATGTATTTGGAAAATCAGTTAGGAAATAAAAAGGAAATTCTTATTCAAGTTCCCTCCCTCCCTCCATTTCGGCCCGTTGGCCCGACTCCCTCAGCCCGCTCGGTTTTCTCCCCTCCTTCCCTTGCTGGGCCAGCCCAGTCGGAGGCCAACTGCCGTTGCCGCGCCCGTTTCCCTCTTGAGCCGCTGACACGCCGGGCCCAGCTGTCGGCGCCCTCCCCTACCTCCAGCCGGTTCGTTCGGACGAAGCCGCAACCGCCGCTGCCGAGCCGCGCCCACGATCTCCGTACGTGGGAGCTTCTCCGCGCCCGCGCCCGGCCTTCAAAGGGGAGCCCGACCCCGTCTTGTAACACCCAAAAATTCTAAACTTTAGGAATAATGAAATTTCAAATAAGTTAGATAACAATTAAGGGCAAATTAAAATTTAGAAAAGAATATTTGGTGATGCATTCATGCTGTTGCATTTATTTTATTTTGTGGTGTGGTTATATTTGTTTTATTTTAATTGATTCGGTTTTGGAAAATATATATATAGAAGTGAATAAATGAAGAAAAGAAAGAAAAATAAAAAAAAGAAGAAACAACTTACCTTCCGCCTGGTGGCCGACGGCTCGTTCAGGGCGGCCTGCTTTCCTCCACGCCTGCGGCCGCGTGGGCCGGACCGCACCGCAGCGGCTTAGTCCGGCCGAGCCCAACAGCGGCCTCTCTCCCTCTTTCCTTTCGCTGACGGGTGGGGGCCACCTGTCGGTTATCTTCTTCCTCGTGACCGAACCGGACACTACGAAGCCGCCGTTCCTTGCCGTGTTAGCTAGGGACTCCTACCCGAATTCGGTGTTTTGGGGTTATAAATAGGAAGCCGTGACCCTCCTCTTTCTGTTTTCCCCCTAAGTTGCGAGTTCTATCACGTGAAATAGGGTTTTTAGGGTTCAAGTTGGTGGAGGCGGGCGGACGGTCGGCTAGGGGGTTCTGGGGTGGATTCAAGGCCGATTTCTTCGCTTGGGTGAGTTTGTCGTCTTCTCCTCTTACTCCCCATGCTTTCCATTGGAGCTTTTGTGCTTTATACCGTAGAATCGGAGCTCACAGTGGCCGGTAATGGCGCCGCCGCCCTCTTGTGGCCGCGCGTTGCGTATGGCTTACCGTGGTTAGTTCTATTGAGTAGATTGAGTTCGCGCGAAGCTTCTCTTTTCGTTGGATCAAACGCGGGCTCGAATGGTGGTCTCGGTGGGGAGGTTCACCATCTCCGGCCATGGAGGGGCCGCCGGACATGGGGAAGCCGCCGGCCGGACCTGAGGAAGGAGGCCGGATGTGCACTGTGAGGTTGAAGATGCATGTGAGCCGTCCATTTTTGAATCAGCGGCTCGGATTAGAAGATACCCCTTCGCGGGGTAATCTTTCTAAAGAGACCCTGAACTTTTTAGTAATCAAACCGCCATCCAAAGCGTGAAGCTGGAAATATGTTTTCGTGTTTTGAAAGCGTATTCTCTCCCGGTTAAGTCAAAAATACGTTTTCAGACATTTACAGTTTTGCCACTAAGATTGTTTTGGTCATAAAATCTTCGTTTTAACTCCGATTTGATCCGTTCAAGTTGCGTTAGGTTCGTATTTGCGAGCTCTACATGTTAGTGTAGTTGTACAGTTGGTTTTGATAATTTATTTTTCGAGTTTATAATTGAGTATTTATTTATCTATAGGAAATCTTAGAAAATTCATAATTTTCACGTTTTAACTCCGAATTTGGTGATCTTTGCGTCTGTGTGATCGTAGAAACGTGTAGAAGAGTTTTATAAACTTTTATTACTGTTTTGCTACTGTTGGTGTACTGTTCTAATTGTATCTCTTTGTTTGCTTCGTGTTTGTTTGATTGGATGCATGTGTGTTGTTGATTGATGATCGAGTATAGAAGGTGAGCAGTATCTGGACGATTTGGAGTATTACTTTGAGCTAAGTCAGCAGTATCACTTGGAGAATTTTGATCAAGGCAAGTATAACACAGGACTATCCTTGTTACCTATACATTGAATTGTCATACATATGCATGTGCTTACCTTGACAACCTTAGAGATTATAACTTAGTGATTGTTATCTTGATTCCTTGTCAACCTTGGGAGTGCATATGGGTAGCTACTGCTAGTGCTTAAACTAAGAACAATGATCTTGTAATTGGATTAATGGATTAAGCATTCAACCATTAAGATGATTTTATTACTGTTAAAAGGGGGCTAGAGCATGTGTATTATTTTGATGCTCTGGTTTCTCTCCATAAGGACTTATCTGTATGTGATAACCGGGATATACAGTACAGCTGTGAGGGCTATATGGCTCTAGCTTTAGTTGTTCAAGAGACCTTTTCTAGCTTGTTAGTGGTTACCTTAAATGGCGTAAGAAAGGCTTGCCACGTTGGGTGTAGTGCGAGCCCCTGGCCTAGTGTGTATAGGCTGCGGTTGTTGTGCCACAGGGAAGGGGGGTTCTACATCTGCCTGCCGAGTGAATCTAATGGCCCTAACTTGTTAGACGAACTTTTGAGTGGCTTTATATGGTTCTCGGGTGTTTGGGCTTGATCTCCCCTCTCATTTGGAAATCATGACTCACAGTGAAAGTGTACACCTCTGCGCAGAGTTAAAAACTGGTATACTAGCCGTGCTCACGGATACGAGCGGCCTTGGGGATTCTTATGGAATAGTTGATCATAACTGTTATATCATGCTTAATTATTGTTGATTATTATTTGCTCATGTTAATGCTATTCATTATCCTTATTACAATTGATCATTGGTTCTTTAATGAGAAGCGGTTTATCTTGATGCTACTCAATTGCTAATATATGATTAAAAGCTAAACGCAGTTAAACAATGTCTAGCCTTTTTGAGCCTCATGAACCCTGTGTTATATTTGTTGAGTTCGACATGGACTCACCCTTGCTATTTCCACCATAACAGATGAAGATATAGAGGAAGATTATCGGAATGAGTACTAGTCTTGGTGTCAACCAGTCAACCGTGTCCCTGTGTGGAGTTCCCGCTGAAGAATTACTATTAGTTATTATTACCTATCGTTCAAGACTATGTCTTAAATATTTATTCGTTATGTAATAAGCACTGTGATGATACTTTATAATTTGTCAACTTATGTGTGCGACTGTTTCCTGGGGCGCACATGAGTCTTTTATGCATCCTATTTTTGTCCTAAAAAATGGGTGTGACAGATTGGTATCGGAGCCGTGTTGACTGTAGGACGCGAGCCTAGTTAGAATGGTCGTTAATAGCATCCATACTTCACTTAATTCATGCTTCCTCTTTTCACCTTGTTAATTACTAAAGTTTTATGCTTCCTCTACTTTATTCTATTGCGAAAATACATTGATTCTATCTAATCTATGTCTAAATCTTGTAGATGCCTCCTTATCCCCGTCTGTCAGCTGCACAGTACGTTGCCCGTTTCAAACCTCAGGAGCAGTATGAAGATGGTGATCAAGAGCTATCTGATGCTGAATCAAGAGTTGGTGATACACTAATGGAGAATGTAGTTATGGGGTGGACTACGAAGCTTCATATCATGGTTCCTAAAGCTGATGCTTTCTTCCATGACGTGTTGACAAGAACCTTGGACAACTACTACTACGACTGGGAAGCTACGTTGGAGTATCGCAGTGCAGAGTATAGTCATCCATGGATGGATTCCTATTGGGAAACGGAGTTATGGGTTAAGAAAAGGGATCCTTCCACTAAGGAGTCTAAGGTGGAGTCAAAGTTCATTACCAGAGTGAGCCGGGCAACCGTGGAGACAAGCATGGAGGATGTCGCTTTCAATGCATTTGTTTACTACCATGGTCTACGCTCGGATAAGACATTAAAGGGTGCACTCCGGTATTTTCCTTGTTTCTTACATGGCAAGGGTATTTGGACCGTGCCGCTTGCAGATGATTCCTCCTTGACTT
Organism: Saccharum hybrid cultivar R570; assembly: GCA_038087645.1. Classification (NCBI taxonomy): domain Eukaryota; kingdom Viridiplantae; phylum Streptophyta; class Magnoliopsida; order Poales; family Poaceae; genus Saccharum; species Saccharum hybrid cultivar. The sequence goes on from JAQSUU010000733.1 coordinate 4,350,866, forward strand.
TACAAGCTACGGTGGGATTAGCTCGTGAATTGGCTCTCCATGAGGTGGATTTGAAGGATGAGTTGTTGAAGGAAAAAGAACTCAAGGAGCAAGCTTATAAGGAGATTGACCAATTAAGGGCGGAGTTAGGTCATCCCAAGATTTATGAGAAGCTTAATTAGGAAATAGGAAAAATCCCTATGTAATAGGAACGATAGTAGTTGCGAGTTAATTTTAAGTTTGGATTGTTTTAAGAGTCAGTTTGTGGTGTGAACAATTGTGTGATTGATGGATTGTTATTATGATAATGTGTGATTTGGATCTTTGTAATGTGTGCTGGAGTTTTGTCGACATGCCTACAAGTTCCATGGTTAAGAATATTAAGTTTGATCAAAATATATTAGTTGAATATGAGGTTAACTTAGTTCTGTCCTTTGCTGATTTTTGGATCAGTCTGGGATGTTTTAGAAATAACTTAAAATCTGTTCATGAGAAATTTAAGAAATTTTACTGGGAATAATTAGACTTCTGTATCTTTCCAACCCCGCAAGAATCACCTTATTATCTATTATGAGCTAAGAGATATACCTGTTCCAAGTTGGAGTTACTGCACAGTCTGGAATTCTGAAACAGTTTGGGTTAAGTTCAGTTTTTGGCCAATTTATTGACAGAATCAGAAAAAGTGTTGTGAATAAAAGTTGTAGATAATTTTGTAAGCTTTCCAACCATGTAAAGATCATCTGAATTGGACGTCTGTAGCTCGAGATATGACAGTTTTACTGAGTTGCTGAAATTAGAGTTCGCCCAGAAAAATCAGATTTTGCTTATCTATTGAATACATCATCTCGGATCGTACTGAATTTCAATTTCTGTGTTTTTGGAAACAGATGTCAGGCAGAGGTCATGGCAGAGTTCGTGGAGGTTGTAACCCACCCATTACTATGGAGGAACTCATGCAAACTCAGAACCAGATGATGCAGATGTTTATGCAGCACATGCAGAACAATCCCCCTGCAGGAGGACCACCGCCTGTGCAAGTGAGGGATAAGCGTGGGGAATTTTTGAAGGGATGCCCTCCAGTGTTTTCTCATGCTGCTGATCCTTTAGAGGCAGATGATTGGGTGAGGGTAGTGGAGAAACAACTGAATATAGCCCAATGCAATGATATGGAGAAGGTGTTATATGCATCTGGTCAGTTACAGGGGACAGCTCAGACTTGGTGGGAGTCGTATCAAGCTGCACGCTCTGACAATGCTCCTCCTATCACTTGGAATGAGTTTGTTAGAGATTTTCGAGCTCGTCATATTCCTGAAGGTATAATTGAGCTGAAGCAGGAAGAATTCAGAAACCTTAGGATAGGACAGATGAGCGTTAGTGAATATCATGACAGGTTCACCCAGTTGGCTCGCTATGCTCCTAATGAAGTGAGGGAAGATGCAGACAGGCAGCGTCTTTTCTTGAAGGGAATTTATTATGATCTTCGCTTGCAGTTGAAGGGGAACAACTATGCTAGTTTTCAAGAGCTGGTAAATAAAGCTATTGTGCTTGATAATGAGCGCAGAGAGATGGACAGGAAGAGGAAGATGAAGGTACAAAGCTCAGGAAGCAACAACCGTCAACGCACGAATCCTCAGCATGGTTTCCATCAGAAGTTTCAGGGACCGGTTAGCCAGTGGAATCGTAATCCGAATCAGAGGTGGTCCCAGAATTGGCAAAGTAATCAGTCACAACAGCGTTCATCATATCCACAACGTCAACAGTATCAGCAGACTGGGCAACAGACTCCTCGTACTGGAAATTCCAATGTTACCCACATGAAGAATAGTGCTCCCAGCACGCCTACTAGATGTTTTGTCTGTGGTAAAGAGGGGCATATGTCTTACCATTGTCCTGAGAAGCAGAACCAGCAGACTCCTCAGAGCCAGAAGAGCAACCAGAGGCAATCTGGTACTGGAAGGGTGAATCACGTGTCTTCTGATACAGCTCATGATGCACCAGAAGTTATGATTGGTACGTTCAATGTACATTCCACTCCCGCAACTGTTCTTTTTGACTCTGGAGCCTCTCATACATTCATATCTAACATTTTTGTTAAAATGCATAGTATACCCATGCTAGCTATGAAAGAACCTCTCTTAGTAAATTCACCTGGAGGTACCATGCAAACCAGTAATTGTTGTCTTCCAATTAGTATGGTATTAAGGGGGGTAGAGTTTAAGATAACTCCTATAGTGTTGAGGACATCTGGTATTGATGTGATATTGGGTATGGACTGGATGAAGCAAAATCAGGCAGAGATTCAGTGTCAGCAGAAAGTGATAGTTGTGACTGCACCTAATGGAGATAAAATCAATGTGGACGTAGCAGTGCAGAAGCAACCAACCGCTGTGGTGAATCAGCTTGAAGATACTATTAAGGAGAATTCAGTGATTGAGGAATTTCCGGATGTCTTCCCTGATGAATTGCCAGGTATGCCACCTGACAGAGACATTGAATTTCTTATTGAATTACTTCCTGGAACTGCACCTATAGCCAAACGACCATATAGGATGGGAGTAGATGAATTAGAAGAACTTAAGAAACAAATTAAAGAATTACAAGATAAAGTTTTATTCGACCTAGTTCATCACCTTAGGGAGCACCAGTTATTTTTGTTGATAAGAAAGATGGCGGTCAGAGGATGTGTGTTGATTACCGGTCACTAAATGAGGTAACTATCAAGAATAAGTACCCTTTGCCCAGGATTGATGACTTGTTTGATCAGTTGAGAGGTGCTTGTGTGTTTTCTAAGATTGATTTACGTTCTGGTTATCATCAGTTGAAGATTCGTGTTTCTGATATTCCAAAGACAACTTTTACTACAAGGTATGGATTGTATGAGTATACTGTTATGTCATTTGGGTTGACCAATGCACCTGCATACTTTATGTACATGATGAATAAGGTGTTCATGGAATATTTGGATAAGTTTGTGGTAGTGTTTATTGATGATATACTGGTATTTTCCAAGACAGAGGTAGAGCATGCTGAACATTTGAGGTTGGTATTGCAGAAGCTTAGAGAGCATAAACTGTATGCGAAGCGAAGTAAATGTGAGTTTTGGTTGAAGGAAGTTTCTTTCCTTGGTCATATTGTTTCTAATGGAGGGATATCAGTGGATCCAGGTAAAGTAAAGGATGTATTAAATTGGAAACCACCTATTGATGTTAGCGAGATTCATAGTTTCTTGGGATTAGCTGGATATTACAGACGGTTCATTGAAGGGTTTTCTAAACTTGCTAAACCTATGACATCTCTGTTAGAGAAGAATGCCAAGTTTGTGTGGTCAGATAAATGTCAAGCTAGTTTTGAGGAATTGAAGAAGAGGTTGACTACAGCGCCTGTTTTGGTTTTGCCAGATTTGAGTAATAAGTTTTCTATTTATTGTGATGCTTCTCGTCAAGGTTTGGGATGTGTTCTTATGCAAGAAAGCAGAGTTGTGGCTTATGCATCTAGGCAGTTGAGAAAGCATGAGTTGAATTATCCTACACATGATTTGGAGTTAGCAGCTGTAGTTCATGCTTTAAAGATTTGGAGACATTATTTGATTGGACATAAGAGTGATATATACACTGATCATAAGAGTTTGAAGTATATTTTTCACTCAGTCAGATCTGAATTTAAGGCAACGCAGATGGTTAGAGTTGATTAAGGATTATGATATTGAGATACACTATCATCCTGGTAAGGCTAATGTAGTAGCTGATGCTCTTAGTAGGAAAAGTTATGCCAATGAGATACGAACATTGTCTATGACTAGTGAGTTATGTGCTGAATTTGAATATTTGAATTTGGGAATTGTTACTAATACAATGGAATTAGTGATAGAGCCTACTTTAGAGCAAGAAATCTACAAGGGTCAGTTGAAGGATGAGAAACTAAAGAAGATAGCGGAAGATATAGTGATTGGTAAGTCACCAGGCTTTCGGATGGATGATAATGGAATTTTGTGGTTTGGAAAGAGGCTGTGTGTACCTGAGGATCAAACTGTTAGACAGGCAATTCTTCGCGAAGCTCATGAGTCAGCTTATTCTATTCATCCTGGTAGTACTAAGATGTATTTGGATCTAAAACAGAAATATTGGTGGGTTGGATTAAAGCGAGATGTGGCTGAGTATGTGGCATTGTGTGACACTTGTCATAGGGTGAAAGCAGAGCATCAGAGACCTGCTGGATTGTTGCAACCAATGAAGATTCCTGAATGGAAGTGGGAGGAAGTTGGTATGGATTTTATAGTAGGGTTACCTCGTACTCAGAAAGGTTATGACTCTATTTGGGTGATAGTAGATCGGTTAACTAAAGTTGCTCATTTTATACCAGTTAAGACTACTTACCATGGACCAAAATTGGCAGAGTTGTATATGGAGAGAATAGTCTGTTTGCATGGAGTACCAAAGAAGATTGTATCTGATCGAGGATCGCAGTTTACGTCGCATTTTTGGAAAGCTGTGCATGAATCATTGGGAACAAAATTGAATTTTAGTACAGCATATCATCCACAGACAGATGGACAGACTGAAAGGACCAATCAGGTATTAGAGGATATGTTGAGAGCTTGTGCATTGCAATATGGAACTAGTTGGGATAAGAGTTTGCCTTATGCAGAATTTTCTTACAATAATAGTTATCAACAGAGTCTTAAGATGGCACCGTTTGAAGCTTTGTATGGACGTAAGTGTAGAACTCCATTGTTTTGGGATCAGACAGGTGAATCTCAAGTGTTTGGTACAGATGTTCTTAGAAACGCAGAAGATCAAGTGCCAGTGATTCGTGAGAATTTGAGAGTAGCACAGTCTCGTCAGAAGAGTTATGCTGACAATAGAAGAAGAGATTTAGTTTTTGAGGTAGGTGATTATGTCTATTTGAAGGTGTCACCTATGAAAAGTGTGAAGAGGTTTAACATGAAAGGTAAACTAGCACCAAGGTATGTTGGACCATTTAAAGTTATTACTAGACGTGGGGAAGTTGCTTATCAATTAGAGTTGCCTGAGAATTTATCTGGAGTACATGATGTGTTCCATGTTTTACAACTTAAGAAGTGTTTACGGGTGCCTGGGGAGCAGATACCTTTAGAAGAGTTGACTGTTAAGGAGGATCTTACATATGAAGAGTTTCCGATTAAGATTTTAGAGACTGCTGAGAGAGTTACTCGAAGTCGGGTTATTAAAATGTGCAAGGTGCAGTGGAATCGATATTCAGAGGCAGAGGCAACTTGGGAAAGAGAGGATGAATTAAGGAAATCATATCCGCAATTGTTTGAGTAAGCAGTTCAATCTTGAGGACGAGATTCTTTTAAGGGAGGTAGAATTTGTAACACCCAAAAATTCTAAACTTTAGGAATAATGAAATTTCAAATAAGTTAGATAACAATTAAGGGCAAATTAAAATTTAGAAAAGAATATTTGGTGATGCATTCATGCTGTTGCATTTATTTTATTTTGTGGTGTGGTTATATTTGTTTTATTTTAATTGATTCGGTTTTGGAAAATATATATATAGAAGTGAATAAATGAAGAAAAGAAAGAAAAATAAAAAAAAGAAGAAACCACTTACCTTCCGCCTGGTGGCCGACGGCTCGTTCAGGGCGGCCTGCTTTCCTCCACGCCTGCGGCCGCGTGGGCCGGACCGCACCGCAGCGGCTTAGTCCGGCCGAGCCCAACAGCGGCCTCTCTCCCTCTTTCCTTTCGCTGACGGGTGGGGGCCACCTGTCGGTTATCTTCTTCCTCGTGACCGAACCGGACACTACGAAGCCGCCGTTCCTTGCCGTGTTAGCTAGGGACTCCTACCCGAATTCGGTGTTTTGGGGTTATAAATAGGAAGCCGTGACCCTCCTCTTTCTGTTTTCCCCCTAAGTTGCAAGTTCTATCACGTGAAATAGGGTTTTTAGGGTTCAAGTTGGTGGAGGCGGGCGGACGGTCGGCTAGGGGGTTCTGGGGTGGATTCAAGGCCGATTTCTTCGCTTGGGTGAGTTTGTCGTCTTCTCCTCTTACTCCCCATGCTTTCCATTGGAGCTTTTGTGCTTTATACCGTAGAATCGGAGCTCACAGTGGTCGGTAATGGCGCCGCCGCCCTCTTGTGGCCGCGCGTTGCGTATGGCTTACCGTGGTTAGTTCTATTGAGTAGATTGAGTTCGCGCGAAGCTTCTCTTTTCGTTGGATCAAACGCGGGCTCGAATGGTGGTCTCGGTGGGGAGGTTCACCATCTCTGGCCTTGGAGGGGCCGCCGGACATGGGGAAGCCGCCGGCCGGACCTGAGGAAGGAGGCCGAATGTGCACTGTGAGGTTGAAGATGCATGTGAGCCGTCCGTTTTTGAATCAGCGGCTCGGATTAGAAGATACCCCTTCGCGGGGTAATCTTTCTAAAGAGACCCTGAACTTTTTATTAATCAAACCGCCATCCAAAGCGTAAAGCTAGAAATACGTTTTCGCGTTTTGAAAGCGTATTCTCTCCCGGTTAAGTCAAAAATACGTTTTCAGACATTTACAGTTTTGCCACTAAGATTGTTTTGGTCATAAAATCTTCGTTTTAACTCCGATTTGATCCGTTCAAGTTGCGTTAGGTTCGTATTTGCGAGCTCTACATGTTAGTGTAGTTGTACAGTTGGTTTTGATAATTTATTTTTCGAGTTTATAATTGAGTATTTATTTATCTATAGGAAATCTTAGAAAATTCATAATTTTCACGTTTTAACTCCGAATTTGGTGATCTTTGCGTCTGTGTGATCGTAGAAACGTGTAGAAGAGTTTTATAAACTTTTATTACTGTTTTGCTACTGTTGGTGTACTGTTCTAATTGTATCTCTTTGTTTGCTTCGTGTTTGTTTGATTGGATGCATGTGTGTTGTTGATTGATGATCGAGTATAGAAGGTGAGCAGTATCTGGACGATTCGGAGTATTACTTTGAGCCAAGTCAGCAGTATCACTTGGAGAATTTTGATCAAGGCAAGTATAACACAGGACTATCCTTGTTACCTATACATTGAATTGTCATACATATGCATGTGCTTACCTTGACAACCTTAGAGATTATAACTTAGTGATTGTTATCTTGATTCCTTGTCAACCTTGGGAGTGCATATGGGTAGCTACTGCTAGTGCTTAAACTAAGAACAATGATCTTGTAATTGGATTAATGGATTAAGCATTCAACCATTAAGATGATTTTATTACTGTTAAAAGGGGGCTAGAGCATGTGTATTATTTTGATGCTCTGGTTTCTCTCCATAAGGACTTATCTGTAAGGGATAACCGGGATATACAGTACAGCTATGAGGGCTATATGGCTCTAGCTTTAGTTGTTCAAGAGACCTTTTCTAGCTTGTTAGTGGTTACCTTAAATGGCGTAAGAAAGGCTTGCCACGTTGGGTGTAGTGCGAGCCCCTGGCCTAGTGTGTATAGGCTGCGGTTGTTGTGCCACAGGGAAGGAGGGTTCTACATCTGCCTGCCGAGTGAATCTAATGGCCCTAACTTGTTAGATGAACTTTTGAGTGGCTTTATATGGTTCTCGGGTGTTTGGGCTTGATCTCCCCACTCATTTGGAAATCATGACTCACAGTGAAAGTGTACACCTCTGCGCAGAGTTAAAAACTGGTATACTAGCCGTGCTCACGGATACGAGCGGCCTTGGGGATTCTTATGGAATAGTTGATCATAACTGTTATATCATGCTTAATTATTGTTGATTATTATTTGCTCATGTTAATGCTATTCATTATCCTTATTACAATTGATCATTGGTTCTTTAATGGGAAGCGGTTTATCTTGATGCTACTCAATTGCTAATATATGATTAAAAGCTAAACGCAGTTAAACAATGTCTAGCCTTTTTGAGCCTCATGAACCCAGTGTTATATTTGTTGAGTTCGACATGGACTCACCCTTGCTATTTCCACCATAACAGATGAAGATATAGAGGAAGATTATCGGAATGAGTACTAGTCTTGGTGTCAACCAGTCAACCGTGTCCCTGTGTGGAGTTCCCGCTGAAGAATTACTATTAGTTATTATTACCTATCGTTCAAGACTATGTCTTAAATATTTATTCGTTATGTAATAAGCACTGTGATGATACTTTGTAATTTGTCAACTTATGTGTGCGACTGTTTCCTGGGGCGCACATGAGTCTTTTATGCATCCTATTTTTGTCCTAAAAAATGGGTGTGACACGTCTACGCCTTTCCCTTCTCCAGTTTTTCCCTGCTCCCACTCACTTGAGCACCCGGAGTCCCGCAGCGACGAACCACCGGAGCACCGTCCGCCCCACCTCGTCGGTCTTCGCCCCCGAGCTGGCTCGACTCTGTTTGTCCGCTCAGTGAGCTTCGCCTCGCTCCCCTCTTTCTCCCCATCCCTCTCCCATGTCGGGAGGTGGCCTCTAGGGCCGCTCCCGCGAGCTCCGGCAAGCCCTTCCACCGCCAGCCATGGCGGGTGCCCCTCGGGCCTATCTCCGGCCGTGTTTTGCCCCGTGACAGACTCGCCATCTCCCCCGCTCTCTTCCGGTGCTCTCGGCTTGGCGAGATGAGAACCGTAGCGCCCTAGCCGCCTTCTCCGATGAGCTGCACACCGCCGGCCATGGACCACCGCCGCGGGCTCATCTTCTCTGGCGGGCTGCGCCGCCCTCCTCTCCTCCATTCAATCCGAGCCGTTCATCGCAAGATCAACGGCTCAGAGAGCTCAATACCCCTTCGGGCTCCATTTTTGTTAAAGAAACCCCCGCTTTCATCTATTTGAACCCGCCGTCCTTGGCGTACTCCTGGAGTGCGCGTTCTTTTTTCGGAAAGCATAGTTTCTTCGGTATTTATGAAAAATACGCTTTCAGATTAATTACAGAATTGCCACTGTAGTAAAACGTTTATAAAATCGTCGTTGTAGCTCCGATTCGACCCGTTCAACTTGCGTTAGGTTTGTAATTTCATAATCTACGCATTAGTGCTACTGTTAGACCTATTAAAAGTTTTTAAATTTCTCGATTAAGTCTAGTTTAATAGCTAGCTTTTGGAACCCTAAATAATTCGCAACTTTTGCGTTTTAGCTCCGATTTTTGTGATCTTCGCGTTGACGTGACCGTAGCAAGGCGTAGAATACTTTCATAAACTTTTTATCTTGTTTTTATACTGGTGGTGTACTGTTCTAATTATAGGTTTGTTTACTATGCATGAATGCTCCTAAAATGTGTATGTTGCCGTGTTGGTCGAGTCAGACGGTGAGGAGTATGTTGGGAGCCAGGAGTACTTCGAAGACCAGCAGGACCAGCAGGAGTGTGCCAACTAAGGCAAGTATAGTTTGGGTATTCTTTCTGTGACCATGATCTTGTGACTTAATTAATGTAAGAGCTATGATGGTTGAGAAATGACTTTTTAGGAACATAAGATCTTGTCTGTACGTGAACCTCCGGGATTTACAGTACAACTGTGAGGGCTATATGGCTCTGGCTTTAGCTCGGTATGAGGACCTTTTCTAGCTTGTTAGAGGTTACCCTTGTGGCGTAAATGGGGAAAAGCAGACTGTGGATCCCTAGGACTGGTTGTATCACACAGACTGACTTTAGAAACCTAGCGATCCTAACTTGTTAGACGAACCTTTGAAAGGCTTCATAGTGAACCCTGCCGACCTTCCTTGGAAGTGGGTCAAGAGGTTAGCTACCTCAGGCAAAAGGGTAAATCATGACTCATAGTGAAAGTGTACACCTATGCGCAGAGTTTAATAAACTCGTATACTAGCCATGCTCACGGACACGAGCGGCCTTGGAGACATCTACATTAAAGATGATGATTCTTGTTTTGTTAAGATGCTCATTTACTTATCGATTATACTTTATATTGATTATGTTACATTGATCATGAGTTTATGGGATCTATACTTGCTATGCTTGCGGAGTTCGACATGGACTCACTCTTACTATTTCCCACACCTCAGGATAGTATCTAGAGTTTTAGACTTGTGATCAACCAGTCAGTTTGTTCCTGTGGAGCAAAGTCTACACCCGAAGATCGGAGTTGTTTTTCTGTTGTTTGCACTCTGAGGTTATGTTTATATAGTAAGTACGTTATTTATTAAGCATTTGTCTCTTGGTATTACACTTACCTGCGACTATATGTGAGATTTGACTCCTTTATTTCACATATAGTGCATAACTGGTTTCGTCCTTAAAATCGGGTGTGACAAAGTGGTATCAGAGCAATGCTGACTGTAGGACGCAAGTCTAGTTAGAAATGGGTCGTGTTAAGGTTTTGAAACTGCTATAACAATCCTTGTTCTATAAACCTTGGTATTTTTTTTCCATACTGTATCCTTGCCCTTGATATTATCCCTGCCTTATTGCTTATTTTAAAAGTCTTTGTTCTCATCTTCACTCCTTGAATCGGTATGCTTTTAGAACCTCATCTTACCATCTTCTTGCGATATCGAAAGAGAAGCATTAGGATCTTTTTCCTTTATACGAAGAAAACGATAGCATCGCAAGTGGAGTCATTGTTGAGTTGTGCTCCTATATTGCCTTGTTGGATTGTCTTTATGTCTATGCTTGTATTGGATCTTTGTAATGATTGCAATGAATTTGTGGATCCCATAATTTTATTTAGATATAGGCTTAAGATATAAGGATTAGTGAATAGGTAGATGGGTTGGTTTATTTTGACTCTCTACATCCTATCCTTTTAGAGCAGTCTGTCTCATTTGACTTATACATCTGTCTTTCAACAACCATAAATCATGAGAAAATTCTGGACAACATTAGGCTTCGAGATCTTTACCTAGCCGCAAGAATCACCCTCATAGCTATTTTGGTTTGGGAGATACAAAAATCACAAGACGATACAACTGTGCTGTCTGAAAATTGGAACAGAATCTGTTATGTGCTGTTTTCGACCAAGTCATCTATAGAATTTGGAAAAGTGTTCTATAAGAAAGTTTCAGGAAATTTCAGAAGCTTTCCAACGGTATAAGGTGGAACTTCATTGGAATTACAAAACGAGAGTTGTAGCAGTTTTACCGCGTTGCTGATTTTCTGCTCGTGAGGAACTTCAGATTTCTTGTTTCTACCTATGCACAAAAGAATCATTAGGATAATAGAGTGTATGGATGCTAGTTAGCTCATCTAGCAAAATGTTCAAGCTACCTTATTTGGTGTCCCTTATTTTAAGGGGGGTAGCCAATGTAAAGAAGGTTTATTAAGATTTAATTCTTTATTTGGAAGTATTGGTTAGTCTCCATGATTGAGCTGCCACTCTCAAGCAAAAATGTCCTGTGTACAAGGTTGATAATTTTGGATCCGTGGAGGCGAGAGTTGTCCCTTTAGATAGCTCATGATTATGATCATCTATGCTTGCTCGTGTTGCTGATGTTGGTCACTTGATAACAGGAAGTGTAGTATCCCATGACTCAGGAGCCCTATATGACGTCTCGCACTGAGATGTGGGAAAAGTCTGATGTTTCTACCATTGAAGGATGTTATGGGTATGATGAAGCTGAGCACTATCAAAACAACAATGTTGAAGAGCAAGTTGGGAGTGAACTGAGTCAGAATCCACAACGACGAAAGCGAAAAAGGAAAGCCCATAAGAAGCCTGCTCAAGGAAGCAAAGCGCAGCGAAACTATGTTAATGGAAGACTGAGCAACGTGAATATGGATAACATTCATGGAGCTACCAAAGCAGTGGGTGGTTATATTCAAGTAAGCTCAGTACAAGTTTTTGCTCTATTTGACCCTAGTGCTTCGCATTCTTTCATTTCCGCCGACATGGTAGAGACGTGCAAGATGGTGAAGTGTCCAACGAGGAAGCCTTTGCTAGTTCAAACTCCAGTGGGAGAAATACAGGCAGATCAGATATGCCCGAACGTCAGTCTTGTCATAAACAAGGAAAACTTCACCGTAACCCTCATTGTGTTAGAGTCACTTAATATCCCTGTGGTTCTTGGTAATGGATGGTTGTGTGCGTAGAAAGGAGTGATTCATGGTAATCGGTGCACAATGCTCTTAACAACACCGTCAGGGAAAAGAATTGAGTATCAAGGTGGTCGACTCTCACCTGAGGAAGACAAGAATGACCAATTAGAAGATAGGTACACTGAGGATAGCAAAGTGGACCATGAGTTTACAGAAGTTAGAGTAGAGGAACAAATGACTTTGGAGGAGCTCAATAGGAGAGATGATCATGTTTAGGCAGATTAGTCAGTTGGGATCTGAGAAACTGCCTCATGACTCTCAACGAAAGATGTAATTTGGAAAATGAGGATCGAATAAAGACAGAGTGTCATGTCATTATCTCTACGATCACAGTCATCCGAATCTCGAGGACGAGATTCCTCTTAAGGGGGTAGAATTGTAACATCCTAAATTTTGCTTTGTTTCAAAATAGATAAAATTGATTTAATTATGTAATTATGTGTGCATTTCACCTATAGGAAACAATAATTTTTGTGAAAATAAAATCAATCATAAGGTTAGAAAATGTTCATGCACGCATGCTGTTGCACAAATATTTTTGTGATGATTGGTTTGAGTCAAAGTTCAAAAGATATTCAAAAACATTTGAATATAGGATTTGAAAATCAATTGAAAATGTATTTGGAAAATCAGTGAGGAAATAAAAAGGAAATTCTTATTCAAGTTCCCTCCCTCCCTCCATTTCGGTCCGTTGGCCCGACTCCCTCAGCCCGCTCGGTTTTCTCCCCTCCTTCCCTTGCTGGGCCGGCCCAGTCGGAGGCCAACTGCCGTTGCCGCGCCCATTTCCCTCTTGAGCCGCTGACACGCCGGGCCCAGCTGTCGGCGCCCTCCCCTACCTCTAGCCGGTTCGTTCGGACGAAGCCGCAACCGCCGCTGCCGAGCCGCGCCCACGATCTCCGTACGTGGGAGCTTCTCCGCGCCCGCGCCCGGCCTTCAAAGGGGAGCCCGACCCCGTCTACGCCTTTCCCTTCTCCAGTTTTTCCCTGCTCCCACTCACTTGAGCACCCGGAGTCCCGCAGCGACGAACCACCGGAGCACCGTCCGCCCCACCTCGCCGGTCTTCGCCCCCGAGCTGGCTCGACTCCGTTTGTCCGCTCGGTGAGCTTCGCCTAGCTCCCCTCTTTCTCCCCATCCCTCTCCCGTGTCGGGAGGTGGCCTCTAGGGCCGCTCTCGCGAGCTCCGGCGAGCCCTTCCACCGCCGGCCATGGCAGGTGCCCCTCGGGCCTATCTCCGGCCGTGTTTTGCCCCGTGACAGACTTGCCATCTCCCCCCGCTCTCTTCCAGTGCTCTCGGCTAGGCGAGATGAGAACCGTAGCGCCCTAGCCACCTTCTCCGACGAGCTGCACACCGCCGGCCATGGAGCACCGCCGCGGGCTCATCTTCTCCGGTAGGCTGCGCCACCCTCCTCTCCTCCATTCAATCCGAGCCGCTCATCGCAAGATCAACGGCTCAGAGAGCTCAATACCCCTTCGGGGTCCATTTTTGTTAAAGAAACCCTCGCTTTCATCTATTTGAACCCGCCGTCCTTGGCGTACTCCCGGAGTGCGCGTTCTTTTTTCGGAAAGCGTAGTTTCTTTGGTATTTATGAAAAATACGCTTTCAGATTAATTACAGAATTGCCACTGTAGTAAAACGTTTATAAAATCGTCGTTCTAGCTCCGATTCGACCCGTTCAACTTGCGTTAGGTTCGTAATTTCATAATCTACGCATTAGTACTACTGTTAGACCTGTTAAAAGTTTTTGAATTTCTCGATTAAGTCTAGTTTAATAGCTAGCTTTTGGAACCCTAAATAATTCGCAACTTTTGCGTTTTAGCTCCGATTTTTGTGATCTTCGCGTTGACGTGACCGTAGCAAGGCATAGAATACTTTCATAAACTTTTTATCTTGTTTTTATACTGGTGGTGTACTGTTCTAATTATAGGTTTGTTTACTATGCATGAATGCTCCTAAAATGTGTATGTTGCCGTGTTGGTCGAGTCAGACGGTGAGGAGTACGTTGGGAGCCAGGAGTACTTCGAAGACCAGCAAGACCAGCAGGGGTGTGCCAACTAAGGCAAGTATAGTTTGGGTATTCTTTCTGTGACCATGATCTTGTGACTTAATTAATGTAAGAGCTATGATGGTTGAGAAATGACTTTTTAGCAACATAAGATCTTGTCTGTACGTGAACCTCCGGGATTTACAGTACAACTGTGAGGGCTATATGGCTCTGGCTTTAGCTCGGTATGAGGACCTTTTCTAGCTTGTTAGAGGTTACCCTTGTGGCGCAAATGGGGAAAAGCAGACTGTGGATCCCTGGGACTGGTTGTATCACACAGACTGACTTTGGAAACCTAGCGGCCCTAACTTGTTAGACGAACCTTTGAAAGGCTTCATAGTGAACCCTGCCGACCTTCCTTGGAAGTGGGTCAAGAGGTTAGCTACCTCGGGCAAAAGGGTAAATCACGACTCACAGTGAAAGTGTACACCTCTGCGCAGAGTTTAATAATCTGGTATACTAGCTGTGCTCACGGACACGAGCGGCCTTGGAGACATCTACATTAAAGATGATGATTCTTGTTTTGTTAAGATGCTCATTTACTTATTGATTATACTTTATATTGATTATGTTACATTGATCATGAGTTTATGGGATCTATACTTGCTATGCTTGCGGAGTTCGACATGGACTCACTCTTGCTATTTCCCACACCTCAGGATAGTCTCTGGAGTTTTAGACTTTTGATCAACCAGTCAGTTTGTTCCTGTGGAGCAAAGTCTACACCCGAAGATCGGAGTTGTTTTTCCGTTGTTTGCACTCTGAGGTTATGTTTATATACTAAGTACGTTATTTATTAAGCATTTGTCTCTTGGTATTACACTTACCTGCGACTATATGTGAGATTTGACTCCTTTATTTCACATATAGTGCATATCTGGTTTCGTCCTTAAAATCGGGTGTGACAATAAGTTATAGCAGAAAAAGGAGCGCTCCAACACTGGATACTGACTTGACCACGCAGGCTATTGATAATCTTCCACTTTACCAGCGATGCATGTGGAGTGGATTCAGTGATACAGCAAGTCATTCGGATAGAGGGTAGCCAATTAATCTGTGAATCCAAATAAAAATACTTTGTACTTACCAATCTAGAAAAAAAATCTCAGGAAAGAAATCTAATCAGTCATAAGTTTGCTGGAATCACGCATATCCGAGCATTTACACTTTGGAAAAAACAAGCATGTTGCACATCTTGTATTCTTATTCAGAAATAAAAAAAAATAAATATCTAATTATGCTCCTCAACTAGCAAACAACCAACATATCAAATGATGTTAGCAACATCTCCCACAGAATGGATCAGAAATGACTACCATCCTCCCACAATCAAGAAACCGATGCACCTCAATAATTGTAATAATCTTATATCATCATCATCCTGGTACCATTTACAACTATGGAAACACTAATAGAAATTTCAAGCAAAAATTTGAAGAATTCAAGTTTTAAAAGCTAGTTCAAGAAATGAAGGCTTTAGTTGTATTCATATGAGATAGTACTGAAATGCATGTGCTAGCTTCTGGAAAGAAATGATTACCACTTCTTGCTCGAAATCAAGCTTTTGTCTACCCTGTCAGCATTTTGCCATATTTTCTGGTAATCTCATATGAATTCAAAATTAAAAATTATCAATCCTAAAGACAAGTGACACATTGATAGGAACATGGAAGTGCACATAGTTCGTAACTTCGTATGTAAGAACTTTACCTTACAATGGTACAAAGTAAGAGCAACCAAATTATGACCATAGCGAAGGAAATAAGTAAACAGACTATATAATTAGTTGACCCCCAACGATTCTCAAACATATAGGCTCTTCAAATTACAGAACAAAAAACTTCCTTGAAATAGTCAGCCATGAGGGGGAACCAAGATTAGGATCTAAATTATTTTATTACATAATCATTGTTGATAATTAACTTAAGGATAGAAACTATTACATTAGTCTCCCATGTGTGTTTTCAAGGAAGAAACAATTTTATGTATTAGTACATTGGTTGGGAACAAAAGGAAAAGAAAAAAAAGGTGTCCTATGTGTCTCCCCCGTCATACCGACTCAGACACTATCTCATAATCAATCTATCTAATTTGATTCCTCCTTTACATAATCGAAACCAGCATAACACATTCAAAACAGAAAAAAAAAATCAAAACCTGCTGCTGCACAGAGGAAGGCACAGTCAATTGAGGGCAACACAGCAGGAAGACAAAAATTACCAGGAGCACAGAGACATGGACAAGTGATGTGTCAACTGACCACCCCTTCTCATTCAGCACCTGAGTGATCATAGCCATAAGCTCCATCACTACAAAAAAACCCCAAACCATCACAAAAGTAAATTTGATTGACAGATTAAAAATACATAAGCTGAATAAATGAAGTTTCTGACACATTGGATGATTGGATAGCTGGATCTTCAATCAATTTGATTTATGTCACACCCATTTTTAAGGACAAAAATAGGATGTATAAAAGACTCATGTGCACCCCAGGAAACAGTCGCACACATAAGTTGACAAATTACAAAGTATCATCACAGTGCTTATTACATAACGAATAAGTATTTAAGACATAGTCTTGAACAATAGGTAATAATAACTAATAATAACTCTTCAGCGGAAACTCCACACAGGGACACGGTTGACTGGTTGACATCAAGACTAGTACTCATTCCGATAATCTTCCTCATTATCTTCATCTGTTATGGTGGAAATAGCAAGGGTGAGTCCATGTCGAACTCAACAAATATAACACAGGGTTCATGAGGCTCAAATGGCTAGACACTGTTTAACTGCGGTTAGCTTTTAATCTTATAACTTTCATTTGAGTAGCATCGAGATAAACCACTTCCCATTAAAGAACCAATGATCAATTGCAATAATGATAACGAATAACATTAACAAGAGCATAATAATAACAACAGTAATTAAATATGATATAACAATGGTGATCATCTATCTGTAAATGTTCCAAGGCCGCTCGTATCCGTGAGCACGGCTAGTATACCAGTTTTTAACTCTGCGCAGAGGTGTACACTTTCACTGTAAGTCATGATTTCCAAATGAGTGGGGAGATCAAGCCCAAACACCCGAGAACCATATAAAGCCACTCAAAAGTTCGTCTAACAAGTTAGGGCCATTAGATTTCACTCGGCAGGCAGATGTAGAACCCCCCTTCCCTGTGGCACAACAACCGCAGCCTATACACACTAGGCCAGGGGCTCGCACTACACCCAAAGTGTCAAGCCATTCTTACGCCATTTAAGGTAACCACTAACAAGCTAGAAAAGGTCTCTTGAACAACTAGAGCCAGAGCCATATAGCCCTCACAGCTGTACTGTATATCCCGGATGATCACGTACAGATAAGTCCTTACGGAGAGTAACTAGAGCATCAAAAATAATACACATGCTCTAGCCCCCTTTTAACAAAAATTAAATCATCTTAATAATTGGTTGCTTGATCCATTAATCATATTGCAAGATCATTGTTCTTAGTTTAAGCACTAGCCATAGCTACCCATATGCATACCCAAGGTTGACAAGGAATCAAAACATCAAGCACTAAGTTATAATCTCTAAGGTTGTCAAGGTAAACACATGCATATGTATGATCATTTTGATGAATAGGTAGCAAGGATAGTCCTGTGTTATACTTGCCTTGATCAAAGCTCTCCAAGTGATACTGCTGACTTGGCTCAAAGTAATACTCCGAATCGTCCAAGTACTGCTCACCTTCTATACTCGATCATCAATCAACAACATACATGCATCCAATCAAACATACACGAAGCAAACAAATAGATATAATTAGAACAGTACACCAACAGTAACAAAACAGTAATAAAAGTTTATAAAACTCTTCTACACGTTTCTACGATCACACAGACGCAAAGATCACCAAAATCGGAGTTAAAACGTAAAAGTTATGAATTTTCTAAGATTTCCTATAGATAAATAAATACTTAATTATAACCTCGAAAAATAAATTATCAAAACTAACTGTAAAACTATACTAACATGTAGAGTTCGCAAATACGAACCTAACGCAATTTGAACGGATCAAATCGGAGTTAAAACGAAGATTTTATGACTAAAACAATTCCAGTGGCAAAACTGTAAATTGCTGAAAACGTATTTTTGATTTAACCGGATGAAAATACGTTTTCAAAATACAAAAGCGTAACCTCCTGGAATGCGCCAAGGACCGCGGGTTGTTTACTAAAAACCACAGGGTCTCTTTAGAAAGTTTACCCGCGAAGGGGTATCTTCTAATCTAAGCCATCGATCTCGAATCGGACGGTTCGGGTTCATCTGCAAGTCTACAGTATAGAATCCAGTCATCTTCTCCATCACCGACCGCCGGCCGCCATGCCCGCCATGGCCGCCTCGCCGGAGAGTTTCGGCCCTGCCGTTCCCGACCGCCAAACAAACCGCAACTAGGTCCAATCGAGAGAGGAGGGCAACCCGCACCCATCTACGCGGTTTTGGAGAACTACAACCGCACGAGGAAAGAACGCGGCAAGAAAAGGACGGCGATCTCCATTGCCGGTTCACCCGAGCTCGCTAAACCGTAATCCAAAGCATCTCAACCCAAAAGAATAGCACGGGGAGGAAGAGAAGGAGATGACGAACTCACCAACGCGAAGAAATCGAGCCCGCACCGTCCCGCAAGACCCACCGACGACCAACCGTACCCGACGAACTCCTAAACCCTAAAAACCCCGATTTCTTGTGGCAACCCTAACGTTTTAGTTGAAAAACGGAAACTAGAAGATCCTCTCTTCCTATTTATAGCCTCAAGTGACCGTATAAGGATAGGAGATCCCGGATTTGCGAGTCGGTTGTTGCGTCCACCTCCGGTTCGAAGTCCGGCTTGAACACGGGAGGAGGAAGAAGCTTATGACATGCGGACCCCACCGGACAGCGACTCAGAGAGAGAGGAAGGCGCAGCTGCCGGACCCTGGGCCGAGCTGGGCCATGACACCGAGTTGGGCCGCGTCTATGATGCCGCCGATCGGCCCACCAAGCTAAGAAGAGGAGCGGGCCGCATAGCAGGCTTCCAGGCCGCCAGATAGGTAAGCTTCTCCTTTTTCTCTTTTTTTTTATTTACTTGTTTCCAAAAATATTTCAAATACATTCTACTCCAAAATAAAATAAAATAAAACAAATACAGCACCACACAATAAAATATATGCAACAGCATGAATGCAACACAAAATTTATTTTATTATTATTTTAAATTGGACATTATTTGTTATCTAAATCATTTCAATTTTTGTTATCTCTAAAATTTGGGTGTTACAAATTCTACCCCCCTTAAAAGAATCTCGTCCTCGAGATTGGATTGCTTACTCAAACAACTGCGGATATGATTTCCTCAATTCATCCTCTCTTTCCCAAGTTGCCTCTGCCTCTGAATATCGATTCCACTGCACCTTGCACATCTTAATAACCCGACTTCGAGTAACTCTCTCAGCAGTTTCTAAAATCTTGATCGGAATCTCTTCATATGTAAGATCCTCCTTAACAGTCAATTCTTCCAAAGGTATCTGCTCCTCAGGCACCCTCAAACACTTCTTAAGTTGTGAAACATGAAACACATCATGCACCCCAGATAAATTCTCAGGCAACTCTAATTGGTAAGCAACTTCCCCACGTCTAGCAATAACTTTAAATGGTCCAACATACCTTGGTGCTAGTTTACCTTTCATGTTAAATCTCTTCACACTTCTCATAGGTGACACCTTCAAATAGACATAATCACCTACCTCAAAAACTAGATCCCTTCTCCTATTATCAGCATAACTCTTCTGACGAGACTGTGCCACTCTCAAATTCTCACGAATCACTCGCACTTGATCTTCTGCGTTTCTAAGAACATCTGTACCAAACACCTGAGATTCACCTGTATGATCCCAAAACAATGGAGTTCTACACTTTCGTCCATACAAAGCTTCAAACGGTGCCATCTTAAGACTCTGTTGATAACTATTATTGTAAGAAAATTCTGCATAAGGCAAACTCTTATCCCAACTAGTTCCATATTGCAATGCACAAGCTCTCAACATATCCTCTAATACCTGGTTGGTCCTTTCAGTCTGTCCATCTGTCTGTGGATGATATGCTGTACTAAAGTTCAATTTAGTTCCTAAAGATTCATGCACAGCTTGCCAAAAGTGCGATGTAAACTGCGTACCCCGATCAGACACAATTTTCTTTGGTACTCCATGCAAACATACTATCCTTTCCATATACAAGGTAGCTAATTGTACTCCCGTGTAATTAGTCTTGACTGGAATAAAATGAGCAACTTTAGTCAACCTATCCACTATCACCCAAATAGAATCATAACCTCTCTGAGTACGCGGTAACCCCACTATAAAGTCCATACCAACTTCCTCCCACTTCCATTCAGGGATCTTCATTGGTTGCAACAATCCAGCAGGTCTCTGATACTCTGCTTTCACCCTCTGACAAGTATCACACAAAGCCACATACTCAGCCACATCTCGCTTTAGTCCAACCCACCAATATTTCTGTTTAAGATCCAAATACATCTTAGTACTACCAGGATGAATAGAATAAGCTGACTCATGAGCTTCATGAAGAATTGCCTGTCTAATAGCTTGATCCTCAGGTACACACAGCCTCTTTCCAAACCACAAAATTCCATTATCATCCATTCTAAAGCCTGGTGACTTACCAATCACTATATCCTCCGCTATCTTCTTTAGTTTCTCATCCTTCAATTGACCCTTATAGATCTCTTGCTCTAAAGTAGGCTCTATTACTAATTCCATTGCATTAGTAACAATTCCCAAGTTCAAATATTCAAATTCAGCACATAACTCACTAGCCATAGACAATGTTCTTATCTCATTGGCATAACTCTTCCTACTAAGAGCATCAGCTACTACATTAGCCTTACCAAGATGATAGTGTATCTCAATATCATAATCCTTAATCAACTCCAACCATCTGCGTTGCCTCAAATTCAGATCTGACTGAGTGAAAATATACTTCAAACTCTTATGATCAGTGTATATATCACTCTTATGTCCAATCAAATAATGTCTCCAAATCTTTAAAGCATGAACGACAGCTGCTAACTCCAAATCATGTGTAGGATAATTCAACTCATGCTTTCTCAACTGCCTAGATGCATAAGCCACAACTCTGCCTTCTTGCATAAGAACACATCCCAAACCTTGACGAGAAGCATCACAATAAATAGAAAACTTCTTACTCAAATCTGGTAAAACCAAAACAGGCGCTGTAGTTAACCTCTTCTTCAATTCCTCAAAACTAGCTTGACATTTATCAGACCACACAAATTTAGCATTCTTTTCTAACAGAGATGTCATAGGTTTAGCAAGTTTAGAAAACCCTTCAATGAACCGTCTATAATATCCTGCTAAACCCAGGAAACTGCGAATCTCACTAACATCAGTAGGTGGTTTCCAATTCAATACATCCTTTACCTTGCCTGGATCCACTGATATACCTCCATTAGAAACAATATGACCAAGAAAAGAAACTTCCTTCAACCAAAACTCACATTTACTTCGCTTCGCATACAGTTTATGCTCTCTAAGTTTCTGCAATACCAACCTCAAATGTTCAGCATGCTCTACCTCTGTCTTGGAAAATACCAGTATATCATCAATAAACACTACCACAAACTTATCCAAATATTCCATGAACACCTTATTCATCATGTACATAAAGTATGCAGGTGCATTGGTCAATCCAAACGACATAACAGTATACTCATACAATCCATACCTTGTAGTAAAAGCTGTCTTTGGAATATCAGAAACACGAATCTTCAACTGATGATATCTAGAACGTAAATCAATCTTAGAGAACACACAAGCACCTCTCAACTGATCAAACAAGTCATCAATCCGGGGCAAAGGATACTTATTCTTGATAGTTACTTCATTTAGTGACCGATAATCAACACACATCCTCTGACCACCATCTTTCTTATCAACAAAAATAACTGGTGCTCCCCAAGGTGATGAACTAGGTCGAATAAAACCTTTTTCTTGTAATTCTTTAATTTGTTTCTTAAGTTCTTCTAATTCATCTACTCCCATCCTATATGGTCGTTTGGCTATAGGTGCAGTTCCAGGTAATAATTCAATAAGAAATTCAATGTCTCGGTCAGGTGGCATACCTGGCAATTCATCAGGGAAGACATCCGGAAATTCCTCAATCACTGAATTCTCCTTAATAGTATCTTCAATCTGATTCACCACCGCGGTTGGTTGCTTCTGCATTGCTACATCCACATTGATTTTATCTCCATTAGGCGCAGTCACAACTACCACTTTCTGCTGACACTGAATCTCTGCCTGATTTTGCATCATCCAGTCCATACCCAATATCACATCAATCCCAGATGTTCTCAACACTATAGGAGTTATCTTAAACTCTACCCCCCTTAATACCATACTAATCGGAAGACAACGATTACTAGTTTGCATGGTACCTCCATAGTAACGGGTATGTTAGCACCTCCACGACCTCTGCCACGACCTCTGCCTGACATCTGTTTCCAAAACACAGAAGATGGAATTCAGTACAATCCGAGATAATGTATACAATAGATAAACAAAATCTGATTTTCTGGGCGAACTCCAATTTCAGCAACTCAGTAAAACTGTCATATCTCGAGCTACAGATGTCCAAATCAGATGATCTTTACATGGTTGGAAAGCTTATAAAATTATCTACAACTCGTATTCACAACACTTTTTCTGATTCTGTCAATAAATTGGTCAAAAACTGAACTTAACAGAAACTGTTCCAGATTTCCAGACTGTGCAGTAACTCCAACTTGAAACAGGTATATCTCTTAGCTCATAATAGATATTAAAGTGATTCTTGTGGGATTGGAAAGATATAGAAGTCTAATTATTCCCAGTAAAATTTCCTAAATTTCTCATGAACGGATTTTAAGTTATTTCTAAAACATCCCAGACTGATCCAAAAATCAGCAAAGGACAGAACTAATTTAACCTCATATTCAACTAATATATCTTGATCAAACTTAATATTCTTAACCATGGAATTTGTAGACATGTCTACAAAACTCCAGCACACATTACAAAGATCCAAATCACACATTATCATAATAACAATCCATCAATCACACAATTGTTCACACCACAAACTGACTCTTAAAACAATCCAAACTTAAAGTTAACTCGCAACTACTAACGTTCCTATTACATAGGGATTTTTCCTATTGCCTAATTAAGCTTCTCATAAATCTTGGGACGACCTAACTCCGCCCTTAATTGGTCAATCTCCTTATAAGCTTGCTCCTTAAGTTCTTTTTCCTTCAGCAACTCATCCTTCAAATCCACCTCATGGAGAGCCAATTCACGAGCTAATGCCACCGTAGCTTGTAAAGTCAAGGAGGAATCATCTGCAGGCGGCACGATCCAAATACCCTTGTCATGTATGAAACAAGGAAAATGCCGGAGAGCACCCTTTAGCGTCCTGTCCGAGCGTAGACCATGGTAGTAAACAAATGCATTGAAAGCGACATCCTCCATGCTTGTCTCCACAGTTGCCCGGCTCACTCGGGTAATGAACTTTGACTCCACCTTAGGCTCCTTAGTGGTAGGATCCCTTTTCTTGACCCATAATTCCGTCTTCCAATAGGAATCCATCCATGGATGACTATACTCTGCACTGCGATACTCTAAAGTAGCCTCCCAGTCGTAGTAGTAGTTATCCAAGGTTCTTGTCAACATATCATGGAAGAAAGCATCAGCCTTAGGAACCATGATATGAAACTTCGTAGTCCACCCCATAACTACATCCTCCATAGGTGTATCACCAACTCTTGATTCAGCATCGGATAGCTCTTGATCGCCCTCTTCATACGGCTCCTGAGGTTTAAAACGGGCAACGTACTGTGCAGCTGACAAACGGGGATGAGGAGGCATCTATAAAATTTAATCATAGATTAGATAGAATCAATGTATTTTCGCAATAGAGTAAAGTAGAGGAAGCATACAACTTTAGTAATTAACAAGGTGAAAAGAGGAAGCATGAATTAAGTGAAGTATGGATGCTATTAACGACCATTCTAACTAGGCTCGCGTCCTACAGTCAACACGGCTCCGATACCAATCTGTCACACCCATTTTTAAGGACAAAAATAGGATGTATAAAAGACTCATGTGCACCCCAGGAAACAGTCGCACACATAAGTTGACAAATTACAAAGTATCATCACAGTGCTTATTACATAACGAATAAGTATTTAAGACATAGTCTTGAACAATAGGTAATAATAACTAATAATAACTCTTCAGCGGAAACTCCACACAGGGACACGGTTGACTGGTTGACATCAAGACTAGTACTCATTCCGATAATCTTCCTCATTATCTTCATCTGTTATGGTGGAAATAGCAAGGGTGAGTCCATGTCGAACTCAACAAATATAACACAGGGTTCATGAGGCTCAAATGGCTAGACACTGTTTAACTGCGGTTAGCTTTTAATCTTATAACTTTCATTTGAGTAGCATCGAGATAAACCACTTCCCATTAAAGAACCAATGATCAATTGCAATAATGATAACGAATAACATTAACAAGAGCATAATAATAACAACAGTAATTAAATATGATATAACAATGGTGATCATCTATCTGTAAATGTTCCAAGGCCGCTCGTATCCGTGAGCACGGCTAGTATACCAGTTTTTAACTCTGCGCAGAGGTGTACACTTTCACTGTAAGTCATGATTTCCAAATGAGTGGGGAGATCAAGCCCAAACACCCGAGAACCATATAAAGCCACTCAAAAGTTCGTCTAACAAGTTAGGGCCATTAGATTTCACTCGGCAGGCAGATGTAGAACCCCCCTTCCCTGTGGCACAACGACCGCAGCCTATACACACTAGGCCAGGGGCTCGCACTACACCCAAAGTGTCAAGCCATTCTTACGCCATTTAAGGTAACCACTAACAAGCTAGAAAAGGTCTCTTGAACAACTAGAGCCAGAGCCATATAGCCCTCACAGCTGTACTGTATATCCCGGATGATCACGTACAGATAAGTCCTTACGGAGAGTAACTAGAGCATCAAAAATAATACACATGCTCTAGCCCCCTTTTAACAAAAATTAAATCATCTTAATAATTGGTTGCTTGATCCATTAATCATATTGCAAGATCATTGTTCTTAGTTTAAGCACTAGCCATAGCTACCCATATGCATACCCAAGGTTGACAAGGAATCAAAACATCAAGCACTAAGTTATAATCTCTAAGGTTGTCAAGGTAAACACATGCATATGTATGATCATTTTGATGAATAGGTAGCAAGGATAGTCCTGTGTTATACTTGCCTTGATCAAAGCTCTCCAAGTGATACTGCTGACTTGGCTCAAAGTAATACTCCGAATCGTCCAAGTACTGCTCACCTTCTATACTCGATCATCAATCAACAACATACATGCATCCAATCAAACATACACGAAGCAAACAAATAGATATAATTAGAACAGTACACCAACAATAACAAAACAGTAATAAAAGTTTATAAAACTCTTCTACACGTTTCTACGATCACACAGACGCAAAGATCACCAAAATCGGAGTTAAAACGTAAAAGTTATGAATTTTCTAAGATTTCCTATAGATAAATAAATACTTAATTATAACCTCGAAAAATAAATTATCAAAACTAACTGTAAAACTATACTAACATGTAGAGTTCGCAAATACAAACCTAACGCAATTTGAACGGATCAAATCGGAGTTAAAACGAAGATTTTATGACTAAAACAATTCCAGTGGCAAAACTGTAAATTGCTGAAAACGTATTTTTGATTTAACCGGATGAAAATACGTTTTCAAAATACAAAAGCGTAACCTCCTGGAATGCGCCAAGGACCGCGGGTTGTTTACTAAAAACCACAGGGTCTCTTTAGAAAGTTTACCCGCGAAGGGGTATCTTCTAATCTAAGCCATCGATCTCGAATCGGACGGTTCGGGTTCATCTGCAAGTCTACAGTATAGAATCCAGTCATCTTCTCCATCACCGACCGCCGGCCGCCATGCCCGCCATGGCCGCCTCGCCGGAGAGTTTCGGCCCTGCCGTTCCCGACCGCCAAACAAACCGCAACTAGGTCCAATCGAGAGAGGAGGGCAACCCGCACCCATCTACGCGGTTTTGGAGAACTACAACCGCACGAGGAAAGAACGCGGCAAGAAAAGGACGGCGATCTCCATTGCCGGTTCACCCGAGCTCGCTAAACCGTAATCCAAAGCATCTCAACCCAAAAGAATAGCACGGGGAGGAAGAGAAGGAGATGACGAACTCACCAACGCGAAGAAATCGAGCCCGCACCGTCCCGCAAGACCCACCGACGACCAACCGTACCCGACGAACTCCTAAACCCTAAAAACCTCGATTTCTTGTGGCAACCCTAACGTTTTAGTTGAAAAACGGAAACTAGAAGATCCTCTCTTCCTATTTATAGCCTCAAGTGACCGTATAAGGATAGGAGATCCCGGATTTGCGAGTCGGTTGTTGCGTCCACCTCCGGTTCGAAGTCCGGCTTGAACACGGGAGGAGGAAGAAGCTTATGACATGCGGACCCCACCGGACAGCGACTCAGAGAGAGAGGAAGGCATAGCTGCCGGACCCTGGGCCGAGCTGGGCCATGACACCGAGTTGGGCCGCGTCTATGATGCCGCCGATCGGCCCACCAAGCTAAGAAGAGGAGCGGGCCGCATAGCAGGCTTCCAGGCCGCCAGATAGGTAAGCTTCTCCTTTTTCTCTTTTTTTTTATTTACTTGTTTCCAAAAATATTTCAAATACATTCTACTCCAAAATAAAATAAAATAAAACAAATACAGCACCACATAATAAAATATATGCAACAGCATGAATGCAACACAAAATTTATTTTATTATTATTTTAAATTGGACATTATTTGTTATCTAAATCATTTCAATTTTTGTTATCTCTAAAATTTGGGTGTTACAATTTAACTCTAGATGCAACGATGATAAAGTTCAAGTTTTAATCTGCGATGCATAATGTCACACCCATTTTTAAGGACAAAAATAGGATGTATAAAAGACTCATGTGCGGCCCAGAAATCAGTCGCACACATAAGTAGACAAATTACATAGTATCATCAGAGTGCTTATTACATAGCGAATAAATATTTAACACATAGTCTTATACAATAATTTGTAGTAACTAGTAGTAGATCTTCAGCGGAACTCCAAACATAGGAACACGGTTGACTGGTTGACACTAAGACTAGTACTCATTTCGATAATCATCGTCATTTTCATCATCTATTATGATGGAAATAGCAAGAGTGAGTCCATGTCAAACTCCGCAAATATGTCATGGGGTTCATGAGGCTCAAAAGGTTAGACACTGGTTTGCTGCATTTAGCTTTTAATCATCATATATTTAGCAATTGAGTATCATCAAGATATTCCACTTCCCATTAATGAATCAATGATCAATTGTAATAATGATAATGAATAGTATTAACATGAGCATAATAATAACAACATCAATTAAACATGATATAGCAATGGTGATCATCTATCCGTAGATGTTCCAAGGCCGTCCGTATCCATGGGCACGGCTAGTATACCAGTTTTTAACTCTGCGCAGAGTTGTACACTTTCACTGTGAGTCATGATTTCCAAATGTGTGGGGAGATCAAACCCAAACACCGGAGAACCATATAAAGCCACTTAAAGATTCGTCTAACAAGTTAGGGCCATTAGATTCACTCGGCAAGCAGATGTAGGAACCTCCTTTTCAAATGACACACTTCCTTCACGGCTATACTCATAAGACTAGAGGTTGTCCTACACCTAACATGGCAAGCCATTCTTATGCCATTTAAGGTAACCACTAACAAGCTAGAAAAGGTCCTTTAAATAACTAAAGCCAGAGCCATATAGCCCCCACAGCTGTACTGTATGTCCCGGATGATCACGTACAGATAAGTCCTTATGGAGAGAAACCAGAGCAACAATATATCCCCTTGCTCTAGCCCCCTTTTCAACAATAATAAAATCATCTTAATGGTTGATTGCTTAATTCATTAATCAAATTACAAGATCATTGTTCATAATTAAGCACTAGCAATAGCTACCCAAATGCATCCCCAAGGTTGACAAGGAATCAAGGTAACAATCACTAAATTATAATCTCTATGGTTATCAAGGAAAACACATGCATATGTATGATAATTTCAGTGAATTGGTAACAAGGATGGTCCCATGTTATACTTGCCTTGATCAAAGCTTTCCTGTTGACCCTGCTGATCTGGCTCAAAATAATACTCCGGGTCGTCAAGAAACTGCTCACCGTCTATACTCGATCACCAAACATCATCACACAATCATCCGAGCAATCATACACGAAGCAAATAAAGAACCATAATTAGAACAGTACACCAACAGTAGCAAAACAGCATGAAAAGTTTGTAAAACTCCTCTACATGTTTCTACGATCACACAAACGTAAAGATCACGAAATTCAGATTTAAAACATGAAAGTTATGAATTTTCTAAGATTTCCTTTAGATAAATAATTACTTTAATATAACCTCGAAAATTAAATTTCTCAAACCTACTGTACAGCTACACTAACATGTAGAGCTCGCAAATACGAACCTAACACAACTTGAACGGGTCAAATCGGAGTTAAAACGAAGATTTTATGACCAAAACAAGTTTAGTGGCCAAACTGTAAATATCAGAAAACATATTTTCAAATTACCAAGAAGAAATACGTCTTTCAAACAAAGAAACATACTTTGGGAATTACGCCAAGGACCGCAGGTTCTAATATAATGAAAGTCAAGGGCTCTTTAGCAAAATTGTGGCCGAAAGGGTATCTTCTAATCTGAGCCCTTGATCTAATCTTGGACGGCTGGTATCGTTTACAGATGAAAAGAGAGAGAGAGACGCGGCCTCCTTCGCTAGCGCCGGCCGATGGCCGCCATGGTCGGCCTCCATGGCTCACCGAAGAGCACCGGCTTCCCCGTTTTAGATCACCAAATGACTCGCAACCGACACCAATCGAATGCGGAGCTCAACGCGAACACCTCTACGCGGTTTAGGAGAGCTACGATGGACCGAGGATGGAACGCGGCTCGGGATGGCGGCGGCGCCATTGTCGGCTCACTGGAACTTCGCAAACTCGCGATTCAAAGCACTAAGTACCTAAAGAAGAGCATGGGAAGGAAGAGAGAAGGATGGCAATCTCACCAATGCAAAGAAGAGAGGCGCGGGTTCACCAGCAAGCTCCGACGACGTACAACCACGACTTCCTAGGGTTTTGAACCAACTAAGCTCGGTTTCAAGCGGTTCGGCTCAGAGTTTAGATGGAAAACGAGGAGAGGAGGCAAGCGGCTACACGTTTATAGCTCCAATTTAATGTTTTCGGGTAGGAAATCCCGGTTTCCTCGGTGAATTCGGTTGAGGTCGAACTCGTCTCCGGCTTGGTCACGACGGAAGGGAGGAGGACGTGGCTGACAGAGGGGTCCCACCCGTCAGCGACTCGGTAGTGAGGGACGCGCGGCCGCTGCTACGCTCTGGGCCGGCCCACGCTGACGCGGTGAAGAGCAGAAGAAACGGGCTGCTCAGCTCCGGTGGCCCAACCGCGAGGAAAGGAAGAAGCAGGCCGGCTCGGTTCGGCTCGGGCGGGCCTCCAGGTCAACGGGCCACAGGTAAGGAGGTAAGTTCATTTTTTTTCTTTTTATTTTCTGATTTAAGTTTGTTTCCAAAGCCATTTAGAAATAGATTTTTGAATTCAAATCAAATAAAACCAAATCCACACCGCAAAAGTAATCAAATGCAACAGCATGAATGCATCATCAAACATTCCACCTATTATTTTAAATTTTTAATCCCTATTAAATATTATCTAAATCATTTAAACTCATAACTAAATTTTTTTTAACTCCAAATTTCTTCTAATTCAAACTTTTAAGATTTTTAGGTGTTACAAATTCTACCCCCATTAAAAGAATCTCGTCCTCGAGATTGGACTGCTTACTCAAATAACTGCGGATAAGATTTCCTCAATTCATCCTCTCTTTCCCAAGTTGCCTCTGCCTCTGAATACCGATTTCACGGAACTTTGCACATCTTAATAACCCGACTTCGAGTAACTCTTTCAGCAGTTTCTAAAATCTTAACCGAAAACTCTTTATATGTAAGATCCTCCTTAATAGTCAATTCATCCAAAGGTATTTGCTCCTCAGGCACACGTAAACACTTCTTGAGTGGAGAAACATAAAACACATCATGTACTCTAGACAAATTTTCAGGCAACTCTAATTGATAAGCAACCTCACCACGTCTATCAATAACTTTAAATGGCCCAACATACCTTGTTGCTAACTTGCCTTTCATGTTGAATCTCTTCACACTTCTCATTGGTGACACCTTCAAATAAACATAATCACCTACCTCAAAAAATAAATTCCTTCTCCGATTGTCAGCATAACTCTTCTGACGAGATTGCGCTACTCTCAAATTCTCACGAATCACTCGCACTTGATCCTCTGCGTTTCTAAGAACATATGTACCAAATACCTAAGACTCACC
Source organism: Saccharum hybrid cultivar R570 (assembly GCA_038087645.1). NCBI lineage: Eukaryota > Viridiplantae > Streptophyta > Magnoliopsida > Poales > Poaceae > Saccharum > Saccharum hybrid cultivar. Next base: position 4,381,502 of record JAQSUU010000733.1, read on the forward strand.
CGTCTGATCCCAAAACAATAGAGTTCTACACTTATGTCCATATAAAGCTTCAAACGGTGCCATCTTAAGACTCTGTTGATAACTATTGTTGTAAGAAAATTCTGCATAAGGCAAACTCTTATCCCAACTAGTTCCATATTGCAATGCACAAGCCCTCAACATGTCTTCTAATATCTGGTTGATCCTTTCAGTCTGCCCATCTGTCTGTGGATGATATGCTGTACTAAAATTCAACTTTGTACCTAAAGATTCATGTACAGCCTTCCAAAAATGTGATGTAAACTGCGAACATCGATCAGACACAATCTTCTTTGGAACTCCATGTAAACATACGATCTTCTCCATATATAATATAGCTAGTTGTTCTCCAGTATACTTAGTTTTAACTGGTATAAAATGAGCAACTTTAGTCAACTGATCTACTATTACCCAAATAGAACCATAACCTCTCTGAGTACAAGGTAACCCCACTATAAAGTCCATACCAACTGTCACACCCGGTTTTAAGGACAAAACCAGACATACACTATATGTGAAATAAAAGAGACAAATTTCACATATAGCCACAGATAAGTGTAATATCAAGAGACAAATGCTTAATATACATAACACAATAGTATAAAATATACCTTAGAGAGTAACACAGCGGAAAGACAACTCCGAACACCGGGTGTAACCTTCACTCCAGGATCAAACTGACTGGTTGATCACAAGCCTAACAAATTCCAGAATCTAGAAATCTGGTACCCTTCCTGAGATGGGGAAATAGCAAGAGTGAGTCCATGTCGAACTCAGCAAATATATCATAGGGTTCATGAGGCTCAAAAGGTTTGACACAGGTTTACTGCGATAGCTTTTATTAAGTCATCTTTTAGCAATTGAGTAGCAACAAGTTTACCATAAGCCCAAATAACCTCATGATCATGTAAACGTGAATAACGTATAGCAAGAAACAATAATAATTAATGAACATTAATATCATCAGTATTATCATTATCATCAGTGTTCATCATTTATTCTGTAAGGGTCCAATGCCACTCGTGACCGTGAGCACGGCTGTTATAACAGTTTTACACTCTGCAGAGGTTGTACACTTTCACTGTGAGTCATGTTTACCCATATGCCCGGGATCGCGACTCCCAAAACACTTCCAAGGTGAGCAGGCAGAGAAACACTATGAAGCCTTTCAAAGGTTCGTCTAACAAGTTAGGGCCGCTAGGTTTCAGAAGTCAGTCCGTGTGATACACCACGCAGGGATCCACAGTCTGCTTTACCCCATTTGCGCCACAAGGGTAACCTCTAACAAGCTAGAAAAGGTCCTCATACTGAGCTAAAGCCAGAGCCATTTTAGCCCTCACAGTTGTACTGTAAGTCCCGGATTTTCGCTTACAGATAAGTCCTTATGGAGAGAAACTAGAGCACCATAAAAACAACCAAATATGCTCTAGCCCTCTTGAGCCATGTTTCTATAAATCATCTTTTAAACGTTTATTGCATATACCATTAGTCAAGTTACAGATCATGGTTATTTATCTTGAGCGCTAGCATAATACTACCCAATGCAATGTTCCATGGGTGTCAAGGTACAAGATACAAAAACTAGGATATCCTTAGTGGTAACAAGGCAGACACATGCACATGAATTAAGTATATTAAAGGTGAATAGAAAACAAGGATAATCCCATGCTATACTTGCCTTAAATCAAGATCCTTCTTCTGATCCAAATCTTCAATTAATAGCTTCTTGAATCTCCACGTAAATCTCACTTACTGGACTTGATCAATAAATCACCACACACACATCGAGCAATCATACACGAAGCAAACAATGAATAATAATTAGAACAGTACACCAAACATATGAAACAATATGTGAAAAGGTTTTAAAAATGTTCTACGCATTGCTACGAACACACAGGCGCGAAAAACACGCTAATTGGAGCTACGGTGAAAGAAACAACTACCGAAAGATTTTGTTATATAAAACGGAAAATTATAGGTTTCATTTGTTTTAACTATATAAAATCATATATATAGGATAAAATACTTTTTATAGATATTCAAAAGTGACTTAGGCTAAATTATATTTAAATTTAGAAAACTAAAGGAGAAATCAATAATATTTTATTTATAAATCTAGTTGCACAGTTATTAATCAAATTAGATCTAACTATGAAATTCCAGAGATTTTGATAAAGAAAACATTAATACTTGTACATAGTTCATATTGTTATAAATCTATTGAAATTTGAACGGACTAATTCGGAATTAAAACAAATAAATTATGTATTAAACGAGATTTTCTTTATTAAGGTAATAGATTAAATCTCACATCGGAACTTAAAGATAGAAAACCTAACCAACAGTAACACTAACAGTATAACAAGTTTATAAAACTCTTCTACATGTTACTACGATCACATAGACATAAAGATCGCGAAATTTGGATTTAAAACGTAAAAGTTATGAGTTTTCTGAGATTTCCTATAGATAAATAATTACTTTAATATAAACTCGAAAATAAATTATCTCAAACCTACTGAACAGTTCTATCATCATGTAGAGCTCGCAAATATGAATCTAACGCAATTTGAATGGATCAAATCGGAGTTAAAACGGAGATTCTACGACTAAAACAAGATCAATGGCAAAACTGTAAATAGCTGAAAACGTATTTTTCTTTTTCCGAAACGAATTACGTTTTCAATTAATCAAAACGGATTTTCTGAAGTTACGCGATCAAAATACGCTTTACAGAAAGGAAAACGCAAACCGGGAATACGCCTTGGACTGCGGGTTCTATTCTTAAAAATCACAGGGACTCTTTAGCAAATTTGCCGGCCGAACCGGTATCGTCAAATAGCAATCGTCCGATTTAAAATGAACGATCCAGATTGTATCGAGGAAGATCCGAGCGGCGCTCCGGCCGGCAACGGCCCGACGGCGACATCCCGCGGCGGCGCCATGGCCGAAATTGGCTATCTCGCGCTACGGTGGACTACCTCGTGAAAGAAAAACACCAGCGTGTAGAATGCATCAACGCGATCTCACCTAGGGCAAAACTGTGGCCGGGGATGAAGCAAGAAGAGCGTGCAGCTCGGAGAGTAGGGCGGCTAGGGCGGTACTTCGGGCGTAGCCACCACAGGACGATGTAGCTGCGATTTGTGGTTGGATGTGGAGCGGGGAGGTGCGGCGGCCCCGTTTTTATAGCCCGGAGGCGTCGCTAAGTAAGGAAGGGAAGATTGAGCCTCGGATTTAGCATCGGGAAGGAAGGAAAGGGGAGATCCGGCGGCGTCTTGAGGAAGAAGGCGACCTGACAGGTGGACCCGCATCGTCAGCGACTGTACAGAGAGAGCAACGCGTGTACAGCTAGCTGGGCCGGCGGCCGCGGCTCGGCCCAAGAGCGGGAGCGGGGCGCAGGAGAGGGCAAGGTGGAAACGGCCCGAATTCCGAATGAAACTGATTTCCCATTTCTTTTTTTCTTTTTCCAGTTTTTCAAAACCATTTTCCAAAAGATTTTGAAATCCATTTCGAATTTGATTCAAACCACTCAATACAAAATTTCAAATGCAGTAGCATGAATGCTCAATCATATTTCTACTCTTATATTTGATTTTAAATTTATAAAAATTATTATCATTCTAAATTTGCATGCTCACAAAAATATACAAAAAATCATATTTCTCCTACTTTTCTTCTTTTCAAAATTTTAGGGTGTTACAATTCTACCCCCCTTAAGATGAATCTCGTCCCGAGATTCAGAAGATGATGATAAAAGAGATAATGACACTTTGTCTTTATTTGATCCTCATTTTCCAAATTACATCTTTCGTTCAGAGTCATGAGACAGTTTCTCATATCCTGACTGACTAATCTGCCTAACATAATCATCTCTCCAATTGAGCTCCTCCAATATTGTTTGTTCCTCTGCTATGACTTCTGTAAACTCATGATCCATTTTGCTATCCTCGGTGTACCTATCTTCTAATTGATCATTCTCGTCTTCCTCAGGTAAGAGTCGACCACCTTGATACTCAATTCTTTTCCCTGACGGTGTTGTTAAGAGCATTGTGCACCGAGTATCATAAATCACTCCTTTATGTGCACAGAGCCATCCATTACCAAGAACCACGTGAATTTTAAGTGACTCCAACATAATGAGTGTTGCGGTGAATTTTTCCTTATTTATGACAAGACTAACATTCGGGCATAATTGATCTGCCTGCATTTCTCCCACTGGGGTTTGAACTAGCAAAGGCCTCCTCATTAGACACTTCACCATCTTGCACGTCTCTACCATGTCGGCGGAAATGAAAGAATGCGAAGCACTAGGGTCAAATAAAGCAAAAACTTGTAATGAACTTACTTGAATATAACCTCCCACTACTTTGGTAACTCCATGAATTTTATCCATATCCACATTGCTCAGTCTTACATTGATATAGTTTAGCTGCGCTTTGCTTCCTTGAGCAGGCTTCTTATGGACTTTCCTTTTTCGCTTTCGTCGTTGTGGATTCTGACTTAGTTCACTCCCAACTTGCTCTTCAACATTGTTGTTTTGATAGTGCTCAGCTTCATCATACCCATAACATCCTTCAATAGCAGAAACATCAGTCTTTTCCCACATATCAGTGTGAGACGTCATATAGGACTCCTGAGTCATGAGACACGACACTTCCTGTCATCAAGTGACCAACATCAGCAATCACGAGCAAGTACAGATGATCATAATCATGAGCTATCTAAAGGGACAACTCTCATCTCTGTAACACCCTAAAAATTTGAAAAGAAGAAAAATAGGAAAAATATGATTTTTTGTATATTTTTGTGAGCATGCAAATTTAGAATAAGAATAATTTTTATAAATTTAAAATCAAATATAAGAGTAGAAACATGTTTGTGCACTCATGCTGTTGCATTTAAATTTTTGAGATGAGCGGTTTGATCAAATTCAAATTTGGATTTGAAAATCTTTTGAAAATGCTTTGAAAAATTAGAAAAAGAAAAAGGAAAGGAATTTCTTTTCTTCTCGGGCCGTTTTCTGCTACCGTAGCCCACAGCTCGGCCTGCTTCCCTGCGGCGGCCCGTTTTTCCCTCTCCCGCGCCCCGCTCCCGCTTGGGCCGAGCCCAGCCAGCGGCCGCCGGCCCAGCTTCACCGCGCGAGCGCGTTTCCCCGCTTCCAGTCGCTGACGACACGGGCCCGCACGTCAGGTCGCCTCCTTCCTCAAGCCACCGTCGGATTCCCCTTCCAAAAACTCCACCGACCGAATCCACATCTCAATCTCCCTTTTTCCTTCTTTAGCGATGCCTCCGGGCTATAAAAACGGAGCCGCCGCGTCTCCCCGCTCCACATCCAACCGCAAATCGCAGCTACATCGCCCCGTGGTGGCTACGCCCGAAGCACCGCCCTAGCCATCCGCCTCTCCGAGCCGCACGCGCTCCTCGCTTCGTTCTCGGCCTCGATTTTGCTCTAGGTAAGATCGCGTTGAAGTTATCTACCCGCTGGTGTTTTTGCTTCACGATTTCATCCACCGTAGCGTGAGTTAGCCTTCTCCGGCCATGGCGCCGCCGCGGAAGGGTCGCCGTCGGGCCAAAAACCGGCCGGAGCACCGCCGGCCACTTTCTCTCTCCCCCGATTAGATCTAGGTCGTTCGTTTTGAATCCGACGATCGAAAATCAAAGATACCCGTTCGGCTGTAACATTTGCTAAAGAGACCCTGTAAATTTTAAGTTCTTAACCCGCAGTCCAAAGCGTATTCCCGGTTTACGTTTTCTTTTCCGTAAAGCGTATTTTGATCGCGTAACTTCCGAAAATACGTTTTGATTAATTGAAAACGTAATTAGTTTCGGTAATTGAAAAATACGCTTTCTGATATTTACAGTTTTGTCACTGAGTTTGTTTTAGTTATAAATTATCCGTTTTAACTCCGATTTGACCCGTTTAAATTGCGTTAGATTCGTATTTGCGAGCTCTACATGATGATAGAACTGTACAGTAGGTTTGAGATAATTTATTTTTGAGTTTATATTAAAATAATTATTTATCTATCGGAAATCTTAGAAAATTCATAATTTTTACATTTTAAATCCAAATTTCGTGATCTTTATGTCTATGTGATCGTAGTAACGTGTAGAAGAGTTTTACAAACTTGTTATACTGTTAGTGTTACTGTTGGTTAGGTTTTCTATCTTTAAGTTCCGATGTGAGATTTAATCTATTACTTTAATAAAGTAGATCTTGTTTAAATCATATTTTCTACGTTTTAGATCCGTTTTAGCTCATTCGAGTTGCGTTAGATTCATAGCAACTAGATCTACGCGTTAGTGACAGTATTTACCATATTATTAATTCTGAAATTTTATTGTTTAAATCATATCTTGATTAATAATTATGCAACTGGGTTTTGTAAATAAAATATGATTTGTTTTACTTTAGTTTTATAATTTGAATCTAAATTTGACTTAATTCCGTATATAGTATTTATAAAATATTTTATATATGTTATTATATAATTAAAACTCATGAAGTTAATAGTTTTATATTTTCTCCTATGAGCAAATCTTTCGGTAGATGTATCTTTTCAACCGTAGCTCTGATTAGTGTGCTTTTCGCGTCTGTGTATTCGTAGCGAGATGTAGATTCGTTCTACAAACTTTTCATCTTAATTTTATGTTTGGTGTACTGTTCTAATTTAGATCTATTGTTTGCTTCGTGTATGATTGTATGGATACGTGTGTGGTGATTTATGATTTCGTCCAGTCGGTGAGATATACGAGGTTATCAAGAAGAAGAAGAAGAACGTTGAAGATTAAAGCTTACCGAAGGATCGGTGTTTAAGGCAAGTATAGCATGGGATTATCCTTGTTTCCTATTCATCTTTAATATACTTAATTCATATGCATGTGTCTACCTTGTTACCACTAAGGATATCCTAGTTTTTGTATCTTGTACCTTGACACCCATGGGACATTGCATTGGGTAGTATTTATGCTAGTGCTCAAGATAAATAACTATGATCTGTAACTTGACTAATGGTATATGCAATAAACGTTTAAATGATGCTTTAAAGCAATATGGCTCAAGAGGGCTAGAGCATATTTGGTTGTTTTTATGGTGCTCTAGTTTCTCTCCATAAGGACTTATCTGTAAGCGAAAATCCGGGACTTACAGTACAACTGTGAGGGCTAAAATGGCTCTGGCTTTAGTCATATAGAAGGACCTTTTCTAGCTTGTTAGAGGTATTCCTTCATGGCGTAAGAACGGCTTGACGAATCGGGTATAGTGCGGCCTCTGTCCTTATGTGTATAGGCTGCGCGTTATTGTGCCATTTGGAAGGGGGGCTCTACATCTGTTTGCCGAGTGAATCTAATGGCCCTAACTTGTTAGACGAACCTTTGAAAGACTTCATAGTGAACCCTGCCGACCTTCCTTGGAAGTGGGTCAAGAGATTAGCTACCTCGGGCGAAAGGGTAAATCACGACTCACAGTGAAAGTGTACAACCTCTGCAGAGTGTAAAACTGTTATAACAGCCGTGCTCACGGTCACGAGTGGCCTTGGACCCTTACAGAATAAATGATGAACACTGATGATAATGATAACACTGATGATATTGATGTTCACTAATAATTATTGTTTCTTGCTATACATTATTCTCGTTTACATGATCATGAGGTTATTTGGGATTTTGGTAAACTTGTTGCTACTCAATTGTTAAAGAGATGACTCACTAAAAGCTATTGCAGTAAACCCGTGTCAAACTTTTTGAGCTTCATGAACCCCATGTTATATTTGTTGAGTTCGACATGGACTCACTCTTGCTATTTTCCCACATCTCAGGAAGGGTACCAGACTGTTAGATTCTGGAATTGTTAGGCTTGTGATCAACCAGTTAGTTTGATCCTGGAGTGAAGGTTGCACCCGGTGTTCGGAGTTGTCTTTCCGCTGTGTTGCTCTTTAAGGTATATTTTATACTATTGTGTTATGTATATTAAGCATTTGTCTCTTGATATTACACTTATCTGTGGCTATATGTGAGATTTGTCTTCTTTATTTCACATATGGTGTATGTCTGGTTTTGTCCTTAAAACCGGGTGTGACAGATTGGTATCAGAGCAATGCTGACTGTAGGACGCAAGCCTAGTTAGAACTGGACGTTTAGCATGTTCTCATTGTTGCCTATTTCTTGCTTCTCTTTAACTTTGTTATTTTCTCAAAGTTATGCTTAATTCTATCCCCGTTCTGTTATAAAAACCTTGTCTCTATTTTGAACCTTTTTTCCTTGTCTATTAGACGGCTCGTGACGAGAAGACTGTGGATTTCAGGGGTTAAGAGGACTGAATTGTGTCGCTCTTGCTCACTTTTGACAAGAAACCATTAGCGATGCAAAACCAATTACTAGAAGAAATGGCTCAACATGGGAATTCTCAACGATGCTTATCTCAAGGTCAAGCCAACATATCCAAGAGGTCAGAGAAGATACAAGTAGCAGAAGTTTGGAAGAATATGAAATCCAATAAAGATGTTGATAATAAGGCATTTGGAGAGCAGGAACAATGTCACTGCTGTAAGCATTATGGTTTTCCCTGTCTTCGAAACGAGTCTAATAAGGGAAAAGTCAAGGTGGATCCAAATTTTGTGATCAACATGGACAAGAAGAGAAAGGCAATCTCATTAGAACCACTTGTGGAAAACAATCAGCAAGCAAGTTATACTACATTGTCACATGCAGCCCTGATCCCCTGTCAAACAAATCCAAACCCTGAAGAGTTAGAAGCCCCTCCCGCTAAAACTACTCCCCATGAAGTAGTCATAGATGGATGGACAATTACCTATAAGGAGTATCAACCCCGAAAGGCCAAACAAGCTAAGAAACAAGCCAAAGGGACGAAGGTGAACTTCTATGGCCAGCAAGATAGCAGCATACCAAACAACAGTTCCTTGGAGTATGACATCACAAAAGATCCAGCTAAGAGAAAGTGTTATCATTGCCAGCAGGAAGGACATTATATCAAATCTTGCCCACAGAAGAATCCATAACAGCGAGACCCAGGACAGGATGTCCAAAAGGAGCATGTGCAGGGAAATAAATTAAAGAGAAATTACATCCATGGAAGGTTGAAACATGTGGATATTTCCACCATTCCTGGAGCTAAGGAGGTCGTGTTTGGATCAATTCCAGTAAGTTCAGGAAATGCCAAGGTTTTGTTTGACCCCAGTGCCTCACATTCGTTCATATCTAGACAATATGTAAAAGATCATAACATACTTATGCTTCCAAGGGGGAAAACAGTGATGATTAAAACTCCAAGAGGTGAAATAAAGGCAGACCGCGTATGCCCAAAAGTTAGTCTTGACATAAAGGGGGTAAATTTTAAGGTAAACCTCATTGTTTTGGAATTAATGGGCATTGATGTTATCCTTGGAATAGACTGGTTATCTACTTGTAAAGGAGTGATTGAGTATGCCCAATGTTCAGTGTTTCTAACTACACTTTCAGGAGAAAGGATTAAGTATGAGGGTATTAAATCTATACCTAAGGGATGCCAGGTTGAACCATCTTAAGGTATGAGTTATAAGAATGGTAGATGCAGAGATTCAGATGTCCATATAAAGCAATAAGGAATGTAAGAGACGTTATCTACTCTGGATACTGCTACAATCACACCATGTTTAAGGAATAGGAGTTATGTCCTGTGTAATAAAACCGTTAGTAGCCAAGTTGAGTCGTCTTAATGTGTGGCTAAAGAACATTTAAGTGTTTAGTTGCTTTGTGCTTATGTTTATGCTTGAGTTGGAATTTTGTAATGAGTGGAATGATCTCGTGGGTTTTGACCATGATTTCATTTAGTTTATATGTATAAGGTATAAGGATTAATGAAATAAATAGCTGGGTTTTGGTTATCTCCTGCTTTCTATATCTTGTCTTTCGGAGCAGCCTGTCTTTATCAACTTATATCTCTGTTCTTGAAAGACCAAAAATCATGAGAGAATTCTGGACAAGAGTGGACTTCAACATCTATCTCTAAATGCAAGAACCACCCTCATAGTTGTTTTGGTTTGGGAGATACAAAAAGCATAAGACAATGTATATGTACTGTCATAAACCTGGAACAGTTTCTGATAAGTACTGTTTTCGACCAAGTTAACTACAGAATCTGGAAGTGTGTTCTATAAGAAAGTTGCAGAGAATTTTATAAGCTTTCCATCGGTGTAAGCTACAGTTTCATTGAATTAACAGAATGAGAGTTACAGCTGTTTTACTGCACTGCTGATTTTCTGCTCGTGAGAAATTTCAGATTTCTTGTTCTTACCCATGTACAAGAGTATCATTGGGATGTCTGAACACTTTTTAACTCATCTAGAAGAAAAAGGTTCAAAGTTACCTTATTTGGTGTCTCTTATTTTAAGGGGGGTAGCCAATGTAAAGAAGGATTATTAAGATTGAACTCTTTAGTTGAAGTATTGGTTAGTCTCCATGATTGAGTTGCCACTCTTGAGCAAAAATGTCCTGTGAACAAGGTTGATAATTTTGGGTCCATGGAGACGAGAGTTGTCCCTTTGGATAGTTCATGATTATGATCATCTATACTTGCTCGTGTTGCTGATGTTGGTCACTTGATGACAGGAAGTGTAGTGTCTCATGACTCAGGAGTCCTATATGACGTCTCGCACTAATATGTGGGAAAAGATTGATGCTTCTGCCATTAAAGGATGTTATGGGTATGATGAAGCCGAGCACTATCAAAATAACAATGTTGAAGAGCAAGTTGAGAGTGAACTAAGTCAGAATCCACAACAACGAAAGCGAAAAAGGAAAGCCCATAAGAAGCCTGTTCAAGGAAGCAAAGCGCAGCAAAACTATGTCAATGAAAGACTGAGCAATGTGGATATGGATAAAATTCATGGAGTTACCAAAGTAGTGGGAGGTTATATTCAAGTAAGCTCAGTACAAGTTTTTGCTTTATTGGACCCTAGTGCTTCGCATTCTTTCGTTTCCGCCGACATGGTGGAGACGTGCAAGATGGTGAAGTGTCCAATGAGGAGGCCTTTGCTAGTTCAAACTCCAGTGGGAGAAATGCAGACAAATCAGATATGCCCGAATGTCAGTCTTGTCATAAACAAAGAAAACTTCACCGCGACACTCATTGTGTTGGAGTCACTTAAAATTCGCGTGGTTCTTGGTAATGGATAGCTCTGTGTACACAAAGGAGTGATTTATAGTACTCGGTGCACCATGCTCTTAACAACACCGTCAAGGAAAAGAATTGAGTATCAAGGTGGTCAACTTTTACCTGAGGGAGATGAGAATGATCAATTAGAAGATAGGTACACCAAGGATAGCAAAGTGGACCATGAGTTTACAGAAGTCATAGCAGAGGAACAAATAACTTTGGAGGAGCTCGATAGGAGAGATGATCATGCTTAGGCAGATTAGTTAGTCAGGATATGAGAAACTGTCTTATGACTCTGAACGAAAGAGTAATTTGAAAAAATGAGGATCAAATAAAGACAAAGTGTCATTATCTCTTTTATCATCATCTTCCGAATCTCGGGACGAGATTCATCTTAAGGGGGGGTAGAATTGTAACACCCTAAAAATTTGAAAAGAAGAAAAATAGGAAAAATATGATTTTTTGTATATTTTTGTGAGCATGCAAATTTAGAATAAGAATAATTTTTATAAATTTAAAATCAAATATAAGAGTAGAAACATGTTTGTGCACTCATGCTGTTGCATTTAAATTTTTGAGATGAGCGGTTTGATCAAATTCAAATTTGGATTTGAAAATCTTTTGAAAATGCTTTGAAAAATTAGAAAAAGAAAAAGGAAAGGAATTTCTTTTCTTCTCGGGCCGTTTTCTGCTACCGTAGCCCACAGCTCGGCCTGCTTCCCTGCGGCGGCCCGTTTTTCCCTCTCCCGCGCCCCGCTCCCGCTTGGGCCGAGCCCAGCCAGCGGCCGCCGGCCCAGCTTCACCGCGCGAGCGCGTTTCCCCGCTTCCAGTCGCTGACGACACGGGCCCGCACGTCAGGTCGCCTCCTTCCTCAAGCCACCGTCGGATTCCCCTTCCAAAAACTCCACCGACCGAATCCACATCTCAATCTCCCTTTTTCCTTCTTTAGCGATGCCTCCGGGCTATAAAAACGGAGCCGCCGCGTCTCCCCGCTCCACATCCAACCGCAAATCGCAGCTACATCGCCCCGTGGTGGCTACGCCCGAAGCACCGCCCTAGCCATCCGCCTCTCCGAGCCGCACGCGCTCCTCGCTTCGTTCTCGGCCTCGATTTTGCTCTAGGTAAGATCGCGTTGAAGTTATCTACCCGCTGGTGTTTTTGCTTCACGATTTCATCCACCGTAGCGTGAGTTAGCCTTCTCCGGCCATGGCGCCGCCGCGGAAGGGTCGCCGTCGGGCCAAAAACCGGCCGGAGCACCGCCGGCCACTTTCTCTCTCCCCCGATTAGATCTAGGTCGTTCGTTTTGAATCCGACGATCGAAAATCAAAGATACCCGTTCGGCTGTAACATTTGCTAAAGAGACCCTGTAAATTTTAAGTTCTTAACCCGCAGTCCAAAGCGTATTCCCGGTTTACGTTTTCTTTTCCGTAAAGCGTATTTTGATCGCGTAACTTCCGAAAATACGTTTTGATTAATTGAAAACGTAATTAGTTTCGGTAATTGAAAAATACGCTTTCTGATATTTACAGTTTTGTCACTGAGTTTGTTTTAGTTATAAATTATCCGTTTTAACTCCGATTTGACCCGTTTAAATTGCGTTAGATTCGTATTTGCGAGCTCTACATGATGATAGAACTGTACAGTAGGTTTGAGATAATTTATTTTTGAGTTTATATTAAAATAATTATTTATCTATAGGAAATCTTAGAAAATTCATAATTTTTACATTTTAAATCCAAATTTCGTGATCTTTATGTCTATGTGATCGTAGTAACGTGTAGAAGAGTTTTACAAACTTGTTATACTGTTAGTGTTACTGTTGGTTAGGTTTTCTATCTTTAAGTTCCGATGTGAGATTTAATCTATTACTTTAATAAAGTAGATCTTGTTTAAATCATATTTTCTACGTTTTAGATCCGTTTTAGCTCATTCGAGTTGCGTTAGATTCATAGCAACTAGATCTACGCGTTAGTGACAGTATTTACCATATTATTAATTCTGAAATTTTATTGTTTAAATCATATCTTGATTAATAATTATGCAACTGGGTTTTGTAAATAAAATATGATTTGTTTTACTTTAGTTTTATAATTTGAATCTAAATTTGACTTAATTCCGTATATAGTATTTATAAAATATTTTATATATGTTATTATATAATTAAAACTCATGAAGTTAATAGTTTTATATTTTCTCCTATGAGCAAATCTTTCGGTAGATGTATCTTTTCAACCGTAGCTCTGATTAGTGTGCTTTTCGCGTCTGTGTATTCGTAGCGAGATGTAGATTCGTTCTACAAACTTTTCATCTTAATTTTATGTTTGGTGTACTGTTCTAATTTAGATCTATTGTTTGCTTCGTGTATGATTGTATGGATACGTGTGTGGTGATTTATGATTTCGTCCAGTCGGTGAGATATACGAGGTTATCAAGAAGAAGAAGAAGAACGTTGAAGATTAAAGCTTACCGAAGGATCGGTGTTTAAGGCAAGTATAGCATGGGATTATCCTTGTTTCCTATTCACCTTTAATATACTTAATTCATATGCATGTGTCTACCTTGTTACCACTAAGGATATCCTAGTTTTTGTATCTTGTACCTTGACACCCATGGGACATTGCATTGGGTAGTATTTATGCTAGTGCTCAAGATAAATAACTATGATCTGTAACTTGACTAATGGTATATGCAATAAACGTTTAAATGATGCTTTAAAGCAATATGGCTCAAGAGGGCTAGAGCATATTTGGTTGTTTTTATGGTGCTCTAGTTTCTCTCCATAAGGACTTATCTGTAAGCGAAAATCCGGGACTTACAGTACAACTGTGAGGGCTAAAATGGCTCTGGCTTTAGTCATATAGAAGGACCTTTTCTAGCTTGTTAGAGGTATTCCTTCATGGCGTAAGAACGACTTGACGAATCGGGTATAGTGCGGCCTCTGTCCTTATGTGTATAGGCTGCGCGTTATTGTGCCATTTGGAAGGGGGGCTCTACATCTGTTTGCCGAGTGAATCTAATGGCCCTAACTTGTTAGACGAACCTTTGAAAGACTTCATAGTGAACCCTGCCGACCTTCCTTGGAAGTGGGTCAAGAGATTAGCTACCTCGGGCGAAAGGGTAAATCACGACTCACAGTGAAAGTGTACAACCTCTGCAGAGTGTAAAACTGTTATAACAGCCGTACTCACGGTCACGAGTGGCCTTGGACCCTTACAGAATAAATGATGAACACTGATGATAATGATAACACTGATGATATTGATGTTCACTAATAATTATTGTTTCTTGCTATACATTATTCTCGTTTACATGATCATGAGGTTATTTGGGATTTTGGTAAACTTGTTGCTACTCAATTGTTAAAGAGATGACTCACTAAAAGCTATTGCAGTAAACCCGTGTCAAACTTTTTGAGCTTCATGAACCCCATGTTATATTTGTTGAGTTCGACATGGACTCACTCTTGCTATTTTCCCACATCTCAGGAAGGGTACCAGACTGTTAGATTCTGGAATTGTTAGGCTTGTGATCAACCAGTTAGTTTGATCCTGGAGTGAAGGTTGCACCCGGTGTTCGGAGTTGTCTTTCCGCTGTGTTGCTCTTTAAGGTATATTTTATACTATTGTGTTATGTATATTAAGCATTTGTCTCTTGATATTACACTTATCTGTGGCTATATGTGAGATTTGTCTTCTTTATTTCACATATGGTGTATGTCTGGTTTTGTCCTTAAAACCGGGTGTGACAATCTCCATGGACCCAAAATTATCAACCTTATTCACAGGACATTTTTGCTCAAGAGTGGCAACTCAATCATGGAGACTAACCAATACTTTCAACTAAAGAGTTCAATCTTAATAATCCTTCTTTACATTGGCTACCCCCCTTAAAATAAGGGATACCAAATAGGGTAGCTTGAACCCTTCTTCTAGATGAGCTAAAAAGTGTTCTGACATCCCAATGATACTCCTGTGTATGGGTAAGAACAAGAAATCTGAAATTTCTCACGAGCAGAAAATCAGCAGTGCAGTAAAACAGCTGTAACTCTCATTCTGTTAATCCAATGAAGCTGTAGTTTACACCGATGGAAAGCTTATAAAATTCTCTACAACTTTCTTATAGAACATACTTCCAGATTCTGTAGCTAACTTGACCAAAAACAACACATAACAGATTCTGTTCCAGGTTTCAGACAGCACAGTTGCATCGTCTTGTGATTTTTGTATCTCCCAATCCAAAATAGCTATGAGGGTAGTTCTTGCATTTAGAGAGAGATGTTGAAGTCCACTCTTGTCCAAAATTTTCTCATAATTTTTGGTCTTTCAAGAACAGAGATATAAGTTGATAAAGACAGGCTGCTCCGAAAGACAAGATATAGAAAGCAGGAGATAACCAAAACCCAACTATTTATTTCATTAATCCTTATACTTTATACATATAAACTAAATGAAATCATGGTCAAAGACCACGAGATCATTCCACTCATTACAAAATTCCAACTCAAGCATAAACATAAGCACAAAGCAACTAAACACTTAAATGTTCATTAGCCACACATTAAGACGACTCAACTTGGCTACTAACAGTTTTATTACACGGGACATAACTCCTATTCCTTAAACATGGTGTGATTGTAGCAGCATCCAGAGTAGATAACATCTCTTACATTCCTTATTGCTTTATATGGACATCTGAATCTCTGCATCCCTCTTTACCATTCTTATAACTCATACCTTAAGATGGGTCAACCTGGTATCCCTCCGGTGTAGATTTAATACCCTCATACTCAATCCTTTCTCCTAAAAGTGTAGTTAGAAACACTGAACATTGGGCATACTCAATCACTCCTTTACAAGTAGATAACCAGTCTATTCCAAGGATAACATCAATGCCCATTAATTCCAAAATAATGAGGTTTACCTTAAAATTTACCCCCTTTATGTCAAGACTAACTTTTGGGCATACGCGGTCTGCCTTTATTTCACCTCTTGGAGTTTTAATCATCACTGTTTTCCCCCTTGGAAGCATAAGTATGTTATGATCTTTTACATATTGTCTAGATATGAACGAATGTGAGGCACTGGGGTCAAACAAAACCTTGGCATTTCCTGAACTTACTGGAATTGATCCAAACACGACCTCCTTAGCTCCAGGAATGGTGGAAATATCCACATGTTTCAACCTTCCATGGATGTAATTTCTCTTTAATTTATTTCCCTGCACATGCTCCTTTTGGACATCCTGTCCTGGGTCTTGCTGTTGTTGATTCTTCTGTGGGCAAGATTTGATATAATGTCCTTCCTGCTGGCAATGATAATACTTTCTCTTAGCTGGATCTTTTGTGATGTCATACTCCAAGGAACTGTTGTTTGGTATGCTGCTATCTTGCTGGCCATAAAAGTTCACCTTCGTCCCTTTGGCTTGTTTCCTAGCTTGTTTGGCCTTTCGGGGTTGATACTCCTTATAGGTAATTGTCCACCCATCTATGACTACTTCATGGGGAGTAGTTTTAGCGGGAGGGGCTTCTAACTCTTCAGGGTTTGGATTTGTTTGACAGGGGATCAGGGCTGCATGTGACAATGTAGTATAACTCGCTTGTTGATTGCTTTCCACAAGTGGTTCTAATGAGATTGCCTTTCTCTTCTTGTCCATGTTGATCGCAAAATTTGGATCCACCTTGACTTTTCCTTTATTAGACTCGTTTCGAAGACAGGGAAAACCATAATGCTTACAGCAGTGACATTGTTCCTGCTCTCCAAATGCCTTACTATCAACATCTTTATTGGATTTCATATTCTTCCAAGCTTCTACTACTTGTATCTTCTCTGACCCCTTGGATATGTTGGCTTGACCATGAGATAAGCATCGTTGAGAATTCCCATGTTGAGCCATTTCTTCTAGTAATTGGTTTTGCATCGCTAATGGTTTCTTGTCAAAAGTGAGCAAGAGCGACACAATTCAGTCCTCTCAACCTCTGAAATCCATAGTCTTCTCGTCACGAGCCGTCTAATAGACAAGGAGAAAAGGTTCAAAATAGAGACAAGGTTTTTATAACAGAACGGGGATAGAATTAAGCATAACTTTGAGAAAATAACAAAGTTAAAGAGAAGCAAGAAATAGGCAACAATGAGAACATGCTAAACGTCCAGTTCTAACTAGGCTTGCGTCCTACAGTCAGCATTGCTCTGATACCACTCTGTCACACCCGGTTTTAAGGACAAAACCAGACATACACTATATGTGAAATAAAAGAGACAAATTTCACATATAGCCACAGATAAGTGTAATATCAAGAGACAAATGCTTAATATACATAACACAATAGTATAAAATATACCTTAGAGAGTAACACAGCGGAAAGACAACTCCGAACACCGGGTGTAACCTTCACTCCAGGATCAAACTGACTGGTTGATCACAAGCCAAACAAATTCCATAATCTAGAAATCTGGTACCCTTCCTGAGATGGGGAAATAGCAAGAGTGAGTCCATGTCGAACTCAGCAAATATATCATAGGGTTCATGAGGCTCAAAAGGTTTGACACAGGTTTACTGCGATAGCTTTTATTAAGTCATCTTTTAGCAATTGAGTAGCAACAAGTTTACCATAAGCCCAAATAACCTCATGATCATGTAAACGTGAATAACGTATAGCAAGAAACAATAATAATTAATGAACATTAATATCATCAGTATTATCATTATCATCAGTGTTCATCATTTATTCTGTAAGGGTCCAAGGCCACTCGTGACCGTGAGCATGGCTGTTATAACAGTTTTACACTCTGCAGAGGTTGTACACTTTCACTGTGAGTCATGTTTACCCATATGCCCGGGATCGCGACTCCCAAAACACTTCCAAGGTGAGCAGGCAGAGAAACACTATGAAGCCTTTCAAAGGTTCGTCTAACAAGTTAGGGCCGCTAGGTTTCAGAAGTCAGTCCGTGTGATACACCACGCAGGGATCCACAGTCTGCTTTACCCCATTTGCGCCACAAGGGTAACCTCTAACAAGCTAGAAAAGGTCCTCATACTGAGCTAAAGCCAGAGCCATTTTAGCCCTCACAGTTGTACTGTAAGTCCCGGATTTTCGCTTACAGATAAGTCCTTATGGAGAGAAACTAGAGCACCATAAAAACAACCAAATATGCTCTAGCCCTCTTGAGCCATGTTTCTATAAATCATCTTTTAAACGTTTATTGCATATACCATTAGTCAAGTTATAGATCATGGTTATTTATCTTGAGCGCTAGCATAATACTACCCAATGCAATGTTCCATGGGTGTCAAGGTACAAGATACAAAAACTAGGATATCCTTAGTGGTAACAAGGCAGACACATGCACATGAATTAAGTATATTAAAGGTGAATAGGAAACAAGGATAATCTCATGCTATACTTGCCTTAAATCAAGATCCTTCTTCTGATCCAAATCTTCAATTAATAGCTTCTTGAATCTCCACGTAAATCTCACTGACTGGACTTGATCAATAAATCACCACACACACATCGAGCAATCATACACGAAGCAAACAATGAATAATAATTAGAACAGTACACCAAACATATGAAACAATATGTGAAAAGGTTTTAAAAATGTTCTACGCATTGCTACGAACACACAGGCGCGAAAAACACGCTAATTGGAGCTACGGTGAAAGAAACGACTACCGAAAGATTTTGTTATATAAAATGGAAAATTATAGGTTTCATTTGTTTTAACTATATAAAATCATATATATAGGATAAAATACTTTTTATAGATATTCAAAAGTGACTTAGGCTAAATTATATTTAAATTTAGAAAACTAAAGGAGAAATCAATAATATTTTATTTATAAATCTAGTTGCACAGTTATTAATCAAATTAGATCTAACTATGAAATTCCAGAGATTTTGATAAAGAAAACATTAATACTTGTACATAGTTCATATTGTTATAAATCTATTGAAATTTGAACGGACTAATTCGGAATTAAAACAAATAAATTATGTATTAAACGAGATTTTCTTTATTAAGGTAATAGATTAAATCTCACATCGGAACTTAAAGATAGAAAACCTAACCAACAGTAACACTAATAGTATAACAAGTTTATAAAACTCTTCTACATGTTACTACGATCACATAGACATAAAGATCGCGAAATTTGGATTTAAAACGTAAAAGTTATGAGTTTTCTAAGATTTCCTATAGATAAATAATTACTTTAATATAAACTCGAAAATAAATTATCTCAAACCTACTGAACAGTTCTATCATCATGTAGAGCTCACAAATATGAATCTAACACAATTTGAATGGATCAAATCGGAGTTAAAACGGAGATTCTACGACTAAAACAAGATCAATGGCAAAACTGTAAATAGCTGAAAACGTATTTTTCTTTTTCCGAAACGAAT
The DNA here is from genome assembly GCA_038087645.1 of Saccharum hybrid cultivar R570. Lineage (NCBI taxonomy): Eukaryota > Viridiplantae > Streptophyta > Magnoliopsida > Poales > Poaceae > Saccharum > Saccharum hybrid cultivar. The sequence continues at coordinate 4,401,079 of JAQSUU010000733.1, forward strand.
TACGTTTTCAATTAATCAAAACGGATTTTCTGAAGTTACGCGATCAAAATACGCTTTACAGAAAGGAAAATGCAAACCGGGAATACGCCTTGGACTGCGGGTTCTATTCTTAAAAATCACAGGGACTCTTTAGCAAATTTGCCGGCCGAACCGGTATCGTCAAATAGCAATCGTCCGATTTAAAATGAACGATCCAGATTGTATCGGGGAAGATCCGGGCGGCGCTCCGGCCGGCAACGGCCCGACGGCGACATCCCGCGGCGGCGCCATGGCCGGAATTGGCTATCTCGCGCTACGGTGGACTACCTCGTGAAAGAAAAACACCAGCGTGTAGAATGCATCAACGCGATCTCACCTAGGGCAAAACTGTGGCCGGGGATGAAGCAAGAAGAGCGTGCAGCTCGGAGAGGCGGGCGGCTAGGGCGGTACTTTGGGCGTAGCCACCACAGGACGATGTAGCTGCGATTTGTGGTTGGATGTGGAGCGGGGAGGTGCGGCGGCCCCGTTTTTATAGCCCGGAGGCGTCGCTAAGTAAGGAAGGGAAGATTGAGCCTCGGATTTAGCATCGGGAAGGAAGGAAAGGGGAGATCCGACGGCGTCTTGAGGAAGAAGGCGACCTGACAGGTGGACCCGCATCGTCAGCGACTGTACAGAGAGAGCAACGCGTGTACAGCTAGCTGGGCCGGCGGCCGCGGCTCGGCCCAAGAGCGGGAGCGGGGCGCAGGAGAGGGCAAGGTGGAAACGGCCCGAATTCCGAATGAAACTGATTTCCCATTTCTTTTTTTCTTTTTCCAGTTTTTCAAAACCATTTTCCAAAAGATTTTGAAATCCATTTCGAATTTGATTCAAACCACTCAATACAAAATTTCAAATGCAGTAGCATGAATGCTCAATCATATTTCTACTCTTATATTTGATTTTAAATTTATAAAAATTATTATCATTCTAAATTTGCATGCTCACAAAAATATACAAAAAATCATATTTCTCCTACTTTTCTTCTTTTCAAAATTTTAGGGTGTTACACCAACTTCCTCCCACTTCCATTTAGGAATCTTCATTGGTTGCAGTAATCCAACTGGTCTCTGATGCTCAGCTTTCACTCTCTGACAAGTGTCACACACTGCCACATACTCAGCTACATCTCTTTTCATTCCAACCCACCAGTACTTCTGTTTGAGATCTAGATACATCTTAGTACTTCCGGGATGAATAGAATAAGCTGACTCATGAGCTTCACGAAGGATTGTCTGCCTAATAGACTGATCCTCAGGTACATACAACATCTTTCCAAACCACAAAATCCCATTATCATCCATTCGGAACCCTAGTGACTTACCAATCACTATATCCTCTGCTATCTTCTTTAATTTCTTATCCTTCAACTGACCCTTGTATATTTCTTGCTCTAATGTAGGTTCTATCACTAATTCCATTGTATTAGCAACAATTCCCAAATTCAAATATGCAAATTTAGCACACAACTCACTTGTCATGGACAACATTTGCATCCCATTAGCATAACTCTTTGTGCTAAGAGCATCAGCTACAACATTAGCCTTACCAGGATGATAGTATATCTCTAGATCATAGTCCTTGATCAACTCCAACCATCTACGTTGCCTCAAGTTTAGATTAGACTGTGTGAAAATATACTTCAAACTCTTATGATCAGTGTATATATCACTCTTATGTCCAATCAAATAGTGTCTCCAAATTTTCAAACCATGAACTACAGCTGCTAACTCCAAATCATGAGTAGGATAGTTCAGCTCATGCTTTCTCAACTGCCTAGATGCATAGGCAACAACTCTACCTTCTTGCATAAGAACACACCCCAAACCTTGACGAGAAGCATCGCAATAAATAGAAAACTTCTTACTTAAATCTGGCAATACCAAGACAGGTGCAGTAGTCAATCTTTCCTTCAATTCTTCAAAACTAACTTGACATTGATCAGACCATACAAACTTGGCATTCTTCTCTAACAGAGATGTCATAGGTTTAGCAAGCTTAGAAAACCCTTCAATGAACCGTCTGTAATATCTAGCTAAACCCAAGAAACTATGAATCTCTCCCACATCAGTAGGTGGCTTTCAATTCAAAACATCCTTTACTTTGCCTGGGTCTACTGATATTCCACCATTAGAGACAATATGACCAAGAAAAGAGATTTCCTTCAACCAAAACTCACACTTACTTCGCTTAGCATACAGCTTATGCTCTCTGAGTTTCTGCAATACCAACATCAGATGTTCAGCATGCTCTTTCTCCGTCTTGGAAAATACCAATATATCATCAATAAATACCACCACAAACTTATCAAGGTACTCCATAAACACCTTATTCATCATGTACATAAAGTAGGCAGGTGCATTGGTCAAACCAAACGACATAACCGTATACTCATACAAACCATATCTCGTAGTAAAAGCTGTCTTTGGGATATCAGAGGCACGAATCTTCAACTGATGATAACTAGAACGCAAATCAATCTTAGAGAACACATAAGCACCTCTCAACTAGTCAAACAAGTCATCAATTATGGGCAAAGGATACTTGTTCTTGATGGTTACTTCATTAAGCGACCGATAATCCACACACATTCTCTGACTACCATCGTTCTTATCAACAAATATAACTGGTGCACCCCAAGGTGACGAACTAGAACGAATAAAACATTTATCTTGTAATTCTTTAATTTGTTTCTTAAGTTCTTCTAATTCATCTACTCCCATTCTATATGGTCGTTTAGCTATGGGTGCAGTTCCAGGTAATAATTCAATAAGAAATTCAATGTCTCGGTCAGGTGGCATACCTAGCAAATCATCGGGAAAAACATCTGGAAAATCATTGATAAATGGATTCTCTTTACTAGCATTATCAGCAAGCTGATTCAGTACAGCTGTTGGTTGCTTCTGCACTGCTACATCCACACTGATTTTCTCTCCATTAGGTGCATTCACAACTACTACCTTCTGCTGACACTGAATCAATGCCTGATTTTGTTTCATCCAATCCATTTCTAAAATCACATCAATACCAGATGTCCTCAACACTATGGGAGTTATCTTAAACTCTACCCCCTTAAAACCATACTAACTGGAAGACATCTATTAGTGGTTTGCATGGTACCCCCAGGTGAATTTACTAAGAGAGGTTCTTTCATTGCAAGCATGGGTACACTATGCATCTTAACAAAAATATTTGAAATAAAGGTATGTGAAGCTCTAGAATAAAAAAGAATGGTTGCAGGGGTAGAATGAACATTGAACGTACCAAGCATTACTTCAGACTCCGTCTGTGCTGTTTTAATAGACACATGATTCACCTTTCCAGTATTGGATGACCTCTGTCCCTGCGGTGTCTGTTGATTCTGCTTCTTGGGACAATGATTAGCATAGTGTCCAGGTTCTCCACAGCGATAACACAGATTAGGAGTGTAACACCCTAAAATTTGCTTATTTGGAAATAGAGTTAATATAATTTAATTATGTATTTTTGTGCTCATGAAAACATAGGAAAATAATATTTTTCATTAAATTAAAATCTATCAGAAGGTTTAGCAACTTGTTGATGCATTCATGCTGATGCATTTGTGTTTTCGTATTACTTGGTTTTGACCAAAGATCAAAATAAATTCAAGTTGTTCTTTCAAAATGCGTTTAGGTCGATTTTCCTTTCCCGATATATATACAACATTTTTCTACAATCAAATTCCTTGTTTCTCATCCTTCAATCAACCTCTACAAACTTCTCGGGAATTTTTCTGACTTTTTCTGTAGCTTGTTTCCACTTGTCTGTGAGCATAATCTAATTTTTAGATGCTTCAAATTAGCTTATCATGAGCTCTAAATACTTTATTTGGGTTCCTCATGTTCCATAATGTCTCTGGGAATTTTTTTCGAATTTTCGGAGCTTTCGGAGTATTTTTCGCGGCTTAAATAATAATTCTGGACTTTTCTAGAATTATTTTATCAATGAAAATAATTAATTCTGAAAATAATAAATCTCTCATTTTCCCCAACGCTCAAAGCCCATGTGCAATAATCTTAATAAATCTCAAAGGCCCATACATTTATTTACTAATGGGCTTAAATGATTACTTAGGCCTATTAGCGGAGGTGGATGATGCAACGTCAATTAGCACCATATCGCTAGTTGACATGTAGGTGGAGAGTTTTCCTCCCTATATATACATACCTACTCTTTGGGTAAAAGCACACCAAAACTACCGTAGAGGAGCCCCTAGTTTGGAAAATCTCTCGTGTAGTAAATTATATTTTTCTCCTCTTTCTCTCGCCGTCGCCGCCGTCGCGCTGCCTAGCCCGGCCATACTCTCCTCGGCAACAAGTAAGTCCGCCGCTATCCCTATATTCTTGGAAAATAAACCCGCAGTCCAAAATATGTTTACAGATTTTGTTTTCTTCATTTGAAAGCGTATTTGTTTCGGTTAAGAATAAATTACGTTTTCAGCTATTTACAGAATTGCCACTGATTTTGTTTTAGCCATAACTTCTCCGTTTTAACTCCGATTTGATCTGTTCAACTTGCGTTAGGTTCGTAATTTCATAATCTACATGTTAATACTACTGTTAAGTAGGTTTTCAACTTTTAAAATTTGTGATTAGATTTAATCTATTACTTTAATAGAGAAAATCTTGTTTATTTCATATCTTCTACGTTTCAACTCCATTTTTAGCCATTCAAGTTGCGTTAGATTCATAGCAACGAGATCTACGCATTTTTAACAGTGTTTATCATGTCGCTAATATTGGAATTTCATGGTTTGAATCATATCTTAAATAACAATTATGCAACTGGGTTTTGTAAATAAAATATGATTTGTTTTACTTTAGTTTTATAATTCGAATCTAAATTTGACTTAAATTATAATCTCTATAAAATATCTTATATATGTTTTTATACCATTAAGATACATGAAGTTAATAGTTTTATGGGTAAATCTATCAGTAGTTGTATCTTTTTAACCGTAGCTCCGATTAGCGTGCTTTTCACGACTTTGTGTTCGTAGCGATGCGTAGAATCGTGTTTCAAACTCTTTTATTTATTTTTGTATGATTGGTGTACTGTTCTAATATAGATCTATTGTTTGCTTCGTATATGATTGTATGGATGCTTGTGTGGTGCTTTACAATCATGTCCAGTCGGTGAGATTTACGTGGTAATCAAGAAGCAGTTCTTTGGAGGTGACAAATCTACAGAAAGAAGGATATCAATTTAAGACAAGTATAGCATGGGATTATCCTTATTGTCCTATTCACTTTAATCACATAAAATCATATTATATGTGTCTATCTTGAATGTCATTAAGGATTTTCCTAGTTTTTGATCTATACCTTGTCACCTATGGGATTTTGTATTGGGTAGTTTTTGCTAGCGCTGAGCATAAACTATGATCTTGTAATATGATTAATGGAATATGCAACAACACTAAAAGATGACTTTTTGATTACTGTTTAAAGAGGGCTAGAGCATGGGGTTATTTTTGGTGCTCTAGTTTCTCTCCACAAGGACTCATCTGTGAACGAACATCCGGGACTTATAGTACAACTGTGAGGGCTATAATGGCTCTGGCTTTAGCTTAGTATGACCCCTTGTGGCGCAAATGGGGAAGAGCAGACTGTGGATCCCTGCGTGGTAGAATCACACAGACTGACTTTGGAAACCTAGCAGCCCTAACTTGTTAGACGAACCTTTGAAAGGCTTCATAGTGTTTCCCTGCCTGCTCACCTTGGAAGTGTTTTGAGAGTCACGATCCCGGGCATATGGGTAATCATGACTCGCAGTGAAAGTGTACACCTCTGCGCAGAGTTTAATAAACTGGTATACTAATCGTGCTCACGGATACGAGCAGCCTTGGACCTTCGCAGAATAGATGAACATTTATTGGTTTAATATGTGTTTTGCTATTCGTTATTCCTATTTACATTGATCATATGTTTATTGTGGGATTAATGCAAATTTGATGCTACTCATGTAATAAAACTGTGACAATTAAAAGCTAAATGCATCAAACCAGTGTCTAGCCTTTTTAGCCTCATGAACCTCGTGTTATATTTGTTGAGTTCGACATGGACTCACTCTTGCTATTTCCCACATCTTAGGAAGGGTATCAGATTTCTAGATTCTTGAATTGTTAGGCTTGTGATCAACCAGTCAGTTTGTTCCTGGAGTGAAGTTTACACCCGGTGTTTGGAGTTGTCTTTTCGCTGTGTTGCTCTCTAAGGTATATTTTATACTATTGAGTTATGTTTATTAAGCATTTGTCTCTTGATATTACACTTATCTGTGGCTATATGTGAGATTTGACTTCTTTATTTCACATATAGTGTATGTCTGGTTTTGTCCTTAAAACCAGGTGTGACAGAGTGGTATTAGAGCAATGCTGACTGTAGGACGCAAGCCTAGTTAGAACTGGATGTTTAGCATGTTTTCATTTTTGCCTATTCCTTGCCTTCTCTTTAACTTTGTTATTTTCTCAAAGTTATGCTGAATTCTATCCCCGTTCTATTATAAAAAGCTTGTCTCTAGTTTGAACCTTTTCCCCTTGTCTAATAAACGGCTCGTGACAAGAAGACTGTGGACTTCAGAGGTTAAGAGGACTGAATTGTGTTGTTCTTGCTCACATTTGACGAGAAGCCATTAGCAATGCAAAACCAATTACTAGAAGAAATGACTCAATGTGGAAATTCTCAACCATGCTCATCTCAAGGTCAGGCCAACATACCCAAGGGGCCAGAGAAGATACAAGTAGTAGAAGCTTGGAAGAATATGAAATCCAATAAAGATGTTGATAGTAAGGCACTTGGGAGGCAGGAACAATGTCACTGTTGTAAGCATTATGGTTTTCCCTATCTTCAAAACGAGTCTAATAAGGGAAAAGTCAAGGTGGATCCAAATTTTGAGGTCAATATGGACAAGAAGAGGAAGGCAATCTCACTAGAACCAATTGTGGAAAGCAATCAGTAATCGAGTTATACTACATTGTCACATGCAGCTCTGATCCCCTGTCAAATAAATCCAAACCTTGAAGAGTTAGAGGCCTCTCAAGCTAAAACTACTCTACATGAGGTAGTCATAGATGGGTGGACAATTACCTATAAGGAGTATCAACCCCGAAAGGCCAAACGAGCTAAGAAACAAGCCAAAGGGACGAAGGTGAACTTTTATGGCCAGCAAGATAGCAGCATACCAAGCAACAGTTCCGTGGAGTATAACATCACAAAAGATCCAGCTAAGAGGAAGTGTTATCATTGCCAGCAGGAAGGACATTATGTCAAATCTTGCCCGCAGAAGAATCAACAACAGCAAGACCCAGGACAGGATGTCCAAAAGGAGCAGGAGCAAGGAAATAAATTAAAGAGAAATTACATCCATGGAAGGTTGAAACATGTGGATATTACCACCATTCCTAGAGCTAAGGAGGTCGTGTTTGGATCAATTCCTGTAAGTTTAGGAAATGCCAAGGTTTTGTTTGACTCCAGTGCCTCACATTCATTCATATCTAGATAATATGTAGAAGATCATAACATATTTATGCTTCCAAGGGGGAAAATAGTGATGGTTAAGACTCCAAGAGGTGAAATAAAGGCGAACCGCATATACCCAAAAGTTAGTCTTGACATAAAGGGGGTAAATTTTAAGGAAAATCTTATGTTTTTGGAATTAATGGGCATTGATGTTATCCTTGGAATAGACTGGTTATCTACTTATAAAGGAGTGATTAAGTATGCCCAACGTTCAGTGTTTCTAACTACACCTTCAGGAGAAAGGATTGAGTATGAGGGTATTAAACCTACACCTGAGGGATACAAGGTTGACCCATCTGAGGGTATGAACACTAAGAATGGTAAAGAGGGATGCTGGATTTCAGATGTCATTATAGAGGACTAAGGAATGCTAGAGATGTTATCTACTTCGGATGATGCTGCAATCACACCATGTTTAAGAAATAGGAGTTATGTCCCGTGTAATAAAACCGTTAGTAGCCAAGTTGAGTCGTCTTAATGTGTGGCTTATGAATTTTTAAGTGTTTAGCTGCTCTGTGCTTATGTTTATATTTGAGTTGAAATTTTGTAACGAGTGGAATGATCTTGTGGGTTTTGTCCATGATTTCATTTAGTTTATATGTATAAGGTATAAGGATTAATGAAATAAATATATGGGTTTTGGTTATCTCCTGCTTTCTATATCTTGTCTTTCGGAGCAACCTATCTTTATCAACTTATATCTCTATTCTTGGAAGACCAAAAATCATGAGAAAATTCTGGACAAAAGTAGACTTCAATACCTTTCTCTAAATGCAAGAACCACCCTCATAGCTATTTTGGATTGGGAGATACAAAAATCACAAGACGATGCAACTGTGCTGTCTGAAAATTGGAACAGAGTCTGTTATGTGCGTTTGTCGACCAAGTCATCTACAGAATTTGGAAAAGTGTTCTATAAGAAAGTTTCAGGAAATTTCATAAGCTTTCCAACTGTATAAGGTGGAACTTCATTGGAATTACAAAACGAGAGTTGTGGTAGTTTTACCACGTTCCTGATTTTCTGCTCGCGAGAAACTTTAGATTTCTTGTTTCTACCTATGCACAAAAGAATCATTAGGATATTAGAACGTATGGATGCTAGTTAGCTCATCTAAAAAGAAGGGTTCAAGCTACCTTATTGGTGTCCCTTATTTTAAGGGGGGTAGCCAATGCAAAGAAGGTTTATTAAGTTTTAATTCTTTATTTGGAAGTATTGGTTAGTCTCCATGATTGAGTTGCCACTCTCAAGCAAAAATGTATGTATACAAGGTTGATAATTCTGGATCCATGGAGGCGAGAGTTGTCCCTTTAGATAGCTCATGATTATGATCATCTGTACTTGCTCGTGTTGCTGATGTTGGTCACTTGATGACAGGAAGTGTAGTATCTCATGACTCAGGAGTCCTATATGACGTCTCGCACTGATATGTGGGAAAAGGCTGATGTTTCTACCATTGAAGGATGTTATGGGTATGATGAAGCTAAGCACTATCAAAACAACAACGTTGCAGAGCAAGTTGGAAGTGAACTAAGTCAGAATCCACAACGACGAAAGTGAAAAAGGAAAGTCCATAAGAAGCCTGCTCAAGGAAGCAAAGCGCATCTAAACTATGTCAATGGAAGACTGAGCAATGTGGATATGGATAAAATTCATGGAGTTACCAAAGTGGTGGGAGGTTATATTCAAGTAAGTTCAGTACAAGTTTTTGCTCTATTTGACCCTAGTGCTTCGTATTCTTTCATTTCTGCCGACATGGTAGAGACGTGCCAGATGGTGAAGTGTCCAACGAGGAGGCCTTTGCTAGTTCAAACCCCAGTGAGAGAAATACAGGCAGATCAGATATGCCCGGACGTCAGTCTTGTCATAAATAAGGAAAAATTCACCACAACACTCATTGTGTTGGAGTCACTTAAAATTCACGTGGTTCTTGGTAATGGATGGCTCTATGCACACAAAGGAGTGATTCATGGTACTCGGTGCACAATGCTCTTAACAACACCGTCAGGGAAAAGAATTGAGTATCAAGGGGGTCGACTCTTACCTGAGGAAGACGAGAATGATCAATTAGAAGATAGGTACACCAAGGATAGCAAAGTGGATCATGAGTTTACGGAAGTCATAGCAGAGGAACAACACAACATTGGAGGAGCTCAATAGGAGAGATGATCTTGCATAGGCACATTAGTCAGTTAGGATCTGAGAAACTGCCTCATGACTCTCAACGAAAGATGTAATTTGTAAAATAAGGATCAAATAAAGATAGAGTGTCATTATCTCTTTTATCATCATCTTTCGAATCTCGGGACGAGATTCATCTTAAGGGGGTAGAATTATAACACCCTAAAATTTGCTTATTTAGAAATAGAGTTAAAATAATTTAATTATGTATTTTTGTGCTTATGAAAACATAGGAAAATAATATTTTTTATTAAATTAAAATCTATTAGAAGGTTTAGCAACTTATTGATGCATTCATGCTGATGCATTTGTGTTTTTGTATTGCTTGGTTTTGACCAAAGATCAAAATAAATTCAAGTTGTTCTTTTAAAATGCGTTTAGGTCGATTTTCCTTTCCCGATATACATATATCATTTTTCTACAATCAAATTCCTTGTTTCTCATCCGTCAATCAACCTCTACAAACTTCTCGGGAATTTTTCTGACTTTTTCTGTAGCTTGTTTCCACTTGTCTGTGAGCATAATCTAATTTTTAGATGCTCCAAATTAGCTTATCATGAGCTCTAAATACTTTATTTGGGTTCCTCATGTTCCATAATGTCTCTGGGAATTTTTCTCGAATTTTCGGAGCTTTCAGAGTATTTTTCGTGGCTTAAATAATAATTCTGGACTTTTCTGGAATTATTTTATCCATGAAAATAATTAATTCCAAAAATAATAAATCTCTCATTTTCCCCAACGCTCAAATCCCATGTGCAATAATCTTAATAAATCTCAAAGGCCCATACATTTTATTTACTAATGGGCTTAAATGATTACTTAGGCCTATTAGCGGAGGTGGATGATGCAACGTCAATTAGCACCATATCGATAGTTGACATGGAGGTGGAGAGTTTTCCTCCCTATATATGCGTACCTACCCCTTGGGTAAAAGCACACCAAAACTACCATAGAGGAGCCCCTAGTTTGGGAAATCTCTCGTGTAGTAAATTATATTTTTCTCCTCTTTCTCTCGCCGTCGCCGACGCCGTCGCCGCCGCCGCGCTGCCTAGCCCGACCATACTCTCCTCGGCAACAAGTAAGTCCGCCGTCGTCCCTGTATTCTTGGAAAATAAACCCGCAGTCCAAAATATGTTTACAGATTTTGTTTTCTTCATTTGAAAGCGTATTTTGTTTCGGTTAAGAATAAATTACGTTTTCAGCTATTTACAGAATTGCCACTGATTTTGTTTTAGCCATAACTTCTCCGTTTTAACTCCGATTTGATCCGTTCAACTTGCATTAGGTTCGTAATTTCATAATCTACATGTTAATACTACTGTTAAGTAGGTTTTCAACTTTCAAAATTCGTGATTAAATTTAATCTATTATTTTTATAGAGGAAGTCTTGTTTATTTCATATCTTCTACGTTTCAACTCCGTTTTTAGCCATTCAAGTTGCGTTAGATTCATAGCAACGAGATCTACGCATTTGTAGCAGTGTTTATCATGTCGCTAATATTGGAATTTCATGGTTTGAATCATATCTTAAATAACAATTATGCAACTGGGTTTTGTAAATAAAATATGATTTATTTTACTTTAGTTTTATAATTCGAATCTAAATTTGACTTAAATTATAATCTCTATAAAATATCTTATATATGTTTTTATACCATTAAGATACATGAAGTTAATAGTTTTATGGGTAAATCTATCGGTAGTTGTATCTTTTTAATCGTAGCTCCGATTAGCGTGCTTTTCACGACTTTGTGTTCGTAGCGATGCGTAGAATCATGTTTCAAACTCTTTTATTTATTTTTATATGATTAGTGTACTGTTCTAATATAGATCTATTGTTTGCTTCGTATATGATTGTATGGATGCTTGTGTGGTGCTTTACAATCATGTCCAGTCGGTGAGATTTACGTGGTAATCAAGAAGCAGTTCTTTGGAGGTGACAAATCTACAAAAAGAAGGATATCAATTTAAGGCAAGTATAGCATGGGATTATTCTTGTTGTCCTACTCACTTTAATCACATAAAATCATAGTATATGTGTCTATATTGAATGCCATTAAGGATTTTCCTAGTTTTTGATCTATACCTTGTCACCTATGGGATTTTACATTGGGTAGTTTTTGCTAGCGCTGAGCATAAACTATGATCTTGTAATATGATTAATGAAATATGCAACAACACTAAAAGATGACTTTTTGATTACTGTTTAAAGAGGGCTAGAGCATGGGGTTATTTTTGGTGCTCTAGTTTCTCTCCACAAGGACTCATCTGTGAACGAACATCCGAGACTTACAGTACAACTGTGAGGGCTATAATGGCTCTGGCTTTAGCTCAGTATGAGGACCTTTTCTAGATTGTTAGAGGTTACCCTTATGGCGCAAATAGGGAAGAGCAGACTGTGGATCCCTGCGTGGTAGAATCACACAGACTGACTTTGAAAACCTAGCGGCCCTAACTTGTTAGACGAACCTTTGAAAGGCTTCATAGTTTTTCCCTGCCTGCTCACCTTGGAAGTGTTTTGGGAGTCACGATCCCGGGCATATGGGTAATCACGACTCGCAGTGAAAGTGTACACCTCTGCGCAGAGTTTAATAAACTGGTATACTAGCCGTGCTCACGGATATGAGCGGCCTTGGACCTTTGCAGAATAGATGAACATTTATTGGTTTAATATGTGTTTTGCTATTCGTTATTCATATTTACATTGGTCATATATTTATTGTGGGATTAATGCAAATTTGATGCTACTCATGTAATAAAACTGTGACAATTAAAAGCTAAATGCAGTCAAACCAGTGTCTAGCCTTTTTAGCCTCATGAACCTCGTGTTATATTTGTTGAGTTCGACATGGACTCACTCTTGCTATTTCCCACATCTCAGGAAGGGTATCAGATTTCTAGATTCTGGAATTGTTAGGCTTGTGATCAACCAGTCAGTTTGTTTCTGGAGTGAAGTTTACACCCGGTGTTTGGAGTTATCTTTCCGCTGTGTTGCTCTCTAAGGTATATTTTATACTATTGAGTTATGTTTATTAAGCATTTGTCTCTTGATATTACACTTATCTGTGGCTATATGTGAGATTTGACTTCTTTATTTCACATATAGTGTATGTCTGGTTTTGTCCTTAAAATCAGGTGTGACAAGGAGTACTAGGTGCACTGGTCTTCATTGGAGTAGAGTTGGAATTACCCTGGCGTGGAGTTTGCTGACCACTCTGCTGTTGGAACTGTCTGTTCTGCTGATACTGGGGTCGTTGCTGAAACTGATTATTCTGCCGATTCTGAGACTACTATTGATTTGGATTGCGGTTTCACTGACTGACTGGTCCTTAAAATTTCGAATGAAACCCATGCTGAGAATTTGTACGATGGCGATTATTGTTCCCAACACCGTCCTTTCATCTTCCTTTTTCTATCCATCTCTCGACGTTCATTATCCAGCACAATAGCCTTATTCACAAGCTCCTAGAAACTGGCATAATTATTACCCTTTAGCTGCAAACGAAGATCATAATAAATTCCCTTGAGAAAGAGATGCTGCTTATCTGCATCTTCCCTCACTTCATTGGGAGCATAATGAGCCAACTGCATGAACTTGTCATGATACTCACTGACACTCATCTGTCCCATCCTGAGATTTCTGAATTCTTCATGCTTTAGCTCAATTACACCTTCTGGAATATGGCGAGCTCTAAAATCTGTAACAAATTCATTCCAAGCGACAGGAGGAGCATTGTCGGGACGTGCAACTTGATATGACTCCCACCAAGTCTGAGTTGTTCCCTATAACGGGCCAGATGCATATAACACTTTTTGTCTACCGCTCGCACCCAATCATCCGCCTCCAATGGATCAGCAGCATGAGAGAACATTGGAGGACGTCCTTTCAAAAATTCACCACGCTTGTCTCTCACATGAACAAGTGGCAGTCCTCCTGCAGGGGGATTGTTCTGCAGATGCTGCATGAACATCTGCATCATCTGATTCTATGTATTCATGAGTTCCTCCATAGTAATGGGTGAGTTAGCACCTCCATGACCTCTGCCACGACCTCTGGCTGCCATCTGTTTTTAAAGCACCAAAGATGAAGCTCAGTATTATCCTAAATGATGTATACTATAGATAAGTAAATCTGAATTCTCTGAGTGAATTTCAATTTCAGCAACTCAGTAAATTTGCCATATCTTGAGTTACAAAAATCCAATTAAGGTGATCTTTATATGGTTGGAAAGCTTATGAAATTATCTACAACCTTCATTAACATCACTTTTCCAGATTCTGTCGATAGATTAATCAAAACTGAGCTTAACCGAAACTGTTTCAGAATTCCAGACTGCATAGTGACCCCAACTTAGAACAGGTATATCTCTTAACTCTTAATAGATAAAAAGATGATTCTTTCGGGGTTGGAAAGATACAGAAGTCTAATTATTCCCAGTAAAATTTCATAAATTTCTCATGAACAGATTTTTAGTTATTCCCGAAACATCCCAGACTGATCCAGAAATCAGCAAGAGACAGAACCAAGTTTACCTCGATCCCAACTAGATAATCATGATCAAACTAATTATTCTTAACTATGGATCTTGTAGACATGTCCACAAAGCTCTAGCACTCATTACAAAGATCCAAATCACACATTATCATAATAACAATCCATCAAACACACAATTGTTCACACCACATACTAATACTCGACATTACCAAACTCAAATTGACTCACAACTAATATCGTTTCTATTACACAGGGATTTCCTAATTTTAATTGAGCTTCTCATAATTCTTGGGAAGCCCTAGCACAGCCCTTAATTCGTCGATCTCCTTATAAGCTTGCTCTTTATGTTTCTTTTCCTTTAGCAACTCATCCTTCAAATCCACCTCATGAAGGGCCAACTCATGAACTAGTCCCACTGTGGCTTGTAATGTCAAGGATGAATCATCAGCGAGCGGCATGGTCCAAACACCCTTGTCATGTAAGAGACAGGGAAAATGCCAGAGTGCACCCTGCAACGTCTTGTCCGAGCGAAGACCATGGTAGTAGACAAACGCATTGTAGGCAACATCTTCCATACTTGTTTCTGCAGTTGCCCGACTTACTCGGGTGATGAACTTTGACTCCACCTTAGGCTCCTTAGTAGTAGGATCCATTGTCTTGACCCATAGCTCAGTCTCCTAGTAAGAGCCCACCAATGGATGGCTGTACTCCTTGCAGTGATACTCCAACATAGCTTCCCAGTCGTAGTAATAATTATCCAAGGTTCTTGTCAGCATGTCATGGAAGAAAACATCAACTTTAGGAACCATGATGTGATTCTTCATGGTCCATCCCATGACTGAATTCTCCTTTGAGGTATCTCCCACTCTTGATTCAGCATCCGATATCTCTTGGTCACCATCAATATGGGGTTCCTGGGGTTTGAAGCGACCAACGTACTGAGCAACGGACATACGAGGATGAGGAGACATCTACGAGAATTTTGACATAGATTAGATAGAATCAATATATTTTCACAATAGAATAAGATAGAAGAAGCATAATAATTTAACAATTATCAAGGTGAAAGAATTAAGCATGAAATAGGTGAAGCATAGACACTAATGACGACCATTCTAACTAGGCTTGCGTCCTACAGTCAACACGGCTCTGATACCAATCTGTCACACCCATTTTTAAGGACAAAAATAGGATGCATAAAAGACTCATGTGCGCCCCAGGAATCAGTCACACACATAAGTAGACAAATTACATAGTATCATCACAGTGCTTATTACATAGTGAATAAATATTTAACATATAGTCTTATACAATAATTTATAGTAACTAGTAGTAGATCTTCAGCGGAACTCCAAACACAGGGACACGGTTGACTGGTTGACACCAAGACTAGTACTCATTTCGATAATCATCATCATTTTCATCATCTGTTATGATGGAAATAGCAAGAGTGAGTCCATGTCAAACTCCGCAAATATATCATGGGGTTCATGAGGCTCAAAAGGTTAGACACTAGTTTACTGCATTTAGCTTTTAATCATCATATATTTAGCAATTGAGTATCATCAAGATATTCCACTTCCCATTAATGAATCAATGATCAATTGTAATAATGATAATGAATAGTATTAACATGAGCATAATAATAACAACATCAATTAAACATAATATAGCAATGGTGATCATCTATCCGTAGATGTTGCAAGGCCGCCCGTATCCATGGGCACGGCTAGTATACTAGTTTTTAACTATGCGCAGAGGTGTACACTTTCACTGTGAGTCATGATTTCCAAATGTGTGGGGAAATCAAACCCAAACACCGGAGAACCATATAAAGCCACTTAAAGATTCGTCTAACAAGTTAGGGCCATTAGATTCACTCGGCAGGCAGATATAGGAACCCCCCTTTTCAAATGGCACACTTCCTTCACGGCTATACTCATAAGACTAGAGGTTGTCCTACACCCAACGTGGCAAGCCATTCTTACGCCATTTAAGGTAACCACTAACAAGCTAGAAAAGGTCCTTTAAACAACTAAAGCCAAAGCCATATAGCCCCCACAGCTGTACTGTATGTCCCGGATGATCACGCACAGAAAAGTCCTTATGGAGAGAAACTAGAGCAACAATATATCCCCTTGCTCTAGCCCCCTTTTCAACAGTAATAAAATCATCTTAATGGTTGATTGCTTAATTCATTAATCAAATTACAAGATCATTGTTCATAATTAAGCACTAGCAATAGCTACCCAAATGCATCCCCAAGGTTGACAAGGAATCAAGGTAACAATCACTAAGTTATAATCTCTAAGGTTATCAAGGAAAACACATGCATATGTATGATAATTTCAGTGAATTGGTAACAAGGATGGTCCCATGTTATACTTGCCTTGATCAAAGCTTTCCTGTTGACCCTGCTAATCTGGCTCAAAATAATACTCCGGATCGTCAAGAAACTGCTCACCGTCTATACTCGATCACCGAACATCATCACACAATCATCCAAGCAATCATACACGAAGCAAACAAAGAACCATAATTAGAACAGTACACCAACAGTAGCAAAACAGTATGAAAAGTTTGTAAAACTCCTCTACACGTTTCTATGATCACACAAACGTAAAGATCACGAAATTCGGATTTAAAACGTGAAAGTTATGAATTTTCTAAGATTTCCTTTAGATAAATAATTACTTTAATATAACCTCAAAAATTAAATTTCTCAAACCTACTGTACAGCTACACTAACATGTTGAGCTCGCAAATACGAACCTAACACAACTTGAACGGGTCAAATCGGAGTTAAAATGAAGATTTTACGACCAAAACAAGTTTAGTGGCAAAACTGTAAATATCAGAAAACGTATTTTCAAATTACCGAGAAGAAATACGTCTTCAAAACAAAGAAACGTACTTCAGGAATTACACCAAGGACCGCGGGTTCTAATATAATGAAAGTCAAGGGCTCTTTAGCAAAATTGCGGCCGAAAGGGTATCTTCTAATCTGAGCCCTTGATCTAATCTTGGACGGCTGGTATCGTTTACAGATGAAAGAGAGAGAGAGACGCGGCCTCCTTCACCTGCGCCGGCCGGTGGCCACCATGGCCGGCCTCCATGGCTCGCCGGAGAGCTCCGGCTTCCCCATTTTAGAGCACCAAATGACTCGCAACCGACACCAATCGAATGCGGAGCTCAACGCGAACACCTCTATGTGGTTTAGGAGAGCTACGACGGACCGAGGATGGAATGCGGCTCGGGGTGGCGGCGGCGCCATTGCCGGCTCACTGGAACTTCGCAAACTCGCGATTCAAAGCACTAAATACCTAAAGAAGAGCATGGGAAGGAAGAGAGAAGGATGGCAATCTCACCAATGCAAAGAAGAGAGGCGCGGGTTCACCGGCAAGCTCCGACGACGTACAACCGCGACTTCCTAGGGTTTCGAACCAACTAAGCTCAGTTTCAAGCGGTTCGGCTTAGAGTTTAGATGGAAAACGAGGAGAGGAGGCAAGCGGCTACACGTTTATATCTCCAATTCAACGTTTTCGGTTAGGAAATCCCGGTTTCCTCGGTGAATTCGGTTGAGGTCGAACTCGTCTCCGGCTCGGTCACGACGGAAGGGAGGAGGACGCGGCTGACAGCGGGGTCCCACCCGTCAACGACTCGGTAGTGAGGGACGCGCGGCCGCTGCTGCGCTCTGGGCCGGCCCACGCTGACGCGGTGAAGAGCAGAAGAAACGGGCTGCTCGGCTCCGGCGGCCCAACCGCGAGGAAAGGAAGAAGCAGGCCGGCTCGGTTCGGCTCGGGTGGGCCTCCAGGTTAACGGGCCACAGGTAAGGAGGTAAGTTCATTTTCTTTTTCTTTTCTCATTTAAGTTTGTTTCCAAAGCCATTTAAAAATAGATTTTTGAATTCAAATCAAATAAAACCAAATCCACACCACAAAAGTAATCAAATGCAACAGCATGAATGCATCATCAAACATTCCACCTATTATTTTAAATTTTTAATCCCCATTAAATATTATCTAAATCATTTAAACTCATAACTAAATTTTTTTAACTCCAAATTTCTTCTTATTCAAACTTTTAAGATTTTTGGGTGTTACACATAAGCAAAAGAAGAGCTACTTCCCGGCAAGTAGTAACTGGTTATAGTCATCACAGTAGTTTGTGATCCTAATTTCTCTTTTCTTTCTTTTTTTTCTTGTAAATAACATGACCTCTTTTAAACAATGTGTCAATAGTCACGCTAAAATGCTTGATATTGGTCAAAAGATTGGTAATGAATAATACTAAAGTGTCAAAACTACCACAACAGAATATGTTAATTGCACAGCAGAGGCATATAGGACCTTCTAGTTGAGCAGACCTTCTAGTTGAGCAGTCACATGCTGCTGCTTATTGAAGAGCCTAAGACAAAGGGTTTCCTATCTGCACACATAAATTAGTAGTGGAAATAAACAAATCAAATGAGAAAAAATAGGATAGAAAAATAAGAAATCAAAGCCAAAGCAATTCTATAGACGTGCTAGGAACTACCCTCTGCAAGAATCAATGATTGCTTGTGTACTAATACCACAAATGCAAACTGAAGCCTCCACAAGTCACCATTACCAAATTGAATCTAATCCACAAGCAGTTAATTTATATGAACTATCATAATACATGGTTCGGCTAGTATATGGGCAATGTTCCAAATATGTCAGTAACATTCACGGCTTGGCATTGTACAGTAACATAAGTTAGTTATCATTGCATTTACCAACATTCAAGAGCTTGACAGATTAATTTCAGGGCCGTGATAGACACATATCTTTAAATTGAAAAACACATAAGTATGAAATCACATAAACAACATGGAGCTAGCAAGCATTGCCGCATCCGTGACTAATTAATTTACAAAACATTCTAATAAAAAGAGATCGATCAATTAGCTGAATTCATAGTGTAGTCTTCTAATTAGATAGCTTTTGCTCACAACATGCATCGACTCCATGAAAAAAGAGTGAGAAAGAGATTGATCATACATACTTGGTGCTTTTTTTGTATTCTAATTGCCATCAGGCATCAGGATGAGGTAGGCGCACCTGCTGTAATACAAATTGTTAGTTCTTTCTCACACCTGCACAAAATCGTCAAATATGTGTGCAAAATATAATAAAATTTTGGAGATTCAGATATAGCTGGGGTTAATCGGCACCTTGCACATGGGTACTCAGTGGGGAGTTCATCGGATGGAAAACAACAACAGGAAGATTAGGAAGCAACACGCCACAAGATCCACTCGGGGGTGGGGATGATGACTGAAGGGGTGGAGTCATGGCGACGGCACCACAAGGACCCAACGATGAGGACGGCGGAGGGGTGCAACAGAAGTGTTGGAGGGCGGTGCGTCGCAGGCGAGGTGTAGGAGAAGGTGGATGGCGAAGGGGAGTCGCGGAGCAGCTAGGCGCGGGGCGGATAAGCCGCCGCCGATGAGGAGCTTAGGAGAGAGACCTACGCCGACGAGGGAAACTGCCCCACGAGAGGCCACGACCCGGCGCGCTGCGTCTGCGACGTCTGGATAATGTCTCACATCGCTGGGGAGAGGAGCGGCGGGGCGGGATGCTGGGGCACGCCGGTCAAGAACGGCATGGCGGAGCACTAGGCAACGGCGGCACGGCGCAGCTAGCAGCCGGTGAGGTGAGGGAAGGATCGAGCGGACGGGGTGGAAATTGAAACCGCAAAGAAATCGTGGGTGAGTGGGTGGGGGCAGCTTCGGAGCTGCTATGCCACTCAATCTCGTTGGTGGGTGGGCCGCGCCTTTGAGCCTCAGGCCTGAACGGTGGGGTGGGCCTGTTTTTGCCTGTCTAATAGGACGCTGGGTAACATTGCGCGCGGTGGAAACATTGCTCTCCCAGTGGTGGCAACATTGCGCGCGGAATAGGCCCTTCTTGTTTAGTGTTAGCAGCGCCTTCCTGAAGACAAAGCATGGCGATTCTTTCGTTCCTCAAGGTCGAGGGTAGAGGTCGTAGATTTTGTGCTGCAGTGGGCTGTGAAGCTTTGCACTATGCCATAAATCAACAAAGGAGACACCTAAATCAGTGACCCAGAAAGAAAACGCGTCACTAGTGTGAGATTTGAGACATGCATAGTCACAACGAGTCACTGGTACGTTTCTCCCAGGCAAAGCATATCCAAATGAGTGATGTGTCTCATCAAACCGCGTCACCTTAATCCGTGGTATCTGCCATATTGACGCGGGTGCGCAACGTCACACAAAGAGCTGCCCAGACCCAAAATTTTTATGAAACCCAGTTGGCAGATTGAAGGCTCGTGTCCATGCCTGTCACCAGACACCCGAAGCCTGCGGGCTGCCGGGATCCCATCTATCTATTTCCCTTCGTCTGTTCCTCCTTTCCTCTCCCGATACGGAGTTACGGACCCTCCCCATCTCATTCCTCTTCTATGATCCACAAGCAGTGGGGAGCTATGGAGGCCCTAGCCTGGTGACGACGCAGCAGCGGCTCCCCCGTCCACACTTTTTCCCTTGGGTTGTTTCCCCTCCGGTGGCGGCGGTGCTAGGGTTCGGCGTCCGTGGTGGCAGGAGCGCAACACAGTCAATGGCTAGGGGGTGCTGGATCCATGGCCGCTCGTGCAAGGTCGACGGGATCCGTGGCGCATGTGAGGTCATGAGGATCCATGGTTGCTCCTCTAATGGCGGCCCAATTCGTCACTACTTAGGTACCACAAACCCTAACACTTCTCCCCTTTGTCTTCCTTCTAGGACTTGGAATCCCCATGGATATGGGTTTGTCTGAAAAATCCAGCATCCATCAAAGCCTGATGGCCTTAGGCATCCGTATGATTTTTATCTGATTATGTCAAACTTTTTATTTGAAGAAGTTACAACTGTACTTAGAATTTTGGCAATGCAGTTTTAAAACGTGGCTTCCTATTAAAGGATGTACTGAAAGTTTCAGTTAATGTTGTAGAATCGTACTGACATCTCAGTAACTGATTTATGTAATTCTAGCAAAATGAACTGTTCTGTCAGATTTTTTATTGTCAGAATCACCAATATATAATGTCAAATCTTTTAAGGTATGCTGCAAGTTATAATGCTTTTTAGAGAATTGATTTACTCTATGACTTCTAGTGTTAATTTTTCTGGAAAGTGGAAGCCTTCTATTTTCTGTTGCATGGAGACTACTTCAAAGTTTAGGCATTCATGACATTCTTTCCGTGTGCCATTTATATATAGAATAGAACAATAATAGTACTTACTCCACTAGCACCACTGTATGTGCAACTGCAACTACATTGAAATAAGAGATGATCGTTGTTTGCCTGCTACTGCTGCTGATTTACTCTATCATGTAAAATCACATTCCCCATGTTAACTTAGTTTAACTTGCAAACTGTGTACCATGCATTTATGTTATGTAGTATTTATATCGACCTGATGTTTTTTCTTGCAACAAATCTTTTATTTTAGTGCTCAATTTAAACACCAATGTTGTATCTGAACCAACTCATGAGGTCACTGAAATGCACTGGACTGATTGTTTAGGTGCAGCAGAAAGCTACAGCTTTAGGTGTATATTGCATTCTATTTATATTAGTACAACATAGCTAAGGTCAGTTGTTGTGGGCTGTGGCAACAGACATATCACAGCCCCCAAGACCAGTTTACATATCCTGGTCAGACACCATTAAGGGACTGTTTAATCCCCTTGTATTTCCTTAAGTCCCTAGAACAACAGTGTTTCTGTACATTTGAAGATTGTTCTAATTTTCTATAAGAGATAACTGAACTTCTATTACTACATTAGTTGAATACACACCATTTTTTTCATCTCTTCTCTTTGCAGGAGATCATCTCGTTGTGGGGATTGGCTTATCTACTGATCTGAGCGCATGAGCTAATTGAATCACGTTAAGGTTATAAGGTTAGTTTCAGTCAGACTTCACATACTTAATGGCCTAGTCTCTTATGTTTTCATATGATTTACTAGAGCTCTTGTTATTGCAGCAGTTGTACTAGATTTGGTATTGAAGACTACCTGCCAGGTTAGTGTCTTTCCAAATCTGAATAGCAAGTGCCAAGTGCTACATTAGCTGAACTGAATAGCAAGTGCCAACCATTATGTATCTCCCTTGCTTTCTGCAATGAATACCTGCTACTATATGTGATTACTTAAACAGAATTGTGATGCCTGGTATTGGTTACAAGCCTACATACTCTACAATTTTTTATTATTCATGTATTCATCATTTATTGAACTTAGAAGAATGTTTTTCATATTAGTTTTGGCTATGTCCCGCTGCAGCTGGTCCAGCGTGGACACATCAATGACCTTTTTTGAGATCACGTTGAAGAATGAGAACAACTTTATGATTGGGGCGCGGACCTTTGTGTGGAGGATACCACGCAGGGCAATAGGGAGTAGCTGAGTCATAATGACATGATAGTCATGGGCCTTCATAGGGCCATAGTTGAACTTGAGTTCTCTCATATTCACTAGTCTCTTTGGGTTTGCATAGTAGCCCGTCGGGACTTTGGGTTCATTGAAGAAATAAATAAGCGCACGCTTTTCTTCCTTCTTCAATGTCCATGACGCAACCGGAAGTTCAAACTGGCCATTCTCTAGCTCCACAGGATGTAGATCCTTCCTGATTCCCAAGTGTTGTATGTCCAGGCGTGTGGCTAGTGAATGATTCGATGTCCCGTCGGTGTTCATCAAGGTGTTAAGCGTGTTAGCGCACATGTTTTTAGTGATGTGCATGGGATCAAGACAGCAGCACACACTTAGAAATGGCCAGTAAGGTAGTTTCTAGAAAACTGATTTTTTTTCTTCCAAACGCTCCAATCAGGCTCTGCCACTGCATTTTCCCCCTTCCCAAGAACAACCTCTAGTTTGTTGAGTTCGCAAAGTATCACAGGCCCGTCTTGATATCTTGGAGCTAAGCATTTGTCAATAGTACCATTGAAATCTTTTCTGTTCTTGCGGTAAGGGTGATCCTTCGGTAAGAACCTACGGTGTCCCATATAAACCATCTTTGAGTTATTTGGCAAATTTACCGCATCAGTGTCATCCAAGCACGCGACACATCCAGTATAACCTTTTGTCTTCTCTCCGAAGAATGAACCTCGACCTAGCAAGTCGGTGATTGTAGCGATAAGTACTGCCTTGATCGTGACATGTTCCTTTTTATACTCGTCCCAAACATCCTGCACACCCTTTTCAAACATCTCCACTAGTTCATCAATCACTAGTTCCAGAAACACATCAATGTCATTTCTAAGTTGTCTTGGCCTTTGGATTAGTAGTGGCATCTAGATGTACAGCTGCTTCATACAGAACCAAGGTGGAAGGTTGTATATACATAGCGTCAGTGGCCAGCTGCTATGATTGCTGCTAACCTGGTCGAAAAGATTCATCCCATCTGTGCTCAATCCTAACCAAAGGTGCCTTACCTCTCCGCCAATGTCCTTATAGAACATAGTATTGACAGTCCTCCAGTCATGCCCATCGACAGGTGCCTCATCATTGTATCTTTCTTACGCTCTTCGTCATGCTAGTGCAACACTTGGTTGACTTTCCACATGCAAACAGCCTATGCTCCTAGGGAGCTATAGGGAAATACCAAACAACCTTTACGGGACCTCCTCTGGTCTTGGTACCCTCATCTGATGGCCCCTCCTTATACCATGGAGCTTCACACTTGGGGCACTTGTCCAAGTCTTTGTATTTTTTCCATGGTACAATATGCAATCATTGGAACACGCGTGGGTTTTTTCAACCTCGAGGCCGATGGGTGGATCATTTGCTTGGCCAAGTATGTTTTTTCTGGCAACTCATTATTTTCTAGGAGCATTTTCCGTATTATACCTAACAACTGATCAAAGCCTTTATCACTCAATCCGTTTGTCGCTTTGAACTCTAACAGTATGATGTTGGCTTCTAGTTTGCTCATTGTACATTTTTTATATAATGGTGTTTTGCCATCTTGTTTCATTTTCTCTAGCTTTCTCAGATGTCTTTCACTAAGACATCCAGTCTCTACATTATATAGTAGCGGAGAAATGCCATTGTTGTCCTCGGTGTCGTCAGCTAGCGTGTTCCTAAACACATTATTAACTGTGGCCATATCGGGTTCCTCGTCAGCATCGTGGATGGCTATGTCAGGCATGTCCACATCATCGTCGTTTTCATGTGGAACATTCACACCAACCTCGCCATGCATATTCCATATCGTATAGTTTGGCATGAACCCCCTGGTAATCAAGTGCGATCGTATAGACTCAATTTAACAAAAGTTCATTTGATTCTTGCAATATTTGCATGGGCAGAAGTCAGGGTTCCCATTCCTAGCGTGGGCCTTGGCATCGGTGATAAACTGGCTGACGCCATGCATGTACTGCTTGTCCATTCGGGACAGACGCATCCACTCTCGATCCATCTCTGCACAAAAAAATATTAAGACAGTAATTACAGAGAATTAATAAGTCGAGCTTCATAAACAACAATTGTAGCTCGAAAATAACATTTTTGGAAAACATTATTGTACACTCATTATTGGAAAATTAAAATTGGTAGCCCTGGCCATGTAAATTGAAAATCGTAGTAAAAAACAATTATTGCAAAATAATGAAGAACAATTATTCTACTCCATGCCACATAAAAATGGAGACACTAATTTAAAAAAAGACTAAAATTGGAGACATGATCATGAACAACAATGTAGCTCCAAATAATGCATTGTTTGGTGACACATGGGTTAATTTGCTCATCAAAATTGTAAAGAATCTACTCTACTACTAAGAACTAATTATAACATCACATACTAACAATGACGATCTTGACCACCATGGAATAATTAGCTAGGAAATTAAATATGTTCATAGACACCAACCTTTTGGATGATGGATTCAACACAATTTGCTTGGAAGCCTTGCAGAAAGTCCAATTGGAAAAGTGCTTTCTAGAAGAATGGAGAAAGAAGAATGATAATGAAGCATCATAGCCATCAAAACAACGCTTTAAGCAACAAAATCAAAGGAGTGGATGCTTGTTACTAACCTTAAAGAAAAAAGATCAAGCCATTCTTCCAAATCAAGAGGTAGCTTCATGGTTTTGGGTGACAACAACAATGGAGGGAAGGGCCCAAATGTGCCGCTCTGTTCTTAGGATGGAAGAGAGGAGGAAAAAGAGGACAGCTGCAGCCTTGTGCTATCAGGCTTATCACCGTTGATTCTTGGCTAGAACTGACAGCGACAGCACCAATTCACTATCGGTTATTCTTTTGAACTGGCAGTGAGATGTGGTTGTCTAGCCACTGCCGGTTGGGTCACACCCCCAATCATTTTCTGGTTTTCAGAGCCAAGAACCAGCAGTGAAAGGTCATCACTGTCGGTTCTCCTAATTCCGGCAGTGATGAGGCCGGCAGTGATGGCTGAGGATAGGATGTTGTAGGTTTAACGAGGTTCCGCCATGGAGAGGAGCAAGCACGATGCAGAGTTTGAACAGAGGTGGGAGGAGGGAGATGAGTTTTTATTTGATGGGGCCTAGGATGTAGGGTTTGGACATTGTTGGACTCCAATTGGATCTAGGCCTAGGTGGATATGGATGCCCAAAGGATGTATTAACGTAGACCAGCGATACCCTGCTCGAGTAGAGGAAATACAGAAATTTGGACACACAGCTTGGTGGGTTGGGGTTCTTCCTAAGCTGCCTCCACAGACCAAACCCTTTGCGAGAGTGGTGTCAGAGGGGAAGATGGCGCACTGGGATCAACAATGGCCGGTGGGGAAATGCCGGCAAGAGGATTGAATGTCTGAAGATGACCTTTTGGGCGGCAAATTGCGACAAGAGCATGACCTGAGGAGACAACTACAAAGGAGGAATTGCTACCAAGGTGACGCAGAGCGTCCGGGATTCAAAGGTTGGTGAACTGAGACTTCTGGTGGACGGGGAGCTGATCACGGAGACAAAGAGGGGTATAGGATGGGGGTAATAGGGCTCCCAATCAAGGGTGATTTGAGGCTAGAAGAAATCAAGCACAGCAAGGGGCTAGAATTAGAACCAACAAGGAGTTGGAATCAATCTCATCATGGGGCATGGAATCGTAATGACAGACGACAAACTCAGGATACTTGGAGGGAAGGTGTGCGCGATAAAGGGGTGGCCATCTCCAATGAAGGTATGAAATCTTGTACTCCTGCTGAGACTAAGTGCTTTCGATGTTTGGGGCAGGGTCACCATCAATATGAGTGTGAGAACGAACCTGTACAAATGCAAGAAGAAAGGGCACATGGCTGTGGATTGCAATACGATGGGTAGTAAAAAGCTGAAGATGGGAATGCCAGGCCAGGGGTTCTATGCCTTTGATCTACCTGAGGAAATAGGGAAGGTGAACCAAGCCACAGGCCTGATCACTGTGTTGGAAGGGGAGGCTAATGAGGAGAAATTGGATAAGGAACTTAAACATCTTGTCAAGGAGACTTGGAACTTTAAAGTCGGGAGAATTGATAAGCAGGAATTCATTGTTGTCTTCCCTGGTAAGTCTTCTCTGGATACTTTTGCTAAACTTTCTAGCTTTGAAATATCTCTCTATGGGTTAAAGGGCAAGCTTGAAAAATCTTCCATGGACCCTGGGGCTTTATCTGTATTGCAGACCGTGTGGACTAAGACACATTAGGTTGTAGGAATTGCTAGAGATGTGGAGGTGCTTAAGGAAATGATAGCTTTGGTGGCTGAGCCACTAGATGTAGATGAGCTAAGCCTGATATGGTCTGGTCCTGTGAGAGTGCAGGGTAGATGCTGGAATCCTACAGCTATTAGGGGATATGTTGAGTTTTTTAATTGGGTGGGAGTTAACTTGAAGTTTGAGGTAGAAAATTCTCTAGGAGCTGGTAAAAGAGGAAAGGGGGGGGGGGGGGGGGGGGGTCCTCCTGGTCCAGGAAAGCCAGATGACTCTCACAAGGATAAGGAGGACAATCAGAAGGGAGACAGGTCTAAGAGGACAAGGATAAGGAGGATAATCAGAAGGGAGATAGATCTAAGAGGACCTCTGGGATGTTTGACAGATTTGGAAGGATTGACAAGGAGGTTGACTCTAGTCATGACAGTTCTATGGAGGAAAAGGTGGAAGGTGAATAGGTTCTCAGGATGTTAGTCAGCAGGGATGTGTCAACCCTATTGCTGCTTTCCACCCTACTGTTGGAATGATGAAGATGGATCAGGGTGGTAATGCCTCTGGGGATCATGAGGGTGGCAGTTTGGTTTCTAATGTCTTGATTAGTGGGGCTGTGGTCACCTCTGAGGGGAAGCAAACTCTTAGTATTACATCTGACCTGGGGACTGAATTTCAAGGGGATAAGTTTGATAAATCAGAGGAGGAATTAGGTCCTAATGAATGCAACAAATATATTAAATTAAGTTTAAAAAGTTTGACATCACATTTTTCACTGTTTAAATTATAAACAGCATAATTAAACCTTGGAAATTTTTTAAAAATTCATAAAACCATTTTTTTGTTTAGTATTTTCCATTCACAACCAAAAATAGAAATTTTGGGATGTGACATATCCGAGGTCCGTCCTTCTGATCTATCTCAATTTCAGGTTCCCCTGCATCTTCTAAAACGCTGCTGGACGTCTGGCGATCGGCCCGTTGAGCAATGGCTTGTGCAATGGCCCCATATGCCAGCTTCTCTGTCAACATGTGAGTCCCTCTACCAGCTACGCCAACAGCCGGGGTATATGCCAGTTCTGAAGCTTCGGGGACTGTCAGCACTCGGCACAGCTACGATGGCCAACATCCGACAAAAGTCCAGGGGAAGAGTCGCCTGCGGCCTTGCATGTCAGAATTCACAAGGCCCAGTACTAGAGTTACACGCTCAGTGTGGATCAATTGATTGGAACTATATGTAATCGTGGAGAGAGGAGGAGAGTAACAAGAATTGTGTAAGCAACACTGTATTACTGGAATCCTGTCCCCGCTGACGTATCCCTCTTCCCATCTCCCAAGTCTTCTCCCTTTCCTCTGATCTTGCGCTAACAGCGTGCTCGCCTACCTACTAAAAGGATAATTGTCAACAAAGGCATACGATCAATTGAAAGCGGGAGCATACCATTTGGAGCACTTAACAAGCAACAACTGAATGTAATCTTCATGCAAAGCGAAAGTTCTCGGTTCTCCTTATGATGCCTTGCCTGAACAGAAATGGGGATGGGGCAAGGTTTTCTCTACCGATATTTTAAAAATCTCGGTGGTCACCAATAAACGGGAATATCGGATATATCAGAAATTTATCGGCGATACAAATAAAATTTCGGAAAAAATTTAGACAAAAAAAGACTCATTTTATTCAGGAAAGCACATAGATAATTTCTAAACCATTTAACATAAAAAACTATATAAAAACATATTATCAATTGTCTATTCAATGAGGAGGGCAGTGACACGACTGGACTGTGCGAGTGTGTTGCGGCGGTGGCAACTTGAACCTAGAAGAGAGGAGGAGAGAAAATAAAACATGGATTAAGATTAGAGTATTGGGTGGGCTTTGGAGTCTATCTGGATGGCAAAATTTTAAGATTATAAAAATTTCGGACAATAAAGAAAAAATTTCGGACCCACCCGATAAACGGGATATCTCGGAAATTTCGGATTCTATCGGCCGAGATTTTTTCCCCTGGGATGGGGCCGGGTCTACAGACATGATATCTAAAGAACAGGTTTCTTACGGTGGAACAAGCGTGCTAGTGACATGTAAGTACAGGGATTCTGTTAAACTACTCCGGAGAAGACTGTCGGTGAAATGCTGGCTAGGCAGCACGGCAAACCTTGCAAAATGGCAAGGTACAAAGCAGGATGCTAATGCTACAGGCTTGGACCACTCCTTCTGGTTGCTTTATGTTGAAAGAATGCGTGTGAACATGTCAAGCTTTTATTTTCTGAAAAGGCCTGAGAGGAAGTGAATGCTATTGGGTACACTGTGGCAAAACGTGAACTACCGAGCATGGCTACTGGAAGGAACTCTTACTGAACAAAACTTATAGCATGTCAAAATTTGTAGGGAATTTAAATAAAAACACACACTGTAATGGCCACCTATTCCTGATGAATAATGGATTTATTCATGGCTGTTAGAGGTATCAAACATTGAGCCTGAGCAATTTTAGTTAAGTTACGGAGGACAAATAAACAAGACTAACTATGTTGGTTCAGATATATAAGCTTGTTTTCAAAGCAAAAGGCATTAATGCAGCAAGGTGCAGTGAAAGAAAAGGATCTAACAGAGAGCTAGACAGGACGCATGTAATGTCACGCAAAGAGCTAGCTCTGAGCACACGGCCAGTACAATACTTATCTTATGGCTAGAGCAAAGTAAATATTCCTCATCCGTACAAAAAATTGCTTTCTCCAACAGTATATATATGTGCACCCTCCATACTCGCATGCCAGTGCCTTTTGATTACTGGGGAAGACGAAATCAGAAGGGTTTCAATTTCTGTAATTGAAGCAAGTGATTATTCGTAATTTCGCCATGGAGGACCAGGAAGGTATGATCTATATGTCTTCCTCATTTGTGTGTATACATACGGTTAAGAAGCAAAAATACCATAGGCTTGATGCACGTTTTCTTTTATCACCAGTCATGACAATGATTATGAATCTACATAGATTGAAGGGGTTACATAGATTTGAGTGGATACTTAGTTTTTCTTATAATGATATGGAATTGAAGGGGTTACACAGATTGTCTATCATAATAGGAGAGGTGGGTAATTAGATGCAAATTTATCATATTTCTTAATGACATAGGTGGGTAATTTTTGAAAGAGTCATGGGCCATATTATGTTGTCTTATGCAATTGCAGTAGTGGGTAATTTTTATAAAATAGAATAGATCCAAGAACTATTATTATCAAAGGTGATGATTAGATTCTACCGAGTTAAGGGTCAAATATTTATATTTTTTGTGGAAGTTTCTAGAATCTGTCTTTTTTCCTATCGGGTCTCATGGGGATAATGGGGAGGCTCCATTGGGGATCTATAGTTAGAATTTCTAGTAATTAACTTTTTTAAGCATCATATGTATTTAGTTCGAATCTGAGCTTAAGATAATTTGCTCTTGTTATAGCGCTTTCTTTGACTTCAAGAACCTACAATTTAGCTTTCAACTTTTAATCTTGTTGTTGAAATTTTTTACACATTTTAAGTTGACACTCTAGAATTTTTATCTTTTATTCAAAATTTATTTGTTTTGTTAAAAAAGAGTTTTGGTCCTACCAGTATTGTCTTCAACATGTTAAGCCAAAACTTAGCTTGCACATCAGCACTCCTGTTAAATTTGTTATATTACAGGATTATATGTGTATCAGTTTTGTTTTTTATATCATAGAGTGCATAAACTTAAATTATCAATACTGATACGACATAGTGCTCTAGTTAAAATGTATAAACTTATTTTAAATAACAACTTACGAATTTTTTTATAATGGAGGATTAATATAAATATAAAAGTGATAGTATATATTATCTTTCATAATGATATATATGGATAGGTTGAATGAAATTTTAGGTGTTACCTTACGTTATCTTTTATTATGACGGAGGTGGTTAATTTATAAAATCATTAGGGATAGTTTAAATTATCTTTCATACTGACAAATGTAGGTAATTTAGATTCAAAGTTAGAGCGTTATTTAGATGGAATGTTAGTGAGTTTTTTTGAATTATCTTTCATAATGATAAAAGTGGACAATTTAGATGCATATTTAGAGGATGATTTTGAATTATTAGTTTTGATAATGATAGAGGTGGGTTATGCATACACAATTTTCGGGTGTTATTTGAATAATCTTTCATAATGGTAGAGGTAGGTAATTTAGATACATAATTAGGGGGTTACTTTATATATTTTTCATAATGGCAACATTTTTGTCTATTTTTATAACGGTTGAGGTAGGTACAAATATATAAGTAATATTTTATATTATCTTTCATAATGTTATATATGGCTACGTTAAATGCGAATTTAAGTATTAGTTTGCATTCTCTTTCATTATGACAAAGGTAAGTAACATCACGGTTGCAGAAGTGCTTAATTTAGAAATATATACCATATTTACATGTAGATTTGAAAGAAATTTTGATTATTTTTTAATATGGTCACGGTAGATACAAATATAAAAGGGAGACTT
The DNA here is from genome assembly GCA_038087645.1 of Saccharum hybrid cultivar R570. Lineage (NCBI taxonomy): Eukaryota > Viridiplantae > Streptophyta > Magnoliopsida > Poales > Poaceae > Saccharum > Saccharum hybrid cultivar. The sequence continues at coordinate 4,432,500 of JAQSUU010000733.1, forward strand.
TATATTATCTTTCATATTGGCATTTATGGGTTGGTTGAATGGAAATTTAGGTGCCGCCTTACACTGTCTTTCATTACGACAATGGTGGTTAGTTTATAAAATTATTCACTATATTTTAAATTAACTTTCACAATGATAGACGTAGGTAATTTAGATACAAAGTTAGACAATTATTTTGAATTATATTTCATAATGGCAAAGGTGGGTAATTTAAATGCAATGTTATGATGTTACTTTGAATTATCTTTGATAATAATGAAAGTGGGTAATTTATATACTAATTTAGGGGGTTCCTTTGAATTATTTTTCATATAGCTAAAGTAGGTAATTTAAATCAAAGTTTAGGGTTTTATTTTGAATTATCATTCATAATGGAAGAGGTGGCCAATTTAAATGTAAAATTACGGGGTTACTTTATGTATTTTTTATAATAGCAGAGGTGGGTAATTATTATAAAGCAGAATGCATCCAATGGCATATTGTTTATGATTGTTAAAGCCTTCAAAATAAAACGCTAGATGTTTCTAATTCTTGTGAAAATTTATGAGATTTATCTTTTTTACTAACGAGGCTAGATGTTTTTTATCATTGTAAAAACTTTTGGGATTTATGTCTTTTGATAGTGCATCTTGTGAGAACTAACTTTGTGCCTCCATTGGGGCCTGTATTTAGTAATAGTAAGATGAGATGTTGCTTATTCTCTACATTTCTAGGTTAAAACTGGTTCGAGGAGATGCAAGTTTATTTTTTTTACTGTTTCTTACTGTTGCCATAGTTTATTATTGTTGCTTTTCAGTAAAACATACCGAAGTGACTATATATAAGCGCCAAAGCAGGTGAACTAACTTGCCTTCCATTTATCAGTAAAAACAAACTTTTAGAACTACTCCCTCCATTTTAAATTGTAAAATGGTTTAGGTTCAAATTAATACTTTTGGCCTTCCCCTTCATCATTGACAACGATGAAGGTATGATATGCGTCTACCTCATTTGTTTATAATATATATGGTTATAAGAAGCAAAAATACCGTTGGTTTCATGCACATTTTATCAAATTGGTTATAGGCCCCATGAGAACTAATACTAATTCCTAATGAACCGATTAATTCACTTTTGCTAACTTAATTCTCTACTTCCTTTTCACATATGTTTGGCATAAAGCTTTCAACAAGGAAAAACTTGCATCTTTGCCTTTAAGGTTCGAATATTAGAAACACATATTTTCTACCACAAATTGAAGTGTCCCTATCTATGTACAAATTTGTTATAAGTGAAATTTCTAGGGTGGAACAAGTTCCTGGAGATGAAAGTTCATTTTATTATAACTGCCCTAGTTTGTTTAGTAGCATTTCAACATTAAAATATATCCAACTGATGCCTTCATAGAAGTGCAAAAACAGTTGGAGTAACTTGACATCCATTTAAGGTCGAAGTACGTAATGAGTACGTGCAATTCTCGTGATGATTTTTCAGAACAAGAACGGAGGCAACCAGCGAGGACGGAGAGACAAATCGCGCCGATGATGTCAATAATGCAGGACCATGGTGACCTAGATACTGCAGCATCCAGATTAGGTGCCGGACCGGCGGATAGTTCTCGAGATCTAGGTCCTTTGCCGATGGCTCCTCCTCGACATGAAGGTATTCCTTTTTCTTTCATTTACAGGCATATCTTCATTCCTCCAAAACTTTGAAGCAAACTAGGATCAAATATTCACTACGCCAGAATAGACAACTATTGTCGGAATATCACTCCGGGTTGCTTTACAACTAGCAGTGATGAGTATATCAACGTCAGTTCGTGGCTTCAACTGGCACTGTGATAGCACAAAACACTGTCGGTTGAAGCCACGACTACTAGAGATAGCCTGTTGTGTAAAAAAAAAATCAAAACATTTACATATGAGGTCAAATCAAGATAAACTTTATAACCAAATTGTAGAGTTAAAAAATCTAAAACTTTATAGTTGATAATATTTTAATTTGAGATGTTTCAGATGTCCAAATATTTAATATAAGTTCTTGGATCAGATTTGATATGGTTAGCACTGTCGAATAAAGGTGAAGTCAACATCAAAGTTGTGCTGCTCGATGTGATCTACAACTTTGCAGTTAACAACTGTCTCATTTGAAATAATTTAGTGTCCAAAATTCAATATAAGACTTAAAATTGTATAGTTAAAAGAATAACATCAGTTTTATACTCACAAGTATCACGTAGCTCAGCTGTTATGGACGCTCGAGAGAACATGAACAATGAGCTCTCAGGTTCGAATCTTAGAAACACATATTTCATTTGCAGGCATATCTTCATTCCATGGGGACTTTAAGCCAAAGCTAGGATCAAATGTTCCATCCCAAAGAAATATTAAGATTGCTTTTTTTTAACTTTCCTTAGAACGTTCCGGTTGATGACACTATGATTGTGAATTATAAATATGGTATAGCACGGTTTGATATGTCTATCTAGGTATATAATTTTAAGGTGCCTCCTTAGTGCTGTAAAATAAGTCAATGTATATAATCATGTCTTACCTTCACTCAGAGATGCAACATGTGATGGAGGACTACGTGAGGCAATTGGAGCAGAGGTTGGACTACGTGAAGGAAATGGAGCAGAGGATGAACGGTGTGCTCCTTCCAAAATATGCCACTGATGAGTCTGAGCAACCACCAACTATCTACACAGTTCCCCAAGAGATCAAAGGCGGAAATGAGGATGCCTACCTCCCATTTGCGGTCAAGATTGGCCCATTAACACGCTACGAGTACCGCATGGGGGGCTACGACCAATACGATCGCCTTCAAGACTACAAATGGTGCTGTGTTCGTAGGCTCATTGGCAGAAACCACATTCTCCAGGAGCCTGAGAGGACGCATGTGCTCCTTGACCGGTGCCTCAACTCCTTGAGAAGCCTAGAGCCACGGATCCGAGCATCCTACCACAAGACAGGTAACATCAATGAGGAGGATATGCTGCTAGATGGATGCTTCATCCTTCACCGCCTACTCAAGTATGCGCGCATCGCAAAAAGAGAAGAAGCATTGGAGGTGAAGGCAAGTACAACTAAGGATGTGGAAGAGGTGGACGACGACTGGACCCAAGTGTTCGGTAGGTGCTGGGTCTGGGGCTTTGTCACATACGACCTGCTGCTGCTCGAGAACCAGATCCCTTTCTTGGTTGTGCAAAGCTTGTTCCATGACCTTCGGACAGACCCAGATGAGAGCAGCGACATCCTCGTGTTGGGCGCCCTACGCCTCTTCCGCTCCCTCCGGCCACAGCCGCTGCAGTCTTTGCACATCGCCTGCGGCAGTGTGCACCACCTCCTACACCTCTTCTACCAATCTATTGGTCTTCCAGCTGCAACGGCCAAGCCTGACAACCTCCGCAGGTACAGGATGCCACCGTCGGAGCTCTCTGAGTGGATGCCATGTGCGACGGAGCTGGAGGAGGCTGGTGTGAAGATCCGGACGCGACAGGGTGCATCGAGCTTCCTCGACGTGAGGTTCGACGCTGGCTTCCTGGAGATCCCGATGCTGCAGCTGTATGACTACAGTGAACAACTCCTGCGTAACCTGATCGCCTTCGAACAGACCTACCCACTCACGCCGGGCCACGTCACCGCCTACTCCATGCTCATGGACTGCCTCGTGGTCTCGTCAGAGGACATGAGGCTGCTGCAGCTCAGAGGTGTGCTGATGAACCAGATGAATGGCGTGCGAGACAAGGACCAGACAGGCTTCTTCAGCCGCCTCTGCCATGGTGTACACATGGCCGCTGACCGCAACTACCTCGGTGGTGTGATCGTGGAGGTGAACAAGTACCAGCAGGCAAGGTGGCCCCGTTGGCGTGCGGCACTGGTGCGCAACTACTTCAGCAACCCATGGGTGGCCACGTCGCTTGCTGCCGCCGTGTTCTTGCTGGTCCTCACCATTATACAGACATTCTTCGCTGCGTATTCCTACTTCAAGCCTCCCCATTCAAGTGAATAGTATGATTATCAAAATGGATAATCCTAAGACTGGTCCCTTTTGCGGAAAGTTATTATTATTATTATTATTATTATTATTATTATTATTATTATTATTATTATTATTATTATTGTCACGTCATCTTCCTTGGCATTTGGCGGACATGTACACGAACTGTGTTGTGTGTTCTGTTTGTCAGTGGGCAATTATCAGTATATATATGCTGCTGTTATTTCTTCATCTTACCATTTGTAACGCGAACTAGATAGTGCAATAATATGAGTTAGTCGCGTTCCAGGTTCACATATTGTCATTTGTCGTTAAGTTTTGTGGTCATGCTTCAGTCTCTTGCTTGCAAAATGTGAAGACAGCGTGGATAGAACATAGATTAATAAAGACCCAAGCCCGATAGCTTCCATTGGTGGAAAGTGGGCATGGTTTGTATCTCTCATGATTGGAGGTCCGCCTGATGTAGACGAGGCCCGATCTTCCGATAGGTACGATAGCTTCGATAGGTGGAGAGCTCAACATTCACGATCTAGGCTTTGAACAGAACAAGACTGATTTAGAACCCCACAACCGTTATACCGCTGCTCCGTCCACACACAACGCGATTGACCTCGCTGAGAAGGCTTTCCTGCAAGCAAATCGAGAACACAAGCAACAACGGGATGAACGCAATCTGAAATTGCAAGTAAATATGAAGCTTATGATATTGAAAAGGAGTTCAAGTCTTTATTCGAAAGAACTAATCGCCACACGTGAACAAGATCAAGAACAGGGGCCTGGTTCACATCAAGCGATCTTAGCGATACAGTTGCAGCAAATAATGTCTGTTTCATGAGGAAAACAAGAATGCAACAAAGCCCAAACCCTAACCAGAGCGACGGCGGCTAATTATAGAGTCTTGGATATCACCCGTCCTGGACGCACCCCTTATGGGCTCTAAGACGATACACGGCCCAACAGACCAAAAGACGGTGTCGCAGCACCCTGACAGATTCTAGAGGCTGACTTGTTTCGATAAGTACCATTGACTCCGGACGAGTTTTGACAAGAAACCAAAGCCATTGGTTAGTATATCAAATTATCTTTCCATGCATATATGGATCGTCAAAAACGGAGTCTGTATGCGCCGTGGGAGTTGATTTTACTCAGAATTGCTCCAGAAATACGAGATGGACTCGAACTTGATTTGGGCCTCCACCTTGGTGACTCGAACCAGATGAGCTTTGGGCCTCCTTCTTGGTTAGGACACCCTTGCTAATCTCCTCGGCCCCTATCTCCAAGCATGGTCGTAAGCATGTAGGTCAAGTCCTCAACATCCTCCCCTTCTTGACGAAAAGCCATCCTCAACGTCAATTGTATTTTAAGTCGATCCTACACATTATGAAGACAAACAATTTTGCCAAAATAATGGAAATGGACAATGTTGTGAGAAAGAATATGAACACATGTCCAGGTCTGCAGTATGTCTTCTCCTACAAACAAGTAGTCTCCTCGATTGAAATGCACACGATCTTTGTCAATACTATTCTGCAAAAGATCAGTACTAGCAAGAAACATATCCTCCCCTTCTTTGGATTTAACTTGAAGACTAGAGGAATATGGCATGACAACAGTATTGATTTTGCAGTCCTCTAATTAATCACAATTTTTCCCAACAAAAGGAGAACTCAGATTTGTACAAATGTAAACTTGTTGTATCATATATTGTCCTTTGTTGTTATATTTGTCAAAAACACGATATGTATGTCTAGACAACCATGGCAAATCCGCATATGCATAAAGTTTCTCCTCCAAATAACTAAGATTGCACAGAACATCATATTCAATGTAACCCAAAGTATTTAAAGAAGACAACAATTTTAGCTCATCAACATCACTTGCATTATGAATAACATGTCTATTTTCAGCATGACTATTCGATTTCAACACACATATAGCATGATCTTTCATTAAGGGTTGCATAGGTATAACATAAATATCATCATGCATGTCATCTTTATCACAAGGAATATCAAGCAAATCATCTTGTGACAAAGGTAAATCGAACGTAGGTTCCACTAATATTTGCTCCATCATAGTATGATTGGTGGAAAAAATCAGCACATCAAGAGAACTCTCACCTCCCATGAGTTCAACATCATGGGCATTACCTTTGCTCTCATGTTCAGCAGGAGTAATAGGTGCAGTATGAGATGATGGTTCTGAATTTTCACATGAGGCTGTGAGCACCTCATTTTCTGTCACATCATCCTCTCTTTTGTACATTGCCATGGAAAAGGTTAGGCATAGCAGAAGGAACAACAAGAGACTGATCTAGTTGGTACACCTCATCATATGAATTAATTACAACAGATGGATTAACAAAAATTTCTCTCATAAGAATTTTCATATCGTTCCATGTATGAGGTTTATTTAAAGAACTTAAAGACTCCCACCAAGTTAAGGCAGAATATCTCAAAACACTAGTTGAATTCTTCCTCCATTCACACATAAAACACTGTGCAAAAATATTATCTATATTACTTTCCTACTCAATGTACTCATGAGCACCAATACCATCATAAGTAGGCAGGGAAGAAAGAATAGAACAACCTGCGGCAGGAGGTGTAGCAGCAATAGTGCATATCTCATGCATGTTTGATGTCTCGTATCGGTGAGTGTTGTAATCTATCATTGTTAGCATCAAACAAGAAAACACACAAGTATGTAGGTTCCTGTTATCTACTAGGATGTTGTCACACCTAAAATTTTCAATTTTGGGTTGTGCTTGGAAAACACTAAATAAAATAAATGATTTCAATATTTGAATAAATTTATTAGATAAGTTAAGTTGTTGCTAATTTAAATATAGAAAATTTTGGTTTTAAACTTTTTTCATATTAAATTGATAATGTGGTGTTTGTGTGATGCTTGTCTTTGGTGTTGGTGAGTGCTACTAATTTCAAAATACCATAGGACGACGTTTACTTCTCATCGGAAAACTTTTTGGTATTTTCTAGATTTAAAATTTCAATTTCCGTGAGCTTAATCTTTTTCCTTGATCTCTTCATCAATCTTTTCATGAGCTCCAAATATTTTATTTGGGTTCGTCTCATTCTAAAATATCTCTGAGAATTTTTCCTAAATTTTTGGAGCCTTCGAGGTATTTTTCGTGGCTTAAAATTTAATTCTGGACTTTTCTAGAATTATTTTATCCATGAAATCAATTAATTCTAAAAATAATAAAATATCTCGTGTTTCCAAAAGTTTCCAAACCCTACGACTATATATATGCCGGCGTAGCCCTCGACGCCCTGATTTCAGAAGTACAACTCTTATCGCGAGCCGTCGCTCGTAGCTCCCTCCACCTCTCACCGTATCTTAAATATACATATATATATATATGTATATGTGCATGCAAGTGCTTTACGTGAGGACAATCCAAGAAGCCAATAACCAGGCCAAAGCCTAACCATTGATGTAGACTCCATCTCCCTTAGCTTTCACGTGAGTCCAGCCAACTTACTACCGGCCAGTTTGCAGTTCTACAATCAGTTCGTAATCAGCCCGGCCTGTTGCTCCTTTCCTTTGTCTCTCTGCTCGCCATGGTCCAAGGTGAGCTCTTGTTTATCTCGCAGCAATCCTTCTCGTGACCTGTAAGGAATCTGATCTTGCATACAACTTATTTGCCATAGAGAGAACTCAAGAGATATACGCATATACGTGGCTATGGCATGTTCGTTTGGGACTTCGTGGACGTGGCTGTTGAGAAGAACAAGGATATACGTATATGTATGGCCAGTCAGACATCATGTCCATATACACATATATAATCAGCCATCACAAAGCCAATGCCGCCCGTGTATATATATATATGTCCGGCCTGCCTGCTAACCCTGTTTTCCAAGTCCTATGCTGCCGCCGCTGTTGCCGTCCGCCGCCGCTGAGCTCGTCTCGTCGATTCCGTCGCTCCATAACCGATTTTGTTCGTCGATGAGCTATGCGTCGAGGTTTCGAAGCCACTTTTGCCCTAGCGTCGCGCGCACATTCAGGATCACGCCGACCTCAAGGCTCGACTGATGGGAAGCCCATCCTGTTGAAGTTCATCCGCTGTCCATCTTGTCGAAATCCGATCGGCCACCAAGTTTCCCGTGTTCCGTCGTTACGGTGACGACGTGCATGTTTTCGCTGGCCGCCGATGCTTTTTATGGCCGTGGAAGCTGAAGCCACCATCGGAGCATCTCCACGATGCTGCATGATCAGTACTTTGCAAAGCCGTTGTTGCCGTGGGAGGTGTGACCTGTGTGCTGCCCACTTTCTCCAAGATCAGTCGATGCCAATTTCGTCGCCATCGAGCGTTGTTAATTTCTGCCATCGACAATCGCCGGTGAGCTTTTCCGTCTGATCCTCTTGCTCTCAGCTGTCCGCTCTCACGTTCGCGTATATCCATATTGTCTCCGTTCCAAGTCGTTCTCATAGCGTTAGCTTCGTAGCGACGTGCTAGGCAAGATAGTGCAAACGTTCTTCATATCAAATATTTATGACTTTATTAAGTTAAATATTAATTTGATCAATATACATGCAACTAGTTTCTAATTAAAAGCAAAATAGGTGTTAAACTCTGATATTTTATACATATAAATATTTATATGATTTAATTGCTATCATTAATGTGATTTTAAATTATAGTTTTTCTAGCTGAACCCACATCATATACCGTTACAGTTTAATTTGATTAAAGGATACATACAATCTTAATTAGGCCATATTTTCTCCGTTTTGACTCCGATTTGACCCGTTCAAATTGCGTTAGGTTCATATTTGCGAGCTCTACATGTTGGTAGTATTGTACAGTAGGTTTGTGACAATTTATTTTCGAGTTTATATTAAAGTAATTATTTATATATAGGAAACCTTAGAAAATTCATAACTTTCACGTTTTAAATCCGAATTTCGTGATCTTTACATCTGTGTGATCGTAGTAACGTGTAGAAGAGTTTTACAAACTTTTTATATTGTTTTGCTACTGTTGGTGTACTGTTTTAATTATGTCTATTTGTTTGCTTAGTGTATGGTTGCTCGGATGATTGTGTGTTGATGCTTGATGATCGAGTATAGACGGTGAGCAGTTTCTTGACGATCAGGAGTATTATTTTGAGCCAGACCAGCAGTATCATCAGGAAAGCTTTGATTAAGGCAAGTATAACATGGGACCATCCTTGTTACCTATTCACTGAAATTATTATACATATGCATGTGTCTTCCTTGACAACCATAGAGATTATAACTTAGCTATTGATATCTTGTTTCCTTGTCACCTATGGGTTATGCATTTGGGTAGCTACTGCTAGCGCTTAATTATGAACAATGATCTTGTAATTTGACTAATGGATTATGCAATCAACCAATTAAGATGATGTTATTTCTGTTGAAAGGGGGCTAGAGCATGTGGGTTATTTTGATGCTCTAGTTACTCTCCGTAAGGACTTACCTGTAAGTGATAACCGGGACATACAGTACAGCTGTGAGGGCTATATGGCTGTGGCTCTAGTTGTTCAAGAGATCTTTTTCTAGCTTGTTAGAGGTTACCTTAAATGGCGTAAGAATGGCTTGCCACGTTGGGTGTAGTGCGAGCCCCTGGCCTAGTGTGTATAGGCTGCGGTTGTTGTGCCACAGGGAAGGGGGGTTCTACATCTGCCTGCCGAGTGAATCTAATGGCCCTAACTTGTTAGACGAACTTTTGAATGGCTTTATATGGTCTCTGATGTTTTGGGCCTTGCAAACCCATGCATTTGGAAATCATGACTCACAGTGAAAGTGTACACCTCTGCGCAGAGTTAAAAACTGGTATACTAGCCGTGCTCACGGATACTAACCGTGCTCACGGACACGAGCGGCCTTAGGGATTCTTATAGAATAGATGATCACCATTGTTATATCATGTTTTAATTACTGTTGATATTATTTTGCCATGATAATGCTATCTCGTTATTCTTATTTCAATTGATCATTGATTCATTAATAGGATTTGGATTACCTTGATGCTACTCAATTGGTAAACATATAAAGAATAAAAAGCTAAATGTAGTCAAACAGTGTCTAGCCTTTTATGCCACATGAACCCTGTGTTGTATTTGCTGAGTTCGACATGGACTCACTCTTGCTATTTTCCACACCTCAGGATAGTCTCTGGAGTTATTAGGCTTGTGATCAACCAGTCAATTTGTTCCTGGAGTGAAGTCTACACCCGGTGTTCGGAGTTGTCTTTCCGCTGTGTTGCTCTCTAAGGTTATATCTTATACTATTGCGTTATGTTTATTAAGCATTTGTCTCTTGATATTACACTTATCTGCGGCTATATGTGTGATTTGACTTCTTTATTTCACATATAGTGTATGTCTGGTTTTGTCCTTAAAACCGGATGTGACAACTAGCAGTGATGAGTTTATCAATATCGTTTCATGGCTTCAACCGGCATTGTGATAGCACAAACAGTAGTGATAGTGGACTATCGTTGTCAGTTTGTGGCTTCAACCAGCAGTGATAGACAAGGTACTATCACTGTCAGTTGAAGCCACGTACCGCTAGTGATATCCTGTTGTGTAAAAAAATGAAAACATTTTCATATGAGGTTGAATCAAGATAAACTTTATAACCAAATTGTAGAGTTCAAAAAAATCTGAAACTTTATAGTCGTTGATAATATTTTAATTTGAGATGTTTTAGATGTCCAAATATTTAATATAAGTTCTTGGATCAGATTTGATAAGGTTAGCATTGTCGAATAAAGGTGAAGTCAACATCAAACCTGTAGTGCTCGAGTGATCTGCAACTTTGCAGTTAACAACTATCTCATTTGAGATCATTTAGTGTTCAAAATTCAATATAAGGCTCAAAATTGTGTAGTTAAAAGAATAACATCAGTTGTATAGTCATAAGTATCACGTAGTTCAGCTGTTATGGACGCTCGAGAGAACATGAACATTGAGCCCTCAGGTTCGAATCTTAGAAACACATATTTCATTTGCAGGCATATCTTCATTCCATGGGGATTTTAAGCCAAAGCTAGGATCAAATGTTCCATCCCAAAGAAATATTAAGATTGCTTTTTTTTAACTTTCCTTAGAACGTTCTGGTTGATGACACTATGACTGTGAATTATAAATATGGCATAGCAAGGTTGATATGCCTATCTAAGTATATAATTTTAAGGTGCCTCCTTAGTTCTGTAAAATAAGCCAATGTATATAATCATGTCTTACCTTCACTCAGAGATGCAACATGTGACGGAGAACTACGTGAAGCAATTGGAGCGGAGGTTGGACTACGTGAAGGAAATGGAGCAGAGGATGAACGGTGTGTTCCTTCCAAAATATGGCACTGATGAGTACGAACAACCACCAAATATCTACACGGTTCCCCAAGAGATCAAAGGCGGAAATGAGGTTCCCTACCTCCCATTTGCGGTCAAGATCGGACCATTAACGCGCTAGGAGTACCGCATGGGGTTCTACGACCAATACAATCGCCTTCAAGACTACAAATGGTGCTGTGTTCGTAGGCTCATTGGCAGAAACCACCTTCTCCAGGAGCCTGAGAGGACGCATGGGCTCCTTTACCGGTGACTCAACTCCAAATGGTGCTGTGTTCGTAGGCTCATTGGCAGAAACCACCTTCTCCAGGGGCCTGAGAGGACGCATGGGCTCCTTGACCGGTGCCTCAACTCCTTGAGAAGCCTAGAGCCACGGATCCGAGAATCCTACCACAAGACAGGTAACATCGATGAGGAGGACATGCTGGACATGCTGCTAGATGGATGCTTCATCCTTCACCGCCTACTCAAGTACACGCACATCGCAAAAAGAGAAGAAGCATTGGAGGTGAAGGCAAGTACAACTAAGGATGAGGAAGAGGAGGACGACGACTGGACCCAGGTGTTCAGCGGGTGCTGGGTCTGGGGCTTTGTCACATATGACCTGCTGCTGCTAGAGAACCAGATCCCTTTCTTGGTCATGCAAAGCTTGTTCCATGACCTTCGCACAGACCCAGATGAGAGCAGCAACATCCTCATGTTGGGTGCCCTATGCCACTTCTGCTCCCTCCGGCCACAGCCGCTGCAGTCTTTGCACATCGCCTTCGGCAGTGTGCACCACCTCCTACACCTCTTCTACCAATCTATTGGTCTTCCAGCTGCGACGGCCAAGCCTGACAACCTCCGCAGGTACAGGATGCCACCGTCGGAGCCCTCTGAGTGGATGCCATGTGCGACGGAGCTGGAGGAGGCTGGTGTGAAGATCCGGACGCGACAGGGTGCATCGAGCTTCCTCGACGTGAGGTTCGACGCTGGCTTCCTGGAGATCCCGATGCTGCAGCTGTATGACTACAGTGAACAACTCCTGCGTAACCTGATCGCCTTCGAACAGACCTACCCACTCACGCCGGGCCACGTCACCGCCTACTCCATGCTCATGGACTGCCTCGTGGCCTCGTCAGAGGACATGAGGCTGCTGCAGCTCAGAGGTGTGCTGATGAACCAGATGAATGGCGTGCGAGACAAGGACCAGACAGGCTTCTTCAGCCGCCTCTGCCATGGTGTACACATGGCCGCTGACCGCAACTACCTCGGTGGTGTGATCGTGGAGGTGAACAAGTACCAGCAGGCAAGGTGGCCCCGTTGGCGTGCGGCACTGGTGCGCAACTACTTCAGCAACCCATGGGTGGCCACGTCGCTTGCTGCCGCCGTGTTCTTGCTGGTCCTCACCATTATGCAGACATTCTTCGCTGCGTATTCCTACTTCAAGCCTCCCCATTCAAGTGAATAGTATGATCCACCACCTTTATATATCAAAATGGATAATCCTAAGATCGGTCCCTTTTTCGGAAAGTTATTATTATTATTATTATTATTATTATTATTATTATTATTATTATTATTATTATTATTATTATTATTATTATTATTATTATTATTATTATTATTATTATTATTATTATTGTTATGGTCACGTCGTCTTCATTGGCATTTGGTGGACATATGCACGAACTGTGTTGTGTGTGTGTGTGTCTATATATATATGCTGCTGTTATTTCTTCATCTTACCATTTGTAACGCGAACTAGATAGTGCAATAATATGAGTTAGTCGCGTTCCTGGTTCACATATTGCCATTTGTCGTTAAGTTTTGTGGTCATGCTTCAGTCTCTTGCTTGCAAAATGTGAAGACAACGTGGATAGAACATAGATTAATAATGACCGAAGCCTCACCGTTGAAGCCCTGAAACATGTCCAAGGTCCAAGTATTCAAAGGGCAAATAATTTTCAAACCTGACTGAAATGGATGAATCTCAGAATTTTCGGTATTTGAAGCCAGGATTCACTTATTTTGACCACTCAAAATATTCATGTTTAGCTTATATTTGCCTGAATGTTTTGTCAACATATGATCAAGAGGCATGAAGAGGATTTGAACGGATTATAGTTTGATACATTTGTGCTTTTGTATTGAAGGAAGAACTTATCGGTTTGTCTGAACTGCAGACTGAACTACAAATACAAATTCAGCCAATTTTTTTTATGTGGTACGATGTTGGTTCAGGCCACACGGAGAAGGGTGCTACAATTCAGCAGTTATAACTCCCAAAACACTGCCCACGTCATTCGCCTCTGCTACACCAATGACCTTAGCCCCTATGGTTTCTGGCCTGTGGCCAAGCCACTAGCTCCCTACTGATAGCTACAAGCCATATAGGAGTCTCAGTTGCATGGCAATGGCTACACGTGCGTGCATGGCTGGCATGACCAACTTAACTTGTGGACAACGAAGATAGTGTGGAAAGTGGGCATGGTTTGTATGCCCCACGATTGGAGGTCCGCCTGATGTGGACGAGGCCCAATCTTCCGATAGGTACGATACTATTGATTGGTGGAGAACTCAACGTTCACGATTTAGGCTTCGAACCAAGACTGATTCAAACCTCCACAACCGTTACACCGATGCTCCGTTGGTTATCAACCACACACAACGCGATTGACCTCGCCGAGAAGGCTTTCCTGCAAGCGAATCGAGAACACAAGAAAGAACGGGATGAACGCAATCTGAAATCGCAAGTAAATATGAAGCTTATGATACTGAAAAGGAGTTCAAGTCTTTATTCAAAAGAACTAATTGCCACAGGCGAACAAGATCAAGAACAGGGACCCTGGTTCACAGCAAGCAATCTTGGCGATACAGTTGCAGCAAACAATGTCTGTTCCACGAGGAAATCAAGAACGCAAAAAAACCCAAACCCTAACAAGAGCGACGGTGACTAATTATAGAATCTTGGGCGTCACCCCCTGGACACGCGCCCTAACGGGCTCTAAGACGATACACAGACCAACGGACCAAAAGTCATTAGCTACAAAGATGTATATTATATCGCTTCAAGAGCTACAACTTTAACGTAAAGTTCACCTTCCTATGATTTAATTCAAAAAAGTTATGAATTTTTATTGTGTTATACCTATTTCTAGAGACGGACGAAGTTTCCAAATGCCTCTAGAAATCCAATTCTAAAGACGGATGGAATTTCTGGTCACCTCTAGAAATGGTATTTTTAGATGTTGTTAAGCTTTTGAACCGCCTCTATAAATAGAGGACATTTCTAAAGGTGGCTGGACTTTCTAGTCGCCTCTATACATTTCTACTAGTGTTAATACAAAAGTAAACATAATGCTATGTTCCACTATGTAGAACAAGTAAATACATATGCATTTGATATATACTTGTTTAAATATCTTATCAACCGAGGAAAAAAAATTCTTAAGTTGTTATCATGAGTAAGTTTATAAATTATGACAGGAACACTATGTAACATTATTATTAGTAATAAAAGCTAAGCACTATAGGTTTCATAAATACTACATATATATTTTTTGATACAACAAATTTAACACGGTGAGTGTTCCGGTGCAACTTGAAACAAGTATTTGAGCCATTATAACAACTAATGTGGTAGCCTTGGACATAGAATCTTTTTTAATAAAATAAAAAAATGAATTTTTTGAATAAAAGATACATAAGTAATAGTGTTCAAACTTAACATACAGATAAAACAATTGCAACAAGTAGATTAAATGTTGAAAGCTTAAATATGATTGATGATGTCATGGAAAGGGATGCAACCAGAAGTATACATATTGCGTTAGGAAGATAGATTCTAGAAATTCTAAAGGGAGGTCTCCAATGCAGAGTCCAGGTTTAGCATCACAAGGCCACTATAATAAAAAAGATAAAAACTAGAAATTTGACAAAAATTAGAAATATCTAATAATCAATTCGGTAGACTCTAATCATCATTGATAATAGTAGTCGTTGCATGTATTTTGTTTGTAAACAATTATCCACATCTACAATTGTGGAAAACAACATACAGAACACATGTATCTATATTTAGATTACACACCTATGCCATTTAGAATCGTGATAGACAACCTAATTACCCACCCACTATTATGATAGATAATCTACACAACCCATGAAATTCACTTCTAATTACCCACTTGCTATTATGATAGATAATCTACATAACCCCTTAAATTGGCATCTAAATTACCACTTATATCATTATTAAAAATTCTAAAATATCCCCTCAAATCTACATCTAAATTTTATGAAGACCTTATGTTGCAAGAAATGCTTAAATAATTATAAAAATATAAACTTCTACATTACCCACTCCTATTAATTTTAGTATCTTATAATTTGACTAAATTTAACATACATGTTGTACCATCACACAAATGAAAAACACATGCATAAATAAGTGATAAATGTTTTAATATATTATCACTAGTATACGAGTCATTAAGGAATTTGTTTTATAATTGCTGAAACATAGACATCCTGAAAAATATTTCCTTAATCACTCATATACTAATGATAATAAGAAATGATTTGACACTATATATTAGTAACCATGATATATGATTTATACAAGGTTTAAGGTTAGATATATTTAAACATTTTAACAAAACAATGTTTGTGATATCTATATTGGTAGTATAACCATTAGTGCACATACAATTTCTTGATAAGAAAATCTAGATACCTTGATAAATGGGAACGTTAATGCAGCCCATAGGTGGCTATATATATATACAATAATAATGCTTTTGCCTCTTATGATTGTGTATCCCGTGCGTGAGCATAGATTGATGGACTAGTATATATAATTATGAATGTCTTCCTTTCACTCAGGGGATGAGGATGTGATAGAGGACTACGTGAAGTACATGGCGAAGAGGATTAACAGTGTGCTCCTTCCAAAATATGGCAGTGATGAGTCAGAACAACCACCAACCATCTATAGGGTTCCCCAAGAGATCAAAAGTGGAAACGAGGATGCCTACCTCCCATTTGCTGTCAAGATTGGCCCATTCACGCCCTACGGGTACCGCAAGGGGGGCGACAACCAGTACGAACGCCTTGAAGACTACAAATGGAGTTGTGTTCACAGGCTCTTTAGCAGACACCACCTTCCCCAGGAGCCTGAGAGGACGGGAGCACTCCTTCGCCGGTGCCTCAACAACTTGAGGAGCCTGGAGCCACGGATCCGAGCATCCTACCCCAGGGATCAAAGGTCAATAAGTTACATTAATGGGAAGGACCTAGTTTGTGACATGCTGGTAGATGGATGCTTCATCCTCCATCGTTTGTTGAAGTACGCGAGCATCGCAAAAAGAGAGGTGCTGCGGCTTCTGCCCCAACGGTGGATGCACAGGTGCAGGCAAGCACAGGCGTGGACGAAGAAGAGGACGACGATTGGACTCAGGTGTTCGGCAGGTGCTGGGTCTGGGGCTTTGTCACGTACGACCTGCTGCTGCTGGAGAATCAGATCCCTTTCTTCGTCGTGGAAAGGTTATTCCATGACCTTCGGGCAAACCCCGATGAGAGCAGCGACATCCTCGTATCCGGTGCCCTGCGCCTCTTCCGCTCCCTCCGGCCTCAGCCGCTGCATTCTTCGCACATCACCTGCCGCGATGTGCACCACCTCCTACACATCTTCTACCAATCTGTTGATCTTCCGGCCACGACGCCCGAGCCTGCCAACAACCTCCGCAGGTACAGGATGCCACCGTCGGAGCTCTCCCAGTGGATGCCATGCGCAACGGAGCTGGAGGAGGCTGGCGTCAAGTTCCGTGTGCGACAAGGTGCATCGAGCTTCCTCGACATCAGGTTCGACGGCGGTGTCCTAGAGATGCCGATGCTGCAGCTATACGACTACAGCGAACACCTGCTGCGTAACCTGATCGCCTTCGAACAGACCTACCCGCTCACGCCGGACCACTTCACCGCCTACACCATGTTCATGGACTGCCTCGTGGCCTCGTCAGAGGACGTGAGGCTGCTGCAGCTAAGAGGTGTGCTGATGAACCAGATGAACGGCGTTCGGGACATGGACCAGACGGATTTCTTCAGCCGCCTTTGCCACGGGGTCCACATGGCGGCCGACCGCAACTACCTCGGTGGTGTGATCGCAGAGGTGAACAAGTACCAGCAGGCAAGGTGGCCACGTTGGCGCACGACGCTGGTGCGCAACTACTTCAGCAACCCATGGGTGGCCACGTCGCTCGCCGCAGCTGTGTTCCTACTCGCCCTGGCCTTTATGCAGACCTTCTTTGCTGCCTATTCCTACTTCAAGCCACCCCATTGAAGGGAATAGTAGTATGCCCCATCCTTACCAAACTGGATCACTGCCCCCCTTTGGTGATTGTTTTATTTTATTTTATTTTATTTTATTTTATTTTATTTTATTTTATTTTATTTTATTTTATTTTATTTTATTTTATTTTATCATTGTCGTCACGTCATCTTGGCATTTGGCAGACATACATACTACTATGTCGTCTGTTGTATCTTTCCAGTGAGAAATAATCAGTATGTATATGCTACTGTCGTTTCATCAATCATACCATTTGCAATGCGCGGATCAGGTAGTGCAATAATGTAAGCTTGCCACGTTCCTGCTTCACATATTGTCGTTTCTCGTTAGGTTTGTGGTCATGCTTAAGTATCTTGCTTGCAAAATGTGAAGACTACCATGGATTAGCAACCGAGACTCACCCTTGAGGCCCTGGCCCATGCCCAAGGTCCTGGGATTCAAAGGGCGAAAAATTCAGACCCAACTGAAATGGGTTAATCGCAGATTTTTCGGTAATTTCAGGATGGGATTCACTTATTTTTACCACTCAAAAATTTCATGATTAGCTTATATTTGCCTGGACTTCGGTCAACATATCATCAAGAGGCATGAAAAGGAAATAAATGGATTATAGTTTGATGTGTTTCTGCTTTTGTACTGAAGGAAGGATTTACAGGTTTGTCTGAACTGCAGACTAAACTACAAATTAGAATTTTGCCATTTTTTTTTCTCTGATATGATGTTGTTTCAGGCAACACAGATGGCGTGCGACACAAGGACCAGACGGGCTTCTTCAGCCGCCTCTGCCACAGTGTACACATGGCCGCTGACCGCAACTACCTCGGCGGTGTGATCGCGGAGGTGAACAAGTACCAGCAGGCAAGGTGGCCCCATTGGCGTGCGGCACTGTTGCGCAACTACTTCAGTGACCCTTGGGTGGCCACGTCGCTCGCTGCTGCCATGTTCTTGCTGGCCCTCACCATTATGCAGACCTTCGCTGCATATTCCTACTTCAAACCGCCCCATTCAAGTGAATAGTATGATCCACCACCTTTATATATCAAAATGGATAATCCTAAGATCGGTCCCTTTTTCGGAAAGTTATTATTATTATAATTATTATTATTATTGTTATTCTCACGTCGTCTTCCTTGGCATTTGGTGGACATATGCACGAACTGTGTTGTGTGTTCTGTTTGTCAGTGGGCAATAATCACTATATATATATATATATATATATATATATATATATATATATATATATATATATATATATATATATATATATATATATATATATATATATATATATATATATATATATATATATATATATGCTGTTATTTCTCCATCTTACCATTTGTAACGCGAACTAGATAGTGCAATAATATGAGTTAGTCGCGTTCCTTGTTCACATATTGCCATTTGTCGTTAAGTTTTGTGGTCATGCTTCAGTCTCTTGCTTGCAAAATGTGAAGACAACGTGGATAGAACATAGATTAATAATGACCGAAGCCTCACCGTTGAAGCCCTGAAACATGTCCAAGGTCCAAGTATTCAAAGGGCAAATAATTTTCAAACCTGACTGAAATGGATGAATCTCAGAATTTTCGGTATTTGAAGCCAGGATTCACTTATTTTGACCACTCAAAATATTCATGTTTAGCTTATATTTGCCTGAATGTTTTGTCAACATATGATCAAGAGGCATGAAGAGGATTTGAACGGATTATAGTTTGATACATTTGTGCTTTTGTATTGAAGGAAGAACTTATCGGTTTGTCTGAACTGCAGACTGAACTACAAATACAAATTCAGCCAATTTTTTTTTATGTGGTACGATGTTGGTTCAGGCCACACGGAGAAGGGTGCTACAATTCAGCAGTTATAACTCCCAAAACACTGCCCACGTCATTCGCCTCTGCTACACCAATGACCTTAGCCCCTATGGTTTCTGGCCTGTGGCCAAGCCACTAGCTCCCTACTGATAGCTACAAGCCATATCGGAGTCTCAGTTGCATGGCAATGGCTACACGTGCGTGCATGGCTGGCATGACCAACTTAACTTGTGGACAACGAAGATAGTGTGGAAAGTGGGCATGGTTTGTATGCCCCACGATTGGAGGTCCGCCTGATGTGGACGAGGCCCAATCTTCCGATAGGTACGATACTATTGATTGGTGGAGAACTCAACGTTCACGATCTAGGCTTCGAACCAAGACTGATTCAGACCTCCACAACCGTTACACCGATGCTCCGTTGGTTATCAACCACACACAACGCGATTGACCTCGCCGAGAAGGCTTTCCTGCAAGCGAATCGAGAACACAAGAAAGAACGGGATGAACGCAATCTGAAATCGCAAGTAAATATGAAGCTTATGATATTGAAAAGGAGTTCAAGTCTTTATTCAAAAGAACTAATCGCCACAGGCGAACAAGATCAAGAACAGGGGCCCTGGTTCACAGCAAGCAATCTTGGCGACACAGTTGCAGCAAACAATGTCTGTTCCACGAGAAAATCAAGAACGCAAAAAAACCCAAACCCTAACAAGAGCGACGGTGACTAATTATAGATTCTTGGGCGTCACCCCCTGGACACGCGCCCTAACGGGCTCTAAGACGATACACAGACCAACGGACCAAAAGATGGTGTCGCAGCACCCTTACAGATTCTGGATGTTGACTTATTTTAATGATTCCTGTTGACTCCGAACAAGTTTTGACATCGAAAATAGAGTCCGTATGCGCTCTGGGCGTTGATTTTACTCAGAACTACCCTTGAAATACGAGATGGACTCAAACTTGATTTGGGCCTCCACCTTGGTGATTCGAACCGGATGAGCTTCGGGCCTCCTTTTCCTTCTTGGTTAGGACACCCTTGCTGATCTCCTTGGCCTCTATCTCCAAGCATGGTCATCAGCATGGAGGTCATGTCCTCATCACCACCAACTGTCACCGAAAACGGTGCACCAGTCTACATCATGTTCGCGTCACGAAGAGCATGGTCTTGGAAATGGGAAGGGATTGGTGTGGAAGAGAGTGGCATGAGAATGAATAAGAAGAGAGCATAGATGACATTGTTCATTCTTTGGCCACATCAATTGTATGCCACATGGAAACTTGGCGCTACCAGAGCAAACGTTTGGAAAACAAGCATGTTACTGTGGACCCCATATGGCAGTTTGGCGAAGTTGTTTGTCACACCCAAAATTTCCTATTTTGGGTTGTGCATAAAAAACACTAAATAAAATAAATGATTTCAATATTTGAATAAATTTATTAGATAAGTTAAGTTGCTGCTAATTTAAATATAGAAAATTGTGGTTTTAAACTTTTTCATATTGATTTGATAATGTGGTGTTTGTGTGATGCTTGTCTTTGGTGTTGGTGAGTGCTATTATTTTCAAAATACCATAGGACGATGATTACTTCTCATCGGAAAACTTTTTGCATTTTCTGGGTTTAAAATTTCAATTTCCGTGAGCTTAATCTTTTTCCTTGATCTCTTCATCAATCTTTTCATGAGCCCAAACCTATTTAGTTGAGTTCCTTATCTCTCCAAGAGTCTCTAGGATTTTTCCCGTGATTTTTCTGAGCTCCGGGCTATTTTTCACGGCCAAAAAGGTAATTCTAGATTTTCTGGAATTATTTTTATTCGCGGAATTAAAATAATCCCGAAATTAAGAAAATCCGAAAAGTTTCCAAACCCTACGACTATATATATGCCGGCGTAGCCCTCGACGCCCTGGTTTCAGAATTATAACCCTTATCGCGAGCCGCCGCTCGTAGCTCGCTCCACCTCTCGCCGAAGTTCTGCATCTACAGCTTGCGTTTCGGCGAACTTCCGACGAAGGTTCGGCGAGCTTTTCCGGTCACGTTTTCCATCTCCGTCGAATTCTGCTTCCACCTTGAGGTTCATCTCAATCTCTTCTACATCGTCACGCCTTTCGTTTTATGAATTCATGATACGTTCATCGATTCCCTAACCTCCGCTTCTCTTTTCCGGCGAGGTACGCCATGGCGGCCATGTTCATCGTCTTCTATGGCCACCGCGACGCCCTGCGCCTCTTCCTCGGCCCCGCCGCCATCTGGGCCCCACATTGTGGCCCCACGACACTCGTCCGGCGCCCCGGCGCACGGCCCTTTTCCTTTGCGCGAGCAGCACGGCCGCCGCTGCTGCCTGTGGCCGCCGGCCAAGCAGCAGGCCGCGCGGCCCCTACCCCGGCCGCCCTTGTGGGCCCCAGCGCCGCTGCTGCGCCACCTGCTGGCCGGCAGGCCGCAGCTGTGTCCTCCCTTCCCTCCGTGAGCACAGCAGCAGTAGGCTACCACGACCACGCTCCAAAGGAAGAACACGAACGCGACGTGCAACAGCCAATGAGAAAGATGATGGTATTTACGAGATTGCCACCAGCACTAAATTAATCACCGTTTAATCGTTTTAACTCTGATTCGAGTCGTTCAAGTCACGTTAGATTCGTGTCGTTGTGTTCTACATAGTAATGCTAATGTTTGTCATGTCTCATAATTATAAGTTTAGTGATTTAGAAACTTTTTGATTAATAATTATTTAATCGCTGTTAATTAGAAAATAATTAAGGGTTGCAATTCCATTCGCGTCATGTCGTGTTTGTGTTGACATAAACTATGTATTAGTAACGATGTTTATCATGTCACTTGATTATAAATTTATTAATTTAAATAGTAATTAGATTAATATATTTAATAGCTTTCCAATTAAAAGAAATCTCGGTTTAAATCCGTTCTTGTTGTTTTGCAATAGTGCTGATTGAAGTGATGTGTTAGCAACAATGTTTAACATGTCTTACATCTTTAAATTTTATGAGTTAGATATTAATTTGATTTATGCTTGTGTAATTGAGTTTCTAATTAAACGCAACACGGGTTTATACTTTAGTCTGTCCTAAATTAATGTTAATATAATTAATATTAAAAAAAATGTCTTTTGAATTATAAGATGCTTAGTTCAACCTTGAAACATAAGTGCTTTCGTTCAGTTGCCACATGTTTTCTATATATATAGTTCAGTATTAAATTGATTAATATGATTAATGTACAGTATATCTCAAATTAAAATTTGCTTAGTCTAAGTACGTTACATATGTGATAGACTTGTGTAGATAATTTCATATTATAGTATGTATCTGCTCTTCATAGTTATATGGCTTTAATCCTCGAGCATTTATTCGCTTGAAATCTGTTTTTGCTCCAATTAAGTCGCGTTAGATTCGCATCGACGTTCTCTGTGCAGTAGCACTAATGTTTTTCATGTCATATGTTTTTCCATATATAGCTGAATGTTATATTAATTAATATGTTTGTTATTAGTTTTATAATTAAAAATAATATATAATCTTGTCAGGTCAGTCCTTTGTAACTAAACATGAACTTAGCTAATGGCAACTTAAATATGTTTAAATTATAATTTACTTAGCCCAAGCGCATATCTCATATAATTGGAATAGTTGTTCTCACATGTTTTTTATATCTGCAAAGTCGGCAATACTTATAAATAAAATATGACCAGAGTTAAACCTAGCTTTGTAATTTAAATGATTAATCTAATTTTAGAATATTTCTTCAGAATGTTTATCACCTTATTTCAATAACTAATATGCATTAAATTTATAGTCGGTCTTCTGCGTTATGTTGTAATCGTCTCGATAGTCGCGTGTTCTCTTTAATGGTAGATCTATTATCCGTCGTTCTTGCATTTCGGTGACTGTAGCAACGTACTGTGTTATTTAGTGCACTCTCTTTTAAAGCGTTTCTTTTGTTTGATGTATGTTCTTAGATGTGTGTATTGTTTGTCTATTTGTGTTGCTTGGTTGCTGCGAGTAGAAGTGTGATTCGCGAGTGCTGAAGACTAGGAGCTGAGGACCGACAAGTACAGCAGAAGCTCAAGATCAGAGACAAAGGTTGAAGACTTATGAGTAGCTAACTCTGGGAAAAAGGCAAGTATAACATGGGACCATCCTTGTTGTCCTATTCACATAAAATATTATACATACGCATGTGTCTTCCTTGACAACCATAGAGATTATAACTTAGCTATTGATATCTTGTTTCCTTGTCACCTATGGGTTGTGCATTTGGATAGCTATTGCTAGTGCTTAATTATGAACAATGATCTTGTAATTTGATTAATGGATTAAGCAACCAACCATTAAGATGATTTTATTACTGTTGAAAAGGGGGCTAGAGCATGTGGGTTATTTTGATGCTCTGGTTTCTCTCCATAAGGACTTATCTGTACGTGATCATCTGGGATTGACAGTACAGCTGTGAGGGCTATATGGCTCTGGCTCTAGTTGTTTAAGAGACCTTTTCTACCTTGTTAGTGGTTACCGAAAGACGCAAGAGGGGTCATGTCTAGTCTGGTCTTGGCCTGCCAAGGTGGGTGCAGTCTTTTGTAAGTCGCCCCTTGAAGAGAGGTTCATGCTTTCCAATTGAGAATCCTTAGTGGTCCTAACTTGTTAGACGAACTTTTGAATGACTTTATATGATTTTCAGTGTTTTGGGAGTAATTAACCCATGCATTTGGAAATCATGACTCACAGTGAAAGTGTACACCTCTACGCAGAGTTAAAAAACTGATATACTAGACGTGCCCACGGATACGGGCGGCCTTGGAACATCTACAGATAGATGATCACCATTGTTATATCATGCTTAATTACTGTTGTTGTTATTATGCTCATGTTAATGCTATTCATTATCCTTATTACAATTGATCATTGGTTCATTAATGGGAATTGGTTCATCTTGATGCTACTCAATTGCTAATTATATGATGATTAAAAGCTAAACGCAGTTAAACAGTGTCTAGCCTTTTTGAGCCTCATGAACCCTGTGTTATACTTGTTGAGTTCGACATGGACTCACTCTTGCTATTTCCACTACACCCCAGTGCGTAGTAAGGTGTTGCTCAGAAGAAGGATAAAGAGGTAGTGAAGTTTCCAGAAGTCTTTCAGAAGTGTTTGGCATACGGAGCCACCAGTCAGCCGTCCCTGAGAAGAATGGAGCCTGAAGTTTAGTCACCATTCCGCAATACTCTGATGTAAGTGTTAATATAGCTATGTATACGTTATATAATAACATTGTTTCTGATACTTTTTTATTCTGATATATGTGTGGACTTCCTGGGCACACATATGAGTGACATTGTTAGTAGTGGTGGTTTTATAAACTATGTTCATGTCTAGGTAAGGGTAAGCAGGTGCACTGTGCACTCGAAGACATAAATGAACAATGTATCGGTGACAGTGTCAATTTCATAGGTTATAGTTCATACCTAGTTAACTAAAGACAAAAGAAAACATCGTGTAGGTAGAAAAGTGGGAGGACAACCAATGGCACATGTATGCTTGATAATCTTTGGAAGGGATCAAAGTTAGTAGTTGTAATACATGTATACACTTGTAATTGGAACAGATCTGAATACAAATAGCCAAGTGCTCGGTTTAACACTGCATAAAGGCAAGAGAAAAGGATGAGGAGCACAAAGGCGGCTAGGAACATTCAAAGCAAAGCAGATCAAATCATAGAGAACTGCAGGCACAGATCCACTGAAGGGGATTGGGTGTGCACATGCACGACCGATAATCTTTGAAAGGGATCAAAGTTGTAGGTATAATACTTGTACACACTTGTAATTAGATCAGATCAGACCCGAATTACAAATGAAAGGGGAAGAGAGGAGGTGGGCATACCTATTTCGTGCTCGCCACCGTAGAGCTCCTGGCTTCAGCGTGGCAGATCGTGGAGGCAGCGGGGACGGTGCAGAGCCGGCTTGGGCACCCAATGGCGGCGATGGAGACTTGAGCGCCATGGGGAAGGTCGTGCAGGCGGCGACGTGGAGCTGTTTAGGCGTCCGGCGATAGCCGAGGCGGAGAGAGCGGCGCTCCGTTCTCCTAGCCATGGAAGACGGTGGCTACGGCGGTGGTGACAGCGCTCGGGATTAGGGCGTCACCTCAGAGGCAGGCCATGTTAGGTCACACGAGAACCTGCTCGAGATTCAGGAACTTTTGCATGGCAGGAAGGGACGAGAAGTGATTGGCACACCTAGCGATCTTGCTGCGTCGCGTCCGTGATTACCTTCCGTGAACGCACGATGCCTACGACGAAGGCTTCTCTCGCTGTTTCTTTTACATCAGAGATCCTTGCTTATTATTTATTTTCTTTCGCACCCTTTCACCTCAACCTTTATACATTATTTCTCCCTTTTACATTTGCATCTGGAATCATTTCTTATTCTTTATTTTCATTCACACCCTTCCACCTCCTACTATTACGATGGATACGGTTTCACATGAGGCGGCAGATGGAAGTACCAAATATTTGTTGCACCAAAAAAGTGTCCATCTTTTATTCTTTTCAGTTGTAGGAGATTGTGAAGCAGATCTTGGCACTATCCGCGTAGATGATGGCTTTTGCAGTGCTTAGGAAAGGTCAGCCCAAAATCATGGGTGCCCTTATATCTCTACCTGTTTCCAAAACCACAAAATCTGCGGGTACATATGATTGTCCCACTCGAACAATGGCGTATTTAAGAACTTCCTTGGGGTAGTAGAGTGACTTATCTGCAAGCTGTAAATGCATATTTGTGTACAACAAAGTATCTCCAATAATTTGATCATAAATTACCTTAGGCATGATGTTGACACTTGCTCCGAAGTCATAGACAACTTCTTGAAAAATATGAGGTCCAATGGTGATGGGATGACAGGTCTCCCTGAATCACCTTTCTTTTCAAGCATGGAATAGTCTATCCACCTTCCCATCGATGGTTGTATACAGTAATATGTTGCATTGTGAATATCTACAAGATTTACAGTTTCTAGATGTTCCGGTTGCCCTGGAATCTTACCTTTGTCGATCGGAGGAATAGCCAGCTGAGGTATTTGTGATTCTATTATTTTATTAAAATTATGCTGGTTCTTAATGGCAGAGGTGAGGTTATCCATTCTATTATTTATATTTTCTAAAACTCTATCATTGAAAGCTAGTTTTCTCGATAAACCCTCCATACTTTTAGCTTGGCCAAAAATTAACTCTCTCAAGGGTGGTTGATTGAAATTATTACCTTGAGAATTACCTTAGTAGTTCGGCCTCTATTGTTGAGTCCATCCTTGATTGTGTTGAGAACGAAAGTAGTTGTTGTTGATAAAGTTCACATCCTCATGGGTTTCAGGACAACTGCTCCCTGAATGCCTAGTGTTTCCACACTCTTCATACGTCATGCAAAAATCATGAATGTGCATGACTTCTTGCTTCTCATTGGCTCGATCTTCGAGCTTCTTTATCAGTAGGTCCATCTTGGTACACAATATGTCCACCTCCTTGATTTGATGCATACCTCCACCTCTCTTGCAGGTTTGAAGATGTTCTTCATTCCAACCTTGGTTGGAGGCCATCTTCTCCATGAGAGCTGTTGCAGCTGGTATTATGAGTGACAGGAATGCACCTCCAGTAGTAGCATCCATAGTCTCATGGGTACTATTGGTCAACCCATGGTAGAAAGTTTGCATGACTAGCTAATTCTCCATCCCATGTTGAGGACATTCTGCAATGTAATCTTGAAAGCGTTCCCATGCCTCAAGGACAGATTCATCATGTTGTTGTTGAAAGCTTGAGATTCTTTCACGCAGAGCATTGGTCTTGCCTATGGGAAAAAAGCTTTTCTAGCAAGGTAGTGGAGCAGTTATCCCATGTAGTATTTCTATCTTTGTTAGCGTAGAACCATTGCTTTGCCTTCCCCAAGAGTGAGAATGGAAAGAGGCGAAGTAGTATGATGTATTGGGTCACTCCTTTGATCGTGAAAGTGTTACAAATCTCCAGTAAGTGTTGGAGATGTGCACTCGCATCTTCATATGCCTTTCCACAAAACTAGCTTGTTTGCACCATGTTGATGAGGGCAGGCTTGAGCTCAAATCCATTGTTTCCAACATTGACTGTTGGTCTGGTTTGGATGTTGGTTGTAGTTGGGGCAGAGAATTCACGAAGAGTCTTGTTGGCAATAGCTTCAAATTCAGGTGTTAAGCTTCTCCTTATTTAGTTGTCATCCGACTCTAAAGCTGAAACTTTCTTGAGTTTAGCTCTAGTTCTCTTAAGTAATGCTTCTGGATCGTCAATGTAGTTTGTCAAAGGTCAAAACTGGTTATACATTACCCTGCATAAGATACACATGTAGACAACATAAGGGTAATCCTGTTTGAGTAGAGGTCAATGCTTATCTCGATCACATCAATAAGTATAAGTTTATCAATACTTCCTTTGCCTAGCTACCTTCCCCGGCAACAGCACCAGAAATGCTTGTTGGTATTTATTAACTTGTCACTTGTTTTAGTAGTCACCTAATGTATGTCTACATCTCTTAACATTACTCTCCTAGGTTGTCATCCCTAGTGATGATGCCATAAATGCTTGTTGGTACTAACTAGTATTACTACTAGAGTAGTTCTATATTATTTTATGTGATTAGGAAGAATATATAAATATATATGAATGAAAGGGATCGGATCTGCAAGCGCATAGATAATATACCATTGTAGCACTTTACCCGAGAGTATTCTAGGTATCGTTATTTATATTTTTACCATAGAGAAGGTCTGGCATGGACATGTATTGATAACTTATACTATTGATGGAGAAGTAAATCATAACCAATATTCTACTCACAATAGGAGTAAGTCAAGAGGTAAATGAATATGATAAGTAATAATTAATGATAATTAATCACTCAGAATACTCCTTTTAAGGCATTAGCATGGTTAAGTAGAATATTAGAGGAATAATTCATAAGTCATTCTTAATTATAAATCAAAGCATACATTGATTAGTGCAATTACACTTAGTAATCATGACTAAGATAAACTTCATATCTACACATAAGGGATATTACTAAGGAAGATTACGAATAGAGCTTGTCTTCCTTCATAACTACATCCTACTTGTATACCTATTCGGAGAGTAGACTATAAATGACTCAACGGGAGTGTCACATCAGCGATCTACCACATGACCTGGAATATAGGGTGTATCCGCACGTAAACAACGTTTAAGCACCATGCTTACACAATGTCGACCACTCACCCCATGTACTTTGGAGCAAGAGCTATACGAACTTATGCATGAACATAATGATAATCTAGCAACACTAAGCATATAATCAAAGTAGACAATGAACATTATAACTAGGAACATAAATGATATGAATAGTAATGTCATAATAATTGTAGCAAACATATAAAAGTAATGAGAGATATAAAAGTGAGTGGAGTATAAAGATTATACCAAACCACGCTCTTGACACGATCGGAAATCCAAGCGAAGCCTGCTTGTCTCCCTCTAGACCTAGTCTAACTAGCTATGTCCTAGAATATAGTGGAGCTCTGAGGATGATTAGGGTTTCTATCTTCTCAAATGACTTATGCCTTAGGGGGTGGCAGGGGCTGATATATATAAGCCGGAGCGTCAATCCTGAGCCCTCGGATCAAACCGACTTGAATAAACGACGTAGATGCAATTTAGGAGGCAGTGGAGAACTAACATAGCAACGGGGGGCTAACAGGTGGGCCCCAGGGGCCGGCCGGCCTGCAGGTGGGGCTGGGCAGCGCCACCTGGTGGCGCCTCGCCCTCCGCTTCGGTGTGGCTTGACTGCAAGCATGTTTCAGCGCTTTGTGTGGTCACTATACTTTTTTCATAGGACAATCACAACACCGGTCCATAGTTACTAAAATGATGAGTCTAGAAAACAATGTTTTACCAACTAGACAAAATTTGTCGTCAACGAAATATTAAGATTGTTGTAGAGCTACATTGATGTGCCGTGCTACTTGTACCACAGATTGTATTATTAACCTGTACATGGTTATATAGACATATGAAAGGCAACATCAAAAATGGCTGTGTAGCATTCCCCCATATCATTCTCCACATTTATTTTCCATGGTATCATGAGTCCAGGATTATGTCCCCTTGCCCCCGGACACCAAACACTAGCTGTGTAGTCCGATCTAGTGCCATGCCACAACTGGCTCCACGGCTCCATTGCTGATAACATCCTCCGCTTGCCATCACACTCTGTCCACCCACCTGAACAAAGTTAAGATGAAAATTGTTTATAAAACTGTATACATAGCCAATTTCCATTCGAATAGGCTACAATACATCACTGTATCAACTAAATCTAAGCCTAAAATGAATATAAAAATCATCCAGATTGCTATAGCCCCTATAAAGAAAACAAAATGTTAGTTGATAATTCGATAAATACTAATAGTGAGAACGGATGAATCATGTCTTCTGTGGACATCAGGTTATATATTCGAATTTTATATTTTTAAACCATAGGAATTAGCAAAGTTGAACTCTAATTAAACTGTCCAGAGCTAATGTACAGAAAAGGTTAAAAGCTATTTTATCTTGTTGGACTATACGAATCTGAAAAACTATGAATATATAGGTCATGCTGGACTGCTCTATTGCTAGAAATAACTTGAGTGGGCTCATTGGACTCTATGTACTTATAATCAGGTACCAGCTCTCATTGTTTTAAACCAATTACCACCATCAGGTATTCAGCCAACTACCTCTGTTCTAAAATACAAGTTTGTAGCCAGTAGAGAAAACGTTTCACAACACTTGCACTTTGTGGATATGAAGCCGCAGTAATTGTAGTATTTTGCTCCCTAACCCTACCCCCAATTAAATGATGCAACAGAAGAAATAAAGCTATATAATTACTTTAAGGATATAAAGCTTGACAAAACTTGTACTTTTAGGATATAAATGATCCAACCAAACAAGAGTAGTGGTATGGCGCATCAATGGTGTCTTGGGTCCTGGGAATCGGAGGCTGAAGGAAGGTGAACACTAGATAGGAGTTCTTCTGTCGGACTCATATCAAAGGAATATAGTGGTATGGCTCTTCAGCTAGAGGAATGCCAGTGGCTTGGACAAAGTGGAGGAGGACAAAATTGGCCATGGGTGAGTCACCACCTCTGCCCTCGCCGCTGCCATCTTCGAAGCAGGAGCTCCGTCGAGAGGGAGGACGACAGAGAGGCAAGCGTCACTAGTGGAAACTTGAATAGCCCTGTGGGTGACAAATTTCCCTGTGCATTTTTTGGTACACAGAGAAAAATTAGTAATTAACGTGTTGGTATTGGCACCTGCCTTTTGGTATTCGGATGGGCAGGTGTGGTTGCCTGCACCCCACTGCCCTAAGCATGTTGAGAGAACAGAGCCCCATGGAGAGTGAGATGAGGAAATTGTGGGAAGAGAGATTGAAGGAGTATGAAGGAAACCCATGTATTGGTCAGCGTTGGTCCAGCTGGGCTTAAGGCTTATTTGTTTAGGTACCCTGCTTTTTTAGTGGCCCCCCTATAAAAGATGATCTATTTTCATAGTGGCCATGGGCCTCTTTGTGAATAGATTCACAAAAATCTGTTGTTTTGGACTGTCTCTATAAATGTACTAGTCACATCTGAAGTTCACCAGATATTTTCGGAGGCAGAAATAATAATTTAATACCTTTGTAAATAAATAGCACAATCTCTTAAAATGAATTTTGTAATAGTTTTAGATCTTCTAATGGTTGTTTTTTTCTGGTGCTACATATATCTGGAGTGACCTCGATGGATTTTTGCAGGTGGGTAAGTGGCCACCCTTTTATCTATTATGTTACTTATTCATTGAAATCAACCACCGTATTAGTCTATTCAGTGTGCTGATGACCTGATCTTTGGGGTCAAAGTAAGCCTGCAGTTTCCAACTGCAATATTTATTAAAACTAAGGGGGAGAAAGGCAAGTACCGGCACTACACAAACTGACTGCCTATATATATTACTATACATAGTGTTTTCTATTCCGCAAGAAACTTTACAAAATGCAACCACTGGTTAGCAGAAGAGAGAGTAGGATGTTCAAAGGAGTAGGAAAGATTGGTGCACCTGTACATGTTCTAGGAAGTGGAGGCAAGAGGGAAACAGATATTAGGTATTCTGTATCATGAGGGAGGTGGCAAGAGCAGAGGGATCAATCTGTCCCATTTCATGGGCGCAGTGCCAAGTTGTTTCATTGCACGGAAATCAGCGATGACCTGCTTTTCG
Source organism: Saccharum hybrid cultivar R570 (assembly GCA_038087645.1). Classification (NCBI taxonomy): domain Eukaryota; kingdom Viridiplantae; phylum Streptophyta; class Magnoliopsida; order Poales; family Poaceae; genus Saccharum; species Saccharum hybrid cultivar. The sequence goes on from JAQSUU010000733.1 coordinate 4,464,274, forward strand.
ATTTGGTTTCCATCAGTAGAAACAATACAGCGCCATCTCATCATGAGCCGGGCGCAAGGATGGCTCTGCTAAATTATATTGGGCCCAGAGCTTCTCACATAGCACATTATATTATCTGTTATGTTTAATTAGCCAACCACGAAGCTCAGGAAACAAGTACTAGTACGAGTTCATCATGCGGGACCAATAAGCCGTAAACAAAATGAAATGAACACGAGCATGCACCTGGATATTATTGTTCAGCAGCCAAGTAACAATTGTTACCAACAAAAGTGTATTAAAATCATGTGATGTGTGTTCTACACATATATGAGCATTAAAAAAGATATCTCAAATAAATTGCACAAAGAGGAAGAAAAAACTTGCCACGACACAAATTTATGTAAAATTATATTAAAAATTTACAAACTGTCTTTGACTCCAGAAAAATATTTTCATGACCGCTAGATATTTGTTCCTGTTTGAAAGGTAAAAGTTATTGTTAACATTATATTGGGGTAAAAATTTTGCAGCAAAAAAAAAACTCTAGCTAGCTGTGTTTGCCCTTCTACATAAATTTTATTTAGATGCGGCGAGGTTACATTCATCTGAAGCTACGAGGTGTGTCTTCAGCGAGGGAGTGTGGCTCCCTTGTCGATGAGTGACTTCATAGCAACAATAATGAAAATGCATACTGGTAGTACCCACCAGCAGTAACATTCAGCTTGCACCCACCACAGATTTTGAGACTAGTGGAAGGAAAACAAGACGATGACGAACTAGCAGAGTTTGGAGAAAGATGCTGGTACTGTGCGAGATGGGAATAGGAGGCATCAGTGAAGTTGAGGCAACTTTTAGTCAACATGTTTGCATCATCATTGCCGGACCTGCCATCATCATGTTAACGAGGATGGGGGATGGAGAGCAGCTGCCCTACAGCATCAGCTTGCACAGTTTGGCTACGTTTCAGTGCAGCGTCAGATTGCAAGTACAACAAATCCATGTATAGTCTCCGAGGATCTCCTAATGCAGTGTTCTCCTTAAGCTGTTCCGACTTTTGTCATCTGATGGTCGCTGCTGCCCTGCTTCTGTCCATGATCGTGTATTACATTACTAGTTTCATGCAGTGGTACATATCAAAATTAGAAGAAAAAAATATCCACAGGTTGCAATAGGAAGCAGATTAGAGCCCATTCCTGAAATGCCGACATATAATTGCTCAGCTTGGAGCACTCTCTAGAACAATTTTTGAATACCTCTGTAAATAATTTTGTCCTATCAGACCATAAGTGGTGATAATGAGCTCATATTGGCTGCATGATATGACCATTGCCCAGAGTCAATGCGTGGCTAAAAAAAGGTACACTGCCTGCAGTTTCCAATCGGAATGAAAAGCAAGTTCCACCGCCACTAGCTCTACACGACCTGATCATCTATATATATACTACTACATAGTGCTATCTGAGCCGGGCTGGACCGGGCCGAGCGGCCCATCTGGCCATCTATAGACACGTGGGTCAGGACAGCACTGAAGCAATGAAATAGAGTAGAAACATACTTGTATTTTGCATGTTCCTAAAAAAATAGAAGACGTTTGGCTGGTTTATATTTCGTAAAGAAATTGCACAAAACTCACCATACATCTTGTCTGTCCATTATTTTTTCTGAATTAAATACCCCCTCTCAGTCCATTCAGAAAACTGATAACAGACCTTATGTGGAAGATATGGTTGTTTCAAAGAGTGAATGCATGGCAACAATTGAAACAAAACATACTCATAAAAATTTCCATCATTAATGCTGATTATTAAAAAAAACAAGTAAGAAAAGGGTTCCATGGTCTCTGGACCATATAAGCGGCTACTTGCGCTTTGTATTTTTTAGTGCTATATATGGTGCATTCTACTACACAAATAACTCAATAGAATGCAAGCCCTGTAACTGCATGGGGTAGTATAGGTATAGGCTAGCACATGAGGGAGTATGGTGTTCAAAGGAGTTGGGAATAGGAGGCAAATGGGAATGACATATCAGATGAAAGAGAGATTGCAGGGAGGCATCTGCTGCGGAAGGCTCTATGAATATGGTCCATGCTACGACCATAAGAATTCAGAAAATACATATAATAAAAGAAACAGAGTACAAACAACAACGCTACGCGAGTGCGCAAGCTTGCGGAAGCGCACTCACATCCATGCAGCAAACCTCTTGTTCTGATGTTCAAGCAAACCTCATGGGATTAGAAATCAACTCTCTCTTTTGATCATCAATCTCATGACGATGATCGCTGCCCTTTGGTGAATCGATCAATCTACGATCCCCACTAGCTAAGCTAATGGCCGAGCCCGTTTTCGAAGTTGAAGTTGCTGCACGCGCCCATCCTCTTATCGAACATGAGGTCGGTCTTTCTGAGCACCTCCTTCTTGAGGTTGAACTCCAGCAGGTTGTCCTCGATTAGGTGGCCGCCGATGACCACCGCCGGGGAGTCTAGCACTACATACGCCACCGCGGTCCCCACTCCCATCTCCACCAAGGCAAAGCTGAAAGGTCCTAATTGACTGGGGGGTGAATAGCCTAATTTAAAATCTTTAAGACACTAGACAAACTTGTTAGAGAACTAATTAGCTATAAAGCTTTTTGCACTAGCTCTAACAAGTGTTGCAAGCCACCTATCCCAACAATTCTAGTGGCTATAATCTCTAAGTCAATCAATGGCTAAGTCACTACGAACTTTCAAAAGATAGCTACACTAAAGAGCTCAACTAGGTGAGAAACTACACTAGCAAATGTAAGACAAGCTCTCAAAACTAATTACACTAAAGAGCTTGTTACAATTAGCTTGCGAGAATGTAATGGAGAGAGTAAGGTGATTATACCTTCGCGTTGAGGGATGAACCAATCACAATATGAATATCAATCAATCACTGGGAGAATACCAAATGGCAAGAGACAATCAATTTTTTTCCCGAGGTTCATGTGCTTGCTGGCACGCTAGTCCCCGTTGTGTCGACCAACACTTGGTGGTTCAGCTTAAGAGGTGTTGCACGAACCTCGTTTGCACAATTGGACATCGCAAGAACCTACCCACAAGTGAGGTACCTCAATGACACGAGCAATTTACTAAAGTTTCCTTTGGCGCTCCGCCGGGGAAGGCACAAGACTGGAGACAATCACCAACTCCGCTCAACGATCCTCCAATCACCGGGTCATCTAGGCGTTGGCAAACACCAAGAGTAACAAGCTCACAACCTGGCCAAATCAACCAACTAGTGCTACAAGATGATGCAACTCAATGCAATGCACTGGAGGCTCTCCAAACTCACTCAAGATGATGAAATCAAGTGAACAAGTGAGTGGAGTGTGTTGCTCAGCTTCCAAAGGGTGTGCACAAGTGTAAGAGGTGCCAAGCAAGTGGCCAAGGCTGGCCACACCCTCTGTTTATAGCCACACAAGCAAATAGAGTCGTTATACCCCTTAGAGCTGTCTGCACGAGGGCACCGGACAGGCGGTGGTGGCACCGCCCTAGGGGTGGCAGTGCCCCCCAACGGTCGAAACCAATGGCTAGTTTGACTAGCTATGGTCGCCGGACATGTCATGGCGGTGGCACCGCTCTAGGGGTGGCGATGACCATCCCAGCCAAGTCCCGAAAACCCTAGCCTCTAGAAAAATAGGGCGGTGCACTACCATCACCATGGCGGTGACCTCCCTCGCTTGCGCCTGTCTCTAAAAGAAAATGGCAGTGTCACCAGACACCCCATGGCGGTGACCAGTCAGTGTATACCGCTAGGCACCTCAACTAGCTCTGCGAGTTGCAAACTTTTGCGTGATTCGATCCATATCAACTCGAGCTACTCCCCGCAAGCGATGCTAACTCTCAAAGTGTTTTCTCAAAATATATTAGAGTCAAGTTAGCATTTCTCAAACATTTTCCATAAATATTTTTGCTTGCTCTCCGATGTGCACTAGGCCTAAATGCAATGCATGAAGTCCAACACCTAGTGGCACTAGATGACCGAATTGTCTAGTTAAGAACCCCTCTTAATAGTATGGTCATCTACCCTAAACGTGATCACACTCTCTATAGTGTCTTGATCACCGAAACAAATCCTTAAGTATACCTTTGCCTTGAGCTCCATAGGGTTTTGTTTTTCTCTTTCTTCTTTTCCATGTTGAGCACTTGATCATCATTACATGTGGCCATCTTCATCATTTCATGTGATCAACATCACCATTTGAGGGCCACCATGCTCCTTACTTGGATTGCACCAACCTAGCTCATATCTCAACTCATGACAAAGGTTAGTGCATAGGTTTCATCAATTATCCAAAACCAAACTAGGGCTTTCAAAAGCACAGCATCCATGGGGACGACCTTTTGCGTCGCGCTCAGGCTGGTGAATGTCCAGTTCTTCCCTTTTGCAAATTTTAATAATGACTAAAGAGAAATATTGACTAATCAGCAAATATATCAATAACGCTCATGTCCCTTTTCATTATGTCTGTTGATGCTCTTTCTAGTAATAACATGCCACATCTTAATTTCTAGGAGCAAATGCAGACAAGGCTGCAGCAGTACATATCTCTATCTTGAAACAAGATGTCAATGAACATGTTGAGCCAGTTGGACGGTTTTTTGCACATTCCCATGTAGCACCTAGTTTTCCAAAGAAAACCAAGCACACGCCATACGTGTGCCCAGAAAGTCCACACATATAACAATAGAATAGAAGATATCAGAAACAATGTTATATAGCAAAAACAAACTAATAATTAACACTTACATCAGAGTGTAGCAGAACGGTTACTAAATCTTTTCTTCAGGCTGCATCTTCACAGGGATGGCTGACTTGGGGGGAACGTACGCCTAGCCCTTGCATTAGTCTTCTGGGAACTCCTCCATGTGTTCTTCACTCTTCTGAGCAGTTCTGACTAGAGACTAGGGTGTGTGGGAAAGAGTGAGTACTTATTGTACATGGGGTTCATGAGGCTCGAAAGGTTGACATTGGTTTACTACGATTAGCTTTTAGTAAGTCATGATTTTAGCAATTGAGTAACAAGAAATTTAGCATAAGCCCCAAATAACCACATGATCATGTAAACAAGATTAATGTATAGCATAAACAAATTAATCCCAGGTATTCTTCTATTCCATAAGGAGTCCAGGTCGCTCGTAACCATGAGCACAGCTGCCATAATAGTTTTACACTTTGCAGAGGTCGTACATATCTTTACCCACAAGTCGTGATTCCCATATGCCATCACCTCTTCCAAGGGACTGTGGCAAGGTACACTACGAGACCGTTTGTAGGTTCCACTAATTAGTAGCAACCCGCTAAGGTTTCCCCATAAATAAGCATGAACTCCCCAAGGGGTAACTAACAAAAATAAAAGGAAACCAATGTGCACCCTCTTGGCAGGCCAAGATCATACAAATCGGAGCTCCTCTTGTGCCTTTCAGTAAGCTGCCACAAACTAATAAAAGTCTGATACTGAATCAAGCCAGAGTCGTGTAGCTTGTGGTTGTACCGTAAGTCCCGGTATAATCCACTTATAGATAAGTCCTTACGGAGAGAAACTAGAGCACCCTAAAAGCCAATGCTCCAGCCCTCTTAAACCAAGTTGCTAAAAAGCATATTTTAACGTTTATTGCATATACCATTAGTCAAGTTACAAATCATGGTTATTTAATTTGAACACTAGCAATTTACTAGCCATATGCAAATAACCCAAAGGAATCAAGGTACATGGTTGCAAAGTACTAGGATCATCCTTAATGGCATCAAGGGAGACACATGCAATATGACTAATAGTGATATTAAGGTGAATAGGTACAAGGAAGATGCCATGCTATACTTGCCTTGCACTTTTTTACCCAAAGCAACTTGCTTAGAGAACCCTCAAACTTCATATCTTATGTTCTACAGCTTCTGGCACTCAGCAAACACCAAGCAAGGACAAACATACAAGCAAGCATACAAGAAAAACTAAGAACAATACACCAATTGTAGCAAAGGCTTGAAAACAGCATACTAAGAGAGAGGGCTCGTTGCTATGGTTTCGACAACACAAGAAATGTCAATAATGGAACTATTGTTAAAAATAAACTGCTACTAGATGTTTATATTATAAAATTGTAAAAGAAAAGAGAAGCCTAGATGCTTTGATTTATTTTAGTTAAGCAAAAACCATGTGAAGTATATTAATTCAGATTAGTCAAATCATCACTACCCCAGACCAATTCTCTCCTAACGGCATGGAGTACTCACCTCAGTCCCCACCTCCCGTCATGGGTGCTAGTATGTTCCCTGACGTTCACGACAAACTCAAAGAGAAAAGCTCCTCACCGTCAGGGGACAGTCCACACGCCCCCGGAAAAGCCCATCTGCGCGCTTTAAGCCTTGACATGGACCGCATGTTAGAGAGGGGAGCGAAAAGAATGGCGCGGATAGAGGCGCGCCCAGCGTGAAAATTTCCTGTCCTTATCCTTTCACTGGACGGACTCTCCCCATCTCCCCAGTTTCTTCCCCCTCTCTCTACTCTCTCTCTCTCTCTCTGGGCAGACGGCAGAGGAGCACAGCGCAGCACAGGCGAGGACGCCGCCGCTGCTCGTCCTTGGGATTCAGTGAGGCAAGCCCCTTATTCCCCTCTCTGTATCCCCTCTCACGACTTCCCCCTCTGCTTCCCACACAGAGCTGGTCATGGGGGAGGATTTCAGATGTGGCAGATCTAGCAGCCATGAGCCGCGCGAGATTCCAACGAAGGGTGGCCCAACGCAGGCGCGGTCGACAACGCCTTCGCTTCTCCGAGATCCAGCGAGGTGAGCCCCTGTTCCTCCCCGCGCAGGTCCATGGTGTTGCAGCCACGCCGAAGGTACTTGACGTCCATCGAGGAAGTAGCCAGGATCCGGCGGTTCCATGACATGGAGGCACCACGAGTCCACGACCCCCACGAGATCCGTCTTCAATGTTCCCCATTCAACAGTTAAGTATATGGCCATATACTATACGTGATGGAAAAGTACTTCTGCTTAATGATGTACAGCAGTAGTCTAGATTGAATTGATTTAGGTAATTTATTTACCCTTCTATAGAATGCTAGTACACTGAATTTGGTTTGAATAATCTTGCCTGTAACCGCAAGTGTACATGCAAGCATACACACTGGTATCCTCTTGTGTTCAGCTGCATTTTGCATTCAGCAAGTACCGTTGCATAGTTATTTTTAGTATGTGATTTCTGCACAGATTTGTTTGTGCTGTCCAGACAATCATTTAAATCTAAACACTTTCTAAAGATAGGTTCTTGTGCGCTTTTGGTTCTAAAAATACTTTTAATTGGGAAACTGCTTGCTGTAGTTGGAAGTCTTTTACTATTATGCATACAAGGGAATCCTTTTCTTAATGTCTGAAACTTCATGTCATGCACAGACCTATAAAAATATCATAGCACGGGACAGATTTACCAATATATCACTTTCCAACAACTCAGAATGAGCGAGATGGTTATTTAGTACAAGAAGTTCAACTTGCTTCGCTGCTGTAACTCTAGCTTTATGCTTTATGTTTGATTGCTACTTGGTAATATTGCTACACAGATTGAAGTGGCCGGTTTTCATCCAGACTTGGTAGTATATTCTGCTCCATCTATGATGAAGGTACTGTTTTGTTTCTCTAAACTATATATAGTACTCATGATCGTTAAGGCATTCATTGGCACAAGTAGAATTTCTATATAATTTTTAGCCTAAGTCCAAAGTCTTTTTCATTCTCTTTGTGACTACTAACTTCTCTTACTTTAAGGATAACCACAATGCAGCCCTCTAAGAAAATGACTTTGCGTTGCCTTTATGGTGATTGCTTCCACAAACGCCTTACCCCCCAGACTAGTTCTTTCCCTGCGGCAAGGAACTGTCTAGATTGGTAGAAGTAGAAAATGCTTTTAGATTGTTTTAGGCAATTTATTTACCCATCTATAGAGGTGCTGGAACACTGATTTGAATAATAGGCACTGGATTCATATTGGGCAGCTGCATTTTTCATCTTTGTGAATTTACATTTGGCAAGTACTCCTACATTTTTCACCTTTTGCTTAGATGGAGTAGCATTGCTGAAATCTCATAGTGCTTAGATGGAGGAGCAATTTCGTGTTTTATAGTAGCTGGTTATTCGTTCTTAAGTTATTGCACAATAATTAGCACCTGTCATCTTTCAGCAATAGTAAGTGCTCAATTGTTAGGTTTAATCTGAGCATGCTTGGGATTAATGAATGGTCAATATATTGTAGTGCTCTCTATGGTCTATAGTACTTTGCCAATATACTGTAGTGATCTCTATGGTCACTCTTTTAAATCAGAGACATTGCACAAGCAATCATCTATGCAGGCCTGTGACATGATGAAATTTAAAATTAGCTTTCATAACTTGTGATCTGAACTTTTTTTTTATCTTAACTATGTTTCAGGTGTTGTGGAAAACAGTGGGCAGCGCCTTCAGTTGTGGAGACAAATTGTCTCCAATGGAAGAAGATATAAGCATCTGAGCAAGCAGGTCTCCCACCTGGTTCAAGAGAAGGATACATGAGCGAGCAGTTGCATGATGTGAGTCCTAATTTTGCTTGATGCCCAATCCATTTTGGAATTCTGAGCAAGCAGATTTATATGTGAAGTCCAGTTAGCTGTTGAGATAACTCCTTGTTTTGTGATTGTTCAGCTCTGTTATTTTTAACTGTGGGGTGCTTTTAGTAGAGAACACATTTTTAATGAAATCCTAGTCACCTAGTCTCTACTTTTGATGCGATCATGCCATTATCACTGGTTCATGTACCTGCGATCTAGTAGATGTTTTTTGCTTGTAAAGAGAGCTTTTACTAACCTAGACAAACATTGCTAACTTATGAGGAACCCAGCACAAGTTTTTCATAAGCACTGTGACATGATCTCTCATGAATGCTCATTTTTATCTTGTTTTGAATGTAGGATATGGAGATGAATGGACGTGTAGCAGATAATGTGTATCGCTGTCGAAGGGCTTGTAGGAAGTTAGAATTCTACTTCTATTTCGTGTATGGTAGTGTCACACCCATTTTTAAGGACAAAAATAGGATGCATAAAAGACTCATGTGCGCCCCAGGAAACAGTCGCACACATAAGTTGACAAATTACAAAGTATCATCACAGTGCTTATTACATAACGAATAAGTATTTAAGACATAGTCTTGAACGATAGGTAATAATAACTAATAGTAATTCTTCAGCGGAAACTCCACACAGGGACACGGTTGACTGGTTGACACCAAGACTAGTACTCATTCCGATAATCTTCCTCTATATCTTCATCTGTTATGGTGGAAATAGCAAGAGTGAGTCCATGTCGAACTCAACAAATATAACACAGGGTTCATGAGGCTCAAAAAGGCTAGACATTGTTTAACTGCGTTTAGCTTTTAATCATATATTAGCAATTGAGTAGCATCAAGATAAACCACTTCCCATTAAAGAACCAACGATCAATTGTAATAAGGATAATGAATGGCATTAACATGAGCAAATAATAATCAACAATAATTAAGCATGATATAACAGTTATGATCAACTATTCCATAAGAATCCCCAAGGCCGCTCGTATCCGTGAGCACGGCTAGTATACCAGTTTTTAACTCTGCGCAGAGGTGTATACTTTCACTGTGAGTCATGATTTCCAAATGAGTGGGGAGATCAAGCCCAAACATCCGAGAACCATATAAAGCCACTCAAAAGTTCGTCTAACAAGTTAGGGCCATTAGATTCACTTGGCAGGCAGATGTAGAACCCCCCTTCCCTGTGGCACAACAACCGCAGCCTATACACACTAGGCCAGGGGCTCGCACTACACCCAACGTGGCAAGCCATTCTTACGCCATTTAAGGTAACCTCTAACAAGCTAGAAAAGGTCTCTTGAACAACTAAAGCCAGAGCCATATAGCCCTCACAGCTGTACTGTATATCCCGGTTATCACTTACAGATAAGTCCTTATGGAGAGAAATCAGAGCATCAAAATAATACACATGCTCTAGCCCCCTTTTAACAGTAATAAAATCATCTTAATAGTTGATTGCTTAATCCATTAATCAAATTACAAGATCATTGTTCTTAGTTTAAGCACTAGCAGTAGCTACCCATATGCATTCCCAAGGTTGACAAGGAATCAAGATAACAATCACTAAGTTATAATCTCTAAGGTTGTCAAGGTAAGCACATGCATATGTATGATAATTCAATGTATAGGTAACAAGGATAGTCCTGTGTTATACTTGCCTTGATCAAAGCTTTCCAAGTGATACTGCGGACTTGGCTCAAAGTAATACTCCGAATCGTCCAGATACTGCTCACCTTCTATACTCGATCATCAATCAACAACACACATGCATCCAATCAAACAAACACGAAGCAAACAAAGAGATACAATTAGAACAGTACACCAACAGTAGCAAAACAGTAATAAAAGTTTATAAAACTCTTCTACACATTTCTACGATCACACAGACGCAAAGATCACCAAATTCAGAGTTAAAACGTGAAAGTTATGAATTTTCTAAGATTTCCCATAGATAAATAAATACTTAATTATAAACTCAAAAAATAAATTATCAAAACTAACTGTACAACTACACTAACATGTAGAGCTCGCAAATACGAACCTAACGCAACTTGAACGGATCAAATCGGAGTTAAAACGAAGATTTTATGACCAAAACAGTTCTAGTGGCAAAACTGTAAATACCTGAAAACGTATTTTTGAATAAACCGGGAGAGAATACGCTTTCAGAACGCAAAAACGTACTTTCAGTTTTACGCTATGGACGGCGGGTTAAATTCTGAAAAACTAAGGGGCTCTTTAAGAATTTTGCCACACGAAGAGGTAAGTTCTAATCTTGGCCACTTATCCAAGATCGGACGGCCCACGTTTCTTCCAGAGGAGACCGGCGGCGCTTCCGCCGCCCCGCCCCAACCCCACGGCGGCGCCATGGCCGGCGGCTCGCCGGACATGCCAAACCTGCCCTAGACTTCACCAAAAGATGCGCGGTTGCTACCAATCGAACGGGAAGCTCAATGCGATCTCACCTAGGGCTCCAAGACGGTCAATCACGGCACGGGAACGACGGGCGGCTCCAAAAGGTGGGCGGCTTATCTCCTTCACACGGTAAGAGCACAACACGACCTTAACTTCAAAATTGATAGCACAAATTGAGTCACAACAACGAAGTAAAGCTAATAGAGCAACTTACAGCGACTAGAACGCGAAGTAACCGACGAATTCGCCCCCACCGCGGCTTCTAGGGTTCAAAGGCGCGGCTAGGGAAACTACAACCCCAAAATCCAAATAAAAAGGGTAAGGAAGGTGCGGTTCTAGCTTATATAGGATAGTGACGTGATCAATTTGGAAAGGGACCCCCTTGATTCACGGATTCGGTTGCGGTTCGAAGATGGAACTCGTGACCGGCTTGGTTACGTGAGATGGGAGAAGCATCTGACAACCGGGACCCACCTGTCAGCGGAAGAAAGGAGGGAGGGGCGTGACTGCTGGCTCGGCCGAACTGGGCTGCTCGTCAGCTGGCTCTCGCAGTCGCTGGCGCGGAGGAGGGAAGACAGCGGCCCACCGTGCGGCCCAGGCGGAAAGGAATGCAGGCCGACCCGAGCGGGCCTTCGGGCCGCCAGGTGAGAAGGTAAGTCATTTCATTTTTTTTTCTTTTCTTCTTTCTTTTCTTTATTTACTTGTTTTCAAACTATTCCAAATAAAATTCTTCAAACCAATTCAAAAAAAAATAAAATAAATCCACTACACAAAAGAAAATAAATGCAACAGCATGAATGCAACACCAAATAGTTTTCAAAATTTTAATTCCCTTTCTCTAAATTATTTAAAATTTATTACTCCTAAAATTTGGGTGTTACAAATTCTACCCCCCTTAAAAGAATCTCGTCCTCGAGATTGAACTGCTTACTCAAACAATTACGGATATGATTTCCTCAATTCATCCTCTCTTTCCCAAGTCGCCTCTGCCTCTGAATATCGATTCCACTGAACCTTGCACATCTTAATAATCCGACTTCGAGTAACTCTCTCAGCAGTTTCTAAAATCTTGATCGGAAACTCTTCATATGTAAGATCCTCCTTAACAGTCAATTCTTCTAAAGGTATCTGCTCCTCAGGCACCCGTAAACACTTCTTAAGTTGTGAAACATGAAACACATCATGCACTCCAGATAAATTTTCAGGCAACTCTAATTGATAAGCAACTTCCCCACGTCTAGTAATAACTTTAAATGGTCCAACATACCTTGGTGCTAGTTTACCTTTCATGTTAAACCTCTTCACACTTTTCATAGGTGACACCTTCAAATAGACATAATCACCTACCTCAAAAACTAAATCTCTTCTTCTATTGTCAGCATAACTCTTCTGACGAGACTGTGCTACTCTCAAATTCTCACGAATCACTCGCACTTGATCTTCTGCGTTTCTAAGAACATCTGTACCAAACACTTGAGATTCACCTGTCTGATCCCAAAACAATGGAGTTATACACTTACGTCCATACAAAGCTTCAAACGGTGTCATCTTAAGACTCTGTTGATAACTGTTATTGTAAGAGAATTCTGCATAAGGCAAACTCTTATCCCAACTAGTTCCATATTGCAATGCACATGCTCTCAACATATCCTCTAATACTTGGTTGGTCCTTTCAGTCTGTCCATCTGTCTGTGGATGATATGCTGTACTAAAATTCAATTTTGTTCCCAATGATTCATGCACAACTTTCCAAAAATGCGACGTAAACTGCGATCCTCGATCAGATACAATCTTCTTTGGTACTCCATGTAAACAGACTATTCTCTCCATATACAACTCTGCCAATTTTGGTCCATGGTAAGTAGTCTTAACTGGTAATAAATGAGCAACTTTAGTTAACCGATCTACTATCACCCAAATAGAGTCATAACCTTTCTGAGTACGAGGTAACCCCACTATAAAGTCCATACCAACTTCCTCCCACTTCCATTCAGGAATCTTCATTGGTTGCAACAATCCAGCAGGTCTCTGATGCTCTGCTTTCACCCTCTGACAAGTGTCACACAATGCCATATACTCAGCCACATCTCGCTTTAATCCAACCCACCAATATTTCTGTTTCAGATCCAAATACATCTTAGTACTACCAGGATGAATAGAATAAGCTGACTCATGAGCTTCGCGAAGAATTGCCTGTCTAACAGTTTGATCCTCAGGTACACACAGCCTCTTTCCAAACCACAAAATTCCATTATCATCCATTCGAAAGCCTGGTGACTTACCAATCACTATATCTTCCGCTATCTTCTTTAGTTTCTCATCCTTCAACTGACCCTTGTAGATTTCTTGCTCTAAAGTAGGCTCTATCACTAATTCCATTGTATTAGTAACAATTTCCAAATTCAAATATTCAAATTCAGCACATAACTCACTAGTCATAGACAACGTCCGTATCTTATTGGCATAACTTTTTCTACTAAGAGCATCAGCTACTACATTAGCCTTACCAGGATGATAGTGTATCTCAATATCATAATCCTTAATCAACTCTAACCATCTGCGTTGCCTCAAATTCAGATCTGACTGAGTGAAAATATACTTCAAACTCTTATGATCAGTGTATATATCACTCTTATGTCCAATCAAATAATGTCTCCAAATCTTTAATGCATGAACTACAGCTGCTAACTCCAAATCATGTGTAGGATAATTCAACTCATGCTTTCTCAACTGCCTAGATGCATAAGCCACAACTCTGCCTTCTTGCATAAGAACACATCCCAAACCTTGACGAAAAGCATCACAATAAATAGAAAACTTCTTACTCAAATCTGGCAAAACCAAAACAGGCGCTGTAGTCAACCTCTTCTTCAATTCCTCAAAACTAGCTTGACATTTATCTGACCACACAAACTTGGCATTCTTCTCTAACAGAGATGTCATAGGTTTAGCAAGTTTAGAAAACCCTTCAATGAACCGTTTGTAATATCCAGCTAATCCCAAGAAACTACGAATCTCGCTAACATCAATAGGTGGTTTCCAATTTAATACATCCTTTACTTTACCTGGATCCACTGATATCCCTCCATTAGAAACAATGTGACCAAGGAAAGAAACTTCCTTCAACCAAAACTCACATTTACTTCGCTTCGCATACAGTTTATGCTCTCTAAGTTTCTGCAATACCAACCTCAAATGTTCAGCATGCTCTTCCTCCGTCTTGGAAAATACCAGTATATCATCAATAAATACCACCACAAACTTATCCAAATATTCCATAAACACCTTATTCATCATGTACATAAAGTATGCAGGTGCATTGGTCAATCCAAATGACATAACAGTATACTCATACAATCCATACCTTGTAGTAAAAGCTGTCTTTGGAATATCAGAAACACGAATCTTCAACTGATGATAACCAGAACGTAAATCAATCTTAGAGAACACACAAGCACCTCTCAACTGATCAAACAAGTCATCAATCCTGGGCAAAGGGTACTTATTCTTGATAGTTACCTCATTTAGTGACCGGTAATCAACACACATCCTCTGACCGCCATCTTTCTTATCAACAAAAGTAACTGGTGCTCCCCAAGGTGATGAACTAGGTCTAATAAAACCTTTATCTTGTAATTCTTTAATTTGTTTCTTAAGTTCTTCTAATTCATCTACTCCCATCCTATATGGTCGTTTGGCTATAGGTGCAGTTCCAGGAAATAATTCAATAAGAAATTCAATGTCTCTGTCAGGTGGCATACCTGGCAATTCATCAGGGAAGACATCCGAAAATTCCTCAATCACTGAATTCTCCTTAATAGTATCTTCAAGCTGATTCACCACAGCGGTTGGTTGCTTCTGCACTGCTACATCCACATTGATTTTATCTCCATTAGGTGCAGTCACAACTACCACTTTCTGCTGACACTGAATCTCTGCCTGATTTTGCTTCATCCAGTCCATACCCAATATCACATCAATACCAGATGTCCTCAACACTATAGGAGTTATCTTAAACTCTACCCCCCTTAATACCATACTAATTGGAAGACAACGATTACTGGTTTGCATGGTACCTCCAGGTGAATTTACTAAGAGAGGTTCTTTCATAGCTAGCATGGGTATACTATGCATTTTAACAAAAATGTTGGATATGAATGTATGAGATGCTCCAGAGTCAAAAAGAACAGTTGCAGGAGTGGAATGTACATTGAACGTACCAAACATAACTTCTGGTGCATCATGAGCTGTATCAGAAGACACGTGATTCACCCTTCCAGTACCAGATTGCCTCTGGTTGCTCTTCTGGCTCTGAGGAGTTTGCTGGTTCTGCTTCTCAGGACAATGGTAAGACATGTGCCCCTCTTTACCATAGACAAAGCATCTAGTAGGCGTGCTGGGAGCACTATTCTTCATGGGAGTAACATTGGAATTTCCAGTACGAGGAGTCTGTTGCCCAGTCTGCTGATACTGTTGACGCTGTGGATATGATGAACGCTGTTGTGACTGATTACTTTGCCAATTCTGGGACCACCTCTGATTCTGATTACGATTCCACTGGCTAACCGGTCCCTGAAACTTCTGATGAAAACCATGCTGAGAATTAGTGCGCTGACGGTTGTTGCTTCCTGAGCTTTGTACCTTCATCTTCCTCTTCCTGTCCATCTCTCTGCGCTCATTATCAAGCACAATAGCTTTATTTATCAGCTCTTGAAAACTAGCATAGTTGTTCCCCTTTAACTGCAAGCGAAGATCATAATAAATTCCCTTCAAGAAAAGACGCTGCCTGTCTGCATCTTCCCTCACTTCATTAGGAACATAGCGAGCCAACTGGGTGAACCTGTCATGATATTCACTAACGCTCATCTGTCCCATCCTAAGGTTTCTGAATTCTTCCTACTTCAGCTCAATTATACCTTCAGGAATATGACGAGCTCGAAAATCTCTAACAAACTCATTCCAAGTGATAGGAGGAGCATTGTCAGGGCGTGCAGCTTGATACGACTCCCACCAAGTCTAAGCTGTCCCTTGTAACTGACCAGATGCATATAACACCTTCTCCATATCATTGCATTGGGCTATATTTAGCTGTTTCTCCACTGCCCTCACCCAATCATCTGCCTCTAAAGGATCAGCAGCATGAGAAAACACTGGAGGGCGTCCCTTCAAAAATTCCCCACGCTTATCCCTCACTTGCACAGGCGGTGGTCCTCCTGCAGGGGGATTGTTCTGCATGTGCTGCATAAACATCTGCATCATCTGGTTCTGAGTTTGCATGAGTTCCTCCATAGTAATGGGTAGGTTAGCACCTCCACGACCTCTGCCACGTCCTCTGCCTGACATCTGTTTCCAAAAACACAGAAGATGAAATTCAGTACGATCCGAGATGACGTATTCAATAGATAAGCAAAATCTGATTTTTCTGGGCGAACTCCAATCTCAGCAACTCAGTAAAACTGTCATATCTCGAGCTACAGACGTCCAATTCAGATGATCTTTACATGGTTGGAAAACTTACAAAATTATCTACAACTTTTATTCACAACACTTTTTCTGATTCTGTCAATAAATTGGTCAAAAACTGAACTTAACCGAAACTGTTTCAGAATTCCAGACTGTGCAGTAACTCCAACTTGGAACAGGTATATCTCTTAGCTCATAATAGATAATAAGGTGATTCTTGCGGGGTTGGAAAGATACAGAAGTCTAATTATTCCCAGTAAAATTTCTTAAATTTCTCATGAACGAATTTTAAGTTATTTCTAAAACATCCCAGACTGATCCAAAAATCAGCAAAGGACAGAACTAAGTTAACCTCATATTCAACAAATATATTTTGATCAAACTTAATATCCTTAACCATGAAACTTGTAGTCATGTCTACAAAACTCCAGCACACATTACAAAGATCCAAATCACACATTATCATAATAACAATCCATCAATCACACAATTGTTCACACCACAAACTGACTCTTAAAACAAACCAAACTTAAAATTAACTCGCAACTACTATCGTTCCTATTACATAGGGATTTTTCCTATTTCCTAATTAAGCTTCTCATAAATATTGGGATGACCTAACTCCGCCCTTAATTGGTCAATCTCCTTATAAGCTTGCTCCTTAAGTTCTTTTTCCTGTTGCAACTCATCCTTCAAATCCACCTCATGGAGAGCCAATTCACGAGCTAATCCCACCGTAGCTTGTAAAGTCAAGGAGGAATCATCTGCAAGCGGCACGGTCCAAATACCCTTGTCATGTAAGAAACAAGGAAAATGCCAGAGTGCACCCTTTAACGTCTTGTCCGAGCGTAGACCATGGTAGTAAACAAATGCATTGAAAGCGACATCCTCCATGCTTATCTCCACGGTTGCCCGGCTCACTCTGGTAATGAACTTTGACTCCACCTTAGACTCCTTAGTGGTAGGATCCCTTTTCTTAACCCATAACTCCGTTTCCCAATAGGAATCCATCCATGGATGACTATACTCTGCACTGCGATACTCCAACGTAGCTTCCCAGTCGTAGTAGTAGTTGTCCAAGGTTCTTGTCAACATGTCATGGAAGAAAGCATCAGCTTTAGGAACCATGATATGAAACTTCGTAGTCCACCCCATAACTACATTCTCCACTGGTGTATCACCAACTCTTGATTCCGCATCAGATAGCTCTTGATCACCATCTTCATACGGCTCCTGAGGTTTGAAACGGGCAACGTACTGTGCAGCTGACAGACGGGGATAAGGAGACATCTACAAGATTTAGACATAGATTAGATAGAATCAATGTATTTTCGCAATAGAATAAAGTAGAGGAAGCATAAAACTTTAGTAATTAACAAGGTGAAAAGAGGAAACATGAATTAAGTGAAGTATGGATACTATTAACGATCATTCTAACTAGGCTCGCGTCCTACAGTCAACACGGCTCTGATACCAATCTGTCACATCCATTTTTAAGGACAAAAATAGGATGCATAAAAGACTCATGTGCGCCCTAGGAAACAGTCGCACACATAAGTTGACAAATTACAAAGTATCATCACAGTGCTTATTACATAACGAATAAGTATTTAAGACATAGTCTTGAACAATAGGTAATAATAACTAATTGTAATTCTTCAACGGAAACTCCACACAGGGACACGGTTGACTGGTTGACACCAAGACTAGTACTCATTCCGATAATCTTCCTCTATATCTTCATCTGTTATGGTGGAAATAGCAAGAGTGAGTCCATGTCGAACTCAACAAATATAACACAGGGTTCATGAGGCTCAAAAAGGCTAGACATTGTTTAACTGCGTTTAGCTTTTAATCATATATTAGCAATTGAGTAGCATCAAGATAAACCACTTCCCATTAAAGAACCAATGATCAATTGTAATAAGGATAATGAATGGCATTAACATGAGCAAATAATAATCAACAATAATTAAGCATGATATAACATTTATGATCAACTATTCCATAAGAATCCCCAAGGCCGCTCGTATCCGTGAGCACGGCTAGTATACCAGTTTTTAACTCTGCGCAGAGGTGTACACTTTCACTGTGAGTCATGATTTTCAAATGAGTGGGGAGATCAAGCCCAAACATCCGAGAACCATATAAAGCCACTCAAAAGTTCGTCTAACAAGTTAGGGCCATTAGATTCACTCGGCAGGCAGATGTAGAACCCCCCTTCCCTGTGGCACAACAACCGCAGCCTATACACACTAGGCCAGGGGCTCGCACTACACCCAACGTGGCAAGCCATTCTTACGCCATTTAAGGTAACCTCTAACAAGCTAGAAAAGGTCTCTTGAACAACTAAAGCCAGAGCTATATAGCCCTCACAGCTGTACTGTATATCCCGGTTATCACTTACAGATAAGTCCTTATGGAGAGAAACCAGAGCATCAAAATAATACACATGCTCTAGCCCCCTTTTAACAGTAATAAAATCATCTTAATAGTTGATTGCTTAATCCATTAATCAAATTACAAGATCATTGTTCTTAGTTTAAGCACTAGCAGTAGCTACCCATATGCATTCCCAAGGTTGACAAGGAATCAAGATAACAATCACTAAGTTATAATCTCTAAGGTTGTCAAGGTAAGCACATGCATATGTATGATAATTCAATGTATAGGTAACAAGGATAGTCCTGTGTTATACTTGCCTTGATCAAAGCTTTCCAAGTGATACTGCGGACTTGGCTCAAAGTAATACCCCGAATCGTCCAGATACTGCTCACCTTCTATACTCGATCATCAATCAATAACACATATGCATCCAATCAAACAAACATGAAGCAAACAAAGAGATACAATTAGAACAGTACACCAACAGTAGCAAAACAGTAATAAAAGTTTATAAAACTCTTCTACATATTTCTACGATCACACAGACGCAAAGATCACCAAATTCGGAGTTAAAACGTGAAAGTTATGAATTTTCTAAGATTTCCCATAGATAAATAAATACTTAATTATAAACTCGAAAAATAAATTATCAAAACTAACTGTACAACTACACTAACATGTAGAGCTCGCAAATACGAACCTAACACAACTTGAACGGATCAAATCGGAGTTAAAACGAAGATTTTATGACCAAAACAGTTCTAGTGGCAAAACTGTAAATACCTGAAAACGTATTTTTGAATAAACCGGGAGAGAATACGCTTTCAGAACGCAAAAACGTACTTTCAGTTTTACGCTATGGACGGCGGGTTAAATTCTGAAAAACTAAGGGGCTCTTTAAGAATTTTGCCACGCGATGAGGTAAGTTCTAATCTTGGCCGCTTATCCAAGATCGGACGGCCCACGTTTCTTCCAGAGGAGACCGGCGGCGCTTCCGCCGCCCCGCCCCAACCCCACGGCGGCGCCATGGCCGGCGGCTCGCCGGACATGCCAAACCCGCCCTAGACTTCACCAAAAGATGCGCGGTTGCTACCAATCGAACGGGAAGCTCAATGCGATCTCACCTAGGGCTCCAAGACGGTCAATCACGGCACGGGAACGACGGGCGGCTCCAAAAGGTGGGCGGCTTATCTCCTTCACACGGTAAGAGCACAACACGACCTTAACTTCAAAATTGATAGCACAAATTGAGTCACAACAACGAAGTAAAGCTAATAGAGCAACTTACAGCGACTAGAACGCGAAGTAACCGACGAATTCGCCCCCACCGCGGCTTCTAGGGTTCAAAGGCGCGGCTAGGGAAACTACAACCCCAAAATACAAATAAAAAGGGTAAGGAAGGTGTGGTTCTAGCTTATATAGGATAGTGACATGATCAATTTGGAAAGGGACCCCCTTGATTCACGGATTCGGTTGCGGTTCGAAGATGGAACTCGTGACCGGCTTGGTTACGTGAGATGGGAGAAGCATCTGACAGCCGGGACCCACCTGTCAGCGGAAGAAAGGAGGGAGGGGCGTGACTGCTGGCTCGGCCGAACTGGGCTGCTCGTCAGCTGGCTCTCGCGGTCGCTGGCGCGGAGGAGGGAAGACAGCGGCCCACCGTGCGGCCCAGGCGGAAAGGAATGCAGGCCGACCCGAGCGGGCCTTCGGGCCGCCAGGTGAGAAGGTAAGTCATTTCATTTTTTTCTTTTCTTCTTTCTTTTCTTTATTTACTTGTTTTCAAACTATTCCAAATAAAATTCTTCAAACCAATTCAAAAAAAAAATAAAATAAATCCACTACACAAAAGAAAATAAATGCAACAGCATGAATGCAACACCAAATAGTTTTCAAAATTTTAATTCCCTTTCTCTAAATTATTTAAAATTTATTACTCCTAAAATTTGGGTGTTACAGGTAGTTGCATAGCATTGCAATTTGGGTTTGCTTTATTTTGCAAGGCCTTTACAATGTAGCTTAAGATTTGCTGACATTGTACGAACAACTTCAATGATGATTATATATGTATCAAACAGTTGAGTGTAACATTTAATGTCGGCTGGTGCGTGGATGCATAGTTAAATTGAAAGGATCAACTAATCAATGATTTGAATATTTCAATAAGCTTTTATCGATATTAAAATTGTGATTTCCTTGATTATGGTTGGCTGACAGAAGGTTTGATCCTTTGCTGACGGGAGATGGCCGACATGGTAAGTTTCAACCTTCCCTGACGGTAATGTCACTGACAGGGTAAGTTTCAACCTTTCCTGATGGCATGCCAACGACGGGAAAACTCTCTCCTGACGGAAATAAAAAAAATCGACACGAAAACTCTCTCCTGACGGCAGTAACCGTCAAGGATTATTCCGTGACGGTTTTCCGTCAGGGAAGGAGCACTTTCCCTGAGAGTTTATCCCCGACGGTCCATCCCTGACGGTATCCGTCACGAAAAGTTTTCCCTGACAGTTTTTGGTACCTTTCCTGACAGTTTTGGCCGTCACAGAAAAAGTTTGCTGGGTAGTGCATCTTTTATTTCAAAAGTCAAGTTGTGACTAGTCATATTTCATTAATAAATATGGCCATATAATTTAACTCAAATCAAAATTTAAATCTGCAAAGATAAAAGAACACGTGATAATATTTTATTCGAATTATATGTGATGCATGTGTGAGCTAAGCAAATTTGCAATTAAAACATAGTTTTGTTAGAAGTTAACCTTATTAATATTAATATTTGCTTATGAAAGACCGTGGTGTAGAACATATGTTTTTTTTAATTTAGAAAACTGGTAGCATGCACACTAATTAAATTAGTATTTTATCTATAAAACTCTGAAACATGTGACATGATTATCGCTGCTACATACTACGCTGTGGATTACTGTACATCTAAATGGTGCAGGGCAAGGAAGCTGGGCTGACCAGTGATTATGGGCGTCCTGTCATTTGCTTGCAGTGTTCTGCACGCTAGACACAGCACCAGTTGCGAAGAACTGCAGCAGCAGATGCAGGAGAACGTCCGTCAGGCAGCTCGGCGAGCTCACTGTAACACCCTAAAATTTTGGAAAGATTTAAAAATAGGTAAATATGATTTTTATAGATTTTTGTGGGCATACAAACTTAGAAAAGTAATAATTTTTATTAATTTAAAATTAAATATAAGATTAGAAACATGATTGAGCATTCATGCTGCAGCATTTGAATTTTTGTACTGAGTGGTTTGAATTAAATTCAAAAGGGAATTCAAAATCTTTTTGGAAAATGCTTTGAAATATTGGAAAAAGAAAAAGAAAAAGAAAATGATTTTCTGTGCTCATTTCAGTTTTGGCCCAGCAGCCGAGCGCCTCCCTTCCTGGCCCAGCCCAGCTCAGCCGCAGCCCGCCGCTTCGGCCTGCCCTCTCCCGCGCGCGGCCCATCTCTTCTCCTCTCCCCGCGTTTCGATTGGGCCGAGCCCAGCAAGCCGCCTGGCTCGCGCGCGCGCTTTTCTTCCCTCTCCGTCGCTAACACCGTGGCCCCACGTGTCAGGGTTTCCTTCTTCCTCCCCACGCCGGCCGGATTTTCTTCCTTGTTTCCACCGAATCGAATCCACCTCCATATCTCTCCCCTTCCTTGTTTAGAGCACCACAGGGCTATTAAAGCTAGATGTCGCACCCCTCCGCTCCATATTGCACCGAAGCGGAGGACCGACATCGTCCCGAGGAGGCCACGCTCGAGCCGTAGCCCTAGCCGTCCGCCTCTCCAAGCCGCACGCCTCCCTCGGTTCATTCTCGGCTCCGTTTTCGCGTGAGGTGAGATCGCCGTGCTTCGCTCTTCCTCCCGGTACCTTCTCCTTGTTGAATGATGCTCTGTAGCGCGAGATAGCCATCTCCGGCCATGGCGCCGCCGCGAAAATGCCGTCGCGTCCCTGTTCCGGCCGGAGCGCCGCCGCTCGTTTTCCCCGATCCGATCTGAGCCGTCCATTTTGAATCTAACGGCCGAGACTTAAAGATACCGGTTCGGCCGGTACTTTTGCTAAAGAGCCCCTATAGATTTTAAATATAGAAACCGCAGTCCAAGGCGTATTCCCGAATTGCGTTTTCTTTTTCATAAAGCGTATTTTGATCGCGGTAACTTCAGAAATACGTTTTCACTTATTTACAGTTTTGCCACTAGGTTAATTCATGCATAGAATCTTCGTTTTAACTCCGTTTTGACCCGTTCAAATTGCGTTAGGTTCGTATTTGCGAGCTCTACATGTTAGTAGTACTGTATAGTAGGTTTGTGACATTTTATTTTCAAGTTTGAATTATAGTAATTATTTATCTATAGGAAATCTTCGTAAATTCATAACTTCGTCTTTTTAGCTCCGTTTTTCGTGATCTTCGCGTCTGTGTGATCGTAGCGAGTTGTAGATTCATTTTAAAGACTTTTTATCTTATTTTATTATTGTTAGTGTACTGTTCTAATTATAATCTTGTTTGCTCTGTGCATGACTGCCTGTGGATGCGTGTGTGTTGGGTTTATTGTCGAGTCCAGACGGTGAGCAGTTCTTCGGTGATGAAGAGCAGTACTTTGAAGAACCAGACCAACAGAACTACTTTGGTCAAGGCATGTATAACATGGGATCTCCTTGTTGTCCTATTCACTTTACTCACATAAATTCATATTGCATGTGTCTCTCTTGATTGCCATTAAGGATTTTCTAGTTTTTGATCTATACCTCGTCACCTACGGGGATTTGCATTGGGTAGCTTTGCTAGTGCTAATATAAACTGTGATCTTGTAATATGATTAATAAAATATGCAACAACACTAAAAATATGATTTCTTTTTAATTATTGTTTAAGGGAGCTAGAGCATGGGGATAATTTGTTGCTCTAAGTTTCTCTCCATAAGGACTCATCTATGAACGAACATACGGGACATACAGTACATCTGTGGGGGCTATATGGCTCTGGCTCTAGTTGTTTGAAAGAACTTTTCTAGCTTGTTAGTGGTAACCTTCATTGGCGTAAGAATGGCTTGACGATTCGGGTATAGGACAGCTTCTAGTCCCATGTGTATAGCCGGGAAGGAATGTGCTATGTGAAAAGGGGTTCCTATATCTGCTTGCCGAGTGAATCTAATGGCCCTAACTTGTTAGACGAACTTTCAAATGGCTTTATATGATTTTCGATGTTTTAGAAGTAATTAACCCATGCATTTGGAAACCATGACTCACAGTGAAAGTGTACACCTCTGCGCAGAGTTTGATAAACTGGTATACTAGCCGTGCTCACGGATACGAGCGGCCTTGGACCTTCATGGAATAGATGAATATAATAATGTGTTATGTGTTTTGCTATTTATTACTCATATCTACATTGATCATATGTTTATGGTGGGTCTACTGCAAACTTGATGCTACTCATATGCTACAACAATGAAAAACTAAAAGCTAAACGCAGTTAAACCGTGTCATACCTTTGTTGGGCCTCATATACCCATGTTATATTTGTTGAGTACGATATGTGCTCACCCTTGCTATTTTCCCTACACCTCAGGATGAGTACCAGATTGCTAGAGTTTAGAGGAGTTTAGGCTTGTGATCAACCAGTCAGTTTGTCCCTGTCGAGTGGAGTTTGGCCCGAAGACCGGAATTGTCTATCCGCTGTTTGTTCCTAAGGTTATCTTCTTTGTACTAAGTACGTTATATATTAAGCATTGTATTTTGATATTACCCTTATTTATAGCTATATATGAGATTTGACGTCCTGAGCTCACATATGGTGCGTATCTGATTTTGTTCTTAAAATCGGGTGCTACACTCACGTTGGTGGTTCTTGGCAGCTCGATGGAGCTTGCGTGGCGCCCGATCGACGATGGACACCGTCAGCTGGTGGACCGATGATGTTGATGACTTGTTGACGTCGGGGCACCAGATCGGCAGCAGGGGCTTTGGCTAGGCTTGCGCGTCCGTCTTTGCAGATCGAGAAGCTCAGGCGGTGACAGCACACATAAGACGTCATGCAGGGGCTTCGGGAACTGGCTGGCGAACAGCTTCCGTCCTGTCAGTGGTGTCGTTGCTTATTGCGCTGCCAGCGTTTGATGTACGTACAGGGATGGAATTTTCAGAACTGAATTGGGATGATTAGCGATGGCCTGCATGTGCCCGACGTGAATATGAACATGATGTCCGGCTGGAAAGATTTGCAGGGCATGTGCATGGCAGCTTGCTAGCTAGTTGGAACAGAGACCTTAGGGCTCTACAGGCAGCAAAGGCTTGGCTTCCTCACCGGCTCGGGCAGGGAGAGCACAGTGAGCCATGGCGACAAGGAAAGGCGAAGCTGTGGCACGTCGGCAGGCATGCACATACGATTGACCACAGTGGTCAACTGCATGCAGATCCCGCTGACAGGGCATGCTCAGCTGGACAAGAGGAGCGTGGCAGACATGGCGATCGTCATATGCTTGGCGGCTAGACGTTGGAGATAGCGTAGTAAAAGGGGGGAAATCTAGTTTACTATCTTGGGATTTCAAAACTAGAGGCTTTTCATACGGTAGTTCTGGTATGCTTTGGCCAAGGAGTTGCTACATATTTATAGCGAGGAAAACTCTCTATCTTCATATCAACTAGCAATATGGTGCTAATTGATGTTGCACCATACACCTCTACTACGGGCTTAGAAAACATTAAAGACCATTAGTAAATAAAGACATGAGCCTTTAAGATTCTTTAGGATTTTAGATTTTTTTCTAATTTCGAAATTAAATAATTTCATGAAATCAAAGTAATCTAGGAAATCTAGAATTAAGGTTTATTTATCACGAAAAGTACTCCGAAGCTTAGAAAAATCCATAGAAAAATCCTAAAGACAAATTGAAGGACGATGAACTCAAATAAAATATTTGGAGCTCATGAAAAGATTGTTGGGAGCTTGGAATAGAAAGTTTAAGGTCAACGAGGTAGGAATTAAATTCCGGAAAAAGCTGGAAAATTTTCTAGAGATAGATGTTCATCTCCTAAATGTATTTTAAAAATATTTTGCACATACACTAGGTGCAACCAGCATGAATGCAACAAACACTTATATTAAATTATAAAAAATTTAAGAACCCATATTTTCACTCATTTAAATTGGTAACAAACTAAATAAATCTTGCAAATTTTATAAAAAATCATAAATAGTGTATTTTAATTAGTGTTTTCTATTCACAACCCAAAATCAGAAATTTTGGGGTGTGACATCGCACATTCTAATGCATTTAATTGTCAGTACATATTTTGAACCAACTACTCCTATCAGTCCATTGATGTTGCTTGTGAGCTTGCCTTCCATGCAAGAAGTAGTTAATTTGAAGTGTAGAAATAAAGTGAAATGAATACTAATTTAAAATATCAAAAAGACAAGTTCCAACGAGTCGGAGTCTATATAATCCTTTCTATTATGCATACAACTCAACAGATGGAACCACTACTCTCCAGTAAGGGGTAATAGGCTAGTGGAACAGGGAGTAGGATGTTCAAAGGAGTCAAGAAGAACCTCCATTGTGTTGGGAATGGGAGGCAAAAGGAAAATACAAATTAGATGATGGAAAAAATATAGGGACGTGGCACGGGCGGAGGGCTCATTATTGTGACATCGTAGTCCTGAGGTGCAATGGGGATTCTATTGTGGCAGCTGGCGCTGTTGATAGAGGTTTGTTGAGTTTGCAATAACCAAGTTTGTTCGTTGATAGAGGAAATTGTCATAGCTAACGGGCTGCAGAGTTTGGTGTTCTTTTGGTTTTTCTTTTTCCTGTCAGTAGCTTCAGAAGGCTAATTGCTTGTCTTTTCTTCTATATCAATAGAAACAGACACTGAGCTCTGTGCCAGTTTGTTTAATAAAATACAAACACCATGTTTGGATACATATAGTAAAAATAATATATCTAGATCCAGAAAAACTAAAACGTCTTATAAGTTATAATGTATCAAGAAAAGCTAAAATATCTTATAATTTAAAATAGATGGAGTGGTATATTTGACCATACAAAGGACATCTCCAGATTAGTTTAGGAGTAATTCGGAGGCGTCTAATATAATAATGTGTCACATGTTCAGTGCCAGGAGCATGAGCTGCAGAAAAGTTGGAGCGACCTTGATGGAGTCTAGTACGTGATCATTGATGGGTTATTTAACAGTAATCAAGTTGCCACCCTTACTACTAGTACTGCTTTTTGATGAGGAGAGCTGACTAGCTATCATTGATTTTAACAGTGACACTCAAATCTTGCCCAATCTCAACTATCCTCTGGTGACATATATCATTCACGGTGCTGATAAGCAAACCTTCATTGCATGATTTGGCAGTTTATATAAGGCGTGTAAATGCATAGCATAAGAAAATTGGTCACCCACCAGCAACTCCCAACAGCAGTGATATATAAAAATCTAATTAATCTCCTCTAGCTCAGCATATATGTACTATATATATGGTTCTCCCAGTTACGTTAAAATGTGTCACAGCTTATATGTCAGTTTTTTTTTTTCGAAATTCAAACTCATGACCAAAAGCTTTGCCCAGCCCCGTGTTACCACCCCCACTACTTCGTCCCTTCCATGACACCTAGGGAGATCTAATTCAAATGTATGCATATGGAAGCTCCGTATAAAGGGAAACCTTCCCATAAATAGTTTTTAGATGGGGTGGAGTAACACTCGTCTCATGCTATGAGTAGCTTCAGCCGCGAGCTCCAAATAATATAGGGTGTGCCTACTTCCTACCATTTATATAAGTGATTCCATATCAACAACAACGAAAGCACATACTGGTACGGTGCATAGAAGATTGGAGGACTGATCAAACCAAAAAATTCAAACGGCCCACACACTAACTAATTGAGCCACTAAACGTTGCTTCACTTATAGCTTGCAGGACTCAACGACGTGTGAGCTTCACCCACCACAGAGTAGACTAGTGGAGGATGACTGGAAGGGATTGGAGAAGGTGTTAGTACTGTGAGATGGGAATAGGAGGCACAAGAGAATTTGTGGCCAGTCACAACAAACCTATTTGCGTCGTCATGGCCTCACTGGTAGTAATATGGCAAATCCCTTGTTGATTCTGTCACACAGTTAGAAGATTGGAGGATGGAGGGCAGCAGTCCTTCACCCTTTGCTTGCACAATTCCACACCTAATCATCTCCGAGGATGCTAATGGCATCTGTTCTATATATATATATATATATATATATATATATATATATATATATATATATATATATATATATATATATATATATATACACACACACACACACACGGCAGCGCTATTCTACACCACAAGCCAAAACTGACCTAAAAAAATACTGAGTACTACTGAACCGTGTTGAGTATCAGTTAGTACTATGCACCGTACCACGAAATATGGAATAATACTGAAACGCGACTACTGAACATTACTGAATTTTGTTCAGTATAACAGCTCGGTGTATATATATATATATATATATATATATATATATATATATATATATATATATATATATATATATATATATATATATATATATATATATATATATATATAGTTTCATGCAGTGTGGCACATATCAAAATTAGAAAAAATTAGGCACAGGTTGCGGTAAGAAACAGATTAGGCCGGCCTATCCGGCAAAGCACAAGCAGTTGCTTAGCTTGGAACACTCAGTAATACAGAAATTTGCAAGTACAGAATCTTATCTGAACCTATGTATTTTTTATTTAAAATTGTTCCGAACTATGTGTTAACAAAAAAAAAGGCATCACCGACCGCAGAATGGAGGCCGGCTATATGAGCCAACCAGCCATCCATGAGCACAGATAATGTTGGAGCCTTCAATGGAGGTGCCAAGCTAGATCCTTCTTGGCACAGATCCAAGCACTGCTCGCTGGATGCACCCTGTCACAGCCAGACCCACGTCCCTATGCCCACCCATGCCACCACTGTCAATATTGTCTGTGTTGCCAGGTGGGGTTGAGGCCAGGAGTCCTCGGTTGTGAAACCACACTAACCTACCCATAGAAAACCTTTGAAGTGCTGCCACACTCACACCCGCCACTATACAAAACTGATTTTACTTTACAGTGTATTTTAATTTCGGAGGCAGGCATAAAAGTTTCTGTGTCTCCAAAAATATACAAAAATATACAGCTAACTTTAGAGGCGACTGGTCTGTTTTAGGAGACAGCCCCGCCTCTATAAATTTACTAACAGAGCACGCCTCTTTATTGGCCTACCTCTGAAAATAGAGCCTGTTTTATAAGGCCAAGCCCACAATCAACCCAATAGCTTTTAAGTCTCTAACACCACCAAACACTAAGTTCACTGTGAGCCCTCTGTGTCTACCACCACTCAGCTGCCACCCCTCTCTCCATATATAAATTCTCTCACAGGACACAACCAACCCGTCGCCGTCACCACCTCTGCCATTGCCGCTGCCATCTTCGATGGCCTCGATGGCAGGAGCTTCATCGAGAGAGAGAGGACCACAGAGAGGCAAGCATCACTACTGGAAAAATTTTCTGTGCATTTTTTCGGTACACACAGAAAAATTTGTAATTAACGTGTTGGTATTGGCGCCTGCTGTTTAGTATTCAGATGGGCAGGTCGGTACACACAGAGAGGCAAGCTTGTTCAGATAATAGAGCCCTACGGAGAAAGAGATGAGGGAATCGTGGGAAGAGAGATTGATGGAGTACGAAGGATCGAAACCCTTGTGTTAGTTGTTAGTTAAGCTTTGCACTGTAAATAGATAGACTTGCATGCTTTTGATTTCTGTTATGCATGCACACGAGCACCGGATTCTGTGGTTGTCGTGCGCTTAGGGGAAGTGGCCGAGAATAGCTCCCACTACCCGGGCGATCGGGAGTGGACGCGCTGCAAGGCGACGTGCAGTCAACCTCCGAGAGCTCTGCTGTCTGTAATTTTCATACAATAAAAGGAGAAGCAAACACCAGAAAACGCTGCGGTTCTTGGCAGCACCAAACACCTGTGTTCACTGTCTTTCTCTAACTACTCGTGTGAATTTTTGTTCCTCTCTGCAGTTCGTCTTCTCTGGCGAGTTCCAGCGCACGCGCGTTGTTCATCGACGCCCCGGGGCTGACAATTGGCATCAGACACTACTGGAATTCAGTGCTTTGCCGAGTGCCTGTGGCACTCGGCAAAGACCTTTTTGCACTCGGCAAAGGCTTTGCCGAGTGCCACACTCGGCGAAGAACACACTGCAAAATTTACGTCGGCAAAGGCTCTTTGCCGAGTGTTTTTTATCGGGCACTTGGCAAAGACTTTGCCGAGTGCTGAAAAAACACTCGGCAAAGACTGAGCACTCGGCAAAGTCGCGAATCGAAAAAAATCCAAAAAAAACAGGAAATTTTTTTTTTATCGGAGGAGGGCACCACCGGCTAGCGCCCACCGGTCTCTTCAAACACGCATTTTTCGCGGTATCTTTTCGGCAAGGCACGGCTAACGCGGCCGACGGGATTCGAACCCGTGACCTCTCCCTCATGCGTAACCCTCTCTACCACTGTACCACACTGTCACTTGTGTCTATATCTCATTCTCGTTCTATACATATTATACTAAATCGAGTGTAAATTGCTTATTTGAGGCTCTAAACGAATTCAAATCAAAAAGTTGTCTACTACAAAGTTTCATAACTTTTCGAGATCTACAACTTTCATTCAGATTGTTTCTCCATCCGAGGTCGTTTACAAAAATTTGAATTTTAAATTTAAGAAATTCAAACGTACTTTTCGTTGACAAGATGATTTTAAATCAAAAAGTTTTCTACTACATAGTTTCATAACTTTTGGAGATCTACAACTTTTATTTTGATTGTTTCTCCATCCGAGATCGTTTACAAAAATTTGAATTTTAAATTTGAGAAATTCAAACGTACTTTTCGTTGACAAGATGATTTTAAATCAAAAAGTTTTCTACTACATAGTTTAATAACTTTTCGAGATCTACAACTTTCGTTTTGGCCGTTTCTCCATCCGAGGTCATTTGAAAAATTCAAATTTTAATTTTTTTGAAATTCAGACGTACTTTTCACTAGCAAAATTAATTCAGATTAAAAAGTGTTCAACTATAAAGTTGTATAACTTCTCAAGATCTACAACTTTTATTTTTGTCATTTCTTCATTCAACAAAGCGATACTAACATTGTTTACAAAACTTAGAGATCTGTCTTCTAGTTTTCCTGAGACTATATACAAGAGATGTAGATTTTATAAAGAACGTTAATATCACTTTGTCAAATGAAGAAATTATCAATACAAAAGTTGTAGATCTTGAGAAGTTATACAACTTTGTAGTTGAACACTTTTTAATTTGAAGTCATTTAGGGCCTCAAAATATGCTTTTAAAGATCTTCTTTGCCGAGTGTAATAAAAAAAAACACTCGGCAAAGACCCTCTTTGCCGAGTGTAAAAAAAAACACTCGGCAAAGACCCTCTTTGCCGAGTGTAAAAAAACACTCGGTAAAGAGGGGTCTTTGCCGAGTGTCAAAAAAAATCACTCGGCAAAGGCCCTCTTTGCCGAGTGTAAAAAAAAAACACTCGGCAAAGGTCCTCTTTGCCGAGTGTCAAAAAAAAAAACACTCGGCAAAGACCCTCTTTGCCGAGTGTTTTTTTTCGCCGAGTGTTTTTGTTTTGGCACTCGGCAAAGAGGGTCTTTGCCGAGTGCCCGAAAAATTACACTCGGCAAAGTAAAAAACACTCGGCAAAGATCTGTTTTCCGGTAGTGAGAGCTAGGGTGATCGGGATTCGCGGTGGCCATGCCTTCACCAACGCGACCCCGAGGCCGTACCCCGCCAGGCACCGAGAAGGAGAAGGGCAGTGGCTCCGGCAACAAGACGCCGCCACGCGCGCCCTCTCCAAGCCATTCTCCTCGACGCCGATCACGCATGTGGGACGCACGTTGATCGCGCACCTGGGATGCACGCCGTCCGCGGGAGGTGGTGATTGAGCACATCATCCGGGAGAGCAGCAGCTCTGGCAACCGGCCGCAACTGACAAGAATGAACTGCCATGAGTGGTTGCTCTGCATGCAGCTGAAGATGCAGGCGCGTCACATCTGGGATGCCGTCGAGTTCGATGATGTCGAGTTCGACGATGACCGCAGCGCCCTCGACACGATCTGCAGCGCTGTCCTGGCAGAGATAGTGCCCGCTCTTGCGACCAAGGCAACCGCCAAGGAAGGCTCGGAGGCCATCAAGACACTCCGCATCGGCGATGACCACGTGCGAAAGGCAACGGCGCAGAACCTCCGCGCCGAGTACGACGCGATAGCACTCCGTGACGGCTAGGCGATTGAGGACTTCGTGCTCCGCCTCACCGATATTGTCCAGCGGTTGGCAACCCTGGGCGATCCGGAGCTGGACACCAAGGTCGTGACGAAGTATCTGCACATCGTGCGTCCGAGGTATAAGCAACTCGTCATCTCCATTAAAACTCTCCTCGACATCTCCCAGCTCTCGATTGAAGAAGTCACCGGTTGGCTGAAGGCGGCGGACGACGTCGAGCCCACGCCGTCCTAAGCTGTCGGTGGCAAGCTGCTTCTCACCGAGGAGCAGTGGCTGGAGAGGTACAAGCAGAAGGGGACGGAGTCTGGCCATGGTGGTTCGAGTGCTGGAGGCTGGGGCAAGCGCCGTGGCAAGCCATGTGGTCGCGGCGGCGGCAACAGTAAAGACGCACACGGCGGTGCGAGCACGGTTCACGCCAGCCCTGACGATGAATGCAAGCGTTGTGGCAAGAAAGGCCATTGGGCTCAAAATTGCCGTGGCAAACTCAAGGTGGAGGAGCAGGCCCATGTGGCACATGACGATGAGCCCACGCTGATGTACATCTTCGGGACAGAGGACTCTAGCTCATCCTCCACTCCGTCTCTTTCGACTCAGCCGCTGCCGCCGTTCCCCAACACCGACGCCACCGTTGATGCCGCCCCAATGCCACACCAGCTCGAGCTCATGGAGGCCAACGTGCTCGCCGGCTTTGACGCTACTGAGGACCGGGACCCGAAACGCTGGGCCCTGGACACCGGGGCTACAAACCATATGACGGGATCTCGCAGTGCCTTCTCCGACCTCAACACCGGCATCGTCGGTACGGTGCGGTTCGGCGATGGTTCCCTCGTCAAGATCGAGGGCCGCGGCACCATCCTCTTCGCCTGCAAGAACTGTAACAACCCAAAAATCCACACACCAAAAACACTACTACAAAATTTTTCTCAAAACTCCCATGTGATGTTGAGTGTCATGTATGGTAACCCAACCTAAGAGATGCATTAGGTCTAACCCAACCCTAGGCAACACATAAGCATGGCAGGTCATTTGTGGACTAAGATTATTTAAAAATTCTAACAAATAAAGTGAAGCATACATAATTAACTCAAGTTGTGATTTGGTTTTTCTTTTGCTTGATGTTATGCCTAACAATAACATTAAAGTAATAAACCATAAAGTAACTATTGAACAAAGCAAAAGAATAAATGATTAAGAAGAAAACTAACCTTATTATTATTAAGTGTTATTAATATATATACAAATGTTCTAAACTCCAATCAATAAGTTACATTGGTTTGGAATTCAAATTTCAAACCAAATTTGAATTCAAACAAATAGAAAGAGAAATGAAAAACATAAAAAGGAAAAGGAGGAGGAGGCCTCCCAGCCAGCTGCTCGGCCCAGCAATCCAGCCCAAGCCGCCGCTCGTGCGCTCAGCTCCAGCACGCACACACGCGGCCCAGTTGCCGGCCCAGGTGACCACTACCCGCCCGCGCCCCCGGCTTCGCCAGCTGCCGCTGCCGCTTGGCCCCACGCGTCAGCCGCACGACGCCCACGCTCGCGTGTTTCCCCGTTCTGCTTGCAGCCGCTGCCACGCGGGCCCCGCAAGTCAGCCACCCCGTCCACAGTGTCGTCTCCCTCACCCACGCCTTGACCGCCTGCGCGACCGACGCCCGACAGCGGTGGCAGAGGCGGGCCAGGGGGTCACGCCTGGGACATGGCCTTGTCTCCTTGGCGCCGCACCCACGCAACCCTTGCGCCGCGCCTACGCCACCGCACGAGAGCCCTTGGATGCCACTAACCACGCCACCACCGCTCGATCACCGTCCGCCATGGCAGCTAGGAGCTCGGCTATAAAAGCCCGGCCTCGGATGCCCTTGCGCTCGTCTCACCACCCACCGCCACGGGTGGCCAACCACTTCGCACCAAAGAATAGAGGGCTGAGAAGGAAATCGTGAGAGGAGGATCGGAGCCCCCGCACGCTGCTGAAGTCGCCGGAGCCGAGGGCGACGCCATCGCCGTCATCACGATCGCGGATCGGCACTGCACGGCACTGCTTCCGGAGCTACACGGCCACACCTCTTCACTGCACCGCTATCCTCTCGCCTTCAACACCAACGGTGAGCCCCCGGTTCTTCCTCTGCTCACCGCCGGACCTTCTACTCCGGCCATGGCGCTTCATATTGTGAGCGCGTAGGCCAAGGCCATCTCCGGTCTCTAGGCACACAAGCACAACACCCGCATGCGCACATAGTGACCACGCCGTGACCAGCCCGCTAGAGCCCCGTGGTTCACCCGTGCACCTCGCCGTCGTCTTCATGATCGCCATGGCCGCCGGGATGTCTCTACCGGCTACCTGGGAACCCGTAGCCTCGCCATGAGCCCAGGACACCTTCACTGTGCCTCCACGAAATCGTAGAAGCCCCATCTGCCCAGCTTTAGCCACTAGAGAGCCGGCGTGCGCGACCCGGCCACCGGCGAGCACTGCCGAGCCGCCGCTCACCGTGGCCAACGCCCTAGAAGGCCCCGGCCACCACTTTGACCCCACTGACGCAGTCACCGTAACCCGGGGAAACTTTCCCCCTCCCTAATTGGACACCAGCCTCTCCACTGAGGCTCATCAGTGAAGATCGCCGCCGGCAGGAGCACCGCCGCGGGAGAAACAGGGGAACGCCCCCCCCTCGCCGACCACCTGCGCGTGCACCTAGAGCACCTGGACCACGCCTGGGAGGCGACAGGTGGACTCGGTTCACCGTGAACCATTCTGCGGTCCATGGACCGTGAACTTGGGTCCACCGTGAGCCGAGCCCACGCCCACAGCGTAAACCCGAGGCCCAATAAGAGCCCACGGCCGTGACGTGGCCGCCTCACAGCGTGCCACATGTTTCGCCCGGCCCGGCCCAGACCGGCCCAACCCGAGCCCAACCGGCCCAGTTTGGACCCGACCCGAGTTGACCATTGACCGGTCAAATGTTGACCGTTGACCTGGCCCCACATGTCAGTGACACCGAGCCGCGGGACCCACTTGACAGTGGGTGACGTCATCCTGACGTCATGCGGGACCCACCTATCAGTGATAATACAACCAGGGGTGACGTCATGCTGACGTCACGATGACATCAGCTGCTGACGTCAGCAGCCTTGGCCCCACACGTCAGTGACCCTGCCTGTTGACCGCTGACCGTTGACCGTTGACTTGACGTTGACCAACGTTGACTTTGACTGGACCCACATGTCAGTGACCCAAGAGTCCCTGGACCCACTTGTCGGAGCTGACGACGTTGATGACGTCATGCTGACATCATGCTAACGTCAGCTGGGCCCCACCTGTCAGTTCGGAACCGTTATAATAACGTCATGCTGACGTCATGCTGACGTCAGCTAGCCACGTGGACCAACCACAGCACGACACGTGTCAGCCCAGGATTAATTCAGCCTTTATCTAATTTCAGAAATGATTTAAACTTCGGAAATTCATAACTAATTCATACGACCTCAGAAAAATACGAAATCAGGACCAAAATTCATCTAAAATCAAGCTCTACGCAATGAACCCATGTTTGAGTGAATTTGGCTCTTTTGAATTTTCATTGCTTCTTTGTGCTATTCTATAGACGTCGCTAACGCGACTATAATGCAAACGATGCAGACTCGGAGGAGGACCTGACGGACGAGGACCGTGAGTACCGTGAGGAGAACGGAGACGACTACACTGAAGGTGCCACATCCCACCCAAATCTCGTAGCACCTATTACGCATGGCTAATATAGAACTGCTATCGCTTTACTCTACTTTATAGTAGGATTTGCATGGTAGTATGCTTGCTTGAAAGCCTTTACCTTGACGCAACCTTACCCCTGCATACCCTGCTATAGGCTAGACACACGCTTATTGCTCTAATTCCTTATTTATACTTCTACTACGCTTATACTATGTGCGTGGTGGAAACTGGTGTTATCTAGATTTTGGGGAGAGTGCTGCGTGTGTGACTTGGGTGTGTGGAGGGTGAGGGTTGAGTCGACCAAGTTGGAGTATACGACGAGCCTGGGGCAAGTCTTACCATGGGATGCTACCTGGGCACCCCTGGAAATGTATACCTGTGGTGGGTAAAAGATATATGAGGTGGACCCAGTTGTGAACCTGTGATGGGTGGAGCCCAGGTTGGAGGTGCTGTGGTGGCACGGTAAAGGAAACCCTGATGGAGACATTCTGGCTTGGTCATCCCTAAGGACTTACTAGTACTCAGATTCACCGGGAAGCCTTACGTACCACTCGCCCTATATGGTGCAGGACGGCTGGACTACTTGGTAGGATTTTGCCACTACTGCTAGGTTGATAGCGGACAGTGTAAGGAGGTACGGGCCACAAAGGATTTTTCCCCACACCCTACCGAGACTTCATGGAGACCTTGTGGACCCGGCTCATGACTCACAGTTTTAGCCACCCCAGACTCGACTTGGGGTGAACCAGGGCTGAATGGTAGAGTGGCATTATCCTAGGCTAGCAAGCAGCCGGAATCAGCCCAGTTGACGACGGTCAGCAAGGAAGGCAGATCTTGTGGTTATGTAAAACCTCTGCAGAGTGTATGGTTGATCGATCGATACATGCGCCGACTCGTCGGCTATGGACCTTTCCTGGGTTTCGC
The DNA here is from genome assembly GCA_038087645.1 of Saccharum hybrid cultivar R570. Classification (NCBI taxonomy): domain Eukaryota; kingdom Viridiplantae; phylum Streptophyta; class Magnoliopsida; order Poales; family Poaceae; genus Saccharum; species Saccharum hybrid cultivar. The sequence continues at coordinate 4,501,103 of JAQSUU010000733.1, forward strand.
TTAAACTAGATAGAGAGATGAGTCCTTCTCTTCTTCCCCCGTGAGAGAGTGTCGGTCATAGCCAGGGGCTACCGGCCTTGAGACAGTGCCTAGAGGGAGTTGGCCTGTCGATTGAGCGATGGTATGGTAATAGTGTGGAGATGGTGGTATATTGATCCCAGGATCGTAACCTGGCTCGGAAAAGGGAATGGAGTGGAATGAGTGTGGGAATGGTGTTAAAACCTGATCATTTATATTATACACTTGATATGCTACTGCATAGGAAACCCCAGCCCTATAGGTTTTCTTTTGAATATAACCATGTTGCATCCAAATCCACAAAGCAATGCTCATAGGGATGGGAGTGGCCAGTACAAATCGTACTGATAAATTTTTGGCATAGGTTCTGCTGAGGAGTACAGTTCCGAGGAGTTTGATGGTTGAGGGGTTCGTGCCTACGCTCAAGTTTAGCGATCTTATCTTCAAGCTGTTCTGCTTGTCTGCTACTTTTGTTTCCGCCAATGCGGCGATGTAATAAATTATGTAATTCCGCACTAATTGTACTCTGATATTATCGTTGTATGGATATGGTATTCGACTGGAATTTGGGTAATAAGATCTATCGCGGTCTTAATACACTTCGACTCTGTGGATTTCCCTTCGTGGAAATTGAGGTTGTTTCAGTTGGTATCAGAGCCATGCTTGACCTTAGGACGAAACCCTTAGAAATGGACGATAGAATAGGACGTGAACAACCCTTCTTTCGGTTATATACCGACCCTGCATTTACTTTTATGCAAGGCTTATCTATTATTGACCTGCTAACACATGTTCCCTTGAAACATGCAGATGGCAACGAACGTCAATTGGCCGCCTCTAGGACCACTACCTCTGGACCACGCCAAGCTTACCTTTGACCTACGTGAGCTCGGAGGTTTTGCACCGACCCTCTGCCGAGTTCTCACCACGTTAGGTGTCCCCGACGAGCTTGTCAAGGTCACCTGCACCGGGAAGCCAGCTAAGGAAGGAGGAATCGAAGGACCGATTGCCACCTCAGTGGAGTTCCCAGCTAGCACCACCTTACCTTCTGTCCCAGCCTTCACCGAGATGACGATAGAAGACACGGTCGAGGAGGGACTGCAAGCTATCTCACACAAGGCACTTCGCAGAGTGATGAGGGACCACTACGAGCACCTGAAGATGACAGAGTTCCGTCTACTTCCCCAGGCCCTCAACCTTAGCCTTACCCCCAATGAGCAGAGTTTCGTAGCAGGCAGAGTTATTCTTGCCGAGGAGGACAGATGCCTTCGTGTCTCAGCTATTCACCTACTAGAGCAGGACAGGTACGTGACCCAGCTGGAGCAGAAGAAACGTCAGGACCAGGCCCTTCGGTGGGAGTACCAGGAGCGAGATTCGCTGGGAGCACATGAGCGAGCTAGACTACTGGAGACAATTGCCAAGCTGCAGGACGAGCTCAACCGTCGTGATGAGGACCACAGAGCCGAGGTCGCTGACTTACAGGACAAAGCAGCCGACCTAGGCAACAGGAATTGCTACCTCGACAGCTAGGTCTTGGAATTACAGAGTGAGTTGGATGACAAGAAGGCCGAGTTCAACCGCAGGGGAGACAGAGAGAGATCCAAGGGGATTGGTATGCTGAAGATCCAATCTCGGAACAAGACCCTGACTCAGGAGCTAGAGGAGCTCAGGAAGAAGGCCGTTCGCAACCAGGGTCACCTGATCGAGGCACTCAGGCAGACCGAGTACCTACAGGACAAGTGTGAGAGGACTTGGCAGGCTTGGCAGAAGTCTGACAGGAAACGTCTCAGGGAAATGAAGGGTATGTGGGATCAGCTACCCAAGGAGATTCGCAGCAAGACAAAGCCTAGGATAGAGGAGTTTGAGTTAGCCCCGACTCGCCTCAACCTAGACGCTTGCCCTACCCTACCTGGAACCAAGGCTACCGAGGAGCTCGCCGAGGCTTTGAAGTACGTATCCCGACTCCACAAGTCTGACGAAGAGATCGAGATCGAGGACAGTCGTATTCCAGCCGCGGTGTACGAGTTAGAGTAGGTGACCCTGCGTGGTCATGAGCTATGTCTAAAGTTTCCATGTGTTGTACCCCCCCTTATGAGATGATGAGACTCTATGCGTAGCACGATTCTCGCACATCTTCTAGTGTAGCTGCTAAAGATGATGCTATGCAATCAAACCCTTGTAATGAATGTTTTTGGATCTTATGGCATCTTTTGGATCTTGTCGCTTCTTTGTAATGAGTGTTGGATAGTGTAACTATTCTATTTTAAATCATCAAAATCATGTAATCATATTGAATTATAAAGCACCTTGGCACAAGCACTAAAATTTCAACGATTCGCGTTACAGATGCCGAACCGCCGATCAAATCGCCTAATGAATCGAGGGCGTGCGCCCATCCCAGAACCCAATAGGGGCCGTGGTGACAACAACCGTGGCCGTGGTCGTGGCCGTGGACGTGGAGGGATACCCTTCGACTTGGAGAATACCCCGCCACCTGTTGAGGAGAACATCCCGCCGCCACCACCACCGAACCTGGCAGAAGTGATGGCGCAGCAGACCCAGCTTCTTGCAGCTCTTGTTGAAGGAGCCAATCGTCGCCAAGGAGGTCAACAGAATGATTTCTAGAGGAAGCTGGAAGGTCTCCTGAAGCTAAGACCACCTACCTATGATGGCACCGACCCTGACCCGTTGGTAGCCGATGACTGGCTTAAGGAAATGGAGAAGAAGCTTGATCTCACTACATTCACCGACGATGAGTGTGTTGGAGCCACCGCACACCAGCTCACAGGTGCAGCACGTGCCTGGTGGGACAGTTTCAGTGACTCCCATGAGGACCCTGCCAACATCTCGTGGGAAGAGTTCGCCAAAGCATTCACTGAGTACCACATTCCCAAGGGTATCATGGAGGCCAAAGCTGAGGAGTTTCGCAACATCAAGATGGGAAAAGACAGAGTGATCGAGTACACTACTCGTTTCACCAACCTTCTGCGCTATGCGCCTTCCTATATCGTGAACTCTGAAAAGGAGAAGTTGTACTATTACCGCAAGGGGCTTAACCCGCACATCAAGCTGAAATTTGGCGGTATTGAAAGTAACACATTACGTGCTCTGGTGGATCGCTGCATTCAGATCGAGAAGGACCGTGATGAAGTTGGAGAAGAGTACAAGGGAAGAAAGCGAAAACCTGAGGAGTCCCTCCGTGGCCGTGATCGCAAGAGGATCCGCAGAGATGCCTCCATCCAGGGGACGCTCTCACCACAACAGGGATGACAACCCTGGATCGGGTAGGGGAAGTGGAGGCTATTTCACCAAATACTCCCGCCCTACTCAGGATCGTAACACCCATGACCGTTTCAACCATTCCTGCTCTGTGAATGAACGCCCAACACAGAACCGCTCCGCACCAGGCAATGGAAAATGGAAGGCACCCGCGCCAACCCCTACAGGCGGTGCACCTTTCACCTGCTTCGCTTGTGGCCAACCGGGTCACAAGGCCGCTGAATGCCCTCAGAATTCAGCTGTTCAAAAGTCTCAGTTCAAGGGGTCTGCTACCCGTGGACATCTCAACCATATGGATGCCGAGGAAGCACAGGCTGCACCAGACGTCGTGTACGGTATGTTTCTAGTTAATGGCAATACTGCATCAGTTCTTTTTGACTCTGGAGCAACTTGTTCATACATATCAACCAAGTTTGCACGAGAGTATGGCCTGCCCGTGACCCCACGAGAGAAGCCTATCATTACCAGCTCGCCCTTAAGAGACCTGAAAAGTACCCACATCTGTAAGGGAGTGAATCTTACTATAGAGGGTCTTATCTTTAAAGCCGATCTAACCCTGTTACCTTCCACTAACCTAGATGTCATCTTAGGCATGGATTGGTTAACCTTTCACCAAGGCATCATATCATGTTCCCCTAGATATGTCCAAGTAACCCACCCATCAGGCCAAGTCATTAGATGTGAACCCTAGTTCGGAAGGACCACCTCTATCCTATGTGCCCTTAAAGCAAGATCAGAATCACTAAAGGAGGAAAAGACAGTTTATGATGTGCCTGTGGTCAGAGACTATCCTGATGTATTCCCTGAAGAATTACCGGGTATGCCACCGGACCGTGATGTAGAGTTCATCATTGATCTTTTGCCGGGAACAGGACCCATTGCCAAGAGACCCTATCGCATGTCAGTGGATGAACTGGCCGAACTCAAGAAACAGCTAGAAGAGCTCATCTCGAATGGATATATCAGACCCAGTGCTTCACCCTGGGGATCCCCTGTTCTGTTCGTTAAGAAGAAGGATGGCTCAATGAGAATGTGCATAGATTACCGTAACTTGAACGCAGTCACCATCAAGAACAAGTACCCCCTGCTGAGAATTGATGATCTGCTTGATCAACTTCGAGGTGCCAAGTATTTCTCCAAGATCGATCTTAGATCTGGCTACCATCAGATGAAGATTCGAGGGAGTGACATACCGAAGACAGATTTTGTGACTAGGTATGGTCAGTTCGAGTTCACCGTGGTATCCTTTGGACTCACAAATGCTCCCGCATACTTCATGAATATGATGAATAAGGTTTTCATGGATGAATTGGATAAGTTTGTGGTGGTATTCATTGATGACATCCTGGTCTATTCACCCACCGCTGAAGAACATGAACATCATCTAAGAGCAGGTGCTTGAGAGACTAGCCCAACATCAGCTCTACGCAAAGTTCAGCAAATGTGAGTTCTGGCTACAAGAAGTTGCCTTCTTAGGTCACGTTTTATCAGTTGAAGGTGTTGCAGTGGACCCAGCTAAGATTGAGGCTGTGAAGGAATGGGAACAACCCCGTAATGTGATAGAAGTCAGAAGTTTCTTGGGATTGGCTGGGTATTATCGCCGATTCATCGAAAACTTCTCCAAGATAGCCCATCCGATGACCAACCTGCTGAAGAAGACTAAGGAGTTTGAATGGACGCCCGAATGCGAACAAAGCTTCCAGGAATTGAAACAGAGACTTACCACAACTCCTGTGTTAGCATTGCCCGATATCAGCAAAGATTTCATGGTCTATTGTGATGCATCTCGTCAAGGACTTGGGTGTGTATTAATGCAAGATGGAAGAGTGATAGCTTATGCTTCTCGACAGTTGAAAGAACATGAGAATCAATACCCTACACATGACCTTGAGTTAGCAGCAGTTGTTCATGCTTTAAAGATCTGGAGGCACTACTTGATAGGCAATAAGTGTGATATTTACACCGATCACAAGAGCTTGAAGTACTTTTTCACTCAAGAGGATCTGAATATGAGGCAACGTCGATGGTTAGAGTTGATCAAGGACTACGATTTGGAAATTCACTACCATCCGAGAAAAGCTAACGTAGTCGCAGATGCTCTTAGTCGCAAGAGTTACTGTCACACTTTGATCACTGAATCCGTACCACCTGATCTCAAGGAAGAGATTGATGATTTCCAACTTGAGATACAACTGCATGGCTTGCTGAATGAGCTCCGCATACAGTATGATCTCACGGATCGCATTCGTCAAGCTCAGAAAATGTGTAAGGAGATTGACTATCTCCGTGGTCTAATGAAACTAGGCTATAAGACCAACCACCATGAAGATCATACTTGTCAGTGACCCAAGAGTCCCTGGACCCACTTGTCGGAGCTGACGACGTTGATGACGTCATGCTGACATCATGCTAACGTCAGCTGGGCCCCACCTGTCAGTTCGGAACCGTTATAATAACGTCATGCTGACGTCATGCTGACGTCAGCTAGCCACATGGACCAACCACAGCACGACACGTGTCAGCCCAGGATTAATTCAGCCTTTATCTAATTTCAGAAATGATTTAAACTTCGGAAATTCATAACTAATTCATACGACCTCAGAAAAATACGAAACCAGGACCAAAATTCATCTAAAATCAAGCTCTACGCAATGAACCCATGTTTGAGTGAATTTGGCTCTTTTGAATTTTTATTGCTTCTTTGTGCTATTCTATAGACGTCGCTAACGCGACTATAATGCAAACGATGCAGACTCGGAGGAGGACCTGACGGACGAGGACCGTGAGTACCGTGAGGAGAACGGAGACGACTACACTGAAGGTGCCACGTCCCACCCAAATCTCGTAGCACCTATTACGCATGGCTAATATAGAACTGCTATCGCTTTACTCTACTTTATAGTAGGATTTGCATGGTAGTATGCTTGCTTGAAAGCCTTTACCTTGACGTAACCTTACCCCTGCATACCCTGCTATAGGCTAGACACACGCTTATTGCTCTAATTCCTTATTTATACTTCTACTACGCTTATACTATGTGCGTGGTGGAAACTGGTGTTATCTAGATTTTGGGGAGAGTGCTGCGTGTGTGACTTGGGTGTGTGGAGGGTGAGGGTTGAGTCGACCAAGTTGGAGTATACGACGAGCCTGGGGCAAGTCTTACTATGGGATGCTACCTGGGCACCCCTGGAAATGTATACCTGTGGTGGGTAAAAGATATATGAGGTGGACCCGGTTGTGAACCTGTGATGGGTGGAGCCCAGGTTGGAGGTGCTGTGGTGGCACGGTAAAGGAAAACCTGATGGAGACATTCTGGCTTGGTCATCCCTAAGGACTTACTAGTACTCAGATTCACCGGGAAGCCTTACGTACCACTCGCCCTATATGGTGCGGGACGGCTGGACTACTTGGTAGGATTTTGCCACTACTGCTAGGTTGATAGCAGACAGTGTAAGGAGGTACGGGGCACAAAGGATTTTTCCCCACACCCTACCGAGACTTCATGGAGACCTTGTGGACCCGGCTCATGACTCACAGTTTCAGCCACCCCAGACTCGACTTGGGGTGAACCAGGGCTGAATGGTAGAGTGGCATTATCCTAGGCTAGCAAGCAGCCGGAATCAGCCCAGTTGACGACGGTCAGCAAGGAAGGCAGATCTTGTGGTTATGTAAAACCTCTACAGAGTGTATGGTTGATCGATCGATACATGCGCCGACTCGTCGGCTATGGACCTTTCCTGGGTTTCGCTTAAACTAGATAGAGAGATGAGTCCTTCTCTTCTTCCCCCGTGAGAGAGTGTCGGTCATAGCCAGGGGCTACCGGCCTTGAGACAGTGCCTAGAGGGAGTTGGCCTGTCGATTGAGCGATGGTATGGTAATAGTGTGGAGATGGTGGTATATTGATCCCAGGATCGTAACCTGGCTCGGAAAAGGGAATGGAGTGGAATGAGTGTGGGAATGGTGTTAAAACCTGATCATTTATATTATACACTTGATATGCTACTGCATAGGAAACCCCAGCCCTATAGGTTTTCTTTTGAATATAACCATGTTGCATCCAAATCCACAAAGCAATGCTCATAGGGATGGGAGTGGCCAATACAAAGCGTACTGATAAATTTTTGGCACAGGTTCTGCTGAGGAGTATAGTTCCAAGGAGTTTGATGGTTGAGGGGTTCGTGCCTACGCTCAAGTTTGGCGATCTTATCTTCAAGCTGTTCTGCTTGTCTGCTACTTTTGTTTCCACCAATGCGGCGATGTAATAAATTATGTAATTCCACACTAATTGTACTCTGATATTATCGTTGTATGGATATGGTATTCGACTAGAATTTGGGTAATAAGATCCATCGCGGTCTTAATACACTTCGACTCTGTGGATTTCCCTTCGTGGAAATTGAGGTCGTTTCAAGAACGGGAGCACCGCACCCTCGTCAACGCCTACTTCATTCCCTGCCTCACCACGAACATCATTAGCGTCGACCAGCTCGATGAGGTGGGGTTCCAGGTGCTTGTCGAGGGAGGAGTGATGCGGATCCGTGACGAGGAGCGCCGCCTGCTCGCAAAGGTACACCGAAGCCCAAGGCATTCACGCTCTTCATTTTGGCGTTTGTGCTCTCTGTTTTGGCGTTCATGCTTTCTCATGAAAAGAAAATACATTAATTAATAAAAATAAAAAACAAAAAACTCCTAACCCTAACCTGCCAGCCGCCGCCGCTAACACCCTCGCACGCACTCAACCCAACCAGCACTGCACACACTCGCCCACTCGGCTCATCACATGCACGCACGCCCCACTGCCACAGCAACTCCGAACTCATGCCGTCTGCCGCAACCAAGTCAATTGGCAGGCTCTAGATCCATGCTTCCCTAAGCACCCTGCTGGTTGCCGCCACTGATTCAGCGCCCTCCCTCTCCCTAGCCCGCCGGCGACCGGGCCCCCTCCCGTGTGCTGGCCTAGGTCCGCCGGTGGCTGGGCGTTGGGTGCTAGCCGCTGGCCACCGGGGTCCTCGGAGAGTACTAAGGCGCCGCCGCTGTGGTGCGTGTACCTTATAGCCCCCTCCCGGATCCCCTGCACCTACATCAGCGTCATCATCGACTTCCCTCGCCTTGCCCTTCCTGCCTCTCTGTTCCTTTTCTCTCCCTGTTTTCTCCATGTAATTGCTTGTCTCGGATAGTCGTCGTATAGTTGCAGTGGCAACCTTCGTGTAATGTTAGCATTTGTGAGAAGCCGCAGTTTGGAGTTGCAGCTTGTGAGAAATTGACCCCATCCTTGTGATTGTTGTAGGAACAGTGTGGCTTGATCTTGTTAGGACTGAAATTCGACCGTTTGCTTCAATTCAGTACTGCTTGCTTTGTGTTCCTACACGGAGAGTTGGAGGAGAACAAAAGGAAGCTCTAGGCGCCACGACCCTCCTCTCACTGTCGGTCTCCCCTGCCCCTGCTCTTCCATTACAGTCTGCTTCCCTCCAGATCTGGCCATTCTATTTTTTCTATGAGATCCTGTTATTCTATGGTTTATTTGTGTGTCCACTTGTATAATTTTTGGAATATTTGTCCTTTCATCCAAATAATGAAGTTGTCATTGTTGTGGTATCTAATTACTTGCGTGTCCATGATGCAGTGAAGATTTTGGGCTAAGTAAGGAGTGCTGCAGTGAAGTTTTTGGGCGTTAAGGTACACTTCCTAGTGGAGGTACTGTGTACTACTTTTGTCATGCCCATACTTTGTAAACATAAAATTTGGATGCAAACCATATGTAAAGAACATATAGAACAAATTGTAAAGGAGAAGTATCATACTCAGTGCCTTATTACAATAACGGACTATAGTTCATTACATAAATAAAAACATCTCAAAGTCTAGAGATCTGATAAAATAAACTAAACACTCCAAGGGCGTCTCCATCACCACAGGATCTGGTCGATGTTGACAACAACCTAGTTGTCCTCAAAGTAATCATCGTAGTCATTGCCATCTGTACCCATCCAGGATTTTTATCCAATAATGAAAAATAAACAAGCATAAGTACATCTCGTACTTAACAAGATAATATGGGGTTCATGAGGCTCAGAAGGTGGACACTGGTTGTACTGCAGTTAGCTTTTAAATATATATCATCCTAATATTAATTAAGTTATGGTTATGCTTAAGCCCCAGGTAACCACAGTAGTATCATGAACAAGTAAAACATCATCATTAATCATTATTATTATCATCATCAGCAAAAATTCAGTTATTCCATCCGTTTTCTGGGCCACCCGTAACCGTGGGTACGGCTGTTATAACAGTTTGTTAAACTCTGCGCAGAGGTGTACACTTTCACTGTGAGTTATGATTCCCATATGCCCGGGGTCCGTCGACCCCCTAACACTTCCAAGGTGAGCGGGCAGGGTACACTATGGAGCCTTTCAAAAGTTCGTCTAACATGTTAGGGCCACTAGGTTTTGGTGGCAAACAGATATAGGTCCCCCCTTCTCAAATGGCACATTGACACGCAGCCTATACACATAGGGACAGGAGCCAAACTATACCCGAGTCGGTAGACCCCTTTTGCGCCCTTTCGGGTAACCTCTAACATGCTAGAAAAGGTCTTCATACTTGACTAAATACAGAGCCATATGGCCCTCGCAGTTGTATTGTAGGTCCCAGCTTTTGCCAATGAATGAGTCCTTATGGAGGGCCAAGAGCATCGTGATACACAAGCTCTCTCTCCCTAAGTCCATGTTTCTCAAAATCAAGTTTTAACAAGTATTGCATATAATCATTAGTCATTGTCCATATTCATAGTATGTAAGTGGAGCGCTAGCAACTACCCATATGTAGGTGTAACCCATCGGTAACAAGGTACAAGATAATCAAAGACTAGGATATCCTTATGTGGAGCAAATTAACACATGCAAATGACTAATTAGATAATGAATAGAACAACAAGGAATATCCCATATTATACTTGCCTTGCTCGTAGAACTCTTGCTGGTCTGGATTATCACTGTAGAAGATATCGTCACCCGTGCAGCAATTACGGTCTACTCGAACCACAAACAACAACACGCATTCCAAGAACATCCATGCAAGGAAAACAAGACTAGATTAGAACAGTACATTAACAGAGAGAAATCAATCTAAAAGGTTTATAACACTATTCTACACGTTGCTACGATCACACAGATATAAAGATCATGAAAAACTGAGTTGAAACGCGAAAGTTATGAATTTACTAAGATTTCCTATAGATAAATAATTACTATAATACAAATCCAAAATTTAAATATTACAAATCTACTATACAACAGTACTAACATGTAGAGCTCGCGAAAACGAACCTAACGGAATTTGAACGGGTCAAAACAGAGTTAAAATGAGCATTTTATGACTAAAATAAAATCAGTGGCAAACTTGTAAATAAAGGAAAACGTATTCTTGAATTTACCGAGATGAACTACGTTTTTAAAAGAAGAAAACGTATTCGGGATTTACGCTTTGGAGTGCGGGTTTGATTCAATAAAAACTCGGGGGCTCTTTAGCAAAATCACCCCCGAAGGGGTATCCATCAATCTGGACCGTCGGATCGAATCCGAACGGTCCCGATTTAAAAAGGGAGGACGGGGGCGGCGCACCGACCGGAGAAGAAGGCCGCGCGGCGGCGCCATGGCCGGAAATGGCAAAGCTCGCCGGCGTTTTCTAAACTCGCGACTCCGGCCACCATTTGACACACCGCGGGTACAAAACGGAGGAGAAACTCGACGTGAACTCACCCGCGTAGAAGAGGGAGGCGAGGAAGGAATGAGAGCAGCGTGGAGCTTCGGGTTGGCTACGGTTAGGGCGGCGTTGCACGAGCAGCCGCTTCGGGCGAAGGCTGAGGCGGAGAGGGAACGCAAGGGAGCGGAGGGGCACAGGATTCGGCTTAAATAGCCTCGGAGGCGCTCAACGAAAGGAAGGAGCGGTGAAATCGCGTGAATCACGGCGGCGGCATGAGAAAGGAAGGTCTCCTTCCTTCACGGCGAGAGGTAGGAGATGGCGGGTGGCAGGCCCACGCGTCAGCGATGGAGGAGGTTGGCCCCGCCCGTCAGCGGAGGGAGGCGGGAGCACACGCTGCCTGCGGGCCGGCCCAAGAAGAGGGGCGCGCGTGCGGCCCGTGAAAGAGAAGCAAGGGGGAAGCGAGCGGGCCACCATGGCCACTGGGCCTGCGGGAGAAAAAAGGGGGCGGCTGGCTAGGCCAGTGGGCCAAAACCAAAGAAAATAAGAAAAGAATAAATGTTTTCTTTTTTCTTTTTATGAACAAATTTGTGAATTCATTTTCAAGAGATTTTGAACTCATTTTTGAATTTTGTAAAAACCACTCAACTCATAAATAAATATGCAACAACATGTATGCATCAACATGTAGCTAGCCTTATATTTGATTTTAATTTCATAAAATTTATTATCTCCCTAAATTAAATGCTCACACAAATATATAATTAAATCCATTTCTTCTATTTTAAAAGATGTAAAAATTTTGGGTGTTACAACTTTCAAGACTGAAGAATTGTTGAGGACCTGTGATTGAGACTCAAGGTACACTTCTTTCTTCACTGGAACTATTTGCTGTATGTTGTTATTCTACATTTCATTTTTGTGCCCACTTCTCCAAAGTTTGGAATGTTTGTCCTTGATCCAAAAATAGTGCTGCCTGCTTTGTTGTGATATCTAATAATATATTAATATTTGAAACAGAACTAGTTAATATGTCAAACCGAACATGGACGTATAATGGTTGGCAGCATGGCCAAGCTCCCTCAAATGAATGGATTGATGGAACCAATGAATTCTTGAATAGTGCATTTTCAATTCCAGGTGTAGCTGAAAATGATACTATTAAGTGTTCTTGAGCACAATGTTGGAACTACTTTAGGCATATAAGATATACTATAGAGATGCATTTTGTGCAGGCATGGTTTTAAGGAAGGCTATGAAACTTGGACTGAGCATGGTGAGGGGCTGATTTCACATGATGGATATGATGGTGTAGCAAATAGAGAGGGCACTAATGAAGTTGATCAGATGGATCAAATGTTGGTTGACCTTGCTGGGCACCATACACCTATACTGGATGCTGAACCAACAGCATATGACAAAGCTTTCTATAGGATGGTTGCTAGTGTAGATGAGTTGGTGCATGGAAGACCACACACGCACTCTTGTTTGCTGTAGCTCGCTTGTTTGCTGTGAAGTCATGGTACAACATGTCCGTCGTAGAATATGATGATATACTAGGCATAGTACATGAACTCCTTCCTCCTGACTCCAAGTTACCTAATGACTTCTACCAGTCTAGGAAATTATTGGAGGGTCTTGGTAAGATAGTGCACCCTTGTGACGGAGAGGCTTGGCAACAATTTAATGTGGACTATCCATAATTTGCAGAGGAAAAATGAAATGTGCACCTTGCAGTAGCAACAGATGGTTTCCAACCATTTGATGTGAATGGTGCGTCTTATGGAACACATGTTGACCAGTCTTTGTGACCCCACTGAACCTACCTCTTGGCACACACTTAAGGTCTGAGTATATTTTCCTCACACTTGTTGTTCCTGGTCCTAAGCATCCTGGTAGAAAATTGAACGTTTTAATGCAACCCTTAGTTGATGAATTTCAAAAACTATGGAACGGGGTCACAACATGGGATGCTTGGTTGAAGGAGGAGTTTACAATGAGAGGAATCTACCTTTGGTCAGTACATGACTTTATGGCATATGTGCACTTTTCTGGCTAGAGGACCCATGGTAGGTTGTCATGCCCATATAGGTGTGGTTGTCGAGGATTCCTACTCCCTAATGATCGTAAGGCTTGCTGGTTTGGTACCCATAGGTGTTTTTTTGCTTGAAGATCATCCATTTAGAAATGAAGCTAATGTTTTTCGCAAGAACACCAAGGTGTTTGATGAGGCACCTAGGTACATAACAGGGGAGGAAGTGCAAGCCCATGTGAACCAGTTTGCTATTGATACACAAACCTACGGTAGATTTTATAATTGGACAGATGTACTTTGTTTTAGGTAGCTTCCATATGTGATGCATGACGAAAAGAATATGGGTGAAGCCATATGGAACACATGTTTTGACATAGCTGAAAAGAGCAAAGATAATGTGAAAGCTAGGCTAGATTTGGCTATTATATGTAATCTTCCTTCCATGCATTTGGTGCAAAAGAGCAATGGGCTATGGGATAGGCCTAGAGGTCCATTTAGCGTTCACAAAGATGTTAAGCCAACCATCCTGCAATGGTTCAAAGAATTGCAGTTCCCTGACTCATATGCATCCAATCTGAAGCGTGGTGTGAATCTGCTGCAAAAGAAAATTTTTGGACTAAAAAGTCATGATTATCACATCTTTTTGGAAAGGTTGCTCCCTATAGTGTTTCATGGGTTTTTGCTAGATAATGTGTGGTGTTGTTTGGCAGAGCTTAGTTTCTTCTATCAGCAATTGTGTGCCAAAGAGCTTAGAAAATATGTTGTTCGCTCTCTGGAAGAGAATGTTGCAGTGCTTCTTTGCAAAATGGAGAAGATATTTTCTCCTAGTTTCTTCAATGTTATGCAACATCTCATCATACATCTGCCTTATGAAAGCATGATTAGGTGGTCCTGTCCTAGAATGTTGGTGCTATCCATATGAGAGGTAAATCTAGAAATATTCAAATAACTAGTTTATTTATGACACTGACCGTAAGTTAGCTATTTGTAATACGTTTCTCTCAATTCATAGGTGTATCCAAAAACTTAGGTAAAAGGTAAGAAATAAGGCTCCTGTTGAGGCTGCCATTGTTGAGGCATTTCTTGTTGAAGAGGCTGCAAATACACTAAGTCTATATTTTAGACCCATGCTCCATCTATTAGAAATAATGTGCCTCGCTATGATGCTTGTGCATCTTCATTTCAAGGTACATGTGACCTTGACATTTTTAAATGCCCGGGTCAATGCATGAGCCCTAGAGGTGTTCATGAACTCTCAAACAAGGAGTATAAGGTTGCTTTTCTATACATATTGACAAACATGCCGGAGATGGATGCTTCCTTCACGTATGTTCTGCCAAAAACGTCATTACTGTTCTGTTCTAGATTTTTTTATTATCTAGGCATAACAAGAATTTTGTTCATGTAGACACTTTGATAATGAACAGTGAAAGAGCCATATAGCTCCCACAGACTAGTAACGTCATGATTTAAGGTTAAATAGTTAGAAAAATAGCTGTGGTATACAATCTGGTCCAAATTTTTTTATTGGTTCAAAGAGCAAGTAATTTTCTCATACACTTCAGCCTTTGTTCTGTTCCAACATTGTGAATTATGATAAAAAAAACTTATGACATAATTTGTGTTTTTTCAATGCTTGAAATCAACTAGCATTCACAATGCTCTATTCCAAATGTCCAATGGTTACTACCCTTGAGTCAGGTCCAATGGGTGTTATAATGTCAATGGCTATAGATTCTGTTCAAAGAAATATGAGAGTGGAAGAGTAGAGTTAACATGTCACACCCCAAAATTTTCAATTTTGGGTTGTGCTTAGAAAACACTAAATAAAATAAATGATTTCAATATTTGAATAAATTTATTAGATAAGTTAAGTTGCTGCTAATTTAAATATAGAAAATTGTGGTTTTAAACTTTTCCATATTGATTTGATAGTGTGGTGTTTGTGTGATGCTTGTCTTTGGTGTTGGTGAGTGCTATTATTTTTTTTAATACCATAGGACGACGTTTACTTCTCATTGGAAAACTTTTTGGTATTTTCTGGATTTAAAATTTCAATTTCTGTGAGCTTAATCTTTTTCCTTGATCTCTTCATCAATCTTTTCATGAGCCCAAACCTATTTAGTTGAGTTCCTTATCCTTCCAAGAGTCTACAGGATTTTTTTGGTGATTTTTCTAAGCTCCGGGCTATTTTTCGCGGCTTAAAAGGTAATTCTAGATTTTCAAGAATTATTTTTATTCACAGAATTAAAATAATCCCGAAATTAAGAAAATCCGAAAAGTTTCCAAACCCTACGACTATATATATGCCGGCGTAGCCCTCGACGCCCTGGTTTCAGAAGTACAACCCTTATCGCGAGCCGTCGCTCGTAGCTCCCTCCACCCTTCGCCGAAGTTCTTCATCTACAACTTGCGTTCCGGTGAACTCTCCGACGAGCTTTTTCGGCCAAACCGTCGCGTCCCAATGCCAGCCACCACCACCAAGAGGCAGCCCTCGTCGTTCTCTACACCGTGGTATATCCGTTTGCGTGAATCCATCGCAATTTCATCGAGTTCCCATCTCATCTTGCTTCTCTCCGGCGAGGTTACACCATGGCTGACCGGAGCTCCTCTAAGCCCAAGGTAGAAGATGACATATTTACAGTTTTGTCATCCATCGTTTTTCATCCGCCGTTTATTCGTTTTAACTCTGATTTGACCCGTTCAATTTGCGTTAGATTCGTATTTTTGAGCTCTACATGGTAGTGTTATTATGCAGTAGGTTTGCAAATCTTAATTTTTGAGTTTATATTAAAGTAATTATTTATCTATAGGAAATCTTAGAAAATTCATAACTTTCACGTTTTAAATCCGAATTTCGTGATCTTTATGTCTATGTGATCGTAGTAACATGTAGAAGAGTTTTACAAACTTTTTATACTGTTTTGCTACTGTTGATGTACTTTTTTGATTATATCTCATTATTTGCTTCGTGTATGATTGCTCGGATGATTGTGTGTTGATGCTTGATGATCGAGTATAGATGGTGAGCAGTTTCTTGACGATCAGGAGTATTATTTTGAGCCAGACCAGCAGTATCACCAGGAAAGCTTTGATCAAGGCAAGTATAACATGGGACCATCCTTGTTACCTATTCACTGAAATTATCATACATATACATGTGCCTTCCTTGACAACCATAGATATTATAACTTAGCTATTGCTATCTTGTTTTCTTGTCACCTATGGGTTGTGCATTTGGGTAGCTATTGCTAGTGCTTAATTATGAACAATGATTTTGTAATTTGATTAATGGATTAAGCGACCAACCATGAAGATGATTTAATTACTGTTAAAAGGGGGCTAGAGCAAGGGGTTATATTATTGCTCTAGTTACTCTCCGTAAGGACTTACCTGTAAGTGATAACCGGGATTGACGGTACAGCTGTGAGGGCTATATGGCTTTGGCTCTAGTTGTTCAAGAGACCTTTTTCTAGCTTGTTAGTGGTTATCTTAAATGGCGTAAGAATGGCTTGACACGTTGGGTGTAGGACAGCCTCTAGTCTATGAGTATAGCCAAGAAGGAATTGTGCCATTTGAAAATGGAGGTTCCTACATCTGCCTGCCGAGTGAATCTAATGGCCCTAACTTGTTAGACGAACTTTTGAATGGCTTTATATGGTTTTTGATGTTTTGGGTCTTGCAAACCCATGCATTTGGAAGTCATGACTCATAGTGAAAGTGTACACCTCTGCGCAGAGTTTAATAAACTGGTATACTAACCGTGCTCACGGACACGAGCGGCCTTGGGGATTCTTACAGAATAGTTGATCACCAATGTTATACCATGTTTAATTATTGTTGTTACTATTATGCTCATGTTAATGCTATTCATTATCCTTATTACAAATGATCATTGGTTCATTAATGGGAAGTGGATTATCTTGATGCTACTCAATTGCTAATTATATGATGATTAAAAGCTAAACGCAATCAAATAGTGTCTAGCCTTTTGTGCCTCATAAACCCTGTGTTATACTTGTTGAGTATGACATGGACTCACTCTTGCTATTTCCCCCACACCTCAGTGTGTAGTGAGGTGCTGCTCAGAAGAAGGATAAAGAGGTAGTGGAGTTTTCAGAAGTCTTTCAGAAGTGTTTGACATACGGATCCACCAGTCAGCCGTCCCTGAGAAGAATGGAGCCTGAAGTTTAGTCACCGTTCCGCGATACTCTGATATAAGTGTTAATATAGCTATGTATATGTTATATAATAACATTATTTCTGATACTTTTTCATTCTGACATATGTGTGGACTTTCTGGGCACACATATGATTAGCTTGGTTTTGTTCTTTAGAAAACCAGGTGTGACAGAGTGGTATTAGAGCGGTGTTGACTGTAGGACGTATGCCAAGTAGCACTGGACGTATTCTAAAACTCATTTTACTACCAAAACTATTTTTGTCATCCTTTGACTCATTGATTTTGACTATTTTCTCTTCCTTGTCCTATTGTGTCCTCTCCTTGATAGCTTCCTTTGAGCTATTATTTCTTACTCCCTTAGTTTTTGTTTTGTTGTTGTTTAAAAAATTCTAATCCCACCTTGTTCAAAAATTCGATAGCCTTTCATCATCCATACATTTCCCTTAGGATGACCACCATTGTTGAAGAAGCACGTGTAGTATCGATGATGTGATGTGTGCTTGTTTTGCATGATGTGTTGCTTGTGTGTTGTCCTTGTTCTCGTGTTTTGAAAGTGGCCCGGAAGGTATAAGTCTTGAGGAGTAGCTCAATCTATGTTAAAGTGGGGTAGTATCCTCTCTTGACCTACCTAACCTTCAATTAATCCTAATTCTTATTGTCTTTTCCCTATGTCATCCTTGCTTACTCTTGGTTTTTATGCTTTCTCCTTTATCTTAACCCAATGGAGGATAAACACATGAAGGACTCATCAGTAGCAGCAAGCCTTAAAGAAAGAGATGTGTTCAATGACATCGCCAAGTGGAACAAGATCTTTGTTAAAATGGGGTAGCATCTGCTGTCAACAACAACAATTCCTTAATATCTCAAGCGATGAGGTACGAAGAACTGAAGATCAAACTTTATCTTTCTTTTCATCTCTTGGCTATCCTCGACTCATGTCTTGTATCTCATCAACACAAATCAAAGAAGAATAAAGATTTGAATATTAGTGTTATCTATCTCTCTAGTCTCCCTAAATCTCGTTCCTACGTTGTCCTATCTTTCAGAACAATCTGTCTTGCTTAGCTTATATCTTTATTTTTGGATGCCCAAAAATCATGAATAAATTCTGGATAATAGTAGACTTCAATATCTTTCTCTGACCATAAGAACCACCCTGATAGCTATTATAGTTTGGGAATTATAAAAATCACAACGCGATGCATCTGTGCTGTCAGCAACCTGGAATAGTTTCTGTGGTGTATAGTTTTTGACTACCTTAACTGCAGAATCTGGAGAAGTGTTCTATAAGAAAGTTGTAGTAAATTTGATAAGCTTTCCAACGGTATAAGCTACAATATCATCAATTTCATAGAACTTGAGTTATAACTATATTTCTGCACTGTCATTTTTTCTGCTCGCGAGGAAGTGCAGGATTACTTGTTCTTGCATATGCTCATGAATCTCTTTGAGATGGTAGAAGGACATGATGGTAGTTATCACTCAGAAACAAATGTAATCTATCCATTGGTGTTCTCCAGTTGATCTCTTCTTAAGAAGAGTTTGACGAACTAAATACGATACAAGATGGAGGTTTTATATGTTCTATTTCGTCACTTGGAAGCACCAGCTATCTACATGGTTGCAAAGTCACTATCGGGCGCAGGTATCTTTTCTCAGGGTTGGTAACCTATTAGAACATCTACAAGGATCGTAAGGGTCTAAAGGACACCTTTACAATGTTGGTTATGAGTTTGTGGCATCATCATTGGATAGGAGTTGATGAAGGAAAAGTGAATACTTGCAGATCAACTTTATCTTTCTCTCTAGTCTCTTCAAATCTCGGGACCAGATTCCTATTAAGTGGGGTAGAATTGTCACACCCCAAAATTTTTAATTTTGGGTTGTGCTTAGAAAACACTAAATAAAATAAATGATTTCAATATTTGAATAAATTTATTAGATAAGTTAAGTTGCTGCTAATTTAAATATAGAAAATTGTGGTTTTAAACTTTTCCATATTGATTTGATAGTGTGGTGGTTGTGTGATGCTTGTCTTTGGTGTTGGTGAGTGCTATTATTTTTTTAATACCATAGGACGACGTTTACTTCTCATCGGAAAACTTTTTGGTATTTTCTGGATTTAAAATTTCAATTTCTGTGAGCTTAATCTTTTTCTTTGATCTCTTCATCAATCTTTTCATGAGCCCAAACCTATTTAGTTGAGTTCCTTATCCTTCCAAGAGTCTACAGGATTTTTCTGGTGATTTTTCTGAGCTCTGGGCTATTTTTCGCGGCTTAAAAGGTAATTCTAGATTTTCAGGAATTATTTTTATTCATAGAATTAAAATAATCTCGAAATTAAGAAAATCCGAAAATTTTCCAAACCCTACGACTATATATATGCCGGTGTAGCCCTCGATGCCCTGGTTTCAGAAGTACAACCCTTATCGCGAGCCGCCGCTCGTAGCTCCCTCCACCCTTCGCCGAAGTTCTTCATCTACAACTTGCGTTCCGGCGAACTCTCCGACGAGCTTTTTCGGCCAAACCGTCGTGTCCCAACGCTAGCCACCACCACCAAGAGGCAGCCCTCGTCGTTCTCTACATCGTGGTATATCTGTTTGCGTGAATCCATCGCAATTTCATCGAGTTCCCATCTTAACTTACTTTTCTCCACCGTGGCTGACCGGAGCTCCTCCAAGCCCAAGGTAGAAGATGACATATTTAAAGTTTTGTCATCCATCGTTTTTCGTCCGCCATTTATTCGTTTTAACTCCGATTTGACCCATTCAAGTTGCATTAGATTCGTATTTATGAGCTCTATATGGTAGTGTTATTATACAGCAGGTTTGAAAAATTTAATTTTTGAGTTTATATTAAAGTAATTATTTATCTATAGGAAACCTTAGAAAATTCATAACTTTCACGTTTTAAATCCAAATTTCGTGATCTTTACGTCTGTGTAATCGTAGTAACATGTAGAAGAGTTTTACAAACTTTTTATAGTGTTTTCTACTGTTGGTGTACTATTTTAATTATATCTCATTGTTTGCTTCGTGTATGATTGCTCGGATGATTGTGTGTTGATGCTTGATGATCGAGTATAGACGGTGAGCAGTTTCTTGACGATCAGGAGTATTATTTTGAGCCAGACCAGCAGTATCACCAGGAAAGCTTTGATCAAGGCAAGTATAACATGGGACCATCCTTGTTACCTATTCACTAAAATTATCATACATATACATGTGTCTTCCTTGACAACCATAGATATTATAACTTAGCTATTGCTATCTTGTTTCCTTGTCACCTATGGGTTGTGCATTTGGGTAGCTATTGCTAGTGCTTAATTATGAACAATGATCTTGTAATTTGATTAATGGATTAAGCGACCAACCACGAAGATGATTTTATTACTGTTAAAAGGGGGCTAGAGCAAGGGGTTATATTATTGCTCTAGTTACTCTCCGTAAGGACTTACCTGTAAGTGATAACCGGGATTGACAGTATAGCTGTGAGGGCTATATGGCTCTATCTCTAGTTGTTGAAGAGACCTTTTTTGTCACACCCGGTTTTCTAAAGAACAAAACCAGGCTAATCATATGTGTGCCCAGGAAGTCCACACATATGCTAGAATGAAAAAGTATCAGAAACAATGTTATTATATAACGTATACATAGCTATATTAACACTTACATCAGAGTATCGCGGAACAGTGACTAAACTTCGGGCTCCATTCTTCTCAGGGACGGCTGACTGGGGGTAACATATGCCTAGCACTTCTACTAGTCTTCTGGAAACTCCACTACACCTTTGGCCTTCTTCCGAGTAGCATCTTACTACACACTGGAGTGTGGGGGAAATAGCAAGAGTGAGTCCATGTCGAACTCAACAAGTACAACACAGGGTTCATGTGGCACAAAAGGCTAGACACTGTTTGACTGCTTTTAGCTTTTAGTCATCATTAACTTAGCAGTTGAGTAGCATCAAGGTAATCCAAATCCCATTAATGAATCAATGATCAATTGTAATAAGGATAATGAATAGCATTAACATGAGCATAATAATAATCAACAATAATTAAGCATGATATAGCAATGGTGATCAACTATTCTGTAAGAATCCCCAAGGCCGCTCGTATCCGTGAGCACGGCTAGTATACCAGTTTTTAACTCTGCGCAGAGGTGTACACTTTCACTGTGAGTCATGATTTCCAAATGCATGGGTTTGCAAGGCCCAGAACATTGAAAACCATATAAAGCCACTCAAAAGTTCGTCTAACAAGTTAGGGCCATTAGATTCACTCGGCAGGCAGATGTAGAACCCCCCTTCCCTGTGGCACAACAACCGCAGCCTATACACACTAGGCCAGGGGCTCGCACTACACCCAAAGTGTCAAGCCATTCTTACGCCATTTAAGGTAACCTCTAACAAGCTAGAAAAGGTCTCTTGAACAACTAGAGCCAGAGCCATATAGCCCTCACAGCTGTACTGTATATCCCGGTTATCACTTACAGGTAAGTCCTTACGGAGAGTAACTAGAGCAACAATATAACCCCTTGCTCTAGCCCCCTTTTCAACAGTAATAAAATCATCATTAAAGGTTGATTGCTTAATCCATTAATCAAAATTACAAGATCATTGTTCATGATTAAGCACTAGCAATAGCTACCCAAATACACAACCCATAGGTGACAAGGAAACAAGATATCAATAGCTAAGTTATAATCCCTATGATTGTCAAGGAGGACACATGCATATGTATGATAATTTCAGTGAATAGGTAACAAGGATGGTCCCATGTTATACTTGCCTTGATCAAAGTTCTCCGATAGATACTGCTGGTCCGGCTCAAAATAATACTCCTAATCGTCGTAGTACTGCTCACCGTCTAAATTCGATCACCAAGCATCAACATACAAACATTCCGAGCAAACATACACGAAGCAAACAAAAGATACAATTAGAACAGTACACCAACAGTAGAAAAACATTTAGGAAAGCTTACAAAACTATTCTACACGTTGCTACGATCACACAGACGTAAAGATCACGAAATTCGGATTTAAAACGTGAAAGTTATGAATTTTCTAAGATTTCCTATAGATAAATAATTACTTTAATATAAACTCGAAAATTAATTGTCACAAACCTACTGTACAATACTACCAACATATAGGGCTTGCAAATACAAACCTAACGCAATTTGAACGGGTCAAATCGGAGTTAAAACATGGAAGATATGGCCTAAACAAAATTGTATGTGTATACGTATTTCTATTGTATTTAGGGATTTGTTTTACTAAAGAAAAACGGCAATAAAGTGTTGGTGATGTCGAGATGATGTCATCATGCTAACAAGAGTTCAATGGCCATGATTTGCATCTAATAAACAATTTATAAATAAAAACACATTAATGTGAATATTAATCGAGTTAACATTTTAAGAAAGTGCCGACGCATGAACCTATGTCATTTTAAATTTAAAGGAGCATGACATAAACATTAATTATTCCAATCAAATATTTATAATTTATATAACCTGACACATATTCCAGCACTATCCGAACCATCCCATGTTTTATATTTAAAATAAACAAATTATAATCAAGAACCATCTAATACTAATCGAGTTAAAGCTAATCATATTTTATTTGATAAACTTATCTCATATTACTTAAGCTATTTAAACTTTACTTTGCGAAAGAAATAAACATGGGAGAGCATCTAAGTAGAATTTACCACAAATGCAACGTGTTTACCTGATAAAGTTAAGATTAAAAGAAAACATTTATGTGAGCAATTAACTATACTAATATTTGTATATAAAACTCTGGAGTATAAAATCTATTTGATTTTAATGGTAAAACTAGTTGTACGCTAATTAATCAAGTTAACATTCAACTATATACAGAAAAATATGTAACACGAAAAACGTCGACACTAACATGCAAATCATGACACTACTAGCGCAGCGCAACCAGATTGAACTACAACGGAATTTAGATGTGAAAACAGTAAACGATAGAAGGTGGATAGACCAAAGTGCTTACAAGAAATTAGATGTTGCGGCAGATATTCTCCCATTGGTCCGAGACAATATGATTTGTCCATCAAACAGCATCTTGTCAGGGAACTTGATTGTGGAGAAGGTTGAGGATGTCAAATCCAAAACAAGAATGGATGTGAAAGAATAATTGGTTTGTTCTTCCTTTTGATGTCATCACAGTACTCTCGAGCTAGCGTATTGACCTTCCTTTGATCCACCCCCAACTGGCATATATCAGCCTTCAAGAAAAATATATCAGCACATTGCATGCAAGGGTAGAAAATCTGGGCAGCAGTCAAGTCGGCTGACTCACTTCTGCCCATAATCTGGCAGCATCTCGTTATCCTTTTGACGTTGTTTTTCCGGGCAATGTCCATCACAATTGGCCAGTACTCATGTGCGCGGTTGTTGATCTCCTCGGAGGACCACAGGAACTCCACCCCGTCGAGGTTCATCCCAGCCGCTTTCCAAATCTCGATCATGTAGCGCCCGACCGTCTGGATTTTCTTCAGGTCGCCTCCCATCTTGTTGTTGAGCTGCGCGAACCAGTCGGCGATCCAAATTTTCACCTTGCACCCGGCCCGGATCATCTTGTTCACGTTGATGGTTTTCACAATGCCCTGAGCGATGTGCATGCGTCCGGAGGGCTCGAAGCCGTCGTAGCAGATGGGGACGGGCTTCTTCTCAAGCAGGTTCCTGAGCTCGTCCTCCTGGATGCACTCATCCCCGATCCCCCGCAGCAGATCGAACCGCTCGTCCAGGGTCATCGCTGCCACGCCCCCCCGCCAGATCCTCGGCGGACGCTGCAGCGGCGGAGGAGGAAGACGGGATCGGACGAGGCGCGCAGCCAACGCCTACCGACGGCGGCGGCGCGGACGAGGTCGGTGGGGAACCCTAGGCGGAGGAGGATCTCGCCGAGGAGGTTGTCGTCGCCGAGCACCAATGAGATCGCGGCCGCGGACGACAACAGCGGCGGCGGGCGGCGACAGCGGCGGCGGCAAACGGCAACAGCGGCGGCGACGACAACAACGGCGGCGGCAGCGGTGGAAAACAGGGCTAGCAGGCAGGCCGGACATATATATAGGGAGGAAGACTCTCCACCTTCACATCATCTAGCAATATGGTACTAATTTGATGTTACACCGTCCACCTCCGTAATAGGTCTAAATAGACATTAAGGCCCATTATCAAGGTATTAGACTAATAGAAAATGATTTCTGCTCATGTACAGGGGATAGGAGACAGGGATGCAGCGTCCTGGCATTAGCTAGCTAGCTGGTCACGTAAGTCACTTGCATACACGTATACATGTATATACGTATATTTAAGATACGGCGAAAGATAGAGAGAGCTACGAGCGACGGCTCGCGATAAGAGTTGTACTTCTGGAACCAGGGCGTCGAGGGCTACGCCGGCATATATATAGTTGTAGGGTTTGGAAACTTTTTGGAATTTCTTAACTTCGGGATTATTTTAATTCCGCGAATAAAATAATTCCAGAAAATCTAGAATTACCTTTGGCCGCGAAAAATAGCCCAGAGCTCAGAAAAATCACGGGAAAAATCCCGGAGACTCTTGGAGAGATAAGGAACTCAACTAAATGAGTTTGAGCTCATGAAAAGATTGATGAAGAGATCAAGGAAAAAGATTAAGCTCATGGAAATTGAAAATTTTAAATCCAGAAAATACCAAAAAGTTTTCCGATGAAAAGTAAACATCGTCCTATGATATTTTGAAAATAATAGCACTCACCAACACCAAATACAAACATCACACAAACACCACATTATCAAATTAATATGAAAAAGTTTAAAACCACAATTTTCTATATTTAAATTAGCAACAACTTAACTTATCTAATAAATTTATTCAGATATTGAAATAATTTATTTTATTTAGTATTTTTCATGCACAACCCAAAATAGAAAATTTTGGGTGTGACAAATCTACCCCACTTAACAGGAATCTCGTCCCGAGATTCGGAGAGACTAGGGAGAAAGATAAAGTTGATTTTGCAAATCTTCACTCTTCTCTGATCAACTCTTATCCAATGATAATGCCACAAGATCATAACCAACTTTGTAAAGGTATCCTTTAGGCCCTTACGATTCTTGTAGATGGTTCTAACAGGTTACCAACCCTGAGAAGAGATACCTACGCTCGATAATGACTTTGCAACCATGTAGATAGATGTTGCTTCCAGATGACGAAAATAGAACGTATAAATCCTCCATCATGTATCGTCTTTTAGTTCGGCAAACCCCTTAAGAAGAGATCAATTGGAGAACACCAATGGATAGATTGTATTTGTTTCTGAGTGATAACTATCATCATGTCCTTCTCGCATCCCAGAGAGATTCATGAGCATATGCAAGAACAAGTAACCTGCACTTCCTCGCGAGCAGAAAAATGGCAGTGCAGAAATACAGTTATAACTCGAATTCTACGAATCCAATGATGTTATAGCTTATACCTTTGGAAAGCTTATCAAATTTACTACAACTTTCTTATAGAACACTTCTCCAGATTCTGTAGTCAAGGTAGTCAAAAACTGTGCACAACAGATACTATTCCAGGTTGCTGACAGCACAAATGCGTCGCCTTGTGATTTTCATAACTCCCAAATCATAATAGCTATCAGGGTGGTTCTTACGGTCAGAGAAAGATATTGAAGTCTACTATTGTCCAGAATTTATTCATGATTTTTGGGCATCCAAAAATAGAGGTATAAGCTAAGAAAGACAGACTGTTCTAAAAAAAACAGGATAAGGCAGAAACGAGATTCAGAGACTAGAGAGATAGATGACACAAATCTTCAAGTCTTCACGCTTCTTTGATTTATGTTGATGAGATATAAGACATGGATCAAGGATAGCCAAAAGATGACAAGAAAAATAAGGTTTGGTCTTCAGTTCTTCGTACCTCGTCGCTTGAGATTGATGATGGTAACGGACACTACCCCACTTAACAAAGATTTTGCTCCACCTAGCAATGTCATTGAAGGCAACACTTTCTTTAAGGCTTGCTGCTAATGATAAGTCCATCACTTGAAACTTACTAAACATACTTGATATGGGGGTGATGTCATCTAAGTTTTCATAAAACTAACTATAGACTTCTAACATCTCCTTCCTATGTCGTCCATGCTAACTTGTATAGAGTTTGTTGAATTGAATGTTGAACTCCCAACTGATGATAGCTTGAAGTGAAGACCAGTTCTAACGAATACCCGAGCTTCTTGTAGATGATCCAACAAAGCACTGATCTCAAGCAAACAACACTAGCACATGAGTAGACTTCCAATCATAGAGATAACCACTTCTTCCAAGTGAAGCACTAGGACATACGAAACCTTCATCTTGCAACACTCACAACTTTGCTACCCCTTAAGAAAAAGAAACTAGGGGACACCAAAGTAACTTGCATCTCCTTTTATACTAGATAACCATAATCATCTCTAATGTAAGATTCCAAGGCAAATCAATGAGATTCAAAGATATCCAATGATATATTCACTTATACAAGATAAGGAAGTAATGCAGAAAATTTCTGGGCGAATTTTCAATTTTAGCAGTTCAGTAAATCTGACATAACTCGAGCTACAAAGATCCAAATGAAGTGATCTTTACATGATTGGAAAGCTTATAAAATTATCTACAACTTTTATTCACAACACTTTTCCAGATTCTGTCCATAAGTTAGTCAAAAACTGAACTTAACCGAAACTGTTTCAGGATTCCAGACTGCGCAGTGACCCCAACTTGGAACAGGTATATCTCTTAGCTCAAAATAGATAAAAAGATAAGTCCAGTGGGTTTGGAAAGATACAGAAGTCTAGTTATTCCCAGTAAAATTTTATAAATTTCTCATGTCCATATCTTGAGATATAATAGAAACATTGCAGACTGCTATAGAAATCAGCATGCGAAGTATTACGTAAAACCTACCCCTCTTAACATGGATCGAGCTACTCCTCAAGACTTATTTCTTCCAAGCCACCTTTGAAACACGAAAACAAGGCAACACACAAGCAATACATCAAGCAAAACAAGCACACATCACATCATCGGTACTACACGTGCTGCTTCAACAATGGTGGTCATCCTAAGGGAAAAGTATGGATGATGAAATGCCATCGAATCTTTGAACCAGGTAAGATCAGAAAAATTTTAGTAAAAGCAACGTAAAACAAATTCCAAGGGAGTAAGAAATAATAGCTCAAAGGAAGCTATATCAAGGACGGGATACAACAGGACAAGGAAGAGGAAATAGTCAAAATCAATGAGTCAAGGGATGACAAAATAGTTTTATCATAAAATAAATTTTAGAATACGTCCAGTGCTACTTGGCATACGTCCTACAGTCAACACCGCTCTGATACCACTCTGTCACACCCGGTTTTCTAAAGAACAAAACCAGGCTAATCATATGTGTGCCCAGGAAGTCCACACATATGCCAGAATAAAAAAGTATCAGAAACAATGTTATTATATAACGTATACATAGCTATATTAACACTTACATCAGAGTATCGCGGAACAGTGACTAAACTTCGGGCTCCATTCTTCTCAGGGACGGCTGACTGGGGGTAACATATGCCTAGCACTTCTACTAGTCTTCTGGAAACTCCACTACACCTTTGGCCTTCTTCCGAGTAGCATCTTACTACACACTGGAGTGTGGGGGAAATAGCAAGAGTGAGTCCATGTCGAACTCAACAAGTACAACACAGGGTTCATGTGGCACAAAAGGCTAGACACTGTTTGACTGCTTTTAGCTTTTAGTCATCATTAACTTAGCAGTTGAGTAGCATCAAGGTAATCCAAATCCCATTAATGAATCAATGATCAATTGTAATAAGGATAATGAATAGCATTAACATGAGCATAATAATAATCAACAATAATTAAGCATGATATAGCAATGGTGATCAACTATTCTGTAAGAATCCCCAAGGCCGCTCGTATCCGTGAGCACGGCTAGTATACCAGTTTTTAACTCTGCGCAGAGGTGTACACTTTCACTGTGAGTCATGATTTCCAAATGCATGGGTTTGCAAGGCCCAGAACATTGAAAACCATATAAAGCCACTCAAAAGTTCGTCTAACAAGTTAGGGCCATTAGATTCACTCGGCAGGCAGATGTAGAACCCCCCTTCCCTGTGGCACAACAACCGCAGCCTATACACACTAGGCCAGGGGCTCGCACTACACCCAAAGTGTCAAGCCATTCTTACGCCATTTAAGGTAACCTCTAACAAGCTAGAAAAGGTCTCTTGAACAACTAGAGCCAGAGCCATATAGCCCTCACAGCTGTACTGTATATCCCGGTTATCACTTACAGGTAAGTTCTTACGGAGAGTAACTAGAGCAACAATATAACCCCTTGCTCTAGCCCCCTTTTCAACAGTAATAAAATCATCATTAAAGGTTGATTGCTTAATCCATTAATCAAAATTACAAGATCATTGTTCATGATTAAGCACTAGCAATAGCTACCCAAATACACAACCCATAGGTGACAAGGAAACAAGATATCAATAGCTAAGTTATAATCCCTATGGTTGTCAAGGAGGACACATGCATATGTATGATAATTTCAGTGAATAGGTAACAAGGATGGTCCCATGTTATACTTGCCTTGATCAAAGTTCTCCGATAGATACTGCTGGTCCGGCTCAAAATAATACTCCTAATCGTCGTAGTACTGCTCACCGTCTAAATTCGATCACCAAGCATCAACATACAAACATTCCGAGCAAACATACACGAAGCAAACAAAAGATACAATTAGAACAGTACACCAACAGTAGAAAAACATTTAGGAAAGCTTACAAAACTATTCTACACGTTGCTACGATCACACAGACGTAAAGATCACGAAATTCGGATTTAAAACGTGAAAGTTATTAATTTTCTAAGATTTCCTATAGATAAATAATTACTTTAATATAAACTCGAAAATTAATTGTCACAAACCTACTGTACAATACTACCAACATATAGGGCTTGCAAATACAAACCTAACGCAATTTGAACGGGTCAAATCGGAGTTAAAACATGGAAGATATGGCCTAAACAAAATTGTATGTGTATACGTATTTCTATTGTATTTAGGGATTTGTTTTACTAAAGAAAAACGGCAATAAAGTGTTGGTGATGTCGAGATGATGTCATCATGCTAACAAGAGTTCAATGGCCATGATTTGCATCTAATAAACAATTTATAAATAAAAACACATTAATGTGAATATTAATCGAGTTAACATTTTAAGAAAGTGCCGACGCATGAACCTATGTCATTTTAAATTTAAAGGAGCATGACATAAACATTAATTATTCCAATCAAATATTTATAATTTATATAACCTGACACATATTCCAGCACTATCCGAACCATCCCATGTTTTATATTTAAAATAAACAAATTATAATCAAGAACCATCTAATACTAATCGAGTTAAAGCTAATCATATTTTATTTGATAAACTTATCTCATATTACTTAAGCTATTTAAACTTTACTTTGCGAAAGAAATAAACATGGGAGAGCATCTAAGTAGAATTTACCACAAATGCAACGTGTTTACCTGATAAAGTTAAGATTAAAAGAAAACATTTATGTGAGCAATTAACTATACTAATATTTGTATATAAAACTCTGGAGTATAAAATCTATTTGATTTTAATGGTAAAACTAGTTGTACGCTAATTAATCAAGTTAACATTCAACTATATACAGAAAAATATGTAACACGAAAAACGTCGACACTAACATGCAAATCATGACACTACTAGCGCAGCGCAACCAGATTGAACTACAACGGAATTTAGATGTGAAAACAGTAAACGATAGAAGGTGGATAGACCAAAGTGCTTACAAGAAATTAGATGTTGCGGCAGATATTCTCCCATTGGTCCGAGACAATATGATTTGTCCATCAAACAGCATCTTGTCAGGGAACTTGATTGTGGAGAAGGTTGAGGATGTCAAATCCAAAACAAGAATGGATGTGAAAGAATAATTGGTTTGTTCTTCCTTTTGATGTCATCACAGTACTCTCGAGCTAGCGTATTGACCTTCCTTTGATCCACCCCCAACTGGCATATATCAGCCTTCAAGAAAAATATATCAGCACATTGCATGCAAGGGTAGAAAATCTGGGCAGCAGTCAAGTCGGCTGACTCACTTCTGCCCATAATCTGGCAGCATCTCGTTATCCTTTTGACGTTGTTTTTCCGGGCAATGTCCATCACAATTGGCCAGTACTCATGTGCGCGGTTGTTGATCTCCTCGGAGGACCACAGGAACTCCACCCCGTCGAGGTTCATCCCAGCCGCTTTCCAAATCTCGATCATGTAGCGCCCGACCGTCTGGATTTTCTTCAGGTCGCCTCCCATCTTGTTGTTGAGCTGCGCGAACCAGTCGGCGATCCAAATTTTCACCTTGCACCCGGCCCGGATCATCTTGTTCACGTTGATGGTTTTCACAATGCCCTGAGCGATGTGCATGCGTCCGGAGGGCTCGAAGCCGTCGTAGCAGATGGGGACGGGCTTCTTCTCAAGCAGGTTCCTGAGCTCGTCCTCCTGGATGCACTCATCCCCGATCCCCCGCAGCAGATCGAACCGCTCGTCCAGGGTCATCGCTGCCACGCCCCCCCGCCAGATCCTCGGCGGACGCTGCAGCGGCGGAGGAGGAAGACGGGATCGGACGAGGCGCGCAGCCAACGCCTACCGACGGCGGCGGCGCGGACGAGGTCGGTGGGGAACCCTAGGCGGAGGAGGATCTCGCCGAGGAGGTTGTCGTCGCCGAGCACCAATGAGATCGCGGCCGCGGACGACAACAGCGGCGGCGGGCGGCGACAGCGGCGGCGGCAAACGGCAACAGCGGCGGCGACGACAACAACGGCGGCGGCAGCGGTGGAAAACAGGGCTAGCAGGCAGGCCGGACATATATATAGGGAGGAAGACTCTCCACCTTCACATCATCTAGCAATATGGTACTAATTTGATGTTACACCGTCCACCTCCGTAATAGGTCTAAATAGACATTAAGGCCCATTATCAAGGTATTAGACTAATAGAAAATGATTTCTGCTCATGTACAGGGGATAGGAGACAGGGATGCAGCGTCCTGGCATTAGCTAGCTAGCTGGTCACGTAAGTCACTTGCATACACGTATACATGTATATACGTATATTTAAGATACGGCGAAAGATAGAGAGAGCTACGAGCTACGGCTCGCGATAAGAGTTGTACTTCTGGAACCAGGGCGTCGAGGGCTACGCCGGCATATATATAGTTGTAGGGTTTGGAAACTTTTTGGAATTTCTTAACTTCGGGATTATTTTAATTCCGCGAATAAAATAATTCCAGAAAATCTAGAATTACCTTTGGCCGCGAAAAATAGCCCAGAGCTCAGAAAAATCACGGGAAAAATCCCGGAGACTCTTGGAGAGATAAGGAACTCAACTAAATGAGTTTGAGCTCATGAAAAGATTGATGAAGAGATCAAGGAAAAAGATTAAGCTCACGGAAATTGAAAATTTTAAATCCAGAAAATACCAAAAAGTTTTCCGATGAAAAGTAAACATCGTCCTATGATATTTTGAAAATAATAGCACTCACCAACACCAAATACAAACATCACACAAACACCACATTATCAAATTAATATGAAAAAGTTTAAAACCACAATTTTCTATATTTAAATTAGCAACAACTTAACTTATCTAATAAATTTATTCAGATATTGAAATAATTTATTTTATTTAGTATTTTTCATGCACAACCCAAAATAGAAAATTTTGGGTGTGACATTTTTCTAGCTTGTTAGTGGTTACCTTAAATGGCGTAAGAATGGCTTGACACGTTGGGTGTAGGACAACCTCTAGTCTATGAGTATAGCCAAGAAGGAATTGTGCCATTTGAAAAGGGGGGTTCCTACATCTGCCTGCTGAGTGAATCTAATGGCCCTAACTTGTTAAACGGACTTTTGAATGGTTTATATGGTTTCCGATGTTTTGGGTTTTGCAAACCCATGCATTTGGAAGTCATGACTCACAGTGAAAGTATACACCTCTGCGCAGAGTTTAATAAACTGGTATGCTAGCCATGCTCACAGACACGAGCGGCCTTGGGGATTCTTACAGAATAGTTGATCACCAATGTTATACCATGTTTAATTATTGTTGTTACTATTACGTTCATGTTAATGCTATTCATTATCCTTATTACAAATGATCATTGGTTCATTAATAGGAAGTAGATTATCTTCATGCTACTCAATTGCTAATTATATCATGATTAAAAGCTAAACGCAATCAAACAGTATCTAGCCTTTTGTGCCTCATGAACCCTGTGTTATACTTGTTGAGTTCAACATGGACTCACTCTTGCTATTTCTCCCACACCTCAATGTATAGTGAGGTGCTGCTCAGAAGAAGGATAAAGAGGTAGTGGAGTTTCTAGAAGTCTTTCAGAAGTGTTTGACATACGGAGCCACCAGTCAGCCGTCCCTGAGAAGAATAGAGCCTGAAGTTTAGTCACCGTTCCGCGATACTCTGATGTAAGTGTTAATATAGCTATGTATACGTTATATAATAACATTGTTTCTGATACTTTTTCATTCTGACATATGTGTGGACTTCCTGGGCACACATATGATTAGCTTTGTTTTGTTCTTTAGAAAACCGGGTGTGACATAACAACTATCAATAGTGGTGTTTGTGTAACTTCTTTTGATGAATCAGACAATGCTCTATAGTATTATGGAATCATAGAAGATATAATTAAAATTGAGTGGGAAGGTAGCATGAAACTAGAGTTGGTGCTATTTTATTGCTCATGGTTTGATCCAACACCCAATGGATTCAGGCATACCGAAGATCTAGGCTTGGTAGAGATCAATCCTACATTAAGATTATCAAATTTTGACCCATTTGTGATGGCTAGTCAGGTTACTCAAGTGTACTATCTGTCATACCTATGTAAGAATAGGGAGTTGTCTCCATGGTGGGTTGTCTACCATGTTGCTCCACATGGATGTGTGCCTATGAATGAAAGCAGTAGTGAAGCTATGAATATGGAAGGGGTAGTGCAGGATGTCTACCAAGCGGATGGTTTTGATGGCACCTTTGTCATTGATTTGAGTGATGCCTTGGACTCCATAATTGCAACGGGATCACATGAGATTACTGACCCAAAAGACTTGGAAGCAATACAGAAACAAGTTGTTCTGGATGAGGAATATGATGAAGAAGCTATTGAAGAAGAGGAAGAAATGGAAGAGGATGATGAAGCAATGGATGAAGAAGATGAAGAAACTTATGCTCCAAATGATTTTTTAACATGCAGTCCAAAATATATGTTTTAGTTATGCTATTTTATGCATAAGATCCTATGTAACTGTTTTTGAATATGCAACCAACAGTCCAGTATTATTAATATAGCAGTTTGCATGTGTGCTTCAGTATTACTAAATCTGAATTCATGTTGTTTTCTCTCCAATCCTTTATCTAATGCAATATGCAGTCCAAAATATATTTGAATATATGCAGTCCAGTATTTTTTGTGAATATGCTGCCACAGTCCATAGTTATTAATATAGCAGTTTCCTAGTTTGCTGCCCCTCCAATAATTTGTTGTCTGATGCACTATTTGTTTTAGGATGGATCTAACATATTGTATCAACTGCAGATGGTCTGTACACGCAACAAACGTGTACCCAGTTATCGTGCAGCCGAAATGAATGATGGTTCTAAAAGTGCAGGCGGTTCCATGGTCCATTCCATTCGACACACATGCCATGTAGCCAACAGCAGTGTAGCCCAAACAAATGAACGTTCTGGAACTGTAGGTGATGACTCACAAACGACAACAGTTGTTGAAGCTCCCCCAATAGAGCCACCAAAAAAAGAGGAAGGAAGTCAGGCCCCTGAACAAAATTTAAACAACCTCCGCGTGGTGTTAAAGTGGATCTTAAACCAAGTGGTGACGAGTGAGTGCATGCTAATCTTATTGGCTTATTAGTACTCTGTTTTACTAATTACTGAAAGTATGTCAATATCTTGCAGTTCACAAAGGCAACAGAACATATGTACACTAATTCAGTGTGTTGTTTAGTTTCAGGTTTGCACTATGCAATTTGATTGAGAGCAGTAGCTTGGCATGCAATGTTTTTATTTTTTGAAATGCCATTTTTTGGTACAGCAGCATTAAATTTGGTTCTTTGGCTCCTGATCTTTGGTGCTAGCAATTTGTTAGCTTGATTCTTCTTTGCATAGCAATCTATCACTTTCTCAGTTAAGTGTGCAGTTTTTTTTGTATCTACTAGCAGCTGCACATGATGTCCTTTTACTAGCATATGCACATACTCCTTGCAGCCAACCTTTTTTGCTGACCTGGTACTGTATAATATTTATTTACAGGAAATTCAGTTATATTTACTACCCGCCACCTTACAAATACACTACTCAGCCTGGGGTCATACTTAGAAGAGAATATCCAGGTGTGATTATGGAGGTGGATGAGTCATAAAAATCCTGGTGCTATGGGAATGACAAGGGGAGAAAAAGTTGTTTCCGAATTTTGGGTAAGATAATCTGAAATTTCTGAGCAACATCTAAAACTTGAAATTTCTAAAATCTATGCAATATGAAACCTATGTTCATGGTTTTGTACACAGCGTTTATTCCAAGTTGCAGCAGGAGATCAACAAGATGCGGACTGTGTTCTAGAAGGCTGTTTGATGAAAAGAGTGGGGAACATGATGTATCAAGTCTGTGTGGATGTTGTCAAGGAGTACTACAGGAAAATAAAACACGTAGAAATCAAAGATGCAGTGTTGTGCCACATTGACCTCGAGTATGAGCAATACAAGCAAGGAAAGCTCGAGTGGTTGAATGATAAAGGTGTGGCTCCTCCTTTGTGCTTATTGGTGCTCAGATGAGTACAAGGTAAAATATAAGGGGCAAACATCTCACTCAAGTAATGAAGATATTGCTCAAAACCGAGGATCTAGACCATTCACAGAGAAACAAGTATTTGGTATGCATGTGTATATTCTTTAATGTCTTCTTAGGAACTTAGTAGCCTATTGTATAATCATATCTCATTGGAAAATTTACTATTTTTTAGGAAGCTTACTTTGGACCACAGAAAGCAACCCCTATTAATACATTTGCTATGATGAAATCTGCCTTGAAAAGGCTGGATAGCAATGGTAGATGTGGTCCAATCAATAGGTACAAAGCACAGAAACTCATGGTATGTATGTGACATGTGTGCTGAAAATTTATGCTTGTATAGTTCTAGTGTGTATACTACATCGAGTACTTACATGATGTTGTGTGGAACTTATTAATACAAAAGTTATAGATAATTTAAGTATCTTCACTGTCCTAAATTTTATGACTTCAGGTCATCAGGTTTGGGAGTTACAATTTTCTAAAGTTTCCTGTCAGATTATGTTCATATCTGCGCAGCCATGCTTCTTTGTGCTTTTTCACCCTATAAACTTAAGAATCAGATCTATGTTATAACAAGACATATGTGAAGAACTTCTTAAGCTTTCCAAAATGTCTAAGAACATATTTTTCTGTGATCTAGAACTCTAGTTATGATTTATTTAAGTGACTATCTTGCTGCTGTCCAGAAATTTCATAATACAACGTTAGCACATTTTGGCTATCTGTCCATAAGTAGAACATGTTTCCTTGTTCTGGTCTTTGTAGGATGACTACCTTGCTGCTGTTGAGAGAATAGAATGTGCAAACGAAGAGGATGGAGAGGGTCCAAACATGGAAGTGGATGGGCATGAGGTTGAGCAACAACAATATTTGAATGGGAAGGCGCTATATGATGTGTCTAGTGGTGCCCCAAGAAAGCATGGGTGTCTTGCCATAGCAAATGGTGCGGTTAAGTCTTCAGATGTCAGGGCAGCCGCAAGGGAAAGAAGTGTGCGTCCATCAAATTTAGTGACTATGCAAAACATGTCTCATGAGATGGAAGAGCTACATCGTGCAAATGGAAGGCTAGAATGAGAGAATCGTGAAAAGGACAACGCAATGCAGCAAAACAATGTTCTTGTAGGCTTGGTACTGGTATGTGCAATGCTATTGTAACTACTTCACTAATATTATATGTGAATTATCTAATGATTTGAATCTGAAATATCTATGCTTGCAATACAGTTGTAGAACCTTTATCAGGAGACAGGAAGGGTTGTACCAGAAGAAGCGTTACGACACTTGTCTGCTAAGCAAGCAATTGTGAGTATATATTCATTCCACTATCAACATGTTTTGTAGCTATCAGGTCCATCACTTAGAGATTTTAAGATAGAAAGGAAGTAGAAACTAATTAGTATTTTGTGGGGTACTATTTAGAATGGCAACATATAGTGCAGCAGTGAGGAAGTGGCCTCATGTTGATTGTTGTATAGCTACTGCAATGAATTTGCATGGCTATTGCAGTGAGGAAGTGGCCTCATGTTGGTTTGTAATGTTTCACACCTTGAAAACCAGCAGTTTAAACACTTTAAACCTTGTCCAATTCATGGCACCACATTCAAATGACTTCACATCGAATTTAGAGGCTTTGCTAAAAGTGTTATATTGTTGGGAGACAATTCCACTTACTGTTATAACTTTGTTCACATTCGGCAACTGTTTCTTCTCATGCTGCCTCAAAATCTGCCAACAATGCTATTGATGTTGGCCACACCAATAAGGATCTTCATGCTTCAAACGTTGGCAACAATCAAGGTCTGACAACAATGGAGATTATGCATCGATAATGTGATGGTTGTGTTTAGTTGCAAAACATGGATGTGGTGGTGGATTCTTCTTTTTGTAGAATTGTGCTTTTGCACATTAACTAGTAGGTGCCTCTAATATGTTAGATTTAGTTTTAGCTATAATACGACTTAATGATGCATGCTGGTATTTTATTCAATCTTAGCTGAAACTTGAACTACTGAGATGAGATGGTAATGCTTTTGAATGTATTGATGCCAGACCATTTGGACACCATCTATATATAGCCTGGATGCTATGAATGAATGCGATGAACATTTGGATCTTTATATGTATGCTATTTATTATGTTGTAATGAAATTACTGTATGGACAGCCCATATTTTAATGTGTTGTTGCTACTGTTTCCAAATAATTATTGTATCCAATTTGCTGCATGTTTAAGTGTTTTTTTTCTGTTGGTGGTCTATTAATACCCGACAGAAAATAGAAGTTTTATATGCATTAACCGAGCCCGACAGAAAAATAAAGTTTTTCTGTGAGTACATCTCTGCAACACCGACAGAAAAATCATTTTTCTGTCGAATTTTTCTTTTTTCTGTGAGGATTAACGCACACAAAATTTAAGTTTAATCTGGGCTAACGCAATTTTTTTGTGCACGTAGGACCCATAGAAACTTTGTGTATTTTTCTAACGGTACACTGATGAGGACACGCCTGCGATGCCCAAGAATGCGCCCGATCTTTCATGGTACAAACAAATACAAATAATCCTCTTCTGAATTTTGTTCGTCCAGGGCAACAACAATAATATAATATTTAATTAAACAATATGTAAAACAAGCTCTCGACAGTATTCTGAATATAGTAGTAGTCTGACTGATCACATCTAATAACAGGAGCAGGACGCCAAGTGAAATAGCAGCACGCTGAGCACAGTTGACGTAGCACACAGCAATTAATTCTATTGCCAGATGCTCAACAGGAAATCCTGAATATCATGTGCTGGATTACCACACCTATCTGATCCCTTTAATATATATCAATTTAATCGGCAAGCAATGACGCTAACACCAGAAAGACAGATCAATGTCACGTGAGTTTAGCTTCTTCAAAACCAAACAGATCGACCTCACTACATATGCGGTAGAAATAAGTAGTAGATAGAGCCAAAAGTTCTCAGGGTAATTATATCTATTTATCTATTCTCCTAATAATAAAGAGGCAAAATTTCAGCCCTTTTTTTCGTCCGTCCCCTCTAATTACCGGACAATGGGAAGTTTCTTCTATCCGGACTTTGTATATATAACCTGTGCTCATATGAGTTAGAATAGAAATAACTCTTGTCAAGCGTGATACGAAGTCTGATTCCAAAACATAAGAAAAATGAAACACTATGAGTGAATTGTGAATATTCTTTTATATACAGAACACAAATACATGAGATAGAGTTCGGGTACAATACACTTGAAAGATAAATAAAACAGTAACAAAAAGGAAAACGAAATAGGCCAGAAAAAGGAAACGTTAGGAGTGAATCGTGAAACAACACGACACATGATAGAGTTCTCATATAGCACGTGTTTGCAAAAGATAAAGAAACAAAATGAGGAAAAGGAATCCAACAGATACAAGGAA
The DNA here is from genome assembly GCA_038087645.1 of Saccharum hybrid cultivar R570. Lineage (NCBI taxonomy): Eukaryota > Viridiplantae > Streptophyta > Magnoliopsida > Poales > Poaceae > Saccharum > Saccharum hybrid cultivar. Next base: position 4,539,734 of record JAQSUU010000733.1, read on the forward strand.
ACGTTTTGCTGTGAAACAACGTGGAGGCAGAGGCGAGAGTAGATATGCTTGTGGTAAGTTGAAGAGATCATTGTACACGAGCAATTCTGTTGCCGGAGACGCCGAGAAGGACGGACGGTCTAGGGGCCATCGAACTGTCGAAGCGTTTGATCGACGCGGACGGTCGTCCGCCTGCACATGCGCAACCTGAGCCTGCTCGCTGCTGCCTCGCCGTTGTGGCCACCCATGCGCCGCTTTGACCACCCACACTGGCACTACTGCATCCGTTCGTGCACGCGCTGTCGAGCACACTCGCGCGTGCGGCCGCCCACACCACCGCAGCAGTCCATGCATCGTCAAGTTCGTCTGTCCGGCCGGCCTATATACACAAGATTCCAAAAAAACCGATGGAGAGAAAACACATTGGGCCCATAATAATGGAAAACAAGAGGGCACCTGTACCAGGTGGAGGTGCTCATCTAACTGCTGCAGGGTTGAGAAAAAGGCCGTGGAGGTGCTGCTTGCCCGCTCATATAACATTGTGGAATCATACTCGGATACTTCGTAACTATACTCAGATACTTCATAACTATCCAGCCCGTGCGCTGAGATGAGCAACTATCCAGCGCATCTTTCACCATGTTACGAAGTATCTGAGTATGATTCCACAATGTATTATAACATATAACACACTGTCAAGCTAATGTTGGAGGAGGCATGATAAATAGACCCAACTCCTTGCCAACTTTAATCAGAGATTATAACTATGATTTTTTATATGTCCGCAAAGAAAGTCATGTAACTTATAGATATTTAATTGTACAAACACATGGATAGTTATGAATGTGCTTTGTAATGAGAGAAAAAACTATACAAGTTAAGAGAATATTGTCATACTATTGCCAATATTAGATTGTGAATGTCATAGTCATCATAAAATGAAATATTATTTTTTTATAAAAACTAAAAAAATAAATAGATATATATCATTTTGGTTCTTGCTTCCCATGAATGTTTGGTAGTTTTTTCTCCTGTTGCAACAAGGGCATGTTTGCTAGTTGAGGAATAAAATAAGATATAATCTCCACACAGATCAAATAAATCTCCCGAGATCAAACACATGTAGCAACAGCAGTAAGATTGATTTAGCTTACACAAGATGATGCAATGCAAATCACAGTCTGTCCATCCACCCATGAGCAGCAACTCACGATCAGAAGATGAGGGATCTCAACAAGAAATCCAAGCGACACACTCAAGCTGAAGCAACTTGATCACGCCAACCACGTAGATCCACAAGAATCCGGAAGATAATCTTCAAGACGAAGAACCTGATGGGATCACCATATAGGGTTTTTCAAGCGGCGGCTCGGCCAGAAATAATCCACACAATAAAACTCGTCTCCCTCGTACATGGGTGAACCCCCAGGTATTATGGCTCGCAGGCCGGCCAAACTTGGACTAGGACTCGATGCCTCCCTAAACGACTTAGACTCCAATAATCTGGTCGGACTCAAAACGTGACAACACCCAGGCCGATTCAACATTAAAAAGGTACGACTAAAACTGACACAAGTCCATATATGTATATGTAAAATAAAATAAAGCGGCCAGCTGCTAATCACGTGAAAATTACCTATATGCTTCTCCAGGTATTTCTCTCCAAGGCAGTATAAATATTTCAAGTGACGTCAACTTGTATGGAGCCTATAAATATATATTTTCTTGGCTTCTTATTTTCTTCTTTCTTGAATGTTGCACTTCTAAAACTGATATGTGACGACAACCCAGCGATAGTAAATTTATCCATGTTTGCAATATATTTCTCATTAAGAAATAAAGCTCCAAATTTAGGATCAGAGGATTTCAAAGAATTACCGGCTGCTATATTTGAAATAAGACTAGACTTGTCGGGCGCATGAACATCTTGAGGAGCCATGAGCTCATCATACACCATCAAAATATATTTTTCTGGCAGTATTCACATTTTTCTGTTTGTTTTCGCGCACACAAAAGAATTCGAGTTTCCAGTAGTGAGAGTGTGTAACACCCTAAAATTTTGGATATTAAAAAAAATAGGAAAATATGATTTTATACAATTTTGTGACCATGCAAATTTAGAGTAATAATAATTTTTATTAACTTAAAATCAAATATAAGAGTAGAAACATGTTTGTGCATTCATGCTGCTGCATTTGATAATTTGAATTGAGTGTTTGAATCAAATTCAAAAGGGAATTCAAAATCTATTTGGAAAATGCTTTGGAAAATTTGTAAAGAAAAAGAAAAAGAGTTTTATTCCTCTTCTCAGCTTTCGGCCCAGCCCTCCCCCGCAGCATGCTTGCCTCCCGTGCGCGGCCCGTTCTCCCGCTGCCCATGGGCCGTTTGCTTCCGCGCACGTACCGTCTCCTGTTTCCCCGCTTGGGCCGAGTCCAGCGAGCGCCGCTGGCCCAGCTTGCGAGCGCGCGCGTCCCTCTCCCTGCGTGTCGCTGATGCCAAGGGCCCGCGTGTCAGGGTTTCCTTCTTCTTCTCCACGCCGCGTCCGATTCCTTTCCTTCGTTGCCACCGACTGAATCCTCCCTCCCAATCCTTCCCTTCCTTAATTGGACCGTCTCCGGGCTATATAAGTCGAGGCCGCACATCTTTCCGCCTCCATCCAACCCCTTCGCGGTGTCAACGGAGCTCCTGAGACGCCACAGCGAGCTTGGAGCTCTACCGCGCCACCACCGTCCGCCATTCCGAGCACCGCACCGTCTTCGGGCCGATTTCGTCTTCGGTTCTTACCTTGGTGAGCTCGCCTTGTTCCCCACTCCATCCCGATGTTTTTCTTTCGCGAGATAACGCTGTGAATCGAGCTTTCGCATTCTCCGGTGATGGCGCCGCCGCAAAACGTCGTCGCGGCTCTGTTCCGGCCGAGCGCCGCCGTCGGCTGATTCCCGATCCAATCCGAGCCGTCCAAATCAAATCCAACGGCCCAGACTTAAAGATACCGGTTCGGCCGGCACTTTTGCTAAAGAGACCCTGTGTTTTCAATTGATTAACCCGCAGTCCAAAGCGTACTTTCGTATTGCGTAATATCTGTTTGAAAGCGTAGTTTGATCTCAGTTAATTCAAAATACGTTTTCAGCTATTTACAGTTATGCCACTGAGTTTGTTTTAATCATAATTTATCCGTTTTAACTCCGATTTGATCCGTTCAAATTGCGTTAGGTTCGTAATTAAGAGCTCTACATGTTAGTAGGACTGTTCAGTAGGTTTGTGACAATTTATTTTTGAGCTTGAATTAAAGTAATTACTTTTCTATAGGAAATCTTCGTAAATTCATAACTTCGTCGTTTTAGCTCTGTTTTTCGTGATCTTTGCGTCTGTGTGATCCTAGCGAGTTGTAGATTTGTTTTAAAAACTTTTTATCTTATTTTATTACTGTTGGTGTACTGTTCTAATTATAGTCTTATTTGTTTATGCATGATTGTTCTGGATGAATGTTGTTGCTATTGTTGATCGAGTATAGACGGTGAGCAATTCGTTGGAGATCAGGAGTTTTACTACGAACAAGATCACCAGGACCAGTTTGAGCAAGGCAAGTATAGCATGGGATTATCCTTGTCGTCCTATTCACATTAAGCAAATAATATCGTTATGCATATATTCCTTGTTAAGGATGACTTAGAGTTGATCTTATTCCTTGATACCTATTATACTGTATGGATTAGTATTGCTAGTGCTCAACATGAACTATGATCATGTAATTTGACTAATGGAATATGCAATAAACATTAAAAGATGATTTTATTACTGTTAAAGGGTACTAGAGCATGGGGTTACTTTGGTGCTCTCGTTACTCTCCATAAGGACTTATCTGTAAGTGAAAATCTGGGATTTACAGTACAACTGTGAGGGCTAAAATGGCTCTGGCTTTAGTCATATAGAAGGACCTTTTCTAGCTTGTTAGAGGTTACCCTTGTGGCGCAAATGGGGTAGAGCAGACTGTGGATCCCTGCGTGGTGAATCACACAGACTGACTTTGGAAACCTAGCGGCCCTAACTTGTTAGACGAACCTTTGAAAGGCTTCATAGTGTTTCCCTGCCTGCTCACCTTGGAAGTGTTTTGGGAGTAATTAACCCGAGCATGTGGGCAACATGACTCACAGTGAAAGTGTACAACCTCTGCAGAGTGTAAAACTGTTATAACAGCCGTGCTCACGGTCACGAGTGGCCTTGGACCCTTATGGAATAGTGGATCATTAATAATGAACATGTTTTTGCTATTCGTTAATCATTTCACATGGATCATATGTTTATTGTTACATTGAGACACTTTGATATCATTGATATACTGAATTAATGCTAATTAAAAGCTACATGCTGATAAACCTATGTTATGCCTTTGAGCCTCATGAACCCCATGTTACACTTGTTGAGTACGAGATGTACTTATGCTTGTTTATTTTTTACTTGGATAAAAATCCCGGATGGGTAACAGATGGTGCAAGTAGTGACTACTTCTACTTCCCGGAAGATTACTAGACTTGCTGTCAACCAGTCAATGTGCCTGTGTTTGGAGCTACCACGAGAGTTTTACATTTTACTTCCGCTATATTATTGTAAAGACTATGTGTTATTAATCGTGATGTAATAACATTTGTGATGATACATCCTTTATAATTTGTTAACTTATGTGTGATTGATCTCTGGGCACACATAAGAATATGCACTCCATTTGGTCGTTAAATGGGTGTGACAGAGTGCAACAGCACCTGGCCCTAAGCACCAACCCAACTTAGCTAATGCATCAGCTATGACATTACAAGACCTAGAAATATATTGCACCTTGCATTGGCAGACCTGGTAATATAAACAGTCCGGTATCCATCATGGCCCCATGTTGATAATGCAAAATACACTGGAAGAGGCACAGGTCGGCTGTTCGGGACCTTCCTAGTAGAACAGGATTCCCCATAAAACATGGTCCTAGAAGAAATTATTGAAATAGAGTTCAAGCATACCTGTATTTTCTAATTTGCATGTACCCAAACAAAAAGAAGATATGTTGGCTCATTCAAATTTCAAAAAACATTTGCATCATTCTCGCCAGACGATGGAACATTACTTCGACACATCTGCTAGGTTGAATGAAATCTAGGAGAACTTTGGGTTGATACAATTGTAGTCTCAAGGCAATGTAGGAACTAGTTGTAACAACCGTATTTTTGTTTCATATTAAAAACCACTAAAAATCTAAACTTTTTAAAACTTTACAACAAATTAAAACCCTAATTATTTATTTTCCTACAAAACCAATTTCAAAATAAAATGCTTTTCAAAAGCCTTGCATCAAAATTCACCATGAGCATTTAGATTATTAGAATTGTTTGAATGCTTGCCTTGAATGCTTGAAATGCCTGACTGCTTGTGTGCGTGCTCTAGGATTTAAGTTGGCATCAAATAAACCTCCTTGATATATTTTTCCTATTCATCCTCCACCAAATACTTCTAATTAACCTCCACATGGGATTCACCAAGCCCCCACACTCAAATTCAAATCATGCATTTGTACCTTAGTTTAAATCTGGGAAAATAGAAAAGGAAATTTAAAAGGAGGAGGACGCTCACGGGCTCAATCTCTCCCTTCCACCCTTTCTGGCCCATGCTGCAGCCCACCTCCTCTCCTCCCTTCTCAGCACTGGGCCGTTCCGTGGTGCCGGGCCAAGCCCATGTATCGTTCCCCTCCTCTCTCGCCTGGACCGGCCCATTCACTCACTCGGCCCAGCCACCGGCACCAGCCCGCACCCCTTCTCTTCTCCTCTCTCACCGACACCGTAGCCCCACCTGTCACCTCCTTCCCCAATGTGTCAATGGGACGCTGTGCCCATGTCGCCGCCGCCGCCGCTGACCACCTGTGCGCTACCACCTTCGTTCGTCGTCATCATCTGGCCACGCACACGTTTCCGTCGAGCATGCCCACGCGTGGGGACCACCGTCGCTATGATCTGGTCACCGAAATCGTCAGCCCGTATAGCCACTGCCGTGGATGTGTTCACCTCCAACTCGTCGCCAGCCGGAAGTCAGGCGAAAGCACTCTGTGCGCTACCACCGTGGTACAAACTCATGTGCGGAAAGTTGCTTGGCGCCAGCGTAACCGGGCGCGCGGCGAGAAATATCTCACCAGCGACCCGACCTCCCGCCACCTATAAATAGGCCACTCCCCATGCGGCCATCACCCCCACAAGCTCCGCCTAGTCTAGGAACGCCCCATCTCCTCTCCATTTTCCCTTCTCCCTTTCTCCTCTAAGCGCAAGTTCGCTTCGCCCCAAATCAGCGACTGTGGCCACCATTGGAGCCGAGCCACGAGCTCTCCTCCAGTAGCCCATCATGGTGCCATTAGGGTAACCAGCGAGCTCCACGACACCCTCCTCCACCTTTCCCACTTCTTCTAGCTCTCTCCCCCTCTGTGTTGCCCCGTCGCCGAGGAGCGCCCATCGCCGAGCCGCCATGGAGGCGGTCCGTCACCAGTGAAGCATAGCGAGGCAAAATTGTAACCGCTATGCATTTGCGGAAGTGCCATGACCACGTCGTGCCCCTCTTTTCGCATTGGATCGACCTGACCGAGTGGAAACCCCATCGCCGCGCCGCCTCAGCTGATCCGGCAGGCCGTCGTCACCACCACGGGCTCCTATGACCTCTGGAAACCTCCCCAGTCGCCGCGGAACCCCATTACCAACGTCGGCCACTAGGTTGAGTCAACCTCTGAGCACCATCGCCGCCGGCGTGTCCTACTCCAGTGAGCACCTAGCCTCTCCCCTGTTCCGCTGCCGCACTACGGCTGCCATCTCACCGCCGTTCTTCCCCGTTCCCTCTCTCCCCCTCTGTCCCATGGGCCCGAGCCAAAATGGTGACTGCGCCGTTAACAGAAGGAGGAGGTGCCACCGACATGGTTACCCCACGTGACAGTCACCATAACCTCCTTCCCTCCCTTCCCGGACTCGGTGCACATGGACTCAAGGAGAAGGAGAGTGGTCCACCGCACAGTGGAAGACCCGGTGCACAGCACAGTAGCAGCAAGCCGAACCCGCAGCACTGGCGTGCACGTCAGCTGTTGAACGCAAGGAGGAAATGCTAGGTGTACCCCAAACAATGTACATAGGAGAGTGAAAAACCACTTTCATTGTACAAAAAAATTCGCAGAAAATTCCTAAATAAACTAGGTACACCCTAGATCTTACCCAAGTAATTACATCCTATTTCCATTATTCCTCTTTCTAGAAATATTTCCCAAGTTTATATTCCACATATGGATTTCCTATTAAATCTTTGATAAATCATAACTTCTTCATCCTAGCTCCAAATTAGTTGATTCCACCACCAAAATTCTTCTAAATTCAAGCTCTACATGACCATACCATTGGCTATATTATTTGTGCCCATTTAAATTATAGGTTGATTGCTTTCCCTTTCTATTTTAAACTAAATAAGAATTATAGTAATAGCCCTCCACTATAGCAGTAGTAAACCCCGTATATTCGCATATGTGTATGCATCGTGACACACACTCAAATATAACCGCATTTAATCACCTAAAATAGGTAGCCATCCATACATACATAGACATGCCCGATATCCGGATATACACCTATGTATGGCTAACCCTAGCCCACCTAAACTTAGGGATACACACATATACATGTGTGTATATGCCACTAACCCTAGCCATAACCTAGCCCACGTAGTTAACACTAGGCACAAGCTTATGCATGTGTCACTAACCTGGTGAACCTGTAGGGGCCAGACAAGTCATCTACTTGGTCAGCTTTTCTCTTTTAGGTTCACATAATAGCGAACCCTAATAATGTGGTCTAGTTTTCCATCAAGCCAATCACCTACCTTAACCTAACCCATAGAAACCCTACCCCCATCGATGAAATATCCTGATCCAAACCTTACTTCATATTGACATAATAGCGATAGCCCTAGATAGCAACCCATCACCCAATAGGACCAACCCATATAGGATCGATTGATTATCTATGCTTGTGTTACATGCTTTGCTTGTTATTTTCCTTGGTTGTGTTTCCCTACTTGTCGACGCTAGACCGTGTAGGATAGAAGATGTGAGAGAACATGATGGAGCCCAGAAGACAGGAACAGGAGACACAAGAATCGAATGACGATAAAATTGCTAGTGAATGGAAGCAAGTCCTAACACCCACTGACTCTTCCCCTCTATATCACATGCCATCCTTTAACCACCTCCTTTCCACCACCACCATATATTGCTTGCCTCCACTATCAACCCACCACATTCCATCTCCACCAATTAATAACCCAACCTATGTTACCTAAAACCCCTTATAAATTAATAATGATTAGATTAAACATGATAATGTAATTAGTGATAAAGTTCTCATTACCTTGATGAACTTAATAATAACAACTATGGAACATAAAATTAGTAAAACTTGACTAAACCCCTGTTGGAGAAGCGGTTACCAACCGGGAGATGAGGTTGGTACCTCCACCCGGATGGAACTCCTAGCGGAGGTTGATAAAAGTGGTAGAGTGGTTGATAGAAAGTAGGGCCCAAGAAAATTAGGGTTTCATAAATTCATTCACCAACCAAACCTTACACCATTTACTACCCCCTTTTATATGGCACTATTCCCCTTCTGAACCAATTACAATAATGCCCATGACGGTGGCAATACATTCCAAGAACATCTTAGTCCTACCCTATGCTGACGAGGGTGTTTTGGTCATCCTTTCGTGCATTGCCTTTCCTAGATGGGTCTCTATTCTTGGACTGCCCAAGGCCCCATATCTCGGTGCCGCCAGAGCCGCTAGTGCCTCTGCCTAGTCCTTGGTGCCGTCCGAGTGATCCCGGATTTTGCTTGTTTCTAGTTATGGCAGAGGTTTCTAGGCCTTCATTCGACTCCCAATGCAGTGGTCTCTACTAGAGTTGAGAAGGCCTTCGCCTGGATCGCTAGGACCTCCACTACTGGCTTGACCCTGGTGCCTCCGCCATCATCTTTGGGGTCTTCGCACCACCTCTGGACCCAGTCAAAGGTCTTGCTCGCCTTTCCTGCACAACGCCATGAAAAACACCATTGTAGAGAGTACGTCTCATATCAGTTAGTCTCCATAGCCTCCGTTGCTGACAACCTCCGCGGCCTATAACCAGTTCCCAACTGTTCCCCCTTTTGAGGCTGTGGTCTAATGTTGTGGGCCATGCCCTAAAAAGGAGTCAATTTTTCGGTTTTGAGGCACAGAGGCCTCCTTGGTTGCCACAGAGGCTCCCTTCCTCTTCCCCCTAGGGCACCTGAATTCGATTGTTGGACTTGTGACGTGGTACGTGCTGATTGGTTATACTGGCTCTGGAACCGACGTGTGTGGGCAGACGCGACCGTTGCGTCTTGGGAAGTGGAGGGGTCATGCAGTCTGTCACGACTGTTGTGTCTTGTTAGGTGAAGCGCCCATCCACGGCCTATATAAGCGGGGGTCGGTGGGGGCTCCCCCCATGGCTCTCGAGTGATTGCTTTCACGCCTACTGCCTCCTTAGCATTTTCTAGTGCTTTGCCATCCGTTTGCGCTTACCTACTCGTGGCCTTCGCCTACTTTCTTATAGCCTCTGCTTGCTCTCACCTGTTGCTCTAATTTTTGGTGGTGGCTTCATATTCTTCTGCTCTTCCGCACTGGGCTACTTTCTTTGGTCCTTATCGCCATCTTCTTGCCATTAGGGTGAGCGGGTGGTCTATGTGTTTTGAAGATTGCCTGGTTGCGAGTATTACGGCGCAGGAGCTTGAGGACGATCTTGCTGGTGTCGACACTTCTGTTGGTGACTTGATTAGAGCTGAGGAGGTGGAGGCAATGGCTAGGAAGACTTGGTATTTTGGAGAGTCACTGATGACTAAAAGGATGATCAGCAAGCTTGAGAGGGAATGGATGATTTCGGTTGGTCGGGCTAAGCCTCTGCAGGGGGAGACGGTGCCTTCACCCGGTAAGGGCTATGCTATGGTCTTTGAGGACTATTTCTCATGTGGCATTCACCTGTCGTCTATTAAGTTTCTTACTCTAAGCAAGTTCTACTGGGCTTGCGAGTCATACGATCCTCAGCTAGACCTAGATACGTTCTGCACATATTATGAGTTGCAGCGCTAGCCAAAGAAGGTGAAGGTGAGTCGGGAGGAACTTGTCGCTCAGTATGGTAGCTATGCCTTTATGGTGAAGAGGCAACATGGCGACTCTCGCTTGGAGATCTCATACTGCTAGAAGAATAACTGGGACAAAGACTAGAAGAAGTATTGGTTTTATGTTCAGACCTATGGCATGACCACTACCCATGAGGATGGGACACAGAGTACTTGCTTCCCCTTGGCCTCCGTTATGTCTGATATGAAGCCTTTGGCAAAGGTTAATCCACATGAGGAGATGACACCTGAGTGGGAGGCTTGCAACAGGGCCTTCGCTTTGGCATGCTGGTATTCCGGAGGTTGCGATCTTGTCGAACAGATGGTGGCTTCTGATTGCTGGCCACTTGCTAAGAGTCAGGCTTCGTTCACCCTTGATATTGTGAATGTTCCTATCTATAGTCTAGCTGAAGGGGTTCCTTTCCCTCAGTTTGGTATGGAGCTGAATGAGGGTGAGAGCCCTAAAGAGTTTGCTTCCATGGTGGAGCGGGGTGCTTGGGAGGTTGTCGGTGAGATCACCGACAAGGAATATCTTGCGTGGAGGTCTGTTGGAAGTATCATGCCCCAACTAAACAGAGTTCTTGAAGAGCTTGGGATTCATCATGAGGAGCACAAGGTTCCTCTGAAGGTTCTCAAGTCGATTGAGGACTACGACAGTAGAGTCAAAGAAGAGGAGGGGGTCTGGTGCCCCAAGGCTACTGGCAAGAGACAAAGGATTGCCCCTTCTGTCATTGCCGCTTCTGCTGTTGGCTCCGCTATCGGGTCTACCGATGCCTCCACCAATGATGACGAGGAGGTTGCCGAGAATGCTGGCGGAGGTCCGACTTTGGTTGGGGCCGAGGCAGAGTCTGGGCGGTCCACTGCATCAATGGATCTTTGCGGTGACCAATTTGTGGAGAATGCTGTTGGCAATCACTATTGCATATTTATAACCACCAATTATAGTCTGAAAAGGAGAAATAAACATACTTTTGACACATATGCCTTTACTATTGACCTAGTTCCACTTATTTCTCGTGAAAACGTGTTTTGCAGGACAACATCCGGAAACAAGTGGAAAAGGCACAAAACAAGGAGAAAGCGCAAAGCCAAACGCATATTCTAGAAGTGCGCAAAGGAATAAAAGGGAAAAGACCACTCAACTACCAATTCTGGGCCAAGCACCCACATGAGGATGATCCAAGCCCTGCTAGCAGCCCGCAGGGCAAAGGCGGCGCTGAGGTAGGGCGGCCCTGGTGCGGCCGCACCAGGGGTGCAGGCGCACCGCCCCCACCGCCTCCTGGCCCCACCTTGCACAGGCGGTGCCATCAATGCACCTAGGGTTGGTTCAAGATAGTTTGCCATTTTATCTGCCCCAAACCAACCATGTTGTAGTATAAAAGGAGGGGTGGAGCTCTCATTTCAACACACAACACACAAGAGCCTCTCTCCCTCCACACTTGTATTCTTTTAGTAGTGTAGTTGGAGCTAGGAGAAGCTACTTTGAAGAGCTAGAACTTCTTGAAGATATTTGGTATGATCAATACAATGTTCTTCATTGTGGCACATGTCTTGTTCTTATTCTTATTCAATCAATATAGCTATGTTATGAAACTAGAGCTAAGTTCTTGTGCACAAGGAACTTTATGCTTAATCATTCATACAACATACATGTTTAGACCAAGACTTAAAATGAGGTAGTAGGTTCTACTTTAAGATTAGTTTTGGTCATTATATTCTTGTAGGTTCGTCGTCCATCCCCGTGGCGGATGCTCTAGTAGAAGGGCCCTGATAACGACGGATAACCCTTATCGGTGCACTAGAGCAGTAGTCGATAGTGTAGACGTGGTGTCTAAGTTAGAGGCTATCTTCGTTTGCCTCGTTCACTATGGTTGAGGGGTAGGTAGCAGGTGGTGATAGCCCTATCTGTCCTTTGTAATCCCCCATGTTTGTGTTTGGCATAGAGCCGTAGACTGGCAACGCTTGGCAGACCAAGTGCTATCCGGTGCCCAAAGTAAATTTATAGTGACCAAAACTATTTTAACTTAGGATCTCTACCTTTAGACATTCATTTATTTGTATGATCTACTAATCTTACCATAGCTATACAAGATAACCCTACTCCAATTTAGGTTTATTCTTTTTTCTTTCTTTTATCTTTATCCTTGAGATTGGCTTGAGTGTGTCACACTATCCAATATTTATCATGGTTTACCCCTGTTATGAACTTTGGTCTATTATATAGTCATGTTATCTTAAATATGTCCCAACTAGAAACTTTTACACCATATCTTCCTTTGGGAAAATATAAATGAATGATACCCGAATATCTCTGGGTGAAATCACTACAAGACAACCACCCCTCTTGCAACGCATATATGTGTTGCTAAAAGTTCATATATGCGTTGGTAAGGTCTATACCAACGCATTTACTATGCGTTGCTAGAAGTGGCGTTGCAAGGATCTATTGCAACACTTAGATATGCGTTGGTAACACCTACAAGTAACCGTTGCAAAGTTGCAACGGATATTGATGGGCTATAACAACACTTATATGTGTTTGTACTAACCACAGACCGGGCGCTTTCTATAGCTTGTTGCAACATATAAATTTGGGTTGTTGCAACACCTGTACTGTATGCGTTTCTTGGATTGAACCATCCAGTGAACATCAATATTAAAAAAATATTTCTGTTTGGAGCCAAATTAAGATCAAATGCATTTGCAATTTAATTGGAAAATTCGAGACCATCTCACACATGAGAAATATCAACACTCATACATATATTAAGGAGCAATTTTTGGATATTACAAGGAGTGCCATAAAAAAATCCATGGTACAATTTTCATTCAGAACACTTCATCTGATGATCAAACAGAAATAAAAATCTAAGACACAAAGAAATCCTCTAGAATGCCACCAGCCGGCCATTCCTCACCAATTAGTTGCATCAATCCTGCATGGAAAATAAGAGCAAAAGTATAGTACCTGTACAAAAGCATTTGAGTGTTATATGATTCTTGCACATTATCAAGAAAATTAGCTCCAAAAGAAATACAAGAACATAAATTGAATCAGGTCAAGCAACCTGTACTATAAAATATAGATATATTAATTACAGGTTCACATGACACATATATGATATTTGTAATCATCTAATTCCAAGATGAATGCAGAACACATGATTCAGATAGGAACAGGCGGACAACTAATCTCAGTTTATAAATACAAACAAAACCAAGAAAGATACCTGCAGCAAGAGGAAACTTAGAAGCAAATAGCGAATGACTTTTCAAATGATAAATTATAACATTGTACTAATTTCCAGATCGTAGCAATTAATCTCATGTCTGGAACAAATTTCAGAAAACTTAACTTGGCTGAAGGAAAAGGAACTGTAGCAGGAGCCTGCAGTGCCCACATAATAAATGTCCTGCATGGGAAATAACTACCTTGTAAGATGGAAATTACAAATACTTAAATAATAGCATTCAGTTGTACCATGTAGGCTAATGGTTTGATAATGATATCAGTGTATACCAAGCCTTAAGTGGAGTTGCATCACAAAATTTATTGCGAGGGACAATTTATAGAATTATGAGCATCACTATCACAGATCCACCACTAGTAGCTATCTAATGACCAACAGAAACCAAGCACTATTTAGTGCACAATATTGCAGAAGCTTAAAATCAGACCTTGTTAAGAATATAGTAATACAATTAAATTAACATTTGTTCTGCAATCTGGTGGCCTCGGAGGTGTGCACACAATCCAACAATGTGCATGTTTCCATGGCTTGTAAAGTTGTAGGAGCACTCACATATTACTTTCCTGGATAATTGATAGCTCACTTGCCTGATGACAAATCATGATTGCAGTGTTAGCAGGCCCGTACCTTAATCTGTTTTGCTATCGCAAAAGGCTAGAATGATCAGATAATGAGTCTAAATATTTATTTAAGCCAGATAGCCGAAACAAAAAAAATCCATAGTATTTAATAGTGTACCTTCTATTTCAGTCAGACTACACAAACACTGTTCTCAAAGATAGTGAATCTAAACTGAATGATCAGGCCATGAATCCAATCCATGTAATCGATTCTAGTGTAGGCAACCTCAATAATCAGGAAAGAAAATATATGATATATTTTGTACAGCTGTTTAAGGAATAAGGTGCATTAGGGGAAAAATAATTTCTCTCTAAAAAACATTCCATCAAACACCTGGAGTGCGGATTAGAATTGAACCATTTCAGATCATTTCCATGAACAGGTATTCATGTGATGGATCATTAACCAAGTTAGAAAAGCAAGAAGAGGAGGAGAGGGAGGACGTGACCTTGTACATGTTCAGCAGGTGAACTGGTGTCGTGTCCTAGACAGTTTTGATGGCATGGCTGGTACCATGCTCGAGTGGGTCTTCGGCTCGCGCAGGCAACCGTGCAGAAATTGTTGCAACAGACGTGACATAATTAAAAATCATTCAATCATCCGTATGCAAATTGAGAGGGAAAGATTAATACCTCATGGACACTCATGGCTGAAGGGGAGATGCAGCCTACGACGAGACGACACCAACATAGATTCTTCCGTCATCTGCTGCGTGCTTAACAGTTAACACCGCTCGATCTAGATCGCCTGATGGAGGAAGGATCGCCTGGTGGGAGAAGGATTGCGGCGCAGCTAGGAGGGTGAGGGGCGGATCTGACTCAGATCATCTGAGGGTGCCGAGGATTTAGGCAGCAAGCGGCGCTGCCCATCGAGGAGAATTTGCGGAGGCGTGAATCCCTAATTTACTCCACGCGGAGGAGTTTTTCGCGGGCCTGCATTGAGGGGCTGAGCACCGTAGGTTACATTTCACGGATGGTGGGGTGGTGGGGGTGGGTATGTGAATGGCCACAGATCTTGGTTGTGTTGCTAGCCATTCGTTGGGAAAGAGGGGTTGGTGTTGTAGTGAATGCTACAATGATATAGCTGTGCGCTTGCGGAATATTTCTGCATGTGTTCAGAAATATCATCACGGCGTTTCTGGTGCCATAGCTAGGAAACACCAATCTCTACTATAATAGAACACTTAAAATATACTTGGTCCACTCAGTAAAACATCCCCCGCTGAATAGTCTAACCATTGCGCACCCAGAAAAAAACACACAGAGATCCGTCTCAATTAAAATCAAGGGCTAATAAAACACCTAGATCAGATCTAATGGCCTCCGATGAAAGTTTGATGCAAGGCTTCAAACTCAGCCCCCACCCCACGCTTCTGCCCCGCACCCAGCACGCTTTGGCCGGTGCCGGGCAGGGTTCGACGCACGATCATGACGAAAAAAGATCACGGAAAAAGGAAAAAAAGGACCGACGTGCCGCCGGCCATCTCCCACCCAGCGAAATCGCGGCCATCTGCCTCGACGCCGTGTCCGACTACCGCTCCAGCCGCCGTGCAGCCGCACGAGGTTTGCTCCGTGCCGCCTCCTGCTCATCCGTGGCCTATCGCCTCCTCCACGATCCTGCGGATGAGAGTGGCGGTCGCTTCCTCCTGACGGCAACGCTCCACACGGCGACAAGGACCACAAGTACAAGTCCTCCTGTCTCGCTGGGATCATGCCACGCGCCCACCAAGCGTGGCGCCCGTGCGGCCTGCCCATGGAGGGGGCCTGAGAAGGATGCGGCCGTTGCTGCCCTGCGTGGCCTCACGCTGGAGATTAGGAGGTTTCATGATGATTCGGAGGCTTTCGCTTCTGTTCCCCATGGAGATTTTGGGTCTGCGGCGAAGATGGCACCTGCGAAATCCGGGGAGAAGGCGACCAGTTTTGCCATGGCCTCCAGCCTACTCAGCCACTATGTTAGGTAGAATGGTGCCTCCACCAATCTCGGCCTTGCCAGCAGAGGTGAACTCTCTTCTATAATTGTCGAGGAAAAGTTGAGGCCTTGAGGAGCTCGGTATATGTCATGTTTATCTGTTGGGAGTTTAACATTGTCTGTTGAGGGGAGAAGTGGTGAATTGGGGTGCCATTCATGCTAAATGTTGCTAATTTGAGGTGCTCCCGTGGTCATCTCATGTTAGATCTGGTCCTCGAAGTCTTGATCTGGAAGCAAAACGTGTCACTATTTTTCGATCAAGAATTTCGGCTTCTGTCATCTGAGTCATCCCAATCTGATAGCTTCCTATCCAGTTCTGTACAGCCTGCCTGAATATTATGTGCTGAACTTTTACTGAAGAAGACTGCTCTATTCCAATTTCAGCTGAGGGCAATGCAAAGAGGACGTCGGCAAACACGGAAAAAGGGGGAGACGATGAAGGAGACCATGGATCTCTTCTCCCAGAACGCTGGGTGGCTCGGAGGCTGCCATGAATGAAGCCCTTGATGCGAGGTACTTAACGAAACAGATGCCTCTCTGTTCCATTCGTTTTCGGTCCACAGCCATTCTTGTTCATATACATGTTTGTATGATACTAAATGTAAAAAAAACAATCTAACTGCTGTGAGAAGCAGCTCTTGGTGGCCAGGTTTCTTTCCCAACGAGCTGTGTTTCAGATCATGGCTCTTATCCTTTGTATGATGTAGATGGTTCGGTCATCACACACTGCACAGATCTGTGTCTGTAGAAAATAGTGAGAAGTTAATTTATCATCTGAAACTGAATATTCAGGAGTATTTTTCGTAGGGCTTCTTAGATTGCAAGCCAGACTTTACCAAACAATCTATGGCGAAGTGTGGCAGAGCACAGTTTCTGTGATGTGTGCCAAAGCTTTCTTGCTATGAAGTAGTTGTTGAATGGTAGAAAAACCATCCGTGAATATGTAAAACCTGGCACTCCAAAACTAAAGAGAGCGCCAATTGCTACTGGTTTGTTGTTGCAAATGTGTAGTAGATGTGAGTGATGGATTTGTAATGACTAGCAGAAATATGTAGTGTACATGCAACTTTGGAGGATTACTAGATGACATTTCTGTTCGTTGAGTAACAGATCAAAAGCTAGAATCAAAACAAAGCATAAAAATTCATTGGGGGTATGGTGTGTAAAAGTGCCCTTTTCAAATACTTCCAACTTGTTGGAATAATTGAACTTTGGGGGCGCTTCAGCTCAGGTTCAGCGATGACTGTATACTCAGTTTGTTATCCTTTCCTCTAGGATGCTGGATCTTGTTTAACTTTGGTGCATGCTAATGAGTCTCTTTTTTTAGAATTAATGAGTCTCTGATTGTGTACTAAAATTCAAACGGAATCACTTACCTGAAATTATGATTTCTCTGCATGCTAATGAGCCCCACAGAGGAGAAGATGGCGGGACTGCAAAATGTCGTTGTTCGAATTTTTATTTTTTTAGTTTGCAGTACTGTATTAACACTTTTCCTAAAAGTGTTCAACATATAAAATACAGTGTAGGTTATGAGTCAACAACTGTAATGCCTGCTGCCTTGCGACCTTTTGCTGAGGGTGCAATAAAAAAGGGATTCCAAAAACTAAGGACCGGTAAAAACTTATTTTATTTTGTTTCTTTCTTATCAAATTGTCATTTGATTTATCAACAGCAAACTAACACTTGCTCTCTTCTTCCCTAGGAAATTGGCATGCTTCCTTCTGTACAACTTCCTAAAGTTGTGGAACGGCAAAAGACGATATTTGCCATTTATCAACACTGCAAGCATATATAATTTCTATTTAAATTTCGTAGGCTATATAGCAAATAAATAAGTTAACTTATTATCTGTCGCTCACAGATGTCAAGTTCACTGTGAGCGGAATTCATAGTGGATATTTTATTGAGCAGCGCAAATGAATGTATAGAGAATATCCCTGAAGAACTCCAAAATCTACTTCAACAAATAAATTTGCTATAATACACAAGACATGACTTTATTATGCTTTATTATGCATGAACACGGTTAAATACAATTGAGTGTGTTGTTCTAGGCCAGGGCCAACGAACACCGTAGGTAGCCGAAACCAAAAACCAGTGAGAGTTAGGACGAAAACGAGACAAAGCGGAGGCGATTCAAAGACTTTTCATACCATCATCGTCCATCCCTTTACATCTTCCTCAAAAGAGGTATTTATACTAGCCCATGGGCATTACATATAGGCCAAAATGCCCCTGTACCTAACTCTATTCTACGGAATATTCGCCACCACCCAGGGCACCATCGTCCTTTGGAGCTGGAGCCTCCCCCGGGTGCCACCCGCAGCCCGCCAGCTGGACAGCACCATCGAGCCACGCCCCCGAGTCATCCTCGACACCTGCATGCAGAACTTGATGACGCATCGTGAAAACACAAGAGTCTTCGCTCATGCAGAAATGCAGATCATGTAGCGGATGCAAAAACATGGTCCCGGGCTTTGAACGAAACTGCAGATCTCGAGCGACCGCCCCGTCCCCCAGCCGTCGTGATCATTTCGTTCCCACGAAATGTTTTTCGCTTGGACGGCGGCGGCCTGGGAGATGACGAAATCACCTATTCACAAGAACGAGGATGCTTTCACCTTGCCCCCGCTCGCACTCTCC
This sequence comes from Saccharum hybrid cultivar R570, assembly GCA_038087645.1. Classification (NCBI taxonomy): domain Eukaryota; kingdom Viridiplantae; phylum Streptophyta; class Magnoliopsida; order Poales; family Poaceae; genus Saccharum; species Saccharum hybrid cultivar. The sequence goes on from JAQSUU010000733.1 coordinate 4,558,380, forward strand.
TTTCGGTTCTGAGCACGAGGCGCCGTGTTCGTCTACCGGGGTGCCTCATATCAGGGCCTCCCCCCAACAGAGTGTGACTAAAACTACCAAAAATGTTGTTGTTTGCTTGTTTTCATGTGCATCCCCGAGATATAATCGTGGAGTTAGCACGGGCATTATACTAGTCCTAGTGATTACACTAAGAAACGCCAATAGACGCCCTCCACGATATGGATGGTGGGAGCTGTCCTGAGCCTTCTGCCGCGGTCCCCATGCCCTTTGTATTGGGCGATGACTCATCTGATTCGGAGGGCGAGGACGACGCGGGACATGGTGGGGCTCTCACGTCTGAGGGTGCGGAGGCTGGTAACACGAGTCGCAGTCGCCCCGCGGACACTACGGTGCTGGAGGTGTCCGAAGATGACGTAGGCTCGCGGTCCCCTGTGGTTTTCCGTAGTGCTGTGTTCCAGCCGCAGACGCAGCGTGCCGGAGGTGCTGATGATGTGGAAGCTGGCACATACCGTTTGCATATGAGTATGATGGTTTTAGTTGTTTTTATTGTTGGCTTTTGCTTGTGTGAAATTTTTGTTGCTTCTGACTTTATTTTGGTGTTGCTCAGCGGAGTTGACGCAGGGTCTTTTGGACATAGATGAGAACACCGGTGACCCCGTGGGCGAAGGCCTTGAAGGGGTTGGGTTGATTGTGCCCCCGAAGGCTCCTCTTGTTGGTGCAACGCCGTGCCCTGCTGCTCCTAGATTGGATCCTAGCGCAGGTTGTGTCTTGGGTGCTCCATATGTATTTTTTGTTATGTGCATTTCTTTGTACCTTTCGATTTTTTGTTGTTGGTTCTGCTAATGCTTGATTGGTTCCTGCCCTTTTTGTTGTAGGGGCCTCCGACAGCACAATAAGTGGGTGGGCTAATACTGTTCATGCTGTTTATAGTGATATTGGAGGTTGTTTTTCTTTTATGACCTTTGTTGTCTTTTTTGTTCTTATATTGCTTATGCTGTTCTTGGTGTCAGATCGTCTTGAGGGCAAGCTGCGGAGCGTGGATTATTTCAGGCTTCTCCGCATGAATTTGGAGCCTCAGAGCATTGTATGTTTGCTTATATTTCTTGCGGTTTGTTGTCTAGTATGGCAATTCCTTGACCTCTGCTCTTGTAGGGTCATCATATGGCGGTGGCTCTTGAGGAGCATAGCACTCATGAGGTTTTGGACTGAAACAAGGCTATTGAGGCTCTGAAGAAGGAGGTGGAGGTGATGGAAGTGGAGAAGTCTCGGCTCTCAGCGGAGGTTGGTGGCCTGAACGCCGCTCGCGTTGATTTGGAGAACCTTCGCAAGGAGGTTGGTTCCATGAAGAAGGAAGTGGAAGGAGTGAAGGCCACTGAGGCGCTAGCTGCCGAGCGAGCATTGAAGGCTATCGAGACAGCCGACAACCTTCGCAAGGAGATCAACTCTGAGCGGGAGTCCAGTACCGCTTTAAAGGCGCAGGTGGATCTGCTGTCTATGTGCCTGGACGCCACCAAGGAAATTGGCCTAGCTGCTGCGAAGATGTACACGGATACCCTTGAACACTTTGGGGGTAGCACTTCTTCTTTGCCGTCAGAGCCTTCGCCCTTCAACCTTTTTACTTGGTTGAGTTGAAGACCCATTTTCCCGCGTTTGTTGGCAGCGCTGTGGACTTTGGTGCGCCCTGGCCTCAGCTACTAATTTCGCCAAAATGTAGTGCAGATTCATCGTCCTATATCAGCAATGACGTGCTGCTTGATTTCGATGCTGTGTCAACAGGATGTCATGTAAACCCATAGTTGACTTCATTGCGGTGGAGATGGGAAACACAGCCTTATAGAGAAGCCAAGTGGTGGTTTGTGGACACGGGCACACTGCCGTAGGAGATAGGGGAGCATCTGAGCACACGGCCAGAAACACGGGCCTATACTATTGTTTAACGAGTAGTTTGCTACCTGCTTTCACTGCTAAGGACATGGCTGTCTTTAGGTTGCTACAAATAAATCAATTGTAGAGGTGGCTCCTAACCCATCGCACACATCTTCCTTGATTCCACATTGATGCAATCTGGTGGTTGTAGGGTGCAAATCATAGCGAAGCTCTGTAAGCTTGCAAGCTTGTGTTTCGTGAAATACATGTACCTCGATGTGCAGTGATGGGCCATACTTGACCTGTCTGGCTTCATCCTAAGGCCTTGTTTAGTTCCACCAAATTCACCCCAAATTTCACTATGCAAAAAGAAGATTCCCCATTACATCAAAATGTTGGCACATGCATGGAGTACTAAATGTAGATGAAATCAAAAACTAATTGCACAGTTTTGTTGTACTTTACGAGACGAACATTTTGAGCCTAATTAATCAATGTTTGGACAATTATTACCAAATAAAAACAAAAGTGCTACCCGATTTGGGCATCTAAACGAGGCCTAAGTGTTTTTGACGTCAAGAATGTCATGAGGTTTTTGGGTCACCAGGAACTAGGATGGCCTCATTTGTTTATAAAAATGACTTGAATATATGTTGCTCACAAAGGTTGTTCATAGGTAGAAATAAATGATCGTGCATTGAAATAATAAGTATAAATATGGTGAGAAACAAGTGTTAAGGGGTTGCTCTAACTCGCATCAATACCAGTGGAACAATGCCTAGTGAAAGCACTTCACCAATGGAGGAACCACCAGTTTTCAAATGATCGATATCTGTGGCGAAACTTAACATAGAAGTCTCCCTCGTCAATATTACCAATATCAACGACTTCCAGATTATACCACAGCAAGATGCCCATGGACCTACGATGAGGTTCAGTCCAGTGCCAAATATATTCTTATCCTCCACAGATATTGTCTAGGGCATGGATGAAACTCTATGATAATTATGTGATCCTTTTTGTCGTATATCGTATGGGAAGTTCGTGTGCTCATAGCCCAAGGGCACTTTTCTCATGTACTACAACCCATTCATGTGCTACAATACTAATTTTCGGAGTAATTCAAAACATATTTAGAGGGGTGGGTGATGGCATCTCCACATAAGAGACATGGTCTCAAAAACAGTGATTTTTACTCAAATTTCGCAATATATGCACCTTCCAATATAGATGTCTATGCGCCCACAAATCAAGTACTACACCCATGTAATTTACTCTTGCAGATGTTAAGTTGCATCCGGACTATGTACCTATAGTATCATGTGATACTAGTATTCCCTTATGCTACAAATATATAGAGCGGGCTCGATGGATTCTGCATGAGGCCACAGTCTGCACTTAATTATAGTTGTTCAGCATCGTGAACTACCCAACAGTCCATCACATTACTAGTGACTGATGAGCAGCTTTTCCGAGCAAGAGAAGATTGCCTTCAAGGGTCAATGAATACTCCCATAAATACACCAGGATATACTGGGGAAATGCTGTCCATTGCCACTTACACAACATACATGACCGTGTATATATACAGCATTTCATGTTCTGCAAATACACCACTGAATGCAAGCTAGAAACACAGCACAGGGTAGTAGGCTAGTAGAAGAGGGGTGCGTCATGTTCAAAAGAATCCCTCCACCATTTTGTCCCTTAGGAGTAGGAAGCAACAGGGAAATTCCGACATGGTGCGTTGATGCCTGTAGGGTTGGGGTGGAACGATGGTTATCACCTGGCCATGGAAAAGCGGCAGGAAGAGATTGTGAGGCAGCCACGTGCATGCTAATGCATAGTGTCTATTCAAAGTTTAGAAACTTCAGCTGCTGTCATGCCACATTGACCAGGCATATGTGTACTTGTGATCATCTCTATGCCATTGTGTGATTCTGTAGCCACAAACCAAAAACTAGGGATTGACATACCTGTGTTGGTTTCACATAGTAATGGAGGAGTAATCATAGGAGTTTTGGGAGTTTCTATTTCTGTCAATAACTCCTAAGCCACAGCTCCTGTCCTGTCTAGGTCCATTTCAAAACCTTCCGGCTGAAACCTGAACTTCCACACATGTAAGGACTCCGTCCTCGAGAGCCTCACGTGGACCTGACACGGAACATGGAATCCTCTCTCTCTCTCTCTCTCTTGAGTTGCTAACAAGTTTCCCCCACTATTGCAGTAAGCATTTGTAGGGGCGGCTGGCGATGGTTTGTAGAGGCAGTTTTGCCAGCCGCCCCTACCACACCATCTCTACAAATCAAGGATTTGTAGGGGCGGTTCCCAAGCCGCCGCTCCCCTACAAATGTATTTATAGGGGCGGCTGCTAACACTAGCTGCCTGTACAAAAATGATTTGTAGGGGTGGCTGTAACACCAGCTGCCCCTATAATTTTCATTTGTAGGAGCAGTTCAATCTAGAAGCGCCCCTACAATACATTTTCCCGCCAAAAAATTGAAATTGAACTGCCCCTATAGTTCATTTTCCCAAAAACTCAAATTCAAATTTAAAAATTCAAATCTGACTAGAACATATATACATATATGCATATATAATTCAAACATCATATAAACTAACATTACAAGTACAATTCACAAGAACATATATAATTCATCATTACATCGACATAATTCACAAGTATAATCCGTTCCACAATTCCAAACCGTTCCACAAGGTAAGACCAATGTCACATTCCATACAAACTGTTATCAATGGCCTAGATATAGCCTTTCCGTCACGAAGATGTTGGTAGTGAGGATGCCTTCCTAACTCGGATTTTTGATCATGATAAGTGCCTCTTATGTATACAATCTAGTCCAATATGAAGTTGCAAAGGTCGGCGACGAGCTCCAAGAGGTTGTCATCTTTGTGTGGGTTAGCTCTCATTCCTTTCTCTTCTTGCCACTACAATAAAACATGTTGGGGTTTAGCATGTCATAACATATGTGAATATCTATAAAAACAATGAACATGTATAAACATGGGGTTTTGAAGTTGACATGGTAGTAATCACAATTAAAGAGGTTAAAGAGGTTCAAACTTACCCTACAGGGGTGTCTCCTATAGGCACCGATGTTACTCATGATAGTGCATACATAGTATCCATAGTGAAAACTCCCAGGCTTCTACTTGGCGCACTGTATGTTTCGCATATGAAAATGTTAACACCAACATATTGGAGTAATGAAGTAAATTACACTTACCGCACATAGTGTTTTGACACACAGGTTGGGCCCTCTTTTTGGATCATGCCTCCCTTTATGATTGTTAACGTAGAACCTATACACCCCATTCGAATGAATTTAACAAATGCAACTTCTTAGTATCCAAATGTTAAGGTTACAAGTAAGTATACAAACATTTAAGGTGATGAGGAATGTCGATATGTGTACATCTTGAGAATCGATACGAAGTCTTTGTATGTTGTTGGGTTGCTATCTATTGAATCAAAGACCCACGCCATGCCCATGCCAACATCGACGCCTATACAAATCCAGTGGTTGCTACATGAATGTAACATATAAATGGATAAGCTCTTTTCCATTGAATAAAATATATCGAACAAAGCTTTTAAGTATAGAGTTGAACTTACTCGAAGTTGTATGGTAGCCATATAATAGTGTTACTTTGGAGATTTTTAAAAGCTAGGGCAATGTATGTCACAACCTTAAGGGCCGCTTCACGTATTTCCTTCTTCTAGATTTGCTCTTTCTCCTTAATAGTCTCTCCAGCAGCTAGCTCTGGGCCATCCAATTTCTAGTCCTTGGTGTAGTTAAAACATGTTGATGCTATACATTGAGGGTCTATGTACCCAACTCGCATGCTTGGCATTTGTTTTGAAAGGTGCATTTGCATTCTACAAATCACAGTGTGGGTTAGTATCAACCAAATCCAAAGATTACAATAATTTCATATCAAGAGGGCAAGGACTTACAGGCATCACGTGCGAATTAGATTCATTTCCATTGGTCTGAGGTGAAAGCATGTCTACATATCATTAAAGTCAAAGATAATTTTCCTGGCTGGGCCTCCAAATGTGCCGGCAAGGAAGCATGCTTGTATGAGATATATGGTCGTTCGAAGAACATGCAAGTACCAATCATGGAACTTTCTCATTCCATGTGGTAGGCACTAGATGCACCGGTTTGGTAGGAAGGACTTGCCTCTTTCATATGTTTTCGGGCATCCTTTGATGAATCAGTTCTTCGACAACCAGGCCGAGCCTCAAGCTGATGAGCCGATAAAGATGAGTTACGGGAAAAAGGTGTTTGACATGGTGAAGGGCATAAACGTCAAGTTTGGGAAGAAGAAGAAAGTTGAGGTAGAAGGGACCAAAACAAGAAAGAAGAGAAAGCGGGATAATATGGAGGAAGAAGAAGCGCAACCCGTCAAACATGCCATTCCTTTCAAGAAGTAATCGTGTTTCTTCAAGTACCTGTCGTATTGGAAGGAGCTAGATACGCCCCATGCCATTGACTGCATGCACCTAGAGAAGAATGTCTTCAAGAGCACGATCAGGGTCCTGCTAGACATTAAGACTAAGATGAAGGATGGTCTGAAGTCACGTCTGGATCTTGTCAACCAAAACATTAGGAGTGAAATTCATCTGACAGTGGCGGTGCAGAGCGAGAAAGTGGACCTTTTGGGTGCGAGCTACAACCTCACGACAGATGAGAAGAGGGCCATGTGCCAGTGGCTTAGGGCTATCAAGATGCGACTGGTTTCTCTTTCAACATCAAGAGCCTGGTCTCAATGAAGGATCTCTCACTCACCAGCATCAATGCACATTACTGCCACGTCATGCTCACGGTGTTCCTCCCGATTGTGATCAAGGCTATCGGTCTAGAGTATGTGAAGATGGTCATCACATGCCTAGGTTACTTCTTCAACTTCATCACAAAAAAGGTCATCAATGAAGCTGAGCTGCTAGGCCTGAAATAGTTCATCGTAGAGACGCTTTGCTAGTTTGAGATGTGCTTCCCACTGTCTTTCTTTGATATTATGCCACACCTAATGATGCACATGATTGATCAGATACAGGAACTTGGGCCTATCTACCTGCACCAGATGTGGACGTATTAGAGGTTCATGTTGACCCTGAACAGGTACGTCCATAACCGTGCTTATCCAGAGGGCTCTATGATTAAGGCTTACACAACAGAGGAGGCCATTAACTGTTGCGCCACATACATCCGGGATGCAAATGCGATTGGGTTGTCCGTCCATCTGCATGAAGGCGTTTATCATGGACGAGTTTGAGCTAACCACCGTTGAGCTCCAAAGTGTTAGCTACAAAGATGATCAGTGGGTACTAGCAAACCGCGTCGTGCAAGTAGCCTACTACGCTAAGCCCGGAGACTCCAAGAGGCATGTGGTTGTGTTAGGAAAGCAGAGGATCATGGGAGCAGATGGAGTCTAGAGTCTAGAAGAATACAACCACTATGCGGAGTTTTCGCTCTTTACCGATCATCGACGCAAGATTAAGCTAGTCGAGAATCGTGTCATGAAGACTAGCATGAAGCCTTGGTTCTGCCCCGATGGTGAAAAGAAGAGCATCATAGGATCACTTCCAATAAAATGATATGTATGCCACACATTTATGTGTAATAATGTACTACCTTATTGACTTACAAGAACTTTTATGTAACTACCTATTATTGTAATGGAACCATAGGCCTACTACTCCTACTACGTACTACACTTGCAACATATGCGTGAAACATATGCAAAACATATTACTACTACGTACCCTACTACTACTCCTACTACTCCTACTACTACTACCCTACCACTCCTAACCTACTACTCCTACTACCCTACTACTACTCTACTACTACTACTACTACCCTACTACTACTACTACCCGGTGAACACCAACAACCTGCCATGTTCCCCTGTTCTGCTACGATTCTTGTGCATTTTTGCCATTGATGATGAAATTGCTGCCTATGATGCTTTTTTAGACACTATGCAAATGCCACTGCCTATGATGCTGGAAGTGATCTTCCTGTGATGAAATTGATGTCAATTTTGATTAATTTCTGAGCAAATGCCACAAATTCAGATCTACCTGTGATGAACTTTAGCACTGATTTTAACATTGATGGATTTTAGCCTCACACTTTTAGCCAGCCTTTCCTCTGCACTTTTTTTGGGTTAAGATAAAAATAGAGTTGGCATAAAGAAAGGTTGCACTTTTTTGTGTTGTGCAGCTACTTACTACTTACTAGTTACTACTACTACTTACTACTTTTACTACTACCTGCTACTCCTACTCTTACTATTGGTTGCTCTCCTACTGGCTGATGTGTTGTGCAGCTACTACTACCTAACTACTACTACTACTCTACTACTACTCCTACTTAACTGTTGACTGTTGGATGCTAGCCTCCTACTACTCTTACTACTCCCTACTACTTCATACTCCTATTACTACTTCTGTAGGCTGCTGGCTATCTACTATCCTACTCCTACTCCCATTCTTACTACAACTACGTACTCTACTATATCTACTACTAGTCCTATATACTATTGTTGGTGCTCCTCTACTCCTCCTACTACTCCTACTACTCTCTACTCTGTACTACTCCTACCCTCTACTCTGTACTACTCTCTACTACTACTACTACTTAACTACTGCAGGCTACTCCTACACAACTACTACTACACTACTACTCTTAGCACATTGCTTCTCATTGAGCACATACTACTGATGCTACTTTGCTACTAGTAGTACTCTTACTACTGGTTGCTCTCCTACTGGCTGTTGTGTTGTGCAGCTACTACTACTGTAGTAGCAGTAGTGGAAGTAGGGCCTCCTTGACATGGAAATTATGTTTACATCATATACATGTGTGATTCCTATGGTAGATTTTATATATATAATTTCCTTTATCTAATCTAGTGCTAAATAATGTAAAGATTGTCATGAAATCACTACTGCCACTAATGTCTGCTCCTACTAGTTCTCCTATTACTACTTCTACTACCGTAGTGCCTCTTCTCTCTTAACTCTTCGCTCAACCACTACTACCCTACCAGCCTTTCCTCTGCATTTTTTTGCTTAAGTTTTTTTGCTGGTTCATTGGTTCACTGGATATGTGCTTAAGTTTTTTTTGCTTCCTATGATGCCCATGATTTCCTTATTGTTGTTTTTTACTCTTAGCAAAATGGTGGCTGCCCTGCTGCTCCTTGCTTGCTTGCTCACCGCTGCCATGTTTTGTGGCATCTGCTGCTTCTAGTCTCTCTACTCCTACTACTGCTGCCTATACTCCTACTACTCCTACTACTATTACTACTACTACTACTACTACTACTACTACTACTACTACTCATACTAGTACTACTGCTACTAGCAACTCCTCCTCCTCCTACTACTTACTTACTACTGGTGGCTGCTGCTTACTACTCTGCCTACTTACTACTTACTCCTGCCTACTATTGTGGTGGCTGGCTTGTTCTCAAACTTTGTGGCATTTGCAATGATGAATTTTTGCAAAATTCTAAACAAAATGTGCTGAGGCAGTGGCATTTGCAATGATGTGAAACTTCTTATGCTGAGGCAGCGGCTATGATGACGAAATGTCCTCATATTTGTGAGCCGCTAAACTAGGATGTCTTGTATACCATATAGAAGCAACCAATTTAGAAGCGATGTGATTGCAATGCGGCAAATCTGAGCCAAATAATTTTGTACTTTTTTTAAACTCTTTTGTACTTTTCTTAAAGTCTTTTGTACCAACTACCATTGTACATGAAAGGAGGATGTAATCTTGTTTTCAGATGAATATAATCCATGATTCCTTTATATCTATTTTGAGATGAATGTACATATCATTGTCTTCATAGAATTGAGAAATGTCCATGTATATAACGCTCTCTTATTCATAGTTTCCAATGGCGTCCAAGCCCGCTGAAGAATAGCGTGAACCAAGCCTAGGAATTAGTGATGAGGGAAGTAGTGATGAGGGAAGTAGAGTTGAGGGAAGTGGTGATGAGGGAGGCTCGTCATCAACAAACGATAGTGACAAATCATACAAGGAGGAGGTGATAACACCAAGGCAGAAGAGGAGAGGTCCAACAAAGGAAGAATTAGATCCGACCTATATGCTAGAAAAGACCGGGCATTCAACACAAAATTCTCGCACCCAAGACGGGATGATGACGGCCGCGTAAGTAAATAACTAGCACAATGTCAGCAGATGATGACGAGGTTGTAGCTTAAGTATGAAACTAATGCGAGTTCTTGTCCTCGATAGCTACCGGTGGTGCCTATGTGTATGGAGTAACATCCCGATGAAGAAGAGGAGGGGCAAGCATCTGGTCCCACCCCGAGCACTTCAACCAAAACGACTAGTGGCAAGAAGTCAGACCTGAGAGGGGCCAACATGAGAGGCACTAGGTTCACAACAAGGTGCATGCGATATACAAGATAGGACCACATGGAGAGCTCTTAGAACCAAAAACTGTCATCGGCGTCTTCAGCAACCAGTGCTCCTGTCAGGTCAGGGAGCACGTGCCGATCACATATATGAATTGGAAGAAAGTTCCAGAAGGCCTGAAGGATAAAGTGTGGCTAGACATGCTAAAGCAGTTCATGTATCCACTAGACAAATACAATGAGGCACTATGCAGAGGGCATGTCATGGTTATTGCAGGCAAAGCGCTTCGCACCTTGAGGTACAAACTCAACAAGGACTACTTGAAGAAAGGGAAGACATCCTATGAAGAATACAACTTCATCAAGCAACATGTCTGGGAGGAGTTTGTTGAAAAAATGAGTACCGATGACGCAAAGGCCAAGGGCGAGAAGTACTCCCAGCTCGCAAAGAAGAACATGCTTCCCCACCACTTGGGCAACACAGGGTATGCCGGTAAGAGGAACAAGTGGTGGGAGGAGGAAAGGGAGGCAGATGAGGCCGGGCTAGAGAATCCATTGGAAGGCATCGACGAGAGGGGCCGTGACTTCTTCTATGGCCATCGGTCGAAGAAGCTAAAGGAGGGCAGGACCAAGTACAACGAGCCACAGACCGAGGAGGTGGAGAAGGCTTTGCTCGTGATCAAGGCGGCCAAGGAACATGGTGAGTTCCAACCTCGTAGGGAGCACGACGAGCTAACCGAGGCATTGAGAAAGCCCGAGCACTGTGGCCGTGTTTGGGGCATGTCATCGAGGCAGAGCTGGAAGAATGTGGAGTAATGGCAACCTGACGCCGCCTCTTACCACATGAGGCAGAGATACAAGGAAGACATATTTGAGGCCGGCAAAGAAGCGGCAGTGAAGGAAATGATCATGGGGTCGATACAAGATGCTTTCATGAGCACTAACCCCAAGATAGTGGAGCTGAGGACGTAGATGTTTCACCAAGCTGGGATGATGACATAGTAGGGTGAAGCAACCATACAAGGGTAGACGGTGCTAGGTACCTCACAACCCCAGAGGTACCTGGTCGATGAGATCATGGAACCAACAAACGCCATGCTGCAGGTGCCCTAGGGTAGGACGGGGAAGAAGAAGGATGTGGCGCATGGAACGCTACAACTGCCCAACCCTAAAACCAGGTACCACGACAGGCCCATCCCGCCCGAGTATGCCGTGGTGGAAGTGATGTGGACGCACGATCACCACGACGATGATGAACTTGACTTTGCCAATGAAGTGGGAGACATGACCCTCGCCTGGGCTCTCGGCATGCGCATGCTGTGGAACAAGGCAGATATTGTCTTAGACATGACAAAGTCGGCGTCAAAGTTGTCTCAACCATCGTCGTCTCCCCCGGGTGGCCCAAGTGACGACGATGATGACAGCGGCAGTGAAGGCAACACCAATAATGGTGGCCCCAGCAGCACTGCTCCATGTAGCCCGTGTCCTGACACGAGTAACCAACAAGGAGATACAGGGGGTGCACCTGGCCACCATACACCGCCTCCAAGCAAGGGAAAAGGGAAATGTCCACTAACGCCGAAGAAGCCTACCGAAGAAGAGAAGGACAAACCCGCCCACCTCACCATGGAGGAATGGGCAGCGTTCAACATAGCTGAAGAGCACAAGTACACAACGGTGTTCGAAAGGTATATATGCTAATGGCAATCGAACATAGTCAACAGATTATGTGTGTGTAGATCGATGATGCTAATAGACTTTTTCAATCCTTGTCTCAATTATAGGGAGCGAACCCCGCGCGTCAATTTGGCACCTTATGCCAGATTGCCTCGATAACTTTGAGAATGGCAAGTTCATGTTGCCCTTGGGCCAGCTTGTCCATGATGAGCCATGGGAGGTTCGGAGGTTCCATCTCTGGTATATGCATACGGTGAAGTTAGGCATGAAGGAATTCGTTATGAGGGTCTCCAAGGAGTACTTCCACTTAGAAGATGACACTTATGTCTCCGTTGTCTTCCATGACATACACAGGCTACTGCGACGCAAGGATTTCGACATCGCCCAGATCACCCTGTTTCCATGTAAGTTATTGCACCTCTGCATCATCGTAGGTACGTTCATAACGATCAAACTAACAATTCCATGACGATGACTTGTGCTTGCAGGATGCAATCATATGTGTGCAAGGAACTAGGGAAAGATATTATCTACCTATCTCCTATGCATATTACCCAGAGGGCCATCATTGACCACGATGTACCAGACATGCATCCTAGGCTGGTGAACTTGGACAGGATGCAGCGAGTGCTTACTCGGGTTAAGATGCAAGGCGAGATCAAGTTTAGAAAGGGACAATATGTCCTCCAAGCCATGAAGAAGATCCGAGGAAATGGGTGTATCCTTGCCGCCCACCAATTCAGGTAAGTCAAAACGATACATGCAATAGCTATTCTATTCACCACTTTTCATATTTCAAAATTTGAGATCCATATTGTTTCAATGGTGTAGCTTGGGCATCATGGGCTAGTGGATTATATTTGTGATCTATCCTCAGGATGGAAAGGCTGTCATATTCGACTCCTTGCGGACAACAGAGAGAAAATGGTACAAGGATTTCGAAGGCGTTCTGCGATTGTAAGTGATGACACATCTTCTTTTTTGCACTCAAAGAATGTATCAAATTTGTTGTTGACACTAGTGGTTGGCATATAGCGCTTACAGGAAGTACGTGGAAGAGGGGGGTTATGAACAGAGGTGCGAGAGGCAGAAGAAGTATGGCACAAAACTGGCAGTAAGGCAAGACTTCTCGGTACTACTACTAGCACTTACTCCTCATGCCCCTACTTCTACTACTACCGTAACAACTACTACTACTACAACAAGTACTACTACAACTCCTCCTACTACTACTACCATACAACTGCTACTACTACCCTACAACAACAACTACTACTACCCTACTCCTCTACTACTACTACTACTACTACTACTACTACTACTACTACTACTACTACTACTACTACTACTACTACTACTACTACTACTACTACTACTACCCTACTACCCTACTAGTACTAGCACTTACTCATCCTCCTCCTACTACTACTACAACAACTACTACTACACTACAACTCCTACTACTACCCTACTAGTACTAGCACTTACTCCTACTACTACTACTACTACTACTACTACAACTACTACTACACTACAACTCCTACTACTAGCTACTACCCTGCTACTACTACTACCCTACTTCTACTCCTACTACTAATACATTACTACTTCTGCACTGTATACCAGTCCTAATGATCATGTGTTACATATATCATGCATGCAGTGCGCCAAGCAACTTGAAGGCTCAGTCTTGTGTGGATACTATACTTGTGAGTACCTCAGGGCTTGCGAGAGATTCAGCAAGAGCTGGTGACAGCTGAAGAAATCCCAAAGGTGGTGGGAGAGGAAAAAGATTGACCATAAGACCATCACTAGGACAGTAGGCGACATTTGTAAGTTTGTCATGGACGAATGTTGTCATGTTGGGGGAACTTTCTTCTACGACGAGAGCGAGCTAGGGACGGAGGAGAAGTACGTGAATCTACGCCACTGGAGAAGCGATGCTTTCGACATGACCGACTACAAGTTGTTGGACATCTTCGAGTAGCTGCCTTTAACTTGTCATGTGAACATGTGATGTGATTTTGTTAACTTTGTGAACATTAATGTAGTGTGAAGAACTTAGTGTGTGACATGATGACTGGTGGAACATAAGGACATCGACATATATATGGATGTAATATATATGTCTTTATTGTTCATATGCGTGTTTTCTGCTTTCTGTGTGTTTTGATCTGACCAAATTTGATTTCAAATTCAAATTATTAAATGAAAATAAATAATCTTTTTTTTAAATCAGGAAATACTTAACGGAGGCGGGCAAATAACAAAACCCGCCTCGGTTAAACGATTAACAGAGGCGGCTACCTAAAGTTAACCGCCTCCGATGTATATTTAAAAGAGGCGGTATGGTTAGGGAAACCGCCACTGTTAATATACATTAACGGAGGTGGTTGCGTTACCGTGCCCGCCTCGGTTAATATGTTAACAGTGGTGGTTGGCCAACCTCCTCCGTAAAGGCCTGATTAACCGTGGCCTTTAACTGGAGGCGGTTGGCTTGCCCGCCTCCGTTAAGAGTTTTTGCCCGCATCCATTAAAGTTAATGTAGTAGTCTTGTCTGCAAATACGAGTAGATAATGGATTGACAATTTAGTGGGTGGGGGGAAACATATATAGTCAGGCAACTTAGCAACACACACTTGACGGTCTCGTCTATTAGTAGACATTGTGAAGCACTAACTTGATGGCCTCATATCAGTTTGAAGTGCCTACTGCCTAGACCACCTGACATGCTTAAAGAAGCAAAAAAGGACATGGTAAGATTACCTTGGGTACTTGATTTTTGCTCGTAGTTGACTTGTATAGGATCTCATGCTCATGCTATTTCATATTTTCTGTTTTAAGTGCCTACTCGGTGCAGTCTTAAATTATTTGCATAATGTTGCTAGTATGGATCAGATTGTTTTGGGTAATTTATTTATCCTTCAATAAAGTACCAGAACATTGAATTTTATTTGCATAATCTGTTCTTGTGCTGTGCAAGCTGTGAACATATATCTTGTACTTATAACGGAAGAACACAATGCTTAGTTCTTAACATGGATTTTATTATGTTAAAAAAATGTACCTGCCATCTAGATATCTTGTGATGGCTGAATCGTTTGTCAAAATAAAGTCAGCAGAACCAAGTTGCTTTGCAGATCAAACGTTGATAATTTTTTATTTTGCTGTTGTTTTCTATTGAGAATCTGCATAGTGCATGAATTTAGGTTGTGTTCAATTATTAGGATTAATCTGAGCATGTTTGGGATTAATGGCTTTGTTGCTATTGTTTTTTTTTCCTTCCCCGAGTATGCATCCCTGCTTGGTCCTTCAACATTTAAATATTTTAGTCAGGTTATCATGGCTGAAGGTAAACTCTTGCATTGGCAATTGGATATACAAAGTCGTTGGCAGAGGACAAAAAGCACAGAAGCTCGCTAACTCCAGCAAGCATCTGTAAGAACATCATAGTGCTTTTACTGCAAAGACGTTAGACAAGCAATAAGCTTATTGTTTTACTGCATATTTAACAAGATTTCTCATGAATTGTTATTTTTATCTTGTATTGACGGTAGGATATGGAGATGAGTGGATGTGTAGTAGCTTGTAGGAAGTAGCAATTACTCAATTTCTATTTCCTATATGTTAGTTACATGAACAATAGTATTGTAACTTGGGTTTGCTTACTCTATTTTGCAAGGGCTTTAGAATGTAGCTTAAGATCTGTTGACCATTGAACTATCTAATGTATGAACAACTTGAGTGATGATTATGTGTATCAGGCAATTGAGTTATACATGTATCAGATAATTGTCACATTTTATGCTGGTTGGTGTGTGGTTAAAAAAGCATGAGCTAATCAATTATTTGAATAGTTCAATGACCTTTTATGGATATTAAAAATAAGGTTTCCCTGACGGTGGTTGACTGACAGGGAAATTTTGATCTTTCCTGACGGTATTGCGGCTGACAGGGAAATTTTGACATTTCCTGACGGTACTGTTGTAGACAGGGAAAGTTTAAAGCTTCCTGACGGTATATAACTGACAGGAAAACTCTTCCGTGACGGAAACGGAAAAACCGCTGGAAAAATTCTCTCCTGACGGCAGCAACCGTCAGGAAAAGTGGACTTTCCCTGTCAGTTTATCCCTGAAGGTAACTGTCGCGGAAATTATTTCCTGACGGTTTTTGGTACCTTCCCTGACGGTTTTGTCTGTCACGGAAAAAAGTTGCTGGGGTAGTGACTTCTCGTGTACTACAACCCGTTCATGTGCTACAATACTAAATTTCAGAGTCTGTCAAAAGGTATTTAGAGAGGCCAGTGGTGACATCTCTATCTAAGAGACATGGTCTAAAAAACAGTGATTGACCCAAATTTCACAATATAAGCACCTTCTACTATACATGTCTATGCACCCACAAATCAAGTACTCCCCCTCTAATTTACTCTAGCTGACCAATTGCCTGTCCTCATCTGCCTTTCACCAATTCTTAGAGCAGATATAATGTTGAAAATATATAGAGCGGGCTGGACGGGTTCTGCATCAGGCCACATTCTGCACATGAAGAGTTAATGGTTAGTCCCATTAATACACCAGGCTATGCTGGTTAGAAAATGTGTTGCATTGTCACTTACACAGCATACACGACCGTGTATATATAGCGTTTCATGCTCTGCAAATATTCAACTGAATGCACGGCTAGCACTACAGCACTGGGTAGTAGGCTAGCAGAAGAGGGGTGCCTCAAGTTCAGAAGAATCCCTCCACAATTTTGTCTTAGGAACAGAAAGCAACAGGGAAATGCCGACACGGTGCGGTGATGACTGTATGGTAGGGGTGGAACGATGGTTCTCATGTGGCCATGGAATAGCAGCGTAGAGAGAAGTTGAGATAGCCATGTGCACGCTAATGCATAGCGTTCCATCAGGTGCTGGCATGCCACGTTGGCTGGGCACACCTGTATGTGATCATCTCTATGCCATTGTGTGATTCTCTGGCCCAGCATTAACTCTGTAAGCTTCTTGACCTTACTGCCATGCGGATCCACTTAGTGAGCAATTGAATTAATCTTGTCACGTATACATGTACACTAAATTAATCAGGACATCTATGGTGCTGATGAGATCTTCCGTGCAAGATATACATATATTGAAGATTTGATATGCTACCAATTCCCAGTTGCAATATTCATTGTTGCAAAAAAAATAAAAAATAAAAATACGTGCACCACTGGCATCTGTATCAACACCATACCAGAAATTTTGCCCTTTGAGCAACAAAAATATGGGCATTAACTCAGGGACATGGTCTCTGTTAGGTCTAATTTACATAGGAGGTTCGGTTGTCCTCATGTGTATGTCAGAAAAAAAAAGCAAACAGATCCATGTTGTCTCGTGCATCGTTAGCCAGCCTGGGTGCTGCCAGCTGCCACCACTGCTCCACGCTGGTGTTCACTAGCCGCTCTATGTGCACGGCTGCATTCAGCCTGTTCGGTTCGCTGGTTTATTGTGCTGAAAGCACTGTTCGCTGGTTTGTTGTGAGAGAAAAACACTGCTGGATGGCTGCTGATTCTGCTGATAAGTCCAAACGAACAGGGCAGCATAGACTTGCCCGGGTGCAGCATAGACTTGCGCATGGTGGAGGGCACAAATGCTTGGTCTCTTGCACCTTGGCGGAGCTACCGTCTATGGTCTATCCTCGTCTGTCTCTCGTCAGTTCTAGGAGGAAATGCAAAGCTGCAGCAGACACTTTGTGTATCTATAATATCCTGTGGTACAAGTCTAGCCTCCCTCATGCTATAAATATACACGTGGAGCGTCTCCATGGATTCTAGAAGTGTCCATAGTCTGCACTTGATTAGGGTTGTTCAGCACCGTGAACTACTGGTTGTCAGTTCATTCGTGGTGCTGCTGACTGATGAGCTGCCGTCAGAGCATGATAAGATTGCCTTGAACAGTGAATGCATGGAACAAAATGGAGCTGTTATCATTAATACACCAGGCTATACTGGTTTAAACAATATTGTCACTTACAGAACATTCATAACCATGTATATATAGCTAGCATTTCCTGTTCTACAAACACTACTACAGGTGGGATTTGTAGGGGGGCGGCTTATAAGCATTTGTAGGGGCGGTATTGCCAGCTGCCCCTACGAAAGCGTGGCTACAAATCCCCCCATTTGGTTCACCAATCGCCCCAACAAATTGGATTTGTAGGGGTGGCTGATGATTTGTAAGGATTTGTAGAGGCAACCCTACAAATCCATTTCCAAAAGTTCTCAAATCTGGGCCAAAAAATAAAAAATAAATACTCAAAGCTGCCGAAGATGCTGGAGCCACGCTCGCCATCTTCGGTGCCGTCGACTAGGAACAAGGCCAAGAAGGGTGTGGCATATATATTATGGATAGAATGGATTTTGGCGCTGAAGAGGCGAGATCACATGCGGAGCATATCGATCCCACGCCTCGCCTGGAGATGAGCATGCCCGTACAATGGTGCTCTCGACTGGTGATAGGAGCTGGGGGCACGTGCTGAGCTCGTCGTCTCGCCAGACACAGTGTCTGCTCTTGCTCTTTCTCCTCGTTCAATAGGGTTCAGCTTTGGAGTTTTTGCAAAATACACATTACACAAAAGAGCTCTACTGACCTGTTGTATGTGCCCTGGGAGATAAAGGATAAGTTGACAGAAAGTGAGGAATAGGAATTAAAACTGGATGCACACAAAGAAACCACCATTCATTGTGTCTTATAGTTTCTAGGAGTGATTTCTTGCTGACGTGTCATTTATGCAAACCACATTTAGTTTCAAGGGTTGTGACTGGCCTAAATTAGTTGAGGATAAGGGTTTACCTTACTAATTTAGATGAAGATGAAGTAGGCATATGTATTGTTCTGTTTCAGGAGCAGGAGAAATGTTGCAGAACCATGCATGCATATGCCATTGATGAGGTATTCGTCAATGTAAATTTGGATTATGACTAACAGGGACGAAGCCAGAAAAAAATTTAGGGGGGGCTAAACAAAAGTGCTACAGTGACTTAGCTCTACTTTAATCCCTCGTAATAGAAAAAGTATAATAGCTTGAAGTAGTCTTATATTTAAAACATCAATTAACAATGAAATTCACAAAATACATCTAAAAAATAAATGTCTTAGCCCACCCTACCTTATACATCTGCGTCTAAAATTGGAAGAAGAGCACTAGAAGTTCCACTAGCTTAGCAGCAGTAGGGGGGGCTGGAGCCCCCCCAGCCCCCCCGCTGGCTTCGTCCATGATGACTAAAGGCAAATATTTACTAATCAGGCAATATGTTAATGACTATTGTGTCACTTTTCATTATGTATGCTGATGCTCTATCAAGTAATAACGTGCCACATCATAAGTTCTAGGAGCAAATTCGTAAAAAATAAAAAAAATGCATATCTATATCCTGAAACAAGATGTCAATGAACATGTCGAGCCAGCTGGACAGTTTTTTTATACATTCCCACCATCAAATGCATTTAATTGTCGCTAAACTTTTTGAACCAACTACCCCTATATCAGTCCACTGATGGTGCTTATGAGCTTGCCATCCATGCAAGAAGTGGTTCATTTGAAGAGTTAATGTGTTGCAATAAAGCGAAATGAATACTAATTTAAAATATCGAGAAGACAAGTTCCAACGAGTCGTGGAGTCTATATATTCCATTCTATTCTGCATACAACTCAACAGATGGAACCACTGTACCCCAGTAAGGGGTAGTAGGCTAGTGGAACAGGGAGTAGGATGTTGAAAGGAGTCAGCTGCCGTTGTGCTGGGAATGGGAGGCCAAGGGAAACTACATCTATACTATAATAGACCAATCAAAATTATGCTTGGTCTCCAAAGAAAACGTCTCCCCGCTGAGAGCCTCAAACCATTGCGCACCCAGAAAAATACACATAAAAACTTGTTTCTATTAAAATCAAGGGCTAATAAAGCATGAAAACCCATCTGATGGCCGATAGAAGAAGTTTCAAGCCAGGCTTCTCACCCCCCTCACCGCCTCGCGCGACACCGCTAGGCAAGGATTTCTACGCCCGCGACAGCCAGCGATCAGATCCGTACACCGTTCGGAAAATAAAACAAAAAAAATGCCACCGCCTAAAACTTTACAGGCCTCGGCTCCGCAACCTCCGCCGCAACGTACAACGCGAGATCCCTGCAGCACCACCAGCGCATCAAGGAACACCCGCCTCGACGGCAGGCAGCCGAGCCGAGTGACCTAGGGCCTGGGCGCGACGTCCTCCCTCTGACACAATCCAAGGCCGGTGCAACCACTCCATGCGCGATCCACAGGCCGCGCGAGATCCCCGTGGCACCACCAGCGCCTCGACGGTCTCCTCGATGACGGGCCTCAACATCCGGCGTGCCGAGATACAGTACAGGGCGGTTGCGGCCATAGCCCTCAAGCGTCGGCCTCCTAGAATAGCGCCGGCACCACCAGTGCCTCGACGGTCTCCTTGATGACGGGCCTCAACGTCTGGCACACCGAGATACAGTACAGGGCGCCCGCAGCCACAACCCTCGAGCGTCGACCGCCTAGAACAGCGCTGGCACCACCAGCGCTTCGACGGTCTCCACTAGCCCTCCGAGTACGACACCGCCGGGCCTGTCGATGGAAGGTGTGTGAGTGGGGGAAGGAAGAAGACGAAGGTCTTCCATCCCCATCCGTCGGGGCTGCCGACGTGTAAGACTCGACTAGACAGCCAACAGATTGAAACCAAGGATCGATCCAGGAGCTTCCAAAAGGCGAGGAGGAGGAGAAGAGGGGTTGCGCGTGCAACGTCGAGGTGCAGGGGCCGGTGACGTAGAGGGAGATACGGCAGTGCGGGGCCTCCTCCGAGCGGCGATGGGCGCAGGGCGACAGCACCCATGCGAGCAGCGCACCGGATCGAGCAGGCCTCATCCCCACGCAGGCGTGAGCAAGCCTCGGGAGAGAGAGCTTTGCCAACATGGCGCGCCGGGACTAGGTCATCACCAGCGCCAACACGGCTTGGTGGAGCAGGAGGCAAGACATGGGCGGAGCGGGCAGCAAGGCAGCACCGCAGCGCGGCGGCACAGGCGGCGTGCGCGGCCTAGGCGGATGGGCAGCGTGGTGGCACGGTGGAAGGAAACCAATCACGGTGATCAAAATCACATGCCTCCCATGGCACCGTTGTGGAGCTTGGTGGGGAAGAAGCACGGCACAAATAGTGAGCCGATCCTTCTGGATTTGGTTAGATTTTGTCTATCAGTTTCGTCATCTTGAGCAGGAGCGAAGTGAGATCTCCGACGTCCTGTGACACCTCCTACACGAGCAACGTCGCCCTGCTGGCCATGAGCGCAGCGCGCGCGTGTTGACGGCGGGCCAGGGGCAGTAGCAGTAGCAATAGCAGCAACAATGGCATGGATGGCCTGCTGGTGGTGTGCCTTCTCATGGTCCCCTGGCAGCCTGACTATGAATCATCCAAGTGGATGAACTGAAATGGGGGGGGGGGGGGGCTTCAAATATGATCTGCGGGTGTTGGTTTCATGTTTTTATTCTGCTTCCCTAATATCCTGCCCAACAGATCGAAAAGTACGTTAGGCTAATGCTTCAAATAATTCACTTTTTGTTGCAATCCAGTAGGTCCAATCAGATTCCTTTAACCAGAGTCAGCTTCTTGGGTGTGTGTCCCTGACATACTAGGAATTATAATTGTAGATCAGTGTTTCGTGGGTTCTCAGGTGTTCGCCTCTACCACTTTGAGTCTTCATAGTTTTAGCACAAAGAGTTTAATCGTCTGGTGAACAAAGGGATTAAAAAATCATTCAGTTTATCAGCTGTGGGCTGTGGCATGGGCTAATAAGAGCCATACTTTCAGGACTAAGTATCTTTGTATCTGCCAATTACTGAATTTGATTTGGCGTGCATTGTGTAACTTTGTT
Organism: Saccharum hybrid cultivar R570; assembly: GCA_038087645.1. Taxonomy (NCBI): domain Eukaryota; kingdom Viridiplantae; phylum Streptophyta; class Magnoliopsida; order Poales; family Poaceae; genus Saccharum; species Saccharum hybrid cultivar. Next base: position 4,580,257 of record JAQSUU010000733.1, read on the forward strand.
GTGGGTTGTTGGCATGCATGTAGTTTCATCCTCTCTACATGGGGAAAGCTTGCAAGTAAAGCGTGCAACATGCTGGCAGATGATGGCACTTTGGTATTCGTGTTCCAGTTGCTGAAATTATACTTTGCATCTGGTTATTGCATATAGCTTACTTGGTATTGCACTGTTTCTTAACTTTCAATTGAAGATTGCTGGGAAGCACATCTTTGAAGACCACAACTTTGCTGACATTGTGGTAACTATGCAATCTGAATGGTGAGAAAAAGGAACTATAAACTATTTATCTTTATTTTCCTTCTTATACATTTGTGTGATTTACTTAGACTTTTTTTTTACTTTGGTTCAGTGGTATATTCTGCATCTTAGACTGGGCAGATATTATACTTATATGCTTTACCAAATGCTTTCACGTTATATTTTATCGCAACAATAAAAAGTGGATAGACATAGACAAACTTGCTGCACTATTTTTGTGGTCGCAATTCATAAGGTGATTTTGCATATAGGTTTTGGTGCAGGTCACAGTTGGTTGATGAAATGTGCCCAAGGGGTAAGGTGTGGAACCATATGGAGCAGAGCAAATGAACGAGGTTTTTTTTAGGTTAGTAGCACCGGAAACGACACTCAGATTTTGTTTCACGTCGGCTGGGGGGGTCACCCGCAAAATGTCCAGCTATAGATGGCCAGGGTCACCCGCGGGAGGGAAACTAAACTCATATTTTGTGGGGTTAAAATTTATTATCAATTGTTTTTCTCTTGCACACATCATTTGCATTGTCCTAACTATGGTATGTCGAAGGCAAAAGATTATTTCTAGATCTCTAGTGGGTTTTTATCTGATTGGCAATCACAGTGTTTGGAAGACATCATGGTAGCACAGACCAAAATGTTGTCTGTAAGAGGGAGGTGAAATGATGACAGAAAGTTATGTATAACATGAAGCTTCTCTGCTGCATATATGAAAGATTGTTTTTCATGTGCATCCCTGAAATGAAGCCATGACATTAGCACGGCCACTATACTAGTGTTAGATAAAAGATAAATTATGGGGACGCGGCAGGGGCGGAGGACTGAATGGTAGGTTGACTTCTTGATCGCAAATGTTTAGCCTTCAACTTTACTTTCTTTGATTCTGCTGCTGGTGTCACTGTTGCTTCTAGTCTGAGCGTAGTAACAGTATGTCCAGGTTAACAGAGCTGCCTAAGTGAACAATCATTGGCCGTTTGGCCCCTCCTTGTTCTTTGTCATGGATCGGACTAATAGTGGACAAACACCTCTGGTTCATTTAGTCATCTTGGTGCCAGCTTATTTTGTCTGCACGAGAGTCAGTGACGACACTGTTTGGGTTCAGTGATTCATATATGCTCACAGGTTTGCTGGGCAGAGGCTCGACGACGGTCCGAGTTCAACATGACGGTCCCAGGGTCACGTCCGGCAAACCATGGCGTGTAGCAAAGTGAAGGCGGTGGACACATGCTGGGCGGACAGCAGAGCAGCCGAGCTGGCAAAGGATGACTAGCAGCTGTTAGCCAACTTGCCGTTTAACGCTTGGTCCGTTAATTTTATATTGTCATTGTCCCGATCGTTTATTTGAAGCAACCTGAGATATCCTCTCCTCTTGTATGGGAAGTACAGAGGCTGCATGTGGCTGATCATTAGTAAGAATTGAAAGGTGTACTAGTGCAGCCATGGGTGGACAAAGGTAATGTCGAGTGGGAGCATGCCCTTCGGTATGCCACCCTTGTTCGCCCATTTAAATCGATGGGATACTAATAGCAAATGTTGATGCCTCGTTCTCTGTTGCATGTAGGGCGGTGGAGAAGTGGAAGTTGATTTAGAGCAAGCCCAATAAGCTTGTCTTATAGCCAAGCCATGTCATCTTGATACTAACTCAAGAGACTACTCATACAATGATTAGTCTCTTCACAATTCTAAAAATAAATTTATTTATTTATGTGGACCCACTACTAATCCATCCTTATCTACTTATCTGTCCTTTCGTTTGCTCAGTTCGCTTTTCATCTCGTTCGCCAGCCACCACTGAAGCTTGGGGTCAGATGCAGGAGCGCAGCACATGCCGGGGACAGGGGGCGAGGCCAAGAGCAGTCACTAGTCGTAGCCTCGACGAGGCCGGGCACAGTCGCCGCAGCTTCGGTGCGGCAGGCCGGGCAGCCGCCAGTGGTAGCTCCACTGCACGTGAAGGCCAAGCATGGCCGCCGGTCGTAGCTCCACCGTGCGAGTATGTCACGGCGTTCAAATTATAAGAGTACAAGTCCAAAAATAATTGCTGAAGCGATTAAATTCTCAAACTTGAGCCCATATAACTCCGATAGTTCACGAAATCACGAGGGATTTCAAACCAAATCGGGAGCAACCAAGATCATATTGATTCAACATAACACAACACTTATTACAACAATCCAAAATTAATCTCATACATCAGAGTACGAATAATTTATTATAAAACAAAAGTAGAGATTAGCAGAAGCAACATAATTTCTGAAACTATTTGAAGTCCAATATGGCCAGTACATAGTCATATCCTACAAAAGCATAAAAGAAGAGAAGCTATAGAGACCACGCCCATATGGTCGTCTTCACACCCACGTCGCAAAGACAATACTTGCGGCAACACGTACGAATCTGCTACATGCAACAGGAGGGAATAAACCCTGAGTACGAGAAGGTACTCAGCTAGACTTACCCGATAAAAACCAGAAATAAAGTGACACCAAGGAGTATACGAGGCTTTATAAAGTGGGCTAGCTTGACTCATTTGCAGAAAAGCTTCATACAGATAAGTAACCATTATTTGCTTAAGCATCAAGTTAATCATCATTAACTTGCTAACTAGATTAGCACCTGTACTATAGCAATCACTTGATTAAGTTAAGCAAGCAATAATAACTATATCCAATTTAATCATGGCTGTCATCATCATTCTTATCATCAATTCCGAACCATCAATATAATTAGTGTATCCACGCTGGAGATAACTAGTCAAGTTTCTCACTATCTGGGAGACACGGCGATTCGAATCGATTCCAACTCAGCTGAGGGGGTATTCCTGATACTCACCCGGCAAACCACGCTAAAGGCAGCCGTAAATAACCTTTGGTACAACTCAGGGTGGGCCCGAACAGGGCCGCGTTCTCGGGGATACCAGTGGCCAGGATGCTTAGGACTTTTAACTCACCTGCCCTTGGACCCTCTGGCTCCCTTCTGAGGCGACTTCACTTTTCGACTTCGCAGCCTGAGTTGAGCTACTCGGCTTCGCGGTCGCAACCTCAGGCCGGCCAGCTAAATGTCAGGCATGTGTTCAAAATGACATAGAAGGCTCCAGGTCTTGGTCCTTAATTGACACAAGCGGCATCACTACAACTGTAAGACCCCGCCCGATCTTTTATTAATATTAACACATGGTTCTTTTTCTACGATAGCAAATATAGCCAACCGTGATCAGGTAAAGCCTTATATCTCGCAAGTGATAGAAAATCACCCAACTTCTACTGGTCTAATTAAGCAGGGCTAAGCATAGATATGATCCTATCTACATAGGATTCAAGGTTCAAATTGCTGGACAAGAAGTGTTATCAATGTCGCAAGGGTTTCCAACCAATTCCTATAACATAATGCAACAATACATATATAACATACATATATAGATAATTGCTTTGAAAGTAGGAGGCTTATAATGCTCTGGGGCTTGCCTTAACCGAAAGAAGATAGGTCAAGGTTCGGCTTCACGAACGGCTCCCACGTCTCCTCCGGTTTCGTCGGACTGGACCTCCAGCTCCCGAACGGACTCCAACTTCGAGGTTCACGTCTTGCGGAGCTTCGCTCATGACACGATTCTCGGCACACCTATTGCATGTATATGGACCCAATGAATTTCTTGTATGCACCAAGGATGACATGATGATTTATAAACATGTATGAGTGATGCGAAGATGAAAGTAATGACATAGCAACATCATAAGCACAAACCAAGTCATGTGGTGCTCTATTCAAATCACTTTAAGCTTAGGTGCAAATCTCCTCTCTGGTATTAATATGTTTAAACATCGCTAAGCAACCACTAAGTGCCACAAAGTTAAGACTAAACACACACATAACAAGATTCCAGAAATTTCAGCACAATGACATGTTGACAGCAGTAACTCATAAAATACATAACTGGAGTTATATAACTCCAATGGACATGCATGAGAACATTATGGAAAGATTATGGAATTTTCAATGTTTCATCTTCAGATACCAAAGCATGAATCAAAAGTTTGCCAGGTCGAATTCAATCCCAAAATCAGTTCTGAACAAATAGAGAGCAAATTGCAACTGGACACTTCTTAAAACATGCATAAATCCTAAACTCTGTGGCCAATTGCCACCAAATTTTAACAGTAGGCACATCATAAAGTTTACCACAACTCCTGTATACAACTTAGAGCATGAAAACCATCATAGCATTGCTCAAATTATAATTCTTTTAAAACTGTCCAGAAATCAACGAATTATAAAATTATATGATAACATAACCTTCAAACATTGCAAATGGCCAAACCAACTTAATTAAAAATTAGAACATGTTAAAAGAACACCAGATCACCTCATGTTACTTATGTAAACATTTATTTATTTGAACATTTCTATTTATTTAAATACATAGGCATAAATAACATTAATTATAAAATGTGTCTAGAAATTCTAATAAAATTACAGAGGCACGTACAAAATACTAGCAGGCTACCATAAAATTTTTAGCTCAATTAAGCAAGTAAATTTAGAGATATCAAAATAAACAAATGGATAGTCAATATAAAGCATATACAAAGGAGAATTGATAATTGAAGCATATGACATCCAAAATTCATGAAATGTTAACTGAAGCATCACCAAAGCATGCTTAGCATCCCACAAAAATTTCACGGAAAAAGGATCAATGTACAGTGAGATATCGAATTACCAAAATCACACAATTAAATAAAAGTGCCTAACAAAAAAATTTCAAACTCCAGAAAACATCAACTGACATGTAACATTTTAATACACCAGTGCATAGCACACATCATGATGATTCTAAAAAGTCCTCATTTTCTATTTTATGATTTTTCTACTATTTTGTATGAATTAACAAAGTTCAGCAAATAAATCTACATTTCAGAAAAAGAGAGAACCTAAAACTACATGCCAAGGTTGATGGGCCACAGGGCCTCTGCGCTGTGCTGGACTCAGCCCAGCTGCTGGGGCAAAACTGGCCCACGAAACCAGCCCAACCAAGCCAAACAGGAGGGGCGCCGACATATGGGACCCGCATGTCATAGGGAGCAGAGTAGGGGATGGTGGGCCGTCGGCGGTAACTCGCCGCCGATGAGGTCTCGGGCGCCGGTGAGGGCACCGACGTGCTCTACTCACCTAGACGAGTCGCAGGATGGGGTGGAGTGGAGCGCGGGACCACCGGAGGTGCTTGCTGGCGTGGATGGCTGGCGGCGGTGATCTAGCGGCGGCACGCCGGCGGTAGAAGGCACGACGGTCACCGGTGAGGGGCTCCCCAGCTACACAATGTCCAGGCGACTCCGGTGCGCACATGCACACGCAAGGAGGTGCTACGTGCCGGGCTAGCCACGGCGGTGCTCCATCGATGGTGACGGTGGCGAAGCTCGAACTGCGGCCACTCTAGGCTACCATTGGGCCCACAAAGCAGCGCACGAGATAGAGGAGGTGATGGCGAGGTTGTGTGCGAGGGGAATTGCGCTGAGGCACTGCGGTGGCAGAGTTGGGCACGATGGAGTCGTGGCGGCACGCTCTGCCATGGCTAGGGAAGAAGGGGGCGACTGCAAGAGTGGAGAGGGCCGTGTGCGGTGCCTCGCGTGAAATTTCGACCGTGTTGGTGTCGGAACACGCCGAGCCACGCGCGTGAAAAGTGTTTTTAAATTTTATAAAATCGAAACGGAGTCCGAAAATGACGAAACTTGACGACGTGTCTTGTCATCGCATGCGGAGGCTGTGGTAAAAATTTGAGAAAGTTTCGAGCAAGTGGCGACGTTGGGTGGCTAAAACCTGGACATCTCCCCGGCGGTGCCCCCGCGCTGGTCCCTCCCCGGTGGCGCGGCCATCCCCGGCGGCGCCCCCCTCCCCCCACGCTGGGCCACCCTCGCGGCGCGTCCCCCCCCTCGCTGGCCCCTCCCGGCGCCGGCCGCCCCGCCTAGGCCCCTCACCGGCGCTGCCCCGCCCCGATCCGGCCACGGCCAGGCGCGCCGCCGCGTGCAGCTCCGGCGTCGGCCCCGCAGCGGCCGCGGCCTCGCCCCGTCCCGCCCCGGCGCCATCGCTGCCCCGCCCCGATCCGGCGTGCCCCGCTCCGTCCGCCGTCCGCCGTCCGCGCGCCGTTCGCCGTCCGCTGGCCCTACGTCACCGTCCTCGCCGCTTCATCCTCGCCTCGCTGTCCTCGCCTCACCGCGCCGTCCTCGCCTCGCCTCGCCGTCCTCGCGCGCGCCTCTGCTCCACGCGCCGGTGATGCCGTCCGTGACGACGAGGTAGTAGTACTACTAGTAGTAGTAGTTTACTTTGTTAATACCTGCTCATATTCTTCTACATGGATTGGAAATACATTTCTGGTTGTCGGCCATCGTGCCTGACATGTATATGTGTTTGTCGGCCATCGTGTCGTCTTTTCTTGTAGGTTTGGTAACCTTTCCGTACAGGGGAGGTGCTGCCGAAATTTTTTGTTCTCACTAATTGTTTTTCTTTTTCAGGAGGGCTCCCATTGGAGGCTAGCCGGAGGAGCACGACTCGGCACTGCCCCGCTAGCCTTTCTTCACCGGCACCTGCGGTATGACCCCTCTTTCCGCCACATGTAGTCGTAGGTCACGTTACCTAGTTAGGTGTCTCCCGTCCGAAACGGATACGGTTGGAAGTATGCGTTCTTCGCATATGTATAACCATATCTGTTTCGGATTGTCCACGTTATTTGGACAGCCCGAGGATGCGCAGACGAGGTTAGCTCCCATGTTCCGCTCCCGTCCGAGTCGGAGTTTCGGCATGACCTCCCCGTTGTTCTCTGGATACACACTCTCCCCGCTGGGATGTGTATCGGGAGAACAGCGGGGAGGTGCTGCCGAAATTCCATCTCGGACGGGAGTGGAGCATGGAAGCTAACCTCGTCTGCGCATGCTCGGGTGGGATTAGGACCTATCCTTCACCTATTAGATGGTAGGAGTGCGTTGTAGATGCACTTGCTGGTTTTATCACATGTTAACATTGCCGCATGACAGAGCATGGGTGACCGTGAGTGGATGTACTCGGGCTTCGCAAGTAAGAGCGACGAATGGATTAGGGGGACGACTGAGTTCCTGGAGCATGCATTTGGCCCAGCTGCTAAAGGGTCGATTCGGATGCTGTGTCCCTGCAGCGAGTGCAGGAACAAGAAGAAGAAAGTAAAGGCTCAGGTGTTGAGAGATCTGTTCAAGCACGGGTTCGTTCCAAATTATACCCGTTGGCGCCACCATGGTGAATACCATACTATTAGGGATGAGGTGGTGCAACCCGTCCTCGAGGAGTATGATGGCGATGCCGGGATGGCAGACATGATGGCAGACTTCCACGAAGCATGGTTTGGCGAAGGAATGGATGTGGAGGAAGATCCGAAGGAAACCGCGAAGGCCTTCTACGACATGATGGAGTCGGCACAGAAGCCCCTTCATGAGAAGACAAAGCTTACGCAACTGGATGCCGTCTCACGCCTGATAGGGTTGAAGTCGCAGCTGGGCATTAGTCGAGACGGCTTCGATCTCATGTTGAGCATTGTTGGGGGACTGCTTCCGGTAGATCATGTCCTACCGACGAACACCTACGCTACACAGAAGCTCCTTCGTGCACTTAAGATGCCGTATGAGGGGATCCATGCTTGTCCGAAGGGGTGCGTCCTGTTCAAGGGAGACCTCGAGGAAGCAAAAACCTGTCCGAAGTGCGATGCCTCTAGGTTCGTGTTGGTAGAAGGCTCTGATGGCAGCATGAAACAGTCTAAGGTCCCCGAGAAGGTCGTACGGCACCTTCCTTTCCTACCGAGGCTGCAATGGCTGTATATGACGGAGGAGTCCGCGAAATAGATGACGTGACACAAGAATGGCAAAAGATACCATGCTAACAAGATGGTACACACGGCGGACGGTGATGCATGGAAGCACTTTGATAACATGAATCCTGTCAAGGCTATGGAGGCTCGGAATGTACACGTAGCGCTGGCAACAGATGGGTTCAACCCGTTTGGAATGATGGCGGCCCCGTACACTTGCTGGCCCATGTTTGTGATCCCCCTCAATCTTCCCCCCGACGTCATGTTTGAACCTAAGAACGTGCTCTTGACGCTGATAATACCTGGACACCCAGGCGACAATATGGGTGTGTTCATGCAGCCGGTGTGGGATGAATTGGATCTTGCTTGGGAAGAGGGGGTACTCACGTACGACCGGGCTATGAAGAGGAACTTCAGAATGCATGTGTGGTACCAGTATTCAATGCATGACTTCCTGGCGTATGGCTTATTCAGCGGGTGGTGTGTTCATGGGAAGTTCCCTTGCCCGACATGAAAGGCAGATGTGATGTTCACCTGGCTAGCCAAGGGCGGCAAGTTTTCTTCTTTTGACAAGCATCGCCAATTCCTGCTTGAGAACCATGAATTCAGGCTAGATGTAAAGCACTTCACGAAAGGCGTTCAAGTCACCGGCCCCATTCCGCAGGTTAAGATCCCTACCACCGTCCTTGCCGACATATAGGCTCTCGAACCTGAGGAAACAGGTGGGTTTAAGGGATATGCTCGGGACCACATGTGGACTCATATATCGGGCTTGACTAGGCTCCCCTACTTTAAGGACCTTCTTCTTCCACACAACATCGATGTAATGCACACAGAAAAGAATGTGGCCGAGGCACTCTGGGCAACACTCATGGACGTTGGCAAAAAGTCGAAGGACAACATCAAGGCTAGCCTGGACCTGGAGATGATCTGTGATAAACCAAACCTGGTGATGAAGACCCCTGCACCCGGTAGGAAATGGAAAAGGGGGCCGGCCGATTACATCCTGAAAAGGGCAAATAGGAAGGAAGTTCTGCAGTGGATCAAGACGTTAAAGTTCCCAGACGGGTATGCGGCGAATCTGAGCAGGGGTGTGAACTTGCAGACTATGAAAGTCTTAGGGATGAAGAGCCATGACTTCCACATATGGATTGAGCGGATCCTTCCTGCGATGACCCGGGGATACCTCCCAGAGCATGTGTGGCGCACGGATGAGGCGTACGCGAGGCGCGCCGACCGTCAGGGCCGCCGCGCGCAGATGCGAGGGGTGTCACACCACCAAGGGAATCACCCCTCCCCTAGTTCGCGACAAGATGGGTATGCGTCCGTTCATGTCTTAATCCTTGCGCTCAATTGTCAATACTTGTAACCATGTTTGTGTTTTCAATGCAGACGCAGACACACGGTGGGCAGGAAATCAACGAGTACACTGCATACTTCCTCTCTCACAAGGGCAAGGCGATGGATCCGAACAATGTCTACAACCCGGAGGACGGGCTCGATGCGTACACCAACCCCACCGCCTACGAGAAGGCCACCGAGTACACCGTCGTGGCTTGCCAGCGCTACGGGGAGACGTTCGACCCCACCGCCGAGCCCCTAGACACAGACCTCCTGCAGAGGTTGGGACCAGGGAAGCAGCACGGCCGCTACTACATGGCCCACAGTGCCCTCGACCAGTCCTAGGTTCCTACGCTGACCAGGTTCGATCCACACCCACGAGCTCCAGCGACATCCCCGTAGCGCCCCGGCGGCAGTCAGCGTCACAGGTAAGTGCCGTTTCGTTCATCGTTCACTCGTTTCGCACCTGTACATACAATCAACACTGCGGATGTAATATTGCAGGCCCAGATGGAGGCCAAGATGGAGGAGAGGATCGCCACGTTGCACGCGCAGATAATGGCGCAACAGATGGCTTACCAGCAAAGCCTGCAGCAGCACTACAACACTCAGATGCAGAACATGGCCAGCTTCTTCCAGTCCATGCAGACGCCCGGGGCGTCTACACCGCCTCCTCTTCCAATGTTCGCTCCACCGCCTCCTCCTCCAGAGTTTTTTCCTGTGCCTGCTCCTATCGCTCCTGGAGGGACCCCGGTGAGTATATTGACTCTTGCTTTAACTTGTGCGTCCATGCTGCAGATACTAATGACATCACTTGGCGTTTAACTTGTGCAGGTACAGTCGGCGGGTTCGAACCCGTCTCCTAGAGGTCCCGGCCATCAGATGATGTCGTATCCACCACCTGCACCCTATCCACCGTATCCACCTCCGCGTGGCCCTTCTCCGACGTACTCGTGGCCGCCAGTGCGCGGAGGGTGGCAGTACGCGCAGGCGCCTCAGTTTGGTCCAAGGGGGTTTCTGTGGGCAAACCCTGGGGGCTCTGGGGGTGGAGTGGATGACGAGACCGAGGACGACGCGACGAGCTAGGTACTTGTCGATTCTATTATCATGTATCCACCGTATCGTCGAAGTTTTTATGTATTTCTTTTCTTTGTTATGGACCTAGACTTGTTATGTTGAACTTCGTGTGATGGACATCGACTTGTGGTGTTCGACGTGTTGGACTTCATGTGATGGTTGTAATGCACTTGTGTGGTTGTTATTGTGACATATATGTGAGATATAAGTGATGTTGTGCGTTATTGTGATATATGTGGTGATGTTGGCGACAAATGTGATGAAATTGTGATATAAATGGTGCTACCGGTGCTTCTGGTGAAATTGGATTATAATTTGTTTTGATGCGAGAAAACAGAAAACAAAAGCAAAAAAAAAAAAATTCCAGCTTTGAGCTGGGCAAAAAAAACCCAGGACAGAGTCTTTGCCGACTGCAATGGGAGGCAGTCGGCAAAGAGGTCAAATCTTTGCCGACTGCAACTCCAAAAGCAGTCGGCAAAGAACATTTTAAAAAAAAAAATTTCTTTCTTTGCCGACTGCCGAGCTGGCGGCCAGTCGGCAAACAATTTTTGAAAAAAAATTCTTTGCCGACTGCCGAGGAACCAGTAGTCGGCAAAGCCTGCCGTCAGGGCTGACGGCGCCACGTGGCTATGCCGACTGCTGGTGTGGCAGTTGGCAAAGGATTTGCCGACTGTGTGCCACGTGGCAGTCGGCAAATCCGCCTTTGCCAATCCAGGCTTTGCCGACTGCTCTTTGCCGACTGCCACGTGGCTTTGCGGTCGGCAAAGCATTTGCCGACTGGGTTTATGCCTTTGCCGACCGGGGCAAGCAGTCGGCAAAGAGGCGTTTTCCTGTAGTGATTCTCAGCGCTCGGTTCTTGGTTTGCGTGATGAGCCAGTCGACGCGGGAGTCGACCAACTTACTCTCTCTCCTCTTTTCTCTTTCATCCACGTAGGATTTTGCTGAGTTGGCTTGGCTATAAACCAAGCCGACATGGATTATTATACCTGCCCTTATGCTTTTGATGTGTTCGAGGACACTACCAGGTATCATCCTGTTGCAGTGACTGATTGTGTACGTACTGCTGCTGAGGTCTTCTGGAACAGCTGTTCCCGAAGTGGTCGGTTCAAAGAAGAAAAAGGTATCCAAAAGGAAGAGGGCCACAACTGATGATGGCGCTGCTACTGGCGGTGAAGTTGCGATGAGACATAGGAATGTGGTGAGCCATGTGCTTTATTCAGGGAGTACATCATCTGGAGCGAGTGATTCTTCTAAGGAAAAATCTTATGCTGTTGCGCGCTATTTAGTGGTTTCGTCTTGATCTTGGATGGCAAGTGGCCCTAAAAATTTCAACTCGTATACATTTCTCTTCAGCTGGAGCTTCTCTGTAGACTTAATGGAACTATGTACCCCTACTTTCTCCATATCTACCCTCTTTGAAAGGACAAGACACCCAAGAAGGGTGGTTTGAATTGGGTTTTTATAAACTTTTTTGCACAATATAAACATATTTCTAATTGATGTGCCTAAGGTTGACAATCTTTGACTATTCCGACACAACAGAAAGTAAATTTCTAAACAAAAGAGATGGTTAGGAATACTCAATTTTTTGTAAGATACCGTAGTGTCGGCCCTCTTCATTAGTTCTTGTTGGAGGAGCAACAACATTTAGTAGTTAGCGCAAATCGTTATTTGTTGAGTGGACAATATTCCTGGTTCATAAGGATTGATGTTCAATGTTGCTTATTTGGAAATGGTCATACGTTGATGAGAAATATATTTCTAGTTCAACATAAAAGTATTATAGCTTTATGAGAAAGATGTGTTAGAGGTTCTTTAAATTGTGACAGCTGAGGCCCTTGTCAGTGCGCTCTGTCCATGTTGAATAACCCTTTTGGGCTTAGAGATGCACAAAAAGCTTGCAGCTCGTAGCTTGCTCAACTCATGGTCTGCTCGGCTCGGCTCGTTAAAATTTTTAATGAGCCAAGCTGAACTTACAGCTCGTCAAAAATATCAGGACAGCTCAAGCTAGCTCATGAGCCAAATAGGCTGAAGCATATAGCTGGCTCATTGGAAATAACGGATGGCTGCTCCTCATCACAGAAAAATATACTGAGATATAATATATAAGCACACACAACCACCATATTGGATCAAATCAGCTACATTTTTACAAATATACTGACAGCTTTAGCAACTCTTGCATTCAAGAACTTGTCATTTTGACATCATGTAAATGCATATAGAGCAATAAAAATACAACTACCAGTAGTTCCCATCTAACAAAATATTAAAAAATAAAGAAATTTTGTGGCCAGAGGTACAATATATGTGCACACATAACCACCAATATACTATTGTCGTCTCCATTCCTGGCCCAGCTTAATAAAATGCACACATCGTGATCAAACCCATCACCTGACAGAAGTAGACCGCGACATGATGTACAACTTTGCAGTTGAGAACTTTTAAATTTGAAACTAGTAAGAGCTCCAAAATGTTGTTTAAGTTCTATGATTTTGAAATTTGAAATTTAAAATTTTTAAACAAGCTTCAGATGTTGACATAGTTTATATCAAAGTTGTAGTTCTCAATACAGTCTACGGCTTTGTAATTCAATAATTTTTTATTTCATGTAGTTTATTGTCCAAAATATGTATTTTACTAAGGTCTTAGATTTTGAAATTCAAAATTTTAAATTTCCAAACTACCTTGAATGTTTACATGGTTAATACTAAAGTTGTAGTGGCTGATGCAATCTACAAGTTTATTGATGATATTTGATTTGGCAGTATTTATATTCTCAAATATGTGCTTTAAATTCACATATTTTAGAATTAAAACTTTTGAATTTTCCAAACAAGCTCGGATGGAGTCATGTCTTATGCCAAACCGGTATAGTGCTCGATAAGATTTAAAACTTTATAGTTAACACTTTTTTATTTGAGTTCATTAAAGAGTTTGTAGTGCATTGGTCAAGAAGGTGGTATGTGACTGTGAGGTTGCAGTTCTTGTTTTCAGAATGCCTAATTTTTTTGCTTTTTTATTTTTGTGAAATATTTATGAAAATTTTAACAGTAGTAGTACGTGGCTAAAAGAAAGTACGATGCCTGCAGTTCCAACTGCAGTATTGATTAAAACAAAGGAAAAAAAAAAGCAAGATTCACTTCCACAGTGGCACTACACAACGTGACGCCTATGTATATTACTACATAGTGCTTTCTATTCAGCAAGTAACTTTACGAAATGCAAACACTAGTTAATGGAAGAGAGGTAGGATGTTCTAAGGAGTAAGAAATACGGTGCCCATGAGTATTGGGAATAGGAGGCAAGTGGGAAATACGGTGCCCATGAGTATTGTTCTTTGCAGAGCAGTTTCGTCCATTGTCCCTGCCTCGTGCCTCCTACACCTCTCACCTATGACCGCCTGCCGCCGGGCGCCAGCCTCCCTGGAAGCCAGAGCGAGAGAAACCCTCAACCGTACCTAGACGGCTGGACCCCTCCACAATGGCGGCGCATCATGCTCCGCACATCCACTACTGACACAGGCAGTCCGGCGGAGGTGACCATGGCTTGGCCGTGCACAGGACTGCGGGTTCCTCATTCGGGCTACCTCCGTGCCAGCACTACGTGCCCCCATGGCGCGTGCATACGACTGCCTCGTCGAGGAGCTCTCCGTCGAGCGTGAGCACCTCATCACCGACCTCGAGTTGCTGCACGAAAGCCTCTGTGAGCGTGAGGAGATCTTGGAGGCCAGCCTCCAGTAGGTAGGTATGATTCAGGTCCCGATCTTCGGTGTGTTCTCCTCAAAATGTGTCACCTCAAGCTGTTCATGTTTTTTTACTCTGATGATTCCCACCACCCTCTGTTCCTTTCCACGATGGTGCACTACATCACTATATTGTTTCACGCAGTGGAACATATCAAAATTGGAAAAAAAAAGTAGCCACAGGTTAAGACAAGAAACAGATTAAGCCCTTACGCAGAAATTTGGAAGCACAAACAGTTTGCTTAGGTTGGAACACTCAGTAATAATACACAAAAATTACAACTACAGAATCTTCTCTCTAAACCTACGTATTTTTTATTTTAAATATGTTCAGAACTATGTGTGAATAAAAAAGTCACCTCCAACACCGGAATGGAGGCCTGCTGGCCGAGCCCACAAGCCATCCTCGAGCCCACAACCATGTTCATGTTGGGAATTATTCGCGTGCCATGCTCTGACAATCTATGCGATTGCAGCTCTTGTTGGGGCCACCAATGGAGCTGCCAAGCCAGAAGCCTCGTGTAATAGAGTTTGTGAAACAATAATTGGTAGTGCCAAACAAAAAGGTTTCAAGTGCAATTTAAACATACATGCATTCTGCATGCACTAGTACACACAACATTAGTACTGACAGTTCTAAACCTATTTTCTCTAGTGTTTCTAGCTTCCATCAGTGTGAATGGCCAGTGAAAATTGGGAACTCCACAGTAGTCTTCTAGAGAACCATCAATATAAATATTTATACTGGCGGTTTTCTTAAATAACCACCACTGTAAATCGATTTATAGTGGCAGTTCAATTAATAAATGCTTTTTAAGATATTGCAAATAGGCTAAAAAATAGCAAAAAAAATATCAAGGGAGGCCCGCAACTAGGTAGCCCCGCTAGATCATTTCTAGCGAGTTTTCATTTTGGGATAAATATGCACAAGTCGAGGTACCTCAGACCTCACACGTTACCCCCCTTATCACTACACCCCTTACTTCACTAGATTCTCAAATGGAGATTTGAACCCCTAAACAAATTCAAATGAAAAATGTTTCAACTGTAGAGTTTTGGATCTTGTCGAGGAATACATCTTTGCTTTTGATCATTATTCCATCCGAAGTCATTGGAGAAATTTTAAATATATTGATTTTAAAATCATTAATCTTAAAACATAATTTTCGAGCACAAAATAATTATAAATGAAAAAGTAATCAACTCCAAAGTTGTAGATCTTTTTGAATACTACAACTTACGTTCTAACCATGTATCCATCCAAGATCATTTGAAAAATTCAAAAAGAATAATTTCAAATTATTTTGTAGTGGCGCTAGGTTAAGAAAACCACCAGTATAAATGCATTTTTACTAGTTATTTTTTTAAGGGTACCGCCAGTAGAAATCTTGTGGTGGTAGACTTAAGAAAACGGCCAGTAAAAATGAATTTACACTTGCAGTTCATAAACTGTGCGCACATTTTCATTTCTAGTGGTGCCAATATGTTACGAACCATTAGTAAAAAAATAGGAAGCATCATAAAAAATCGATTTTGTACTAGTGATGTACAAGAACAACTTAAGAACATGTTGGTTAATTGGATGGTTTGAATTATCAACTACTCCCGTCTATCCACACACGGTGCCAACGAGTGTATCTTCCGTGCAATATATAGCTAGCAATTTCCAGCTGAACTGCAGGCACGAACGTTTGGCTTATACAATGGGCTGACTGCGGGCACGAGGACACGCTCTGCTCACGCATGTGCATGGCTACGTGCTCCATGGACATGGCTGGGGCAGACCAGATTTGTAGTAGTGAACAGCAGATAGGCCTACCTGAAACAACGACGGCCTTCCTGAACAGCAGATAGGTACCCACAGCCTGCACTTAATTGTCAACCCGTCTTTACCAATCAAATACCCGTGTCAGTCCAATAACAGTCTGCACTTAAAGAGTGAATGAGGAGCAACAACATGAAACAGCCGAATAAAACCACTTACTCAACAGAATGCAAGCTAGCTACCAACACCACAGCACAGGGTAGTAAGCTTGCAGTGGACGGAACCAGGATCTTCAAATGAGTTGGGAAGATGCTTGTATACATAGGCCGTGCTTAGTTCCCAAAAAGACTCAAAAAATTTTGCACAGTACCCGTCACATCGAATCTTTGGACGTATGCATGGAGCATTAAATGTAGGTAAAAAAACTAATTACACAGTTTGTCTGTAATTGTCGAGACGAATTTTTTGAGCCTAGTTAGTTCATGGTTGAACAAATTTTGCCAAATAACAACGAAAGTGCTATAGAAATTTTTTCCAAAAAATTTTGGCATCTAAACAAGGCCACAGTTCATTAGGAAGAGGAGGCCAATGGCAAACCTGCGAGGAAACGGTGATGCCTGTTAAGAAGGGGTGGCACAATAGTTACCATGCAGCCACAGACAATCGTAAGCCAAGGCTACCTACTTGCTCATGGTGACCATTGTGGCGAAGGGCGCTGTATCCATGCAGCCTCATTCTTATTATGCTTTTCTTTCTCAGTGAACTATTGTTGATCTTGATGCTCGAAGAACTGCCCATGGTCACCAACTTACTTTGCTCACTGTCTACTCAACATAGAAAAGTAAAAGCACCACGCAAGCATCCACACATACATGCATAGCATGCAAGTGTGAAAAGTTTAGAACATTACACCGACCATTGAAAACAAAGATTAAAATGGTTATAAAACTTTTATATGGGTTACTACGAGCACATAGCCACAAGAATCATGCTAATTGAAGCTGAAAGGAGAAGGGTTACGTTGAAAACAAGTCTTTAGGGGCTTATTTGCGAAAAATGAGGACATATATGTACTTAAACATAGAAATTTGAGGTCTAACCTGTAAAATGAACCTCTATTGGATTAAACGGAAGAAAAGGACTCAAAAAAAATTATTTTGTATTAGGATAGGATAGTGTGCTGATGTTTTAAAAATAGGAGGGTTTTCATGAAAAAGGGCATTAATAGCAGTGTGATTCAGTAGTCACCGATTTGGTCTGCCATGTGGTGCTTCGGGATTTAGCGAGGCCATGGGTTTGGTGTGAACCTACAATATGGGCTTGGTCCATGGGTCTATAGTGAACCTGTTAAGAGCAAGTCCAGTAATAGAGCCAAGTGCTTGGCTATTAGCTAAATTGTAAGAGCTAAGCTATACAATAATGGTCTCTTATTTGTCTATAAGGGCATCCCCAACAACACCTGCAAATCACTAGCTAACGTGTAGGAAGAAATCAATAAAAAACGTACCAGATTGCAGCACTAGTGAGGTGGGCCAGATGAGCAGCGAGGAGTGCTTCACAGGGAAGTGCGTGAGCTAGTCGACAAGGTCGTCACCAGCGACGAGTTTTTTGCCATTTCTCTCTCATCCACGTCAGAGAATAGCTAGCTAGTACGTGCTCGTTGGGGACGCCCTAAGAAACTTTTTTATTATTAATTCTATCCATGTCCCACATTTTCTTTTCTAATCCTTCTCACATTCATTTAAGGTATGGCCCACCACCTGCATATGCCTCCGTGCCTAACTTGGTGCTTTCATAAGAGCCAAGCTATCGTCTCTCTCTCCTATCTTCTCTCCTCCACGTCAGCATTTGCTTGGCTATAAACCAATTGGTGTACTTGCTCTAGTGGCCAAGCGGTTTGTGTGGATGTGAGGCCATGGCTTCCAGATCGGACGAAAGAGGTTCAAAAGGAAGGATTTTTGTTGTTAGGGCGGCACTTTCTGGTTGGTGTACGTGCACCATAGCTGGTAACTTGCTTCCCTCTAAGATTTTGCTGGAATTGCATTCCCATCCTTGGTTGGCTGTAGATAGGATACATGGAGGTAGAGCAAGATATGGCGAGTTCATCTAGGGGATTCTCATTAGTGGATGGCCGATGGCATTGTGGGGTCAACGGGGCACGTCAAGTTCATCAGCAAGGCTTGGATTAGCTTAAGAGCACACTAGAGAGCGAGCGAGTGTGAGAAGATATAGAGAAAGAGGTGCCAGTGCGTTGCTAACCCATGTGCGAAGAATGAGAGGTAGCTTTGGTCGACCATGAAGCACTAGTGGTGACTCTTTATAATTTGGGTGCTCGGGAGCTCTAGAGGGTATGGTTGTGGCCGAACTAGGGCTCAATGGGTCGGCTTGGGACAACGGCCTTGGATTTATAGTTGGGTGGCTAGAATTGGAATGGAAAGAGACAATCTAAGAGGGATTCAGATCACGTGGGACAAAGAAAAGAAGGAATTGGGAAGCTTCCTCCATGAGGAAGACAACCATCCTGATAGGTGGGTCCGGCCAGATCAGTGAGAGAAGGAATGGGAAAGGTCCCCAGTGAACAATAGAGAGGGAGTTGCCTTGCGGGCCAATGTGCCCAGCTGAGCTGCTGCTACAGCTTGTGCACGCGGAAGAAGCAAGCTTGGAAGTGGACCACGTGGTTGGACTAGGCCAAAAGCGAGAAAGAGGAGAAAAAGGAAAAGATAAAGTTTTTCTTTTATTTCAAAGCCGTTCAAGTGAAATTTTAAATTCAAATCTTAAATACTTTGTAATATTTGTGTTTGTATTAATCATACACTACAGCAGGCACGAGATTCCCCGAGTGCCTACAACACTCGGGGAAGACCCTCCGGCTATTCCTCCCACGGAAAAGAATTATTCCCCGAGTGCCAAGAACCTTGCACTCGAGGAAGGCTTGCGTGTGAGTGGCAAGATAAAGATGTAAGTAGTTTAAAGAAAAGTTAGAAATTTCAGCAGCACCTCCCCTGCACGGGGAGGTTTCCAAAACCTGCAATAGAAAAGTCTGCACGAAAGCCGACAACCACATTTCCGGCATGAAGGCCAACACATGAATAAATCCAGCCTTTGGCTCACACATGAACAATTCCAGCCTTAGCCTCACACTATGTTTGATACTAAGCTTCCGTACTCATACTCACCGGAGTAGATTCTCGATGATGTGGCGGCAGCGGTGGTGGTGGTGGTGCAAGCAGCTGTGCTGGGATCTCCCAACCTTGTTGCTCCCCATGTTGTTGCATGAACTTGAGGAAACCTTCATGTCGGGCCTCCAATCTATAGCATCAGGAAAAGGGTCGCTATAAGCCACTATAGCGACCGATTTACATTTCAGTTTTACATCTCAGCACGAAGTGACTAGCACGAATGCAACCTCTCTAACATAGATGACCTGGCTAGCATTTCCCGTATAAATGGACCTAAATATAGATCCATGATTTATCCACGTTTTACCTTCACGTAATACAGCAAGCAGATTTCAATATGATGACATCAGACTTGATTCGTATATGCCAACATGTTCACTGCTATGATTAATTGATAACAACAAAATCAAGAATTCTTTATTTCTGTAAGGACAAGCATCATGCTTTCTTCATCAAGCAAAGTGAAAATAAAACATGTTCTAATTAGCAAGCTACTAGCCGATGCATTTGAAATAATGGAGTTAGGGATGCTGACCATATACCAGAATAAAGGAATGCTGACAAAATCAAAATTACATAGCACAGGCAGAAGCAGTAAGAGTAATGGAGGTAGGGAACACGAACATCTGCTCCTATGTCCTAGTTCCTTGTTGCAAGATTACCAAGTTATAATTTTGTCAGTTTTAAAAGTACAGCAAAACAAGTCTCTAGCAGCAATGTATAAGCCCAATAGTTGACCCTTCAGTTTACAAAATATGTATACGATATTCTCTACAAGACCATGCGGACAGCTCCCCTATATGTTCCAATGGATCAGGGGATTTTATTGTAAAGCATCCAATCCAACATCAGCACTTGTAAGAAGAAAACACACACTTTGAAAAGTAAAAAAAACTGTATAATGAGATCCTCACCAAAGTCGTTGCTTCCAAGTTCAGACCTGTCGATCAGCAGATCCCCTAGGTACGTGCTTGAGGGCCGCAGGCTGCTACTCCTCTCTGATGGCCGCTGCCTTCCTCTCAGCAGAATGAGATCCCCTCGGTGCCTACCGGCCTCTCAGCAGCCCGGCTTGGACGGCGGCTCGGGCGAGCAGCAGGGACATCGGCCTGGACGGCGGCCGCAACGGCGCACGGGGACGGCGGCCGCGACGGCGCACAGGGCCGACAGCCGCGACGGCAAGGGACGGGAAGCACGCTGGCAACGGCAACCGCGGTGGCGGAGCCAAGATGCGGCGGCGGCCAGCACTGGGCGATGAGATGCGGCGCGTGGATGTGTGTGGCGGGCTGGCGGCTGGGTGTTGATGTGTGTGTTGTCCGATTGGGTGACTACCGATAGGGTTTTTTTATGACGCTGTCTAGTTGGCCATCTAAATTTGCATCACGGGAGTGGGCTGGGCTGAACGGGCTAGAGGTAAAAAATTCGCTGGATTCCCCGAGTGTCCTGTTCTGGCACTCGGGAAGTCCCGGCACTCAGGGAAGATTTTTATTTATTTTTTGTTTTTTTGCCCCATTTTTTTGTGAGGCCTTCCAACATCATTTATGACTCTTTGTTCAAATTTGGGATAATTTTGACATTTTTTGGTATATTTCATTAGTTTCTTTTGTTTCGTTGAATTTTTTTGCATACCTCAAATTTGAACTCCAGGTGCATAAAATAATGGATTTTTTGGTTCAAAAAATGATATTCATCATATTTGGTGCATGTTGAGGCCATATCCAGGAAATCACGTGAAATATCGAGCGTCTTGTTGACGTAACATAACGAACAACTTGCGCGAAAAGTGTATTTAAATTATAAAAAATCCGAACGAAGTCCAAAATTCACGAAACATGTCTGGTTGTCGTGTTATCACATGTAAAGACTATGATAAAAAAATTGAGAAGGTTTCTAGTAAGTTGCGATGTCAGATGCCTAAAACTCAGACATCTCTACATGTGATCACAAGTTATCACATGCGGAGATGTCTGGGTTTTAGGCATCAGACGTCACAACTTAGTCGAAACCTTCTTAATTTTTTATCATAGTCTCTACACAAGATAACACGACGCCCAGACAAGTTTCGTGAATTTCGGACTTCGCTCAGATTTTTTATAATTTAAATACACTTTTCACGCAAGTTGTTCGTTATGTTACATCAACAAGATGCTCGATATTTCATGTGATTTCCTGAATACAGTCTCAACATACACCAAATATGATGAATATCATTTTTTGAACCAAAAAATCCATTATTTTATGCACATGCAGTTCAAATTTGAGGTATGCAAAAAAAATTCAACGAAACAAAAGAAGCTAATGAAATATATCAAAAAAAGTCAAAATTGTCCTAAATTTGAACAAGCAGTTATAAAATGATGTTGGAAGGCCTCACAAAAAAAGGGGCAAAAAAAAAAACTTCCCCGAGTGCCAGGACATGGCACTCGTGGCACTCGGGGAGGAGGCTCTTCCCCGAGTGCTAGGACGCGGCACTCGGGGAAGTTTTTTTAATTGTAACGACGCCGGTGGGCTGGGCCGTCAAGTGGCAAATTTCTTCCCCGAGTGTTGCACTCGGGGAAGAAATGCTTTCCCGAGTGCCAAGCTCCCCGCGGCACTAGGGAAAGCCTCTATTTCCCGAGTGCTTTCCAGCCTAGCACTCGGGGAAGAGTGGCTTCCCCGAGTGCCCAACATTTGGCACTCGGAGAAGCCTATGGCACTCGGGGAATTTCGTTTCTCCCGTAGTGATAGGTTTAAACTTAGCTTACACTTAAGTTTTCAAAATATGGTCAAAATATTTTGAAGACATTTTTCGAAACAATAACTTTGTAAGCTTACAGAATGATTGGCTAGCCTTCAAGTTCTTTTGACGTAGACCAAAACAACTTGGCTCAAAAATACTTTTAAATCAATTTTAGCTAAAAATAGGTATTTGCTTGAAAAATAAGAGTTTTGTCAAATACTACTACATTTTTTATTACATTCGTAACAAAAGTTTTGTTTGAGCTTTGGTGTAGCAGAGCGGTAGTGTTTGTTCTATTGCCGATGTGGATGTGCTGCACACTGCAGCACTAGTGACCCAATTTTTCTCTCTCCGCATGCAGTGAACCAGTATAATGACTTTTTTTTGCTTGATCACTCCTCACTTCCTCAGACTGGCATGCTCTGTTACTGAGCCTTGACATTTATATTTGATTTAATTTTCAAATATATTGGATAGTTTTAAATTATTTTTCACATTCGTAATTATCGTACATTGGATTTCAATAAATTGAGAACCACTTTAAAAAGGCCTCATCACGCCAGCGAGATCAACAAAGTTCCAGCATTCAGCAAAGCGTAGACAAAAGGGAGTGGAGAGAATGTCCATCCGAAAAGGCCACTGGTGTGGTTGGGAATATGAGGCAGAAGGGAAATACACATATGAAACGACCTACCTAATTGAGAGGCAGCCGAGTTATAGTGGAAAGTGAAAAACAAAGGAAGTTGGTGCCAACTAAGACTTAATACTGGTAGTAACACACTTCACACTAGGATGTCCATGTGGTCGTCCACAAATGAGAGCTCCACCTGTAGCAGACTTGTAGTTTTTGATGCAATCACATTATACACAACCATCTTGAAATACGGATGTGTCTCTGCCAAAAAACTGGGACCACCAGAGGAATTTGTAGAGACACGGCAGTACAAGTGAAGTGATTGGAGCAACAGAGCAGTATAATCTCATTAAACACAGCCATCCTGAAATGACAGGCATTTGAGCAGTAGTGTTTGTTCTATTGCTGATGTGGACGTGCTGCTGGCTGCAGCACAATTTTTCTTGCTGCATGCAGTCAATGAGTAAAATTTATTGTTTTTTACTTGGTTAGTCCTCACTACCTCAGAGTGGATGGCATTGGTCTATTACCAAGCCTTGAGATTTATATTTTATTTCAGTCTCATATGTTGTGTAATTTGGAATTCATTTCACATTCATAATTATGGCGCATATTGGACTTCAATAAATTGGGCGTCACTTGAAAAGCGCCTCATCTCACACCAGTGAGCTCCACAGAGTACCTGCATACAGCAAAGTGTGTCGACAAAAGGGAGAGGAGAGAATGTCATCCAACAAGCTGAGAAAGGCTGCTGTGTTGTGGTTTGGAATATGAGGCAAAAGGGAAATACAAACATCAGAATGCTACCACTGCAACCAAATCGGTGAAGCTAGCTAGCTTCCAAACAATAGCCTAGGTAGCGAGCCAGTAGGTAGCTGGGTTATCCGGAGCTGCATGTTAAGATTGAAATATCGGTAGACAGTGAACACAAGCAAGCAGTAATCTGATAGTAATTTGAGGTATTAACGTGCCTTCTGATGAAAAAGAAGTAGAAAACTAGACGTCATAGCTTCCTCATCATGGATACATATGAACAGACTAAAACATTGCACAAGCTATAACATGATTGAGTAATTATCCTTGGTTATAATAACCCATCTGGTCCTTGGGAACATTGAGTTACTATATGCTATATTTATTATCCCTGGCAAGGTGCAATAACCAATCCAATTAACTACTCCCTCCGGTCCATTTTATTTGCCGCACACGCATATCAAGATTCAAACTTTAAAAACTTTGACTAATAATTAGGCTAATAATTTTTAACTATTATAATACAAACTTTATATGATTAGATTTGTAAGGAATTATAGTATCCAACAAATTCGAGTTTATAAGCATAAATAATATAATATAAAGTAAATGAATGGTCAAAATGTAATCTAGGAGACCGTGTTATTCTAACTTGCGCCAAATAAAATAGACCGGAGGGAGTACTTATAAATTTCTTTCTTCCACCTCTCTCTCATGTCTGTCCTTCACTTACTCATCTTGGGTCCCTCAGTCTGCTGTCACTCGCTGTAAACCTTTTTCTTTAACAGATTGCAAACATAGACCCACGATATGAGTTTGGAGATGCAAGACCTTTGTGGCGCTACACCACTTATGTCATGTCATGCTGCGTTAGCCCGTGGGTGTTGGGGCGTGCATGTGTATCACCTTCCACCAACAAGTCCACATGATAGCTACCCATTTATGATACTTGATAAACACCGGACAACAAATTGTGCCTTGCAATGCACGGGCATTTTTGTTACTATATATAATATGATTAACTGATTTCCATTCTTGTTCTCTTATTTGCTGCTCCATCATGTCTAGTAATTTGTCACATGATCAGTTCTAATAGCTCAAACAAAGCTTAACAATAGAGTGTCCTTGTCTGATGACACTAGCATCCCCTTATGCTTAAAATGAAAAAAGAACACTACTAGAACCGACAAATCCCAAAATTTGTGGGGAAACAGTTTCCGAATAGTTTGTACTAGGGAAAGATATGTAGTGGAAACATTGTTGCTTTAGAAAATGTAGCCTACTATTCATTCCTACAAACTAGGGAGACCAGATCCACATGGGACATCTGCAAAATTTATTTCCGGAGTGTTTTGACATCATTGGACGAAGCATTTTCATTTTCACAGTTTGTTGTACAAAATAATTGTTGATTTTAACAACAAACAATTTTAAGTTATAACTCTTATGACTAGCTCGTGTTTATTCACCCCTTTGGTGGGGACAGATGGTGCCCGGCCGAGCTGATGAGAAGGGATGGCTAAGCTAGTTACATGCTCGATCTTATAAGGATGACACTATCGAACCCTTACTCCTAGCTAACACATATCTTGTGACAAATATATAAATGGTGCTCATGAGCAAACCTTTATTGTGTGTAAATAGTCACTGGGTAGTGGACGAAAATATATACTATATATATAATATGGTATCAATTCCAACTCTAGCAAAACAAAGTGCCAAACAACTTGAGCAGAGTACGCACAAACAAAGTGAGTGATGGATGAATAGAAGTGCTAGAAACAAAGCTGCGTGTATGGTATGTTTGGAATGGCAGGCGAAAGGAAAGTGAGCACTAGATGATATGAAATTACGAAAGGAAAGTGAACACTAGATGATATGAAATTACTGGACACGTAGTGTGAGGGCAAACTAAAGTGCATGCAACCACTGTCGTGGGGTAAATCTTGTGTGGAAGCAAGGTGGAAGCAGGCTTGCACAAGCTAGGCAGATGAGTCGCAGGCGTGGTATCTGTTGCTATCAGTGGACACACGCTAGGGCAGCATCTATATATGGAGACACTGGCGTCGAGCATTTTCTCCTCATTTAGATATGATGTAGCATATGCACACCTCGTTTTCTAGCAAGATTCTTTGTGGTGCTGTCTTTTTACCCTTGTTGTGCCTTGATGCTTGTTGGAGCATGAGCTATGTCCATCCTAGTTTTTTTTATAGAGGTCTGAAGTTCTCTTGGATCAGTTGTCTCACCATGATGTAATAGTCTAATATCAATAGATATTTCTTTGATTGCCACATCGGTTTCAGATCTTAGGTTCAAGTGGATGCGATTCTCTGTTCACTTCGTGTTCTCAAACAGTTGTAAAGACAAACACTAGTACAGGAATGACATATACTCCCGGTTGGCAACCCCCTTTACTCCCGGTAGCCCAACCGGGAGTACGTTTTCGGGAGTAAAGGTTCACAACCGGGAGTAAAGGGGAGACTTTTACTCCCGGTTGGTAATACCAACCGGGAGTAAAGAGTCAGCTGGGCCGCGGCCTGGCAGACACCTTTACTCCCGGTTGGTAATACCAACCGGGAGTAAAAGTCATCTTTTTTTTTCTTTTTCTTTTTCATTTCAATTCATAATTTATTTTGGTTTTAAAATAGGTTTTCGTATACGATTTTTGCCCTACAAATAATATATGCATACACGTACATATAGTAAAGTTTGGTTTCGAGCAATGTACGCAAGTAACCCAACTAAAAAGAAAGTATATACAAACAATTTGTGCACCATATATAATACAAGCTTACATTGTATACTTTCATCATCGTGTCCGTCCTTTGGATCCGATAACAAGTTGTCATGACCCATTACATTCAAAATAAAGTTATCATGACCCTAGTTTTTTGGAAGC
The DNA here is from genome assembly GCA_038087645.1 of Saccharum hybrid cultivar R570. Taxonomy (NCBI): domain Eukaryota; kingdom Viridiplantae; phylum Streptophyta; class Magnoliopsida; order Poales; family Poaceae; genus Saccharum; species Saccharum hybrid cultivar. Next base: position 4,606,437 of record JAQSUU010000733.1, read on the forward strand.
CATTGTTCATCGGGGTTAAAGTAGAACTCGGCGCCAGGCTTTAAGACCTGTTCATTAAGAAATCCTGCTATCGTCTCTTGCATTGCTTTGAGATGGTGTGTTTGCAGGGTTTTCTCTTTCAAATTTGTACTCTGCAATTTGAGTTAAAGAAATATTATTAGTATATATATCAAGAATAATGATAAATCAAGAAAAAAGTAGTAGTATTTAGATACATACTTTTTCCGTCTCTAGATGAGTTCTTTTTGAGCACAACTTTAGGAACTCACGAACATAATATCCACAGTGATTGGTCCCCTGTGGCTGCTGCAGAATCCACTTTAGAAGAAAACAGATTCAGTATCCGATCCGGTATAGGTAAATTGATACATATAGGAACCAACATAGAGAAATTGAACTAATATAGCAATATAGTACTTAATTGAAGTTTATTTACACGCAATGGCGCTTTGCGTTGTGTCATATGGTGTTTCTGAATGAATTCTTTCCGAACACTGCCCAATAAAATTAAAAATATTTGGACTATTAATTATTGCATATAGAGAGACTGATATATACATATATAGAATTGTGCTAGAGAGATTGCAATTACCCATAGATAATATCTATCATTTCTTGGTATTCTTTTTGCTCTTTTCTCATCGAGTCCCAGATGTACAGACAAGATTTCTCTAGATCGATTTCCATCAATATCCAGATGTACAGACAAGATTTCTCCAGATGTACAGACAAGTCACGTATCACTAGATTAATTAGAGTATGCATTCATACTATTAGAAGCATGTATGCATTTATACTCAGAGTATATGCATATACTTTTCTTCACAGGAGAGTATGCGTACATACTAGTGAGTATATATGTATACCTACCAATGGAGTATGGCCCACACGTGTAATGAGAGTATGAGTACATACATTTTTTATAAGGAGTAGTATGAATACGTACATGCTTTTATAGAGTATGAATACGTACACGCTTATGGGGAGTATGTAGTCATATACTGGATCTAATCTAATCTGAAAAAAGTATGAATACTCTCATCTAAAAAAAACATGGAATTGCAGGCACCATTGCTTCTGTCTCACGCTCGATCTGCTATTGAACTGATGGGTAAAAGTTTGCATCTTCAGATGGAGTATTTACCAACGAAAGCAGCTATCGGCGGCGTCCTGGATCCCGGCGCGGCGGATGGAGTTCGGGGGAGCAGCTACCGTGGACGGGGGAGCAGCGGCCGCGGACGGCGCAGCAGCGGCCGGGCTCGCGTCGGAGGCAGCTCACGGCGCGAGGGCGGCGGTGCCCGATCTGGAGATGGAGCGGCGGCGGCGGCAGTAACTTCGGGACCGAGAAGAGGGAAAGAAGACCCATTATATAGGGAGGACATTTACTCCCGGGTCTTACCCTCAACCGGGACTAAAAACCCTTTACTCCCGGTTGGCAATACAAACCGGGAGTAAAGGTCAGACATTTCGGGCCCGCGCAAAATGCAGCCCACCAAAGCTAGGGTGATTTTGGCTTCCCGCCATTTTCAAAGCAGGATTTTGGTTTTTATATTTCTTTTTATTTATAATTGCTAAATTACTATTATTTATGTAGAAATTAATATAGTTGTTATAAATTTTTTTGAAAAAAATAAATTAGAGTTTCTTTTGGTATACTACATACATGGAAAATATGTAACCTAAAATATTTTATTTTTCTTTTAAATATTGAATATAATGTAAATAATAATCATTATTTCATTAATGCAAAAATATAGTCTTTAAGTAATACCATTAAATGTATTGTTTTTAGATAGGAAATTTGTTTTTACATCTATTTTACGTCCATCTTTTCATTGGTGGACTCAGTTCAACGTATAATTACATGGTGAAGTCGTGCGAAAATTCAATTAAACTAGAAAAAGTATCAAACCAATTCAGAAAAATCTCAAACTTGGCGGTTGCTTCGCATAGGGCATTTGCATGCCTGAGAAAAAGTTTGAGATCAATACGACACTTGGACCTCAGAATCCCTAAGAACCCAGGTGTATAGACATGGTTGGATGAAAGGTTTCATATACCTTTGTGAAGCACGTGTACTCCGTCCTTGTCGAAATGACTTAAGATTTTTTTGACAGTCATTTACACCCAAAATATGTCCCCACACAAGATCTTAGGTTTTTCTGATCATTATTTTTATTATTACATTTTTCTTCGTGCTGCGTGAGACAAAATATGGTGAATTACATATCGAAAACACTGGAATTCTGCAGCGACCTCCACAGATACTTGTCTCCTAGGGCACAAGAGACCATGTGGCAAAGTTTGGCACAATTCCGGATCTTTTCTGGGTTGGACACAGTTCAATGTAGAATTATCTGGTGAAGTCGCGCGAAAATTCAATTAAACTGGAAAAAGTACCAAACCAATTCGGAAAAATCTCAAACTTGGCGGTTGCTTCACATATGGCATGTGAAATGCTAAGAAAAAGTTTGGGACCAATACGACACTAGAGTGTCCTCATCATTTAGCGCTATGCTTGGATATTTGTTCACTCTGAAGGGCACAATTCTATCTTCCTTTTCGTAATCTACTAACATGTCTGACTTGTCCTCAGTTCCCACAATGTTTGTTTTCCTGCCACTACCTCCTGTACCTCCTCTTCAGCTTCCCCCATTAGGGTATCATTTAAGACACCAGCATATTCTGCAATAACGTCATGTCCCTTTGTTTTTTTTTCACCTTCTTCCATTATAACACTGCTTTCTCCGTGCTTGGTCCAACAAATATAGTTTGGCATGAAACCCGACTTAAACAAGTGTGAATGAATGTTTCTTGAGGAGGCATATTCCTTTAAATTCCTACATAAGGCACATGGGCAGCACATAAAACCGTCTCGCTTGTTTTTCTTGGCCACACGTATGAAATAATGCACCCCATCAATGAACTCTTTGGAGCGCCGATCAGCATTGTACATCTAATTTCGGCTCATCTGCAGTACACGATATAAGTACATACGTATTAAAATCTTGAGCATATAATTAGTTATATTAATTACACAACATGCAGGCATGCATGATAACTGATTAATTTACGGAAGCCTCGGAACTGTTTACATCTACTCTCTACACTCATTTTTGTAATTAAAATATTGTAAATTCCTCATTTACTAAATAAAAGAAATTAAATGAAAAAAATAAAATTCTTTTATAAATATCTAAACCATGAAATGTAGGATGGAATGAGAGGAGAAAGAAGATGATGTCCTTTACAACAGAAGAATTGATGGAGGCGTCGAAGAAATCGTTCTTGTGATGACTAGGTGGCTCGTTTGAGCAAGAACACAGGAACGATGAAGCAACGACGAAGAACAGAGCTCCAAATGGCTCTGGCGCGAGAGGAATGCAGGGCTCAGTATATAGAGAAACATTTACTCCCGGTTGTGCTTAAAAACCCGGACTAGAAGTCCATTTTTACTCCCGGTTGGAGCCACCAACCGGGAGTAAAGGTTCACTCCACCTCTACTCCCGGTTGGTGTCTCCAACCGGGAGTAAAAGTCTACCTTTACTCCCGGTTGGTGTCTTCAACCGGGAGTAAAGGTTCTCGCATGATGAACTGGTCGTTGAGTGTGGGACTTTACTCCCGGTTGGTGGCTAAAACCAGGAGTAATTGTCCCTTTACTCCCGGGTGCAATAAATGCCGAGAGTAATTCCAAAAGTGGTGCCGAGAGTGAAAGTCGGTAATCTACTAGTGAAATTGCTTCATCATTCAGCTGCTGTCATTAAGTGAACTATGGATCATATGGATGGATAGATGAAATTGTAAGCTTACGATCGAGTGGTGAAGAACGTGGATCAACGTGGTTGCAGAGAAATAGAAGTTAATGACCTTTAGTTGGTTCCATCTATGTAGGTTATATAGATTCAGTGCTACAGATTCGGTAGTTGTGCATTCCGTGTTAAGTCACCACAACTGTGCTATGTCAATGCACATGGATGTTACTATAACCTAGTACGTACTGGTTGCAGCTAGGGTTATTCAACAAATAACCAATATATATAATTAATTTGTCACTATTATGACTAGCTTCTGTTTGTTTACCCCTAGGTTGGATACAGATGATCCCCCGTGTTCATGAGAAGGGATGGCTAAGCTAGTTACATGTTCGATCTTATAAAGGTGATGATACAATCGAATCCTTACAATGAGAAAACAAATGCAGCCTGGGAACAACTATCTTGTGATAGACTGATAGCCATATAAATGGTGCTCACAAGCAAACATTTATTGCAAGATATATATGACTATTCAGACTAGTAAAAGCGTAATAATAGAAAAGTACCTACCAGCGATTCCCAGAAGCACTGATAAAAGAATGTAAATAATCACTGGTACTGGACCAAAATATATACTATGGTAGACACTAAAAGAAAGTGAGAGATGGATGAATAGAAGTGTTGGGAACAAAGCTGCGAGTATGGTACGTTTGGAATGGGAGGCAAAAGGAAAGTGAGCACAAGATAACATGAAATTACTCGACACCTAATGTGAGGTATATCTGAAGTGCACGCAACCACTACCGCTGATAAATTTGGTGAGCGTAAGCAAGGTGGAAGCCGGCTCATGGGCTCCTTCACTGATGGCGCACCATTTAATTGTGGATGGGGCTAGGTCTGAAGCGATTAAGTGCGGCCCCCTACGCCGTGGCCCGCCGCCGCTCGCCTTGCCGCCGCGCGGGTGGTCTGCCCTCGCCGGCGTCCGCCAGATCCGGCGCCTCCACCTCCACCTCCACCTCCACCTCTGCCTCCGCTTTCTCTAAACTGTCTGGCGTTCGGAGAGCTGCCGCGCCCCTGCTCCTGACCTAGCGCCGGTGGCCTCCCTGGCCCCGGCGGCCACCGCCGAATCCGCCGCCGGTCGCTCCGGCAGTGACGTCCTCCTCCTTTTCGCCTTGCTTGTGCTCTCCTCCAACCTGCACTAGCTCCCAGATGTTTCGTCGGAGTTAGAGGAGGTGCCTTCAGAGCTGGCACGCAAGCTGTTCCAACACTACAGCAGAGAAGGACATCACTGGCGGTTCAAAACCCTCCTTCACTGGCGGATTTTGAACCGCCATAACCAACTCGGCAGTGATGAGCTGATCACATCACTACCGGTTATGCCAAACCGGCAGTGATAGCTCATGTATCACTGCCGGTTCGTGTTACAAACCGACAGTGATACTTGAGCCATCACTGCCGGTTGTTTTAACCAACCGGTTGCGTAGATTATATTATCACTGCCGGTTTTCTTTGAACCGGTAGTGATATACTTTTCACAATTTGAATTTTAATAATTGTTTTATTTTTATTTCGAGGGGAGGTGGTGGGGTGGGAGGTCAGGGAGGTGGAGGTGGTTGCTATCGATCAATTTGATATCGATGTGAAGGTGGTTGTTGATCAGCGACAATACAAACCCATCAACATTTATATTACAAAAGTTTCAAAAAAAACTTTAAGTATCGAATTAAGAGTCGCATTCCAATAGCCTATCAATGTGGTCTCTTCCGTACTGCGCCTTGTACTTCTTAGTCCTCGCAATGGAGAATGATCCTTTCTTGGTCAATATCTCGTCCATCACAAACCTTGCTATCTCCTCTTGAATTCCTCTCATCTCAAAATCTAGCAACTGGTTGTGATTGTTTGCTTTGCGCTGTAATTGAAGCAAGATGATATTGAGATGCACAAACGTAAGGCAAAACAATAGAAATGGGATGCCTACGTACCATGTCATCTCCCTTATTTGTTTTTGCGCCAAAGTATTTTAGCATTGCCCACATCACATAGAACCCGCATTCGTTGTTCCCCATCGGTTGATCTAGGGTCTTGAGATCCTCCATATACTTTACACTGAATGGGGCACTCCATTGCTTTTGCATCTTGCTATCGAGATTTTTCCAATTAGGTAATGCCTTCATTCTATGTTACATTGTAAATGAAGTGTGAAGACCGAGGACATTACAATATCCTATGTGATTAGAAAGTGTTGTGATATTGGGTTCACTTACTTATTCAGCACTTTGACTAGGGGGTCGATAAGAGAAAGTGGCTTTTTCTTTGAGTCCCACACCTCGATATGTGAATCTTCAAGATAGATATCTACGAGGATGAAATGGTTGCTGTAATCACAAAGTCCATGTTATTGAATGACATATCAAGAAAAGAAACACTAAAATAAGGGTCGAGAACACATACTCGCAGTTGTAGGGTAGGAGTACGTTTATTTTGTTGTTTCTGAACATCCTTTCAAACTCAATCTTCAAACTTGTTGGTACATAGTCATCTTCACCAGGGGCGGTGCATGTTGTCTCATTTACAAATATGGGATCCAAGAAGTCTATATTGCTCAATTGCTTCTTTAGGCACCATTTTGCCATACACCTGCATAATAAACATATGATATATTCAAATGCAAATCACGTAGTTTATTATAACGTTATGAGGGTAGGGTACTTACATAGACCATATCATCAAAATTTGCGTATCGAGCGAGCGCCATTGGAAGAGCTGAAAGAGGTGTTCATAATAAATAATATACATCGTTTCTTCAGGATGATTAAAAACCAGTCCGAGAGGGATGCAAACTTCAAAACGACACAGTCTCCGTTGGCAGTATCCAGGGAGTAATAATCATGCAACTGTCGCATGTATGTTGGCAAATCTCTATACTCTTGTTCGGTGGCGACCAAATGATTGCCTCTTGAATACTTGTATACGACCGTGGCTTTTTCAAAATCTCTCGTTCTGTAATACAACTCTGTGGCCCTCTCCATGGATATGCCCATGTTGTTGGCCAAGTTCTGTATCTCTAGCAATTCTTTGGTGTGTATTTCTCTAGCTCTGATTTGATTACTCTCTTTGTTGTGTTGCCTTTCAAATTCGATCTGTTGTCTCCACTTAGGTAGACTGGCTATTTGATTAAAGAAGGCAACGGCGGCTTTCTTGCTTGGAGGCTCCACAGTCGGGTCCTTCATCTTACTTGTAATGCTAGCATCCACCTTCTTTTTACTTGTCTAGGGAGCATTACCAACCGAAACTGATGACCTCTTGTGTTGCGAGGTCGAACCTGATCGCACTTTGAATTTTCGCGGAGGAGGAGGAGGTGTCTTCTCCTTTGGCTGTGGAGGAGGTGGAGGAGGTAGAGGAGGTGTTTTCTCCTTTGGCGGTGGAGGAGGTAGAGGAGGTGTTTTCTCCTTTGGCGGTGAAGGAGGTGTCTTCTCTTTCGAGGCAGGAGAGGGAGAATGAGGATCTTGCAGAGAAGAGAAACCTCTTGGCGGCGGCGATGCCGATGATTCACTGTCATCCTCATCATCCGAAGATGGCTGCTCATCCAGCTTGATGAAGCGTTTGCGCCAAGCCACATGAGTTCCCAAGTTGTGAACAAGGCGCGGCCTATCTTCCTCCACTGGGAAATCAATATGTATCTTATTGTACTTCTTATCCAAGATCTTATCAATGCTGACCCTGGCATACCCGGGTGGCATTGGCTTGCCATGAATGATGTTGTCTCCTCTTGGAAATGCTTGTCCGACCGCCACCTTGTCTTTTGTCCACTGCTGACGGATGTACAACCTGACATTAATAGGTCCAGTGATGTTGTCCACCGGATGAGGAGCATTGACCTCTTCTTCGTCAAGCATAGGGGTTGAGCCGCAGCTACTGCGACCCTTGGGCACTGGGCTATTCAAAGTCAGGATAGGCTGCGGTTGTGTCGAACACATGGATTGCATAGCTGACATAACTCGTGCATCAACTTGAGCAGCTATCTGTGCTTCCATGCTATCTTTGATTTCCTTTCGAAACCTTTGGAGCTCTTCTTCTCTTTGCGTTCTAGCCCTCGCCCGGCTCCTATAGGATGAAGATTCACCTTCGAATGCTTTCACCCAAGGAACATTCCCGGCTCCTCTAGTGCGACCGGGGTGCTCCTTGTTTCCTTGTGCTTGTGTGAGCACGTTATTTTCTCTATCGGACTTGCGGTTACCTTTATTCACTTCCTCAGTTAAGGTTGAAATCCTATGGAGGAGATTGCTGACGGGTTCACTACTGGCATTAAGGCTCCTATCACTATTGTATTGTGCCCCCCTTGCGAGTAGGTAGTTCACTGATCTAGGCTGCCAATCGCTTGTCTGAGGCCTAACGCCGCGCTGCTCTAGTTTCTGGACTTCCATTTCCCATTCCGGAATCTTCCTTACATAGCCACGCGATCCTAGGCGATGAGGATCCTTTGCCTTTTGCGAGTTTGCTCTATTTCTTTCGCTTGATGCCTTGGCCTCTTCGGATAGCTTGTAAGCCTTGAACTCCTCCCAGAAGTCTCTCTGCTTATTGTATTGACCTCCCTCAAAATTTGGTTCTCTGTCCTCCTTGATTAACTTGTACAAGGTCCCTTAAAAGTCTTGAACGAGCGACCCATGATTTCCTTGGCCTTCTTCTTGACTGTCGCCTCGTCATAGTCATTAGAAAAAGTGAAATACCCTTTCAACTTGTTCCAAACTAGCTCCTTCTCACTTTCTAGAACCCTCCATGGGTCATCCTCATGAAAAGTCCATTTCCTGTATTTGATCGGGATAAAGTCTCTTACAAGTGCCCCGATGACACTCTTGTATGGGCCTAATGCTTTAAGAGGCTCCACCGGCTCCCCTACTTGGTCGAACTCAGAGATGTGCCAATGTTTACTTGTTTGAGGAAGCTTTGTTGCACCACGCTTAGTCTTGCTGGTACCCTCACCACTTGGCTCTTGCGGCGGAACCTGCTTCAAAATTCATAAATAAGTCCCCATCAAACTTATCTAGCGTGATTTCTTACTATCGCGTTATTAGGTATGACCTAAGTTATTACCTCTTCTCTTTGGTCTAGCTGCAGATAATGGCTAGGGCTCCAATCGTCCTGATTGTTACGACCACCATTAGTTGGATCCTGCGGCGCTCCTGTCGCAGTGCTCTCTGCTTGTGGGGTATCAGTAGTTCGGCGACGGGTGGTGAATTGGCGATGACGAGTCATGTTTCTGGACATGCATTTCGACAGACAATTAAAAAAATAGAAACCTTATTTGCCTTTCAGAGCCGAGGGATACTACTGTCCTTCCATGTAGGCATATGGTAAGCCTGCTGACAATCTATTCAAGGACTGCATTTTTTTGTTAGAAACTAGCAGTCTATTATTGAAGTAACATGGTATAAGTTTTCATTATTTGACGGTATTCCAGATTAAACACAGAGTTATCTTTTGATAATATGTGCCCCAAGTTATTGAACGCTTCCTCTGACCCCCTCAGAAGTAGAGACCCTCCAAATCCCTCCTCACTTTGATTTATAATCTTTGGAAACAATCGCATGTATTATAATATTTAGAAGCAATCTCTAACTTGACCAAGTCCATGTTACGACCCAATATAGTTTAGCCCACAAATATGGACCAAGCCCTTCTATGAATCATCACAGTTTGAAGTTGATTTCATATAGGTGATTGCCTGAGTCGCAATAGGAGAAAAAATGCACAAGTTGTTTTGTAGCCAAAGTAAAATCAAAATCTTGATAATTAAAATTTGCACATGTTGTACCATATCAATGACAAAAATATAACTGATGATGAACTAACACATGATTAATTGCCATATACAATATTATCAGAAGCCAACATATCAAACACCTTAACCTGAAAACAACATATAAAGGCCAACCCATCACTCATGATTCCCAAGATCAAGACATTTCTTTTTAAGGCAAACGACCATTTTCCCATTCAAGCATCACCCACTTCTAAACTAAGCATTCTATCACCCTCCCAGAAAGCAACATTGAGGTGAGCATTCTATCGAACACCTTATGGGCACTCACCGAGTAAGCAGGGGTGGCGCGCTCAACAGCGACGTGGAGGAGCTCCTCGCGGCGTCGGCGTAGCTGTAGGGGACGGCGGCGTTGAGGAAGCGGTAGGGGACGGCGTCGTGAAGGGCGGTGTCGGGCTGCGGCGTCGTGCAGTGCGCGTCGAGCGGCGGCGGCGTGCACTGGCGAACAGCGTCGAGCGCGTAAAATGTCGTGCACTGGCCTTGGAGCGCGCCAGCGCCTTATATAACCCACGCATCATTGCCGGGTGGTTATTAGAACCGGCAGTGATGTCCCATATCACTACCGGTTCTAATAACCACTCGGCAGTGATGTCCCATATCACTGCCGGTTCTAATAACCACCCGGCAGTGATATGGGACATCACTGCCGGGTGGTTATTAGAACCGGCAGTGATATTGATTATTTTTAAACATTTTGGGTCCCCAATTGATCTCAAATGGAAAAGTTGTAAACAACAAAGTTGTGGAACTCATGAATGTCTACAACTTTTATTTTAGTCATTTCTCAATTTGAGAAAGTTTTATTAGGCATGTCTCATAAAGTGCTCTGTCTCACACAAAGTTATGTCACTTTGTTGGAAACATGGCATCCGTTATATCAACAAAGTTCCAAAATAATAGTGGTAGAACTCATCAATCTCTACAACTCCATATGATCTCAAATTCGATGCAAATTACTAAAACAACATTTCATTAAGGATTACATAGTTTATGATATTCTAACTATGATGGCCTCATCGTGATCACTCCGGAGGTAAGCAGGTTCGTCACCCTCTTCAAGGATAGGTAGGGTAATGCCTGCCCCAAAAGGAGCCATTTCTTGATAACCTTTGTACTCTTCTTCGTCCGTCACTCCTTCAACACCGACAATCTTCCTTTTGCCTTGCATGACTACTTGTAGTCTTCCCTTTGTATTGTTATCCCTTGCATAGAAGATTTGCAAAACATCCTTTGCAAGGACGAAGGGGTCATCTCTGTATGCGGTCCTGGATAGATCAACGGTAGTGAACCCATCATTGTCGGTGTTGATTTCATCTAGCCGGAACCACTGGCAACGGAAAAGAGCGACCTTCAACTGTCGTCCATAGTCTAGCTCCCATATCTCATCTATGAAACCATAGTATGTTGCCTCCACCATGCCGTATTCATCGTGGGCGTCGAAACGAACAACACTATTTTGGTTGGTGCTCTTTCCATCCTGTTTTTTTGTGTAAAATGTAAAACCATTTATATCATAACCTTGGTACATCATCACCGTAGTTGAAGGTCCGGGAGCTAAGAGATCTAGCTGACATCCTGTCACCATTCCTAGCCTGCGGCGTCGAAACCAGTCACCGAATTCCTCCTTATGTTTTTTCTCAAGCCAAGCCTGTGACCTACCGATGTGCTTACTTTGCAGTAACTGCTCGTGCTCATTAATGTATGCCATCACACCGTCGGCATGCTAGAGAACAGCAAAGTGTGCCTGTCTGAAGGAAACCACTTCGACTATTTTGACAGCTTTCTCACCTATCGTTCCTTTGCCCCCTAGTCTTCCATCGTGACGAGATACTAGAACTCCGACCCGATTGATGTCCATATAATATGTGCAGAACTCAATGGCCTCCTCTATTGTCCATCCTTCTACCATGCTCCCTTCTGGTCTGAATCTATTCCTAACATACCGCCTGAAAACTTTCATCAACCTCTCGAAAGGAAACATCTGGTGTAGGTACATTGGGCCAAGGGCTTTAATTTGGTCCACAAGATGAACAAGTAGATGCACTGATATGTCGAAGTAAGTCGGTGGGAAATGCATCTCAAGCCTGCATAGAATCTCGGTTATCTCCTGCTTCAGCTGGTCTAGCTTGGCCCCTTCAATGACCTTTTCAGAGATCGCGTTGAAGAACGAACACAACTTTATGATTGGGGCACGGACCTTGTCAGGGAGGATACCTCGCAGGGCAACTGGGAGTAGCTGAGTCATAATGACATGACAGTCATGGGCCTTCATACAACCATAGTTAAACTTAAGTTCTCTCATGTTAACTAGCCTCTTTGGGTTCGCACAGTAGCCAGTTGGCACTTTGAGATCATTGAAGAAAGAAATAAGCATGGCCTTTTCTTCCTTTTTCAGTGTCCATGATGCCACCGGAAGTTTCAAGTGGCCATCCTCAAGAGTTATTGGGTGCAACTCCTTCCTGAGGCCCAGGTGTTGCATGTCCAAGCGTGTCGCGAGAGAATCCTTTGTTGTTCCCCCGGTGTTCATCAACATGTTAAGTGTGTTACCGCACACGTTTTTAGTTATGTGCATTGGATCAAGACAGTGACGTACACTCAAAAGTGGCCAATAAGGTAGTTCCCAAAAGATTGATTTTTTCTTCTAGATACTACCGGTTGGCGCTGGTACTGCACCTTCCCCCTTCCCAAGGACAACATCTGTGAGTTTGCTTACTTGTTTAAGTATCTGTTTCCCATCTCGATACTTTGGAGGTCCACGTTTCTCAGTAGTCCCATTAAAATCTTTTCTATTCCTGCGGTAAGGGTGATCCCTTCGTTGGAACCTACGGTGTCCCATATAGACCATCTTCTTGTTTTCTGGTAGATGTATAGCATCAGTCTCGTCCAAGCACTCGACACACCCAGTGTATCCTTTTGTCTTCTCTCCAGACAAGCAACCTCGCCCTGGCAGGTCAGTGATTGTAGCGATAAGTATAGCCTTTATCGTGACATGTTCTTTTTTGTACTCATCCCAAACATCCTTCACACTCATCTCCCACATCTGTAGTAGTTCATCGATCACTAGTTGTAGAAGCACATCGATATCATTACCAGGTTGTTTTGGCCCTTGGATTAGTAGTGGCATCTGGATGTATGACCGTTTCATACAAAGCCAGGGTGGAAGGTTGTATATACATAGCGTCACTGGCCAAGTGCTATGATTGCTTCTAACCTGGTCAAACGGATTCATCCCATCTGTGCTCAAACCTATCCAAAGATGCCTTACCTCTCCACCGATGTTCTTATAGAACATAGTGTTGATAGTCCTCCAGTCCGACCCGTCGGCGGGGTGCCTCAACATTGTATCTTTCTTACGCTCTTCGCCGTGCCAACGCAACAGTTTGGCTGACTTTGCATTTGCAAACAACCTATGCACTCGTGGAGCTATAGGAAAATACCATACGACCTTTTATGGGCCCTCCTCTGGTCTTGCTTCCCTGATTTGACGGCCCTTGCTTGTATCGGGGAGCTTTACACTTGGGACACGCATCCAAGTCTTTGTATTTTTTCTCCACGGTACAATATGCAATCGTTGGAACACGCGTGTATTTTCTCAACCTCGAGGCCGATTAGGCAAATCATTTGCTTGGCCAGGTAAGTCTTTTCTGGTAACTCGCTACCCTTCGGGAGCAGTTTATGTAGTATACCTAACAAGCTATCAAAGCCTTTATCACTCAATCCATTTGTTGATTTGAACTCTAATAGCATGATGTTGGCTTCCAGTTTGCTTATTGGGCAGGTCAGATACAATGGTGTTTTTGCATTCTTTCTCATGATCTCCAGTTTTTTCAACTGTGTAGCACTAAGGAATCCGTCATGCACATCATGTAGAAACTGTGAAATGCCATCATTTTCCTCTGTGTCGTCAACTAATGTATTCCTAAACACATTATCATTGGTAGGCACAGGTACTGTGTAGCATTGGTAATCATCAATAGGCAGAAATGCGTTTAGGGATACGCTAGGCATGGGCACATCATCATTGTTTTCTTGTGCAACATTTTGACCAACCTCCCCATGCAAAGTCCAAATCGTGTAGTCTCTCATGAACCCCCTGACAATCAAGTGCAATCGTATATGCTCCACGTCGCCCCATTTTCTCGTATTCTTGCAATCTTTGCATGGACAGAATACAGGCTGTGAGTCCTCAGCATTGGCTCTAGCGAGCTTGATGAAATCGTCGATGCCCGTCAAGTACCGTTGGTCTGTACATGACAGATCGTACATCCACCCTCGATCCATGTCTGCACAGGTAAAATGGGCCGGGCAGAGGAAACATAGGAAAGTTTTAATAAGAAACAATTATTGAACAATATTGAAGAACAATTATTCTACTCCATGCAACAAAAAAATGGAGACACTAATTTAAAAAAGACTAAATTTGGAGACATGATCATGAATAACAATGTAGCTCCAAACAATGCCCATATAAATTAAAAATCGTAGCCATATAAAAAATAATTATTGCATAATATTGTAGAACAATTATTCTACTCTATGCCACATAAAAATGAGAAAAGTGCTCTGTAGAAAAGTGCATTATAGCCATGAAGTAGAAAAGTGAATCTACTCTACTCCTAAGAACCAATTATAACATCACATACTAACAATGCATTATAGCCATGAATTAGAAAAGTGCTCTGTAGAAGAATGGAGAAATAAGAATGAGAATCAAGCATTATAGCCATCAAAACAAAGCTAATTAAGCAACAAAATCGAAGGAATGGAGGCTGGTTACTAACCTTAAAGCAAAAAGATCAAGCCATTCTTCCAAATCCAAGTGGTAGCTTTATGGATTTGGGCGACCGCAACATTGGAGGGAGTGGCCCAAACGCGCGCCTCTGTTCTCGGGATAAAAGAGTGGAGGAAGAAGATGACGGCTACAACCTTTTTGTGCTGTCAGGCTCATCACTGTCGGTTCTATCCTAGAACCGACAGTGATAGAATCAAATCACTGTCGGTTCTTGGCTTGAACCGGCAGTGATAAGTGGAGTTGTCATCACTACCGGCGAGAGGCACAAACCGGCAGTGATAGTTGTCATCACTGTCGGTTCTCGCAACCCCCAATTATTTTCTGGTTGTCAGAGCCTAGAACCGGCAGTGAAGGGTCATTACTGCTGGTTGTCCTAATTTCGGCAGTGATGTGGCCGGCACTGATGACTGACTCTGTAGTAGTGCAAGTTTTGCCAAAGAGACAAAACTGGAGCAGAGTGGTCGCGACAGGGGAGGTGATCAACTACTTTTCCAAGGTCATGGCGACTTCTCTCCTTCTCCTTCGTGACCATGGTGACCCTTGCTGAGGTATGGTCAGCATGGATCTTTCGGGCCTCAACTTCCGGCCCGAGAGAGTGATTGAGGCGGAGATCCATCGCAAATTTGGTTCCACGGTCAGTTTTGATCCCTCTTTCCCTTCCTCTGAGTTCTTTCTCGTTCTCTCGTTTGGCCGTTGCAAATTCAAGGTATCTGTGTCCTCGGCTGCCATCCTTCTACAATCTGTTATTGGAGGGGTGGCTGAGAACTTTCGTTTGCTCCCTCTTGGTCACCATGTGTTTCATTTCTCTGTTGCTTCCTCGGTGGTTGGTTTTCATATTTACAAGCTTCGTTCGTCTGAGTGCAAGAATTTCAAGGTCTTCTTCAACCTCTGGCATGGTGGAGGTCCCAATTTCAAATCTGAATTCCGTCGCTGGGTAGCTGATGAGGAGGCTCAGTGGACCACCGTGGGGAAGAAGAAGGATAGTTCTTCGTTGTCGGGAGCTCTCACGGGCGCAAATGCCATCCCGGTGAACTTTCAAATCCTAGCCGTGGACCTGCTTTGAATTCCCGCATTCCTCGCCAATCAGTTTTCAATCGCATTAACTTTGGCGCGACATCTCAGCCTCAAGTTCCTTCCAATTCAACTATTACTTATGTGGGCATTCTTGGTAAAGGTCCTACCCAGGCCATTTATGATTATGAAGCCATTTGCTCACGATGTTTGGCCCATGATCATTCGAGGCCCAATTGCCCAAACCGTTTGTGTTGTCGGGCTTGCTACCATTTTGGTCATTCATTTGCCAACTGCCGCCTCCCGCCTTGATCATCGCGCCTTTCCATGGGACACGGCGCCCGTAATCTCGCTGTTACCGGAGTTCACCGCCCTTCAGAGCCTCCATCGAACGGCCCCAACCCGGGCTCCCCTACCCGTCGTTTCGGCTCCTTTAGAGATTTCTTTATTCAAACAACAGGCGTTGTTCCGCCCCCTCCAATAATCATACCCTGGTCCCGTTGTTGGCGCATTGTCGCCCCTGAGTTCTTAGATGACGACGGTGACAAGGAGTCGAAGCCCGCGATCAGCCTTTCTTCTCTAGCGACGAAGCCCTTGGCATTGCCTTCCTTCATGTCCTGGGGTGAGTATGCCTCTTCAGTGCTTGCCCTCCCCTTGATTCCTCCGGTTCGTCATATCTTTTGGGTGGAGAAAACCCCAATCACTGCTACAGTACTCTATTCCATCTTTACAGTGAGCCATGGCTTTCTGCTTTGTCGATCCTGCTCCTTTCTTACCACCTGGTACCCAACGTATGATGGTTGATGGATAGCCGCTTATGCACCGAGTGGTTGTTGGTCATGTTCCGCAGCGAAACAATGATCTTGCTATTGCCATTCTGCATCCTATGCCACAAGGGCCAGTAGATTTCTGGGATGTTCGCATGCTCTTGGATGATTTTCTGAGGAACCATAGAGATGTTTCCTACCGTGCCATACAGCTGTGCACCTTTGGTCAGGCTTTTGTTCGCTTCAACTATATTCATGAGCGAGATCTGCTTATCCAACAGAGCCCTCACCAATACGACAATGGTTTTATTTCCTTCATACCACACAATAGGGCTTGGAATCATCGAACTGCTGTTACGACCCATGAAGTTTGGCTTGTCATGATTGGGCTTGACATTGACCTCTAGACCCGTCAGCTCATGGAGAAGGTTGTCTCTTAATACAGTTAACTTTGACCCTAATGTTTTTCACTATCATGGCTTCGGTCAGCCTGGACATGGTCCACCACCTCCTCCTCCAGCAGATGATCATCCTGCTCCTCCAAACATGGAACATCACCAAGCAATGGGCTGGGGAGAATGGCCCCATCCAGTGCATAATGCTGTTCAACCAGCAGAAGAAGTTCCCCCTCTGATTCCTATTCATCCCAATGATGATCCTATTGCTGAACAACTAGAGCCAGTGGAGGAAATCTTGCAGGCAGAAGTGAATCAAGTTGCAACCCCAGATCAAGCTCCAGAAGGTCAAGTCCTAGCTATGGATGAAATCACTGTTAGTTCAGAGGATGAAACTCCACCACAACCACCTTTGGAAAAGCCTGTGGTTGATGTTCCAGATTTCCTAAAGTTGCAAAACTTTGAAGCTTTTCAGGTCCAAGAGGTACAGATTCAGGATTTGGTGGATTTTAATGATCTGCAAAACTAGGAAAATGGTGCCAATGCTGCGGATTTTGATCATCTCCAGTTGTGCCTAGTGGAAACCTTCACCCCTACAATGGATACGGTCCTCCACTAGGCTTCACTCCACCAGGCTCCCTCTTCTAGTGGCCCAAGCCTAATGGCCATAAGATGTTGGGCCAAATACTTTGCATCAGTTGATAGATCTCTCCCCACTGTCTCTGTCCCTATTGAATGGGTGGATTTCTTTACCCTCTTGATGCTTAAGCAGGGCTCATATGATTGGGCCAAGGACTTTCTGAATTCTTCTGCCTGGACCTTTCCTTTTACTCTTCCTAGCACCAAGCCTTCTGTTGTTATCACTGAGCTGGCCTATGCTTATCTCTGTTGGCTCTACCAACTTATCTCTATTGGCTCTACCGATGCTTTTTCAGACAAAGATTCTACTAGTCTTCAAGCCACCCAGCAAGTTGTGATCCTTGAAGACGTGCCCTCTGATTTGATAGGGTCTCAAGCTTCAGTTGGAGAACAGTCTACCCCACCCCCACCCCCACCTCCACCTGCCCTCTACAAGCCAATGCCATAGGCAAAAAGGGGTAAGGCTGCTCCTATTTCTGATTCTCATCTCCAACGTAGTGATAGACTTCATAAATTGAACAAGGGTTTCAAATCTTCAGTCTGCAAAGATAGAAATTGTCTTGGCTGCTCCACTGTTCTGTTATCAACGACGTATGGAATATGAAGTAAAACGAAATCAATCACAATGGAGACACACGATTTAACGTGGAAAACCCCTCCAATGCGAAGGGGAAAAACCACGGGCACCAGCCAGCAACAATCTCACTATCTCAAGAGTTTTGGGTTACACGCCTGCGGCGGCTTACAAGAGAATCAAGTCTCCAAGAAACCCTAACAAGGGTATATACGGCCCAGCCTTCGGCTTTTACGGGCCTCCGCTTCGCTCCGTCAGAAGCCCGGCCTATATCTTGCATTGAATTTGGAACAACTCCAACAAACTCCACCTTGAGACAAATTCATCTTGTATCATAAATCAACCCATCATCCTGAACAACAAAGATAGAAAACCACTGGTGCCAACAATAGTCTCTTGGACTATTCAATTAAACCAACTAAGCTTGAGCATAACTCAAACTTAGCAACAGGAACAGGCTTTGTCATCATATCAGCAGGATTATCATGAGTACTAATCTTGCATACCTTCAGCTTACCTTCTTCAATCACATCTCGCACAAAATGATACTTGATATCTATATGCTTAGTTCTCTCATGGAACATCTGATCTTTAGTGAGGTAAATTGCACTTTGACTATCACAATGCAAACTTATGCAAGATTCAATTCCACTGAGTTCAGCGTACAAACCTTTCAACCATATCAATTCTTTGCACGCTTCACAAATAGCCATATATTCTGCTTTAGTAGTAGACAAAGCAACAACAGACTGTAACGTAGCCCTCCAACTCACAGCATAACTGCCAACAGTAAACACATAACCAGTAATTGATCTTCGCCTGTCTAGATCAGCAGCATAATCAGAATCCACATAACCAATGAGACCCTTATCAGTTCTTCCAAACTTCAAACAGGAATCTGCTGTGCCTCTGAGGTACCTGAAAATCCACTGAACTGCCCTCCAATGTTCTTTGCCAGGATTAGACATATATCTACTAACAAGACTCATATCATATGACAAATCTGGACGAGAGCAAACCATGGCATACATCAAAGACCCAACAGCACTAGAATAAAGAACCCTTGACATGTACTCAATCTCTGCATCTGTACTAGGACACTGAGCAGCTGACAACTTAAAGTGAGGTGCAATAGGGGTACTAACAGCCTTAGCATTTTGCATGTTGAAACGCTGAAGAACTTTCTTGATATAATTTTGTTGACCAAGAAATAGCAAACCAGATTTTCTGTCTCTACTAATTTCCATACCAAGAATTTTCTTAGCACTACCAAGATCTTTCATATCAAACTCACTACTTAACAACTTCTTTAACTTAGTGATTTCAATCTTGCTCTTGGCAGCAATCAGCATATCATCAACATATAACAGCAAATATATAAGTGATCCATTAACATGCTTGATGTAAACACAGCTATCATATCTAGATCTTTTGAAACTGTGTGACAACACAAATGAATCAAACCTCTTGTTCCACTGACGAGGGGACTGTTTCAAACCATACAAGGAGCGCTTCAACTTGCACACATATTTTTCCTTGCCAGGCACTATGAACCCTTCCGGTTGGTCCATGTATATGTCCTCCTCTAGCTCTCCATGCAAAAACGCAGTCTTCACATCTAACTGCTCAAGCTCAAGATCATGTGAAGCAACAATACTCAAGAAAGTACGAATTGAACTGTGTTTTACCACTGGAGAGAACACATCATTATAGTCAACACCCGGAATTTGACTATAGCCTTTTGTAACTAACCTTGTCTTATACTTTGGAGGCTCGCTTGGAGATAAACCCTCCTTTCTCTTAAAGATCCACTTGCAATTTATGGTCTTCTTGTTCTTAGGCAAAGGAACAACCTCCCATGTACTATTCTTCTCAAGAGACTGCATCTCCTCATGCATAGCAGAAATCCAATTCTCACTATCAGCACAACGAACAGCTTCTTTATAGGTTGCTGGCTCATGAACATTCTCCACCTGTTCAGCACAACTCAAAGCATAGTAAGACAAATTACATTCTTCGATAAGACGTTTAGGAGGTACAACTGTCCTTGTTGACTTGCGTTGAGCAATAGGTAATTCCTCCTGTAGCTGCAAAATAGGAGGAGTTTGCTGAACATCATCATGAGCATCATCATCAGCAACATCATTATTATGGTCATCCTGCTCATCAGCAGGCTCCACCTGCACACCTATATCATCATCAACATGCTCCACCTGTATGCACATACTCTGCAGCTCTTTTTCTGGAACATGATCTGAGGGCAAACTGTTAGTAAACATCACAGATTCATTGAATACAACACTCCTGCTCATAAAAGTCTTCCCTGTTTCAGGATTCCACAATTTATAGCCTTTGATTCCCGAACCATAACCAAGGAAAAGACACTTAACAGCTCTAGGCTCTAATTTTCCATTGTCAACATGAGCATAAGCAGTGCATCCAAAAACTTTTAACTGTGAATAATCAGCAGGTGTACCAGACCATACCTCAATAGGAGTTTTCTTATTTAGTGGAATAGAAGGTGACCTGTTTATCAAGTAACAGGCAGTATTAGCAGCTTCAGCCCAAAAACGCTTGTTCATCCTTGCATGAGACAGCATGCAACGGGCCTTGGAGATAATGGTTCTGTTCATCCGTTCTGCCACACCATTCTGTTGTGGAGTATGGGGTATGGTGTGATGCCTAACAATGCCTTCCTGTTTGCAATAATCATTAAAGGCATACGAACAAAATTCTCCACCATTATCGGTACGAAGCAATTTTACCTTTCTTTCAGTTTGTCTTTCTATCATTACTTTCCAGTTCTTAAACGCAGCAAAAGTATCATCTTTCTGTTTTAGAAAATAAGGCCAAACCCTTCTAGAATAATCATCATTAATTGTAAGCATGTAACGAGCACCACCTAGTGAGGGTTTCTTAGAAGGACCCCATAAATCAGCATGAACATAATCAAGAGTACCTTTGGTGGTGTGAATAGAAGTGTTGAACTGTACCCTCTTATGCTTGCCGAAAATGCAATGCTCACAAAACTTGATCTTACTAGAAGTGCAGCCTTTCAGTAGGTTTCTCTTCATCAAATCTGCCATACCATGGTGACTCATATGTCCCAAACGCATGTGCCAAAGGTTAGTTTTACTAGGTTCATCATTAGTAACAGCAGCAGCAGCGGAATCAGAACCATGTAAAGTACACCCTCTAAGGACATATAACTTTGCAGAATTAAGATCACCTTTCAAACAGACAAGAGAACCTTTTGATACCTTCAGAATACCATCTGAACCGGAATATTTATAACCTTCTGCATCAAGCGTGCTCAATGAGATAAGATTCCTAGACATCCCTGGTATATACCTGACGTTTTTTAGCGTGCGTGTCATGCCATCATCAGTCTTGATCTGAACTGATCCAATCCCCACGATGTCACATGGGTTATCATCTCCCATCCGCACAACATCCCCTTTCTGCACAGACTTATATGAACTAAACCAATTTCTGTTAGTGCAAATATGAAACGAACATGCGGAATCTAGAATCCATTCATCATGACCAGCAACACAACCAGCAAGCACTACCAGACAATCTCCAGAATCATCATCAGACGCAGCAGCAGCAACAGAGACCTTACCAGCCGACTTATTTTTTCTCTTCTCCTTATTCTGTACTTTTCTGCAATCCTCAACATTATGATTTGTCAGTTTGCAATAAACACAGAACTTTTTATTACCATGCGGCTTGGACTTTGAACGACCTCTCCTCTCGTAGTTCTTTCTACCATCATTGCTATCATATGAGGATCTGTTATCAGTTCTGCCTCTCACATGCAAAACTTCGCCCTTTGAGGACGATGTTCCGTCATGCTGCACCATAACTTTCATCTTCTCCTTAGACTGGAGAGCCTCATAAACTTCCTTTAGGGTTAGTTCATCACGGCTCAAAAGTATGGTGTCACGAAAATTTGCATACGAATTTGGCAAAGAACATAACAGTAGAAGACCTAAGTCCTCATCATCATACTTCACCTCCATCGACACTAGGTCGGCCACGATCTTCTTGAATTCAGCGATGTGGGTCATCACCGAATCCTCCTCCTTCATCTTCAGAGTGAACAGCTTCATCTTCATCTGCATCTTACTGGTTAGATCCTTGCACATACAGATCGATTCCAGTTTCAGCCATAGTTCTGCAGCAGTTTTCTCTTTCAAACACTCCTGCAAAATATCATTATGAAGATGTAACTGAATTAGGGCGAGAGCCTTCTGATCCTTGCGGATCTCCTCAGGAGTCCAATTGGCTTTACTCTTGCCGAATTTATCCAGCGCCTCATCGTAGTCATGAGTCTGCGCCAGAATTCCCCGCATCTTGACTTGCCATAGCGAGAACCGCGTGTCGTATTTCAGCAGCGGAAGATCGAACTTCATCGACGTCGTCATGAACCCTACAGCAACCGAAGCTCCGGTACCACTTGTTATCAACGACGTATGGAATATGAAGTAAAACGAAATCAATCACAGCGGAGACACACGATTTAACGTGGAAAACCCCTCCAATGCGAAGGGGAAAAACCACGGGCACCAGCTAGCAACAATCTCACTATCTCAAGAGTTTTGGGTTACACGCCTGCGGTGGCTTACAAGAGAATCAAGTCTCCAAGAAACCCTAACAAGGGTATATACGGCCCAGCCTTCGGCTTTTACGGGCCTCCGCTTCGCTCCGTCAGAAGCCCGGCCTATATCTTGCAGTGAATTTGGAACAACTCCAACATGTTCCACCTGTGCTTTCGCCATCAATAGTTCATGACCTGGGAGCCACTTTCTGCAACATTGATCCATCTAAACTTACGGATGATAGCCTCCACGCCAAGCCGCAGAAATCAGGAGCGGTTGGACAACTCAAAAGCAAGAAGTCCAAGCGTGCAAAAGACCCTGTAGTGGGCTGTTCCAAAAGTCCAAAGAATTCAAGCTCGGGAGTAAGTCCATCCAAGAGCGCAAAGGACCCAAGTCAGGGTGCCGATTCATCCAAGAGCGCTAAGAACTGAAGATTTATGATCTTCTTTTCTCTCTCATAATTAGTCCTTTACCTTTTGTTATCATGGGATCAAAACAATGGAATGTCTTGTGCTGGAATACCCGAGGGATCAACTCGGATAAGAAATGGAACGCAATACGCGACCGCCTATCTGATAATAATTGTGATGTTCTTTGCTTGCAAGAAACTAAGCATGAAAGCTTTGACAAATCCTATCTTCGTAACTTTTGTATTTCGTCTTTTGATTCTTTTGTGTATCTGCCTTCGGTTGGCGCGTCTGGTGGCTCTATCATCATTTGGAGAAGCGCTGTTCTTTCTGGGACCATGGTTTTCCAAAACTCTTTTGCAACTTCAGTCGAGTTTACGTCTCTTCATAACAATGACTCTTGGAAACTTACAAATGTTTATGCACCATGTACACCTCAAGGCAAAAGAGATTTCATTCATTGGTTCAAGAATATTCAGATGCCTGACCATGTTGAGTGGTTAGTGGTGGGGGATTTTAACCTTTATCGCAGTCCTGAAGATAGGAATAGGGACGGTGTAGACTATGTTGAAATGTATATGTTCAATGAAGCTATTAGTGCTCTTGGCTTAGTAGAGTTCCCTCTGAAAGGCAAACGCTACACTTGGTCCAATAAGCAGCATCCACCTCTCTTGGAAAGGCTGGACTGGTTCTTTACCTCGACTAGCTGGACTCTATTCTACCCTGTTACAAATGCCTCCACTCTTACTATGGAGACTTCAGATCATGTGCCCTGCTTGATTACTATTTCTACTGCTATTCCTAAGAGCCACATTTTCAGGTTCAAAAATTATTGGTTGCATCATGATGATTTTATGCAGTAGGTTTCATTTGGTTGGCATACTGATTTCTCTCATGGAGATCGGAGAGGCTTTGAAGAGGATGAAGGGATGTAAAGCAATGGGCCCTGATGGTATCCCCATTGAGGTGTGGAGATACCTAGGCGCCAGAGCGATAGTATGGTTAACTAAGCTTTTTAACCTTATTTTTCGGTCTAACAAGATGCCTGAAGAATGGAGGAGAAGTATATTAATACCTATCTTCAAGAACATGGGAGATGTTCAAAGTTGTACTAACTACCGTGGGATTAAGTTGATGAGCCATACGATGAAGCTCTGGGAGAGGGTTATCGAGCATCGCCTAAGGAGAGTGACACATGTGACCCAAAATCAGTTTGGGTTCATGCCTGGTAGGTCGACCATGGAGGCGATTTTCTTATTACGACAATTGATGGAGAGATATAGGGAGCAGAAGAAGGACTTGCACATGGTTTTTATTGACCTCGAGAAGGCATATGACAAAGTACCGAGAAATGTCATGTGGTGGGCCTTGGAAAAGCACAAAGTCCCAACTAAGTACGTTACCCTCATCAAGGATATGTACAGGGATGTGGTGACGTTTGTCCGAACATGTGATGGCGACACCAGTGACTTTCCAATTAAAATAGGACTGCATCAGGGGTTAGCTTTGAGTCCTTATTTATTTGCTTTGGTGATGGATGAGGTCACAAGGGACATACAAGGTGATATCCCTTGGTGTATGCTCTTTGTTGATGATGTGGTGCTAGTTGACGACAGTAGGGTGGGGGTTAACAGGAAGTTAGAACTATGGAGGCACACGTTAGAGTTGAAAGGGTTCAGACTTAGTAGGACTAAGACCGAGTATATGAGGTGCGATTTTAGCGTGACTAGGCACGAGGAGGGAGACATTAGCCTCGATGGGCAAGTGGTGGCCAAGAAGGATACTTTTCGGTATTTAGGGTCGATGCTACAAAAGGATGGAGACAATGATGAAGATGTTAGGCGTAGAATTTCAGCCGGCTGGTTGAAATAGTGTCAAGCTTCTGGCATTCTCTGTGACAAAAGAGTGCCTCAGAAGCTGAAAGATAAGTTATATAATATGGCGATTCGTCCGGCGATGTTATACGGTGCTGAGTGTTGGCCTAGAAAAAGGCGACATGTCCAACAATTGAGTGTAGCAGAGATGCGTATGTTGTGTTGGTGTTGTGGGCACACAAGGAGGGATAGAGTCCGGAACGATGATATTCGGGATAGGGTTGGGGTGGCACCAATTGAGGAGAAATTGATTCAACATCGGTTGAGATGGTTTGGACATGTCCAACGGAGGCCTCCTGAGGCGCCGGTGCGTAGTGGAGTTCTAAAGCGGGCCGATAATGTAAAGAGCGGTAGAGGTCGACCTAAACTAACTTGGGATGAGTCCGTTAAGAGAGATCTTAAGGAGTGGAATATCTCCAAGGATTTAGCTATGGACATGAGCGCTTGGAGATTGGCAATCAACGTGCCTGAACCGTGACCTCTTTTTGTCTTGTGCCCTTTATGTCCCTTTATGTGTCTCCTTGTTTCTCGTCTCTTTTGGGTTTCATCTCTAGCCTACCCCAACTTGCTTGGGACAAAAGGCTATGTTGTTGTTGTTGTTGTTGACTGATTTCTCTCATGATGACCCTGCAAAGATGGTTACTGCTAAGTTTAAAAATTTAAGAAAGGAATGGAAGAAATCTCTTTCTAATCTAAAACAAAATATTACAAATGTCAAGCTTACCTTGGATCTTTTGAACTTGCTAGAAGATTTCAGAGATTTGTCACTTGTTGAATGGAATTTCGGGGCTCTCTTGGAAAGCAAACTTATATCTCTTTTGCAGCAACAAAAAAATTATTGGAAGCAAAGGGGAGCAGTGAAATGGGTGACCCTTGGTGATGCCAACACTAAGTTTTTCCATGCAAATGCAACAATTAAGTATAGGAGAAATTTGATCACCCAGCTTATTAATGACCAAGGGCAGCAACTTTTGACACGCAATGACAAGGTAGCTTTAATTTGGGATTCTTTTAAACAGAGGCTAGGCGCAAGTAATTTTACAAGTTTAAGTTTTGATCTACAATCCTTGCTTGATAATTCAACTGATCTTACCAGTTTAGTAGTTGCTTTCAGTCATGCTGAAATTGATGCAGTGGTCAGGAATATGCCTTTAGACAAGACACCAGGCCCAGATGGGTTTAATACTGATTTTTGAAAAGGTGCTGGCCCATCATTTGTGGAGATTTCTATGCTTTATGTGAAGCTTTTCATTCAGAAAATATATGCCTGCAAAGTATTAATGGTTCCTATATTACGCTCATCCCTAAGAAAGATGATGCTTTGAAGGTCTCTGATTATAGATCCATATCTCTACTGAATAATTCTGTCAAGCTCGTCACCAAACTTTTGGATAACAGTCTTCAATTGGTGATGCCCTCTTTGGTTCATAAAAACCAATATGGTTTTATTAAAAATAGAACCATCCAAGATTGTATAGCTTGGGCCTTGGAGTATCTACATATATGTCATCAGTCAAAGAAAGAACTAATCATCCTTAAATTAGATTTTGAAAAAGCTTTTGATAAGGTGGAACATGGTGTGATGGAGCATAAAGGTTTCCCTATAAAATGGTTGAATTGGATGAGACTTGTTTTCAGTTCAGGAACATCTTCAGTCCTTTTGAATGGTGTGCCAGGAAAGGTGTTTCATTGCAGAAGAGGTGTTAGGCAAGGAGACCCTCTTTCACCCCTGTTATTTGTTTTAACTGCAGATATTCTCTGGTTAGTCCTTAATTCAGCCAGGAGAGATAGCCTGTTATCCTTGCCTCTACCTCTTCCAAATGATGAAGATTTTCCAATCCTTCAATATGCTGATGATACTCTTATCTTCATGGAAGGGGATGTTACCCATTTGCTACACCTGAAAGATATTCTGCTTTCTTTTGCTGAGTCCACTGGATTATAGGTCAATTTTGAGAAATCCTTTATGGTACCCATCAATGTGCCTAATAACAAGCTTGACACTTTGGCAAACACTCTGGGATGCTCTAAAGGGTCTTTGCCATTCACTTATTTGGGTTTACCTCTTAGCATTTCAAAACCTGCAGTGGCAGATTTCTGGCCCATTGTGTACAAATGTGAAAGAAGATTGGTGGCTTTCTCTTCATTCTTAACTGAGGCAGGTCATCTACAGCTTACTAATGCAGTTTTATCAGCCTTGCCCACCTTTGCCATGTGTAGTTTTTTGTTGCCTAAAACAGTAATCAAACAAATTGACAAATTCAGAAAGCACTATTTATGGAGAGGTTTAGACATCAACAATATAGGAAACCACTAAAAGCAGCCTGGCCTTTGGTATGTGTACCCAAACCAGAGGGGGGGCTTGGAGTGTTAAATCCCACAGTCCAAAATGAGAGCTTGTTATTAAAGCATTTGCACAAATTCTTTAATAGGGTGGAGGTGCCTTGGGTTTAGTTAGTTTGAGATCATTATTATTCAAGAAACAGGCTGCCCACTTCTGGTACAAGACTTCGTGCCTCTTTCTAGTGGAAAGACATACTAAAGCTCCTTGATTCCTACAAGAATTTAGCTAGACTTGAATTATAGAATGGTTCCACTTGTTCTCTGTGGTTTGATCTTTGGGAGGGCAGAGTGTGCAATCAGTTCTATCCAGAGCTTTTTTCTTTTGCTATAGCACAACACATTTCTCTGAATGTGGCTGTGTCAACCACCCCTCCTCAGAATCTCTTCCACCTACCTTTGTCCACCGAAGCTTACTCTCAGTTCCAGGAGTTGACAAATATCTTCCATAATTTGCATTTAAGCCAAGCTAATGATGTTTGGTCCTATGTATGGGGTTCTTCTGTTTATTCCTCCAGGAAGGCTTATTGACATTTGATTGGCCATCATCAGGTACATCGATCTCATAGATGGTTGTGGATGTCTGCATGTCAAAACAAACGAAAATTCGTCTTTTGGTTGATCCTAAAAGACAGATTGAGTACAAGAGCTCTGTTGAGACGCAGAGGCATGCATCTTGATGATTACAGTTGTGTTTTCTGCACTCTTAATACTGAAGAAGATCTGCTTCATCTGCTTTTTCACTGCCCTTTTGCTTCGGCCTGCTGGTTTGCTTCAGTCTGAATGTCTTCCTGCCCAACACCAACGACATCTCAATCTTGTTGGAGAGCATCAAGGACCAGCTAAGTCTACCATTTTTCATGGAAATCATAGTTACAATGTGCTGGGCTATTTGGACTATGAGAAATGATATCATCTTCAGAAATATTGCACATTCCATTCAGAGATGCAGAGCTGTCTTCCGGAAAGAATTTGCCTTAGTTACACTAAGAGCAAAATCACAGCTTCATCCTCAAATAGATCAACGGCTAGAAGACTTTGTATAGTTCTTGCTATCTTTTTCTTGACTTTCTATGTATCTTGAACTTGGCTTTGTAAAACTTTTATTATGTCTTTAATAAATTTCTAGTAGGGGCTTGCCCCTCCTGTTTCATCAAAAAAATGGCGCACCATTTCTGTAACACCCTAAAATTTGCATCATTTTAAAAATAGGAGAACTGGATTTATTTACGCAATTTTGTGGACATTTTAACCTAGAGAAATAATAATTTTCGATAAATAAAATCAACTATAAGGTTAGATACATGCTTGTGCATACATGCCGTTGCATATTTCTATTTGTGATGATTGGTTTTTATTACAAGAGAAAAGGATTTCAAAAACTATTTGAAAATGGCTTTGAAATATTAGAAAAGAAAAAAAAGAAATAGAAAATCTCCTTCCCCTCTCCTCTCTGGCTTTCGGCCTTTCGGCCCAGCCCGCGCCCCGCAGCCAGCCAAAGGCTGCTGCCGCCTCTCCTTTCCTGGCCCGCTCAGCGTCTGGCCCGTTCGGCATCAGCCCCGCAAGCCAGCAGCCCAGCTGCCTTCTCTTGCTCACGCGCTGCGTAGTGGGCCGGCCCAACCGGCTGAAGCCGAAGCCCGCCTCGCCCTTCTCCCTTTCTCCGTTTCACTGCTATCCTGGGCCCACATGTAAGCGGTGTCGTCGTGCTCCTCTAGCTCGTTACCGAGCCAGACACCTCGAAGGAGTCCGATGCCGCCCCAGCCCTCCGCTTGCCTTGTACCGCACGCCTAGCCTCCTCATAAGTAGCCGCAGGTGCTGCCGCCTCTCTACCCAACCCCAACCTGAAGTCATCACCTCGATTTGAGCTCTAGCCGCCGCAACCTAGCAGCCGCCGCTCAAGCTCGGAAGCAACTCGACGAACTCGTCGATTCGGCCACCTCCGTAAGCTACTGAAGGGTGCGGGTCGTTGTTTCGCAGTCGCCAAACTCTTTCTCCCTTCAATTTTCATCTTGGTTTATTATTTGGCCTTGGTGCCGTGCACAGGAGGTCCGCCACCACCATTGGAAGCCGCACGCCCTCCTCGAACGATTCCAGCCACCTCAATCGGTTTAGGTGAGATCACCATGCCATCTTCTTCGTCCCTATGCTTTCGATTTGTCAAATAGTGGCCTGAGTCGCACAATTGCTCGACGTCGGCGAGCAATTCCTCGTCGCCGGCCAAATTGCTGCCGTCGGGTCACTGTTGGTGGCCGGCTGCTCCCCTCTCTCTCCCTTGTGTCTAATCTCGGCCGTTGGTTTTAGATCCAACGGCGTAGAAAACCTGATACCCTTTCGGCTGCCACTTTTGCAAAAGAGCCCCTCTGCTTTTCTATAATCTAACCCGCAGTCCATAGCGTAAAACCCGATTACGCTTATTTTGTTTGAAAACGTAAATTCCGTTGGTTTAATTGAAAATACGTTTTCAATATTTATAGGATTTATTTCAATCTTATTTCGCTTATAAAATCTCCGTTTTAACTCCGATTTGACCCGTTCAAGTTGCGTTAGGTTCATAATTTTCATAATATACATGTTAGTGCTACTGTTTAGTAGGTTCTCCACTTTTAAATTTTGAGATTAGATTTAATCTATTACTTTAATAAAGAAAAGCTTGTTTAAATCATAACTTTTTCGTTTTAGCTTCGATTTGCGTGAAATTCGCGTCTGTGTGATCCTAGTGAGATGTAAATTCGTTTTACAAACTTTTCATCTTATTTTGCTACTATTGGTGTACTATTCTAATTGTAGTTTTGTTTGCTTTGTATGATTGCTCTTGGATGATTGTTGTTGGTGTGTTAATCGAGAATAGACGGTGAGCAGTTCGTTGGTGATCAAGAGTACTATTACGAACCAGGTCAGCAGGATCAGCTAGATCAAGACAAGTATAGCATGGGATTATCCTTGTTACCTATTCACTTTAATTCACTTAATTCATTATGCATGTGTCTCCTTGTTAAGGATGCCTTAGTATTGATCTTGTTCCTTGAATCCTATGGTTTTAGCATTGGGTAGTTTGCTAGTGCTCACATAAACAATGATCTTGTAATTTGACTAATGACATATGCAATAACACTAAAAGATTATTTTTAGCAACAGGGAACAATAGGGCTAGAGTTTACTCTAGATTCCTCTCCATAAGGACTTATCTGTAAGCGAACATCCGAGACTTATAGTACAGCTATGAGGGCTACATGGCTCTAGCTTTAGTCGTATAAGAGGACCTTTTCTAGCTTGTTAGTGGTTACCTTTATGGCGCAAGAGGGGTGAGTTCCGGGTCGGGTGTAGTGCGGCTTCTATCCTTATGAGTATAGGCTGCGTGTCATTGTGCCATACGGAAGGGAAGCTCTACATTTGCAGGGCATAGAAACCTAGCGGCCCTAACTTGTTAGACGAACCTTGGAAAAACTTCATAGTGAAACTTAACTATACAATGGGGAGTCATGACCTTGGACTTTTGGGGATCACGACTCATAGTGAAAGTGTACAACCTCTGCAGAGTGTAAAATTGGTATATTAGTCGTGCTCATGGTCACGAGCGGCCTTAGACCCTTATGGAATAGAGATCACTATTAATTTACTTATTCTTGCTATTCATTATTCTCTTTACATGATCATGTGTTTATTATGGGAACATCACCTATTTGTTGCTACTCAATTGCTTAAAACATGATCAACTAAAAGCTACATGCAGTTAAACCAGTGTCTACCCTATTTGAGCTTCATAAACCCTATGTTATATTTGTTGAGTACTTTTGTGCTCACTCTTGCATTCCCCCACCCCAGGATGGACTCCCGAATGTGCAAATAGTGATTACTACTACTACTTCCCTTAAGATTACTAGACTTGTGGTCAACCAGTTGACGTGCCTGTGCTATGGAGCTAGCTACCACAAGAATTATCTTATGTTTCCGCTTAGTTACGTGAAGACTCTGTGATATTATTCGTTATGTAATAAACATTTGTGATGATACTATTTATATTTGTCATCTTATGTGTGATTGATCTCTAGGCGCACATAAGATTTATGCATTCCATTTGTTCCTTAAAAATGGGTGTGACAGATTGGTATCAGAGCTATGTTGACTGTAGAACGCAATCCTAGTTAGTAATGGTCGTGTTAGTTCCATTTTCTTCACTTGTTTCATGCTTATCACCTTACTCTTGGTAATTGCTAAATTTTTATGCTCCTTTCGCCTTATTCTATTGTGAAAATATTGCTTCTATTCTAACTTACCCTTGGACAAAATTCTATAGATGCCTCGTGCCCATAAGACTGCCCATATCACCACTAGAGGCTACTTTCCACCTCGTTCCCTGTACGAACCAATGGAGCCTAAGGAGGAACTAGAAGACATTGCACCAACCCCGCCACCTTCATCAGTTCAGGTGCCAGAACCAGATATGCCCCAAGAAGAATTTGAACCTAAAGAGGAGGTTGTCTACTTGAGTGATGATGAAGATGATGAGCTTGCCCAAGATGGAGAACAGCCCCCATCACCTCCACAAGATGGTTCCGCTGAAGTTGGTGTGCCGTTCCTTCCTATGGGTTGCATTACAAAGATCCATCACAAGTCAAGCTGTGACACTCCTTCACACCACCGACTGGTTGGTATGCTTAGTGCCTACTTCACAGATTGAGATCCTGCGTTTGAGTACGTTTGCTGGGAGCACAAGCATCAGTTGGAAGCTACTTACTGGAAATGTATGTGTCTTCGTTAAGAACGAAGAGATGGATACTTATCTGCTGGACATGTGCTTTTCCCATAGTGGCCGTCGTGCCACTATAGAAGATGGCATAGAAGATGTAGCCTTTGAAGCATGCTTGGGACTTCGTCACCTCCGCTATGATGTTATGCAAGATGATCAATATTGCAATTTTCCCCGTGGAGACCCAGAGCAAGGATGGGTAATGATGAACCCTGGGAATTTGGAACTAATTTCTCGAGTCATGGTGGATTTTGGTCATGACATGATGGTGAAGAATCGTCGGTTGGAAGCCATGGTTAAAGCTTTGGGAAAAGACGTCAAGAGGTGATAGATGGTCTAAGGATTGATCAAGGCATGGAGGCGATCTATGACAATCATGAACATCAAGCCCGTTCCTAGGAGTTGGAATACCATCTATGTAATAATACGATAGCACGAGTAGTGTCGAGTTAAGTTGAGTTTTGTGGTGTCGTGTGAACTTTGTGTGGTTAGTTGAGTTATTATTGTGCCTATGTGTGAGTTGGTTTTTCCATGTAATGAGTGCTGGAGCTTTGTGGACTTGTCTACAAAAGTTCCTAGTTAATGATACTAAGTTTCAGTGTGATAAATAAATAGTTTAGTTGGTTTAACCTTTTCTCTCTGTTCTGTCCTTTCTGGAGCGGTCTGCCTTTCCTTTTATGCTCGAAATTAACTGTTCAGTGAAAAATTCTCAAATTGTTATGAGAATAACTAGACCCACGTACCTTACCAATGTCTCTAGAATCACCTTTTTATCTGTTCTGGATCATGAGATATAATCGTTACAAGATGAAGTTTCTGCGCAGTCTGGAAACCAGAAACAGTTTCTGTTGGGTCCTGTTTTTGGTTAACTTCGTGACAGAATCTGGATTTGTGTGTTAAAGGAAAGTTGTAGATAATTTCGTAAGCTTTCCAACAATATAAAGTACACATCTACTGGATATCTGAAACTCGAGATAGGTCTGTTTTACCGAACTACTGAAATTGGGATATGTCCAGAAGGTTATCAGATTCCGTTCTCTATCTCTAGAATTGTCTATAATGAAGTAATCTCTAAGATTTGATATTTTATTGGATGACAGATGTCTGGAAGAGGACGAGGTCGAGGCCATGGTCATGGAGCTGGTCCACCACCTACTATTCATGAGCTTTTGTCAATACAGACACAGTTGATGGAGGCTCTGGTGAACAATTAGCAAAACCAGTCAGTTGGAGGAGCAGCTGCGCGTGATAAGCGTGGTGAATTTTTGAAGGGTCATCCCCCAGTGTTCACCCATGCCATTGATCCATTGGAAGCTGATGATTGGCTTCGTGCGGTGGAGAAGTAGCTCAACATTGCTCAGTGTAATGATCAGCAGAAGTAGTTGTTTGCTTCGGGATAACTTCAAGGAGCAGCTCAAGACTGGTGGGATTCATATCAGTATGGCTGTCCTGTAAATGTTCCCGCCATTACTTGGCAGGAGTTTACAGAGAGTTTTAGGTCCTATCATATACCAGAGGGAGTGATGGCGCTGAAGGCAGAGGAATTCCGCAACCTAACACAGGGATCTATGCCTGTAGCTGAGTATCAAGACAAGTTTGCTTAGTTGTCACGTTATGCGCCGAATAAGGTGGCTAATGATGCCGATAAGCAGCGACTTTTCTTGAAGGGTCTACATGATGGTCTTCAATTGCAGCTCATGTCCAATGCTTACCTAGATTATCAAACATTAGTGAATCACGCTATTATGATGGATAACAAGCGCAAGGAGATGGATGCCAAAAGGAAGAGGCTTTAGGGACAGGTATCTGGAAGCAACACTCGCCAGCGCACTAGTTTTAAACAAGGCTATCAGCAGAGGTATCCGCCTAACCAATGGAATCGTGGTCAACTTCCTCCACGTAATCAGTTTCTACAACGTCCTCCTTATCAGCCGCAGAATGGCAATCAACGCCCTCAGCAACAGAATGGGAACTAGAATCAGCGTCAGAGTACCCCCAACAACACCCTAGTGAAGACTAGTGCTCCTAATACTCCCACCAAGTGTTTCTGTTGTGGAAAAGAAGGTCACATGTCCTATAACTGTCCTGAGAAGGTCAATCAGCAAACCCCCCAGAAGCAGAACGGTAACCAGAAGCTACCATACTACAGAAAAGGTGACTCATGTGTCTAAGGAAACTGCAATGGCAGAACCTGAAGTTATGCTCGGTACGTTCGATGTTCACTCCATTCCCGCCACTGTTCTTTTTGATTGTGGAGCTTCGCATTCATTCATATCTCAATTGTTTGTTAAGACACATAGCATCCCTTTATGTGCCATGAAAAACCCCATATTAGTCAATTCACCTGGGGGGAAGTATGCAAGCTTCCTACCAATGCCTCCCTATTAGTTTAATTTTAAGGAGGGTAGAATTCAAAGTGAGCCCTATAGTGTTGAGAATAGCTAGGATTGATCTTATTCTGGGACTAGATTGGATGAAGCAAAATCAGATAGTGATTCAGTGTAAGGAAAAGGCAGTAGCCCTGACAACACCGAAGGGAGATCGAATTAGTGTGGATATCGTAGTGCAGAAGCAGCAGACAGCTACAGTGAATCGACTTGATGATAATGTTTATCAGGAGGATCCAGTTATGGATGAATTTCTGGATGTGTTCCCCGACGACTTGCCAGGTATGCCACCAGACCGCGACATTGAGTTTATTATTGAATTATTGCCTGGAACTACACCTATAGCTAAGCGTCCATATAGAATGGGGGTTAATGAATTAGAGGAACTTAAGAAACAAATAAAAGAGTTGCAAGAGAAAGGTTTCATTCATCCTAGCTCTTCACCGTGGGGAGCTCCAGTGATCTTTGTTGACAAGAAGGATGATTCTCAAAGGATGTGTGTTGATTATCAGTCACTTAACGAGGTAACTATTAAGAATAAGTATCCACTGCCTAGGATTGATGACTTGTTTGACCAGTTGAGAGGTGCTTGTGTATTTTCTAAGATTGATCTTCGCTCTGATTATCATCAATTGAAGATTCGTGCTACTGATATACCAAAGACAGCATTCACAACACGATATGGCTTGTATGAGTATACAATAATATCTTTTGGCTTGACTAATGCTCCTGCGTACTTTATGTACCTGATGAATAAGGTATTCATGGAGTATCTCGATAAGTTTGTAGTAGTATTCATCGATGATATATTGGTATATTCCAAGACTAAGGAAGAACATGCTAAACATTTAAGGTTGGTCTTGCAGAAGCTCAGAGAGCATAAGCTCTATGCTAAGCGTAATAAGTGTGAGTTCTGGTTGAAGGAAGTTGCCTTTCTAGGTCATGTGGTCTCTAATGGTGGAATTTCAGTGGATCCTAGCAAGGTAAAGGATTTGTTGAATTGGAAGCCACCAACCGATGTGGGAGAAATTCGTAGTTTCTTGGGATTGGCTGGATATTATAGAAGATTTATTGAAGGGTTTTCTAAGCTTGCTAAGCCAATGACAACATTGTTAGAGAAGAATGCTAAGTTTGTGTGGTCTAATAAGTGTCAGGTTAATTTTGAGGAACTGAAGAAAAGATTAACAACAGCCCCAGTGTTAGTTTTACCAGATTTGAGTAAGAATTTCTCTATCTACTGTGATGCATCTCGTTTGGGTCTTGGTTGTGTGCTTATGCAAGAAGGCAAAGTAGTGGCCTATGAATCTCGACAGTTGAGGAAGCATGAGTTAAATTACCCTACTCGTGACTTGGAGTTAGCAGCAGTTGTACATGCTTTGAAAATATAGAGGCATTATCTGATTGGGCATAAGAGTGATATCTACACGGATCATAAGAGCTTGAAGTATATTTTCACCCAATCAGATCTAAACTTGAGACAACGTCGATGGTTAGAGTTGATTAAGGATTATGATTTGGAAGTACATTATCATCCGGGCAAGGCTAATGTTGTCGCTGATGCTCTTAGTAGGAAGAGCTATGCTAATGAGGTACAAGTAATGCCTATGTCAAATGAGTTGTGTGCTAAAATTGAGCATTTGAATTCGGGTATTGCCATTAATGCAGTGGAATTGGTGATAGAGCCTATATTGGAGCAAGAAATATGCAAGGGTCAGTTGATAGATGACAAAATAAAGGAGATAGTTGGGAATATACCGAAAGGTAAGGCACCTGGATTCCATTTGGATGATAAAGGAACTCTATGGTTTGGGAAACGATTATGTGTGCCTGAGGACAAGGCTATAAGAGAAGTAATTCTACGTGAAGCTCATGAGTCTGCTTACTCTATTCATCCTAGAAGTACCAAGATGTATATGGATTTGAAAGAGAAGTATTTGTGGTATGGGTTGAAAAGAGATGTTGCAGAGTATGTTGCACTATGTGATACGTGTCAGAGGGTTAAAGTTGAATATCAGAGGCCTACAGGATTGTTGCAACCGATGCAGATACCTGAGTGGAAGTGGGAAGAAGTTGGTATGGATTTCATAGTAGGGTTACCACACACTCAGAGATGTTTTGATTCAATATGGGTCATAGTGGATCGTTTGACTAAAGTTGCTCAATTTATACCGGTTAGAACAATATATTCTAGTGCAAAGTTGGCTGAACTATATTTGGAAAGGATAGTAAGTTTGCACGGGGTTCCAAAGAAGATAGTGTCAGATCGAGGCACTCAATTCACATCATATTACTGGCAGAAAGTTCAGGAGTCATTAGGGACTAAGCTGAATTTTAGCACCGCATATCATCCTCAAACGGATGGGCAGACTAAAAGGATTAATCAGATATTGGAAGAAATGTTGAGAGCTTGTGCTTTGCAGTATGATACTAGTTGGGATAAGTGTTTGCCATATGCAGAGTTTTCCTACAATAATAGTTATCAGAAAAGTCTACAGATGGCACCTTTTGAAGCTTTGTATGGTAGGAAGTGTAGAACTCCGTTGTTCTGAAATCAGACAAGAGAAAATCAAGTGTTCGGTCCCGATGTGCTTAAGAATGCTGAGAAACAAGTAAGAATGATTAGAAACAATTTGAAAGCAGCTCAGTCACGACAGAAAAGTTATGCTGATACTCGACGGAGAGAATTGACTTTTTGAAGTAGGAGATTATGTCTACTTAAAAGTGTCACCTATGAGAGGTGTGAAAAGGTTCAACCAGAAAGGAAAGTTAGCAC
Source organism: Saccharum hybrid cultivar R570 (assembly GCA_038087645.1). Taxonomy (NCBI): domain Eukaryota; kingdom Viridiplantae; phylum Streptophyta; class Magnoliopsida; order Poales; family Poaceae; genus Saccharum; species Saccharum hybrid cultivar. The sequence goes on from JAQSUU010000733.1 coordinate 4,643,320, forward strand.
CGAGGTATGTCGGTCCTTTTAAGATCTTAGAGAGACGTGGTGAAGTGGCATATCAATTGGAACTGCCTGAGAGCTTAGCAGGTGTGCATATTGTGTTCCATGTGTCTCAGTTAAAGAAATATTTGCATGTGCCGGAAGAACAGATACCGCTAGAGGAACTCACTGTTAAGGAAAATCTCACCTATGAGGAGTACCCAGTAAAGATCTTGGAGACAACGGAAAGAGTTACTAGGAGCCGAGTTATAAAGATGTGTAAAGTTTAGTGGAGTCGGTATTCGGAAGCAGAGGCTACATGGGAAAGAGAGGAAGATTTAAGAAAAACGTACCCATAGTTATTTGAGTAAGCATCGTCTGAATCTCGGGACGAGATTCATTTTAAGGGGGTAGAATTGTAACACCCTAAAATTTACATCATTTTAAAAATAGGAGAACTTAATTTATTTATGAAATTTTGTGGACATTTTAACCTAGAGAAATAATAATTTTCGATAAATAAAATCAACTATAAGGTTAGATACATGCTTGTGCATACATGCCGCTGCATATTTTTATTTGTAATGATTGGTTTTTATTACAAGAGAAAAGGATTTCAAAAACTAGTTGAAAATGGCTTTGAAATATTAGAAAAGAAAAAGAAGAAATAGAAAATCTCCTTCCCCTCTCCTCTCTAGCTTTCGGCCTTTCGGCTCAGCCCGCGCCCCGCAACCAGCCGAAGGCCGCTGCCGCCTCTCCTTTCCTGGTCCGCTCAGCGTCTGGCCCGTTCGGCATTAGCCTCGAAAGCCAGCAGCCCAGCTGCCTTCTCTTGCTCGCGCGCTGCATAATGGGCCGGCCCAACCGGCTGAAGCCGAAGCCCGCCTCGCCCTTCTCCCTTTCTCCGTTTCACTGCCATCCTGGGCCCGCATGTAAGCAGTGTCGTCGTGCTCCTCTAGCTTGTTACCGAGCTGGACACCTCGAAGGAGTCCGATGCCGCCTCGGCCCTCCGCTTGCCTTGTACCGCACGCCTAGCCTCCTCATAAGTAGCCGCGGGTGCTGCCGCCTCTCTACCCAACCCCAACCCGAAGTCATCGCCTCGATTTGAGCTCTAGCCGCCGCAACCTAGTAGCCGCCGCTCAAGCTCAGAAGCAACTCGACGAACTTGTAGATTCGGCCACCTCCGTAAGCTACCGAAGGGTGCGGGTCGTTGTTTCGCAGTCGCCAAACTCTTTCTCCCTTCAATTTTCATCTTGGTTGCTTATTTGGCCTTGCTGCCGTGCACAGGAGGTATGCCGCCGCCATTGGAAGCCGCACGCCGTCCTCGGACGATTCTAGCCACCTCAATCCGTTTAGGTGAGATCGCCATGTCATCTTCTTCGTCCCTGTGCTTTCGATTTGTCGAATAGTGGCCTATGTCGCACAATTGCTCGACGCCGGCGAGCAATTCCTCGTCGCCGGCCAAATCGCCGCCGTCGGGTCACTGTTGGTGGCCGGCTGCTCCCCTCTCTCTCCCTTGTGTCTAATCACGGCCGCTGGTTTTAGATCCAATGGCGTAGAAAACATGATACCCTTTCGGCTGCCACTTTTGCCAAAGAGCCCCTCTGCTTTTCTATAATCTAACCCACAGTCCATAGCGTAAAACCCGATTACGCTTATTTTGTTTGAAAACGTAAATTCCGTCGGTTTAATTGAAAATACGTTTTCAATATTTATAGGATTTATTTCAATCTTATTTCGCTTATAAAATCTCCGTTTTAACTCCGATTTGACCCGTTCAAGTTGCGTTAGGTTCGTAATTTCATAATCTACATGTTAGTGCTACTGTTTAGTAGGTTCTCCACTTTTAAATTTTGAGATTAGATTTAATCTATTGCTTTAATAAAGAAAAGCTTGTTTAAATCATAACTTTTTTGTTTTAGCTCCGATTTGCGTGCAATTCGCGTCTGTGTGATCCTAGTGAGATGTAGATTCATTTTACAAACTTTTCATCTTATTTTGCTACTGTTGGTGTACTGTTCTAATTGTAGCTTTGTTTGCTTTGTATGATTGCTCTTGGATGATTGTTGTTGGTGTGTTAATCGATAATAGACGGTGAGCAGTTCGTTGGTGATCAAGAGTACTATTACGAACCAGGTCAACAGGATCAGCTAGATCAAGGCAAGTATAGCATGAGATTATCCTTGTTACCTATTCACTTTAATTCACTTAATTCATTATGCATGTGTCTCCTTGTTAAGGATGCCTTAGTATTGATCTTGTTCCTTGAATCCTATGGTTATAGCATTGGGTAGTTTGCTAGTGCTCACAAAAACAATGATATTGTAATTTGACTAATGACATATGCAATAACACTAAAAGATGATTTTTAGCGACAGGGAACAAGAGGGCTAGAGTTTACTCTAGATTCCTCTCCATAAGGACTTATCTGTAAGCGAACATCCGGGACTTACAGTACAGCTATGAGGGCTACATGGCTCTAGCTTTAGTCATATAAGAGGACCTTTTCTAGCTTGTTAGTGGTTACCTTTATGGTGCAAGAGGGGTGTGTTTCGGGTCGGGTGTAGTGCGGATTCTGTCCTTATGAGTATAGGCTACGTGTCATTGTGCCATACGGAAGGAGAGCTCTACATTTGCAGGGCACAGAAATCTAGTGGTCCTAACTTGTTAGAAGAACCTTGGAAAGACTTCATAGTGAAACTTAAGTGTCCAATGGGGAGTCATGACCTCGGACTTTTGGGGATCACGACTCATAGTGAAAGTGTACAACCTCTGTAGAGTGTAAAACTGGTATATCAGCTGTGCTCACGGTCATGAGCGGCCTTGGACCCTTATGGAATAGAGATCACTATGAATTTACTTGTTCTTGCTATTCATTATTCTTTTTAAATGATCATGTGTTTATTATGGGAACATCACCTATTTGTTGCTACTCAATTGCTTAAAACATGATCAACTAAAAGCTACATGCAGTTAAACCAGTGTCTACCCTATTTGAGCTTCATGAATCCCATGTTACACTTGTTGAGTACTTTTGTGCTCACCCTTGCATTCCCCCACCCCAGGATAGACTCCCGAATGTGTAAATAGTGATTACTACTACTACTTCCCTGAAGATTACTAGACTTGCGGTCAACCAGTTAACGTGCCTGTGCTATGGAGCTAGCTACCATAAGAGTTATCTTATGTTTCCGCTTAGTTACGTGAAGACTCTGTGATATTATTCGTTATGTAATAAACATTTATGATGATACTATTTATATTTGTCATCTTATGTGTGATTGATCTCTGGGCGCACATAAGATTTATACATTCCATTTGTTCCTCAAAAATAGGTGTGACAATTTCCCCATGGGTCTTTTGGCTAGATGCTTCCACGAGCCTCGGGGGGATGACTCGCAGGTGTGTGTTGGTGTCAGTGGACACACGCTAGGTCATCATCTAAGGGTGTGTTCACTTCGCGAAAAGTAGTTGAAAAGTTACTGTAGCATCTTTCGTTGTTATTTGGCAAAATTTGTCCAATCATGGACTAACTAGGCTCAAAAGATTCGTCCCGACATTTACAGACAAACTGTGCAATTAGTTATCTTTTTTACCTACATTTAATGCTACATGCATGTGTCGAAAGATTTGATGTGATGGGTGGAAGAGGAAATATTTTGGGTTGGGATGAGGAAGTGAACGAGGCCTAAGAGACATTGGTGTTGATCATTATTTCCTGCCCATTTATATCTGTCGCATCATCTTTATTGAACTTGGAGCGGTTGTGTTCCAAGCCATCCTCGTCGGGCGAGTGTCGGTGGTGCCATCCAGCCACGGCGAGCAAGTGCGCTGGCAGCATTGCTTCAGCCAACCATGACAAGCGCGGGCCTTGACGCAGCCCCAATTGTGCGAGTGGAGTGGCACTGGTGGTGCTTGTGTCCGTGCTTGTGTATCGGCCTCTATCTTCTTTACCTGTTGTTTGTGCTGGAGTTCTTTGACATCTCTGTTCTCCTGGTTCTTCTCATGTCGGTACTTAAGGTTCTGTTTGCGACCATAGCCCCTGCCTGAGCACCATGGAGCTGTGGAGTGGGCTCACAAGCGGTGCAGGTCTAGATGCCTATGGCAGACAAGCATTCCAGCGGTTGGGGACTGCTGGCAAGCACCATGTTTTTTTATTACTGTCACATCATTTGCACTAGCGTGTGTTATAACTATCAATACTAATGTTATTTGCACTGGCAGTTGGTATAGGGGTACTATCAATGAAAATGTATTTGTACTAGCAGTTCTTAAACAAGCATCTATGCAAATGTTTTGTTTTCACACTGGTGGAATAAAAATACCGCCAGTATAAATCGGTTTTCTACTGTCAGTACCAACATCTTGTGTACTAGTGGGGTATCTTCACAGAGCATCAACATTGCCAAAACTGGCTAATGTCGTTCTACCGTCCAGGAAAGATCAGGAAAACTGGCCTAACTGGTTGAAACTCACTTAGCAAGTTTTACTAATTCCATTAAAATTTTACAGCCAACACTTTTGTTTATTGAGTCACATTAGTTGACCATGCAAATTTCCATTGTTAATCTAAAGAAAAAAGAAGTAGAAAATTAGATCCCTAGGTATTTATAACCAGAAAAAAGGAAAGAAAGATAAAAAACAACTAAAAGACTGTTGGTTGGACAATCAGTCCGTGCGTCCACAGCACCACCGAGTGAAAGAACCTAGGATCGGACCAGGTGCTGATATGCGTGGCCACTGGAGGTTAGACAAGCGTTCATTAATTTTCCAACGTACGACAGACCACATGCCACAAACATTTCGACTCCTGGAAGCCATGTGGCACATTTTAAACCCAGGTACTCCTGACAGTCCATTCATGGTGCTTGATGGGAAGATCTTCCGTGGACGATATACTTGTTTTGAATATTAATAAATCTGTGGCAACCAAACAAAACGTTCTATCTGTAACCAATACCCAGCTGCAAACTGATTCTAGCAAAGAAAAAAAATAACAAGCACCAGTGATGCTAGCACAATATAACCGCCTATATATACAGTGCTTTCTATTCCACAAATAACTCAACTGATGCAAGTACTGTATCCCAGGATGGGGTAGTAGAGGCAAATGGAAGAGGTGGTAACTTGGAGTCCAGGGTGTTTGAAAGAGGCTACCAATGTGTGTCGGGAAAACAGGATTGATATGGTCAGCCTAGGGAATGAACCTGATCTCCATAAGTTGCTCACTCCACAACAAAGTAAAGAAAAAAATGACGTCTAATTCTGTATGCTCGGTTCATGCTCAAAACAAACTACATATGTAGTGAACGGAATTATCATGGATAAAAGTTGGCCTAAATGATTCAATATAAACTTACCATTTAAGAAAAGACTGAACACATATTTCTAATCTTCCTACATAGCATTTTCTTCTGCAATCCTATTTGATTTTGGCCACCGAGAATCATCGGCCGGGCATCCAGTAGTCGTCATCTGACAACAATTTCAGAAGATGACTCTGAATAAAAAGTTTGGTGACCATCATGGTCCCATGTTGATAATGCAAAATACACTGGAAGACACATAGGTCAGCTGGTTGGGACCTTCCTAGTGCAACAGGCCACCCCATAAAACGTGCACCTAGAACAAATGATTGAACTATTGTTCAAGCATACATGTATTTTGCATGTACCCAAACAACAACAAGACATGTTGGCTGGTCCAAGTTTTGTAAAACATTTGCACCAGTTTCGCGATACGATGGAACATTACTTTGACGCATCTCCTGGGTTGAATGAAATCTAAGAGAACTTTGGGTTCACACGTTCAGCATTGCTGACCACGATAGGGAGAATGGTTGGCAGCAGGTTAGGTCAGCACGCAGAGCTAACACACCATGGTGGTGAGCACTGCACCAACCGTAGGCAATGTGGAAACTTGTGGGTGGGGCATCACAAGGGCACATGCCAAAAATAGAATTGTCGAAGCTGATTTAGCATGGCATTAGGGGTGGCATGGAAGACACATGGAATGATTTATAGAGGACCAGAAGAAGGGGAGTGAGATCACTGGACACATTGGTATCCCATTTGGCCTTGGACTTACATAAGCAAGAAAGTACTGCATTTAATTAGGTTTGGCCTATTTTAATTTCAATTAAATCTAATAATTCTAAGGTCTGATCAAACGCTAGGTGCCATAAAGGTTTAGTCCTCCCATATGAGAAATTGACTAAAGATTAACCAAACTTGATTAGTTGCAACTGTGATTAGTAGCTAGTTGTAAAATTGAGAGGCGAAGGCCGTGCTAGAAGGGCACACATGCGGAGCTAACGCGAGGTGCAACACTCATGCTCGGGCTTGGTCTGGCCAGCCATGACAAGATGTGATGTGTAATTAGTTAGTTTTTGTACCTGTGCTGATTGATGGTTCTTTCATGATGGTAGGTGGCAGGACGAGTAATGGATATGGTTTCTGGTAACCAATATCAGTTATATCTATATCTATACCTAATAATAATAAAGAGGCAAAATTTCTGCCACAAATTTTTTCGTCAACTCTGATCTCTATTCGACTTGTGACTTCCTGGGATTAATTTTTCTGCTATTTTTGGTCCAGTTGCAGGATTTCTGGGAACTCCATCACCACACCGGTTGGTGGTAACACTAACCTGCGGTAATCACCTATTATGACCGGTGGTTCCCATCTGGCAGTAATGACCATTTTGATCACCAAAGACTTTCGCCATCGAAGGGCAAAAACCAGCTATGATGAGGGGTTCAGAACAAGCAGTGATGAAGATTTTGTAGTAGTGATGCCTTGTTGCATGGTCACCTTTACGACATGTTACTTGGAGATTTATGTAATACTTGAGTCATATCAAACTCTGTTACATCATTGTACACACAAATGCACAAGGTTCTAACTCGTATTAGCATGTGTCGTGAATCCAGGTTCTAAGCAAGAGAGCCAGAAGAGACACAAGAACGTTGTGGAAAGTAAAAAAATGGATACAAATAGGTGTAAGGTATGGTTTATAAAAAAATGCATTAATATGACATGTGATTGATACAATAACTTAATTTTTGTCTGAGGAAAATAGCAAAATAGGTGTAAGGGTACTTTCGGTTAAGTTTTTGTAAGAAGAACAACATGTATATGGGCATTATAAATTTACCTTTTCATTTAATATTGTACTCCCTCCACCCGAAATTATAATAAGTCAATTTCAACTTTTTAGATAGCTTTTGCTACACACTTACATATCCCCAACCCCATCTCCTCACTACTGTCAGAGCCCCTCTCAGCTTCGAGGATGACCACAATGGGGCTATCCTCTTTCCTTCAAGTCTAGAGACGTCCGTGGTGAGGAAACCAATACCAGTGGCTTATATCTGTTCTCCTCCGTAAAATCTGGTGCTCCTTTCACTGGGTTTGGTTTTCTCGTATGCGGATCTAGTGGCACCGAGTGGTGGGAGCCAAATAACCTAAGTTTTACAAAAGGTGTGCAGGATATTTGATACCACCGTCACCCCTGTCCTAGTTGCGGTCGAGGCTGACAATAGTGTGGCTCCATGGCTGCTTAGGAGACGGTGGTGGTGGTCATGCCAAAGGTGGTGTGGTAGACACTATTGGTGCTCCACTCAGCTGATGTCAGGCCTAGGGCACTTCGATGGACATGGACACGGCAGAGGTGGCTGCGTGCAAGGACAGCACAATGACACCTGGTCTATTCTGGGCGACATACAACCGAATCTATATTATCGCAGCCCTAGCTGTGCTTGAGGGTAGGATGAGTTGAGTGATGCCAGGTGTCACGCACGGAGTTGACGAGGTCTGTTGCAGCCTGCTTGACTTGGTGACTAATGGAATGAGGTAGGTGAAAAAGAGGTTACAACAGCCACTGCTACAGAGTTGGCCTTTTGTCCCGGGCCTAAACAGCCTTTCGTCCCGGCTCCGGAGCCAGGACTAAGAGTTCAAGACTAAATGTCACACCTTTAGTCCCGGCTCCGCGGCCCGGGACTAAAGGACCACCTTTAGTCCCGGTTGGTATTACCAACCGGGACTAAAAGGCTCACCAGTCTGGGCCACGGCGCAGGCCTTTTAGTCCCGGTTGGTATTACCAACCGGGACTAAAGGTTATTTTTTTTTGTTTCCAATTCAAATCATTATTGATATTGGTTTTTCAATTACAATAGGTTTTCAAATGTATTCTTCGCTGTTAATATACTATACGCTAGACCTATAATTTAGTTTCGAGCGTTATTGCACATAAATATACTACGAAACTATATATATTATGGAGCTATACTTATGTATAATATATGTACATGCACATAAAATTTACAACATTGTACAGTTAAGTGTTCATCCGCCACTTAAAGGTCATACATGCATGTTTTTCCGCCACTTAACTAATGCCATACAAGCTTTCGTCCTGGTTTGGTCTCAGTGGCAACGCAGGGTTGTAGTAGAACTCGGCGCCTTTCGGGAGGACGTGGTCGTTGATGAATCCGGCGATTGTCTCTTAGATTCCTTTGAGCAGGACCATCTCCAATACCTGATCCTTCACATAATTCTCCTTCAATTTGCATTAATTAAAGGAAAAAGTATTAATATATATAAGATTTATTTAGTAGCAACAAATAAACAAGATATGGATTTATTATATATACATGCATGTTACTTACTTTCTCCGTCTCTTTACGAGTTCTTTTGAGGTATACCCTCATTTACTCGTAAACATAGTATCCACATAAATTGGTTCCTTTTGGCTGCACGGCCACCCACCGTAAGATATAAAAAAAATTAGTCTTGTCTCATGCTACGTGTGAGCTGAATCATGATAAGGTAAAGATGCGGGGAGCTTAGTACAACTTACCCTCAGTAAAATAGGATCAGGAAGTGGCGCTTTCAGATTCAGATGATGTTTTTGACCAACCAAGCCCAAGCCCTGCCCAATAATTGGATCATTAATTAGCTATTGCAGAGTAAAAGAGCAGGCATCAATATTTAAAAGATCGAATTAAAGTATTTACCTCTGGATCATGTCTATCATATCTTGGTAATTTGTCCGCGGTTTTCTCAACGAGTCCCAGACATATAGATGTTGACTATCAAGTTCAATGACAATTAGTATCCAGTGACCCCTGCATTTGTTTATAGATCAGTCAATATATCTATCTTTATGCTGGATTGACTAAGTAAAATAAAATGTGCACACGATAACAACACTTTACCCCATGTTATAGGGGAAGAGTATTGATCCTCTGTCCCTTTGGTTATACAAGAACCGCTGGAGGTTCCTTTCTATTTCAGCCGGCCTCTTATCGTTAGGATCAGGGGTCAATGTGTCCTTGTATATGACATACGGATCAATAAAACCAATCCGCTTGTCATTTCTGTCTCTGAGGTCTCGCATCATGATTCTGCATATGTATAGACACGCTAGCTAGTGTGAGCATAATTATTACTTATACATATACATATGCTAGAGTGAGATTATTAAAAGAAAGAATCACTTACAAACAGTAGCAACTCAAGAGAGATTTGTCTAGAGTGTCCATGTGGCATAGCTAGTGTAACTCATTAAACTGGATCCACATGATGTCATTGCCACGGAAGTAGTGATGGTCTCTGACTTTGACGCCAATCCAGTCATGTTCTCCTGCAGCACACGCGCCCCTATACCACTCGTGTAACTTGTACATTTGTGTACCAAGTTCATATAGCTTTGCAGGGTTGTATAGACTCTTTCCATATTTATATTCCTTCTTCCACTAATCAATTTCCTCTAAAGATGGAACATTTTCGATGCCGAGCACTTGATCCCAGGATAGACCGCTCTCATGAATGAATGTTTCGAACAAATCCATTTGCACATCGTCGGGTATTTGATCTAGCATGCTCATGTTTGAACCATATTGATTCCCAACCAGCAGTGGGGGCACTGATTGCTGTGCTTGTTCCCCGAGCTGTGCAACACCCTTCCGTGTCATCTTCTCTTTCTTCTTCTCTGTCTGAATTGATTTAGAGATCGTACGGTTATAGTCTGATAGTGGCGAACGCTTCTTACGATCAGCACATTGCTTTGTCTGGTGAGCGTCTACTGTTCGCCTTAGCTTCTCTAGAGGGATGCATAAGTATGGTTTCTCCGGGTTTCGCTTCGCTCGACTTGTAGCCCGGCAACGAGAGAAGAATTTGTCCACATCCATTTTCACAGAAGCATCCAGTTCCTCCGTAGTCTTCTCATATGAAAGCTTCGTCATCTGTGGGATAGCTGGTGTCCTCGCAGAGCCTTTCTTCTTCGACGGAGGTGGGGCTGACCCCTTTGTTTGTGGGGCGGTCCTCTTCTTTCCTGGTGGGCCGGCCGGTGCCGATGAGGCGGTCGGTGTCGGCGCTGGAGGCTGTGGTGGCGGTGCTGGAGCCGATTGTGGAGGAGACTTGGCCGTTGCCAATGAGGCGACCGATGTTGGTGCTAAAGGCTGCGGTGGCGGCACTGGAGCTGATTGTGGAGGAGATTTGGCCAGTGGCGGTGTTGGAGGCTACGGTGGCGGCGCTGGAGCGGGTTGTGGAGGAGATTGAGCCGGTGGGGATGCAGCCGTGTCTTCCACTGCATTGTCATCGTCCGCAGCACTGTGACCAAGTGGTGAATTGATAATTGGACTTAGGTTGGGGGAGGTCCTGCTGTGAAAACAATTAACGAGGTATATATGAGTAAACCATAATTTAATCCAATACATAATTAGTTAAAAAAAGTTTCGTTCACTTTCATCCGCACCTAGGGTTCAGTTGTTGTTGAGGGGGAGGAGTTAAAAAAAGTTTCGTTCACTTTCATCCGCACCTAGGAATAATGATGTAGCGCTTGCGCCAACATATGAATGTCTTCTCCGCTTCTCCTAAGGTCTTCTCTCCGTCACCACCTTTAATGTTAAGAGGCACATTACTATAGCCTTTCACAACTCTATCCACTAAGACACTAGCATATCCAAGCGGTATTACTATCGTGTGGATTCTTGGTGTCTTCGTAGGGTCGATAGGAGATACAACACTGGTAGCTACCATGACTGTGGCATTCCCCTCCTACATATGCAGCTCACATGTCATGAAAGGAGCAGTGATGTCATCCACTGGGAAGCGCAGCCCTGCGTCATCTTGAGGTATTGGCACCTTCGTGGAAGCGCAACTGCTTTTCAACTGACCAGGGAGGCTGATGTTGACTGCGGCCAGCTCTGATAACGACCTTTGGAGGGAACTTACTACTATCTGCACTTGCCTTTTGATTTCCTCATTCATTCTGGCTTCAAGTGCTTTTTCTCACTCTTTTGCCTGACGAACCTCTTCATGTTGCGGAAGAACTTGCTCCTCCAGACTACGCAGCCGCTCTGCCTCCTCTTCCTTCTTTCTCTGTTGGCTTCTATAGGTGTCTCTGTCTAGAGGGAAGGCATGCTCCCACGACAACTCCCCATAGCCTCTTGTTCGCCCACCGTGTTCAGGATTCTTCAGGGCGAATGTCAGCTCATCCTTATCTCTCTTCGGCTGCCATTGTCCACTTTGGGCGGTGGATCGAGCGTAAGCAAATCTTTCTGCTGCTCTTTGGAGTTTTTGCCCAAACACTACCTTTTCGGTCTCTGGGTCCAGGGTGCCCCCATGACCGAAAAACCAATACTTGGTGCGCTCAGGCCAGTCGATTGATTCTGGTTCCATCCCCTTGTCGACTATCTCCTGTTCCAATCTTTCCCACTTAGGAATGGCACTAGGGTAGCCACCTGGTCCCAAGTGATGGTGATATTTCTTATGTCGGGCATTCTCTTGGTTCCTTCTCACCTGTTCCTCATCCTTTTTCGATGTCTTGAACTTTACAAACTCACCCCAAAACGGCCGCAACTTGACGTAGGCCTGAGTGCTGAAATCTGGAGTGAGGTTCTTCTTGATAAACTTGTTATATAGATTCTTCTTCTAGCACTGGAATTGTGTGGCCATCTTCTTCATAGACCAGTCCCAAACTCTTCATCATTTGTGTCGAGCCTGAAATGCAGCAACACATCACGGTAGACTAGGTCCTTGTCACGATCGGAGACAAAACTAATATGAGGAGCCCCTTTCTTTTCCTTCCATTCACGGGCATTGATTGGGATCCTGTCCCTTACAAGGTACCCTAAGTGGGCCACAAACTTCCTTGCATGTGGTCCAAGTGGCTTGCCTGTATTCTCCTCGAAATCTGAGATAAGGAACCGACCCTCCAACGGCTTCTTCGGCCCTCATATAATTCTGCTCTTCCCCGTGGTTGTCGTCGAGCCAGAGGGCTACACATGTACAAACACAAATATTTAAATAAATCTACTTATACAATAAAGGAAATCATTTTTGAATTCCATGTATATATACATAAGAGATTGTATATATACCTCACCAGCATTGTCTTGCACGATATTTTCTTCCTCTTCATACAAGTCAGGGTTAAGGTACTGACTACCGTCATCGAAGCCGTCAGGGTTCTCATCGGCTCCGTCATATTGTACTTCATTGCCATCATTGATTATGTCCATCATGGCATCGTCCATGTTGTCATCTCTTGGGTCAGCCATTTCTGCAAATATATGTGTAGGACGTTAGAACTAAATCCTCCTAAACCCTAAGGATTCCCAATCAGAAAGCATGAACCCTAAAGATTTCCAACATAGTTAAAAGGTAGTATATAAATATCTAGGAAACATATCATATTAGATGCATAGTTATTTTTTTCGTAGATATATAAAACTATATCATTACACTTGTATCGAGGTTCTTGAACTAGATGATATGACATACTTCCCTCTCATCTAGATCTTTATAAGAATTAATTAAGTTGTTAAAACAATATATAAATATTTAGAGAATACACACTAGTTTCTTGAACTAGATGATATTATGTAGATAAATGTACATCTTGATGAGATCTAGCACCTTTGTATTCAAAAGTTTTTCATGTGAGGTCATTTAGTATCTCATTTGACAAAGTTTGACCATGTCAAATTTTGAATTTTCAAAAAATGACACCTTCACACTAGTTTTTGAAACTCTAAATGGTTTCAAATAGAAAAGTCATGAATACCATGTTTGTTAAACTCATCAAGATCTACATTTGTTGTTTTGGTCAACTTTTCATTCGAGAAAGTTTGAATGATTCAAATTTTGGATTTTTAAATTTTGACAACTCCAAACCAGTTTTCGAAACCCTAGATGGTCTCAACTAGAAAAGTCATGAATACCAAGTTTGATCAACTCATCAAGATTTACATTTATTATATAGGTCATTTTTGCATTTAAGGACTAGACATACTTCACAGAGGTACGATAAAAACAAGAACATGATAGAAACATCTGAAGTTACAATTATATTACATAAAATGTCTAATACATCACTAGTTATATCAAGCGGGCACAGTGGTGAACTTCTTCTTGACGTATACCCCTTGGTTATGATCATGTCGCAACCATGGAGTGTCCTCAGCATTGAGTTTTATGCTTGGGTCTTTGGTCACACTGATGGGTGGGATTCGTTCATCCTTTTTATAATCTTTTGACATGTCTGACTTGTCCTCAATTCCCACGATGTTTCTTTTTCCTGTAAGAACTATGTGGCGCTTTGGCTCGTTGGTTGATTTGTCGTCGTTTTTCCCTCTCTTGGGTTTTGTAGATATGTCTTTCACATAGAACACCTGATTCACCTCAGCAGCAAGGACGAATGGATCATCCTTGTACCCAGTATTGTTGAGGTCCATTGTTGTCATTCCATACTCCTTGTTGACTTTTACCCCGCCTCCGGTCCCCTTCACCCACTAGCACCGGAACAAAGGGACTTTAAAATTAGGGCCTGTGGCATAGTCTAGTTCCCATATCTCCTCTATGCGGCCATAATATGTATGCTTATTCCCATTAGGGTCTGTGACATCTAAGCTGACACCACTATTTTGGTTGGTGCTCCTTTTATCTTGGGCTATGGTGTAAAATGTATTTCCATTTATCTCATACCCTTTGTACGTGAGGATGTGCCACGATGGTTGCCTAGCCAACAAATACAGTTGTTCATCAATATTTTGGTCACGCTGACATTCTTTTTGCAACCAACCGCCGAATGTTTCCATGTGTTGACACATAATCCAAGCCTCATTCTTCCCTAGATTCTAGGATCATAGGAACTCCTTGTGTACCTCGATATACGGCTCCACCACAGAGTAAGAAGAAAGAACTATGTAGTGTACTTTATTGAAAGAATCGTCGCTCGTGCCAATATATGTTTTCTTCCCTAGTGTTCCCTTTCCACCAAGTCTCCCCTCATGCCACGATTCAGGAACACCAATCGGGTCAAGGTCAAGAATGAAGTCAACACATAACTCAATGACCTCCTCTGTCCCGTATCCCTTGGCGATGCTTCCTTCTGGCCGAGCACGCTGGTGAACATATTTGTTCAGGACTCCCATGAAACTCTCAAAGGGGAACATGTTGTGTAGGAACACAGGACCAAGAATATTAATCTCCTTGACTAGGTGAACTAGGAGGTGTGTCATGGTATCAAAGAAGGATAGAGGGAACACCAACTCAAAGCTGACAAGACATTGAACCACATCATTCTATAGAGTAGCTATATCGAAAGGATTAATTACCTTTTGAGAAATTGCATTGAGGAATGCGCATAGCTTCACGGTGGGCAAACGTACATGTGGAGGTAGAATTCCTCTTAAGGCAACCAAAAACAGTTGTGTCATAATCACGTGGCAGTCATGTGACTTTAAGTTTATGAATTTCTTCTCTAGCACATTTATTATACCCTTTATATTGGAGGAGAATCCAGATGGGACCTTAATGCTGCTTAGGCATTCAAACATGGTTTCCTTCTCCTCATTGCTAAGAGTATAGCTAGCAGGTCTTAAATATTGGCGTCCATCATCTGTCTTCTCTGGATGTAGGTTGTCTCGTTCTTTCATGCGCTGCAAGTCCTGTCGTGCCTCAAGTGAATCCTTAGGCTTCCCATACACACCCATGAATCCTAGGAGGTTCACACAAAGATTTTTTGTTAGGTGCATCACGTCGATCGAGTTGCGGACCTCTAGGTCCTTCCAATTGGGTAGCTCCCAAAATATTGACTTCTTCTTCAACATTGGTGCGTGGCCCGAAGCATCTTTCAGAATAGGTTCACTGCCCTGTCTCTTTCCAAAGTCGACTTTCACATCCTTGACCATCTCAAATACATCCTCCCCAGTTCAGTTGTTAGGCTTGGATCGGTGTTCTGCCTAACCTTTAAAATGCTTGCCTTTCTTTCTTACCTAGTGATTCCTAGGAAGAAATCGGCGATAGCCAAGGTACATGACCTTTCAACATTTTTTCAAATAGACACCCTCAAGATCACCAAAATAGTGTGTGCATGCATTATATCCCTTGTTTGTCTGTCCTGAAAGATTACTTAGAGCAGGCCAATCATTGATTGTTACGAACAACAATGCTCGCAGGTCGAAGTGTTCCTGTTTGTACTCATCCCACACACGCACACCTGGTTTGCTCCATAGAAGCAGGAGTTCCTCAACTAATGGCCTCAGGTAGACATCGATGTCGTTGCCAGGTTGCCTCGGGCCTGAGATGAGCACCGGCATCATAATGAATTTCCTATTCATGCATAACCATGGAAGAAGGTTGTAGATACATAGAGTAACAGGCCAAGTGCTATGACTAGTGCTCTGGTCCCCAAAAGGATTCATACCATCCGTACTTAAAGCAAACCTTAGGTTTCTTGCGTCTTTTGCAAAGTTCTGGAATTCTCTGTCTATTGCTCTCCACTGGGACCCATCAGCAGGGTGTCTCAACATGTTGTCTATCTTACGGTCTTCTTTGTGCCATCGTAACAACTTTGCATGGTCCCTGTTTCTGAACAGACATTTCAGGCGTGATATTATAGGAGCATACCATATAATCTTGGCAGGGATTTTCTTCCTAGGACGTTCTTCGCCCTCAACATCGCCAGGGTCATCTCGCCTGATCTTATACCGCGACGCTTTACATACGGGGCATCCATCTAAATTCTCATAGTCCTTGCCATGGTACAGGATGCAGTCATTAGGACATGCATGTATCTTCTGGATTTCTAGTCCCAAAGGCCAGACGACCTGTTTTACTTCGTACGTAGTGGCGGGCAATTCATTTGCCCTTGGAAGCATCTTTTTATTTATCTTCAGTAATTGCCCAAATGCCTTGTCAGATATACCATTCTGTGTCTTTCACTGTAGCAACTCCAGTGTTGTACCTAACTTTTTCTGCCCATCTTTGGCGGACGGGTACAGTAATTTCTTGTGATCCTCTAGCATGCGGTCAAACTTAGCCTTCTCCTTGTCACTTTCGCAATCTCTTTGTGCATCACGAATGACATCACCAAGAGCATCATCATCTTCAGCGAGTGTGTGTTCTGCACCTGCCTCTTCTTCAGCTTCCCCCATTACAGTATCAGGGAAGTCACAGTATTGAGCAAGAATGTCGTCAGGGTCCAATTGTTCTTGTTCTTCATCTTCTTCCATTATAACACTGCTTTCTCCGTGCTTGGTCTAATAAATATAATTTGGCATGAAACCCGACCTATACAGGTGTGAGTGAATAATCCTTGAGCTAGCATATTCCCTCGAATTCTTACATTCAGCACATGGACAACGCATGAAACCATCCCGCTTGTTTGCCTCGTCCACACTAAGGAAATAATGCACGCCATCAATGAACTCTTGGGAGCAGCGATCGACGTTGTACATCCAATGCCGTTTCATCTGCATTACAAGACATACCATATATATATGAAAATCTTGAACTTATTTAGTTAACTACACAAGTACAACTCGCATGACACCCCTACTCAACCGATTAATTTAAGGAAGCCTCATTAGAATGTAGAGAGTCCCAACTAGCACTAAAAAAAGTAACACTAAAATGCACTTCAGCAGCACAACGACTTCACGACCAATCCCAACTAAAATAGACATATCATTCGTGATGTGTCCAACATCGACGGGCTTCGGCTCGCTCACTGCCTCATCTGCCGCTGCTGCCACCTTTGCAAGAGATATTTGCACGTGTTCCTCATACTCTTCCTCCCAGTACCAGCCTTCACATCTAGTGCCATCCCACTGAAATTAGAACAAAAAAATATAGAACTTTAATTACAGAAAATTGGTGCAAACTAACCATAGCCTTCAAATATATGCGACAAAATAACTCACATTGCGATCCGGACACTTGAAGAAGATACGCCCCTTGTTAGGACACTCCTTCACTCGGTACTCCTGCACAATCTTCCCACACTCGCCGCACCCAATTAGAGGGAGGTCTGGCCTATGTCGCTTTGGAGCCCGATGAGAGGCTGAGGACCCGGAAACAGTTGCCATCTACTCTCTAAATATATACTCATTTTTGTAAACTACTGTAAATTCATCTTTTTCTAGAAAAAATAAAACTAAAAAAACTAAAATTCTATATATTTATAAACCATGAAATGTGGTAGGCATACTAAGAATGAAAGGTATATATACTAATTTTAATGAACTAATTGACCTGGCCACATAATTTTGTAAATTGAAGTATTACAAATTTATAATTTTCATAAGCAAATTGAAAGAAGTTAATAAAATACCATAAATTCTCTATTTCTCTAACTAAACCATGAAATGTGGTAGACATACTAGCAATGAAAGGTGTATACTAGTTTTCATTCACTAATTTTAGCTTCCTTCATCAAAATATTCAAACTATCAAGAGATTAGATCTTAAATTGGACTAGAAATCATAAAATAAAAAACCACATATATATACACCACGAAATGACAAGTTTTCTTGCTAAAACATGAAAGGATGAAGCTAATTATCTTTAAAGAAGTGGCCGACGGAGTAAAAGCCTTGAGATGGATCAATGGCCGGAGATGAAAGCAAGAACAAGCAAGAACACAACAAAGAAGAAGCAGAGAAGTGAGCTCTCGGGCTCGGGCTGGGGGGGCAAGAAGAGTTGAAATAGGTGGGAGGCACTTTTAGTCCCGATTCCTATAGCATCCCGGGACTAAAGGCCAACCTTTTGTCCCGGTTTGTGCCACGGCCCGGGACAAAACATTTAGTCTTGGATGGTAACACCAACCGGGACTAAAGGTTAGCCTTTAGTCCCGGTTTGTAACACCACCTGGGACTAAAAGTCTCCCCTGACATGGCCTGGCGCCAGAGCTGTTGGGCGGGGGACTTTTAGTCCCGGTTGGTGTTACCAACCTGGACTAAAGTCGTTTTTTTGTCCCGGATACAAATTTCGTCGGGACTAATGCCCATTTTAGACATCGACGAAAGGTTTGTTCTCTAGTAGTGAGCTCACGACTGTGCAGAGGCTTGCCTTGACAAGGTGGTTGTGAACGAGGGTACCTCTGTTGGATGTGTCCCCCATGGGTGAGTCTATGGGATGGTGATGGCTGCCGCTCATGGGAGTAGAGTGCCGGTGGAGCCTACTGCTGTGGGACCACAATGTTGGATTGGGCAAAGGTTGGGTAGTGACAATGGACGTTGACACCATCGAAATGCACATCTGCCATGTTTGGTGGGCTTGGTGCCTATCTCTAGGTCAGCCATGATCAGGTCATACGCATAGACATAGCGTAACTACGAGCAATGATGGTAGCTTATGGCCATGCAAGGCTACTGAAGTGTGGTGGTGATGGTGAATATAACGTCACATATGGTTGGCAGGTGGCTTGTTGTACATGTGTCGGATAACCTATTTTCATATGATCGCCATGCTTAGCCATGCATATCAGAGGCTAATGCATTGTGGTACAATGTCAGAAGATGATACATGCAACAACCCGATGACATGTGGCAACTTAGTTTGCAGTGACCTATTGCAAGTAGCTCGGCATTGTGTGGCTACTTCGATGCAGGATATCATCGCTAGATGGCGCAGGCAGGTGGTGTACTGGCACGCTAATGGCAACGGCAGGTGCTTTATTCTCTCTTGTGGCATTTGGTGGCTATATATGCGTGTGGTTTAGTTGGGTGTCTAGTGGTGGTTGTGCAGAGGTTGGAGTTCTTGAGGTTGTGGATTTGCACTACATACCTTTCGATGGAAGTACAAAAAAATGGATCTATGACATGGTGTCTAGCAGCAGCGAGGCCCCCACATGCTGTGGTTTCTTTCAATGTGCTGAGAGTAAGGTGTGGAGTCTTAAGGCAGATGGGGCATGGCCCCCCTGTGTAGTGTTTCGATGGTGCCGACCATGGAGCAGACTTGTAGATTCTAAATCTAGTGGAATCCTTTCATCAGAGGTTGGGTTTCTGGAGCTATGATGATACCATTATACCATGTAGTGGTGGCCTTGAAGGTTGGTGTATTCAACAAACTAGAAGAATACCCACTGCATTGCCGCAGGATTTTCTTAAAAATTAGTATTTTCTATATATATATAGCATTACTATATGGCACCCTGGATGTTATGTGTCTATATACGAGCTTGACTTGCATGCTATCTTATTGTATCGGATCTGGTAAAATTGGTAAAGTGATGGAAGAAAAGCCAATTGAATATTAGATCACATTGTAGAAGGATAGAATAATGAAACAAATAACATATCTATTAGATGACTTGTACATTGATAGATTAAAGATTAAAGTATTGCATATAAAAGAGATGATATGGACAATATTTGTAATTAATAAGGGATGGCATGGATAGTTTGCATGAAAGTATTGCAAGTTAGTAGGGCACTTAGTGGAAAATGATGGGGATACCTTGCATGAAGAGATTGAACATCTAGTGGGGTTTAGCTTTATAAGAAAACCATTACTAAGCAAAATTCCACTAGCTATTTATCTCAACATGCAAGATGTCCAACTAGGCAATGCACTATCACATACAATTAAAATTCACTAGCACATGCAACTGTAATGTCCACGTCAGTACACGTAAGCATTATGTTGAACATGTCATCATACCATGCAAGCCCTAATCCGCAATTCCCGCAGCAACATGCGGGGTATGCTAAGTAGTTATGTCGTGACTAAGAATCTTTTCTACTCTAAGCTCACACAAGTTAAAACGAATGAATAGTTTTATTTACCACAATATAAACGGCATAATTACTTAGCTTGCACATCTCCATATAACTGCTTCTTACTAACAACCCATATATATATGGCATATGTGCATCCAATAGTAATTTCACACATTTGTTAAAATCTTTCAAAAAACATAAAATTGTGGTGTTACACTCAAGTTAAAGCAATTAAGACATAATTTTAAAGAATGTCCATGCATTAGGATAAATGCAATAACCCATCAAAGTAAATTAGACACAATAAAAAAATTGGTTCCAAAGAAAATATATACAATAGATGAA
The DNA here is from genome assembly GCA_038087645.1 of Saccharum hybrid cultivar R570. Classification (NCBI taxonomy): domain Eukaryota; kingdom Viridiplantae; phylum Streptophyta; class Magnoliopsida; order Poales; family Poaceae; genus Saccharum; species Saccharum hybrid cultivar. Next base: position 4,663,650 of record JAQSUU010000733.1, read on the forward strand.
CTACAAGAAACAACTGAAATAAGTTCAAACCAACGAAATAGAACATAGCAAGGATAAATGTCATTCCCACATACAAAATCCAACAAGAATATACTCCTTAATTACACATTAGGATAAATGCAATAACCCATCAATGTAAATTAGACACAATAAAAAAATAGGTTCCAGAGAAAATATATACAATAGATGAACTACAACAAACAAATGAAATAAGTTCAAACCAACGAAGTAGAACTTAGCAAGGATAAATATCATTCCCACACATACAAAATCCAACAAGAATATACTCCTTAATTATGAAGCATGCTTCCAGAAATCAAATGTCTAATAATAAATATTATCAAAACTTCGATGCCTGCTGCTATTGATCCATAAACTCGTCATCAACAGTTTGATGTGGTTGTTGTTCTGGCTGCAGCTATGGTGTGTGTCCCTGTGTTTGAAGCTGGTGTTAGCTAATTAGATCATTTGCATGTCCATCAGTTGGTGCAAACCATTGGCGGATTAACTACTCCAACCTGCCATCTACGAGCTGTTTGGATTGTGTATGCTATTGGCACAAAGCATATTGTGCTCAAGAAGTTTTAACCTCTCGATCTCAGATTGCAGCTGATCATTTAGACCTGTATAAAGAGTAGCAATCCCATGTTACAGAATTATATGAAGATATAAGTTTATAAATGAGAAGGGAAAAATATTGTAAACATGGATGAAATAGGGTCACCAAGGACACAAAAAAGACATAATTGCCAACATATATGTATAGATGCCTATTGAGTATGAATCTTTGAACAAGGGAGCAAATGTCCAATAGATGAAAAACTCTTACATGCATTATTACACCCTTGAATGATAAATTAACTGCAGCTCTTTTGATCCACATTTCTAATATATGGAGTAAGCAGATTAAAGTGTATAGATCATTTTTTGCATGTTTTTATTATCAAAGAATATTAAGGTGGATATGACACTCAGCATATTATGTTTCAAACACATAATTCACCATATGTGTGACGTCAAACATGTGAAGCAACAATCAGATGCCACACAGTCTGGCAGTGTCAAATTAATTTGATTTCGAAAAAGAAATGGATAACCAGTAAAACGTCATCTAAAATATATATAGTTCTATAAATATTGTAACTTATTATTTCAAGTTTCTGTGACGCTATAATATCATTCTGTGTTTGTCCATATAAGCCCCTAATATTGATGCATACAAGTTGCAAATCTGAAATACACACCACATACTACCATGCATAATATTCACTTACTCTTGCAAATTAATGTTCCAAAAGATAAAATAAAAAATTATAAATATGCATTGAAATTGACCAAAAGAACCATGAGAGTAACTGAAAAAAGGACAACAAGACTTTCAGTGCAATCACAAAAAGTATTAAAACCATATACAAACCTAAAAACTATACCAGGCATGTTATAATAAAAACATAACTAGATGAACAGAGGGACTTGCTGTTGACATCAACTGTCACAGAATAGTTAGAACCATCCAGTACACATGAAATTTGACCCTATGTAGCTAATAATTGAGATTGAGGCTAAATAAAAGCAATTAAATAGTGTAAAGATTAGGTGTCTTACGTCCTTCCTTCTAATATAACTTCTAACCAAAAACTCATCTTTCAAAAATGCTTCAGTATACAGTACATAGTTACTGCTTGATAATTATTCTTGATGCATGCATCTTGTTAATTACCAATGCAGCAAGATCATAAATTGACACCCAACAAGTAGAACATTTTTTCATGTTTATTTGAAAATGGGAGCTGCTAAACCTCTGACATTTGATGTGAAGCATCCAATGGGATGATCCATTGTTGGAAAACATTACTAGGAGACAAAAAAACAGAGCTTCTACAACATAGCTAGATGCCTAGATCCAGATACCTATAATCAGTGTCCTAAGCAAAGGGTCACATGAAGGTATAAATATCTTTTGACATATTGAGACACGCTGGTGGAATCTTTGCAGAAAACTTGAAATAGATAACATATTGAATTGTTGTAGCCATTATGTTATGGGCAATGCAACAAACGAGAATAATAAATATTATGCAAAAATGAAATAGCCATTGCAACAAATTAATTTTTTTTTGCAACACACAACCACAAATTGCAAAATCTAAGAATAGTAACCACACAACAATGGCAAAATGAAACGTATGACCAACATTATGAACTTCCAAGAAAATCCACACCGAGAGATTGCTCATCCTTATTATTGTACCCGTGTGTTTGTTGGAGCTCCAAGTATAGGGTGGAGACAATGAGTCTCAAGTAAATGCCCCATTTTCTTTTCCATACACAACACGCTACAAAACCTTATATACGTGCAATCCGACAACTAAACAACTTGATGAGGACAGTCGGCCACCACAAATGCATCATCTTAAAGAACTCTATATTATTGAATTGTATTTTGGCAAAGCATGCATATCATCATCTAACGCACTGCAAGGTCTAAACTTAAATGAATTAACTCTTGAATACAAGCAATAATGAACAAGCTCACCTTGGCTCAAATTGGCTTGCTCATTAAGCCCCTTTAACTTTATTTGCAACTCGCGGATCTCAGTCTTGAGATTATCAACCATCTCCTGGGATAGACAAATAATATAAATATCAACAACCTACATTGTCACTCAAGAAATAATGCTATTACTGCATGTTGTGGCCGGCACACAACTACAAAACAAACCTGGTGCGACTGCACTTGTGCAGATAACGACCTGCACTCCATCTTTAGTGCATCAGCCTGGCGCTGAAGATCTTGGAGGTGGTTTGCCTTTTGCACCTTCAGCTGTGCCACGTATTCCCGGTTACGGAGAATCCTGCAATTTATACAAGAATTGAAAAGGAGGAAATTAAGAACATTACAGGCAGAACTAAAAGGTTGAGCACTTTGATATATATATATATATATATATATATATATATATATATATATATATATATATATATATATATATATACACCACATGCATGGCCACTACACATGGAACATGAGATATTGGAAATCCATGAATGAATGTAAACGTACCTCTTGACTCTCTTAGGATCTGTTTTTCACAAGCTCCTTGAGTTGGTTCTCCTTATTGATAGTCTCCGTGTCAGCATCAGAGAAGAAGTGCTCCTTGGTGCAGCCCCTTCGCGGCATGCTGCGGCTGCTAGCACCAGCCCCAAGAGCTGGCGACCGTGGTGGCAACCCGGGTCTATCCATGCCCCCAAGTATCAGCTTAGGCATGGCGGGGATGGGGGTGGAGTTTTCCACAGACAAGGAGCTGTAGTTCCATGGCGTCTGTGGCCTGGCACTACAGCTGCTGCCACCAATGCTGATCATGTCGAACTTGTTGGCCAACGCCGGCACGGCTGCCCAGCCTTGCCAACTGCCTGTGATGCTGCTGGCCATGCTCTGGTCGGTGCTGCTGCTCACAGTGGATGACCACAGGGATAGCAGATCACTCAGCTGTTGTAGCGCTTGCTCCTTCGACCAGGAATACATGGGCATGGAACCGTGACAGTTCCAGGGAATGCTGCTACTGCTACTGCTACCGCCGACGTTGTTCACCTTGTCATGCACGCTTGCCGGCGTCGGCATGGCCTCCAAGGTTTGGCGGCCAACACCAACTCCCTCGGCGTCACCCCTCATGCTCAGCCCACTGCCGCTACCGCTGCCTTCTAGTTCTAAGTTGGTGGGCTTCCCGTGCATTAGATTGGGAAGGCTTGCGGATCCATGACCATGAGACGATGCAAACGAGTGCACAAGAGCACTGAGCTCGTCGCCATCGTCGATTGAAATAATATCGTGCTCAAGGCGACGGGCAACGACAACAGGCTCTTGATTTACCTGCTGTAACAGTAGTGGTTGCATCTGCAGGCTCTCGGGCAATGGGGCCAACTGATACGTCTCTGAATTTGATGAAGGCTGCATGAAACCCGACCTAGACTGATCAACAGTGGATGAACCATTATTCGGCGATAGCTGGCCAGGCAGACCATAGTGTCGTATTTCTAGGCTCGGCGGCAATGGAGGCAGCTCTGAGTCCGACGTTGGCTGCACGTGGTCAGCCGAGCATGATGAAGAGGACTGAAAAATGGTGGCCCTGCTAGGAAGAGGCGCCACATAGGTGGAGAAATGCTGCGATGCCACTGGCAGCGGCTCCAACCCAGAGAAGATCCTGCTGGGCAGATCGGTGGAGGAGGACGGCTGCATCTGCTGTGGCTGCGACGCTAGCAAAGGGAACCCGGAGAAGTTGCCGACGGGCAGAGGCTGCAGACTAGAAAACGACGGCTGCGCCTGCTGTTGCTGCAATGGCGGTGGCGCGAACCCAGGGAGGCCTCGATCGCATGGTGAGAGCCTGGCAGCCTGCTGCTGTTGCGACGCAGACGGGAAGCCGGAGAAGTCCCCGATGGAAACGGGCGTATGATGATGGGAGTGGGGCATGGTCAACGACGACGACGATCGCGTCATTTCTTGCGCCTGCTGGCCGCCTGGCCCTGGAGCAACGGGCGCTGGGTCATTTCTTGCGCGTTCAGATCACCGAAGAGGTTGGTGCCAATCCTATGGATTACGCTAAGCTCCGAGAGGAAGGGAGAGGGAAGGGAGTGCGTGAGCCGGCTGCTTGGGCGTGGACAGCGTTTCGCCGCCGTCCCTGGCGAAGGCGAGATCTGATGGAACTGGGATGACGACGAACCTGACGCGGAGCCGCCAGAGGCAGCAGAGCCGCGAGAAGCGAGGAGGCCGGGCAACGGTGCCGGTGCCGGCGGCGGATAGAGCGATGGCGACGAGCGGCGCTGGGACTGGCAGCCACGGAACCATGAATCGAGGGAGAGGATGATGAAGAACCTGAGCTGGCAGGGGAGGAAGCGGCGGTGTTTGCCGCTGGTTTCTTGTGCTGCCGCTCCATGGTTCCGATCAAGACTTCAATAGTACGAACGAGACGAGCGGCAAAGAATCTGGCGGCGGCGGCGGTGTCGGGGCAAACAGCTGGAATGCGAGCGCCGCCCGAGCTGCCGAGCAAATGGAGAAAGAAAAGGGAGACAGGAGCGTACTTTGACTGCTGACGCCTGAGGGTTTCGGGAGGAACCAGGTTTTCGAAGCTTTCCATTTTTAGCGCGATCGGATATTCTTTAGTTTGGTCGAGGTGGGAGATGTCTCCCAAGATACGGTCGTGTTTAGTTCTAGAATCGGGGGCACCAACTTAGAACAGTGCACAATAAATACACACTGTAGCATTTCGTTTGTATTTGGTAAAAATTATCTAAATTTTGACTAGTTAGTCTCAAAATGTTCGTCTCGCAAAGTACAACAAAACTGTGCAATTAGTTTTTAATTTCATATACATTTATTACTCCATACATGTGCCGGCATTTTGATGTGATGAAAATCTTCTTTTTTATAGTAAAATTTAGGATAGAAATTGGGAACTAAACGAGGCCTACATTTTTTTTAGCGGAATCTCCCCCGATACGTGCATTTATAATTTCTTATAGGGGTTTTTTTTCTTTTTTTCTTTTTGAGGGTGTTTATGGGCTTACACAGGCTGTTCATAATTTGGCCCAGTCTCATGAGTCCAGATTCGTGATATGGGCTAATGCTTCCAACTATGTTTGCGCCACATAGGGTAGTCAGCCCATGTGAATGAATATATGCAAGAGCAAAATTCACTTACGTTTCTTAATCTTGTTCGGCTGTAACCCAATTCCAAAACTCTGGAAGCCCTCGTTTAGGTCTCTAAACACTGTTTGGGTCTCAGATCCGGTCAAAATCCTTACTTTGTATGCGTGACATGAGAGACCCACAAGTCAGCTCCATCTCCCTAGCTCCTTACTCTTCTCTCTTCTCGGTTCTATTATCTCTCTTCCCACTTGAGCTCTCTCTTCCCTAGATGGCACGGATTGAGAGGCATGACAAGTGTCATTCGTTGTTATAGCCCTTGCTTCCATGTCTCCTCATGACAACTGAGATGGTCATAACCGATGAGGGCATTGTAGCGACTGCCCTCAAAGCGCTACTGTGCCTGACACAGTTGTGCCTGCTGCTAGATGGCTTCCTGTCCCGCTACTTCAGCAATACAGGTACCGCAACTTCAAGTCGTTGCGTAGCTGGATGGCGACGGCGTCGATCTGCTGCATGGATCTGCCGCCATCCTTGCTCAAGGACAGCTGGAAGATCCTCTGCCACAGATCAAAATGGGGCTCGATCCCCAAATAGCACTCGCAAAGGGACATGAACACCGCAAGGTGAGTGACCCCATGCGGCGTCAGATCATGAGGCCGCAGCCCAAAGAAGCAGAGGAACCTCCACAGGAAGGGATGCACCAGGACTCCGAGCCCGGTGAGATGGAAGGGCATGAAGGAGATGACCCGCGACTCGCTCGGCGCGGGCTCCATCGCCTCTAGGTTCGGCAAATCCCATCCGTCCCAATGGCGGAGGGGAGGATCAGCCACGCCCAGGCCACCTCAAGCATTTCGCCCTCGGCTTTTGATGAATCCCACTCCGTCATTTCCGAACGGGCAAACAAGGAACAAAGAAGCTCGGTCACGTGAGTAAGGAAGGCACGAGATAGGAAGGCCAAAACCAAAGCTGTGTTCACTTTCCCTTCCCTTTGGTGCCTTCTATATCCCGAGCTCATGGGAGTGAACGCAAGTCAAGGGTGGCGCAGCCCACTTCGCGCACTCCTTCTCACAAGACTTGAGGGGATCCGACTCCCCTCAGGCCCACCAGGCTTCATCAATAGCCCAAATCCGCGCTCACCAAGTGCCATAGCCTCTCCTCCACCAGATCCACACCACATGGCCCGACATCCCATCTCCGGCGTGGGAGTACACACCATAACTCCTCCAACCAGCGCGATAGTCCAGGCGCTATCAACTGCCTGCGTGGGATGTCAGAGGAAGGGGCGACCGACGAGAGCCCAGGTGGCACCCCCAAAACTAACAAAACTCCATGGACTTGGGTGAGGATCCACTGAGCAGCAAGCACAATGAGGGCCCCATCCACGGTCGGTGCACGCTTCGTGCCCCGACCTATGTTGCTAAGGTTGGCTCGAGAAGACCGATGCCTGCTACTGAGCCCCCAGAAGGGCGTGGTGTGCCAGGTGATCAAGTGGCCCCAAGCCAAAGCCTAGACATTCTCGATCACCTGAACCACAGCAGGCCTAGGTGAGAAAGGAGGGCGCCTCTCGGCCCAGGGTTGGCAACTCCTAGACGAGTACGCCGAGCCCTTGCTCAGGCCTCAAGCTTACGCAGCATGGGCCAACACCACATCTCGGCCCCAATAGCCGAGCACTCAAACCATAATTGGGAAGCCCAATGAAGGGCACCAGACTCTCGTTCGCAGAAGCCATCCCTGCTATGGCTAGCTTGGTTACTAAAGATCAGACTCAGCCCTTCATCACAACCACAGACTCAGCCACGAAGGGCTCGGGGGACTCTTGACAAGATCCTAGCATATGGTTATGTCAAGCCTCGGGATCAATGGTTCCCGACCGATAGACCTCCCGACCGATACCTCAAGGATCGCCTAAGGGCTCGAGGGCTACAAACCTCAGGTGTGCTCGCAAGCACCTTTCGGCTAAGGATTTTGCTGATCCTGAGCACGCCTTCCGCCTCTGCTTGGGGCTCAGGGGGCTTGCCCGTGCCTCAAGCTCCCTATCGAAGGAAGTATGAACCTGATCCTTGGACCCCTCTTAGTCATCAGCGCTAGTCAAGGATTGGACTAGAGACAGGTGCCTCGAGCCTCTGAGGCTCACCCCAGCGCCGCCCAGCAGGTGCGGTGCTATCAACCACTCCTCCGACAGGGTCACGCATGGGGCGTGGCACAAGAAGACAAATCCCTTCACTGGCTTCAGGGGCTCAGGTCGGCCCGCTCATTAGCCCCTCAAGCTGGTTGCCTTCACCACCAAGAAGCCACCGGAAGGTGCACCTGGTAGAGGACGATTCAAACCGACAGAGCCTGACACTCGATGTGTTAAAACAGAAGAATCAGACGATGCCCGGGGCTTCTTCGGCTCCACAACAAGACCAAGGTCTATCCACACTACTACAAGACCTCCCTATACTCCGATGCATGTAGACCGTAGACTAAAAACCCCCAAACTGCCATGTACCCGACCTACCTTGATACATAAGGGGAGGTCATTTCCCAGAGGCGGGAGGATTCTGAATAGATCATTCCTGTCCCCACCGAACAGCTAGAGCTCTGACCGAGAGCAGAGCCACCCCGAGAGGAGTACCAAGAGCTCCTCCACCGCTTCCATCGTCTTCCTCCTCTCCGACGAGGGGGAGACCTCACCGGTAACGAGGCTCTATGATTAGCACCGAGCGAAGCCCTGCCAAATCTCTCTCTTACACTCTATTGAAACCATAGTCACAGGGAACGCGGATCGGTGTAGTGTTCCACGTTCCTAGAACTTTTGTTCCCGATCGCGGATTGGGGACGGCATGGACCGTACGATGGACCATGGCTGGGACCGTTCCAATTAAACTGGATCGAGAGAGGAAAAAAGCAACGATGCTAGGTTGAGTGGAGCATTGCCGTGTCGAGCACTAGCGGCGGTGGCGTCTGGGCTTGACACCTCCACTGAATGCTTACGCTTACAATGGATGAATGAGACTAGCCAGATGCTTTGACTTAATGTAAATGGGCCTCCAGCGTCCAGCCCAATTTGTTCTTTCTTTCTTTCCCTATGAGAATTATTTTATGGGGGTCTAAAAAGGTGTTATAAATTCAGAAAAAATGGCATTAAAAAATTGATCTAGGACCTCCTTCCAAACAGCCAAGTAAAATATCCGCATTCCATAGCTACGTTCCAGGAACATCGTCCAAATTATGTAGGGATCATGATCCACTCCTTGAACCAATGTTTCGAAAAAGTATACTGCTTATGAACCGGACACTTTAAATTGATGATCCACGTTCCACGTACCTCGTTCCTCGTACCCTACGTACCAGGAACTTTGTGACTGCGGTTGTAACCCCTCGATTTTGGGTGTTCTTGAATACAAGGATCGTCTGCTGCTAGATGTAAGGCCCTGATAGCCCCAACCGGGATAAACCGTGCATCCTCTTTGTGTTCTTTATATTCTTCAGTCCACCCGAGCCACCGGACACATACACTCAGTAACACCCGACGAACAACAATGCTTGCCGCGGTTTCGACCCCGCAACACCGAGATTCGAACCCACAACCTTTTCCTCTCGTGTTTCATCCCCTACCACCGCACCATGCAGTTACTTGTGACTGGTTATTCGATGTTTCCTATTTGTACTAATATGTACAAATCTTGTAATCAATATTTTAACGCATAAACAATCTTGAATGGGAAAACTTTCAACTACGAAGTTTTAAAACTAGTCGAGCACTACAACTTTGATATAGGACATTTCTCCATCCAATGTCATTTGAAAAATTCAAAAAATTGAAATTCAAAATCTGAGGCTTAATTTATATATTTGGATCCCTAAATGATCTCAAACGAAAATTTTACCAACTACAATGTTTTAGATCTCGTCGAGCTCTACAACTTTAATATAAATTTTATCTTTATCTGACTTCATTTTAAAAAAGGTATGAATTTATTTGTGCTGTAGCTATTTTGAAGGATGGTTGACTTAGTCAACAACCCATGAAAATCAATTTTTAGTAACAAAACTGCCTCTAGAAATCACGCATTTTCCGAGATAGTTGACATAAGCAATCAGCCTTGAAAATTGTATTTTCAGGGGCCCGTTTCTTAATATTAGAAATAGTAATGTTTTTAGGGGCGGTTTTCTTAACGGAACCACCCCTAAAAATTGATTTCCAGCACCGGTCGTATAGCTATAGTGCCTCCATGAAGTTTAGAGATGGCATGCTGAGAAAACCGCTTCTGTTAGAAAAGGTAGGCGTCTCCATACTAGTGTATGTGTGATTTGTTTCTTCGAAGACTGTGATGCACTTCTACTGTGATATATGCTGGCGGCCACTTAAAAAACAAGGGATGAAGACCGTAAGTCAAAAAAATGCTTGTGGTTTACCTGTTTGCCACTTCTGGTGTCAACTGAGATGCTATTCTTTCATCCCTTTTGAAGGATACTAATTTGATCTACTTCACACGACGTGCGGGGCAATAGTTAGTAGATATATACCATGTAGGGCGCTTGGCATTGTTGGAGATCTATTTGCTTGGTGAAGATGGTGTATAGTGCATGTCGATGCAGTGTAGATTAGTTGTAGGTAGAGGTAGTAGATCCGTTCTACTAACAATGTCAAGGATGTCGACGTTGTCGTAGTAGTAATGTCAGGACGCCAGTACAAGTGCCGACAACAAAGATCGGCGGTGGCTTCAGCGGCGAGGTCGACGTAGAGCTTCTCATACTGATAACGTGTTGTAAAACACATCGCCAGTGGTTGGGACTTTTCCCTCTCATCTCTCATGATTAACATAGATGAAAGTAGAATACATGGACACAAGACATTGGGAGACTATTATTTATTCATCTGAATATTGGTGATTACATCATAGAGCTCCTGCGTATATATAGTCCTGTCAAGGTATGGGAGTTTGTAATAAATGGATTAGGATTCGGATTCCTCCTTTACCTTTTCTTAGGGTAGATTTTGTATTGTTTGCCACAGTCTTAACACATTTGTGGGCTTTTGTTTCTGACGTGGTTAGGGAAATCGGCTTCCATGCCGAGCGCCATTGGAATCGCACGTCACTGCCCCTCACGCACGAAGAAAAGGAGATCAGGCGCTTCTGTTTCTATGGTCATTAGGGACTCTGGTGATATTTTTCTTTTCCTAAGATTATTTACTTAGTGGGGTTTAGCTTTATAAGAACTAAAAGCATACTCCACGCGTTGCTAGGGGAATTGCATATTAGTGAATTGTGTGGCAATGATGCATAGACAATAAAATGCTTATGTGTTTTGCTAATGTGGACATTACAATTGCATGTGCTCTTGGATTTTAATTGTGTGATACTACATTGCCTAGTTGGATAGCTTGCATGTTGAGTGAAATATGGTAGTGGGGCTTGGATTTTAATGTTGTGTGATAGTTCATTGCCTAGTTGGATAGCTTGCATGTTTAGAGAAATATGTTAGTGGGATTTTTCTTTATAAGAGTCTAAGATATAGATATATAGATGGATAAAATATAGAAGGCTTGAGGTGCAATGGGGATTCTGTTGTGGTAGTTGGCTGTGTTGATAGAGGTTTTTTGAGTTTGTAGTGACCAAGTTTGTTCGCTGTTATTGTTGTTGCTAACTGGCTACAGAGTTTGTTCTTCTTTTGGTTTTTCTTTTTCCTATCAGTAGCCTCACAGGGCTATTTGCTTGTATTTTCTTCTATATCAATGGAAACAGACACTGACCTCGGTGCTAGTTTGTTTAAAAAAAGTATAAACATTATGTTTAGATACATATAGTGAAAATAATATATCTAGGTCTAGAAAAACTAAAACATCTTATAAGTTATAATATATCAAGAAATGTTAAAACGTCTTATAATTTAAAATGAATGGAGTAGTGTATTTGACCATACAAAGGACCTTTCCAGATGAGTTTAGGAGGAATTTGGAGGTGTCAACTATATGGTCAAATGCACTATTCCCTTGTTTCAAATCAAATTTTAAGATGTTTGATTTTTCTATGTATAATCCTTTTTTTATGAATCTAGAGATAATTCCTGTAGGGCGTCCGTCCATCTGGATGCTCCTGTTGGTGGGCCATGACACCTCTATCCTATTCGTTTTTCCACTCCTTTCTTTAGAAGGCTCACCAGTCATGCAGTTTCTCAAAAAAATCAGCGCGGCGACCATGCTCCATCGTGTCGCCTTTGCGTTCTCCACATCGTCCGGGCGACCACCGGCCGGCATCTCCAATGCTCCCGAGCACAGCCACCCGCCTTCCTACCTCTCCATCACACCTCCTGCCTGCCACGGCCGCCTGTCTTCCTCCTAGTCCTTGTGTCATCCTCGCGTTGCTCTAGTGCCTGGTGTGGTTGCCTCTCAAGTCACTTCCTCCACCACCCAATTGCAAAACCCTCCGGCCGGTGGCGCATAGTAGATGACTCCTCTACCATAGGCATACGTAGCTGTGTGGCCCTCCGGTTCTTATGCGTCGTGTTGTGCCAGTTGCTTTGATGCGCCTCCAGCCCCCTCCTCACGTAAGTGTCCTCCACGTCGCCATGTTGATGGCTGGCTTGCTCGTGGATGATCTTGGATGGCAATGGTAAGGTGGCTTGGCGCAACCTGGTTGCTTGCATAGCTGCACTCCCCTTGTGCTACAAGCAGCAAGGAGATGTAGTGCTGAAAGTGCATGTTAAAAGCATATATTCCAATTGTTTTACATGTTTCATTGGTATGTCGCAAGTGTTTCACATGGATGTTGCAAAAGTAAATCAGGATGTTGCATATGTTGCAATGGCCATATACGCATGTTGCAAGTGTCTGTTCCAAATGTTTCATCTGTTTATTAGAAGTATGTTGCATGCATTTTATGTGGATGCTGCATATGTTTCACGCATATGTTGCATACGTTACACACATATGTTGCAAGTGTTTTATCTGGATGTTGCATATGCTTGCCATGGCTTTCAAGTGTTTTCAGGTGTTTTGCAAGTGTTTTAGACAGATGTTGCAAGCATTTCAGTTGTTTTAGACGTATGTTGTAAGTGTTTTATTCAGATGTTGCATATATTTTGCAATGGTTTTTTAAGTATTTTCTGGTGTTTTTGTAAGTATTTCAGATGCACATTTCAAGTGTTTGATGTAAGTGTTGTATCTAGATGTTTCAAAACTAGATTAGGTGTTGCACATGGGATATGCGTGGGGAGTGGGAGGGGCACGAGCTTTAATGACCCGAATTCGCTACAACCACCCAGACCCTCAATCTTGTATAATCAGTAGAGTCCTTGCACAAATCAAATGAGCATGAAGTTAACAATTGTGAGCTCACTCACTAGGAAGCACATTATCATAACTTAAGTTGTCATTGGTTAGGTTGTTAACCCTTGGAACAATGGAAGTAACCCCAATCGTCAAATCTTGAGTCCTTGGATAAAGTCCATGAGTTCAGAGACCATCGGATAACCTGATGTGATACCGGATCATCCGCCATTAACTAAACTGCATGCAGTGAGTGGGGAATGAGTTGTCCTCCACTTAACCCTTGGCCCCACCTGTCATATGCATGAAAAGGAAATATCAAGTCTTAGCTGATGCAGCACCAACTCATTTCACTCTTTCATTTCTCACCCTTTTGCTCTCTCTCTAAAGGAACAAGAGGAACAACTAGAGAGAAGATGAAGGTGGAAGTGGAGATGAAGGTGGAAGATGAAGTGAAGGAATGTAACCCAAGGCCATCAACTCATCAAGGTCAAGCCATCCTTATCTCATGATCATGGTTAGCTCATGAGCTCTCATCTCTTTAGTCGAAGATTTCTCTCAAAGCCTAATCTCAATCTCTAATGCATGTATGGATCATAGAGTGTGGTGACCTCGCATTCACCACAAAGGCAAGGAGTGTTCAAGATCTTATCATGGAGTCTACCATCAAGCTTTCTTACTCAATCTCATATATTGGTCACAAGTGGATCATGGGAAGAGATTTAGCCAAGCCACTAGATGCACTAGTTAGCCAAGACCTCAACTAGCCTTACCCGAGCATATCCCTAAGATCATCCTAGAAGTCTGGCACACATGCATGGATGTTCACCACCCCAAAATAGCAAATAATTAACCAACCCTAAGACATAGAGCATAGGTTTTGTCGCTCAGTTGGCGGAGTGTTTGCCGATGCGGCGGAGTGTCCGATAAACCACCCCAATCTAGTAAATCTCCCAGTAGAGGCACCTAGACTACTATGAGCCTGAACAATGGAAGGTCCGACTATCGATTGGAGTATCAACTGAATTTTAAAGACTTAATAGCCAGGGAACCTGAGAGCACTTAGTTCCTACCGGATCGTCCGTCACACACTTCGGGGCATCCGAGAAATTATATACACAGAGTAACCCAATAACCCGAGAGTGCCCAAATCCTATCAGAGTATCCGTAAAACCCACGAAGCATCCGCTAGAGCCAAACAGAGTCACCCATAGACAACCCACCTTGGTACCTAGTACAACGGAATGTCCATCAGTCATAAAGGAGTATCCGACAGTCACCGACAGTGTGAGTTTAACCAACAATTTACCCAACAGTCAACCTTACTAGTTAGTGACCTAAGTCAGCAACACAGTAGCAGAATCATTATTAGAGGTCTCATCCTAGGATCTAATGGTGGTCTATTCATGTTCCTTAGCATCGTTCCGAATCATCGGTGAATCTCTCCAATCAGATCTCTCTCATCCTTTTCAGGAATCGTCTCAGTATGAAGCATGTGTAGGATGTCGCCATCATCCCCTAGCTATCCGAATGACAGCGCTATCAGGCAGGCACCCCACTATTATAAACCCTACTTTGGATACTTACCAAGTTGCATTATGAGTTATGCATTACATGTAGTCTTGGATAATGATTACTCTTATACTACACCTAGAGTAGCCTAATAATCTGTAGAAGCCTCTCACCTAAACAATGGGAATGGGAACGCTTAATGCTTATGACTTAGTTGCTTGGGCAATGGTAGAAGTCAAGCATGAGAAGGGAACTCATACTCGCGCGTGTAGGATGTTACACCTGGATAATTAACTACTAAAATCAATGAGGGTATAACTTGACTTACCTAACGAATCTAGCTAAAGACTAATATCCCTAATAGGATAATCTTGATGATAACTTGGATATCTTGCATATGCGAGGGGTAGGTCGTTGTGAGTGTGGGATCTCAAGCAATGTAGCTTGTGGAGCAGTAAGGACCATGTATTGGGATACGTAAGTCCAAGTAACCACCCGTACAGACCACATGTCGTGGATGGGGTCGACAAGCCATGTAACTAGTTGTGACCTGTTTATCCGTGAAACTGGCAAGGGGGGTGGCGTCGGTCGGGAATGTCCGGGACATTGACTAGAAACCTAGTTCAACCTTTCAAGTGACACTGTTGGCGGTCACTAACAACCAAATCCGGCCATGAATTATAGTCCGAAACAGGAGAAACAAATATAATTTTAACACATATGCCTTTACTATTAACCTAGTTCCACTTGTATTCGAGAAAGCATGCTTTACAGGTCACACATCTAGAAATAAGTGGAAAATGAACAAAAACATACCAGAAGGCGTAAAGCAGAAATGCGCAAAGGAAATAAGAAGAGAAGTCCATCTACGCAATTCACCTGGATAGAATACCGACGTAGGAGGGGCCTAGGCCAAGCCACCAGCCCACCTGGCAAAGGCAGTGGATAGGTGAGCCAGTAGGGTGAGGCCGCATCCTGGGTGCACCTACACCAGAGGCGGCGTGGCCCGGGCGTAGCTTCCTATGGCAGTTGCATGCCACCATGCTGAGGCGGTTTTGGTTGGTTTCCTAATTTTCCAGCGCTAAACCGTCCCCACTCCACTATATAAGAAGGGCTAGAGCTCATTCTACAAAACACACATCATTTGGAGCTACACCTCACCTCTCTCTACTTGTACTCTTTTAGCCTTAGTCTTAGTAGTATTTGGAGCTAGCAAAGCTACTTGGAGAACTTGTCTCCTTGGAAGAAGAGCAACCTTTGTATGAATAATACTATGAAGAGTTCTTCCATATACAAACTCTCATATCATTTATATAGTAGAGCATATGAACTAGAGTATAGTTTTCATGTTATAATCATGGTATATGAGCTAGCATATAGTTTGTGTATTATGATCTTAACATGTTTAACTTTAAGCTTAATCATTCATATGACTTGTATGAATAGAAGTATAACTAGGGTTGGGGTGATGGTTCGTCGTTCCTTCAAGTTTGCCTATATTCTTGCTTGTCGATCTATAGGGTCGGAGTCCCAAAAGGATATGGGTAGTTTTCTTGTACATGGGCATGGTGCTCGGGTACACTGGAACCTCCGAATATGACGGTGCCCCACGATTGAGGGGTAGATGGCAGGTGGTGATAGCTCTGTCCGTCCCTTGTAATCCTCCACGTTCAGGTATTGTGTAGGAGTTCGTAAAGTCTCTATGGCCTGGCAGACCAGTGCTCGGGGATCTCCCTATCCATCTCAAATTTAGTTATAACTCTAGTCATATAACTTGTATGATCATTAACTATTCTTTGCATGGCTATATTAGAATATGCCAGCTCCACGTAGGAATATTCTTTTATTCTATATTTTCTTTTTATCCTTAAGGTTAGCCCAGATATGTGTCCACTATCCATGAAATACCATTTTTACCCTATTATGAACTATGGTCCACTATGTAAGTATGTAATCATGTTTATGTCTATGCTAGAGTATGTATACCTTGCCTTCCTTTAGAAAAATATAAATAACGATACCCTGAATACTCCCAGGTAAAATGCTACAACGATAGCCCCGTACGCTTGCGAATATTGTCTGTAATCTCTAAAGACTATCGTAGTTGGTGTTTCTTGGCGGTGTTGCTAAGATTAACTCAATTTTAGTAATGGCGTTAAGAAATACCAACAGATATTTCTGGCACTGTTACCGGTGATGGACTTAAAACCTCCTCACTGGGTGATTGCACTAAGAGATGCCAACAGACACTCGGGCCGGATTAGGGAAAGGTTGGAGAACGTGAGGCAACCCTTACTACTGGACCCAATGAATGGTGGTTAGTCCCGTTTACCGTGTGGGTACAGTTATACACCTCCGTAGAGTCTTGAAAGCTTGGAGTCCTTCGAGACAGAACTATTTAGTTGTTCTTTCTTTCTATACCCATGGTGGTAGTATGAATAATGGACTATGAGCACCTTTGTTATAATGATAAATACCTTTACTTCTATGTTGAGTAGGAATGAAAACGGTACGGATATTTTCCGACCGTATTCGAGACCGAATCCGTTTAGAAGGGTTCAGATCTGTCCGTATCCGAGTCCGGATATTCAACATCCGATATTGTATCCGTATCCGAATACTTAAATCGCATATTTATGATGTCGACATCCAATCGTATCATATTCGGCATGACTGACACTATCCGTATTCGAATCCGAATCCGACCAGAAATATGAAAACAAGTATGATATCAGTGATATCCGTCCATATCCGATCCGTTTTCATCACTAATGTTGAGCATGGCATGACATATCCTTAATGAGCATCATTGCTTTCCGCACTTATACAAATGCCCGATAAACACACTATGCGTCTAACAAATACTATATGTTGGAATTAAGTCCTGCGAGTACGCAATATACTCACGGTGCAGCCGTTAAGTTGTTTTGCTAGTAGTCGGAGCATCTTCCCGGATCTAGCTTCGGCAAAGACGGCAGTTAGTAGACCTTAGAGCAGGCGTTCTCCAAGATAAGCTGCATGTAACTCGACGAGTAGATGAGTGACAAGAGTGGCAATCCAGTATAGAAATATAGTTGTTCGAAGTAGCAGACTTAGCGGTATTCTTATGCTACTGAATCCTATATCATATTAACTATGTTTTCTAAGTGAGTGGGAGGCTGAAGTGTGTATGTGGTCAAGTTGTCTGGTTTGCATTGTACTGAAAATGTGTTTGTAACTAAGCGCAAAGGTCCTAAAGAGGAGTTGCTATGTGCGCTCCTGGGGGTCTCGTGTTGTTAATTCGACAACCCCCGTCGGCTTCGGTATCGGTTCCTGACAGAACGGATATCCCGAGGCACGCAGACCACACCGCACAGTCTCCCTCCCACTAACTCAGGCCGGCTCCTGCACAGACGCATTCACTCCCGCACGTCTGACTCTTTCTTCCAAACGTCTGACTCCGCCCCGGCACCCTGGCGCGTTCTTTCTTCCTCGCCTCTGACCCCGCTCCGGCGTCCGTGCCACGCGCCCCTGCGCCGTGCCGTCGCAGCGCCACCGTCGCCAAGCACCGAGCGTCCGAGCCATCCCCGTGCTAGTCCAAGCTTCTCCCTCCCCGCCTGTCCGCTGCCGGCAGGGCCGCGTCGCAGCCCGCGCTGAGCGACCACCGCTGCAGATTGATTCATTTCTTCGTGAGTAGTTGCATATTACATCTCACTGTTGCATATTTTACTAATCCTGTTTGGGTGTAATTTTTGTGTTCAACTAGTGTAAATTGATTGTCGTAAATGAGAAGAGTCATTTGAATTACTTGAACTAGTCCATCAACCTGTGCTCTCGCACAGGTTAGAATCTTAGGAGACACTTACTAATAAAAATTATGTTTATTAAATATTTTTCACTCCACTAATCTATCAATTATTGATTTTTATGTACGTTTCATCTATATCCATCAGTTTTTTTGTTTACATAGCACCTCTGTTCATCTCCAATACACATTAGTTGAAACATTTGTTTAAACAATGATGGCTTTAGCTGCGGTCCATATTTTGACGACATGATCCCAAATTTTGATTCTTGTTCAAAATATACGACTATTATTTACAATGGTGATTATAGTCTACCAATTTGATGACAAAATGTTTTAGGTTTTTGTAAGAATTTTAGAATCTATCTTTTTTTATTTCTAGCGGTTTCATGAGTGATAAGTTATAGGATTAATCTTTTTTTAGCACCATGTGTGTTTAGTTGAAACATAAACTTAAAGTATATAAACTCTTATCACTTTATGTGATATCATAAAAATATATATTTTTAATTTTTAGCTTTTCATCACGTGTTAATTTGAAATATTCCTATGCTTATTGTATCTCTTACTCAAAATTTTCGTTTTTTAATTTATTAAAAGAATATTCTAGGTCCTAGGCTACCCTCTTAGTTCTTACAATGTAAATAATTGTTTTAGCGTGCACGATGGCACTCAAAATTTTAATTTATTATATTATTTTATGAAACAATTAATCATTGGAACTAAATTACTAATATTGATATAATATAATGTTCCAATCAGATTGTTTAAACTTTTTTCGAGATAACGACTTCCAAACTTTATTGTTATGAGTATTAATATAACTTAAAGTGAAGTGTGAGTGTCATTACTATA
This sequence comes from Saccharum hybrid cultivar R570, assembly GCA_038087645.1. Taxonomy (NCBI): domain Eukaryota; kingdom Viridiplantae; phylum Streptophyta; class Magnoliopsida; order Poales; family Poaceae; genus Saccharum; species Saccharum hybrid cultivar. Next base: position 4,682,700 of record JAQSUU010000733.1, read on the forward strand.
TGATTTGCTAAGGATATTTCTCCACGCTTGATAAGCTTATAACATAAATATTTATCCAAATGTATACATGTTTCCTTGGTCTACGCAGTGGAATGTATATAGCTTTGTGCATAGTTCAACTTAATACTGGCAAAAGTCTGTATTTAAAATAGCTTTGTTCATATATTATACTAATGGATGTTGAATTATTTTTCATAATGAGATATATTAGCATTTACATGTAGATTTGAGAGAATTTTTGTTAATTTTTTCTGTAATGGTTGAGATGGATAATTTAGGTAGAAATTATATAGGTATATATTACATTACATTATCTTTCATAATGCTAGGTATGGTTAATTTAACAGCAAACTTATGGGTCAAAACATTATCTTTAGTAATGATAGAGGTGGATAATTCATAAAAATAAATATTATGTGATCAATTAGTTATCTTTTACAATTGTGGAGGTTTGAGTTTTTCCATATAGGCTTTATTGATAACTCCATGGACCATACTACCCTAATTTTTCAGCATCATTAATATGAAAACTCGAAGTAATCTAATTAAGTTATTATTAAAGTGAACAAAGAAAAATTATAAGTCATGATCAATAAGGATTATAGCAAGACTTATTTTTTCAAAGACTCTTGCTTTCTTTTTTTACAATTCCTTCCCTCGTCTAATAATCTCGCCCAAAGTATTACTAACCATACCAAAACAGTACAAAATAAGTACTTCGAGAAGACAAATTAAATTGTAATTATGGGATGGCCAAATTTAGTACATCCTAGATGAGAAATCAAATTGTAACTATGGATCCAGCAAGATGACCGCACCTTTAGTCTGCAGGTAAGGCCGGTGCCAGCGTTGGTGTAGATGTCGTGGATGCCCGACGTCGTGGTACCAGGGCCTGTGTGTTCGCATTTGTCCTGCATGTACGGCCGCCCGTCTTGCACGTAGTTGCCGAGTATGGATGCGTGAATGGTCTCCTTGCTCGCTTACATATGCATGCGTCAACATGGACGCATACACGTACGGTACATGTACTCACGCACGACGACCGCAACGACGTCCTGCCTCCTATCTCCACGTAACGGGCACGCCCGGCACCAGCAGGCCTCTCGCGGTCTGGCACCATCTCGATCATCTGGCAGTTATTGCGCCCAACACTTCTCTGCTGTGCAAGACTGGAGAAGATAATAATCAGATGAGTTTTGTTGATCCCTTGCTCCTTGTCCGGATCATCCATCTTGGTCCTGGCTCCTGGTCCTGATGCAGATGATCTGTGCCAGGCCGCCGGTACTTTCGATGGAAGAACGCCGACGGGCTCCTTTGCTCTTCGCTGGTGAAGAAGCCAGGCGCCGCCGTAGGGCCGGTTTAGGGGATGTGCACTAGGTGCCACGGCCTAGGGCCCGGAAGCCATGTGACGGTGGTAGGGAAAAATAATGTATTTATCTTTTTTTTCTTTTTATCTATAGTATAATGGCGTAGTGGGTAATTTTCTACAAAATAAAATAGATCTAAGGGTTACAGATCACCAGAGCCTATAAATTTAATGGCCAAATGTTTTTGATTAATGTGAGAATTTCTAGTATTTATGTTTTATCCTATCGCATCTGATGAGAATTAACGTGGAGGCCGTTGGTGCCTCCAATTAGTAATAGTAAGATAATTTTCTAATCTTTTTTGCCTTTTTTTGTTTGTCTGTATGTTTTATTTGTTTCCCTTTGAAATCTTACAATTTGGTTTCCATAGAAATAATCTGGATAATTTTTTATTTTGTATATTCTATCTGTTTGTATTAATTTGGATCATTTGATCTAGATCCTGTGGTTACGAGAAAGTGTTTTATGGTCCTGAAACACTCGATTTTGCTCCCAGACTAATTTCGAGTGATTTTTAGCCAGGTAAGGTTCTGTTTGGTTTCTGAATCATTCAGTTTAACTCTTATCCAGATCAATGTTGCGATAAATGCATGGATTACTAAATGTAGACTAATTACATTCATGTCGGCACATATTAGGAGTAATTTACGAGACAAATCTATTAAGCCTAATTAGTCCAAAATTTAAAAAATTTGTCAAATAAGACGAAAATGTTACGGTGTTTGTTAAATTTTAACATCTCTCGCAAAACGGGCCCTAGCACTCGGGTGCAAGGAGGCTGTGGAACACTCGAGTAAAAAGTAGACAGACTGACGTGCAATATATAACGCGTACTTGTGGGATCTTTCGGGACGTGGAAATAAAGGGGCATCTTTTAAAAAGAGAATTCTAAAGGAGGCCGTGGAAAAAGGAGGCAATAATGTGGAACCCTGAATAAAAAAAAATAATGTGGAACCTTGACTCCACTAGCAGTCATTAGTCCAAGTCATCGTCCAGGTCAGTCGCCATCCATGGTGACCCCGACGTCGACGCGAGCCACGAAGTCAATCTCTGCCCGCCACCACAGCTGACTCCATAGACGACTTCGTTCTCCTCCGCTCCCTCTCCGTCCCTCTTCCACCCAACAACCAATCAAAAGCCGCGTCCACAAGATCTCCACGCACGCTGCCGCCGGCCACGCGATGGACACCCCTCTGGTCGCGCTGATCGTCGTCGCCGGGGCCTCACTCGCCGTCCCGGTGCCCTGCCTCCTCATCGCCTTCCTCTGCCGCCGCCGCAGCAGCAAGAGCCAGCTCAAGCAGAGCTGCTGCTCGGCGGCGGCGGCGGCGTCAACGCTCCCGGTCTCTGCGCCCGCCGGGACGACGCCAGCAGACTGCCCGTCGTGGTCCTTCTACGGCACGACCGCGGACGCCTCGCTCCTGAAGCTCTCGCTAGCCGACCTCGCCGCGGCCACGGGCGGCTTCTCCCCGGACAACATCATCGGAGACGGCAGCTTCGGGTTCGTCTACCGCGCCGTGCTCCCCGACGGCGCCGCGGTCGCCGTGAAGCGCCTCTCCGGCGACGGCGACGCAGGCGCCGGCAACCGAGAGTTCCGCGCCGAGCTGGAGGTGCTCGGCAGCCTGAGCCACCCGAACCTCGCGCGCCTGCTGGGCTACTGCGCCGCTGGCCGCGACCGCATCCTCGTGTACGAGCTGCTGGAGCGCGGCAGCCTAGACGCCTGGCTCCACGGCGGTGATGCTGAGGACGGTGGAGGGACTGGGACGCTGCCCTGGCCTGCGCGGCTCCGCGTCGCGCGCGGCACCGCTGCTGCGCTCGAGTTCCTCCACCACGGCCGGCGCCCGCCCGTGCTCCACCGCGACGTCAAGTCCAGCAACGTCCTCCTCGGCGAAGGCTTCGAGGCCAAGCTCGCCGACTTTGGACTCGCCCGGATCGTCAGAGGAAGCCCTGCTAAATCACACGTCAGCACGCAAGCCGCCGGTACCGCCGGGTAAATATAATTCACCTTTGTATATATACATATATATTTCTTGCATGAACATGTCTACGACTGCAATTAGATCGTTACAAGAAATTGCAAATTCATAATAACGATTGCAATTAGCATGTTCAAATTTAAGATTAAACAACAGTACATGAGTAATGCTAAATTTTGTCTTCATAAAGATTCATTGGGCATAATATTTGTGGGATATCAAACAGGTATGTAGCACCGGAGACATGGGACGGCGTGGGCGCGACTGCGAAGGCAGACGTGTACAGCTTCGGCGTGCTGTTGATCGAGGTCGTCACAGGCCACCGGCCAAGTTGGCCAATGAAGGCCAGCATGGGCGACAAGGAGGTGAATCTGGTGGATTGGGCAAGGGAGAAGATAGGTGCGGGTGAGGTGTCGGAGATCCTGGACCGTCGGATGGGCATCCAAGCGCAAGGGAAGGAGATGGAGGAGGCCAAGGGGCTCTTGGAGATTGCACGCAGGTGTATCGACAGCGCTGCCAAGAACAGGCCCACCATGGAGGAGGCTGTGGCCATGCTCAGCAAGATTTGAGGATGTGGGAATTGAAATCAAGCGCTTGATTGCTGCTCGAATAACTGTATGATTGTTGCGTAGGAAGTACAGGCTTCTTCAGAAGAAGCTGAACGCAGAAAAAAGGTGAATTGTTTGTGTTGTTTTTGCACAAAGGAAAGTGTACTGCCTGCAAAATGCAATGCAGTCCTGATGTACCCTACCATAGGTTGCGACAAGGCATGCATATTTTTCTCCACAAATAAATTCGCATAAAGTGGAAGAAATTTGGAGATAGATAGATCGATGTACCACTCTGTGTTGATACTAAAGTTCAAGTCTTTGGGACTCTCTCTCTCTTTGGTAATGACCATGTCTGTGCCGGTTGGCGTTAATAATATTGACAGATTTGTAAGACCATCTCCAAGAGTTCCCAAAATAATCTCCCAATCCATGATTTTTGGCAAGATTAAAAAAATATAACTCCAACAACTCCCAATCCCACCTCTCAATCTTTTGGCACTAGTGAAAATTGACCCCATCGCGCAGGTAAATATGCGCGCGTATCCGTCATGCCAATCTAACCTGGTAGGACGTGGGAAAGAATAAGAAGTTAGACAGAGTTCCTAATAAAATGTACAAGAGAGAAAGAGAGTATAAAAGTGGTTGGGATGATTTAGAAATAGTTTGAGATTCCTGATGTAAAATTATCTTATATATTTTAGGAGTGATTTTTTGGAAACTGTTGGACAAACCTTTCTTTGTTCCTCCCAATACTTTTTGGCCACTTAGAAATCTCAATGGTTTTGGGAAGAAATTCTTGGGTACTCTTGGAAATGATATGCTACCTCCATTACAAATTATAACACATTTTGGCTTTTATAGTGATGAGCACTACTACAGTACTTAATGGAGGCGGGCAAAATGGATTAACGGAGGCGGGCAAACCATCCGCCTCCGTCCAAATGTCATGGGTTAATCTAGACGAATGGAGGTGTTTGGTTTAACAGCCTCGGTTAATGCATTAACCGAGGTGGTCACCCTTGGCGGCCCGCCTCCGTTAACAGATTAACCGAGGCGGTTGGTTAAAGCTGCCCATCTCCATTAAACAATTAACAGAGGCAGCTTTTATTACTTACCCGCCTCCGTTAGTGATTTTCTAGATTAAAAAATATACTTTTTTCGCATTTGAATTTGAATTTGAATTATAATTCTAATTATAGTTTTGCAAATTAAACATAGACAAAAGCACTGAAATATGCATAAAAAGCATAAATATATCACATATATCACATCATTCAAGTTACCACATCATAAATTAACACCCAAAAGACCAACCAACATTCAAGTTACAAATATCACTACTACAGAAAAACTTATGCAAGGCGTTTGGGAATGGGCCTTGGAAGTGGGTGGTCATTTCAACTGCCTCGGTTAATGCCTGAGATTAACCAAAGCGGGCATTTTTATTAACCGAGGTGGTCACAATCATCCGCCTCACGAAATCGATTTACCCAGGCAGTTAAAAAATAACCGCCTCTTAAAATATATTAATCGAGGTGGGCCTTATAAGAGGCCTGCCTCAAAAAATACCCCCATTTTCGGAGGCAGGCATCTTATAAGACCCGCCTCGGTTAATAGTAGTTGAGCCCACTCACATCCACATTGGCCCAACAACAACACTCCACTATATATCCTAGATCAAACCCTAGCCCACTCACCCATCAGCTTCCCTCCCTGCCACTCCTCTCCCTCAACTGCATGGCACATCTAAGCACGCAGCGGCGACGCCCTCCCTCTTCTCCCTCCGCGCAGCGCACATCCTTCCATCTCTCACTCCCTCTCTCACTCCTCTCCCTCTCTGACTCATCTCCCTCCCTCACTCCTCACCCTCTAGAGTGAGTAGCGGCGAGTCTCGCTCTCGAGCAGCGGCATGTGGCGAGCTGCCAGTTCTTGACGGTGCTAGGGGCGGCCACAGCGCAGACCCCTCTCGGCAGCACAAGGGGCAGCCACGGCGTGGCCCCTTATCGGCGGCGCGTAGTGACAGCCACGATGCGAGTCCCACCTGGTGGTGCGGCTCCTACCTCTCCCTCGAGCTCCTCCGGTGGATCTAGGTAAGGAGCTCCTCCATATCCCTCAAGCACCTCTGTTGGCATGGATCTGGGCGAACAGCTCCACCCTCTCCCTCAAGCTCCTCCGGCAGTGTGGATTAGGACAGGGAGCTCTTGGATCTGGTGGCGGGGAGCGTGTAGGTCTAGATCTGGTGGCCGGAGCTCAGATACTGGTGATGTGGAGCATGGAGGTGCAGATCAAGTGGCCAGAGGCCAGATTTTTTTTATTTGATTAACCAAGGTGGGCAGCCAACCGCCTTCGTTATAGGCCTGACTAATCGTGACCTTTCAACGGAGGCAGTTGGAAAAACCGCCTCGGTTAATGCTTTTTGCCCGCCTTGGTTAAGATTGTTGTAGTAGTGTATGTCAGATGTGAAACTAATTAAGATCGATCACTGCTGCTTTCGTACCCCTAATCTAATGTCCAACAACAAGTAATCATGGATGCATAGCTGGGTGGTCCAGTTTCCTATCTTCTCGTACTTCTCTGCCCTTGCTAACTCGCTGTCCTGGTTGAAGAACGGTCGTCCAACATGCGTGCAGGAGTCCATGACAAATTTACATATGTATGCTACTGTTTGAGTGATGTTCTTGTGGTCAAACTTTTCCTTCCAGCACCAACCTTGTGATTTCTTGAGCTGGCGCCAGCTATGGCTGAATTTGCTGCATGCTCTGAGGTCCTTGCAAACATAGTATCCACATAATACTGTTCTATGAGGTTGTTTGGCGCATTGCACGATATATAATACACAATCATTATAACATATAGAGACCATGCACGATATAATAGCACATACAACTTTTGATACGTACCAGAAAATTGTGCCTGAGTTTTATTGTTGTGCCATTATTGTTCTTCTTCTCAAATATTAGATCGAGGCACTCGGGACCTTGGACGTACTTCTTATATGCACTGCACGAAAACCACTAGTGTTGACGACCAATTTAACACATATATTAAGTGTATAAAAGAATAAGTACTCTCACTTACTATCGCAATACACTTTCAAAATCTTTATGCCCTTCTTTGTTTGTTTCCTGCAAAGAGTCAAATACAACGGCCCTTCCATCCTAAGGATAGATTAGAAATGCAATCTAGTGGTCCATGATGCCCCCGCTGCACCATTCAAACAATATAGATTTCAAATCTTCAAATGTGAAAAGTGGTGATCCTAGTAGCTGCATATGTGTTCCAAGTATCCTTTTAATTTACCCGAACTAGTGGGCGGTAAGGATACACCCACGTTCCCAAACCTTCTTCATGCCTCTATACATGTACATTCCTATGTTATACTTCAATTCATTGCACGGTTCTTTCCAAACTTGCACTCTCTCTAGCGAGTTCAAGTTCACTAGCTTTTCATGCGTGTCCGGTACATTGTAACCCACGATGACCCTCTAGGTAATATGCATCGGAGGGAGGTAAATAATTCTTTGCCCAGTTCCTCATCGCACTACTCTTCTTGGCCATCTTCTTCTTTGGCCCACTCAAGGTTCACTCATCGTTCGCATCCATGCGATAATGTATTCCTCTTGTATCGACTCATGCTGCCATGTGGACAGCTGTCCAAGTATTCATACTAGTCGCGATATAGGATACATTTGTTAGGGTAGGCATGGAACTTTTTAGGCTTCGTCACCACTGGCCAAAGCAGCATCTTTGCCCAATATGTATTGGCGGACACCTTGTTATCCTTTGGGTATGTGGAAGCAAGCATACGTAATAGCTCGTTGAAGCTAGTGTTGGACCAGCCATGCTGAGGCTTAATTCGTCATCAGCATCTGGAGGTTGGAACATAGCGCCGTCCACTGCTTCAGACAGTCCTTATAGAGTGGATCAATTGCCACCTGCTTCATCTCTCTAAATTCTCCAGTCATCTTGGGCTCCCAAACAGAATGTTGTCGTGGTCAAGGCTCTTAGCAAGTGCCTCAAAAATCTCCATATCCTTGGGCTCCGTCACAGCAGCTGGCTCACCATCCCCATCGCCACCCCCCTCCCGCCGTTGTCAGCCATGTCTTGAGCAGATCATCAACCGTGATGTAATCACGACCTGCATTGTCGCCAGCAGTAGTGCTGTGCCCAATGGCTGCTGCTGCTGATGAGGAGGGTTTTGTCCTCTGTCTCAGACATGTAAGCCTTGACGAAACCAAACCAGACCAAGTGAGATTGCACCACATCATCTTTCTAGGCAAGCTTGTTCTAGCAGCGATTACACAGACAAATGATGCGTGTTCGCTTCAGAAGCAAACGATGCTTTTTCTAGTGGCAACAAACTTTTTCACCTGAACCAAGTAAGACAGATTATTCCTTGATGTCCAGTACATCCATTCCCTGTCTGTGCCCGCGAACCTTGCACACACAGTGAAAAAGGCATATAAGGAGAGTAGTATTACAAAAATATAGTCGGGTAGCTCTAGATCTGTTTTCTTTCTCCTCCATGTAGATCTAGATCTATATCTAGAAAAACAAACCCAAATGTTGAAAAGGAGAGAAGAATGAGGATTGGAGAGCGTGTAGCAACCAGTTGCGGTGCCCTCCTTCCACAAATCCAAGGGCAAAACTTCTCCCCCCAAGAAATGCTTGATTTTTTGGGGGTTTTGGAGCTCAAATCCCGAATAAATAGTAAAGCTGTGAGGAAGAAGGGTGGGTGGCTTAGGATTAACCGAGGCAGGCAACTTAAGTGCAACCGCCTCGGTTAATCGTATATTAAACGAGGCAGTTGCCTTGTACCAACTACCTCCGTTAATGGACTAATCGAGGTGGGCAACCTTAACCGCCTGCCTCGGTTAATATCAATTTACCGAGGGCAACTGCCCTGGTTAATATATTAATGGAGGCACCAGCGAGTCGATGCACGAGAGTTTCGTGACGTGGGGGGCGCACTATGAAACGTCCGCGTTGAGGGGGGTGGGGGGGAGTGCTGGAACACGCTAAAACCGGGCGTTGGCTGGTCAACACACAGCATCCTGCGGCCCGGCCGACGTGCCCGGAAAACGAGGAGGAGCTTGGGGGCTCGCCATGCCGGATGGAGATGAAAAATCAGGGCGTGGAGGAGCCGGATCCGCCCACGGCGTGTCGGTGCTGGATGCACCGCTGGCGGGCTCCCTCATGTCTGCCTTGTTATGTAATTTTTCGTTGAACTCGATGAGTTTCTAGCAACTGTACTATGTGCTGCTATACATGTAACCTAAGTTATATGTGCTTTAAGATAAGGCCAGTGTAATCAGGTCTCTGCTTGATGCTATGATGTACAGAAGCTGTGATTGCTGCCGTGAACTCAGATCTCTTGATTGATAAACTATTTCTTGCCCACCGAGCTCCTTGCACAACAGTTTCTCCAGTTTCTTTATTTTCGCTTGATCTGGAGGAACAAGTTTCTGACCTAGCTACTAGATGCTTGTTACGTGCTTATATAGCTACAAGCTTGTTTGCACTAGTACTTATATTACAAGCTCTTCTGTTATCTACTCTATGCAGTGGCGGAGCTAGGATTTTGCAGCAGGGTATTCCAAGTATAAAAACTTTTGTAATGTAATTATGCAATATATTGAACGATAAGTCCATAACAGTAATCTTTCGTCAATCTAGTACTAAATTAGAGGAGAAAATAAAATCCTGAGTAGAGAAATAGAGAATAGATCTGGGGGCGTTCACCTCTAGCTTCCTTCCAAGCTCTGGCCTTCAACGCTGCCAGCCGCCCAGCCGAGCAGAGCTTGGGGGCATCGGCCGCCACGCCCACGGTAGCTGCAGTGTCCGCCGGGCGCCGGAGCCCAGATGGGGGTGAGGCCGGGAGCTGGGAGGTTGCTGCGTGTTCGCTGCTGGTGCTGCAATGTCCGCCGTCGGCCCCGGAGAAGCAGAATTCAAGGACAGGACTCGGGAGGAGTTTCTAGCTTTCTGTGACATCATGGGCTTCTAGATGGACTAATGGGCCAACTTTGCAACTTTTACAACAGCTATACATATACGTATAATATGTATTTGTTTGTGTCTCCAAAAAATTGGGTATTCCATGGAATACAGGTGCATACCCCTGCGCCGCCCATGACTCTATGCATGTGTATTTTGTTTGGTTCCCCTCTTTTATATTCTATAATAACATGCTGAGGCAGTGACATATGCAATGATGAATTCAAATTTACTACACTCTCTTATGCTGATCCAGCGGCTATGATCATCAAATGCCCAGATATGCTGCTAAACTAGGATTGCTTGTACCATACAAAAGCAACCGGTTTGCAAGCGTTGTGATGATAACGGGGCAAATCTGAGCCAGAGTAGTATATGTAATTTTTTGTATTCAACAATTTTGGACTTTACTTCTTCCTGTGATCAACAAACTCATGTAATTTTCTTCTTCTTTTTTATTCAACGTTTTTGTACTTTTCTTCTACTTTGTATCTCATAAACTAATGTAATTGACAAACATATGTAACTAGAGATGAATATATGGATTTCATTGAGTTTACTTGTGAAATGGTGATAATATGAGATGTATGTGGTTTCTAATTTCCATGTTTCCTTACAATTAAACTTCTATACCTCTCTAACTCCCTTAATCACAGCTTGCAATGATGAGCAAACTGAACAGTCAAGGTGGGGAAGAAGAACAGCCGGAGAACAACTTGCTTATCAAAGAATGGCGCACGCCTAGCCCAGCTCCTAGTGACCACGGCTCAGAAAGCATTGAATATGAGAGCAAGGAGCTTATACAGATGCCACAGAAGAAACCTCATGGAGCGGAAGGGGATGATCCAGACTGCCATCCGAGGGTAGATGTTGAACTACAAGGACCTCGTGTAGAGCCACAAGACGATCCGATCCTAGATCTGAATGAAGACGTGGAACAACATCGACTTGAGGTACAGTACTGCACATTAAGACAACATTTGAGTGCATCCTATGTAACAGAACCGACCAAATTATAAGAACGTAAGTACAAAAATAATTAGCATGGTGATCAAATTCCTATACTTAGGCTCTCATAATCCCGGTAGTCCAGAAATCTCAAAGGATTTCAAACAACTTTCAACATACAAGCCAAGATCGTACATGATTCAACACAACACATCATTCGTTACAACAGTTCACAAGTAACATACGGATTACATCCATCAGAGTTTGAAATAAAATATTACAAACCAAGTTTGATTAGTGGAAGTAACATAGTTCGATACATAACTTTATAAGTTCAAATTAAATACATTGCCAGATTAAAGGTCAGGTTCCACCAAAAGCATCTTCAGATAAGAATACTAGTAGAGACTGTGCCCAACAGTCTAGTCTTCATCCCCAGCCGGGAGAAGACAATACTTGCAGCACAATGATAGAATAGGTCATTTGCAACAGGTGGGAAATAAACTCTGAGTACGAGAAGGTACTCAGCTAGACTTACTTGTCAAAAACTAGAAATAAAAGACACCAATGATCATACAAGACCGATATAAAGTGAAGGTAGCTTGACACAATTTGCATAAAAGCTAGCATAGCATAAGTAACCATTTAGAGCTTAGCTTCAAGTTAATAATCATTAACCTGTCATCTATATTAGCACCTATAATAGAGCACTCACTTTATTAGGAGCAAACAATATTAACCATAGTAGGTATAATAAGGCCATCATCATATCATCATTCTAGAACCATTACATTATTTAGTGTATCTACTTTGGAGATAAGCCCGTCAAGTTCTCACTAACCGGTGAGAGACGGTGACTCGAATCGAATTACAACTCAGCTGAGGGGGTAGTCCTAACATTCACCCAGCAAACCCCACTAAAGGCAGCCGTCCATCACCTTTGGTACAACTCAGAAATCGAGGGCCCGATCAGCGTCGCACACTTAGGGATATCATGCCACCAGGATGATCAGGACCTCCATCTACCTGCCCTTGGACACTAGCAATTTGTAATGACTCCCCTCCGAGGCGCACTCAAATAGACCGGCTTCCGTCCTGAGTCGAGCTACTAGGCTTCGTGGTAAGTCACCAGACCCGGCCAACTAACTGTTAGGTATGCGTTCAAAATGACAAAGGAAAGGCTCCAAAACTTTGGTCCTTAAGCGACATAGACGAAGTCACTGTAAGCCTACTACCCTACAAGCCTCCGCTCGGTCTTCATTCAAACTAAATCAGGTTCTTTTCCACGATAGCAAATATAGCCAACCATGCCACATGTATATTCCTATAGCTCGCAGGTCACAGGGAATCACCTGACTTCTACCGCTTAAAGTAGGACTAAGCATCTACTCGAGCCTGAGCTACATAAGATTCATGGTATACTTTTTGGACAAGGATAGGGTACATATGCACCAAGTGTTTTCACCCAACATGTATCACTTAATGAAATAATATATATAACATAGTACTTAATTGCATCTTCAGAAATTACGAGGCTTATAGTGCTCCGGGGCTTGCCTTTCACGAAGTTGCAAGGCATGTGGTTCGGACAGTCCACCACGTCTCCTTCTGCTGCTCCTTCGGGGGCCTGCACCTCCTTCTTCGGTGGTTGCTCCTCCAGGTTTGGCTCGAATTCCAGAAGAGTGACTCCCTTCGGAACACCTATTGCATGTCAATGCACGAGATAAATATCATGGATGCATAGGAGATAACATGATGATCATGAATGAAAAACAATGCTTAGCATAACATCACTAGACAGTCGTTGATCGAGTAGGTGCAATGCTCTATTCAAATCACTTTAAAGATTAGGTGCAAATCTCCTCTCTGTAGAGCAAGAGTGCACACTCACCAAGTTTACACAACCTAAGGTATAATTGCTTGTCCTCAGTTAGGGACCTAGTACCCACACCTATCAATTTATTTCCATTAGCCTAAGCATATAAAACATCCCAATCATGCTTAAGCAAAACAACAAGCCATCATCGGACAATTTCAGCAACTCCGAGCATGCAATAACACTCAAGTAATTTACTCCTAACGGGAGATTTATAAATCCAAATGACTTGCAACAAGACAATTTGGAAAGCCTTTGAAATTATCTATATTTAATATTGAAACATCAAAGAATGATTCCTAAGTTACGGAGGTCAAAAACCTTCATTTACAGAAACTGGTCTAAACAAGATAAAGAGCAAGGAAAACTGTAACCTAACTTTGAACAACTGTAACTCCTAAACTACTTGGCCGAATGACATCAAATTTTAACAGCAACTAGATATATAAGTTTCCTACAACTTTTGTATTCACAAGTTTTCCAGAAAAAATAACTAACATGGGGAAATTATCCAAGCTCCTAAATCTGTCCAGAAACAAAATTGCTACAATTTAATTATTAAGTGATGTTGCAAACTCCCAAATTGGCCAAACCAATTTAACCAACATGTAATACATATCTAAAGAACACCAGAACACAAGGTGTCCAATACCAAAACATTTATTTTAATACCTTTATTAATTTATTTAGTTAATTAGGTGAATAAATCAACATATACTAAAAGTACTTCAAAAAGTCTATAAAAATTCCTATGGATGAGAGATGCCCTACAAAGACTACTGTTTAAATTTCATGCCATTTAGGTAGGTGTAGCATTGCACACAAAAAAGACAAGCCACTAGGGTTTCAAAAAGCATAATTAGGAAACCCTATTGAAAAGTATCAAACAACAAATTTCGTATTTTTCTTAGGTTCTTACTAACATAAGAATGACACTCACCAAATTTCACCTCTATTGGACTTATAGATAATTTATGAAAATTAGCACAAAATCCATCTAATTAAATAAGATAAATGCATAACTAAACCATACAGTATCAAAAATCATTGAAATTTAAACTACAAGCTATTCATAACATAAAAACACCCCATAAAAAATTCACATTATTTGGAGCTGTCTATAGAGAGATATGATTTTCTTCTTTTCATACATGAATAAAAGGCATAAATAATAACCATTTATTTTTCTATAAAACATACCTAGTTTTATATTTTTATTAAAAACTAGAGTCTATCATGAACATAACCCAACTTGAATCACCTCCTGTGGAGCTCTGAAACTCAAGATACAAATTTTACAAAACAACATCAAAATCTGCATTTGAATAAAACCCTAGACCCTAACTGAGTCAGTGACAGGCAGGACCCGTGGGGTCAACGGCCCCACTTGACAGAGGGAGCAGAGCAGGGGAGGATTTTGACTGTGGCGAGGTTTTCTGATGGAGCTGAGGACACCGTCGTGCTCACCACGACAAACCGCACCTACAGGTACCTAGGGTTTGGCCTCAACTGGCTCTGAGCTACGGTGGCCACGCGCATGGTGGACGGCAGCGTGACTGTAGCGGAGCTCCAATGATGGCGAGCCCCAATGCCTCAACCGAGCTCGGTACGAGCTTCATGAGGTCACAATGGAACTACCTGACAAGAAAAAGGAGGACGAGTAGGCCCCTAACTACTCCGACCGCGGCGAGCTCGATCTCCGACGAGGTTTAGTTCAATGCGGCGGCGGCGAATTCGGTAATGCGCCCTCACCTTTGACCGATTGGCTCAGTGAGATGGTGTACAGGGTAGAGAAGGATAGGGCGGAGCTCTGTGCGGCTGGGTTTGGGTAGAGGTGCGGCGGTGGCGACGCACGAGCTCGCGGCGGCAATGGCGTCGCCCCTGTCTGCCTCGGCTTGCATGGTGGGAAAGAAGGAAAAGAGTGGGAGAGAGTGGAGAGGCAGTAGTGCATCCGCGTCGGTGTAGAGCGTGCCCCGGCCTAACCAGTGGGCTCGCGGCCGGCGTACGGTCGCCACGGTGCGGCCACGTGGCGGCAGTGGCCTATGGCCGGTCGGCCACTGAATTAGCTGCTCCCTCCCACCATTCAGTTAAGTGCCCGACTGAAACCTGATTTTTGGTGTTCCAGAACTCTTAAACCAGCTCGAGTTCGGCCAAGGTATAATTAACAAAGTTGGAGAGCTATATGAGGACTACAAACTTGTCAATTGGTGCTCGAGCTGATTTGGCCTGGTTTGGGAGTTACAAAGCCCCAAAGGAGGTCACTTTGCAACTGCATTGCAGTTAGAACTTAACCAAAATGGCTAAGTGCTAAACAACATACCAAAACTGACTTGTGGGCCTTGTTTGAGCATGTTAGGTCCATTTTTATGAGATGGCCATTAAATAACTTTTGTTTACTAACAAATTTCCTACAACTTTGTTTAAGGGTGCACCAACATGCATTGACTTCTAGCAGCACTTTTAAAATAGTCAAGCAATCGAGGTCTAGAAGTCAACCAAATTCAAACTAGTACTTATAAGCATAGTTAGGGCTAATGACCTTCATGAACATTGTTCCTAATGACATTCTAAATATAGCTAGGGTGTTTTTGTGGGTCACCACATTCATTTGCATGTGATACATGTAGCTTATCAAAACAACTGAAACATTCACTTGAAACATACGAAACATTCAATTGAAACAACTGAAACAGATACAAGCAACATGTGAAACATGGTACATGGGACATGTACAACCCCTCTAGGTTACTAGGTAAAACATAGGGACACCACATATGATACACCTATGCATAAGCACTAAAGAAACATCATGTTGAAACATTGAAACATAGGATGACGCACATGTGATAATGAGATGAAGGTGCTTATGTTATGCAATGCAAATGCACAAATGCAAGCCAAACACCTGGGGTGTTACATCCTGCTAATATATAATGCAAGTTCTTGTCCGCGATAGGTACTGCTAGTGCATCTTCATTTGGAATTCAACAAGGATGAAATGGAAGAACCCACTACCTCTGCACCGACTTCTTCAACGACATAGATGGGCCCAACATGATTGGCACGTTCTGCACACAGAGGTGCATGCGATACACTAGGTCAGGAGGAAGGCAGAACCCTTGGAGCCAACTACTATAATCGACATATATAGTCAGCAACACATGAAGCGTGGTTGTCAGGGAGAAGGTGTCTATCACATACAGACATTTGAAGGACGTCCCTGGTCACTTGAAGACCTATGTGTGGGAAGAGTTGAAGAGGAGGTTCATGTACCCAAGAGGGCATCGATCATGTTCTGATCAAGGCGTATGTGCTAAGTACCTGTGCTAAAGCCCATCACCAGTTCAGGTGGATGCTCAATAACAGTTACATCAAGAATGGGAAGTAACCCTTCAGTGAATACAAGTTCATCAGAACTCAGATTTGGGAAACGTTCGTCCAAGAACGAACAAGTGAAGAAGCAAAGTCCAAACTCTAGTGAAGAAGAAGATATGGTGGGAGGAAGAAACGGCGGCAGCTGAGGCTGGACTGCCCACAAAATATGAGAGCCTTAATGAGAGGACAAGGGTCTCAAAGCCTGCAAGCCAAAACGGCTATTGGAGGGGTAGAGGAAATTCAATGAGACACAGGCCGAGGAGGCAGAGGCGAGGATCCTAGCGGTCGCTGCCGCAGAGCAGAGCGAGTTGTTTAACCCATGCAAATAGAAGGACTAGCTCTCAGAGGCACTGGAAAACTGTATGCACTGCAACCAAGTTCGAGGCATGACCTCGAGAATGGGCTCGAGGGACGTGGACGCCTGGTCATCCGATGTGGGCTCATACAGGACAAGGCAGAGATACATGGAAAGGCTGGTACAGCAAGCTCGCATGGACACAATGAAGGAGATGGTGATGGCCAAATTGCAGATGTATTCACGACCAGTGGCCCCCCAGATGGTGGAGATGAGTTTGCAGTTTCTGCGTTTGGCTGGTGGTGCTGCCACAGACACAGCTGCACGAAGGGTAGACCACATAGGCGACCTGAAGAGTCCAGAGCTTGCCGATCAATGATATCATCGAAGATACGCCGTATAGGTAGAAGAAGAAAGTGATGGAGGTGGCCAGGGGAATGGCAATGTTGGGCTACGTGTTCCACAACAATACGATGCTGGCCGACTATGCCAGGGTGTTGGTGCAAGAACAAAGTTAGTTCACCCAGATCATCTCGAGGACGAGCTCGACCTGCCAGCTCTAGACGGGATACAGTACCTTGGAGACGCCAAGAACAACTTCATACTCTAGAATGAAGGCAACATCATGTTGGATAGCATGCCACAACCCACTAGTGGAAACTGTGCCACCATTCACTCCCCCACCAGCAAATGATCCTCTCAAGCAGACTGCACCATGCCCTTCCCCGCCGACAAAGGATCCACACAAGAGCAGACCACACCATCCACTGCATCAACGACAATAGATCCACTGGAGGCAACTAGTACCATGCAAGTATTAAATTGTGACAATCAAGTGGAATCATTTCTCATGACAAAAGCACCTAACAATGTTCTTGCCAAAAAAAAAACCGAAAAGCATAATCAAGCGTATTAGATTCATTTATACCCCCCACAGCAACCTTGTTATAAAATCGAAGTTATTGGATTACAAAAAAAATGATTCACAAACTATAGCTGAGCATTCCTCATAGCAGAATCTTTGATTCGGAATTACTTCTTGGGATGTTGAAACTGATTAGAACACCCAGATCCTTCAGTGCTGCCATTGTGTTCTCCATCTACAGCAACCACAAGAAATAAAACGTGAACTAGAATTAGCTATCGAATTACAGCAGATAATCATAACCAGGCATAACCAGGCCATATGATTCCTTGAAAGATATCAATGAAAGCTGTCATATATATATTTCTAGGAATGTTACTCCATGCAATATAAATTTCTGAAGCAAATAAGTCAGCATTAATGCCTTTCGTATTTTTACAGAAGCCAGTATGTATGTCAAAAGTAGTAGATAAATAGCAAATTTAGTCTAATATGATGACATAATTCATACTCATACCACACAAAATAGTATAATTCATGCTCATACCACAAAAATATTCATCGTAACAAGACTTGTAATATAACAAAGTAACAAGACATGTCTAATCTAGAGATGTGGAAAGTACTTATCGGTTGTTTCACATACAGGCATTCATATTGCGAACTATTGTAACATAAGAGTGATTGATTAGGATCATATATAGAGACAAAACATTGTCACGGTTCCTTGCAAAACATGCATTTTTACTCATGGGACAATACTAAAGCTAGATAATTTGTACAGATACACCAATAAGACAACCAGTAAAAGAAAGATATATTTATATTATTGCTGAATTTTCGCTTAGACTTATTCAGCCATGAAACTGGAACAGAAAACCATTTGTAATAGAAGTGACACAAATTCCTAGAACAATAGTAATAGGACATTTAAAAGACACGTAAATATTACCTTGGTGTTGGCTTCTCACTTTGACTTTTTTCGCGTTGTCTCCCTTGATTGTCGCTTCTGTGACCTTATCCCTGCCCTTGGTTATCAAAAACATCTTAGTCTCATCCTCGGCGATTGTCTTTTTAATATTTATTCTAACTGGTTCCTTATGATGAACCCTTCCACTAATAATGTTAGGTTCCATACTTGTATTTGTTTTTTGTTCATTGAAGCTACCCTGAAGATTGTCTCCATGTTTGCCTGCAGCCTTTGTTGCATTGATCTCCCTTTTAACCCTCTTTTGGAGAGGAGTCTCCACAGTTGGTGTCATTTTGCTAGGTTCCACCACGGTTCCTGGAGATGTAACAATTGCTCCAGATTGAACATTCTCTATAGCAGTTGTACATTGATTTCGAGGTCTCGATACTTCAGTGGCTTTGAATGTTGCACTGCATTGAAGGCAAGAAATGTTGCAACCGAGATACTCTATCGAATGTTTGTTCTTTTTCTTGCAACTTGAACATGCTGTCCAGAACGTTCTGCGTTTGTGCTTTGCACTAAATGGACCAGGAACTGGATTGTCAGGAACAGCAAGGGCGCAAACAATAATTTCTCTCTCTCCTCTGTGATCAGCCAGGTCTGGAATATGATTGTTGGAAAAAGGATTGATGGTATGGGATGCTACTGCAGGGGCCACTAGTACAGGAATGACATATACTCCCGGTTGGCAACCCCCTTTACTCCCGGTTGCCCAACCGGGAGTACGTTTTCGGGAGTAAAGGTTCACAACCGGGAGTAAAGGGGGACTTTTACTCCCGGTTGGTAGTACCAACCGGGAGTAAAGAGTCAGTTGGGCCCGTGGCCTGGTAGACACCTTTACTCCCGGTTGGTAATACCAACCGGGAGTAAAAGTCCTTTTTTTCTTTTTCTTTTTCATTTCAATTCATAATTTATTTTGGTTTTAAAATAGGTTTTCGTATACGATTTTTGCCCTACAAATAATATATGCATACACGTGCGTATAGTAAAGTTTGGTTTCGAGCAATGTACGCAAGTAACCCAACTAAAAAGAAAGTATATACAAACAATTTGTGCACCATATATAATACAAGCTTGCATTGTATACTTTCATCGTCGTGTCCGCCCTTTGGATCCGATAACAAGTTGTCATGACCCATTACATTCAAAATAAAGTTATCATGACCCTAGTTTTTTGGAAGCCATTGTTCATCGGGGTTAAAGTAGAACTCGGCGCCGGGCTTTAAGACCTGTTCATTAAGAAATCCTGCTATCGTCTCTTGCATTGCTTTGAGACGGTGTATTTGCAGGGTCTTCTCTTTCAAATGTCTAGTCTACAATTTGAGTAAAAGAAAAATTATTAGTATATATATCAAGAATAATGATAAATCAAGAAAAAGTAGTAGTATTTAGATACATACTTTTTCTTGCTCTAGACTTTTTTTGAGCACGACTTCAGGAACTCACAAACATAGTATTCACAGAGATTGGTCCCCTGTGGCTGCCGCAGAACCCACTTTAGGAAAAAACAGATTCAGTATCTGATCCGATATAGATAAATTGATACATATAGGAAGCAACATAGGGAAATTGAACTAATAGAGCGCATCTAGTATTTCTTTGGCTCCTGTCACCCGATTCCCTTTGCATGCTAAATTCAGGTGTTTTTAAGGCTACTAGAACATTTGGCGCCCTTCGGGCGCCCTACAATGAATTAAAGAAAACAAACCATTATCCTCACTTCATTGTATGGATTGTGGTAGCTAAAATCTGACATATATTTATACATAGAGACATGCATATTACACAAATAGTGCAACCACATATCCTGCATGTCCTAATTTTCAAAGGAAATGAAAAATCCCAAATTTTTTTTACTGTGGGTCAATATTTAACCATGGATGCCATGAAGCAGGTGTCATTTAAATAGCTCACCAAAGTATCAATTTATCTATATCAAAGCAAGGTCTTGACCATCGAATGGCGGGGAGAATTTGTATTGATGCCAGCATAGAGCCATACGTTCTTCAACAAGAAATTCAAGCAGCTATGGTGAAAAACTGACTCGCACTGCCTATTATCGTTTGAACTAAGGAACTCATTAAGCCGATAATTTTTGCTGATATTCCTGTACAAAAACAGAGGGGCGCCAAACATTGCTGATTATGGAAAGGATGCTATGTGATTGATCTCACGAAACTGATATGTAATGCCTATTATTGTTCAAACTACACGTTAAAGGTTCGAATCTGAACCGTGCTTTGCTGATATGCAATTTTAGGAAAGAAAGAAACATCTTCCATGAACATCCACGCAGAGGCAGAACTGGAACTATGAGGATAACTTCATACTTAACACAAAGCACTCCACACTATAGAGTTGGATGAGAGAAGCCAGAAACTCATAACAAACCATTTCCTCATAGCACAGAAGCTTCTCCTCAGCGCTCAATCTCTCCTCTACCGCTGACGCAGCTGGGGCCAGATCACCAAAGATGAATACCACCCCTTCAACTCCAGGGCACATCCGGCGCCTGATTTGGAATCAAGGTGAAGAGGGATGAATGGATCGACCACGGTTACACATCGTGCAGCAGGGGTGACGCGTACCTGGCCGTCTCCACCGTGAGAGGGAAGAGCTCGGGCGTCCGAAAGCAGGACCCGGACGGGTGGACGGCGGCACAGATCGGATCGAGAGAATTGGAGAGCAGCCAGGCGGACGGGAGAAGGAGAAGGGGCTGGTAATATACTTCAGACTTTTACTCCCGGTTCCTAAATCCACCCGGGACTAAAAGTCCTTTACTCCCGGTTTGTAATATCAACCGGGAGTAAAGGTCCAGACTTTTACTCCCGGTTCCTAAATCCACCCGGGACTAAAAGTCCTTTACTCCCGGTTTGTAATATCAAGCGGGAGTAAAGGTCAGACCTAACTATATTTTGGCGGGCAACGAAAATGTAGGCGCGAAAATTTCGATTTTTTAATATTTCATTTTATTTAATGTCTAAAGTCTAGTTATATGTGCAGTAAATTACATAGAAGTCATAAAATCTTTTAAAAAATAACTAGAGTTGCTTTGGCTTTATTGCACACATGAAAAATATGTAACATAAATATTTTATTTTTTCTTTTAAATATTCACAACATATTGTAAAAAATCATAAATTCATTAAATCGGAAAAAAGTACCAAACCAATATGTATACAACGCTGGAATGCATATGAACCCTGGAATTTCCGAGAACCAAAGTGTATAGTCATGGTTCGATGAAGGGTTTCATATACCTCTGTGAAGCATGTGGACTTCGCTTTTGTTGAAATGGCTTGAAATTTTATTAGTAGTCATTTGCACCCAAAATATAGTCCCACTCAAGATCTTAGGTTTTTCTGAAAATTATTTTTATTATTATATTTCTCTTCGTCCTGCGTGAGACAAAATATGGTGAATTACCGATCGAAAACACTGGAATTTTGCATCAACCACCGAGGATATTTGACTCCTATGTCACAAGAGACAATTTGGAAAAGTTTGGTACCATTCCGGATTCTTTCTAGGGTGGACACAGTTGGCGGAAAAAGTACCAAACCAATTCGGAAAAATCTCAAACTTGGCGGTTGCTTCACATAGGGCCTTTGCAAGCCTGAGAAAAAGTTTGAGACCAATACGACACTTGGATCTCATAATCCCTAAGAACCCAAGTGTATAGACATGGTTCGATGAAAATGTTCCGTATACCTTTGTGAAGCACGTGGACTCCCCCTTTGTCGAAATGGCTTGAGATTTTTTTGACACTCATTTACACCCAAAATATGATCCCACACAAGATCTTAGGTTTTTCTGATCATTATTTTTATTATTATATTTTTCTTCGTGCGGCGGGAAACAAACTATGGTGGATTACAGATTGAAAACACTGGAATTCTGCAGCGACCTCGACAAATACTTGTCTCCTAGGGCATAAGAGACCATGTGGCAAAGTTTGGCACCATTTGGGCTCTTTTCTAGGGTAGACACAGTTCAACGTAGAATTACTTGGTGAAGTTGCGCGGAAATTCAATTAAACCGAAAAAAGTACCAAACCAATTCGGAAAAATCTCAAACTTGGCGGTTGCTTCACATAGGGCATTTGCAAGCCTAAGAAAAAGTTTGAGACCAATACGACACTTGGACCTCATAATCCCTAAGAACCCAGGTGTATAGACACGGTTCGATGAAAATGTTCCATATACCTTTGTGAAGCACGTGGACTCCGCCTTTATTGAAATGGCTTGAGATTTTTTTTGGCACTCATTTACACCCAAAATATGACCCCACACAAGATCTTAGGTTTTTCTAATCATTATTTTTATTACTATATTTTTCTTCGTGTGGCAGGAAACAAACTATGGTGGATTACAGATTGAAAACATTGGAATTCTGCAGCGACCTCCACAAATACTTGTCTCCTAGGGCATAAGAGACCATGTGGTAAAGTTTGGCACCATTCCGGCTCTTTTCTGGGGTGGACACAGTTCAACGTAGAATTACTTGGTGAAGTTGCGCGAAAATTCAATTAAATCGGAAAAAGTACCAAACCAATTCAGAAAAATCTCAAACTTGGCGGTTGCTTCACATAGGGAATTTGAAAGCCTCAGAAAAAAATTCCAGATCAATACAACACTGGAATGAATGTGCGGTCACAATTATTACATAATTATTTCTCAATGCACAACATTAAACAACATTAAATTAAGCAGGCACAACAGTGATCTTCTGGTCATGATCGTGTCGCAACTATGGAGTGTTCTCATCATTTAGCGCTATGCTTGGATCTTTGTTCACTTTGAAGGGCACGATTCTATCTTAAGTGGAGTAAACTAATGATGACAAGTGCACACGAAACGAACGAGTTTAGAGATAGTACCACAAAAAAATACTATATTATACTATATTATAGGTGTGTTTGATCACTAAATTAAACTTTAATCATGTAAAACTTTAGTTTGAGACTGTTCAAACGTAGTATGAATTAAACCGTAGATTTAAATTTTAGTCTAGCGTAACTAATTGTTAGGCACACTCTGTAGTGTATGCATCCAGACAAATATGGTATTAAACTTTTTGTCATTTACTCCTTCCATTTCAAATAAAATACATCAACTTCTACTATGTATATAGACAAATATTTATCTAGGTACCTAAATTTTAATTGGACCTGCAACTACTCCATGCGTGACATAAAAGGAATTAAGACTTAAACCGCCTTGTGATTCACAGAACTCACCAAATTTAATTTAGTGATGACTTTGCATTTTTTTTTAAAAAAGTTTGAACGCAACATCAAGTGCCATCTGTACTTAAGGCGAACCTCAAGTTTCTTGTCTCCAACACTTCGGTCGGAATGCAGGGCTAACAATATATAGAGAAACACTTAGTTAGCTGGTTGTGCTTAAAAACCTGGACTAAAAGTCTATTTTTACTCCCGGTTAGAGACACCAACCGGGAGTAAAGGTTGACTGCACCTTTACTCCCGGTTGGTGTCTCCAACCGGGAGTAAATGTCTACCTTTACTCCCGGTTGGAGACACCAACCGGGAGTAAAAGTCCTCGGATCACGGAGTGGCAGTTGCATGTGGGACTTTGCTCCCGGTTGGAGACACCAACCGGGAATAAAGGTCCCTTTACTCCCGGGTGCAATAAGTGCCGAGAGTAATCTAAAAAATGGTGCCGGGAGTATAAGTTAGTTCTCTACTAGTGGGCAAATGAAGTAGGGACGGCAGTATTAACAGAATCAGCTTGATGTTCCATTTATATGATGTGTCTTGAAGAAGAATCCTTCCCTCAGTTCAGGGCATGCAATAAACGAAACTGGATGGATTCAACACTGCAAAGATGGAAAGAAATTAGATAGACGGTAAACACATAACATACTTTATAAATGCAGAGCAATTGAAACTTAATGATTCAATAAATATATCAGATAGAAGAGGAATTTTGAATTTTATGGGTATTGGAAGGTGACCCAAATTTCATTTCCTTCAGTCTCATTGTCTTCTATATATTTATAATGAGTTTGACAAAAAAAAATATTCCCAGCTGTTGGGCCATGTTATCTTCTATATTTTCTTTTTCATTTTCTTATGAGACTGAAGATGCACTGTCATCTATGTTTCCTTCAGTCTCTTTCATTTCAGTCTCATTGTCTCAAATTAGTTTCAATAAAATTTCCCATTGTCTCTAATTTCATTTTTCAAATGAGAAGAAGATGCATTATCACCCATATTTAATTTATTCTCTCCCAATCCTACCAAATCTGGTTTCTCCATGTGATGAAACTGGGATGCCTTCTCATATGTAATGAACTAAGACAGAAGTATTCACGTTTAAAATCAAGAATTCTAATTGTGAGAAAAAGAAGCAAGAAAGAAAGCGATGCATAAAGTATTGTAAACACATCGACAATCTAAACAGAAGGTATGGTCGTACCTGCCCCTGCCCCCCCCCCCCCCCCCTCTTCTCTCTGTGCTGTTTTGTCAACTCTGGCTATAGGAACCTTAGGCAGTGTTTAGTTCCTTCAAAATTCCAAAAATTTTACAAGATTCCCCGTCACATCAAATCTTTGGACGCATGCATGGAGCATTAAATGTAGGTAAAAAAATAACTAATTGCACAATTTGTCTGTAAATGTCGAGACGAATCTTTTGAGCCTAGTTAGTCCATGATTGGATAAATTTTACCAAATAACAACGAAAAAGTGCTACAGGAACTTTACACACACTTTACGACCATCTAAACACATTACTCCTTTTCGCCCAACACTTGGACCCCAGCAGCCGTCAGTTGACTGCTAGCAGTGTTACCTCCTTGCTCAACCCAATACCTGCAGCCACTATCTAGGGGGATGGCATGCCATCCCCAGCCATCCTTCTAAAAAATATGCCACGAGATAACACTACCCTAGACCAGGACATCACTGTCAGTTCAAAATTCCCCTTCACTGGTGGATTTTGAACCGGCAGTGATGTGGGGTTCATATCACTGCCGGTAACTCAAAACCACCAGTGATGTCAAGAAAAGAGTGTCGGTTCCTGGCACCACCCGGTAATGTCCAGTTGAGCCAACACTGCCGGCTCGTGGCTCGAGCCGACAGTGTTTCTCAAGAGAACACTGTCAGCTTGTGGCCCAAGCCAACAATGATGCTCGAGAGAACACTGTCGGCTTGTGGCTTGAGCTGACAGTGATGCTCAAGACAACACTGCTGGCTTGTGGCTTGAGCCGACAGTGTTGCTCAAGACAACACTGCCGGTTTGTGGCTCGAGCCGACAGTGATGCTCAAGCTAACACTGCCGGATGGTAGCTCAAGCCGACAGTGATGGCTTCAACAACACTGCCGATTTGTATGTCAAGCCGACAGTGATGTCTTGAGCAACACTGCCGGCTCGTGTCTCAAGCCGGCAGTGCCCTCTTTACCATCACTGCCGGTTTAGTGCTAACTAGTAGTGATCTTTTTTCGCGTTTTATTGTTTTATAATTTATTTTATTTTTTCGTGCAATTGGGTTTCGCTTTTTATTCGCTACGTAGATGATAGGTCCATCAGCACTAAACATTATAAATGTTACGGTTACAGTTCAAATGTACTTATGAAGCTCTCGATCCTTTGAAATAAAAAAGAAATTACAATAGTCTAGCGAGTCGCTTTGGCCCGTACTGTGCCTTGTACTTCACGGACTGTGCAATTGAGAATGTTCCTTTTTTCCCAAGCACTCTGATATGATGAAGGCTGCTAGCTCCGATGATAGTGCTATGACCTCCATTGATAACAACCTTTGGTGTTCAAATTTCTTGCGCTGTCAATCAAAAAACCGGTTTCGAAAGGCAGAAATGTTAGAGAAATAAGTAGATCATTTTGTTGAATTAACAGATATAAATGAAATGGGGATTATACATACCAAATCATCTGCCGCCTCCAATTTTACGCCGAGCTAGCGAAGCATTGCCCACATTACGTAGAACCCGCAATCATTGTTCCCCGCTAGCTGGTTTAGGGTCTCCAATTGCATTGGTGCAACCTGGAATGGGACCTTCGTCCCATCGACCATTCTTGCCTAGACACTGTGCCACATTATAAAGTGTGAGCAAAGGGGCAACATTATAATGTGCTATGTGCGATTAGAAAATAATATGTTATTAGGTTCGCTTATGCATTAAGCACTTTGACTAGGAAAAATAAATATCCTTTTTCTTCGAGTCCCACACCTTGATATGATTTCTTTTAAGAGCATAAAACTAAGAGCAGAGAACACATACTCGCAGTTGTAGGCTAGAAGTATTTTGGTTTTATTATTCATCTTGAAATTTTTTTAAATGGCAGTCAGTGTCTCCGTCAGATCTTCCACTTTATTTCCATACATGCCTCTGCATGTTCTCACATTGACTAGCTCAGGGTCCAGGAAGACATATGAGTGTACTTTGTTCTGAAGCAATTAATGTTTTGCTACACACCTACATAATTCATGGGGAATGTGCAGTCGTTAACTATTTGTGTATCAAGAGGTTAGTTAATTATAATATCGTGCGAGTAGGGTACTTGCATAGACCACAACGTCAACATTTGTGTATCGAGATCGCATCTCTGGAATAGCTGAAATAAGCACTCACAACTAGGATAATGAAAAACATGCTGCGGGTGGATAATATATTTGAAACCCATCTGCTCCGTCTCAGTGCTTGGGCCATGTAATAATCATGCGAGTCACGCATATATGTTGTCAAATTTTTATACTCCTCTTCTGCCAAGAAATTGCCTCTTTAAAACTGCATTGCCGGTCTTGTCGTCTCATATAGTGAATCATAATAGATGTTCACAGCTTGATCCCTGATTAATTCAGGGTTGTCTTCGACAATCTTGTTTATCTTCCTTTGATCTTCATGGTGTATTTCTTCGACTCTTAATTGATTCTACTTACTTTCTGTTTGCCTATTGAATTCGGACTGCACCCTCCACTTAGGCAATGAGGCAAATAGATTCTAGAATCTAACTTTATATTCCTTGGAGAATTCATCTGGCTTTGGGTTCATCAAGTTTGTAATGCTGCCACTCATCGTCCTTTTCTTTTTTTGTTGGTCCACTTTGGGAGCATTAGCAACCAAATCCGAGGACCTTTTCTGCAACTGCGAGGATGCCCTAGATCTTGTTTTAGGCAATTGTGGAGGAGGATGAGAATTATGTTTTCTCGGGGCTGATGAAGATGGAGGAGGAGTCTTCTCTTTTGTTGGGGCTGATGAAGATGGAGGAGGACGAGGAAGAGAAGGAACTTCTGTCTTCTCGGGGGTGTTGGCAAGGGAGGAGGGAATGTAGAGTGATCTCCTCTGTTGGGAGATGGTGAGTGATCTCTGGGCATCGAATATTTGCCATCGTCCTCATCTTCATCCGAAGACAACTGGTGATAAAGTTTAATGAAGCGCTTGTGCCAGGCCACATGAGTGCCCTTGTTCTGAACAAGGCGTTCCCTGCCTTCCTATGTGAGGTAATCAATGTGCATCTTGTTATACTTCTTATCAAGTAGATTATCAATGCTAACGTGGGCATACCCTAGTGGAATTGGGCGGCCATTGTTGGTCCCATCTCCCACAGGCAAGGCCCAGCCAACAACCACCTTGTCAGTTGTCCATTGCTGACGGATGTATAGCCTGACATTGATGGGATCGGTGATGCTGTCCATCATATGAGGCGCATTCGCCTCTTCATCATCGAGCGGGGTCGATCCACAGCTGTTGTGACCCCTGAACTGTGGGCTAAAGCTATTCGGAACAGGTTCTTGTGGTACTACTCCCGATCTCATGGACTCTATAAATACATTGACTTTTTCTTGAACCCTCTCATCAATCCCTTTTTTAAATTTGTCTTCCATCTCTTTCAGAACCCTCATATACTCTGCCTCTTGTGCTGCTCTACCCCTCGAGCGGCTTCGATAAGTGGAAGATTCTTCCTAGAATGCTATTTTCCAAGGAACAAGACTGTCTCCTCTAGTGCGACCAGGGTGCACCTTGTTTTCGAGTGCTTGGGTGAGCATGTCATTCCCCCTATTAGTAGTGCAGGTCCCTTTCCTCACCTCATCATTTACCTCAGAGATCCTCTGGATGAGGCTGCTCATGGCTTTATTTGTGGAGCCAAAGCTCCCATCCGGGCCGTGGTGTCCCCCCTCGCCATACAACAATATATCGATCTGGGCTCCCAATTGGCAGTCTCATGCTCAACGCCAAGGCATTCCACCTCCTCAAGTTCACTTTCAAATTCATCCATCTTACTGGCATACCCACGAGAGCTGACTTTATGAGGATTTGTCACTTTAAGCAAGTTCTCCTTATTCTTCCTGCTCAGTTCCAAGTACTCCTCGAATTGCCTGTATTGCTTGAATTCGTGCCAAAAGTCCTTCTGCTTGGCGTACTCTCCACCATCCCAATTTGGCTCTTTATCTTCAAGGATAAATTTCTTATACAATGTCTCCTTGAAAGTCTTCAAGCATGTCCCCATGATTTCTTTCGCTTTTTTTCCTGACTTGCTCCATGTCATAGTCCTGTGGGAAAGTGAAATACTATGGGATCCATTTCTCCAATATGTCATCCTTCTCACTTTCAGGAACCCTCCACGGGTCATCATCTTTCCCAATCCACTTCATGTACTTAATCGGGATGTAGTCCCTTACAAGTGCCCTGATGACAGTCTTGTATTTGGATGCAGCTTTTTTAGGTGCGAGCGGCTCCCCGATTTGGTCAAACTCAGTGATGTGCCAGTGTGCAATCCTACCAGTAGGAAGCTGTGACACGCCTCACTTGGTTCTGGCCTTGCTGCTACCCGAACCATCTGACTGCTCAATTGGCTGAACCTCCTGCTGGAGACATCAAGTAAGCTAATAGCCTCTCAATTAGTTAGCATGTGTGGCTACCTAGTCACATGATACCTAAGTTATCTAGTCGTCTTGGTCATCTTGATCCAGCTAGAGAAGAGTGGTAGGGGTCCATTGTACGTCGTTCTCACCATCCTGATTGTCACCGCCACCATTTGTCGGATCATGCAGCTCTCCCCTCCCACCGATATTAGCCACTTGTTGTTGCCTATCAGTTCTTGGGCAACAGGTTAACGGGCGATGACGAGTCATGGCTGTGACATGATCATGGTCAGTTTTGGCTACATACAACTACTAGTAGCATTTGTGTGTGTGTGTGTGTGTATATATATATATATTACCCAACTAATAGAGATTTAATGCAAAGTCTAATAATAAGTCCACATACAGTTCACGTAGAACAAATGCATTGTTTGGTTGGCTCCATAAAACAAAGTCCACCTACTGTTCTATCAAACAAAGCCTACATCAACTTCCAAATAAGAAAAGTAGTGACCATAGCCATAAATATAAAAGCATGGCATCTTTCCAAGACCAAGGAGCAATTTTCCTAATCTTCATATCTCCGAAGGGTGGCTCGTCTTCAATCTCTAGTGCCGGCGGATGGCCATGGTTTGCACTCATTGGACCATAGTAGGCCATCAAAGCTTCAACTTCTATGTTGTATTTCTTGTAACAATTACTTGGTATTGATTGACTTGAGCATATCAATCTTCCTAGGTCAGGTAGATCCTAGGCACCCGACCAACATGCACTACATACTATGCCATGGTTGCCTATACATTTCACCAAATTAGGTTGATAGTGCTATGTCATTCAAACATGTTGTAGACCAAGCAAACTAAGTTTAGTGTATCAAGCAAAGTTGGAGATTATATTCAAATATTCAGACTTCAATTTCCAACACAGCTAAATCGTGAATTTCAACATCTAACTCATTTCAATGTATGTTTGAGCACTAGTATGTATCCAACCATGCTTCAAATGACCATAGTGTTTTAAGCTAATTTATTCACTATAGATCAAAGAACATTTGCTACTAAGGAAATTTGAAGTTTTTCTACACAAAATCTAGAGAAAAAGGGATAAACAGGCTGATGTCATCCTCACGGGCATTTCAGCGAACACCGAAGAGGCATGGCCAAAGGCACTCACCGTGGGAGGCGGTAGCAGCTCTCTGTGTTCTCCTGAGGGCCTCGGTTCATGGTCGGCTTTAGCAGATGCAAGCGTGGACAAGGGCATGGCCGGCGTGGATGACCAGACGAGTAGGAGGTTCAGCCGACCGAGGGTTTGGCAGATGCAGGCGTGGACGACGGTGGTCCAGCAGTGCTCTAGTAGTGTCGACGAAGACGAGGGCGTCGACATGGCACGGACGGCGTCGGGCGGTGTTGAGGAAGACATGGGCATCGGGTGTCGGACGGTGGTGCGGGGGACAGGTTGATAGCGTTGGTGGCGGCACGGTGGCATGGAGCAACGCGGTGTGGAGGACCACGGGGTGGGCATGGCGTCGGGCGGCTTCCTCACTAGGGACCACCGGGAGCACGGTGAAGAACGGCTGCCGGCGTGGAGGAAGAGGAGGGCGCGAGCGCAGCGAGTGGCGGGGCAGGTGGAGGCGGTGCTTCACCAGTGTGGAGGAAGAGAGCTGTGCGGGCGTTTGAAAGAGGGCGAAATATTACGCCAACACGCGCTTTGGTTATATATTGATGGTGCATCACTGTCGGTGGCCAAGCCAAACCGACAGTGATGAAGCCTCATCACTGCCGGTGGTAGCCTAGAACCAACAGTGATGAGCTGTAGCACTGCCTGTTCCGCTTAGCCTTTATGTAGAGTTAGTTTCGAGTTCCTTATGAACTCATACTACTAGCACAGCGGTTAAGGCACCGCACTCTGTACCCTAAGGCCTGGGTTCGAACCCTATGTAGCGCAGGCTAGCCAAACCTTTTGATTAGTTTTTCAATCACTGTCACACCCGGTTTTCTAAAGAACAAAATCAGGCTAAAAATATGTGTGCCCAGGAAGTCCACACATATGTCTGAATGAAAAAGTATCAGAAACAATGTTAGTATATAATGTATACATAGCTATATTAACACTTACATCAGAGTATCACAGAACGGTGACTAATCTTCAGGCTCCATTCTTCTCAGGGACAGCTGACTGGTGGCTCCGTATGCCAAACACTTCTGAAAGACATCTGGAAACTCCACTACCTCTGAATCCTTCTTCTGAATAGCACCTTACTACACACTGGAGTGTGGAGGAAATAGCAAGAGTGAGTCCATGTCGAACTCAACAAGTATAACACAGGGTTCATGAGGCACAAAAGGCTTGACACTGTTTGACTGCATTTAGCTTTTAATCATCATATAATTAGCAATTGAGTAGCATCAATATGAACCAATTCCCATTAATGAACCAATGATTAATTGTAATAAGGATAATGAATAGCATTAACATGAGAATAATAATAACAACAGTAATTAAGCATGATATAACAATGGTAATCATCTATCTGTAGATGTTCCAAGGCCGCTCGTATCCGTGAGCACAGCTAGTATACCAGTTTATTAAACACTCCGCAGAGGTGTACACTTTCACTGTGAGTCATAACTTCCAAATGCATGGGTTCGCGACTCCCCAAAACACCGAAAATCATATAAAGCCACTTAAAGGTTCGTCTAACAAGTTAGGGCCATTAGATTCACTCGGTAGGCAGATGTAGGAACCCCTTTTCAAATGGCACAATTTCTTCTCGGCTATACTCATAGACTAGAGGCTGTCCTACACCCAACGTGTCAAGCCATTCTTACATCATTTAATGTAACCACTAACAAGCTAGAAAATGCCCTTTAAACAACTAAAGCCAGAGCCATATAGCCCTCACAGCTGTACTGTATGTCCCGGATGATCACGTATAGATAAGTCCTTATGGAGAGAAACCAGAGCAACAATATAACCCCTTTTTCTAGCCCCTTTTTAACAGTAATAAAATCATCATTAAAGGTTGATTGCTTAATCTATTAATCAAATTACAAGATCATTGTTCATAATTAAGCACTAGCAATAGCTACCCAAATGCATTCCCAAGGTTGACAAGGAATCAAGGTAACAATAGCTAAGTTATAATCTCTAAGGTTGTCAAGGAAGACACATGCATAAGTATGATAATTTCAGTGAATAGGACAACAAGGATGGTCCCATGTTATACTTGCCTTATAAGCTTCCTCAAACTTTCTCATACTTTGCTTCTGGCCGTCACCTTCTGATCTTCAGCGCTCACTAACGGTCCTCATTCTACTCGTAGCGAATACCACGTATAAGCAAACATACAAACAACAAATAAAAGCAACTAAGAACATGGCACCACACAAGAGAAAATATCATACCAAAAATAAACTAGGTGCTACGGTTACAAGAATATTGCAAAAGACGCCAAAGACGAGTCTACCATTAGAAAGAAACGTCTACCGGAAGTTCATATATATTACAGAAGAGAAACATACATGCTTGATTGATTTTAATTAAACAAATTCATGTGAGGTAACTAATTTAGAAACTATATATTTCCTTTTCAAAATGCGGGGTTAAAACTAGTTATATTCTATTTCTATAAAAAAATTGATATCATCTACGCCAATTAAATTTTAGCTTACAAAAACTAATTATCATGTGAGGGCATCTAAACGAGTTTTATTTGACCATGTTTAGCCTGAACAAATTATGATGAAACCCATTTTATATGGAATTAATCAAGTTAACAATCAATTAGAAAAGATCGACATTATCCTATTTTGCTTTTATTAAAAACACGTTTGCATAAGCATTAATCAATTTCACATTTTAAATTATAATGTTCACACACATATGAGCATGGTACCAGTACGTAAATTAAGCCAACAAAAATCTAACATAATTTGAATGAACTTGTTAGTCATGGACATATACGTTCTGTTCTCCAAACCTGACAAGACTGAACTTGCACACTGCACTTGCTATAGATGATACTTGCATGTGAGTGCGGGTGATAGACGTTTCCATGATCATCGTATGTATGTATATAGGAATGGCAAGAGGAGGCATCATCTCACCCTGCTCATGATGACCGCTGATGAAGCAACAACAAAGAATCCGAAGGTGGATGACGACAAACACTGAGCAGATCGATGTGAAGTGGTTCAACGCAACAAAGAACACGCTGCAGCGACTTGCAGCCGGAAACCATTGGAGCGGCATCTGCTGCGCTGCACTGGTGGCAAGGATATACGATGAGGTCAAGATCGGAGGAGATCGACAGCAGCACATTCACAGGACAGAAAAAGAAGGCTAACCTGCTGTTGTGATCGAAGATTGATATAATATTAGAGGAAGCCTGGCCTCACATGATTTAGCGGCAAGCAGATGTAAACGGCGACTCGATCGATGGAACAGTGATGAACAACAGCAGCGGAAGTATGCTCGGCGAGATCGACCTGGCAAGATCAGCGCGACGCAAAGACACGGAGTCGCGGACACCGCGGAACTACGGAAAGCCAATCGACTGGACGCGGTACGGCCAGGCCGGGCAGCGAGTCGATTACGGCGGCAAAGCG
Source organism: Saccharum hybrid cultivar R570 (assembly GCA_038087645.1). NCBI lineage: Eukaryota > Viridiplantae > Streptophyta > Magnoliopsida > Poales > Poaceae > Saccharum > Saccharum hybrid cultivar. The sequence continues at coordinate 4,716,365 of JAQSUU010000733.1, forward strand.
ACGAAGTCAAGCTCGGCAGGAACGGCTAGGGTTTGAACAGTGCCAACGACGGAGCCATCTATGGGGCAAGGTCTGGCAGCCGCCACACCTAACGAAAACTATATATATATATATATATACGCGGTCAATATGGTATACGTGCTGCTCTACTGGGTCTGGTGGGCCTTACGTAGCACATCATATTATTCAACGCAAGGAGGTAACACAAGGAGGCAAATAACATGCGGCAGTCCACGACTTGATGTCTCGTTTTCATCTCCTGGATGATCAATCGGAGGAGTAAATGTTTAATGAAATTGTATTTTATAATGTAAAATTGTAATTGGTTATCTTTTATGTATTATTTAATTTACATATATGAATATGTTCATACGCATTACACGGAGTTACTCTTGATTTCTATTACATTTTCTAGTAACAAGCTAATATATATGTATATATTATAATATTCCATTTTTCCATTGCATAGTTATATCATATATATTTGATCTTTATAAATTTTGCCACACTTAAAATTTATTTCTGCCTCCGCCACTGAGCGGCGCGACGACGATGTAGGATGTAGACACGACATTAAAAACAGCATCCGCGGCGGCCTCAGCGGACAGGCTCAGCTTCTCGACGAGATCGGTCGTGTGCGGCAGCAGCGGCGGCTTGAGATGTAGGGTCCGCACGGCAATGGAACAAAGAGAGGGAATGGGCCTTCGGGCTTAAAGGAAGAGACGAGTAAGTTTCTTCATTTTTTTCTTTATTTTTTTTCTTTTATCTAAAAGCCATTTCAAAAGCAATTCAAATCGTTTTGAAGTTTTGACCAAAACCACTCACTTCAATAAATTACATGTAAAGGCATGAATGCTCAAACATGTTTCTACCCCCTATGATAAATTTTAATTTAAAGAAACTATTGTTTTCCTATGTTTTCATGAGCACAAAAATTCATATTTAATCATCTTAGCTCTATTTACAAAGAAACAAATTTTAGGGTGTTACAATCACCTAACTGCGCTATAACTATATAAAAGCAAATAAAAAATGACCCTAACACAATTACTGTCCTAGTGCAGTTGTTGAGTCTATACACTTTGGAGCCCGAGACCTGGGTTTCAACCCCAGGCAGGCCAAATTTTTTAAATTTTGTTTTATTTTCGAATATAAATTTACTACACTATATCTACGACTAAAAGACCGAAGTGTTATCGTCTGATTAGACGATCGCCCCGCCCCTTCACTAATCGCCCTGCCCCACTCAATTCCGTGCCCCAAGCCGCGCGTTTCCTTCGAGCAACTGACGCACAAACCTCGGCTCCACGACCTCGCCCCACGACGCTGACCCCGCACCTGCCTCCTCCCCGCTGCCCTCGCCGACCCCAGCGCCCAGCCTCCTCCTCCCCGCTGCGACCGCGGCCCCCGACGCCGACGGTGACCCCAACACCTGGTCTCCTCCTCGCCGCCCCAGCCGCCCCCGCCGACCCGGCACCTGGCACCGGCCTCCTCCGCCCCGCTGCCCTCGCCGACCCCGGCACCCGGCCTCCTCCTCCCCGCTACGACTGTGCCCCCGCCATAGACGGTCAAGACGTCGGCCGCGACGCTGACCCCGACGCCCGGCCTCCTCCTTCCTGCTGCGACCGCGCCCCCGCCGCGGACGGTGAAGACGTTGGCTGCGACGCCGGTAAGTCCTCCGCTATTCCTAGGCATCATGTTTGCGCACCTATTTTCTGAAATTGCTACTTTGGTTCATCAGTCCTCCGCTTAGATATAGTTATGCTTGTGAGCTTAGCTTAGCCATCACATTCAGGGGTTCTCCAAAGCAAAGCACGATGAAAAAGCGGACATCAATGTATATCTCTCCCCTCATTGGCTACAACCTCTCTATCTTGTGGATTTGTGGTTGGATGAATGTGATTTGAGATATTCGTAGATGTTTCTTTCAGAGTTTCAGGACATTAGATTCTTAGATGTTTCGTTCAGAGTTTCAGGACATTAGATTAGTACAGTAGGAGCAGCAACTATGACAAATTGGCAAAATTGCTATCACTTGCATTACAGTAGATGTTAGTTTTGTTAAATACATATGCGTTGTGTGAATATGCAAGGTTTGAACCGAAAAACATTATTTTAGTTTTCCGAAATTTCAAGGAAAACAATGACACTTCACCTGTAGGAATGTACCAGTGTAGCTGAAACTGAAAACTGATCAACAGAAAATATGGCAACAGCTTAGTGATCATGTTCAGTAATTTGAAGGGCAAAAGGATATCAAGCAGGCAAAAAAAGGCAATGATATTTGGTGGTAACAGTAGGCAGTCAAGGTTCGAAAAGCTGAGCTACAGTGTGCCTGATGCAATGTGTTTATGTCTGGAAGATGCTCATTCATCCCTTTCCTCTTCCTTCCATCGGTTTTTCTTAGTGAGGGCATCTGATCACTCTTTCAGGTGCAAATTTCAGGAGCCCTCTTTTGCATTCTTCTTAGTCTAAATCAAAATCCAGTTTGATTTGGAATTTTTAGTGCAAATCTATCTGAACAAATATCAGTATGTTTTTCTTATTACAATTTTTAGTGCACTGCAGCAGAGCTCTGAGATAGAATCGAAACACAATTAGAAACAGGAACAATGAATGCCAGACTTAAGAACAGGAGGTACTACAACTTTTGCATATCCTCAAAAATAAATTTCTTGTAGAAATAACCTGTGGACTGCATTGCCACATCCCTATATAAATGATTAGTACATCGACCGGATCTTGTAATATTAGCTTCCAATCTATTAGCAGTCCCTAAATATTATATAGCCAAAAGAATGATAGAGTTCAGGGGACTAATAATTGTTGTCTTGTTGATACATAGTCAAAAGGGGCCTACTAGTTCCATCATCTTTGTACAACTATTCGCAAGAGATTATTCAGTTTCATAGAGTTTGCTATGTGCTCCTACTCTTATGTATTTAATAGGTGGGATGTTGATAAGTGTTTGTTGATTGTCTTAATTCTTATGCTTCATAATCTGTGGTGTGATTAGAGGCTGAGTGAAGTATCATAGTCTGTGTCTGCAATACTTCGTGCTTCTTTTTACCACAATTTACAGTTTTTCAGTACAATGTGGTCTTTATTTTAGTTTAATTTTTTGGTAGTACGTGGAAGGTGATTACTGGACTTCAGGGTGTGCCTGCATGTACAGTTGATCACAATTTCTTATTATTTTCATTAGAATGTGGTCCTTATTTCAGTATAATTTAAATTTTCACCATCCATATTCCATACACGAGTGCATCTTTTTTTTTTGCCTAAATTTTCCACAGGGCAACAGGTTGTTGATCGATGATACCTCTTATCTGACAGGACGTCAAGACTTGGGCATCGTAGACACCGCCCCAGCTTCCCATGGATTGATTCACATTCAGGGCTCCCTCAGCTCATCTAACATGTTTCGACATTGCCATAGAAATTCTGATGCGGCAAGCGGCGGCATGTGTGTCCAGGCTTTTTTTTCTGGAGTAACTAGAATTCGCGTGGGATCAAGCCCTCACATGCACTAACATTGTTACAATATTGGTAGTTCTTAATATGATAGCGGACAGCCTGCTTTTTAGAGTCATCCATAACCACTGCTGCATATATTGGTTTTCACAAATTATAGTGATCAATCAATCATTTTATTTTCCAAAATTTCTACGGATTTCTGAATGAAAAATCTCTTTTTCTTAAACAAAAAGTCACGAGAATGTATTGATTTATTGATGGAATGTAAAATCTTCTAAATTCAGAAAAAAAAAGATCGCTCTTACTGCACTTCCAGGATTTAGCTGTCACTCCGGGTAAGCTATATGATGACCTCGTGAGCGTTTCTTTCTGGGAGGATTTAGCTGGAAATTTCTTGTGTGTTTTTTGAGCTATGTACTATCAATCTATCTCATATGTTTACATTGTTGCAGAATTTCATATCATCAACACAAGTCTTTGGTTGCTCTATTCAAAATTACTTCAATCCCAGTTAGTAGACATAATTTCATAAGTGTTTCATAAAGGATCTTACAGTGCCTGAGGGGATATTTGTATGTATGGCAATATAGTTTATGCAACTAACTCCAAGGACCCATATATGCAGAAAGATTCTGGATTTAATATAAAACTGCATGACTGAGTGTTTGAGTGTCACCAATGTAGATCTCATTGTAGTTGTAACTCTGAAAATGGTTGAGCTAACAATTCTAGACATTTCTTTGGAGCACGTTGATCTTTGGTTGAACATCCATTTTCTTGCATCCATTTGTTACTATGAATCACCATGCACAGCGAGAAACTTCCTACTATTGTCTTTCATACTTGCACATTTCTGCATTCTTTTCCTTTGATGATGACATCACCATTCACCATTCCTTTGGCAAATACAGGTTGTGACTTTTTTTTCCTTTGCCATCACCATTCACCTCGAGTCATTTGTGGTAGTTCTGTGGAGCTACAACGCGTCGCGTAATTGATGTGCTCACCCATCAGTGCCTCGCTGCCTCAGGTTCATCCCTTCAAGTAACTGATTTCTAAATGCTTGTTGCTTATTTGAGATCACACAATTTTATTTATGGATTATGAATATCACATGCCTATAAGTAGATTGTTTATAATGGTAAGGTAGCAGCAGGAGTAGGAATTCTTACTACTTGTTTGCTTGACAATGCCTATTCAAAAGATGCTTGTGATATTCATCTTAGTACTTGAGCCGCCTGTAGTCGAGTACATGGTGGGCGGAATATTACACTTGACAGGAAGCATGTTTTTTTTAAAAAAAATTGCTACCTTAAAAGAATATGGTGAGCGGAATGTTACACTTGACAGGAAGCATGTTCTAGGTTGGGACCATGAGCTTCGAACTAGAAAATAATCTTGCACTTTTTTCAAGCCTTTCCTGTGCTTAGTGTCTCATGAAGTGTTTCTTCCTTGTAGGATGGTTCGATTTCAGGTGCCCTTTCCTGTGCTTAGTGGCCCATTTAAAGAAAGTATGAGTGATGCCCTCTCAAATTTGCATGTATGCAATATCTGATGGAAATAAGAAGATAGGCTGAACGAGAATGTTCCAAATATAAATTGCTATAAATCAAGAAAAGGTTTTGCCCTTGCATGGGTTCCTATTGAATGTACCAAACCATTTTATATTGAATAAGCTAATGATTTTTAATATATTGATCTTGGCCCAGGTAAAAGATCCCAGCTTACAGACTAGACTTACTTGACCATGGTCCATGCATGTTTATGGGAGTCTATCCGTTCCAAATTACAAATCGCCTTGACTTTTTTGGTAGACATATTATTATATCTAGAGGCATAGCAAAATGGATGTACCAAAAAAGTCAAAATGACTTATAATTTGGAACAGATGGAGTATTAGTTTGAAGGCGGATCTAAAAAGTAATCAATTTAGGTGTTGATGGTAGATTTTAAATCATTGGCTTCTAAGGAGGTGCTTAGTAATAAAGAGAATTACAAGATGTGGTTGCAAGACGTTTGACCGCACAAAGTGTTTAGGTTCCCATGTTTTTACTCGATCGAAACCATGGAACACACAAGATATTTCTTTCATGTGTTAGCTGGAAAATACATAGGGTCGTTTGGATTTTGAAACCCGTAGCAATGCACGGGCACTTAACTAGTCTAAATAAAAGAAAGCTAAAACTACAGCTAACGCAAGTACTATCATAGCGCAATGGTTAAGGCCCGCTACTTTGGACCTTGAGACCCACATCCGAACCCGAGGCTGGGTACATTTTTTTGAATCTTTTTTAAAATATAGTTATCACTGTCGGATTTGAAAGTTAAACTGACAGTGATAGTTGCCATCACTGTCGGTTTTAGCCCATCACTGCTGGTTTCCTGAAATCGACAATGATGATTATACATAATCTTTTTTCTTTTTTCAATAGAATAAATTCACACATTCATATTCCTAGTGCACCAATGTCCAAATGGCTTTAAATTTTTTTGCAAGCATGTACATCCAAATTATGGCCCCACACAAGATCTTAGGTTTTTCTGACCATTTTCTTTATTATTATATTTTTCTCTGTGCTAAACGGGACAAAAAGGCCCAATTACATGTTAAGCACACTAGAGTTTTGCATCCACCTTGACAACAAATTGGTCCCTAGGGCACATAAGATCCTGTGGAAAAGTTTGGCACCATTTCGAATCAATTCGGGGGTAGGCTCAATTCAACCTCTAATTAATTGGTGACGTCACGCGGAAATTCAATTAAACAACAAAAAATACCAAACCATCTTAGAAAAAATCCCAAACTTGGTGTTTCATTCATCCATGGCACGTGCAAGTCTGGGAAAAAGTTTAAGACCAATACAACACAGGAATGCATATGAACCATATAAACCTTGAGAACCTAAGTGTTTAGTCATTGTAACATGAGAGGGCTTCTATTGGTTTGTGAAGCAGGTATGTACCGCCTATGCCCAAATGGATTGAAATTTTTTTTGCAAGCATGTACACCCAAATTATGTCCCCACACAAGATCTTAGATTTTTTTGATAATTTTGTTTATTATTATATTTTTCTTTGTGCTAAATGGGACAAAAGACGTCCAATTATATGTTGGGCACACTAGAATTTTGCATCCACCTCGACCAAAAATTAGTCCCTAGGGCACGTAAGACCCCGTGAAAAAGGTTGGCACCATTCTGGATCGTTTTGGAGGTAGGCTCAGTTCAACCTCTAATTAATCGGTGATGTCACGCGAAAATTCAATTAATCCGGAGAAAGTAGCAAACCATCTTAGAAAAATCCCAAACTTGGTGGTTCCTTCACCCGTGGCATGTGCAAGCCTAAGAAAAAGTTTAAGACCAATACGACATCGGAATACATATTAACCATAGAAACATTGGGAAACTAGGTGTTTAGCCATTATAACATGAGACGGCTTCTATAGATTTGTAAAGCAGATATGTACCGCCTATTTCCAAATGGCTTAATTTTTTTTCAAGCATGTACATCCAAATTATGGCCCCACACAAGATCTTAGGTTTTTCTGATCATTTTCTTTATTATTATATTTTTCTTTGTGCTAAACAGGATAAAAGAGGCCTAATTACATGCTGGACACACTAGAATTTTGCATCCACCTCGACCAAAAATTAGTCCCTAGGGCACATAAGACTCTATGGAAAAGTTTGGCATCATTCTGGATCGTTTTGGGGTAGGCTCAGTTCAACCTCTAATTAATCGGTGATGTCATGCGAAAATTCAATTAATCCGGAGAAAGTAGCAAACCATCTAAAAAAATCCCAAACTTGGTGTTTCATTCACCCGTGTTACATGCAAGCCTTAGAAAAAGTTTGAAACCAATACGGCACTAGAATTTAGAGTTCTTGTTCCACAGCACATGAATTACATGATAAACACGAGCCAAATTAAAGTTAAACCTTGCAAAGTAAATCTTGGTGTCGTCAGCTAGCGTGTTCCTAAACACATCATTAAGTGTGGCCATAGGTTCCGTGTTGACACCGAGTTTCTCGTTAGCATCATGGATGGCTATGTCAGGCATGGCTATATCATCATCGTTTTCCTGCAGAACATTCACACCAACCTTGCCATGCACAGTCCATATCATATAGTTTGGCATGAACCCATGGTAATCAAATGCAATCGTATAGACTCAATTTTCTGCCATTTCCTTTGATTCATGCAATCTTTGCACAGGCAGAAGATAGTGTTCCCATTTCCAGCATGGGCTTTGGCATCGGTGATAAACTAGCTGGCGCCATGCATGTACCTCTTGTCCGTTCAGGACAGATGCATCCACTCTCGATCCATCTCTACACAAAAAAAAGTATTGAGACAGTAATTACAAAGAAATTAAGAAGAAGTCGAGCTTCATGAACAACAATTGTAGCTCGAAAGTACCATTTATTCTACACTTATTTAATTTGGTCACCCCATTTTTGGAAAACATTACTGTACACTTAATTATTAGAAAATTGAAACTGGTAGCTCGGGCCATATAAATTGAAAATCTTAGCCCCATAAAAAACAATTATTGCACAATAATGAATGACAATTATTCTACTCCATGCCACATAAAAATGGAGACACTAATTTTTTAAAAAAAGACTAAAATTGGAGACATGATCATGAACAACAATGTAGCTTCAAACAATGCATTGTTAGGTGACACATGGATTAATTTGTCATCAAAATTGTAAAAGAATCTACTCTACTCCTAAGAACTAATTATAGTATCACATGATAACAATGACGATCTTGACCACCATGTGATAATTATCTAGGTATTTAAATGTGTTCATAGACACCAACCTTTTGGATGATGGATTCACCACAATTTGCTTGGACGCTTTGCACAAAGTCCAATTTGAAAAGTGCTCTCTAGAATGGAGAAAGAACTAGAATGAGAATCAAGCAATATAGCCATCAAAACAATGCTAATTAAACAAGAAAACCAAAGGAGTGGATGTTTGTTACTAACCTTAAAGCAAAAAGATCAAGCCATTCTTTCAAATCCAAGAGCTAGCTTCACGGTGAAGAGTGGCTGCAACAAAGGAGGGAGCGGCCCAAACGCGTGCCTCTGTGCACGGGATGGAAGAGAGGAGGAAGGAGAGGACGGCGCCAGCTTTTTGTACTGCCATTTTATCACCATCTGTACTTGGCTAGTACCGACAGTGATACCACCAAATCACTATCGGCTCTTGGCTAGAGCCAACAGTGATAATTGGCCACCAACTCACTGTTGGTGCAAGCCACAAACCGACAATGATGTGGTCCTTCACTGCTAGTTTTAGCTCAGCCCCAATCATTTTCTCATTTTCAAGCTCAGAATCAACAGTGATGATGCCGGCAGTGATGTCCAATTATGTAGTAGTGTAAGGCCATCCAAAGTGCCCTAGTGATAAGATAATACACTTGTGACATTCAAAGAACGAATCTAGGTTTCCACATATCAAGAAAATAGATAGAAAACAACCAAAACTCTTGCCCTTAAAGTTGGTGGTGGAGACAAACTTTTGTGCATATTGGTTGTTCCCAAAAGAAACAGTATAGAAACTATTTCAAGAAAACTGATCTACTTGTTGCCCTGAACTAGATAGCAGAGAACGAATCTAGGTTTCCACAGATTAGGAAAACAGATAGAAAACAACCAAAACTCATGCCCTTAAGAACGGTTGGTGGTGGAGATAAACTTTTTTGCAGATTGATTGTTGCCAAAAGAAACAGTATGGAAACTATTTCAAGAAAAAATATCTACTTGTTGCCCTGAACTAGATAGCAGAGAGTACAACGAGCAATTCGGAAATCAAGCTGATGCATCATGCATGTATGAGTTCTCACCTGTGGTGTTTCCCTGTAGATAAAAATCCCAGCTTGATGCTTGTAGACTCCTTGTTCCAACAGAAAAGATATGAGGAGTAGATGAAGAAAATGGGGAATGGGGAAAAGGTGTGAATACTCTATGGAAGGAGCGATATTTATAGTAGGTGGGGCAGAAACCCTAGAAGTTTGTGGGCTCTTGTTGGGTTTGTATTAGAGGTGGATTATTAGCCCTGGCCCATGGTCATTATGATTCCCAAAAGCCTATGACCATTGAAATGTGGCATGTAATTAATGTGGCCTTATATAGCAATAATTCATTAATGTCTGTTGTTTGTTTGCAAGTAAAATCTTCTCTTTAATTAGCAAGGAATAAAGTAATTAAATTATTAGCCTCACATTACATGCTATAAAAGAAATTATGTGCACCTGTAAAACACTAGTTTTCTGGCTTCTCTTATGCCTTTCAGAGAATAAACTGACTCTGTCTATCAATTGATAAATAATAGGTTGTATGGTGCTTACATCCATGGCCCACTGATAACTTAAACTGTTTTTATACTTTTTATGTAAAGAAAGCATCTCATTGTTTGACTACTCTTGATGGTTCCTTTTGCTATGTATAGATGGGTTTTCCTTTGATACTAAGTCGTTACCATACACATAAGTGAGCACTTTGCTTTTTATGTAGTGAACTATTCTATCCTAATGATATATGTTCCAACAACATTGAGCATGCGCACAGAACATCATTATATGTTCTCTTTAGTGGTTAGCCATGAAGTTGTTGTATCAATTTGTAATGACCACACTGAGTTTCATTCAAGTGAAACACTTCGATGATGGCCACCAATACATTTAAAGGCAAATTTGTTTGAACACATCTAAGAAACAGTGATGTGCAAAGAAGAGTAACAAAAATCCACATAACATCTGAGCTAGGTTGTGGATTTTGGCCAAGGTACGGTTCCCATTACTGTAGCAATTTGACCATTGATTCTTTGTGAGGACTTCGATGGCTTTAATAACATCTAGTATTTGACATTGTTGTGGAGTAGACCTTGGACCCACTGCACTATTTCCCTTTTTTTACCAATCTTTAGGAAACCTTCGCATCACCATCGGACAAAGTAAGGAGACCTTTGCTAGAAACCTTAAGACAAGCCTTCCGTATGAAGTCTGGAGGCCTTCTGTTGACAATCAAATGTGATCGAGCATGTCAAAAATATACAAATGAATTAAATTCAATTCAAAGAATCAAATGTGAAACTAATGCCAATTACAATAAGCATGTCATTTCATTTCATCCAGCGGTGGCAAAGGATGTAATGACTTAATATAACTGTGATTAAGAAATTCATCAAAGATTCTATCGCATTTAGTGGCGTGCTACATCTACGCCGATGTAATGGGCAAGGGCTGGGTCGTCATCCCCTTAGTGGTGCGTCGTATCGCGACCCGGGTACAATGAAAAATGAGCAAGGGTCGGGCCGTCGTAACCTTAGTGGCGCGCTACATCTACGCCCGGGTGTAGTGAAAAATGAGCAAGGGTCTTCACACTTCCCTCGACGGGTGCGAAGGGTAAGGAAGCTAGCTGAGCCAACTACGATTCGTCGAGGTAGCTAGAACGTAGGGTCCCTAACGGGTAAGCTAAGAGAGCTAGTCGATGCAGCAATTAGAAGGCGTGTAAATATTATATGCGTTTAGGAGACTAAATGGAAGGGCCAGAAGGCAAAGGAGGTGGAGGATACTGGCTTCAAACTTTGGTACACGGGGACAACATCGGGTAGGAATGGTGTAGGCATCTTGATCGATAGGAGCCTTAAGGATGGAGCCATTGATGTTAGGAGGCAAGGCGACTGGATTATCTTGGTCAAGCTGATAGTTGGAGATTCGGCTCTGAATGTGATCAGTGCCTATGCCCCTCAGGTAGGTCTTAGCGAGGGCACCAAGAGGCAGTTTTGGGAAGATCTTGATAGCATGGTTAGTACCGTGCCTATCAGCGAGAAACTCTTTATAGGAGGATACCTCAATAACCATGTTGGTGCGACTAATGTAGGTTTCGAGCGGGTGCACGGGGGGTTCGGGTATGGTAGTAGGAATCAAGAGGGGGAGGATGTTTTGAACTTCGCGCTGGCCTATGACTTGTTGATAGCGAACACCCTCTTTAGGAAGAGGGAATCTCATCTAGTAACCTTTCGTAGTGGACAACACTCGAGCCAGATCGACTTTATCCTTGCAAGGAGGGAGGATAGACGTGCTTGCTTTGATTGTAAGGTGTTACCTAGGGAGTGTGTTGTCCCTCAACATAAGCTTGTGGTGGCAGACTTTCGCTTTCGGGTACGTGTCCACTGGGACAAACGGGCCAAGATTGCAAGAACGAAGTGGTGGAAGCTTAGAGGGGAAGCAGCGCAAACGTTTAAGGAGAGGATGCTAGATGAGGGGCCTTGGGAAGAAGGAGAAGATGCCGACGACATGTGGCTAAAGATGGCAACATGTGTCCGGAAAGGTGGCTTTGGAAGTGTTTGGCGTGAGTAGGGGAGGCAAACGGGAAGCAAAAGACACATGGTGGTGGAATGACGAGGTGCAAAGGGCTATTAGGGAGAAGAAGGAGTGTTTCAAGCGTCTCCACCATGACAAGAGTGTAGCCAACATAGAGGGCTATAAAATAGCGAAGAGGGTTGCAAAGCGAGCTGTGAGTGTAGCAAAAGGTCAGGCGTATGAGGGCCTTTATCAGCGGCTAGGCACGAAGGAAGGGGAGAAGGACATTTATAGGATGGCTAGAATCCGCGAGAGGAAGACAAGGGACATCAACCAAATAAAATGCATCAAGGATGGGGCAGATCGACTTCTGGTGAAGGATGAGGAGATCAAGGACAGATGGAGAGAGTACATCGACAAGCTGTTTAATGGGGAGAATGAGGGTCCTGCCCTTGAGTTGGATGACTCATTTGACGATACCAACAGACGCTTTGTGAGGAGAATTCAGGAGGCAGAGATCGGAGAGGCTTTGAAGAGGATGAAGGGAGGTAAAGCGATGGTTCCTGATGGTATCCCCATTGAGGTGTGGAGATACCTAGGCGCCAGAGCGATAGTATGGTTAACTAAGCTTTTTAACCTTATTTTTCGGTCTAACAAGATGCCTGAAGAATGGAGGAGAAGTATATTAGTACCTATCTTCAAGAACAAGAGAGATGTCCAAAGTTGTACTAGCTACCGTGGGATTAAGTTGATGAGCCATACGATGAAGCTCTAGGAGAGGGTTATCGAGCATCGCCTAAGGAGAGTGACACATGTGACCCAAAATCAGTTTGGGTTCATGCCTGGTAGGTCGACCATGGAGGCGATTTTCTTATTACGACAATTGATGGAGAGATATAGGGAGCAGAAGAAGGACTTGCACATGGTCTTTATTGACCTCGAGAAGGCATATGACAAAGTACCGAGAAATGTCATGTGGTGGGTCTTGGAAAAGCACAAAGTCCCAACTAAGTACGTTACCCTCATCAAGGATATGTACAGGGATGTGGTGACGTTTGTCCGAACATGTGATGGCGACACCAGTGACTTTCCAATTAAAATAGGACTGCATCAGGGGTCAGCTTTGAGCCCTTATTTATTTTACTTTGGTGATGGATGAGGTCACAAGGGACATACAAGGTGATATCCCTTGGTGTATTCTCTTTTGCTGATGATGTGGTGCTAGTTGACGACAGTAGGGCGGGGGTTAATAGGAAGTTAGAACTATGGAGGCACACATTAGAGTCGAAAGAGTTCAGACGTAGTAGGACTAAGACCGAGTACATGAGGTGCGATTTCAGCGCAACTAGGCACGAGGAGGGAGACGTTAGCCTCGATGGGCAAGTGGTGGCCAAGAAGGATACTTTTCGGTATTTAGGGTCGATAGTACAAAAGGATAGAGACATTGATGAAGATGTTAGGCATAGAATTTCAGTCGGCTAGTTGAAATGGCGTCAAGCTTCTGGCGTTCTCTGTGACAAAAGGGTGCCTCAGAAGCTAAAAGGTAAGTTCTATAGGACGACGATTCATCTGGCGATGTTATACGGTGCTGAGTGTTGGCCTACAAAAGGCGACATGTCCAGCAATTGAGTGTAGCAGAGATGCGTATGTTGCGTTGGAATTGTGGGCACACAAGGAGGGATAGAGTCCGGAACGACGATATTCGGGATAGGGTTGGGGTGGCACCAATTGAGGAGAAATTGATTCAACATCGGTTGAGATGGTTTCGACATGTTCAACGGAGGCCTCCTGAGGCGCCGGTGCGTAGTGGAGTTCTAAAGCGGGCCAATAATGTAAAGAGCGGTAGAGGTCGACCTAAACTAACTTGGAACGAGTCCGTTAAGAGAGATCTTAAGGAGTGGAATATCTCCAAGGATTTAGCTATGGACAGGAGCGCTCGGAAATTGGCAATCAACGTGCCTGAACCGTGACGTCTTTTTGTCTTGTGCCCTTTATGTCTTTTTATGTGTCTCCCTGTTTCTCGTCTCTTTTGGGTTTCATCTCTAGCCTACCCCAACTTGCTTGGGACAAAAGACTATGTTGTTGTTGTTGTTGTTGTGATTCTATCGCATTTAGATTGTGCAATTGTAAATTTCTTCTCCTCTTGCCTATTTTTGTGGATCAGCTTAAGGAAAGGATAAGTAAACGATTCAGCTTGTGCTGCCACACAAATTCAGCAACATAGCACTAATTTGTTTCATTGTCTGAACTATATGAGTGATATACAAGAGCACGTATAATAGGATGATGTGATTTGTGAGGCTCTTAACTTCTTTGCTTCAACTTTCAACTGTCGAAGGCTTCAGAAAAAGATGATTAATCCAAACAAATTCAATATGGTCCATTTTGTCTTTAATATGGCCAAGCCAGCAAAACCAAATCACTGAGATGTTTCTCATCAATCATCAAATTAAAGCATTGCTTTCTTATATCTCTAGATCATTTGAAGTAATCAAGAACACACTTGTCACACCCTTTCTTAATGGATGTCAAATTGGACAACAACATTTCATTTGTCGCATTATAGAAATACTCTTGAAATATTTCCTCGACAACTTACAAAGAACCAATGGAAGAGGTAGGAATGAAGAAAAGAACAAAAAAGCTGTACGGGCAAGAGATAAAGGAAAATTGTGAATAATGCATGTCATCAAAGGCAGTAGCTTCACCCAACTGTGCAAGATAGAAATTAAAATGCTCCATAGTAGTTTCGTTATCTTCAACGCTAAACTTGTAATAATTAGGCACCCTCTGACAGTCAAGAGCATTCATTACATCAATATGTGAAGTGTAGCTTTTGATACATGCCATTTGTGCCATTTGTTGATTTTATATGCACGCCCAATGTTGATTGCAAAAGCCTTATTAAGATTCTCTAAATTGGACCATAGCTTCGCCCCAAGGGTCAAATTGCTGAGTTGAGAGGTATTAGCATGTTGGTGAGTACCTGAAACCTAGGTTACATAAACCTATCAATAAATACCATGACTATGGATTAATCCATAAATCATTCTCCAAATTAGCTAGGTGCTTTGGGGTTATGTGCAGTGGGCGCACTAGTTTGCAGACCCTCTTCAGACACTAGACAAAACATGCCAACCAAACCCCTCATAAGGTGAGGGGCTAAGTGGACCAGTCCCACTTGTCGTTCGGCATGCTCGACGAAGCATCCACTGCTTGGTTAGACAATGACCAACTGGGATCGCATGGGCTGCCACCACATAGCATCCTTATCCGAATGAAGGCCTCCCCCAACTCGTGTTCCTACACCATATAGAGTAGGGGACAAGTCATAGGACCCTGCCAGTGTGGCCCACACAACAGACAACATCCTGACACAAAATCCCTTGCAATGAATCTGCTACATTGACGTCTACAATAGTCCATTGTGCCTTTCACTGGGTTCGATAGACATGCGAGGGGTTATGGATGGCGGACTAGCAGCCACGACCATGCGCTGCCTGATACACCGCTCCAGTTCTCCCACTCATAGGTTGTCGGAAGAGCAAGCCTCCGAAACTCCATCTTTTTGTGTACCTGCACGGGTATAGACGATCAGGTTTTTGGGTAGCCCATTAGCGTGACTGTTTGCTTCTTCACGCACTTGTTCCTGTTGGCGTTCCTGGTTTTTATTGATGTTCGAGTACAGGGTGACGACGATCAATTAATTCCACTACTTTCCGGCGGCCTCCTGTTCATGGCGTCCCTGTCTTCTTCTTGGTGACGGTGGCCTTGACGTGATCGGCACTGCGACCTGTCTATAGTGCATCGAGCAGGACGACTACGTCAACAAATTGCTATGTCCATTAGCAGAAATGGCTCTGGTGCCGCTGGGTATGCTACTGTAGCTACCTGTCTTTTATTTTCTGTGATTAAAATCATCAACAATATCATGGTTGTTAACTTGTTTTGATTAGATCACCCAACCAGAAATACCCTAACTGTAATCCAGTGCATAGGTTCCTATCACCCTATCGGTTGGCAATGCGAATGTCACATATCAGATGTTCGAAAATACAAATGAATTTTCCTTCCACCACATGACACAGTTCATACGTATCTACATGTCCCGGATGTGGGGTGGAATATCGCCATGATATAGAATGTTCTGTGGCACCCCTGATTGGTGCCACGCTGCTTGAGAACAATGGACCAAATAGGGCCCTTGCACTCCACCACCGCTGCCGCGCACATTGCTGCACTCAAGTCATATCCTCACCAAAGCTTTGCCCATTAGATTTCTAGCATGCAAGAACTGCTTCCCATGTGCCTCCCCTTTCGACTAGATGTGAGTGACAAAGACAACAAATTCTCATCCACCCTAGCCACCACATCTCCCTTCTGCATATGTTTGCTAGTAGTGTAGGATATAGGTCACATTGGTAACGGAATGGTTAATATATATATACGGGGCATGCCATTGATGGTGGAATTTTGGTAGCTGCATTGTCATAACTGTTTCATGAACCGGCAGTGCTCCTATATGATTTATGATTTTATAACAAATAAGTATTCGGAGCCAGGTGATAGATTTAGTACATATATAGATTTAGTACATATAAGTATTCAAAATTGCTTATCTTGTGCACTCTTAATTTATGAGAGTTCAGATTAAACAATGTTTCCCAAATTAGTTTGTGGCAAGATAAATGGTTAGACCGTCAGGCTCTAACACACCAATATCTGAATATATTTACACAGGGATGAAGTAACAAGCAGCAGTGGTGGATGTTCTAAATTCAAACCCTATGTGTCTTTTATTAGAAGGGCACTAGTTGGGAACAAGCTATTGGAATGACAGCCAAGTTGCAAGAGTTGCACTTGTTAATCTAAATGACTCATTCTAGGTTAGATCTATGTATAAATGACTCTTTTCCTGAAACTTAAACAAAAAATAGCTCATTCTAGGTTAGATTATGTATAAATACAAAAATAAACTGGACCGGTATGGGAAGACCGCCCCCTTAGCTTTGCACTAAGAAAGAAATCTAGGCAGGCCGACCCAGAAAACCCCCGAACCCCGGCTAAATACCGAGCTTTGTTACAGTGGTTGGAAAGTACTACTAGTAATTTTGGGGAACATTCTAATTTTATTTTTACAAAAAATTAATTGGAGAAAGAAAAATAATAAAATGAATTTAATAGAGAGAAAGGGTAGATTACTAATTGGTCTATTTTACAGGCCCATCAATTTTCCACACAGCAGGTCACGAACCCCTTCGGCACCTCATACTCCAACACAGCCACCTCCGCGTCCACGAGCCCTATAGCAACACGAAACCGTGGAATAGGGGGTTCTGCCTCAGGTGATGCCTAGATGAAGAAATTAGTGGTTGAGGCCAACCAGGGTTGGGAAGACGATGGGGTTAGGGGATCCTGTTCTGCCACAGTCAACGGCAGTTTCCTTCTCTCTTTTTCGACCATGGCTTGGAGTACATGGGATCCAACTCTCAGTGGCCCATGAAGTGACAGAGGAAATATGGCACCAGCAATCTGGGGGCACGTGCACGACCGAAAATGCGGTTGTCTATGTGTGGCACCAGCAAAAAATCTGGTAGGAGGGACCTGTCACTTAAAAAGTGAAATTACCTAATTGCCCTTTCATTTTTTAAAAAATGAAACATTCTCATAAAAATTATAGGTGCCGGACCTATATTATTTCCATACTGTCCCTACCAATTTGGTACTTCCAAGTACCTTTTCCTTGGTACTTCCTTTGTTTCCACCATCCAATCAATACAGATGGATGGTCCATATTTTTCAACACTCTGAAGCTAGTAATAAATAGCTAGTAAATAATGGTGCTAATATTCTGCAAGAATTTTGGCATATGAAAGTTCCCTTAAAAATTAAGAAATTTCTGTGGTTTTGAGAAAAGGGTGCGTTACATACAAAGGATAATCTAACAAAGAGAAATTAGAACGGGACTAAGGTTTCTTGCTTTTCTAGTTAGTCTGAAACGATCCAACAATTTATTTTTGATTGTCACTATCCCAGTTTTCTATGGCAAGCGGATCATTTGGTGTTCGGCTTCAAACAATTGACAAGCAGCTTTTATTTGTTTCGTTGTTGGTCTAAATGGGGAGGCAACTAACTGAATTCTCTTTGCTGGGCAATTTCGCTCACACAACTACAAAAACTATTCTTTTGGAGACATGCTAGTTTTATTAATAGAGGTGGTAAAAAATTTACTACTATCCTCGTATACATGACGATTTTCGGAGGCGGTCATTTTATTTATGGAGGCGGTCAAGAATTGCATGTATCTCAAAATGGATTTGCGGAGTCGACAAAAAATTGCTCCTATCTCAAAAATGATTTTAGAGGAGACTCCTTATGTGGCCCATCTCTAATAATTGAGCCCAGTCCAGTATCCGCCTTAAGGCCCACCTTAGCCTATTTACCTGTCTCAGCTATATAAAGAAAATGAAACCCTAGCTACCACAATTCTCTCTCTCTCTCTCTCTCCCTCTCTCAGGGGCGGATCCAAAGGGGGGGCTGGGGGGCTCCAGCCCCCCTAATTTCTTGATTTCAATGCTAATTACTGTAGCAAAAACTTGATTTCACCGTTAAATCTTCGTGCAAATCAACATCTCTGTTGTTTTAGCCCCCCCCTTATCCCGCATCCCACATCCGCCACTGCCCTCTCTCTCTCACACACACACATCTGTGCCGTTGTTCTCTCTTTTGAAGCGCGCCGCCATTGTTTCCCTCACCTCTCTCGACATCGGCGGCAGAGGGTTGCGCGCCCCTGTGGTGATATTAACTAGAAAAATCAGTTGATGAATAGGTTCACAGCTTCAAGGTCCAGATCATAACTATAATTCACGCCAGATCAGATGGACAGAAACACATTGGAACAACGATCTGGCAGACAAAAAGTTGTGCATTGGAGATGACAAAGTGTCATTTACATTTCACCAAAATGACTCAGCCCTCTACCTCGTGCCACAGTGCACAGCAATACAATGGTGTGGTACATCACGACACCTGACACCATAGAACATTCTGTGGCTCCAGATCGCCCCTGCTCCATCATCGCAACTGGAGAGAACACGTAACCACACAGCTAGCTACCATTTATATCATTGCCTAAACAATGCATTTGAATTGGGGAGCAAATAAATGTACTAAGGCTTGAAAGAAAAACAAATTGGAGCTAACGTGGTCACACTGCTACAAAAGCATGAATCAATGTTGGCACTACCATTGCTGGATGCTTTGGAACCAGCAACGATAACGTATCAATGCCATTTCGTGACTTCCATTAGTAGTGGTAGGCATGTTTTTGGCAACTAGTTATTGCGATGAACCAACAGTGATATCATTGTTGGTTCGTGGCTATATGATCCCTGATAAAATCCATCATGGTTTTCATGAGAAAAAAATCATTAGATTTCCATATAACTCAGATGGAGACAAACTTTAAACCAAATTGAATCGAAGTATGCTGGTATTGTATTAGAACCAATGTACAATTCAAGGTTTTGGTAATAACACAAATTATTATTTTTTCAAGAAATTAGCTGCGAAAATGGACCTCATTTGCCACACAAGCGTGTGACTTGGACCCTTCGGCAAACATATCCATGCAAGCTATCTGTCTTTGAGTGCTTACATGTTGGTATATTTATGCAATGACATGCTGGAGAACACTGAACCGATCAGCTAAGTGTAGCTGTAGTCCTTGCATATCATTACGAACAGGTTTGCCCATGTACGTGCCTCCTCTTCCGACCAGATGTATCAATCATTTTGGTCTTGATTATGCCTCTGTTTGCTAGTGTTGGATATATGGCACATTGGTAACGGAAGGGCGTCTAATATATAGAGGGCATATGCCAATTATGATCGAATTCAATAGGTCCATTGTGATAACTATTTCATCAACCAGCAGTGCTCCAGTAGGGGTTAGAATTTTAGAATAGACTAGAAACAACGCGCGGCGTTACCGCGCGGCCTCATGGGATGGAACCAATTGAGTAGGAGCTTAGATCAATTGTTGATTAATCTTTTAGCAGGTAGGGTGTCTAGCCTTTTGAGCTAGTTTGGTTATTTGTTTATGTTACTACGGACCCTTTTTTTACAAAAAAACAATGGTGTATAAGTTGGAGATTTGGCTAGCGTAGGTTTTAGCGATTATTTATAGGCGTAATAGAATAGGCAATATGTGTCATGGAGTATTCATTTTTTATGACAAAGAAGAAGCGGTAAATATTTAGATACGTTCTAGATTAGTTTTAGTTTATTTATGTTTTTTTTTGAAAATGTCTGCAAAGAAAAAGGGTTTACTTTGAGAAAAGGTGAACGATAGGAATTTAGATTTTTTTTTTGACGATAAAGTAGAGGAAAAAAATTTACAAAGGAAAATAGTTTACTTTGACAAAAGGTGAACGATAGGATTTTTTTTACGACAAAGAAGAGGTAAAAAAATTTTAGGTATGTTTTAGATTGGTTCTAGTTTATTTACGAATTTTTTGGAAATTTTGTACCTAGGAGAAGGGTGTAATTTGATCTTCTGGGTATGTTTCTCGGGTGCACGTAGGAAAGATGGGTAAACAGTAATGAATGGTGCATAAATGGTGACATTCTGGGTACGTTTCTCGTGTGTGCGTAGCAAAGATGCGTGAACAGTGTTGTTTAAGTCACTTGCCGTCTTTTGACCTTATGGCCTAAATATCAAGCAAGCTATACTGAGCTCTATAGCTAGTGAATTGTGGTTTTCTGTACAATGTATGTCCTATTTTGTTCATGCACGTAGTATGTACATTTGTGTGGTATTATTAGAACAAATAGGGCTAAGTATATTCTTGACTACCAGTGCTAAAATTTGCATGTAAATAATTACACATATTCTTCCCTTCTAATTTAGTAGTTAGTTAAAAAGATCTAATTGCTTCCAAAATATACACGTGTATGCTATTTTTTTTAGTGTATCCCAATCTTCTATTAGTTTATAGACTAAGTAGTCCATATACATAGGACCCACATGACCAGTCCATAGCTGCTATTAAATTCCCACAATGTTTGTGGACAAGCAGTCTATAAGATGGGTCACAAGGAAGATAAACAAATCTCCATCTTCAATCCATCAGCCAACACAAGGAGAGAGAGAAAGAGAGGGAGGAGCAAGAAAATAACATTTTTTATTCTCTATGGGTAGTCTATAAGCTTATGGGTACCTTTTACTATGGACCACTCTATGGACTGGTTTAACAATGTTTCAGCTAGTTGGTTGGGATTATTTTAATGCCCATGGAGTTCTTTTGAGCAACATTGTGAAATTTAACGCCATTTAAACTCTCTGGTCGGCAGTAATCCGGGCAGGGAAAATGAACTCGAGGAAATTGAATGTTTCTTGTGTAATGACATGGGTTGAAGGGAACCATTTACAGAATCGATTCATCCTCTATCTATTTTTTATTTATATTTTGAAAATTAATAATATTATTCAAGTTCGCAAATTAGAAAGACCAAGAAGTAGTACCATTTCAGGGAATGTGGTCAATATGTGTCATTCAATTTAATACAATTAAACCATAGGATACATATTGAGCATGTACGACAATTTGGTGTAGGCGCAACCATAAAAAAAATCAGAAGCCTATGTAATGAAGAAGCACTATAAAAGTGAAGAAATATGATTTTCATTCACAATTCAACCAAAGGAACAAGCTAGGAAATTAAAGGGTTGCTAGTTACACACCTTAGAATAAGGAAGTGTGGTGTTCATCCTTTGAAAATTTTGAGCCTCCACGAGAAACATGTTGAAGAGCGGCTGCAGCAATGGTGGGAGTTGCGGCCAAAGGAAAAGGGGTTTTGTTCCAGCCAATTTTCACAGCCAAATTATATGGACTACCAGCAGTGATACCTGTTTTCACCGCCGGATCGTAGCAGGTGGAGTTCAATGCCCCAACAAACCGGCAGTGAAAATCGCTATCACTGCTGGCTCGGCAGACAATGCAGAGGTTAGATCCGCCAAATCATACTCCAAGCCGATGGTGATAGCGATTTCACCACAGATTCTAACATTTAGTGCGTCCTTCTACCATCATACCGGTGGTGAAACTTCTTAACACCGCAGGTTTATAATAGCGTCATGCAGTTGGGTGTCTAATAGGCGCTGATAAACCTTTTCACCGCTAGATCGCCACATGATCTGGCAGCGAAGATATGCAAGGCGTTTGCCTGTGTAGCACTTGGTTTTAAGAATAAAACCAGAAACACACCATATGTGAGCCCAAAAAGTCAACTCACACATATGGCTACAAATAGAGGTAACATCAATAGACAATGCTTAATATGTTTTGTACTTAATACAAAGAATATAACCTTAGATAGTAGATAGCAGAAAGACACTCCGTTCTTCAGGCGAAGGCTCAAAATCCATAGGGACAACTGACTGGTTGATCACAAACCTAACTCCTCTAGACTTTAGCAATCTGGTACCCATCCAGGATTTTTTCAAAGAATTAAAAAGAAAAGCAAGCATAAGTACATGTCGTACTTAGCAATATAACATGAGGTTCATGAGGCTCAAAAGGTTGACGATGGTTTAATGTGATTAGCATTTTAGTGAGTCAAATTTTAGCATTAGAGTACTAGCAAATTTAGCTTAAGCCCCAAATAACCACATGATCATGTAAACAAGAATAATGTATAGCAAAAACAATTAATCATAAATGAGCATCTGTATCATCAGTATCATTAGTGTTCATCACCTATTCAGTAAGGAGCCCAGGCCGCTTGTGACCGTGAGCACGACTGATATACTAGTTTTATACTCTGTAGAGGTTATACACTTTCACCGTGACCTGTGATATCCATATGCCCGGGTTAATTACTCCCAAAACACTTTCAAGGTGAGCAGGCAGGGATCACTATAAAGTCTTTCAAAAGTTCGTCTAACAAGTGTAGCCCGCTAAGGCTTCCCCATCAATAAGTATGAACTCCCCTCCAAGGGGTGACAAACAAAAATACAAAGAAACAAAAGTGCACCCTCTTGGCAGGCCGAGAACATACAGTTCGAAGCCCCTCTTGCGCCTTTCGGTAAGCTACTATGAGCTAGAAAATGTCCTCATACTTAACTAAAGCCAGAGCCATGTAGCACTCATGGATGTACTGTAACTCCCAGGGGAATTCACTTATAGATAAGTCCTTAGGGAGAGAAACTAGAGAACCATAAAAACCCAATGCTCCAGCCCTCTTAAGCCAAGTTGCTAAAAAACATATTTTAACGTTTATTGCATATACCATTAGTCAAGTTACAGATCATGGTTATTTAATTTGAGCACTAGCAATTTACTACCCATACGCAAGTGACCTAGAGTGTCAAGGTACAAGCTACAAAGTACTAGGATATCCTTAAAGGTAACAAGGTAGACACATGCATATGAATTTAGTGTATTAAGGTTAATAGGAAACAAGCATTATCTCATGCTATACTTGCCTTAAACTCTGGTTTTATGCTGATTATCAACCTCGAAAAGATTGCTTATTGGTCACCAAAGCAAAACTCACCGACTAGACATGATCATAGAACACCACACAAGCATCCATGCAATCATACATGAAGCAAACAATTGAAATAAATTAGAACAGTACACCAAACATATTAAACAACAAGTAAAAAGGTTTTAAAGATGTTCTACACGTTGCTACGAACACACAGACTTAAAAAGCACACTAATCGGAGCTATGGTGAACAAGAAACGACTACCGTATGATTTACTTTATTTGAGAAGAAGAGAACTATATGCTTCATTTATTTTAATCTTATAAAACATGTATAAGATATTTCAGAGAAATACCTAAATTGAATTAAGTCAAATTTATATTTGAATTAGAAAAACAATGTAAGATTAATTATATTTTATTTATCAATCCCAGTTGCATAATCATTATAGGATTATAAAATTCCAGATATGGTAAGCATTATTACTAACACGTAGATTACGTTGTTATGAATCTAACGTAATTTGAACGGGTCATAACTGAATTAAAACAAAGATTCGACAAGTAGTTCATACATAGACACTATGGACAGTCCACATAGTTAGGGGACATCAAAAGATGAATTTTTCTTGAATTGAGGAATAAATAGAGAATGGTGATTTATTACGCATGAATGACATATATATGACATCAGCATAATCTTTAATCAGTAAAATAATGCACATCTTTAATCAAGTATGCATGCATGACGCTCGTTACTGGTGCGCCATTGGAAGATTCTGCTGTTGGACGAACTGGGTGGCCAGGACTTGCATCTACTGAACATGGAACATCACAGTGTCCAAATGAACTTGCATAGTGTAGTGCTAGGTGCTCGATTTGGAGAAGAAGATGGTGCTACACGTAACGAACTGGGAGGTAGGAGAAGGATGCAGCTGACATACGGTCCGGGCGTAGCTAGCTAGCTGGGCTTGCGCAGCAGGCAGCAGCTGCTGCTAGGCCACTTGGTCCAGCTGAGGGAAAACGCCACTCGGGCCAAAAAGAGTAGAGGATTGAGGATTTCTCTTTTTATTTTATTTTCTTTTATTTCAAAGTCATTTTCAAATCCTTTTTGAAACACAGTTTGAATCATTTTGTGTTTTGGTCAAAACCACACATTACAAAAATACAAATGCACCAGAAATGCTAATTAGTGACGCGTCCAGAGGGTCATTAGTGACGCGGTAAAAACACGTCACTTATGTTGCGTCTGTGATGTGAAGAGATTAGTGACGTGGAAAAACGCGTCATTGATGTGAATAGAGAAGCGACGCGGATTGAGAAAACGCGTCTCTGATGTGAGATAGCAGCGACACGTACTAAGAAAGCGCGTCACAACTAACCCTTCATTAGTGACGCGCATATTCAAAATGCGTCTCTGATAACAATTTACAGACACAAGAAAAAAAAAGGAATCTACATCCACGGTGTACATTTTTTTAATTCCATGTTTCGCAATATGGTACATTTCACAGCAGTACATAGATAGTTCACACTTCACAGTACATAGTAAGTTCTCATGATCAAAATACATTAGTACTGTAAGTTCTTCATCACAATGCCTGGACGCACTTCGATTTTCTGGTTCACCCTCAGGACTCCCATCACAAAGGAACACAGTCATGTACTTCCACAGAACGAAAGTACTACATGCACAAATATGGATTACTTAAGCTGTGCTGAGATTGGCACCACAGGAGCACCCTGAGCTATTGTTCCCTGAGCACAAGAATATAATCATGACAAACTGAATTTCATAAAATACTTGCTGTTATCTAAGAGACATAATATGAAACAAATATTTCTCTAGATATAGAATCAAATGTATATTATTACTGTACATGTAAAAGGAACAAACAGACATGCATGTGATGATCAATGGATCAATATTTATTATTACCTGTACACCTGAGATTGCTTTGACAACTGTAGACTTCCCATGGGCCACATATGCCCAATGGTCCCTGCACATTCCAAAGAGATATTTTATTTAGAATATGCACATAAACTTAGGATATTACAGCAGCAGTTTTTTCCTTCACGCAAGCAAAATAAGACTGAAGATATACAAGCAAGATATTTTATCCAAAAGTCATGTAAAAAAATCAGATTCTACAGATTTCAATAAGCAATATAACATCCTATTATGTACCACAGCAGTAGTCAGAAAAACACCACTGATCACCTTTTCTTTCATGAATCAAGGCAAACCAAATTCAGTATAGAAGGTTAGGATTTCCTCCATGATTAGTCAGTAATAGAAAATTGTTAATTGCCCATTATTTGTTATGCAAATTTATTTTTTATTTTATGAATAAATAACTGTAATATATATTTTAAAAAGTGTAATTACTTGCTGAATTTCGTGCATCTAAAACCATGTAAACATAAATTTATTGCACAAATAACATCACAGGACAGGGATGACACATACATTATTGATAGGATAAAACTTTTATACATGTACCCCTTTTCAAACTCCCTGATGACTGGCACAGTTGGGCTTGAACACAACAAACTTTACCATTAAAGGAACTCAGTCATAGAAACACAAGATGAGGTGGTTTAGTACGATTTATCAGGTGACATTGTGCTGGCTTCCTTATTTAACGCATCTAGAAGCAATTATCATAAAATGAAATTCCACTAAGACCCAAGACCACTTGCATGATTCTATCTAGGTCATAAATTATGTATAGATACAACCATTAAACTTGTAGCCACATCCTGAAGGCTAGCACAGGCTGAACGATCAAAACATGAGTTTTAGGACTAGACAAGTTATAGGCACATACTGGTACAGCAACACTAATGCCAATACAACGGTACAAAAACTGCCTTACAAGAGAGACGCTACAGAAACAGGCAAACAGCATAAGCAATAATGCATTACCGATGTTGATCGTTGCCTGGCGTGAAATCACCTCTGGTGACAAAGGATGCAGCTGCGTGACATCGAGCTTGCTCAGGTCCTGCTCCATCAGTCCTCGGCACGACATCTTCGACTCTGTTTGAGTAACACAGGGCCTTGAAAATATATGACTAGCAGTTAGCATAATGTGCAGATCTAAAATCAAGTAGCCAAATTTATACAGATAGACAATGACAAAATTACTATGCCATTTGTTTCATTCCAATTTTTTTTTGTACAGGGTAAAAGAATTGTACATGAAGATAGACGTTGGTACATGAAGCAAAGTCATTTCTGTGGCTTAAAACTATCTGTTTTAGTCATTTGCATCACAACAGTAGTAGTACTTGATAAAAGAATATAACTAGTCCAGACATTTGCATCTATTATCTGAACAATATTTCCAGTTCTAGTATTTTTCCCTAATCTGAAAATATATATCCAGTTCTAGTATTTTTCCCTAATCTGAAAATATATCTCCAGTTCTAGTATTTTTCCATAATCTGAAAATATATTTTCCCCTAATCTCCAGTTCTAATATTTTTCATATCAAGCGTTACCATGTGATCTAATAGTGTTAGCAATGAAAGTCACATCTCTAGTGTTAAACACTGTTTTCTGCAGTAAAGATAAAGCAAATAGGAGCAGAATTAAATCTGTACCAGTAGTGTCAAGCAGTAGAATTTGGTTTTGTTTACAACACCTTGAGCTTTGCTTACCTGAGTAGGGCGTGATGATGCTGCAGCACTTCTCATCTTGCCCGGTGGGGGAGCCCTCATCATAGGAGGCAGCAGAGAAGCCGCCACAGCCGCCGCCACCACACAGTTCTCTATATCTAAGGAGTATACAGTCAGCAACTTCTAAATTGTACAAGTAACTTATGGAAGCTTGCAAAGTTGTGCATACTGTCTAAGGAGTATACAGTCAGCAATTTACATCTGCCAGATATTATTATTATTATCATTAAGTTTACACTAATCAAATTCTTAGCTACTAGTTTGTACTTATCTAGGAGTTAGGGAGAAGCTGCTGCCTGACTAGCATGTTCAGGAAAAAAGAAGCTAGAAGCTCCTCTCATGAAGTCATTAGTCATCAAACAGTATAAGTACGCATTCCGAAGCCAAGGCATACCATTTATTTTTGAATGTACAGATGTTCCCTTGCCCTTCTTGTCTCCAACAATCTCAGAATGTTTGCACGTCTGTGACACAGGGAGCCAGGAAAGATTGAGCTAAAACAAATGGAGACATACTTGATTCAACCTAGCATAGGAGAAATGAGACAGTACCTTGCAGAATGAGTGGAGTCACATCTTCTAGCTGTGCTCTCCTATACAACAGCTTACTGGTAAGCTCTACCTCTGTCACACATTTGCAGGTGAGCCAAGGTAGCTGTTCTGCTGCTACCCACCTGAGCATGTAAATGCTGATAACAAAATCTCTTGTTCTTATCAGCCCTAGTAATGCTCCCTACTTGCAGCCTGCAACCATACACAAATGCAAAAATGTGTAAAAGGGGTAAGGCTTCCAAAATTGTAAGTTTAGAGACATGGTTGTTACTTGTTACCCTAGATACCACAAACTTATAGCAAAATAAACTGAGAACACGTGGTCCATTGGTTCATGAAATGTGGTACAATATATATCAGAATGTTATCATACAAGTAGAGATCTGAACTTTTTGAGTTTCTGTATTATCCTAACAAGGTCTGCATTTAGAGAGATCTATACTACAATTTTTTACATGTTTCATAACAGAAAACCAAATATGATAAGTATATCAGAAACTCAGTGACTATGCTTAAGCATCATGTGAAACTGAATTTGTTCTCTATAATTTGCACTAAAATGTAGCTGAATAATATGTACTAAAAATGCAAAACACTTGAGCACATCCAAAACATTTGAGGATAAATTTGGAAGGGTACTGCAAGACAAACAATTGAGGATAGGACAGAACTATGACTTTTAATTAAAAAGTTGCCCTTTTCATGAAAAATTGTGTAAGACCCTATTTAACTTTCCTAAAATCTAAGAGTACTTCAACATCTGAATTGTTCTAAGGAACACGGGAAGCATTTCAGGCACAAGGACCAAGTAACACTGTGACAGGCCAAAAGAGACCTGCAGGTTAATGAGGTTACTATGAAATATTTATAGTTCCTTTCTATAGCCACGAAATATGCAGAATTCTGCTCCTCTGAAAGAGAAGGTATAGGACAAATAACTCAAATTATGTGTGTGTAGTTTTATTTCTGACTTGAGCACTAGTACATTAATTACAACATGAAAAAAGGATAAGCCCATTTCCTACATGGGGTAAGTAATTAACCAGGCCTAAAATAGATAATGCTGCATGAAGAGAAGCATTAGCTGTAACAATGATAATACGTATATGATCCTCTAAAACAATGATAAGGTCAAATTCATTAGATGCTTGTGACAGGCATTTATTGACATAAATGACCTGATCCTACTCACCAACATGATTCATTGTGAACTGCAATACAATTCTATCTGCGAGGCTCTCTTTCACCTTCAGGCCACTCTCCGGTGTCTTAGATGGTACTGGAGAGGTCACTGAGGAGCTTGCGCTCAGCCTCCATGGTGACCTCCGCGATGCCCTCACGACCCCACGCAGCCGCTCGGCCTCCTTAGCGACAAGGTCCCGCTCCCTCACCTCGGCATCCCTGGCCGCAATGTCACCCATGGACACCCCAATCGCCCTACCCTCCCACACCCACCGGGCTGTGACGCCGTGGACGAAGATGCTGCAGTGCGTGGATCCGGCCTTGCGAAGTGGGAGTTCCACGCCACGCTGGACAATCGATTTGGGGAGGCCGCCGCCTCCGGGGACAAGGGTGCTGCATGCGAGGTCGATACAAAGAGGAAGCGGCTGCCAGGGATGGGGACGCGCGCCACACAATCGATCTGGGGAGGCGGCCGCCACTGGGCCTCCATCCGGATCCTGTGATGACCAGCACCTCCTCCGGGACAAACCATCTTGCGGCATCATCGTCCCGAACCTCATCCTTCCCCTTGTCCCCCACCTCACCCTCCTGCTCTGCTCGCGTTGCCCCCTCTCTAGATGGCGACTGCCGGGACAAACCATCTTGCGGCATTATCACTGGTGGTTGGCTTTGAGAAACTGCCAGTAAAATGTGTTAACACTGGTGCATCTTATGCAACCGCTTGTAGTATTTTAGTTTTCCACTGGCCTTTCACACTGGCGGTGGGTTCAGACGCCAGTAGAAATGCAGCTAGAACCGCCAGTGCTGAGCTCCAGTGTACTAGTGTTAGATTAGAGATTATTGGTTAATATATTTATTTATGGTTAGATATGATCTTGTTCGTTTGCTATGTGTTCCATCAGCTATATAGCCAAAGGCCTGTGCCTTCAATTATAGCATGCTCTCATGATTCTGTTTAAGCATAAATAGGTCTATCAACTTTTGGGCTTTAATTTTTTTATCTTTGCCAAGTGCCGCATCACCTGTGGACTGTTTGGTAGCGATAATGAATTAGATCTAATCTGTTTATAGGTTTATTTATATTAAATAGTCGACTGTCTGCATGCTATACATTTAATTTCTCTGTATTGGCTGTATAGGCGATAGCTCGCGCTATAATGTTCTATTCTTTTACAAGTATGTCGGCTCTGTGATGACTGTCTTGTTTTTTGTCTTGGTTAATCAGCTGATGCCGATATATTTTACTTTTATCAATCAATCAATATAGCTGTGTTTAACCTGTTTATTCCTTTTACTGCATTCTTCCTTGTTTCATGATCATCGACTATCAGATCTAATTACTGTCACTTGATAAAAGCCGATGGCACTTGTTTTAATTATTTTATATCATGAATATGATGGACATCGACTCTCTAGTCAATAGCCTTATTTGTTGGCCCCTGGCCACACATTGGAACTATTCGGAACACCAGTCAATATGTTCCACCGTAAAGTTATTGATGATCTTTCTCTCCTTGTCAATTGCAGGATCAAATTGCACGCCAACTAACTCAAAACCATCTTGTCCTGCTGGAGTCAAAGGAAATCTCATAGGCTTGTCGTGTGTCCCACGTGATCTGATTTCATCACCAACAACCCCCCCTAGGTGTCACGGTCCTTACACCGCCGGCCAGGGAGCTGGCCGCTACCACGCAGCCGTATGACCTGGTGGCCCAGATACGCTCCATCCACTACCAGATTCCTGATATTTCGTGAGAGGGAAAAATAGTCACGAAAAACGGTTTTACTCTCACGAAAATAATGCGTGAGAGTACACCGTCACGCATCACCTCTCACGGATATAGACTCACGGAATACACGTTTTCGTGAGAGTTTACCGCCACGAATTATTTTTATGAGAGTTCATCGTGACGGTCACACTCATGAAAATAACGTTGCCGCCAGGTACGCAACGTTATTTTCATGACGGTTTTTTTGGGTATTTCGTGAGAGCTCACCATCATGAAGTTATTTCGTGAGAGTTGAATTTTTCGTGAGAGCTCACCGTCATGAAGTTATTTCGTGAGAGTATGGTATTTTCGTGAGAGCTCACCGTCATGAAGTTATTTCGTGAGTGTGTATTTCATGAGAGCTCAACGTCATGAAGTTATTTCGTGAGAGGTTGGGTTTTCGTGAGAGCTCACCGTCATGAAGTTATTTCGTGAGAGTTTCAAAACTCACAGGGAAAGTAGTATTTCATGAGAGTATACCATCACATAAATATATTCTGACAATCACAAATATATGATTTCCTGAGAGTGAACACCGTCATGAAAATTACATAACAGGTGCATCTCAAACCAAATAGTTTCAAATGCACACATTATCCAAATGCCAATCCAACACATACAATAAAATTCCAGCACATAGTCTTAGACATCCAACATGATAAGTTCTAGCACATAGTCCAACCACTGCACTAAAAGGGCTTACTAGCTCATAGTCTTAGACACCCAACATGATAAGTTCCAGCACATAGTTCCAACCATCCAATATAACAAGTTGCAGCAGATACACATAGTTACTACAACACCAAAAGAAGCACAAAGTGCCAGCACATACACATACTTACTCCATCCAAGTGTTTAAACCAACGGCAAGCATAGCTGGTTCGCAAAAGAAGCCAAAAGGTTAGCAATGGTCAGGTTTCATCACATCCATTGCATCAGTTATCACTCACATAAGGCCCATTGTTATCACTGCCATCATTTTCGTGGTTGCTGCTTATGTCGTCATCTTCTCTGCCCCTTGAATCATCACAACCATCATCTTCACTGCCCCTTGAATCATCACAGCCATCATCTTCACCAAAGTCATCATTGATATCGTCGTCATCATCATAGTCGTCATCATAGCTATTACTGTCATCCATATCATTGTAGTCATAGTCATCATCATAAGGGACTATGTCATTGGCATCACTAAGCATTTCAAGTGGGTGAGTGGCAGCACGTGATGATATAGAGACCTAAAAATGATTAAGTAAAAAGATCAGATCAGCCATTGTACATGTTTCTGCATTTTTTAATACAAATAATTCAAAGAACACTAGCTGGTAAGTCACAGAATTTTGACTTGCACACTAGCTGCTACTGACTTGAAAAATATAGAACAAATAGGCTAAAGCTGCTACTGACTTGCACACTAGCTGCTATTGTCTGAGAACAAAATATAGAGGGACTAGACGGCCCTAAAGTTCTTAATAATTTCAACCTGTAACTAAAACCAGATTATGCAGGAATAGACTAAACCTGTGTACGTACTAGATTTGGCATTAGCATGACCGAACAGACGCTTGCACCGTTGTCATGATAGCACTAGATTTGGCATTAGCATGATAATTTCTTTCTTTATAGATTTGATTATTTTTTATGCCTATTAGTACCTTCATCTCAGTATGTTCTTTAGCTGACATTAGCATGATAATTAAACCTATTTTGTCTCAAGTTAACTTTGACCATGCAGTGCAGTAGTGAAACAAACCTTGCACAGTTCAATTCAATTTGGACCCTTTCACCAGCATGCACAGTCAGACATGTCTACTTTCATTCACGCACCATATATAACTAGGAGTACTAATGAGAAGCATGTACATGTACTACATCCATCCATGCTGGACTACAAGCAATATAGTTAGCTAGCTATGAGTATCTACTGTTACCACAATCCAGTACGTACACAGATACCTGATACTAGTAGTTAAGAAAGGTAACAATTGAAAAGAGTCTTGGAGGAATAAGCAAATATTTTCCACCATACAATCGAACATCAGGGCATCTGTGTATATATAGATCAATGCAAAACTAATAATGAACACACCATAGTGTCAGTTAAGTTCAGATGTGAGGCACAAATGTTTTGTCAAAGAACAGGGGCGGTGTCAGTCTTGGAGGAAGGGCCATGGATGCAAGCCAGAGCAGTGATGCCAGCAAATGGTGGGCAGGGGCAGTGGGGCTCATAAGTTCAGATGGTGCTCATAAGTTCAGATGGTGCCAATAAGTTTAAAGTTCAAAGAAAAAAAATACGGTAAGCCTGAATATATACAGCAATCTCCTGTTCAGTTCGAGAGAGAGAAAAAAAGTTCAAAGAAATGCAGTAAGCCTGAATGGGAGTGGGAGTGAACTCCTTTGACAAAATACTGACATAATTCCAGAGAGGAGCCATATTTCTGGTGACCACGGCACAAATGTTGTCATGACTAGTCTATTTGTTTGTGAATATATACAGCAATGTGACGTAGCATATAACAGGACCTCCTCATTTCCAAATCTCGCAAACTGAGAATCAGGCCATACTCAAAATCCCAACATCACAAGTTTAATAGTTTATTACTAATATACTACTACTCCCCTCTTTCAAACTGTACAGCTATGCGTTGCAGTCATGTCAAATTGAGGCAAAACTAATGTGCGGAAGATCAAACCAAGTTATGCATCCAGAAAGTATATAACTTAAGACAGTGCAGATTGGAAGCTTTATTACTCACTACGATTGGAAGCAAGAAGCACAGATCAACGAAATGCAGGACCCTGTCTCCTCCACGCTTGGCTCGGGATCACTGCTGCGTTGTCCTCTAAACGTAGCTCGGTGTCGCTGCTACTTCTCCTCAAAGCTCCCACGGAGGCTGGCGGCTGGATCCAGGGCGTCGGCAGACTGAGAGGTGGCGCAGTTCCGGCCTAGGGTAGCGGCGGCTTGAGAGAAGGGAGGGAGCTGGCCAGAGACGCGGCGGCGTCCACGGCGGCGGCGGTATCCTGACACGGACTAGAGCAGCGGCGGCCTGAGAGAGGTGGCGCATAGGGGATGAAGCTAGGGCGGTGGGGAGCAGAGAGAGGTGGCGGTGCTCCAGCCATGGAGGGCGGCGCGGCTGGCAACTAGGACGGCAGCGGCATGCGGGGCGGCGCCATGGGGTAAGGGCGGCGACCTCGCTCGGTCCTGTTTCGCGAAGTTGCGTGCGTGACTGGAGAAGGCCGCGCGGTGAGGCGCTAAGTCAGGGAGAGGGGATAACAAGAAGTTAGGGTTTCAGCTTTATGCAGATCTCAACCGTCCGATTGTGGATCAACGGACAGAAAATTTAGGGACGAACTGGAAATCATGGCCCAAATAGGAAATCATGGATCTCTTTTTTTTTTCTTTTTTTCTTTTCTATAAATTTTGTGAACTTCTACAGTTTTGTATTAGTAAATGATTTCCGGTGAAAAAGTTGTCAACTACAAAGTTCTATAACTTTTTGAGATATACAACTTTTATTTTTGTCATTTTTTATGTGACTTTGTTTTATAAATTTAAAATTTTAATTTCAAAAAATATCAAATTGAAACAATATTTTCATATAGTAAATGATTTCAGCTGCAAAAGTCGTAAACATACAAGTTGTACGACTCATCAAGATCTACAACTTTTATTTTGATCATTTGTTCGTCCGACAAATTGATAGTAACATTGTTCATAAAATTTACATCTCGCTCTTAGAGTTTATGAAACTCTAATAGATAGATATAAGATTTGTGAACAATTTAATTATCAGTTTGTCGGACGAACAAATGACCAAAATAAATATTGTAGATCTTGATGAGTTGTACAACTTTTATGTTCATGACTTTTTCAGCTGAAATCATTTATTGCTTCAAAATGTTGTTTGAAGTTGCCATTTTTTAAATTCAAATATTAAATTGATAAAACAGGGGCACATGAAAAAATGATAAAAATAATAGTTCTAAGAATGCAATAAGTTGATAGAGCATGATTTTAGAAACATTTATAAAAAAGAATCATCAGATTTGGAGTTAGCATGAGGGAGAAAGCCTACTTATAAAACTTCGCTACAGATTAAAAACAGAAAACATTGGTTCATGCATGTTCTTCAATTTCTAGTATTTGAGCAATTATTTTTGTACTAAAAAGCAGCCAAGTTTTCATCAGTATTTTCATGACTGTTTTTTTGTTGTATTTCGTGAGAGTTCACCATCACGAATTAATTTCGTGAGAGTTCACCTTCACGAATGGATTTCGTGAGAGTTTGCTAATTTCATGAGAGTTAACCTTCATGAATAGTTGATTTTCATAACGGTGCATGGAGCACTCTCATGACTGTATTTTCATGACGGTTTTTTGTATTTCGCGAGAGTTCACCGTCATGAATGAATTTCGTGAGAGTTTGGTATTTCGTGAGAGTTAACCTTCACGAACTAATTTCGTGAGAGTTTGCTAATTTCGTGAGAGTTCACCTTCATGAATAGATGATTTTCATGACGGTGTGTGGAACACTCTCATAAAAACATATTTTCGCGACGGGGATTTACGTCACTCTCATGAAATGTTTTCCACTCTCACAAAAAATAAACCCTCTCACGAAATATCCATTTTCTGGTAGTGATCAGCCATTGGAGAGATGCTCAGCGAGCCCCCATAGGCCAAGGGGGTTCCGCACCCATGCCGTTAGAGCTTGGCACCGGTGGGTCAAACACACGAGAGCTGTTGGGTTAATCTAGCTTGTGCACATGTATACAGCTCAGCCAGAGAGGAGGATTCAAATCTATTCAAGGTGGTGCATGGTGAGCACGCTCACATCATGCGCTGAGAGCGTCAGTTGCGCAGAAGGCGCATTGTATCCATGTGTTTATCAGTTTTCGTTTATGTATGTGCCGTGTATTAGCTATGGTATTAATAGCTGGGACATTACACTAGTTAGTTGTTTGCTTAATTCAGTGTGATCATGCATTGTATTCGTCAAACACATCAGTAGAAAATAGCACTATTCTCTAACAGTTGCCAGTCTCTGTGCGCGTTCTGTGTTATTGTTTCATCTGTTCCACTTTGATCTCGTGTTTTCTTAGGTTAGCCACTGATCATATGTCCACGATTGTGTTACATGCTTCTGCACAATAGATAACTCCAATTTATTTATTTTTCCTTTATCTGGTGCAACATGTTTCTGCTCTAGCTACTAGGTGCTTGTTACATGCTTATCTACAAGCTTGTTTGCACTAGTACTTATACTACACGTTACCTTCACGCCGACTTCTTCGGCGACACAGATGTCTGGTCAGGAGAAGAAGAGCTGGGCCCAGCACGACAGGCATGTGCTGCACACAGGTGCATGTGATACACCCGGTCATGAGGAAGGGAGAACCCTTGGAGCCAACCACCATGATCGGCATATACACTATGCAACACATGCGGTGAGGTTGTCAGGGAGGACGTCTCAGGTCACCATAAGACCTATGTGTGGGAAGAGTTCAAGAGGAGGTTCATGTACCCAGAGGGCATCGATCAAGATCTGACAAAGGCGTACGTGTTGAGTACCTGTGCTAAAGCCCATCACCAGTTAAGGTGCGTGCTCAATTACAGTTACATCAAGATGGGAAGCAACCCTTCGGTGAATACAAGTTCATCACACCTCAGATTTGGGACACGTTCGTCCAAGAACGAACAAGCGAAGAAGCAAAGTCCAAGGGCGAGAAGTTCTCTGTGCTAGTGAAGAAGAACATGTACCACCACCACCACCACCACCTGGGAGCTACAGGGTACACTACTAAGAAGAAGATATGGTGGGAGGAAGAAAGGGTGGCAGCTGAGGCTTTACTATCGATAGAGTATGAGGTCCTTAATGAGAGGACAAGGGTCTACCTCAAAGCTGACAAGCCAAAACGGCTGCAGGAGGGGTAGATGAAATTCAGTGAAACACAGACCGAGGAGGCTGAGGAGAGGATCCTAGTGGCCGCTGTGGCAGAGCAGAGCAAGTTGTTTAACCCTCGCATAGAGAGGGACCAGCTCTCCAAGGCACTGGAAAACTGCGTGCACCGTCAATACGTTTGAGGCAGGTCATCAAGGATGAACTGGAGGGACATGGACGCCTGGTCATCCAACATGAGCTCATACAGGATGAGGCAGAGGTACATGGGAAGGCTCGTACAACAAGCTCGCAAGGACACAATGAAGGAGATGGTGATGGCCAAATTGCAGATGTATTCACGAGCAGTGAACCACAGATGGTGGAGATGAGGTTGCAGTTTCTGCGCATGGCTGGCATGGTGCCGCATGAAGAGTAGACCACATGGGTGACCGGACGAGTCCAGAGCTTGTCGATCAATGATATTATCGAAGATATGCCGTGTAGGTAGATGATGAAAGCTATGGAGGTCGCCAGTGGAATGGCAATGTCAGGCCACGTGTTCACCTAGATCATCTCGAGGATGAGCTCAACCTGCCAACTCTAGACCGGATTCAGTAACTGGGAGACGCCAGGAACAACTTCATACTCTAGAATCAAGGCGACATCATGTTGGATAGGATGCCACAACCCTCACCGTCTCCCATGGTTCACAATGACAATGAGCCAGGTAGTCCTCCGTCGATAAGCAACCCACAAGAGGAAACTGCGGCACCATGCACTCCTGGACACCAGCAAATGACGATCCATTCAAGAAGACTGCACCATGCCCTTCCCCGCTGACAAATGATCCACTAGGGCAGACCACACCACCCATTCCATCAACAACGAGAGATCCACTGGAGGCAACTAGTACCATGCAGGTATTAAATTGTGACGATCAAGTGAATCATTTCTCATGACAAAAGCACCTAACAATGTTCTTGCCAAAAAAAAAATCGAAAAGCATAACCGAGGGTATTAGATTCATTTATACCCCCCACAACAAGCTTGTTATAAAATCAAAGTTACTGGATGTAAAAATAAATTTGATTCAGAAACTACAGTTGAGCATTCCTCATAGCAGAATCTTTGATCTGTAATTACTTCTTGGGATGTTGAAACTGATTACACAGGTCCTTCAGTGCTCATTGTGTTCTCCATCTACAGCAACCACAAGAAATAAAACATGAACTAGAATGAGCTATAGAATTACAGAAGATAATCAAAACCAGGGCATATGATTCCTTGAAAGGTATCAATGAAAGCTATCATATATATTTCTAGCAATGTTATTCCATGCAACATAAATTTCTGAAGCAAATAAGTCAGCATTATTGCCTTTCATATTTTTACAGAAGC
The DNA here is from genome assembly GCA_038087645.1 of Saccharum hybrid cultivar R570. Classification (NCBI taxonomy): domain Eukaryota; kingdom Viridiplantae; phylum Streptophyta; class Magnoliopsida; order Poales; family Poaceae; genus Saccharum; species Saccharum hybrid cultivar. Next base: position 4,754,123 of record JAQSUU010000733.1, read on the forward strand.
CAGTATGTGTGTCAAAAGTAGTAGATAAACACCAAATTTAGTCTAATATGATGACATTATTCATACTCATACCATACAAAATAGTATAATGCATGCTCATACCACAAAAATATTCATCGTAACAAGACTTGTTATATAACAAAGTAATAAGACATGTCTAATCTGGAGATGTGGAAAATACTTATTGGTTGTTTCACACTGCAGGCTTTCATATTGCGAAGTAACCATTGTAACATAAGAGTAATTGATTAGGATCATAGAGACACAACATTGTCATGGTTGCTTGCAAAACATGCATTTTTACTCATGGGACAATACTAATGCTAGATAATTTGTACAGATACGCCAATAAGAGAACCAGTAAAAGAAAGATGTATTTATATTCCTGAATTTTCGTTTGGAATTATTCAGCCATGACACTAGAACAAAAAACCATTTGTACGAAGTAACACAAATTCATAGAACAATAGTAATAGGACATTTAAAACGAATATAAATATTACCTCGGGGTTGGCTTCTCACTTTCAATTTTTCACGTTGTTTCCTTTGATAGTTGCTTCTGTCACCATATTCCAGCCCTTGGACATCAAAAGCTCCTTTATCTCATCCTGTGTCGCATTGATCTCCCTTTTAACCCTCTTTTGGAGAGGAGTCTCCACAGTTAGTGTCATTTTGCTAGGTTCCACCATGGTTCCTGGAGATGTAACAATTGCTCCAGAGTGAACATTCTCTGTAGTGGTTGTATGTTGGTTTCGAGGTCTCGATACTTCAGTGGCTTTGAATGTTTCACTGCACTGAAGGCAAGAAATGTCACAACCAAGATACTCTATCGAATGTTTGTTCTTTTTCTTGCAACTTGCACATGCTGTCCAGAACGTTCTACGTTTGCGCTTTGCACTAAATGGACCAGGAACTGGATTGTCAGGAGCAGCAAGGGCGCAAACAATAATTTCTCTGTCTCCTCTGTGATCAACCAGGTCAGGAACATGATTGTTGGAAAAAGGATTGATGGTATGGGATGGTACTGCAGGGGCAAATGAAGTAGGGACGGCAGTATTAATAGAATCAGCTTGATGTTCCATTTATATGATGTGTCTTGAAGAAGAATCCTTCCCTCAATTCAGGGCATGCAATAAACGAAACTGGATGGATTCAACACTGCAAAGATGGAAAGAAATAAGATAGATGGTAAACACATAACATACTTTATAAATGCAGAGCAATTGAAACTTAATGATTCTAATTTTGAATTTTATGGCTATCGAAAGGTGACCCAAATTTCATTTCCTTCAGTCTCATTGTCTTCTATATATTTATAATGAGTTTGACAAAAAAAATATCTTAGACCCAGCTGTTGGGCCATGTTATCTTCTATATTTTCTTTTTCATTTTCTTATGAGACTGAAGATGCACTGTCATCTATGTTTCCTTCAGTCTCTTTCATTTCAGTCTCATTGTCTCAAATTAGTTTGAATAAAATTTCTCATCGTCTCTAGTTTCATTTTTCAAATGAGAAGACGATGCATTATCATCCATATTTAATTTATTCTCTCCCAATCTTACCAGATCTGGTTTCTCCTTGTGATGAAACTGGGAGATGCATTCTCATATGTACTGAACTAAGGCAGAAGTATTCATGATTAAAATCTAGAATTCTAATTGTGAGAAAAAGAAGCAAGAAAGAAAGTGATGCATAAAGTGTTGTAAACACATAAACAATCTATACAGAAGGTATGGTCGTACCAGCCCCTGCCCCCCCCTAAACCCTTCTGTAAGTCCAAGTCCTGTGAGCCACCCCCAACAATACTGCCCCCCCCCCCCCCCCCCCCCCCCCCCTTCTTTCTGTGCTGTTTTCTCAACTCTGGCTGTAGGAACCCTACTCCTTGTCGCCCAGCACTTGGACCCCAGCAGCCATCAGTTGACTGCTACAAGTGTTACCTCCTTGCTCAACCCAATAGCTGCAGCCACTAGCTAGGGGGATGACATGCCATCCCCACCATCCTTCTAAACAATAAGCCTCAAGATAAGGATATCCAAAGTGCCCTATACTTGTGACATTCAAAGAACGACTCTAGGTTTCCACAGATCAAGAAAACAGATAGAAAACAACCAAAACTCATGCCCTTAAGAATGGTTGGTGGTGGAGATAAACTTTTGTGCAGATTGATTGTTGCCAAAAGAAACAGTATATAAACTATTTCAAGAAAACTGATCTACTTGTTGCCCTGAACTAGATAGCAGAGAACGAATCTAGGTTTCCACAGATCAGGAAAACAGATAGAAAACAACCAAAACTCATGCCCTTAAGAATGGTCGGTAGTGGAGATAAACTTTTGAGCAGATTGATTGTTGCCAAAAGAAACAGTATAGAAACTATTTCAATAAAACTTATCTACTTGTTGCCCTAAACTAGATAGCAGATAGTACAAATGAGCAATTCTTAAATCAAGCTGATGCATCATGCATGTATGAGTTCTCACCTGTGGTGTTTCCCTGTAAATAGAAATCGCAGCTTGATGCTTCTAGATCTCCTTGTTCCAACAGAAGATATGAGGAGTAGATGAAGAAAATTGGGATTGGAATGGGGAAAAGGTGTGAATACTCTATGGATGGAGCGGTATTTATAGTAGGTGGGGCGGAAACCCTAGAAGTTTGTGGGCTCTTGTTGGGCTTGTATTAGAGCTGGATTGTTAGCCTGGGCCCATGGTCATTATGTTCCACAAAAGCCCATGACTTTTGAAATATGGCATGTAATTAATGTGGCCTTATATAGCAATAATCCATTAATGTGATCAGCCCGTGAAAAATGGGCTGGCCTAAAAACATTCACATGGGCCAGCCCCAAAACATTCATGTGATCAGCCTAACTGGATGGGTTGGGCCAAAATAAATATAGGTCACCATCAAACAATGGGTCTGGTCCATTAGAAGTCTGCTTGGTACATGGGCCTAAATATGCTGAAAAAGTTTTGAAACAGGAAATGGGCCAGGCCAAAAAATGAGCCATAACAATGGGCTTGGCCCATTATAAGCCTACTTGCTATGTGGCATGGTGTAAAGAATTATGACTTATAACCAATTGTCATAAATCATTATGACACTAAAACCAATGTCATTAATTTGTGACACCAACATCGAAACAACATAAAACATGATTTAAGGCACATGGTTTCTGATGCAAGCTTTTCGTCAATCGGGTGTCATAAATGTTAATCTATGATATAAATTAAAGATATTATGACATAAACTAAACGACATAAACCGTAACATCTCTTGTAGTCGGCCGGTGACCCGGCGGACGGTGCTCAAGAAGAAGACAAAGAGTTCCCTGAGGCCGAGCGCTGCCTCATGATCTTCGGGGGCTCCCAGGCATATGAATCCTACCGGCAGCGCCACATCATTGAGTAGGAGGTGAACGTCGTTCACACCCTCGCTGCCCTAACGCGGCTCCGATGGTCCTAGATGGCCATCACCTTCGACTTGGAAGATCACCCCGATTGTGTCCCTCATCCGGGGCGCTACCCACTTATGATCTGCCCGATCGTGGGCACTACGTGCCTCACCAAGGTGATGTTGGATGGGACAGCGGCCTCGACATACTCTATGTCATCACCCTCGACAAGATGGGCATCCCTTGGAGCAGCCTGCACCCCAGCAAGGCACCGTTCTACGGGATCATTCCGGGGAAGGAAGTCGTGCCCCTCGGGCGCATCCGGCTCAATGTCACCTTCGGCCAGCCGAACAACTTTCACAAGGAACCGCTCGCCTTCGAGGTGGTCGACTTCCCCGACGTCTACCACACACTCCTCTGTCGGCCGTGCTTCGCCAAGTTCATGGCTGTCCCCAACTACACATACCTGAAGCTCAAGATCACCGTTGAGGGCAGCTTCGGACAAGCCTACTACTGCAAGCAAGACTGTGTCGCCCAAGCAGCCCGCTCGTCGCCCCCTGCGCTCCCCATGGCCCTGGCTGCAACGCAGAAAGGGCACCGGTAGAGGGAGCAACCAAGGCAGTGGTAGAGCTCGATCGACCGAGCATCGGCGAGGCGGCCAACACTCCTGGCGGCAGCGGTGGCTCAGTTGGCCCATCCATCCAGTCGCTCGGCCCCCTAGAAGGGGTTGACCCGATCGAGGTGAGTTTTGACCTTTCCCCATGAGGGAAGGCCATCGTCGAGCCATCCGCCTAGAAGCGTCGTCTCCCGAGCCATGACCCGCCTGTTGACCTCCTTTGCCGACCTACCTCTCCAATAACAAAAACCAAGATAAGTCTAGTCATTATGACCCTCTTGCTTTGCTTGTTTCTATAGTTGTCTCCTTTAACCTGAGCCACCCTAGTGGTAGCTTGGTAGCACCAAAGGATCGACTGAGCTAACCACCTGCTAACCTTTCTAAAGGAGTACCACCACAAAAGGCCCTAGAGCGAGGTGAGAATGGGATGGATGGAGCAGGAGAACCGGGTGAGGGATCGGCAAAGCGCTAATGGAATAGCCTAGACCGCCGCATTACTAGCTATGTCATCTTTCCCTTCTCTTGTGTCCATTCCATTTTCTTAGCATGTATCTGCCTATCTCTCGATCCTTCACTAGATCGTGCCACCCCACTACATGATGGTTCGAGGGCCCCCTAGAAGGGGCATCACCAAGGGTTCTAAGGTTGGCCCACTGGGTTTCAAAGGTCACCTGAAGCAACTAAAAGTGTGTGGGACGTTCAGGAGATGAGCCCATGTGGCTGTAGCTGGGGCGCCCAGAAGCGACCCGACCATCTGAATGAACGATGTCTGAGTACTGACTCGGAGCCGCTCGTGGTGACCCAACGAGGGAGGCAACGAGCCCCCGAGCATTGATAGACGGGCTCGGGAACTATACGAGTGGCTCAGTCAGGAAGCTGAGGATCTCCCCTCTGGGGGACATGACTGGGGCATGGAACGACCGTAAACCTAGGGTTCTCACGGACTTAGCCATTAGCAGCACGAGTGCAGCGATCTTGGCCAACGAGGCCATCGTCGTAATAGCCCATCCTAGTGAGGGACTAAGTCTCTAAGCATGACTCAAGAGCAAATGGAGTTACAAATGAAAGTAATTTCATTCCATTAATTGGGAATGACCCGATTACAACACACGGTGACAAAACCCATGATCTACCACCGCCTATACGGTGGCAAAGACTGCAAGGTGCACCCGACCTCTATGTTAGGGCTCTGTGGCATGCAAGGCTCGAGCCGATGGGCTAGCCTCTGGGCTCCTCCCTGGGGTCCGAAGCCAGGCGACGTCAACCATCGCTTTGTCAGCGGGGCCAAGCCCCCACACCGTCACCAGATGGAGAGGTAGCGAGCAATGCGTCGTGACCGCCTTCCCTTATTAGAGGGTACAAGGACTCCAACAACCTCGATGGAGCCCTTACACCTTCTAGGGAGGAGGGACATGATAGACACCTCTGGCATCGTGTCACCACCCCTCCTTCACTAGAGTCCTTCGACCCTCAAAGAAGCAGTCACTCAGTGGACAAGACCAAGCTCACCCGGAGAGAAGCGTCGCACTTCATCACTGCCGCCATCACCGCCAAGAAGATAGATCTGAGGAAGAAGAGAAGGGACAAGAGGAAAGGATTGGAGATGTCGTGTCCCCTGGGGGCACCCCCTTTATAGCCCAGACAATGTGCTACGAGCGGCTCTAGGCCATTCGATCAGTCATCAGTGGCTAGAAGGGGCCCTAGGGAACCCGCTAGACGTCCATTCAATCCATGCAGCGTGCCTCCGGGCGGTTGCGTAATGACAACCGCGCAGTAAAGGTGGAGTGAGTCAAGTCCTGCTCCACTTTCCACCACGAGTGTTGCCCACTCCGCGCATGCCTCATCACGAGACTTGGGGGATCCGGCTCCCCCTGGGCCCACCGGCTATCATCGACAGCTTGGATCGATGCGCACTGACTGCAGCGGCTCCTCCTCCACCAGATCTACTCCATGTGGCCCTGACACCCTATCTCCCAAATGAGACAGAGTGGCTTGGGGGTGCACACCATAGCTCCTCCACCAGGCTCGATGGCCCAAACGCCACCAACCTCCTGCGCAAGGCATCAGCGGACGGGACGTGCCCAGAAATCACCCCTCTCACTGGCAAGGGGGCCCCAAGATGGCCTTAGGGGCTACACTAGCTCCCTAGATGGAGCAGCTCGTCCTCCCGATCGACGGGGCTCGGGTGGCACATCCCCCAAAACCAACCAACTCCCCGAATTTAGGTCAAGAGCTGTTGAGCAATGGGCCTAACGAGGGCCCCTCGTCCAAGGCTTGGTGTGCTCCTCACTCCCCGATCAATGGCCACATGAGGTCAACCCTAGAAGGGCGACTCGAGAGGATAGAGGCCTATTACTCTAGCCCTTAGAAGGGCATGGCGCTTTAGATGATCAAATGGCCCTGAGCCAGAGCCCAGCGCTCTTGATCACCCAACCCATGGCAGGCTCTGATCAGAAAGGTGGGCTGCCTCAGGCCTAAGGTCGGTGACTCCTAGATGAGTCCACTAAGCTCTCGCTCGAGTCGAAGACTCATGAGACATAGACTCATGAAGGGATCAGCACCATCTTTGCTCAGCCCCAATTGCGGAGCAACATCGATCACATTGGAGAAGAAGGCCCTGAGTAGGGTGCAGCACTCTTGTCAATAGAAGACGTCCCAACCAAGGAGGGTTTGGTCACCATAAGATCGAATTCAGCCCTTCATCGCCATCACACCAAGTGAGGCCACAAAGGGCTCGGGGGCTCCTGACGAGATCCTAACATATGTGTATGTTAAGCCTCTGGTCCAATGGTTCCCGACCGAAGAAGACCCCCGACCGACCCCTTTAGGATTGCTCGAGGGCTCGGGGGCTATGCCCATCAGGCATGCTCGCGCGCACCCTCCGGCAAAGATACCCGGCCAAACCTAACTTGGCAACGACCTCCACCTGGGGCTCGGGGGCTCGCCTGAGCCCCATGCTCCCGATCTACGGTGCATCCTCGCCCAGCCATGGCTCCTACCCGGCTAACAACACCAGCCATGGCCTAGGCGCAAGAAGATGAGCCCCCAAGCTACCGATGCTAGGGGCTCCCTAGCGCCGCTCCCTAGGCACGGCCCTGCCAACTGCTCCCCCGATAGGGTCACGTTCGAGGCATGACATAAGAAGACAAACCTTTCCCTTGGCCTCCAGGGGATCAGGGGCTTCTCGGCCCACGCATCAGTCCCTGGAGCCAACCTCCTTCGCCACCAAGAAGACTCCAGAAGGTCCAACTGGGGAAGGCCGGTCCAAGCTGACACAGCCTGACAGGCAAAGTGTCAGAATAGAGCAGCCGGACAGCGCCCAAGGCTTCTCGGCTCCAAGACACCACCACGGTCCACGGCGCACCACTGCAAGACCCTCCTAGACTCCGACGCATGTAGACCATAGACTAGTTTCCCCAAACTACTATGTACCCGACTTATCTCATTATATAAGAGATAAGGTAGGACCTAGGAGGGGGAGGATCCCAAATCGATCACCAGACACTCCATTCCATTCCATCTCCTCCACTCTGCACTGAGAGCAAGGCAACCCACCGAGGGGCACCGAGAGCTCCTCCAATGCATCCCGTCGTCTTCCTCCTCTCCTGTCACACCCGGTTTTCTAAAGAACAAAACCAGGCTAATCATATGTGTGCTCAAGAAGTCCACACATATGTCAGAATGAAAAAGTATCAGAAACAATGTTATTATATAATGTATACATAGCTATATTAACACTTACATCGGAGTATCACGGAACGATGACTAAACTTTAGGCTCCATGCTTCTCAAGGATGGCTGACTAGTGGCTCCGTATGCCAAACACTTCTAAAAGACTTGTGGAAACTCCACTACCTCTTTATCCTTCTTCTGAGCAACACCTTACTACACACTGGGGTGTGGAGGAATAGCAAGAGTGAGTCCATGTCGAACTCAACAAGTATAACATAGGGTTCATGAGGCACAAAAAGGCTAGACACTGTTTGACTGCATTTAGCTTTCAATCATCATATAATTAGCAATTGAGTAGCATCAAGGTATTCCAATTCCCATTAATGAACCAATGATCATTTGTAATAAGGATAATGAATAGCATTAACATGAGCATAATAGTAACAACAATAATTAAACATGGTATAACATTGGTGATCAACTATTCTGTAAGAATCCCCAAGGCCGCTCGTGTTCGTGAGCACGGCTAGTATACCAGTTTATTAAACTCTACGTAGAGGTGTACACTTTCACTGTGAGTCATGATTTCCAAATGTGTGGGGAGATCAAACTCAAACACCAGAAAACCATATAAAGTCATTCAAAAGTTTGTCTAACAAGTTAGGGCTATTAGATTCACTTGGCAGACAGATGTAGGAACCCCTTTTCAAATGACACAATTCCTTCTCGGCTATACTCATAGACTAGAGGTTGTCCTACACCTAATGTGTCAAGCCATTCTTACGCCAATTAAGGTAACCACTAACAAGCTAGAAAAGATCCTTTAAACAACTAGAGCCAGAGCCATATAGCCCTCACAGCTGTACTGTAAATCTCAGTTATCACTTACAGGTAAGTCCTTACGGAGAGTAACTAGAGCAACAATATAACCCCTTGCTCTAGCCCCCTTTCAACAGTAATAAAATCATCTTAATGGTTGGTTGCTTAATCAATTAATCAAATTACAAGATCATTATTCATAATTAAGCACTAGCAATAGCTACCCAAATGCACAACCCATAGGTGACAAGAAAACAAGATATCAATAGCTAAGTTATAATCTCTATGGTTGTCAAGGAGGACACATGCATATGTATGACAATTTCAGTGAATAGGTAACAAGGATGGTCCCATGTTATACTTGCCTTGATCAAAGCTTTTCTGATGATACTGCTGATCTGGCTCAAAATAATACTCCTGATCGTCAAGAAACTGCTCACCGTCTATACTCGATCATCAAGCATCAACACATAATCATCCGAGCAATCACACACAAAGCAAACAAGGAGACATAATTAAAACAGTACACCAACAGTAGCAAAACAGTATAAAAAGTTCGTAAAACTCTTCTACACATTACTACGATCACACAGACGTAAAGATCACGAAATTCGGATTTAAAATGTGAAAGTTATGAATTTTCTAAGATTTTCTATAGATAAATAATTACTTTATTATAAACTCGAAAATTAAAATTTCCAAACCTACTGTATTATAACACTAACATGTAGAGCTCATAAATACGAATCTAACACAACTTGAACAGGTCAAATCGGAGTTAAAACGAATAAACGGCGGAGGAAAAACGATGGATGGCAAAACTGTAAATATGTCATCTTCTACCTTGGGCTTAGAGGAGCTCCGGTCAGCCATGGTGGAACCTCGCCGGAGAGAAGCAAGATGAGATATAAACTCGATGAAACGGCGATGAATTCGCGCAAACGGATGTACCATGGTATAGAGAACGACGAGGGCTGCCTCTTGGTGGTTGTGGCTGCTGTCGGGACGCGATGGTTTGGCCGCAAAAGCTCGTCGGAGACTTCGCCGGAACGCAAGTTGTAGATGAAGAACTTCGGCGAGGGGTGGAGAGAGCTACGAGCGGCGGCTCGCGATGAGGGTTGTACTTCTAAAACCAGGGCGTCGAGGGCTACGCCGGCATATATATAATTGTAGGGTTTGAAAACTTTTCGGATTTTCTTAATTTCGGGATTATTTTAATTCTGCGAATAAAAATAATTTCTGAAAATCTAGAATTACCTTTTAAGCCGTGAAAAATAGCGCGGAGCTCAGAAAAATCACGGGAAAAATCCTGGAGACTCTTGGGGAGATAAGGAACTCAACTAAATAGGTTTGGGCTCATGAAAAGATTGATGAAGAGATCAAGGAAAAAGATTAAGCTCACAGAAATTGAAATTTTAAATCCAGAAAATACCAAAAAAATTTCCGATGAGAAGTAAACGTTGTCCTATGGTATTTTAAAAAAATAATAGCACTCACCAACACCAAAGACAAGCATGACACAAACACCACATTATCAAATCAATATGGAAAAGTTTAAAACCATAATTTTCTATATTTAAATTAGCAGCTACTTAACTTATCTAATAAATTTATTTAAATATTTAAATCATTTATTTTATTTAGTGTTTTTTATGCACAACCCAAAATAGGAAATTTTGGGTGTGACATCTCTGACGAGGGGGAAGGCTCCACCGGCGGCGAGGCAACCTTAGGATTAGCACCGAGCTAACCCCTACCAAATCTCTCTGTACACTCTGTTATAACCCCTTGATTTTGGGTGCTCTTGAGTATAAGGATGATCAGCTGCTGGACATAGGGACCGAATTGGTCCAGACCAGAATAAACCGTTGCATCTTTTCTGTGTGAGTCTTGTGTTTTTGAGTCCACCGGTGCCACCAGATACCCATACTCTGACACCGACTCGAAGAACTATGCTTGTCGCGGTTCTGACCCGACGACACCCCCTAACCCTGTAGGAGTTTGGTTGAAAAACCTTGGTTCTCCATTCGGCGTTGACGTCATGTACGGATGTCGTTCCCCTCCTTGGAGGCGTCGCTGTGGAAAACGAACTCCCCCTACTAGTTTACATTGCCTGTGCTTTTATGGCGTGCAGAGTGTTGCTTGACAGCCGTTGCTTTCGAGGATCGTGGGCTTTGTTTTTCTTGCGGCAATGGGTTTGTTGATGGCTCCATTGTGAGGTTGTTGTTTTTTTTGTTTTTTTTTGTAATGGATTCTTCTATATTAATATATGCCCAGCATACTCGTGTCGCTGGCTCTTCAAAAAAATAATTACACATATTCTTCCTGTCTAAATTAGTAGTTAGTTAAAAAGATCTAATTACCTAAAAAATATACGCTTTGGAATATACACTTTGAATAGTGCACAATGATGTTTAAAATAAATAATAACACAACTGTGAATAGTGGAACGCTTGCAGTAATAAGAATTAACTCCGACTATAAAATTTTGGATGCTGCATTCATATTTTTCTTATTTAAAATTAAGTATATATTTTTAAAAATAGATTTTAATCATTTTCATGATTACCAATACCACTTTCAACCAGCTGGGGATGCCAGATTTGTCTGAAAACATAGTTCGATGATCAGTGGTTCCCATTTTCAAAGTTGCCTAGCTGAAAGCAAACTCATATAATTGTTAGATAGCAAAAATAAACTTCTCCCTTTTGTAAGCTCAATATTCACCATCGGCAAGGTGCACTAATAAACTTCTTGGGTGCTGCTAATTATATACACGGTGCTCATGAGCAAAAATGAACCATTTCCCTTTAATTTAATAAGCTAGCAATGATCAATAAATATAAAGAACAACTGGTAGTGGTGGCCCAGAATCTGTACTGTGTGTACTGGTATATATATCTATGTCACCACTAGCTCAACAAAGCGCACAAACAACACTACAGAGCATACGCAAAAACAAAGTGGGGTGATGTATGAATAAACGAGTCGGAATGAAACCTGCATGCATGATCTGTTTCGGAATGAGAGGCAAAAGGAAACTGGACATTGCAAGTTCCCTAACCGAAGCTCAGGCACCTGCTAGCACTAGAAGCCCACGTGTGTGCAAGGAAGGCAGCTAGGAGCGTTCCACCATTCCTCCTGGGCCTTCTTAATAGAGGACTCCACAAGTGAGTACGAAGGTTGTTTTGAGAGCAAGATTGGCCTCCTCCTGGACATCAAGGGCCAAACAAGGAATGAGCTCAAGTCATGCACCTGGAAAATCAAGAGAAGAAACTGGAGCTTCACCTACAACAATTGACGATTGGACGACAACTCTACAAACTCGATCCAGATGGGAAGGTCGCAGTGGGAAGTAGTTGAGGGGGTGAAACTGCGAATTGTTTCTCATTCAACAGCAGGAGCCTAGACTCGATGAAAGAGTTGGGAACAGGAGGCGTTAGGGGAATACATATGGGACCAAAGAGAACCTCGACAGAGGCAAGGGAAACTGGGAATTGCATGCTGGTGGGGGCTTTGCTTTCAGGCTGGCTATTCCCTTAGCGTGTTAAGATCTTGACACAATGCCTGCCTCATCTGTGAGGGCTTTGCATTGGTCCTGTGTTCAGGAACAAATTGTGTTTGGTGAAAAATTCTTGTTCCTTGTCTAATGCAAAACCATTGTACGTGATTAAGGTGAAAATGTTGGAACCCTATGAGAAAAATGTTTTACCTTCATGAAAAAATGTTCCAGCTTGTTAGAAAGATATAACAGATCAAGCATCACATGAAGAAATTTATTATCAATGAAATTTCTGTACACAATAAAGTTATGTTGTATACGAGAGGCATGTGCAAAAAATTGATGTAATAGAGCAAGAAGTAAAACAATAAGGAAGAGGAGAGAACAAATTTATAAAACATAAATAAAGCAAAAAAGTAACTAATAAAAAAAAATTGAGTTAAAGAAAAAATTAAAAAGAAGCAAGCTGCAAGCAGAATGGAAATCCTGATCATCTCAGCATCTCATACTGGGTGCAGAACAGAATGCTCAACCTTAAAGCTGTGAGCGTCCTTGTGGGCGGGAAAGTAATAAAAGGATGGCCCAAGTCATGGGTTCAACCGACAGGTTCAGGCCTAACTTGGAACACATGGTTCTAAAAAGTATTTTAAAGAAACATGATTCTTATATTATCCGATATCAACACATGCCATTCCCAATGAAGGGATGAAAATTGCATTCCTCTGAAAAAGGGAGCCAAAACATATGTAATAACTCAATTTTTGTGGAAGCCCGTGGAACGTGTGCGTGAGAGAGAGAAATTGGTGATGATGTCCAGGAACGAGAAGCGGGAACAAACCACTTGATCTCTCCTGCCCACACCCAAGGAATTTGTTTCTCAATCTGCGCATTGCTGTTAAGATGCCGCACCATCAATCCTACACCTTTTTAGTTTTGGTAGATGCCAAAATTTTCTCTTGTTTTGTATTTGTAGCTCCCGAATTCCATTTCCTATAATATTATTGCGTTTTGCATTACCATGTTTTCTCAGTCCATTACAACTTCATGATCGTTGAGCTTGAAAAAGTGTAGCAAAACTATGCATCTAAGAATATGTATACATAAGTCAATATGTCTAACATTTAGTGTGCCCCTTTTTTCATTTCCATGATTTTTGCGGGCTTATGGATTATTACCATGTTGGTGTTGGATCTAGCTAGCAATGTAACAAAAAGTGCCACATTTGACAGATGCCAAACTGCACCTTGAACCACATATCTATATCTAATATATAGTAATAATCGCATCATCTGGTGCTATAAATTTGTTGAGCGAGTTTGATGAATTTTGTACGTGCCCACAGCCTATATTTAGTTAAGTGTCTATCCATCTTTAAGAATCAACTTCTGGTGTGATTCATATCATAGTGTTAATGAGCAGATCTCTTCCATGAATGATATGGTCGATTTGCATTCACAGTGTTGTCGACCAAATCTGTTCCATGCAAGATATTGTTGTTTCGAAGACCGAATGCATCACAAAAAGCGAAGATCCTGCCTTCACTATGCCAAAAAAGCACATTAGTGATGCGTCTAGACAGTAATTAGTGATGCAGAAAAAATGTGTCACTTACATTGCGTCTGTGATGTGAACGTACAGTGACGCGTCTTTACGCGTCACTTGTGACCCTCACCAGTGACCCGTCCAGACAAGATGCGTCACTAATGACCCCCCACCAGTGACCCATCTGGACAAGACGTGTCACTAATGACCTCTCAACAGTGATGCATATAGCCAAGATGCGTCACTAATGAACATTCACTGTGACTCGTTCAGCCAAGACGCGTCCCTAATGAATATTCACTGTGACTTGTTCAGCCGAGCTGCATCGCTGCTGTGGACCTTGTCAGTGACTCATTCAGCCAAGACGCGTCACTAATGACAATTTACAGAAATAAAAAAAAGAAATATCTCGATTGCAGTACTATAGGTGCTGCTGTTCGGTACCCATTCTTTTCAGCTGCTGCAGAAGCTTTGGCTGTAGATCCACCGCACATATTACACATGTTTCATCCATTACACATGTTTCATCATTTACAAACTTTAGATACAACTTATGCTACAAAGTATCTGCCCAATGAGAGGCATTCACCTTATTGATGCCACTTCCTGCTCCGTTTTTGTGAAATTTTTCATTGTTCTTTCTATGAAGCTAGAGACAGCAACAATACTTGTCCTGCAGACATATAATTTCAGTCATATTTTCAGCTGTTAATATCAGGCACCTAAGGTGCCAACCAGAGAAACATATGAGAGCAAAAACTTACTCATATACGGATACACTTTAACAAGTTCAGTGCAAATGTAATACCCACGGTGCAAACATATGAGAGCGGTTAAAATTAAGTCTAGTCCCCAACCTTGGATTTAGAACAGCTGTTAAAATTAATTCTAAATAGAACAGACTGCAGATGAAAGAAAAAGGACGTGTTTATTCAGGTCTTCTTTTGTACAGAAGTTTGCATGGAAGGTGTATTCATAATTAGAACCAATCTGGCTCAGGCCAATAATTAGAACCTGATGATAATCTGAATCAGAATGTCTCTAGCACTACTAGTAGCAAGCAACACAAAGTTCCTTCTTTTGGACAGAAGTTTGCATGGAAGGTGTATTCTTAATTTTTCTGTGTTGTCTCCAGATTACAGCTCCTATCTTAAATTTCATTGCTTTTGCAATATAATCTTAAGAGTTAGAGTGGTCCTATCAGTTCACTAATATTTAATTTTTTATGATCAGACAATATTTTCTAGAACTGTTATCATACTATAGATACTTTTTTTTGCGAGCAATACTATAGGCACTCTAATGGCTGATAATTGTTACTCATGAATAGCACCAGAAAATTGGCTGTAAAAAAGCCTAGTATATGCTGCAAATAATTAATGCCTACACAGCCTAGTATTTTAACTACTACTATTGTTGTCCCAGTGGCAGTTTACCTGCAAGAAGAGGCCATTGGGCACCCTGATGCCTGCACCCAACAAAAAACAACTGGAGCATGTAATTAACAAATTGACCAAAACCACAACTAAGAACCGAAATGGCCTGTACCCAGAAATTGTATTGCCGGTGAAGCCAAGGTCAGTGGAAATGCTCTCCAAGTGCTTTCTCAAAGGGCTCATTCAACACCCTGCGCCATTACCATCAGCACCAAATAAGCATAAGTTTGAAATAACAAACTGAGGCCTGCACCAGTATGAGCAGCTGAGGCTGCTTAAGACAAGCATATGGAAGAAGTTTTGGTGATATATAATGTTTGGCACCTGCTATTCAGTTCAGCTAAGTTAGCACTTAGCATTCAGCCTGTGGTAAGAAAAAAAAACAAAGGATCATTTAGTGAAAAAACAAAGGAGCCACTGCCACAGAGTGGGAGCAGCAAGGCAAAACTAGGCCATTAAATATGTGACTAGGCCATCAAATGCAGGGTCCAGACCTCAGATTATAATTATTCACTAGTGTAGACCAAAAGGACCAATGAAGAACAGCAACAGATTTCTGGTCCTTACCTCTTTGTTTTTGGAAATTTTGGGTCTCACTCTTGGGCTGAATTTCCTTCCTGGTGTCACATTTCTCCTTAGGGTTCGAGTTTCTGCCTTACTGGGACAAACACAGGAAAAATCATTAAAAAAAAGAGATTTTTAGAAAGCAATTCCTGTATGAATTCACATGTGCAGAAGGAAATCCACTAGAACTTTCATATTATCACGTTTCAAAGGAAAGGCCATTTAATACACGAATTTATTATCTAAGCCAGAACTACACAAGCTGTGATTTCACCAAACTAAATGTTTTTTCTAGTGTTTCGTCTTGGATGGCTGGACAGCAGCGTGCGTGTTAAAGACAGCAGCATGCACTAGATGGCTGGTGCTGTGTTGGTTGCTCTCCTGGTCCTATCCTCTATTCTCTTTGTCCACCTATGCAGTTACGCGCAATCAATAATCATGCATGTAGCTCTACTGCTGTCGTGCAACAATTAAGCTTCATATTAATTAATTAGTTATTTCAACCTGTCCATCAGTCTCCAATCCCTCCCTTGCAGCCTTAGCTGCAAAAAATAATGCGTGGGTTATGTTGCCCTATTGTCCAGGAAAGAACTTTGCCACTATCAGCACACAAGCAGAAAACTCGTTTTGTCTTCTTATATTAAGCTTAATGAAGGGATAACTACTGCAATTTCAGTGAAAAAAATACCAGAATGTACAAAAGCTAACAGGTTCATCATTTAAAAAACTCACTCTGTGTCTGTGATGTAAGATGGAGATACTTTCTCCTCCACGCCAAGAGTTCACTGACCTGCAATTTTGCAATAGTGATCAATGAAAGTAGCCTCTTAATCAGCCACCAAATAAATCTTGATCCATAAACAGAATTTTATCCCCAAATGAAACAACATGCTAGGTTTATCAAAAAAATATCAAAATAACTGCATGTGCTAGGTGTGCATCCAGGGTGCTAAATACTATCAACAACATCTTTATACTCATTTAAGGGACTGATTTAGCAGTTTTCATGGTCCAAAATCAGTGAGAAAATTTACCTGTAACTGCACACAACATACATCTACATAACTTGCGATAGCTTTCAAATAAATAAAGCAATACAAAATTTAAATGTTGGCAAAGGAGATATGTAATATGCAAAGGATATTAGCGGGTACAGGTGGTGAAACCGGGATCCCTTGGGCTCAGGCCACGACTAAGCCTCCAATCTCCCGAAATTGAAGCATATAACCTGCTCGTCATACATAACTTCACAAACTCCCACCGGAGACAGCAAATTTATCCCACCCCAACAACCCAATAATTCTCAATGAAAGTGCCGTCTACAATTCAATTAGACTCACAGAATGCAGCAGGGAATCGGAATATATTCAAGGCAAATAATCATGGTAGTGATTCCCCAATCCCCCACCCCTCCTTGAACTAGATCTCGCTGTAACCCTCTCCCGCAACAGCCCCGAATCCCACGGCCAACAAGCAGAACGAGAGCACGAACCTGTGGTGAACTAGGCGCAGATCTTGGTGGCAGCGAAGAGAAATAGGGCGACCGGGGCCGGTCTGGATCCGCCCCTCATCTCTGGCTGGAGTGCGCCGGTCCCTCCTCCCCCTCGGCTCACTGCGGTTGGGTGGTGGCCTGAAGTGGTCACCGAGGACAGGGGTGCTGCACCACCTAGATCCAGCATCGGCCATGGACTCCCCTGGCCAAGCCACCACCTCGCCAGATCTGCCGAGCACCAGCTCCCCGGCCGGGTGCCTCCTCACCAGATCCGACGTCCATGGAACTCTCATGATGGAGGGGAGCAGCTGTGATAGTGGAGGAGAAAGAGGGGAGGTGGCGACAGCAGAGGAGCAGGCCAGCAGGGGCGGCAGAGGGGATGAGAGAGAGCAGACGAGGAGAGGCGACGGAAGTCAGGTTCAGACTTGACCTGAGTTAACTGGTCTTCATAATTTTTTTGGGTCCGCGGTGACGCATTTGATGGGGAAGAGTCACTGATAAAAGATGCTGATACCAGTGACGCGTCTAGTTGAGAAGAGTCTCAGATAATGTGTTATTAGTGATGCGTTTTGTTCTTTGGTACTGGACAACAACTAACCAGTGACGTGTTCTGTTGATCCGCATCACTAATCTTACATTAGTGACGCGTTTCGATTCTAGGTCACTAATTATGGTATCTCCTTTGTGCTGTTTTGGCATAGTGCTTAAAGACTCGACTAACTACATAGGCTATCGTCAAACTCTTGTTTCATGCCTAAATATACTGTTTTCTTGTTCTGAAAATACTAGAGTAAATATTGCAAGCTAGTTAGCACAGCAGTACAGGATAGTAGGCTTGTGGCACGGAGGAGCAGGATATTGAGATGAGTAGGGAAGAATCAATCATTTTGTATTGGGAACAGGAGGCAATGGGGAAATACAGATAGAGAGGACAAAAGAGGAAGGCGCCGGAATTGGATGCTGTTAAGGGTTAGCCTTCAAAGATCTTTACATGATGACTGCATCATCTATAGCTCTCTTTGCAGACAAAAATGTTGTTTATATATGAGGGCTTTCAAACAATGGTGCAACATCTCTGAATTGTATATTGTATCATCTGTATGACAGATGAAAAATAAAAAGAGACTGAGGTTTATCTCTCTTGGGATCCTGTTTTTTGGTAAAACCATATGAAATGTCCATTTTATTGACTCAACCACATATATGACTCAAAAATAACAAGGCTGTAAATATATAAGTAATTACAAAATTTGGAATAACTATTATATTTAACCCACTGGAGTATAAGGACTGTATAGAAGTCAATCACAGGCTGTTCAGACTCGAAACGCCCATCTATTGAACTATGGTAATGTGCCTTATTTTCAACGTCACAAGCAATGTTCTATCATGATATAGCCCAGTGATGCAGACTTGATTTCTATGACTGGAAGCCTGTTTACATGTTGAAGCACTCACAAAACTAGCTACTTAAATGTTCAAGAAAAAAATATATACTTAGATCCCACCCCACCCCATTTCTCATGTTCATGCAGGATAGTAAAATGTTGGCAGGCTGAGGCTGTTTGCATAAAGTTCGGCGATGCACTAGGGCATGTTTATCGCAAATGAGTCACCTTGTGGTGAATCTACAAGATCTGGCATAGCTGACATCGGAAACCCACATGTGTGGTTCCCAGAGTTTGACCCTAAAAACATACAAATATACTTCTACCTGGGTCCGGGAAGGACCCAGTCCAGTTATGCACACCTAAGGGTAGTTCTATATTTACTACTTGGACGGCCATCTACGGAGAACATCAAGTGTGGAGGATAGAAGAGCTAGAGTTCAACTTTTGAGAGATAAAAAGTCATGTATTAAACTTTTGCAATTATCCATATTACAAGCAAGGCATGCCTCTGGTGGACTGAACTGTTGTTAGTTTCCTTTGTTTACTTTGCCGTTTCATGTTGTTCCATTTTTTGCTCCGCCCTCTTTGCAAAAACTTATTCTATTATATGTATGTAAATATTTTTTACTAGTATAAAATGGGTAATCAGTCCCATTTGTTCTGCTTAATAATGAAAACATTGTCCTAGCTATAAGACATGTAGATGACCCATCGAGTTTACAGCACGTGTGGTGTTAGATTTGAAAGAAGCGTGCATGGAAAAATTTCTGCCTCCACGATTAATGTTGTATCCTATATGCTTTGCCTGAGTGCAGTGACTTGACTACTTGTGGCAGCTATGCCACTCATCCAAGTAATTAACATTCATTCAGGTACTGCCAGATGTCATTGCGCCATGCCACGAAGCTTTGATCTTGTTGGGGCACTCACGCTCTGGGCGAACCACAATTTTGATCTGCATATCACTGCTTCCCTTGTGCCTCCCATTCCCATGAGACATCATCCCATCCGCTTCCTGGTTCATTTTCACCTCACCTTATATGTTTATGTGCTACTGTTGGCTGTGCCGCATTGGGAAAGGTTATATAGAGAGCCAGGCATGAAGATGATGTGGAATTTCATTAAATTCTATATCCTATCGTTTGATGTATTGTTGATGAAATAAAAACACACGGAGACTGCAGATCTCTCTTGTAACCACGACAGATGGTAACATGGGAAATAATATTCACATTAAATGTTAACCTAACCAGTATATTACTAAAACAATAAAGTTGTCATTGCACCCTACTGTTAACCATTACAATTTAGGGCCTAGGACAGGTAAATAATAAATTGTTAAATGTTATTTAAGCCTAAAAATGGAAATAATGCAAGTTGATTCAGATGCTTCAAAGTTGGTTAATAAATGAACTATAATTAGTTCACATGTCTTATATAAAAATGAAAATAAGGAAATAAGTCTGGAAATGCTGATTGCATGAAACGAACCATGGTATATGTTTAGGCCTTATAAATAAATTAATTCTACTAAAATATTTCAAAATATGAAAACACAAAAAATTGAGTAAGATATGTACTATGACATGGGACAAAGCCAGGTTAAAGATTTTTTAAACAAAGCATATCAAAGTTGTAGCCCAAAGTTTGGGAAAATTTCAATTATAAAGACTCCCATTTTTTCGTGCTAGATGTCACGATTTCAGCATTAATTGAATTAGTTCTGAATTGCCTTGTTAACAGGATTCAACTCCATCCGTATATGCTATTATATATTGTCACGATCAAGGTTATGAAGGATGATAATGGGAAAAATATTTCTTTTATATTTAAGTTCAGCAAATTACAAGAGCACTGTCATATTGTGGAGGTTTTATGCAAATTGTCTTGTTCTTCGAGACTCATCACTCCTTGTGATTTCCACTAATCCGTTCAAGAATGATAACCGTCTGTTCATGAATGATGACCATCCGTCCAACCAGGAGCACATGTCCCATCGGGTCCTTATTCTCCACATACCAGCATTGCCAGGTATACTATTCACAAAGGACCAGATATTATGTTTCTTCGTGCACTATGCTTGCGAACTAATGCTTTGGACTTCTGGTAATTACTTCCCTTTTGCATCCTATTCCCATGGGACAATATATATGATAGCCATTCTAACTCTGAAGGGGCCATGAATTTTTGGTATAAAGACTTCCATTCATCTGTTTTTGATTTGGTAGTGTTGGTTCTCCATGGCGAAGCATGTTATATATAGAGGGCAATGCAATGTCACTTCAATTTCTCTGGGTTATATATGGGTCATCTTGGCACCATGCATGCCTGTACGAGCGAACATGGTGTCATGGGCTTTGCCCAACAGTGGTCCATTTGGAAATATTATTGCTACATCTACACAACATATGAAGTTAGACACCGAAATTAATTCTTAATGCTGTAGGACATTAGTTTGTTTGTTATATGTTAGCGCCTAGTGTCTTCACATTCGGGGTCCTGAATTTCTGTGTTATGGTTTTGGATGTAGCTGGCCGCAGTCAATTTCAAGTTCGGGGTCCTGAGTTTCTATCAGCAAATGGAAGTTCCTGAGTTTTTATATGCATATGTTTTCCAAGGAATGGAGATGAAGCAAACCTACGACCATATCTTTCTATAGGGGCCCCAAAGCTTACTACTGTCACCTGCATTAACACCTTTCCCAAATACCTGATCCGTTCAGCTAATTGATGTGTAAATGTAATTTCAAAATCAGCCTCCCAGCTCTGGCTATATAAGCCAGCGTACAAGATTCTTAATTGGTGAGGTGGGAATGTCATTTCCGATCACGATCCTCCATCATAAGTTTCATAGAGGTGAAAATTTCATCTCACAGCAAAAGTTATTCACAAATATATTACAGCCTCTATTCTTCAGGAAAACATCAATACCTAATAACTGGAATACTATTTGAACCGTGGATCAGTTGTTTTTATGTTTTCTGGCACAGGTTCACATCCTCCTCCATCACTATCTGAACTTCAGCTTGCTAGTCTTGGCTACTAGCCTGTTCAAAATAAAAGTATCTCCATCTTAGATTGATTACAGTTACAGTGCTAAAATTTGGATGATACACAGTATAATGTTAACAAAATATTCAGTCATAAACAACTAGATCACGTAGTCCTTGCCAACTACAAATAATGTTTTTTTAAATATATTTTCTTAGGGTTAAGTGCTGGAGCCCCTAAGCAGAGGACACATGACAAACAAGTCACTATGGACCGAACGCCTGCTCGGTGGGGGATCTGTGTGGCACTGGTGACCTGCATGGTGCTTGCTCCAGCAGGGCGTGAGTTTGTTCCATTGTGTGCCAGAAGGGGATTAGACGCATAAGAAAATTACTGAAATACCCTTAATTACCATTAATGGATCAAAAAATTATATAGAGAGGAACCGGTAGTTCTTTTTAAGCACCATAATACATCTCCTATTTTAGGACTTCTATACTTTGTTATTATCATTGAAGATCTCATCCAGACTGTTAACTGATTCCTTTTAAACTGGTGTGGCTTTGAGAAGTAGTCTGAAGGGGACATATGGATTATTTGTATAAAGACTCTCACTCTTTCATGCTAGACGTTACGATTGCAGCATTAATTTCATCTCATTTTGAATTGTCTTGTTTACACCATTTCCCTTGTGCCTCCTATTCCCACGAGACAATATGATAACAACCCTGCATCGTTTCCACTCATCCGTATTTGATATGGTATTGTTGGCTCTCTGCAGTGAAGCATGTTATATATAGAGGGCACGTTGGCACCACGCATGCCAACCGTGGTCCTTTTACAAAAAAAATTATTGTTACACCTACACCACGTCTGAGATTATTAGATACTGAAATTAATTCTCTATGTTGTAGGACACTAGCTTCTTTGTTATATGTTAGCGCCTTGCATCTTCTACCTAAATACTTTTCTGGAGTGTCCTAAAAATATTTCAAAGCAATAATGTCCTTTCCAAGTTTGTGGTGTAGTCACTAGTAGAGAACAGACATTTGGTTCAACATATTAGTCTCGGTTAGAGTTGGGAGAGCATTAGGCATCGGAGGTCCTTTTAGTTCCGGTAGGTAACACCAATCCGGACTCAAGGGTATACATTAATTCCGGTTGGTGTTACCAACCTGGACTAAAGAGCCTTGACCCTTTAGTCCTAGTTGGTAACACCAACCCAGACTCATGTAGGCCTTTTAATCCCGGTTTGTAACACTATCCTGGACTAAAGGTTCTCCGACGGGTTAGTTCAAAAGGAAAACATCCCATCCACAGTCACATGTGCTATGTAGGTGGGGTGGAAAGGTATGCGCAAGACAAAACATGAGGTCTTGGGTTCGAATCACACGAGGCACAAGGGTGGAAAACATTGTTTTTTAGCCTCAGAGGACCTTTAGTCTAGGTTCAAAGCAATCGAGGTTTAGTCTAGGTTCAAAGCAATCGAGGCTAAAGAGTCGTGCCCTTTAGTCTAGGATTCCTAGTCCCAGTCGGGACTAAAAGGCTTTGCCACCCGGGATTATAGGTCAGTTTTCTACCCGTGAGTTGATCAATTGCGACTTTTGATTTTGAAAAAAATCAAAAATTTGAAAACATATATATTATTTCAAAAACTAATTCTGAGTATAGAAGCATTGGACCACGCTATTGAATTATATTTAATGAATGTTTTCTACACTGACATATTATTGCGTGGTACCAGGACTTCATAAACTTGCAGGGTGACGTTATGGTATAGAAGACATGTTAATTTGATTGAATCAGGCAAGAAACTTGCATGGATGCCTGCCTGTCTGCCAGGACCTGGGCTCCTGGTGCAGCAGTAAGTCTCGAAGCAATGGCCCAGTCACATCATAATCTATCGCTGGACTTGTGTGTGATGTGAACTGATGTCTTGAACTCCTGATCGGCAGCCACTTCCCTTTACCCTATGCTTCTTATTGGTACGAGGACAACATCAGGGCCATTGCTATGTTAGGACGTGGTCATCAGGGCGCAACATCTGAATTATATATCAAAACTTTTGTATTATATTGATGATGAAATAAAATGGCCTGGAGACTGGATCCCTCTTGTGTTCCTGTTAGGACGTGGTGCACTTCTCCCATTACTTTTGACGCGGTAAGATCTTAAATAAAATTTGATCCATGATTTTTTTAAAGGAGAAAACAATTAGTAGTTGAAATAATTAGAAAAAAATTCAGCAATATTCTTGGCATGCGTGCAGCATGCGTTATATGCCAGCATGCCTTCTAAAATCAGCTCAGCATACATGCATCACGTTTATTCAACCACATGTTTATTCAACCCGACAATCACTAGTAGTTGTGTCAAGTATGTCCCGTACGTGCATCACGTTTATTCAACCACATGTGTCTGCTTGAGTTTCACATTGAAGCAGCACTTTTTGAAATTAACCTCTCATGTACAATATTGGATATGGCACCATCGTTTATGTCGAAATGAAAACACATTACACTAACTACGCACATTAGCACCATCATATGTCACATTCCAACAAAAAGTTACACCAAGTATGCATATCCATTTCATATGGACCCATGCATATATATGTTTGTAGATCCTTTTATTAAAAGATACATTTTAGTAGATATAAGTGTAAGATACATGTCTTTGTAGATCTATCAAGATCCATTAAATGAACAGTGCAAAGCCCGTTCATGTGAATTAAACCTAAGATACATAAGAGAGGTCAATAACGTTTCTTAAATAGCATATGTTACTCAAACAAGAAAAACAGCTGCCTCTCGTTCTTCGTGAAACACGTAGTATGCCAGTAGCTTTTTTTTTAGTAGAAATTCCAAAACATAGGCACCGACCGGCTCGTTTCTGGAAAATTATTAACTTTGTCTAAATCAAGGTCTGCAGACTTTGGTGCCATTGGTCTCGTGTATTATTACTTAATAGGATCTGTTCCAGTCATGGTCACTAAGGTCAACAATTCAATCATCCTACTCCGATGGAACTAAGAAATAAGAGTCGTGGACAGAACCAACAGAAAGTCATGCCTCTGCTCCGTCAATGCTACATCATAGCAGCACAGGCCAGTGGCCCAGTGGTATGCACGACTAACTCTTGAGGTGGTGACAAGCGCTTCCCACGTGCATCCTCTTCCTATCAAGAGAGTCACAAAATCATCGACTCTCTAGCCATCTTGTTTGATCTTGCTCCTCATTCTACCTCTGCTTGCAATTGTTGGACATGCCATCCAGGAGTTATTATATATAGGGCAATGCCGGTCTTATATTTTCATGGGGCTAAGGGTAACTCCTCTTTTTTTTACGAAACTAAGGGTAACTCGTCTTGATTGGCAATGTATATATTTGTGTAGCATAAAGGTAGACCTCCACGATGGGCTCGAGTTGACTGAGCTGTAAGCTCAGGCTCATTCCTCGTGGTGAGCTCTGGTATCAGGCCCACAGCGGCTTTATTTGTTGTTTGATTAACAAAGACGGGCAATACTGCAGCCTCTGTATCAGGCTGACAGATGTGGTGTTAGAGGCAGTCAATGCCACCACTTTAGGAAATTTGTAAGTAGTAAGCAAGAGGCATAGGATGATCACTACAAAAGTCATCTCTGTCCGCCACTCACAAAGGATGATCATTTGCAGTCAACAGGACGTTCCTCAATATTGCACTCAGAATGTATACAAAAACTATATCTGATCAAGAGCTATTTATATATTTATTTTGGGTCCACGTCACCCGGGTCAAAGTACCCAATCGCAACAAAGCTCTGTCCCATGTTCACCGCTACTGGAGACTCTTTGCAACACTAGGGATGCCATGGAAATTCTTGATGACCTGGCAATCTGATGTGTTTGACTCCTCATAGCTGCTTCCCTTATGCCTCCAATTCCCGTCAGACAAGAGCACAGCAGCATCCTAAGTAATTCTCACCAGAATTTCATCAGTCTTTTCTCCTACTATATTGTGTTCCGGGTTTGTTAGTGTTGGTGTCACGCCCGGTTTTCCAAAGAACAAAACCAGGCTCGTTATATATGTGCCCAGAAAGTCCACACATACGCCAGAATGAAAAATATCAGAAACAATGTTATTATATAACGTAGACATAGCTACATTAAACACTTACATCAGAGTATCGCGGAACGGTGGCTAAGCTTCTGCTCGGGCTCCATTCTTTTCAGGGACGGCTGACTGGGGGCTCCGTATGCTAAGCACTTCTTATAGACTTCTGGAAACTCCACTACACCTTTATTCTTCTTCTAAGCAGCACCTTACTACACACTGGAGTGTGGGGAAATAGCAAGGGTGAGCACATGTCGAACTCAACAAATATAACACGGGGTTCATGAGGCTCAAAAGGTTTGACACGGGTTTACTGCAATAGCTTTTAGTGAGTCATCTTTTAAGCATTTGAGTAGCAACAAGTTACGTAAGCCCAAATAACCTCATGATCATGTAAACGAGAATAATGTATAGCAAGAATCAATAATCATCAGTGAGATTTAATATCATTAGTATTATCATTACCATCAGTGTTCATCATTTATTCTGTAAGGGTCCAAGGCCTCTTGTGACCATGAGCACGACTGTTATAACAGTTTTACACCCGGTAGAGGTTGTACACTTTCACTGTGAGTTGTGATTTACCCTTTCGCCCGAGGTGATCAGCCTCTTGACCCACTTCCAAGGAAGATCGGCAGGGTTCACTATGAAGTCTTTCAAAGGTTCGTCTAACAAGTTAGGGACATTAGATTCACTCGACAAATAGATGTAGAGCCCCCCTTCTAAATGGCACAATGACGCGCAGCCTATACACATAAGGACAGAGGTCGCACTATACCCGATTCGTCAAGCCATTCTTACGCCATGAAGGTTACCACTAACAAGCTAGAAAAAGATCCTCATACTTGACTAAAGCTGGAGCTATATAGGCCTCATAGTTGTACTGTAAGTCCCGGATGTTCGCTTACAGATGAGTCCTCGTGGAGAGAAACTAGAGCACCAAAAAAATAGCATCATGCTCTAGCCCTCTTTAAACAGTAATCAAAATGTCATCTTTCAGCGCTAGCAAAAGCTACCCAATGCAAAATCCTATAGGTGACAAGGTACAGATCAAAAACTAGGAAAATCCTTAATGGCAATTCAATACAGACACATGCAATATGATTTTATATGATTAAAGTGAATAGGACAACAAGGAAATCTCATGTTATACTTGCCTTTTCCCAAAGTTAGCTACTCAGAATCTTCGACCTCTATCTCTGATCTTCAGCTTCTGTTATACTTGTCGGTCCTCACTTCCTGGTCTTCATTGCTAATAAACCACGTTTCCTCTACTCGCAGCAACCAAGCAATACAAATCGACAACCAATCAAATAACTGAGAACAATACACCAATCAAAAGAGACACTTTAAAAGGAGAGCGCACTAAACGGCATGGCTCGTTGCTACGATCACGGGAGCGCAAGAACGACGGAGAATGGAGCTATCGTTAAAAAAAAGTGCACGACTATCGAGGCTTGCAACATAACAAAAGAGAAAACTATATGCTTGATTCATTTTAGTTATCAAGATAAGGTGATTAACATTTTCAGAGAAATATCCTAAAGTTGAGTTAATCAAATTATAAAGCCGAAGTTAAATTCTACTTATAAATATGAACTTTTCATTGTATTTAAGTTATTTAACTATTTGTATCTTAGAAACATAGAACATGTGACAAGCTAAATGTAAGCATTTACGTTTCCTGTTTAAGCTAAGAAGTCATAATTGAAAAATTCGTTTAAGTTGATATTAATCATATTAACATCTATTTATAAGATACCGGAGTTATAAACCTAAGTTGTTTTTAATAAATTAATAGTCATTAGATAAACATTAATCAACTCATTTTATGTGTAACTAAATAAATTGTAATTAACAAAGAAATATTTAAGTTGTTATTTACCAAGCTAACATTTTATTATTAATAAAAGATCAGAGATAAACCTAAATTACTTTTAATTACAAAAGACATTGAATAAATACTAATCAAATTGCACTTAACCCAACTTTATATAAATCATGTTTAAACTAGGCAATTACAATTAATAAATATGTATTTAAGTTGACAAGTAGTAATTATAAAAAGATCGATAATGTCCTATGTTGCTTTTATTTGGAACCAAGTTTGCATAGTCATTAATCAAAGTAATAGGATTAATCTAATCAACATGTGACATAGTAAATGACATTGTTCACGTGTAGCTAACATAGGCATGGTCGCAAAGCAAAAAGATGGAACTACAATCCTAGGTTTGTTTTTAATTAAAATATATTAAATAAATATTAATCAAATTACATTTATATTATATAAAAGAAACAACTACACGCTTGATTATTTTGATTAGGTGAAACTGTGTGAAGCATTATTAATTCAAATTACAGAAATCTCATGTTAACTAAAAGACCGAGTTAAATCTAGTCATACTTTGGTTACAAATATTTCAGTGTCTTTTATATACCGATTATTCTTTAGCTTGCAAAAACAAAGTAAATTGTGAGAACATCTAATGGTGTGCAGTGTGCGTTTACACTAGCAATTAATCACGTAAGCATTTATATGTATAAAATATCAGAGTGTCATACCTATGTAGCTTTTAATTACAAAACTAGCTGCATGCAGATTAATCATATTACTATTTTAAATTGTAAAATGCAGAGATATATGACAATAGAAAACGTCGTGGCTAAAACGTAGATTCCGTCAGAACAAGCTTAACGCAAAAAGAAGCTACGGATATAGACACTGACCATGTTAGCTTGCTATCTATAAAGATTTGCAGGATCGCAGTGCAGGCAGCTCGAGTTGAAGGGCGCACACATCCTGAACTCGATCACGTCGCGTGCCCGGTTTTGTTGGAGATCAACACGCGCTGCATGTTGTTTGCTGTCCTCCCTAGTTTAATTATGCTGCAGGCTTTCACGATCTAGTGAGTTGTGCAGATCACGTAGGGAAAGGAGGAAGGAGCGTGTATGCCGGATTTCTCACCGACGGAGGCGAGACGTCCACGGCAGCTTGACCGTGTCCGTCTTGGAGATTGATGATGGCTCTGGATGAAACACGGATGGCGGCAGAACTCCGAGTCGGCAATGAACTCCGGTGCCGAGGAGACGAGAACGCCGCGACGCGGCAGCTTGACGAAAAGCTCCGGGTTGCTCCAGCAAGGCTCCAGAGCGACGGACTCGAGCATGGCTTGTAACGGCGGCCGCGAAGAACGCGAGCTTCGGTGGCAGCGCTAGCTAAGCACCAAGCGACGATTGACTTGCGGCATCGGCATGGCAGGGACTGGAGATCGGAGGGGCCAGCTCTACAGAACCTGGGCGTCAGAGAGAAATAATCTTGACTCGGTCTGGATGGCAGCGAGGAAACGGCGGCGGCGCCTATGATCTGCAGTCCGTCTAGGGCAGCTGGAGCTCGCTATTTGGCCCTGTTTAGTTGTCATGCAAACCCAAAATATTTCCTCTTCCACCTATCAAATCGAATCTTTAAACGCATGCATGGAGCATTAAATGTAGGTAAAAAAAATAACTAAATGCATAGTTTGTCTATAAAGTTCGAGACGAATCTTTTGAGTCTAATTAATCCATAGTTGGACAAATTTTACCAAATAACAACGAAAAGTGCTACAATAACTTTTCACCCAAACTTTCTCAACTAAACACAGCCTTATAGATGGACATGTATGACGTGATGGACCTGGTGTCCTTGACTTGCGTGACACACAAAGATGGAAGATATATTACTAGGATTGCTACGTGATAGAAGCATTGGCCTAGTTATTTGCTTGGTGGATTATGTCATCATTACATCAAAGATCAATGACAGAGAGGATTGCGTGGACCTTCTTCCAACCATTAATGAAAGAGCAAAAATTTTTGGCCAAAGGTGATTTAGGGTTAAGATTTATTATTTTCAGAGTTATTTAATTTTGTGTATATAAATAA
This sequence comes from Saccharum hybrid cultivar R570, assembly GCA_038087645.1. Classification (NCBI taxonomy): domain Eukaryota; kingdom Viridiplantae; phylum Streptophyta; class Magnoliopsida; order Poales; family Poaceae; genus Saccharum; species Saccharum hybrid cultivar. The sequence continues at coordinate 4,783,554 of JAQSUU010000733.1, forward strand.
TTTCAGAAAAGTCTAGAATTGATATTTAAGCCACGAAAAATTCTCCGAAAGCTCCGAAAATGCGGGGAAATTTTCCAGAGACATGAGGAACCCAAATAAAGTATTTGGAGCTCATGATAAGATATTTTAGAGCATCTAAAAATTATATTATGATCACAGACAAGTGGAAACAAGCTATAGAAGAAGTCGGAAAAACTCCCGAGAAGTTTGTAGAGGTTGATTGACGGACGAGAAACTAAAATGAGTGATTTGGGTTACAAAGAAAATATTTTAGGAAACTCCCAATGAAAACTTGAGCTAAGAACAAGGAATTTTATTGAGAAAAATAAATAAAGGTGTGCCATAGAAGGAAGATCGATCAACTAAACGTATTTTTAAAGACATTGCTCGCTCTCAACACACAAGAGGCAACAAGCAACATCACATTAAACAATAGCCCATCAAATTAGTTTAGAAAAATTTAAAGATTCTCATTTTTTTTCTATAACTAATTGATGTTAACTTACACTAAACTTAGGAAATTGTATCCGAATATTAAAACATTTATTTTATTTAGTGTTTCCTATGCACAACCTAAAATTAGAAATTTTGGGGTGTGACAGTTGGTTCTGCGCGTCAGGCTTTTCTCGAAGTATATTCCGTTCGTGGTTTGTTTGTTTTGGTTGCTTGCTTGTGACATGGTGAAACAAGTTATATAGAGGGCGTGCCACTTATGCTGGAAATTTCTGTGAATTATTATGTCCTACAGTTTTTATTGCTCATAGAAAATACAATTCTTAGGGACTCGACCTCACTTATTGCCCCGACCACTCAAGTTGGAGTCGTCTTATATTATAGTTTGGATGCCAGTTTTTTTAATTATAAGTATAACGCTCAACATGGTATATAGTTTTGTAGTTGAAAATATTATAATTTCAGACACAATAATGGTTTAGATTTTTAGATTTTAAAAGTTCGGTATTTTTAATTTTCAAACAACCTCTGATGTTGACATGGTCTCTAGTAAAGTTGTAGCTCTCCAAATGATCAACAAGTTTGCAGTTGACAACCTTTTCATTCGAGAAGATTTAGAGGGTCAATTATTAAGTTAATAAGTCCTCATAGTAACTGAGGATGGAAATGCCAACCGCCTCTAGAAATCAATTTCTAGGGGTGGTCTATCTCTGAAACCATTTTTAGAGTTAGTTTTCGATGGAGCCACCTTTAGAAGAAGAATGATGCTTTTGAAAATCATTCTTGTAGCAGTGCATTAGGATGAAACACCCAGCAACAGAACCATCTGTCTGCTCCATACTTTGAGTATTCAATTAAGCGTCACATCTAATGCATTTTTTCTACTACCACACAAGAATATGATCACACAAGGGCTTAGTGTGGATGCTAACTGGCCGATGATGAAACATGTAAAACATAATAATAATTTAAAAAAATCACACCAGTCCCTAAAAATTGTTTCTGTAGTGGTGTTTATAGGTTCTTATGTATGGAATGCATTGCTTTTTGTAGGTTTTATATTGTTTTAATATATGTTTTTTACATGTACAAACTCTTGCGATCTCATGCAATGCTAGTAACGCGCATTAGTAAATGCAGCCTGCCTAGGAGGTATTGCGCGATCTCATGCAATGCTAATAACCTGCATTAGTCAGTGAACATGTCATCTGGGTCACGTTTGCTCCAAGCTTCAGCTTTTTTCACAATGAGAAGGGCAATGTCATCACACATGTTTATGTGAATCACAGCTCTTGTAAGTTTCTTCACACGAGCCCTCCCTCTACAGTGCATCCTCCTGACCACAAGCAGCTGCAGTGTTTGAGATCCTACATCATGCACGCCGAACTCAGCACAATGGATACCCAACCATCCCTGTTGAACACGAGGACTACGAGCACGCTTCGCCTCTCAACCACAGCTCATGAGTACGAAACCACTGCCTAGCTAAGATTGTTTGTGCCACTGCATTTCAACATGGCCAGGCAAGCTCATGTGTTTGACTCCTCATAGTTTCTTCCCTTATGAATCCAATTCCCACGAGAGAACATCGTAGCAACATAAGTAGCTACCTAGTATATTGTGTTCTTGCTTTGCTAGTGTTGGCTGTGCCATGGTAAAACAAGTTATATAGAGGGCACCACAATTATGGCGAATACTTGCTCTGAATTATATGTCAGATATTCTTTTTACACACTCATAAGTGATATAAGTATTCTTCAGGGACTCAGACCATTGAAGTTGTCAGGGTCCTTTTTTTCAACAAGGGGGATTCCCCATTTCCATTACCCACAAATACAATAGTCAAGACTGTATCAGAAAGAGCAGAAAGAGCATTACAGGACAGATTACCATCCTTACCAACCGACCATAACTACCACAACACTTGGAGCTAATGAAGATAGAAATGTCTAAGAAGTATCAATGTAGAGTCTACCACAAAAGATAAACGCCTCCAATTTTACAAAGGACAGAATGGCAGCCAAAAATAAGAAGCAGCAGGAATTGTTTCTTCAGCATTCACAGGCGAAGGTCCACCCCTTCAAGTCTTCTGATGGTCGTCGCATTCATTCTGAAGCAGTTGACGCTTGTTACCATTTCTCTTCCCCGTGAGCTTGATGGCAATACGAAGCATGGTGTTAGCACCGTCATCCAGAGCCTTCTTATCAGCATCACTAAGTAAACCTGCCCAGTAACTCATTAGGATACTACCAGCTGGAGGTTTTTCCTGACGGCCAAAAACCGTCAGGAAATATTGGAAAACCGTCAGGAGTCGTATTCCTGTCGCGCAACCGTCAGGAAATAGCCGACAGGAACATGTCGACAGGAAAGATCGGTTTTTCCCGTTGGCCAGCCGACAAGAATGTTTTCCTGACGGCAGTTCATGGCTATTCCTGACGGCTGATGTGCGTCTACATCCAGGCTCACCCGTCAGGAATAACCGTCTGGAAAGCAATTCTTGACGGCCTTGTAGCAATAAAAAATAATATTATTACACATGTACGCTTGTATGCATCAAATTCAGTCCGTATGATAGTACACGTACATCATATACATACATATTGGGTTGTTGCACTAAATGGATGGCTACTTGATATACATTTTTTCAATGTAAATGACTCAGCTAAATAATTGGGGAACTAAATTGAAAAATAACATTACTCTTTCTATCATGTCTATTGCAATCTGTTTGGACCTGCAACATGAGTACATGACAAGGTTTATTGGATCAGATAGTAGCCATTACTACTAGAAACCTAGAAGCCAAAGTTGTACCAGCAGAAGTATGACTATATATATATATATATATATGTATAGATAAGTTCACACAGAACAGTAGGGAAATCTTTCATGGAATAGTTCTCCTGGCAGAATAAATGACAGGACATCTTTTATTATAGCAGCTTCTTAAATGACAGATTTGGAACTATATGCCTAGTTTTGGTTCAGAACATACCTTCAGAATGTGCATGCTATGTAAACTGATCATCTCTGTTTCGAATTTTGTTCGGAATATCACATTGGCATTGTTGAACATACCCTCTTTTAAAGAGACAACTATGTACTGCAAAAAACAAACCAATAGTTCAAACTTTCAGAACTTAGTGTTGCAACTGTCTGAACACAAAGACCAGAGCATCTGAATTGATATACAAGGAATTCAACTGTCACAAATCTGTAGTCATAAGCGACACATTATGTAGATAGCCAATTGCCTTTCAAAACACAGTTTACCTACTACATATCAAAATGCACTACCTACTAAGCAGGATTATATATTACCTGAGAGTGAGGAAAATGAGCCTTGATCATTCTACCAATGTTTTGGGTGTGGCTCAGATCAAGAGCAGCATCAACCTGCAGTGCATGAACATCAGTCAGTTGAAAATGGTCAGTCCCAGACTCTCAGCACCAATCTGCAAACTACAAACGTTTGAGGCATCATACATACAAGACTATAAGAAGTGTCATAAAAAATCTCCTTGCCCAATCCCTGACTAGATAGAAGTTTTCTAAACAAATCTATCCATGTGAACAAAAACACCAAGTACTGCTCAGCATCATTTTCCAATTCTTTCAGTTTAAGTCATACCTTCTAGAGCAAATTCAAATTACCCAACAACTGAGACCTAGCATGAGACTAAGTAGCAGTGGTACAATAATAAAACATTCCATTCTAATACAAGTGCAGTTTGCTGTGATTGGAAATAAATAAACATGCATATGCCCAGTTTGCAGACAAACTGAAAATTGCTATCATTGTCACGTGCCTAATGAGGGACCCCCTGCCCAGGGGCGATGGGCCAGCCAGGGCCCAGCAGAGGGTGTGCCCTAGGCGCCCTAGAGCCGGCGTTGGCTACAGCAGCGGCGGCAGCGCAATGCTTCCTTCCCTCCGAAGGAAATTAGAAAATAAGGAATAAAGGAATAGAGATAAATTAGGAGATTTGAGTTGGTTTGTTTAGGAAAGGGAAATCCAATCTATAAGGATATTCCCCGTAGTTACTTGAGAGACAAGTATATTAGGGACTATAAATATAGGGCTATTGTACCTATTGGAAATTAAGAAGAAAATAGCCTTTTGGGTTATCCCTCTCCTCTCTCTGCCTCCCTGCGCCTGCAGCCTTCTCTCCCTCTCCTGTGCACCGCCACCACCACCCACCATAGCCACCGCCCTACACCTCCCCAACCTAGGGGACGTGTTACATGCATCTTTGGGAGAGAAGTTTTTTTCGGCCATGTCTTTTGCCTGCAATGAACAAAGGATAGCATGTGTAAGTGTACATTCAGTATATTGTCAGACTATGTGCAGCAAGTATGACGTGCTAAGGGTTGATTACGCGGACCTTCTTCCTGACAGGTCCACACTGTTGAGCATGTTCCTGGCCCATTCAGCTATGTTTCCAACTGATCCCAAAGGCTTGGCAGCAGCATCCCTTTGGTGTCCTAGAACATGTTCCTGGCCCAGGTTTTATATAGTGGGTATTAGAAAACATGTGTAATCACTGAATATAACTTTGTACTGCTTTTAAAGGACATGGAACAATACAAAATGCTCTCATTTGTGCATTAAAATTTATCATATTGTATGTATGCAAGATTACAGCCAAGGCAGGGTACTTAATCTCCTGCAGACACAGTGTCCATGTGTGATTATTTGGTGACTTAATGTCACCAAGAAACTAGCCCATTGCAAAGAAAATACGAGTTCATGCATAAGGAATAGTAGCCACCTGATTACAATAAATAGAGGACTACATAGTACATATAAATAAGCTGATAACATGTTTGCGATAGGCTGATATTGGGACCAGCAATTAATTTGCTAATTCCTGGAGCTAACAACTATTACTTTCAAAAGAAAAGGATGGAGAAAACAAATGTCTGTCATCATGACACTAACTAAACAAATGGTAGCTTCGTTCACAAATGTATATGAAGGGAATATATAAGCAAATTTGATCTTTGAAGTTTTTTTAGGAAAAATTTGCCCTTTGAAGTTAGGCTATAGTGCAGGCCGACATAAATTTTTGTGGCCTAATATTTTGAGCCTACAAATCATCCATGCCAGAGATTATCTGTTGGGGACAACTATCGACGTTATTCATTCATATTTCTATCTTAGACCGGTGGAATAACCTCTTTTGATAAAACTATTCTGGTATGCTCTGCCTGCTAGATTTACTAAAATATTCTTCCTTAGTTCGAGAAAGACTATGAGCTAACTTTCAAGCAAGCACTGCCGAATATTCCAGGATGCTGATGGGCTCCACAAGGAGACTAGGCCAATTACTACTCTGAATCAATTTCTCGATTTTGCATGATCCAAACATTTAGGCAAAGGAAAGCTAAGGTCATACTGCAAAACACATATCATCCATACCCCATACTACACACCAAATCGATTACACTAATCTACTCACAGTATCAACAAGACTCCTAAGGCTTAACTATCTGAAAAGTATCTTGCTTGTCACACAGCCATAGCTACGAAGATTCCAATGTTGTAAAAATCAAAAAAATCAAAGGAAATTGAAGAGCATCCAGGAACAAACCTTGCATAAATGGATGGAGACAAAGGATTCCAGTACCACGCAGATCTGGGACGTTGCAGTCTCTAGGCCTAGATTTTGGGTGTCTACAAGCCACAGCGAGATCTATTTATGTGTTAGCTACATGAAAAAAATTGGGGGCGGTGGCGAGCGGAGGAACCTTGAGCCAATGGCGAGTGACGCTGGCCGTAGAGGATCCTGGGAGTAGAGGCGACGGTGGAGGTGCTCGGCAGCGACACCGGCGGCAGAGGAGCTGCGGACGGGAGCGGAGGAGCCTGGGGGAGATGGCGACAGAGGACCGCCCGCCAACCGCCAGGAGGGTCCACGCCACCACTGCCAGGGCCAGGAGGATCCGCGCCACCAACGCCCGCTGCTCCTGCTGCTTCACCCGTCGGCCGCCACTGCTGCTCCGCCAACCATGATTGAGAGAGGGAGGAAGGCGTGGGGGAGGGTGGCTGAGAGAGGGAGGCGGTGCAGGAGAGAGGGGGCACGCCAGCCATATTTTAGTAGTCCACCCCCATATTTTGGGGGTTAAGTAGTTGAGGGGGTTAAGTAGTCCACCCCCATATTTTGGGGGGTGAAGTAGACATTTTCTATAAACAAAATGACCAATAAACAGCAATAAAAAGCAGTAAAAATGCCATGAATTGATAGAACATGATTTTAAAAACATTTAGGAAAAAGAATCACTACATTTGGAGTTAGCACAAGGGGGAAAGACTAGTTACAGAATTTCATTGCAGATTAAAAGAACTTTTGTTCATGTCCTTGAATTTCTAGTATTTAAGCAATTATATTTCTACTGAAAATCAGCAACACATATTTCGTGGTAGTGGAATTTGACTCTCATGAAAATTATCACTCCCATGAAAATAGACAATTTCGTGGTGGGATAGTCATTTTCACGAGGGTATGGGTTTCCATGACGGTATGTCGAGCACTCTCATGAAAATAAGTTTTCGTGACAGAATTTACATCACCCTTGTGAAAACAATTATTTTCATGAGAGTTTGGTTTTCACTCTCATGAAAAATTGTCCCCCTAATGAAATTTCCAGTTTATGGTAGTGATGTGTGTGTGTTCCTCATGTGCGCATCTACCTTAAATGTGGTGTAAGGTAGGATTTGCAGATGGATAGCTAGAACGCAGTTCTTTTACAAACATAAGAAGATTATAAAGTGAGGTAGCCCAAAAAAACATGCTGTTTTTGTTAGATTTAATATGGGCTTGGCCCATATTTTATTCAAACAAATCAAAGAAATCGTAGGATCATATTATATGCTACGGTTCATGTTCAAATTAACCATCTTTATCGAAACACTGGTATATCAAATGACAGATATTTGAGAGCATTTTATACGTGCCCTATAATTTGGTGGGGATTATTAGATTTAATATAGGCTTGGCCCATATTTTATTTAAATAAATCAAATAAATCCTAGGCTCATATTATATGCTACGGTGCATGAAATGCTTTTACCACTTAAGCCAATTACGTGAAAGAGTTTCTATTCCTAAGTGTGAGCAGGAGTTACAGGAGTTTCTATTCCTAAATAAGAGAGTTACAAGAGTTTCTGCTCCTAATGGCAAGAGTTACATGAGTTTCCACTCCTAATGGCGAGAGTTATGGGAGTTTCCGCTCATGATGATGGAAGTTTCTTTCGTGAGCGTCTCTTCCAACTCTCGAACTCTTGATCTCTTGTGCCTCTGCTAGGCTTCCTGGCTATGTGATAAAAGCAAGGCACAGTTCAACATTTAGACGAGCTCTAGCCTCTCTCATACACACACCTTACTACTCTCTATCGAGTTGCCTTGGAGCTTCCCTGTCCCAATTCTCTGCGCACACGGAGAGTTAGGAGAGTAGGCCTCCGGAACCGCCGTCCGTCAAGCGACACCTGCTCGGGTGTGCGGGCAATCAGGTTTTTGGGAGCATCACTGCAACTACTCACTTCTTCAAATTGTCTTTGTCTTTGTCTTCTTCCTGGTGGCCGCCGACATTGTCTTCTTCTTCTTCGTCTTGGGGATCATCGTCTTCTTCCTGGTGGACGTTCGAGGGACGGCACTACGAACACCTTCCTACATCGACTGTGGTCCGCGACTTTGAGCAACTCACCATGAGTGGGAATAGAGCCACTGGTGCTTTGAGCATGAGTCCCTCCACTGGGTATATCTCTATTCTCGAATTGGTTAATTTCAATCTCATTTTTGCTATAATCAGTATGTTATTCATGAATGTATTTGCTGCTAATCTAAGTAGTAGTAAAATTACACATGTGCACATATTTGTCATCACTATTTTGCTTTTAATTTTTTTGATTAATTTTAACATGAAAATGCCTAAATCTCTAACAATCCCAAAACCTGATATTAGGCAATTTTTTGTTAGTAGTTTTACTGCTACTTTGAAGCAAAATGATTTTGATGGAACAAATTACAAGAGATGGCGTGCTAAGATGGTGTTGTGGTTAACTACTATGAACTGCTATCACGCTTCACAGGGAAAGCCTGAACAGTTTACTCCTAAGGAGGAGCAAAAGTTCATGGTAGCCGATAACCTGTTTCGAGGCACCATGATTAACGCACTCATAGCAAGTATAAGGACAGCTACATCCCTTACATGATAGGCAAGGATTTATGGGATGCACTTGATGCTAAGTTTGGTGTTTGTGATGCTGGTTGCAAGCTGTACATCATGGAGCAGCTGTTTGACTACAAAATGGTTGACAACCGTTCTATGGTAGAACAAGCTCATGAGGTACAGGCACTGGGTAAGGAACTCGAACAATTTCCATGTGTATTACCTAACAAGTTTGTGGCCAGCAGTATTATTGCTAAGCTGTCGTCTTCTTGGAGGGATTTTGCTACCTCCTTGAAACATAGGAGATAAGAGTTTAGTGTGGCTGAGCTTATTGGATTTCTTGATGTTGAGGAGAGGGCGAGAGCAAAAGACACGCGTGGAAAAGACGTTGAGTCTTCTAGTGCCAATATGGTGTGGAAGAAAAATTCAAATGTATCTCCTAATAAGAAGAACAAGCATGAAAACAACTCAAAGCCTAAACAAACAACCACTTTAAAGAAGAAAAAGAACAACAAAGATGGTGGTTGCTTTGTTTGCGGGAGCAATGAGCATTGGGCAAGTTTGTGTCCAGACCGTAAATTTAAGCAAGAGAAGAAATATGCAAACATGGTTGTTAGCGAGGCTGAGTGAGGAATATTTGGGTATGGTAATTATTTACCTACTATTCTTTTAGTATGTCATTCGTCTAAGTGGTGGATGGACACTGGGGATAATATTCATGTATGTGCTGATGCTTCTATGTTTTCTTCTTATCAGGTCGACAGGACTAGAGTCTTGCTGAGGGGGAACAGATCCCATGCGCGTGTTCTTGGTGTTGGTACGGTTATTCTAAAGTTCACTTCGGGAAAGATGGTGCTGTTGAAGAACGTGTAGCATGTCCCCTCCATCAAAAGGAATCTAGTTAGCGGCTCTCAATGTTGTCGAGATAGTTATAAAATTGTATTCGAGGCCAATAAATGCGTACTGTCAAAGTATAGAACTTTTGATGATTGTGGAGGCTTGTTCCACTTATCTTTGGATGACGATGTGTATAATAAGATTGTGAACAATGCTATTATCCCTGATGAATCGAATATTTGGTATTGACGTCTTTGTCTTGTTAATTTTTGTTATATATCACGACTTACAAATCTGAATTTAGTCCTAGAAATGAATTTGGTCAAAGGTTCTAAGTGTCATGTGTGTGTGCAATCTAAGCAACCTCGTAAGCCTCACAAGGCTGCGGAGGCGAGGAACTTAGTGCCATTAGAACTAGTGCATTCCGATCTATGTGAGATGAATGGAGAGTTGACTAAAGGTGGTAAAAGATACTTAATGACTTTTATAGATGATTGTACTAGATTTTGTTGTGTGTATCTGTTAAAAACAAAGGATGAAGCATTGTGTTATTTTAAGAGCTATAAAGCTGAAGTAGAAAATCAACTTGAGATAAAAGTTAAACGGTTAAGGTTTGATCGTGGTAGAGAATACTTTTCAAGTGAATTTTCTGAATTCTGTGTAGAACATAAAATTATTCATGAGAGGACACCGTCATATTTACCACAATCCAATGGGATTGCCGAAAGAAAGAATCTCACTCTAACTGAGTTGGTTAACGCCATGTTGGAGATAGCGGGTCTATCTAAGGAATTGTGGGGTAAGGCTATTTTGACGGCGTGTCATGTCCTGAATAGAGTCCTACAAAGAATAAAGAAATCACACTATTTGAGGACTGAGAAAAGAAAAGATTAATTCTCTCATATTTGCGCAGTTGGGGTTGTTTGGCCAAAGTGAATGTGCCAATTAACAAAAAGCGCAAATTTGGACCTAAACTATTCACAGCATTGGATATAGATTCTTAATTATAAATTCTGGGGTACCTGACATGTATGCTATTCATTAGTGATCATTAATGATTAAGTATTTATGCTATTCATTACTCATGTTTACCTAATCATGTGCTTATATGGGCTTATGATAAATTTGATGCTACTCAATTGCTTAAAATTGTGACTCACTAAAAGTTAATCGCAGTAAACCAGAGTCAACCTTTTGAGCCTCGTGAACCCCATGTTATATTTGTTGAGTATGATATGTACTTACGCTTGCTTTACTTGTTAATTCTTGGATAAAAATCCCGGATGGGTACCAGATTGGTAGAGTCCGGAGGAATTAGGCTTGTGATCAACCAGTCAGTTGTCCTTGTGGAGTGGAGTCTTCAGCCGAAGATCAGAGTGTCTTTCCGCTGTCTACTAGCTAAGGTTGTATTCTTTGTACTAATACATTATGTAATTAAGCATTTGTCTTTTGATATTACCCTTATTTATAGCCATATGTGTGATTTAACTTTCTGGGCTCACATATGGTATGTATCTGGTTTTGTCCTTAAAACCGGGTGCTACAGCCACCCACTGGACTGCCTTGCCAGCATGATGCCCGCCATGGTACTCAGCCAGCCTGCACCACCTGGCATGTAGGCTGAACGGGCCGTCTAAAACATAGAGTCTATTCGCTGTGCTGTTGCAGCCAGCTGACTGGCTTCTTCCACCCATTTGGCTACAGTACTCCTTCACTACAAACTAAACTGCAGCAATATGGATAACAGAATACTAATTAAAGCCAACAGCATGGCATAGGAGATATGCTAATTAAATTCCATATGGCATAGGAGATATGCTAATTAAATTCCATAAGCCAACAACATGGCAATGACAAGTCTTCACTACAAACTAAACTGCAGCAATATGGATAACAGAATACTGATTAAATTCCATAAGCCAACAGCATGGCAATGACAAGTCTTCACACATAGGCTAATAGTTAAAGGGTCCCATAATTAAATAAGCCAACCTATGACTAACAGAGTGCTGACATACACATGGATAGCATGCTAACATACCAAACACTTAAGTCATAGCATCATATCTTCTTGCCACTCCTGGATGATGAAGCAGCACCAGCAGGAGGAGGAAGCATCAAGTACTGCTGAAATTTTGCCGGCATTTTTTTCTCTCTCTTTGATGGTTCTTGAGCACTGACTTTTGCAGAGGCTGATCCAGAGCTTATGTGTACTGTGACACTAGAGCTTGCTTGAGATACTGGTAATTGTGCCTTGAGGTTTAGTGTAGCAGATCCTCCTTTATCTGTAGAAACTTTAGCTACTGCACTAGTTCTTGCCACACTCCCTTGATTTATGCCAATGGACTCCTTTCTCTTTTTTTGTGGCTACAAACAAATAAGATTGAGTCATTATTACATTTTGTTAAGTGCAAAAGAAAAGTTGTGCATTGTTTAAAGAAAGTAGGCTAACCTGGGATGTTTTCGTTGAAGTGCTCTAGTGAAACTTCTTTTCCTACTGTTGCCTACAACTCTTGCACTAGAACAACTTTGTTGTCCACTTGACATTCTTATAGTTGCAGATTTAGAAGGACCAACAGGTGTTGACATTCTCACATGTGCAGATTTAGAAGGACCAGCAGGTGTTGACATTCCATTTCTCTTAGCACATGATTTCCTGTTGTGCCCAACTCCTTTGCAATTTCTGCATCTGATAACTGTGCCTACCTTGGATATCCTGTTGGGTTTAGGCTTCTCAGTTGGCTCTCTCTTCCTCTCTTTCTTGGGCCTTCCTGGAAGTTTAACATATGGTGGAGCTAGAGGCTTTTCCCTTTCTGAGATGGGCCAGTTGTGCATATCCCCTCTACTGGTTGTAGGCAGTGATTGTAGGTTTTCTTAAATTCAGAAACTGAAAAACATGGTGCTATGTAGTCTTCTAGGCTATGTGTGATGAAGTAAATGCAACTTATTGCATGTGGACATGGCAAACCAGCCAGTTGCCAGTACCTACAACTACAGGTTCTTGCGGTAAGATCTACAGTCCACCTGTGGTCATAGTGCACTACTTCATACTTGTCATTACCATTACTTATTGCATGACAGAAACATGCAGGCTTGCATCTCTTGTACGGAAGCAAGGAATAAAAAGGCAAGGGTGTGTTCACTTCGCGAAAAGTAGCTGAAAAGTTACTGTAACATCTTTCGTTGTTATTTGGCAAAATTTGTTTAATTATGGACTAACTAGGCTCAAAAGATTCGTCTCGACATTTACAGACAAACTATGCAATTAGTTATCTTTTTTACCTACATTTAATGCTCCATGTATGCATCGAAAGATTTGATGTGATGGGTGGAAGAGGAAATATTTTAGGTTGTGATGGGGAAGTGAACAAGGCCCAAATAAACAAACTGCTGGTGCCTGCTTGCACATGCTGCCAAGCACTAGCTCCACCAGTAGCAGACTAGCAGCTCAACACGTGCTCTGCCTCAATCGAGCAACATCACAGCTGTAGTTTCTCCACCAGTAGCAGACTAGTAGCTCAACCACGATGATGAATCCAGGGAGGAAAAGGACAGCCAACTCACCTCTGTGCCTTAATCAATAGCAGCAGCATTGGAAAGGGACATCGGCACTGCGCATTGGAGTGCTGGACGACAGGAAATCAGCAGCAGCAGAGCATTGGCCGGCCACCAGCTGCTGCACGCCAGGCCCCTGCCGCCGCACGCCGCCTGGCGCCCGGCCGCCGCACAGCGAGCACGGTGCACGCCCGCTAGCTGCGTCGAGGGGAAGAGAGGGGAGGTTGCGTCGCGCGGATGACAGTGGGGCGATGCGGCACGGAGCACGGTGGGGTGATCTAGGGTTCGTCGTGGGGATCGGCACAGGGACGGGAGTGAATGGGCCAGCCTTTTTAGAACAGGGTGACGGGAGCAAAACCAGGATGGAAGAGGGCGGGGGGTGTTAATGTGCCTGGTTTTTGTCTGGTTTCCTGGTTGGAGGACGAAATTCGTACTCTTGTGTAAGTTCGGGGATAAGAAATGTACTTTACCCTAAAAAAAATCGCTATACATTCAATATGCTTTTTACATCTTTGCTATGTAACTGAATGTATATAATATGGCAACACTGGCGAGAGGTTGTACGGGGTGCAAGGCAATAACAGTAACAACAGAAATAGGAAAAGACAAAGAAAGCCCGAAGGGTTGAAACCGGTGACATTTTGATGTGCTTGTATTAGCTATTGTTCGGAGCAAACCTTAAATCTGAAGGCAAACTTGAATAGCGTAGATGTTAAGTAAAGAATCAGATTCAAGAAGCATAGCAAACAGCCTTGTTACTGACGCGATTCAGATACAATAGAAGAACATTATCCTATACAAACCCAGATAAGAAACCACTATGCTATTTTGCTCTGTAAAAAAACATGTGGTACAGAAACATTTTTGGCTTTCTACATTTTTATACATTGTCACTATTCCATAGGCAGATCGAACATGGTATAGTACCTCATTCATCATCCTATATAATGACTCAATTAAGAAAGGAGCACTATGCTGTTTTTTATTTTGGCAAAAGAAAAAGTGATGGAGTTTTTTTTACTTGTTGACATCACCGCTAATCCATAGGGAAATGAAACATTTTCACCATGCAGTACCTGATTGACCGAACATGTTGGATGCACTTCTCGAAAACATTCTACCTGTGGCCAATCCTCCGTTGTTAAATGCATGCAAGGCAGGGGTTAGCACCCAAAAAAGAACAGTAATCAGGCCTCTGAAAATTTCGTCATCCATAAGAACAAAATTGACGAAATCTAGCAGATGCATATATAAATTCAACAGGAAAATGAATCCTAAACCCGTCATCTAGGATTTGCACCCGTAATTTAGGGTTTCCTGTAGCGGAGTCAGCTAGGGTTCCTGGCAAGTGAAGGAGAGAAGCAAGGGAAAAAGGCCGCCTTCACCTGGGGCTACTCGCGCCGGAGTCCTCACCGGCCGCCGGTGGGGCTTGCTGGCGGCGGGGCGCCGGCAGCCTCCACGTCTGAAGCCACCCGCGCCGGTGGCCTCACGGCGGGCGCCAAAGGGCGCACTTGCCGACTGCCACGCCACGTCGGTGGTGCGCTCCGCCCGCGAACCGTGGCCAGTGGCGGGGGCAGCCCTAGCCGGTACCCTAGTCGGTGTTGCGCCATGGGCGCCCTCGCCCTGCAGCCGTCTGGAGAGGGAATGAGAGAGCGCGTCAGGGTCGAGAGAGGAAGGAGAGAGTAGAGGAGCGGGGAATGGGAGGCACGGGCGGAGGCGGAGGCGGGGGCGCGAGCAGCGGCGGCGTGCACTGCGGGAGGAGCGATGAAGGGGAAGAGAAGAGAGGAGCCTGTGCTTTTTTTTTGTCTCTGGATGGAAGAAGCTGGAAGGAGAATCGGAAGCCAGTGTATATATTGAGTGAGCTGGATTCGAAGGAGAAGCTGCTTAACACGGACAGAAGCAGAGCAACGGATGATGAAAGACAAGAAGCAGCAGCAAAAGCATTCACAACCGCACGATCGAAGATCCGACGGAGGAGACTAATTGGATCGACGTGGACGGTTGTTCCTTGGAGGAGCCCTACTGGTATTCTAGGTTTTAATGTGCACTAGGTGTAAGGTTGAGAAAAATACAAGGTGAGCTACGCACACAAGCTTGTTTTGGAAGCTATGACATGAGTTGTGCAGCGCTGCCACTAATGAAGGTTTTACAGCCCCCAAACACAAAAGCCATAATGACAAGAGTGAACCAGTTCCAAACTCATAGCGAGAACATGAGCAAGGAGAGAGAGTCGCTGGCGTATGAAGTTTCAGTGGTTAATAGAAGTGTGTGACCAGCCCCACAGCTGACGCGTAGCAGCTGGTACATGCCACTAGCGTAGTTGTTAGAACAGGCGGCATGCATAGCTTGCACAAACGGCCAGAGGATGCTGATACGAGGATCAGCCGTGAGCGGCATTTGCTGGGTCAGTTCTGGACGTCATGCTATTCGACATCGTCTAGTTAGTTTCCCTGTACCTCCTATGCCTACGCATATTATCTGCTAAGTTAATGTACCTCATCAGCATCATACCTACGCATTGCACATCAAAATCGATGTGCCACAGCATCCTATATATCATCGTCATGGGACAATGTACAATATACTACAATGGAATGGAAAGTACATAAAGGTAACTGCCTGACTAGACAATTTAATATATCATATGAAAACTAGTTGTGTGACTATAAATCAGCAGATATGCCAAAAAGAAAATAGAAAACATGGATTATATTCTCTCAAAGAAAACCCATCAGTTTAACAGAACACAGTTAGCCAAAGTGCCAATTAGGCACACTAAAATTTTAGTGAGTCAATCCTAATCGTCTTTCTCAATGCTAACAGAGTCCTAAGCCTTAAGATTCTAAAGGAAGGGTTGCGAGATGGAATGTTTCTTGTCAGTCACTGCTCTACTGCGGTTTCTTGTCAGTCACTGTGTTCTACTTCAATTTCAACATTGATCTGGATGGAGTGTATACAAGGTACAATAGTGACTGACAAGAAACCGTATAAACTCCATTACTTTGATTTGAGCCCAAAGCAAGGTACAACTGTGACTCAGTGATCCTTGGTAATGGTGCCAAAGACCTGTTCAGTCCAAATGGTGCTTTAGGCTCAAATAGAAGTAATGGAGTGTAAGCTGCCATGCCTCATCAATTTTCTGTTTATACAGTTCAATCTGAAGAGCGTTTTCATGGTATTGCTCCAAGTGAAGCAAGAGTATCATCTCGTTCAGTTTTGGAAACCGAAACAAATTATTTGCTTATCAGTGACATAAATTCACTAATTTTCCTGACTGTTCCTTGACAGGTTGATTTTATACTGAACAAAATACATCATTTCTTCACTTCCTAACAAAACAGAATGATTTTAGCTACTGCTACCAGGTGTGGCTAGGAGCGCCACGCTGCCGCCGTGCGTGGCAGGGGGCACACCGCCGCTGCCAGCACTGCTGGAGTGAGGGTGTCGAGGAGGCTGGTTGGAGAGGTTATATATGGTGGGCTGGTTCCTGGTGGGCTGAGCTGCCGACTGACCATTGGAGCGGGCCAGGCCATGCAGCCACGGCGTGCCAAGGCCAAGGCCCGGGCATGGCCCTATGTCTAGGCCAGGCTTACATGGGCCTGACGACCATCAAGTCATGCCGTGCCTAGGGCAGGCCGCCACGACATGAGCCTTTTCGTCAACCATATATGGCGCATAGTGGGGACTGAGCCATAGCTCGGTTGGTTGGCCTCCGGCCGTGGAAGCCACTGGTCTGCGTTCGAGTCTCACTCGATTAGTTGTTCCAACCTTTGAAATTTGGAGATCACTACTATAAATTAAGGGATTTACAAACCAGGTCGAACTGATTTTCAGAAGCAGTTTTAGAGGTGACATCTACCAAAAGATATATGGGCTTTTATGATTTTAATGGATCAGTTTTCCCGTGGACCCATTTTGGTTGGTTCGGTTTGGTTTCCGTTGTTTCATTAGTTCGGTTTTAAATGGTCTGAGCCCATAGGTACCAAATCATTCTAATCAAATGGTTCACGGGCAAGCAAACCCGACACAGGCCACCGTTGCATGGCCACAAACTCTTGCCTCCGCTTCTCCTAGTACCGCCTCCACCTCATTTGCTCTCGCTGCCTTGTTTGCAGCTCTGCCGTGGATTCCGCCCTCTCACACTCCCCTTCTCCCCTGGATCAACAGTTTAAGCGAACACTGTTAGCTGATGTGCCAAATAGGCACACTAAAATTCTAGTGAGTCAATCCTAATCTTTCTCAATGCTAACAGAGTCCTAACCGTTAAGATTCTAAAGACATGGTTGTGAGATGGAATGCTTACTAAAGTTTTCAACAGAGCTGTATTTTTTTTCATGTCACACTGTTCTACTGCGGTTTCTTCTCAAGCACTGTGTTCTACTTCAGTTTCAACATTGGTCTGGATCTAGTGATCCATGGTAATCGTGCCACAGAGCTGTTCAGTCCAAATGGTGCTTTGAGCTCAAATCAAAGCAATGGAGTGTATGCTGCAATGCCTCATCAAGTTTCTGTTTATACAGTTCAATCTAAAGAGCATTTTGATGGTATTGCTCCACGAGAAGTGTCACCAATTGAAACAAAAGCAAGGGTATCATATCGTTCAGTTTTCCTGACTGTTCCTTGACAAGTTGATTTTATACTGAACAAAATACGTCGCTTCTTCACTTCCTAACAAAACAAAGTGAATCTTAGTTACTGCTATCGGTGTAGAATGCAGTAAACATTTCTATCAATGAACTCCTTTTGGCATGTCCACACATCTCAGTATTTTCTGCATTAGCCTTGTAGTTCTTCGGTTGTGATTAGGTTAATTCCTAATTTCCAGCACAGATTTGAGGGTACCACAGATCCTATTTAGAATTTTTGTGTTGCTTGAAAATTTTGATGAGAGAGCTCTCTGAAAATGGCGAAGAAGGTGATTCACTGCTCATATGTCATGTTTTTTTCTTATAGTAGGTGTGATAATCCACTCTCTTAGCAATAAGAGTTTTTATCCTGTTTCCTATGTTTTTTCTCTGAAAATAAACTAAGTTATGTGAAATTCTTACACAATTCATGTGAAATTCTTCATGTGTTTCAAAAGGGGCCCTAAACATTCAGATTCAACCAAAAAAAAGTTGTTCATCTTGTATCATCCCACCTTTTTCCTTCAAATGACCATTTTTCCATTGTGTACATGTGTTTCACTAGTATGGTTTCTCCCAATTTACCACACAAAATTTAGGGTTCTCTTCGTTGCTGCCCTTTTTGAGATGTGCCAGCTAGGAGCAAAACCAGAGATTCGCAAGGGTTCTTAATTTAGTTACTACCTATCATGAGCCATGATGATCAGCTCATGCTCTTTAAGCTTGAGCGATCATCTCCACCATCTAATCATTTTTCCACTTGATATTGTTAACTACACCATCTACTTGCTCACCTTTGATCTCCTAGCTCAAAAATCCAATTCTGCTCTATTCATTGTCAATGTCACAAAAATAGTCTTAAAGTTTTTTGCCACTTCCCTCTGGCCTCCTATTCCACTGAGGCAATGTAAGAACCTTTCTGACTCTAGCCATTTGCTCTTGTTTTCCATCTAATTTCTCCTTTGCTACTGCTGGGTGTGCCACTCCTAACAGGAAGCACTATGTAGAGGACATGCCAATAATGATGGAATATTTGGTAGGTGTATATATTGAAATTATGCATTGCTCTATAGATCACATATCCTATATCTTTGTTGCTTAGTATCTCTATGTGGCACGTCTATGGAATCTAAATCCAAGACATCAAAGTAAGATGTTTGACTGGGAAAAAAAAGTTCTGTCGAGGAATTATAGGCATGATAAAATCGTATATTGTAGAAAGCATGTACGGGATATTACACTAACTGACATTGATTCATATATTAAGTAATGATCCCCTGATCAAACATCTCATAGGCATCATGTTACACATAGTGCATTAAGCAACAACTAGGTGAGACTCTACTTAGCAAACAGGCTCACCAAACTGAAACTAGATATGGAAGGAAATCAAAGCCACCAATAAACAGAGGGGGGGCATTGTCTTCTGGCAGTCATGAAAGTAGAGTGGCGAAGAGGTCTATCTGACCGGTTACAATGGCTTTGTGACCGCTATAGGGAGAAGCTGACACAACCATGTTGGCAGTCTTCATATCTGATCATGGTTCAGCTAGGCGCTAGGCGGAATTTAGGCGCTGACCCTCAGCCTAGCGCCTAGTCGGGAGTAATCGCGCCTAGGCGTTCCTAGGCGTTTTCCTAGGCGTTTTGTATATATACTAATATACATGTATTATCTTCTAAAGAAAAAAATAAACAGCTGAATAGTGGGTCTAGATAGATAGAAAAGCTGGTCTAGATAGATAGAAAGTCCCAAGAGGCAAGAGTCCAGCCCATTTCCTGCCCAAGACTCCAACCTTATCCATCTCTCTGCCCAGCCTTACTCGATGCCCTCTCCTCATCGTGCCGCAGTGCCGCACCCGCATCCACGCTTGATGCCGCTGCCTTCTCGGATCCGCATCAGTTGCTGCCGCCGGTTCTTCTCCCCCTGCGGCATCTCTCTCCTCTTCTCGCTCGTGCCGCTCACGCCCTCCGCCGCCCCCGTCCCTGCTTCTCCGCCTCCTCTGCCACAGCCGCCACCTGGTCCTCCCTCGCTGGCGACCTCAGCCCGCCTAGGGTCCGCCTACCCCCATAGGCGAGGCAGAACCCCCTCGCCGAGCGCCTAGTCGCCGCCTAGCGGAACCTTGTATCTGATCGCTGCAGACCAATGTCAATGACCATTATAGAAGAAATAAAAGGCACCATACTTAATGATGAAAGGGACCATATGGTAAATGCTTTCACAGTGGCATCCTTAGTTACTGTAAAGTTGCAGAGGTGCATCAATTTACTTGAATGGTATGGTACATAAAATGATGTTCCCCAAAGTGAGCGACGACACAAAGAAAGATTGATGAAGCGATTAAGGCAAGATAAGTTTATCTTGCAAAGCCATTAGCCAAAAAAGATGCAACTAATTTGTGATGCAAGATAAAGTACACTGGCATAACAGGGCATGAGGTTCCTATAGACAAAGTCAGAAAACACACCTGCATAAATGTTGCAATGTTCCATTTACCTTTAATAATCTACTAGGGTCATCAACAGCCTCGTACTTCTCACTTCTACATGGAGATGATATTAGTACACACAAAATCATAACCTGTAAGAGATAAAGGAACAGAAAAAGAACAATTAACATGGAGAGAAGATTTTGTACAAATTAATTCAAAAATTTTCAGACATAGGAAGTATTTCATAAATACAGAAAGTTGCCTCTAATAATAAGAGCCAAACTTGGACCTACATGTTCGAAGATCAGAAAACTAGATGATGTTGAGATAATTTTGTTGTGGTTTGTTATATGTCGAGTTCCTAAGGAAGTGCATATGTGCACACATATAATGAACTGGCACACACACAGGATGTAATGTAAGTACAATGGCAAGACAAATCAGGAGAAGCGTATCTTCAATATAGAATCAGAGTTTGACATGTTTATTGTATAAGCAGGATCTGATGGCAGCAAAATTCAATCAAAATGGACTGTATAGAGGCAGAAGAGCATTTGAAACAGTTCCAGATGATAGTGCTAGTCTAACAATGAATTCTGATGGCAGCAAATTCGATCCAAATTGACGGCGGAAGAGCATTCACAACAGTTCCAGATGACATTGCTAGTCTAACAATGAACACAAATTGTAAATCACAACTATACAGCAAAATGCGATAACACAAATTGTGATAAATCAGAACAGACATAGTTTGATTACTGATGACACTTGGTTTTGTAACACGTATGGACAACTGCACAAAAGAATCATGACAGTACATAGATAACTTACAACCTGAACACTGAATTCTGATTTTCCCTAGTGGTATGCCATTAGCATTCAAGACCTTCAAAACTTTGAGTACTATCCCATCAACATCTTTGCATATGATTTCAACAATCTGAAGATGGCTAGGTGCAATCGATTTTTCCAATGCATTGTAACTTCCCTCTGTTTCCATTAAGGACTTGTGTTCCTGAAGGAAATGAATAATTTAATCAATTAATAAACAAAAGCAAAATAAAGACTAGATATATGGTACAGAGTAGAAATAGAAAGTTAATGACAGCACCTTTGGAATTTCAAGAGTAAGCTTCTCCAGAAGAGGGGTGTGGTGGAGGAACCAAATCAGCGCCCTGAGGTCAGTAGACAGAAACCATTTCCTAAGCACCAAGGTCTTTAACTTGTTAAATGCAGGGCACCATTTCAAATCCCTGTAGAAAACAATCTAGGAAAAGTACAAGGATGTAAAGTCAAATAATGAATACCATGAAAAATTTACAAGCTTCAAAAACATCCTTGGTTAGTAAACCAGGTAAAAAAAAGGTTTAGACTTCATATCATTTGTAGATGTGCATCTAAACTAATATATACAAAAAAAATCTGCTGTGTTCTAATCTGAGCAACACATTTAGAATCTAAGATCACAAATCAATAACTAGGTCTCCCATTTTCAGTTCAACAATATCAGTAACTGCAGAAGAACACAAGTTTCAGTAATGAACTAATGATATAGGCATCTAGCAAGGCACTCGTCAACCAACCACAGGTGACGTTTGATTTAAATCAGAGCATTTCAAAGGAACACAGCTATGCATGTCAACACAATTGCAAAACCAAAAACAGGGGACGCAGCTGAAAGCATACCATATCAGAAGGAGCTGACAAATCCAAGTATGTAGCTTCAGCCAAGCCATCAAGAAACACGCTGCCTTCATCGTAAAGAAAACAACCCTTACAGGCATCATCTCCACAAGGATCCAATCGACCATTTTTACAAACATCGTAACCATGATCTAAACGAACTTTTGCAGCTTCCAAGCACGGCATTGTTTCAAGCATCGGAGGAGTTGCGAAATTATTAATGAACTCGAAGGAGACGAGGCTGGGGAACGACATCCAAGTGCGGATATCGTCAAAGAAGCAGGATTTGATACTCAGATGCTTCAGGGAGGGGGACTGCATTTCCATCGACCTAACGTGGGACCGCTCCATCTTGAGACTCTCCAGCGCCGGGCATTCATAGAAATCAAGAACGGCGTCATTGTCCTGGACACCCGTCAGCTCCAAACTCGTGAGGTGCTGGGAGGAGAGAGGCGTATACTCCAGCTTGAAGGGATAGCGGGGTTTGCCTGAGACTCGGAACCGGAGCTCCCGGACCTTCAGCTCCAGCACGCGGCGGATCCACCTGTTGCCTTGCAGATCCAGATCGTAGTCGCAGGACACCAGATCCGCAACCAGATCGAAGTCGCAGGAGTCGAGGGGCAGGCCCCCGCGGCGGACGCGCAGCAGGCCGTCGACAAAGGGGCCGGTGGAGCGCAGCTGGCCTTGGGAGCAGGCGAAGCGAAGGGCGGGCGCGGACAGCCAGCGGTTGCGCCAGCTCCGGGCGAGAACGCACGTGCGCACGGCGTCACGCGCCGGCAGGAGTGAGAGGATGTGGTGGAGGACGCCCTCCGGGAGGTCGCTGATTCGGTCAGCCCCTCTCGCCATTGGAGGTGCTCTGGCAGTCTGGTCTCGGCCAGGCGCTCCCTCGAACAGGTGGCGTGCACCGCAGAAAGCTGGATGAAGGAGAGACACTGTGAGAGTGCGGCAGCTCTTGTGTGCGTGAGTCTGTGTGGTGGCGTGTGTGAGTTTTGGATTTCCTTTTTCTCTCTATTTTTTGGAAATTCCAGTATTTTCTTTTTCTTATAGAGATATATAAACATCCATGTAGTATTATTTACATATATTCCATTATTTCTTTTATTCCGTAACCACAAGAAATCATTAGCACGACTAAACACCGATAGCTGAGAGATTGACACATATATACACTACATACGCAGCATGTTTTAAAAATACATGGAAAAATTCTACATAACCCCTGACGTATTGAGTGTGGTGAACTATGAAACCGGATTTTCTATCCCTGAACTCTCCAAAACCGGTCAAATAAACCGCACATACGGTTTTAGACGGTGGTTTTGTATTTTTTTATTTATTTCCACTGAATTTTTGAAAAAAAAATCATAGTAAATCACAGAAAAATCATAAAATAGAAAATCTAATTTTGTTGAACTCCACATGAGTATATCTACACAGTAAATATATAATATGGTCTGCTTTAATACAAAGTTTTTGTTGTAGTTTTAGATCTCTGTTTTTTTTTATAATTAATTGGGATAATTCATAGCTGCAACTTTTATGGTCCAATTTTGGTGAATTTTTTGTGATGGGCTAATTATTGTATGCTTGAAGTATAGTAAAAATTTCATACTCAATAATTATCTATTTATTTGATTTTAAATGGTCTGAGCCCCAGGGTTCCAAATGGTTCACAGGCAAGCAAACCTGACATAGGCCACCGCTGCTTGCCACAAACCCTGCACCGCGGCCTCATCATCTCTCTCTGCCTTGTCTCCAGTTCTGTGGTGGATTCCGCCCTCTCACACTCCCCCTCTCCCAAGTCGACAGTTTAAGCGAATACACTTAGCCAAAGTGCCAAATAGGCACACTAAAATTCTAGTGATTCTAATGGAATCCTTTTTTTTTTGAATTTCTGGAGTCCTAAATTCTAAAGACATGGTGTGAGATGGAATGTTTACTGAAGGGTCGCAGCTTAGTATTTTTATTTCTTGTCAGCCACTGTGTTCTACTGGGGTTTATTGTCAGTCACTGTGTTCTACTTAAGTTTCAACATTGGTCTGGATCCGGTGATCCATGGTAATTGTGCCACAGAGCTATTCAGTCCAAGTGGTGCTCTGAGCACAATCTGAAGAGTTTTTTGATGGTATTACTCCACGAGAAGTGTCACCTATTGAAACAGAAGCAAAGAGTATCGTCTCGTTCAGTAATGCAAACGGAAACAGATTATTTGCTTATCAGTGACATAAATTCACTAATTTTCCTGACTAACTTTATACTGAACAAAATACATGAGTGAATCTTAGTTACCGCTACCAGGTGTAGAATGCAGTAAACATTTCTATCAACGAACTCCTTTTGGCATGCATGTCCACACATCTCTGTATTTTTGTATTAGCCTTGTACATTTCTCTCAACGAACTCCTTTTGGCATGTCCACACATCTCTGTATTGTATTATATAGCCTTGTAGTTCTTGGGTTGTGATTAGGTTAATTCCTGATTTCCAGTACAGTTTTTATGGTACCATGGATCCACTACTCGTCATAAGTTTTTTTTTATTATTATAGTAGGTGTGATAATCCACTTCTCTCTTACTATATTGTTCAATGAAATCATATTATGTTCGCTCACAATACCAAAACTCCGTTAGGAATTTCTTATGTTTTTTTCTCTGAAAAATAAACTAATTCATGTGAACATTCAGACTCAACCGAAAAATGTTGTTCATCTTGTATCATCCCACGCGTCTTTCACTAGTATGATTTCACCCAATTTACCACACAAAAATTTAGAGCTCTGCTCATTGCTGGCCTAGTTGAGATGTGACATCCAAGGGTAGTTAATTTGGTAACTAGCAAGCATGCATGAGCCATGATGATCAGTTCATACACATTACGTGTGAGCGATCATCTCCACCATCTAATCATTCCTCCACTTGATATTGTTAACTACTCCATCTACTTGCTCATCTTGCATCTACTGGCTCAAAAATAATCCAATTCTGCTCCATCTACTTGGTCACCTTGCATCTACTAAGGCAATGTAACCAACTTTGTGACTCTAGCCATTTTCCTCTTGTTTTCCATAAAATTGCTACTCAACTGCTGGGTGTGTGCCAATAATGACGAAATACTTGGTAGGTGTATATATTGAACATATATACCCTATATCTTTGTTTCTTAGTATCTCATTGATATATGTGGCACGGCAATGGGGGGTGGTGTTGGGGGTGGCGGCGGTGACTGTCTCTTGGCAGTCATCAAAGCAGTGCAGCGAAGAAGTCTGACTGTTCTCAATGGCTTTGTGACCCACTGTAGGAAGAAGCAGACACTATTGTAGTACACCCTGATGGTAGTCTTTGTATCTGATTGCTGCAGACCAATGTCAATGACCAATAGAAGAAATAAAAAGGTGCCATACTTAATGGTGAAAGAGACTGTATGATAAAACACTTTCATAGTGGCATCCTTGGTTACTGTAAAGTTGTTGAGGTGCATTAATTTCTTGGTATGGTACTTAAAATGATGTTTCTGAAAGTGAACGACACAAAGAAAGATTGATGATGCAATTAAGGCATGATAATAAGTTTATCTTGCAAAGCCATTAACCAAATGTGATGCAACTAATTTGTGACGCAAGGTAAACTACATTGGCATAACAGGGCATGAGGTTCCTATAGACAAAGTCAGAAAACACAACTACATAATGATATGCTGCTGCTGCCTCCCACGTACCGATCGGAGATTGTATGAATGGACGATCGGAGGGCGAGGTTTGAACACTGACCGGCGGCGAGGAGCCAGCGGACGCGCGTGTGAGAGAGAGGAAGATGGGTGGCGGCTAGGTTTAGGTCTCCCGGCTCCCTTCAGGAAGCCAGAAACAAATATGTTTCTGCTTAATCTCAATCATCCTGATTACAAGGTATTTGTAGAACTAAATATTCCTTTTGCTAATTGACCCCTCAAGCTCTCTTCTAATTATATAAAAGATAATCCCAAATTTAAATAAATATGGCTTATTAGCCACTAACAGGCCAGTGCCTGGAGTAGTGCAGCCCGGTCATAACATCTCTCCCCGCCTCGGCAAACAGCTCGTCCTCGAGCTGGACATCGGGGTAGAGAGCCTTCAACTCCTCCAATAGCTCCCATGTCGCATCATCCTCCGGAAGGCCTTGCCACTTGACAAGTAGGCGCCAAGCGCCCCATCGCAGATGGGCGCGCAGCACCTGGTCGGGCGCTGGCAGCAACCGCCCGTCTTGGACCGGGGGTAGCACGACCGGCCCTGTAGACGGGGCGCCAATGTAGTTGTAGGGCTTCAACAGCCCCACATGGAAGACGTCATGCAGACGCGCCTCCGCGGGAAGTTGGAGGCGGTAGGCCACCGGGCCAATGCGCTCGATGATCTTGAACGGCCCAGCGTAGCGAGGGCGCAGCTTGCCCTTCAACGGTGAGGTGAGAGCATGGGTGGGTTGGTGTAGGAGTCGGAGCAGCACCCATGCTCCCACGTCAAACTCCACCTCGCGATAGTGCTCGTCGTAGTGCCGCTTGGCGTACTGCTGCGCCTAAAGAAGACGCTCGCGGACCTCCTCTTGGAATGCATCCCGATCCGCAGCATGGCGTATACCGCCTCCGTCTGGGCCACCCCCTCCTGGTGCGGTAGAAGGGAGGGTGGGGGCTGCCCGTACACGAACTCGAACGGCGTTGCCCGGAGCGCGGAGTGGTATGAGGTGTTGTAGCCGTACTCCGCCCAGGAGAGCTAGTCAACCCACGAGCGCGGCCGGTCACCGGTCGCACAGCGCAAGTACATCGCAATCACCTTGTCAACGATCTCTAACTGGCCAACAGGTTGGAGGAGACTCGGAACTGGAGCTCCCGGACATTGAGCTGCAGCACGCGGCGGATTCAGTTGTTGCCGTGCAGCTTCAGATCGAAGCGGAAGTGGCAGGGGTCCAGATCCACCACATCCAGATCGAAGTCGCAGGAGTCCAGGCGCTGGCCCCCGCGGCGGACGCGCAGCAGGCCATCGACGAAGGCGGCGAACGCGTGGACGCCGACCAAACCGGTGGTGGAGCAGGCGAAGCGAACGGCGGGTGCGGACCGCCAGCGGTTGCGCCAGCTCTGGGCGAGAACACACGTGCGCACGGCGTCCCGCGCCGGCAGCAGCGAGAGGATGTGGTGGAGGACGCCCTCCGGGAGGTCACTGAAGCGGTCAGCCCCACTCGCCATGGGAGGAGCGGTGGTGTCGGCCGGGCGATCCGTGGCAAACGGCCGCGACGGCTTCTGCGGCGTTGGGACGATTCTTGCGACGACCTTCGATGAGACCAGATCGAGTCGAGGGAATGCGCTAGGACTAGGCGAAGCTGGTGGCGGGAGGAATTGGACGGGGTTGCTCGACGGCGGCGGATTTTAGGTAAAGCAGAGGGAGAATGGGAGAAAGTGTCACGGAAGGCGGCGGGGCTTATCCAGGTCGAGCGCGCACGTGAGGATGAGGACGTTGCTGCTACGTGTCCATGCGCGATGACGGCGGCGGCCGACGGTGAAGCAGGCAGGCTGTGCTGCCGGTGATGGAGCAGAGCTCCATCTCCGTGACTGAAACCGGCCAGTTCAACTCTCTTGACCTCTCAACTTCGTGTATAAGCAACATGATACATGTCCGTTGATCCATGTTCTACAACATTGCTCTAAGGTTTATCATCAAAAGATCAAAGGTTTTTGAGATCCAAGGTTTCTAAGTTTGGTAAAATATTCTGAATCTTGATTAAGTTTCAGAGTTCAAAAACAGTACTGATTAACCAACTTTTGTTAATTAACTAAAGGTTCGGAAAATCTAGTTTCCAAGTGCGCACGCGCTGGAGTTGCTGCGCGTAAATCCGCACCCACTGTTCAATTCGCGCTTGTGCTCTCCCCGACCGTCCGATTCACGCTCCCTCGCCTGCACCCGCACCTGTGCTCGTGCCCGCCCACTTCTTCCCTAGCTCTGACGACGGCAAGGGTTCTGGTGGCCCGCACCACCCCCTTCTTCCCCAACTATGGCAGACCTAGAAGAGAAGGTGCTCGGGGCAGGTAGGCCGGTTAGGCGGTGGGGATGGCGGGAGGACAGCTTTAGGGTCCTAGCAGCGGTGGAGGCGCCCCCGTCAGGTTGGGCACTGGGGCGCCATGGCCGGACCTCACCGCAGAAGAAGGAGCTTGCCGAAGCTCGTGACGGCATGCGGGAGGGGGGAAGGAGGAGGTCACCGCATGTGGTAGGATCTAGCAAAAGCTCTGTGGCTGCGGGCGAGGTCGCTACTGTGGAGCTCCGGCAAGACCCTATCACCCATGTGGGGGCAGTGGGAAAATGGTCGAGGTAGGCACTCATGCCAAATCTGGAAGGGGTCAATGGCAACATTGTTGGAGCCGGGCGGGGTGAGGAGGCGGCGGGGGAGCGCAGGAGGAAGAAGATAAGTTGTGTGCTAGTCGAGGAAGAAGATAAGGTGCAGGCAGGCGAAATTTTATCCGCCTGCACTCGCGGAGTATAGTAAAGTCCTTAAAGGTTAATTACTTTTTAGACAGCCCAAACAAAAGTGCATTTGATAGTACCAAAATTTGCATATATGTTATTATGTAAAAATTGTTTTAACCCAGCCTTAAAAGATTGAACTTTACTATAGAAATCAGTGACCAGGAACTTTTGAGCTAAATGCAGAAATCATTGCTCAATTCATTTTTCAAAAGAAAATTTGAACATGTTTGACTCAGAAACATAAATCAACATTGACATTAGAGTAAAATATATTCAAGCTTCCGTGAATGACAAGGCCTACCGTCCTTCTGCCTGATGAGCTATTTCTCGATGTTCAGCGGGACTTTGGAGCACACCTGGGTGTAGCCCAGACGGTCTTTTTTATTTTTTAACTTTTTTTTTGAAAGATTGTCTCAAATACTTTTTTCGCAGTATCATATCAGAATCTAGATCCTAGGCTCGGCGTCATTACTATTGGCGCCAAGGTAACACATGTTGGCGCCATAAAAATTGACGTCAAGCTTCTTGTACACGTGTTCGTCAACGCAGAGCTAGCGATGACGTGGCAATCTGCTCGGCGCCGTAGATCTTGACGCAAGCTTGGCGCCTAGCTCTTTGGCGTCGAGCACAGTGACATAGAAGAGCAGTGCGACATGCTAGTGGCTTGCGCAGCACGGTCTGCACTGCCTGCCTGCCTGGGTCTGCCCTGCCTGCTTGGGCCCACCATGTGCCACCGACCCAACCCAGACCTTGTTTAGATGCCTGAATTGGCCACCAAATTTACTATGCAGAATTTCTATTTCTCGTCACATCAAAATATCGGCGCATGCATGAAGTACTAAATGTAGATGAAATCAAAAACTAATTGTACAGTTTGGTTGTACTTTGCGAGACGAATATTTTGGATCTAATTAGTCAAAATTTGAACAATTTTTACCAAATACAAATAAAATACTACAGTGCGCTGATTTGACGTGACACCATGCAGACTGCCGAAACCGGCCAGAACTAAACGAGGCCCCAGCCACTTCACTCCTTCATGTCTCCATCCATCCATCCAATCCACCACCATACAGTACCTCTAAGCCCTAGGCCCTAGCCTACGCTGCGATGACGACGAGTACTCTGGATCATGTCTCATGCACACGGAAGCCTGCGATGCGATGGCGATGCTGCGATCAATTCCATGGCACTGTTCACCGACTAGTTAATCGACATCTCGTTTAATTGTTCTTCCTTAAATATTTATTGTTATTGGTGTACGTGCCAATAGTTTAACTAAAATTATAAAAAATATTAACAACATTTATATCTCTAAATAAATTTACTTTTAGACATCTTATTTGACGGTTTATCTTATTTAAAGTTTTTACATAAATATTATCGGCAGTGGTATTCTACACCACAAGCTAAAACTGAGCAGAAAAAATACTGAGTAGTACTGAACGCCGTTCAGTATCACTCAGCACTACACTCAGCACCACGAAATACAAAAGAATAATGAAAAGTGACTACTGAACAATATTGAATTCTGTTTAGTATATGAGTTAGGTGTAGAATACAGTGTAGAATAACGCGTGTATAAATATTATTAATTTTGTTTTGACTTATTTTGTACATCAATAATAAATTATTTATTTTATTATTCCCACAAAACCCTAAATATCAATTATAAGGATATGACAGGACTCCATCCTAGCTTGGCCTATATAGTACAGCTATACACTACTCCATCGTACTTAAGGATGAAAACGGTCGGAAACGGTCGAAAACGGACTTACGATATAGAAAAACGAAAACGGTCGGTTCAAGATATTTCTACATTTAGCAATTAAAGAGTATAAAAATGATTGAAAATGGTTGTGAAACCAATTAAAACTGACAATTTTTCATGTTATCCCTAATCGTACTAGTACCCTAGTCTGTCCATTTTGGTTTTTAACTTGCTAGCTAGTACTCCATCCGTCTCAAGCTATACACTACTCCCCGTGTACGACCAGAAGAAGTAGGCGGAGCACCGGTAGCAGACGCGCAGGAGGCACCGGTAGCTATACACGATTCTTGTTACATTTTTTGGGTGCAGAAGCGATACGTCATGATTTGAAATAGTGCTACAATAAAGTGTCACGTTGGGGTTATAATCATGTATGCATGTTAAGTTACCATACACACTTCTAAATATCACATGAAACAAACATAACCACAACAATAGCGTGGAACAGGACTTGCACCCAGACAGCTGGACATATGGTTTGGTGTGCGAATGATATAAAGCCAGGGTAATACCCTAAAAATCTCCACCAACTTGACACACTATCGCGGAATCAGAGACCAAGTATGCATATACTACCAAACTTATTTTATTGTTTGATCTAAATATATTTGAATTTGAATTTAATATTTTAAAATAGTCATGACATCAATGTTTCGAAAGATTGTTTTATATTGTTTAAAGTGTCATGTTTGAAATTGCGAACACAAGGTTGGTATGTGCTCTTGTGGTTCATTTTGTGATTAGTGATTGTCAACGTGATCCACGACCTAGGTTGAGTTAGTGACTAACCATGACGTGAGTTGGGTTGTGCGACATGTCTCTTAGCTTGTGGTGTGCAGGTGTGAAACTCGGAGGTGGTGGTCGACAGCAAGGTGAAGGTAGACGTGCCGTGCTGACGGACCGGGATCGGTGAAGGACGGACATGAGGTTTGGACTGAGTGACCAGGAGGCTAGGTGACCAGCTACGGTGGCTGGCATCAGGGACATCGACAAGCGCAAGTGTACATGGGTGATGAAGACAGCGTCGATGAAGTCAAGATGGAGGACGATGGCGTCGTGGCACTTGGCGGAGGCTGGTGGGTCAAATCAAGAAGGATGGCGAAGGCGTCAAGCTTAGCGGAGGTCGGACACGCGTCGACATCGGCGGTTTGATGGTTTCGTCCTCAAAATCATCGGCGGGGTTTGGTGCTTTTGTCCTCAAAACCATCGGCGCGGTTTGGTGGTTTGGGTTTCAAAACCATCGGTGGCCGATTTACTAGTTTGGGCCTCAAAACCCAGTGGAGGTTCCAAGGAGGAATGGATGGCACATGGCGGCATTGGAGAGTTCGCATCGAGGCGAAGCTACTGATGAGGAGGCACGGTGGCCATCGGATGAAGATGACACCGGGTTGGACCATAATGCCCATGGGCTAAGTGGTTTGACTCAGTTGTATCCAGGGGCAAAATTAGGATTGTGTAATAGCCCTATTAAATAGGATGAGGGAGCCCCCATCTCCCTCACCTCCTCCATTTGTATTTTCTTTCATTCTTGTTAGGGTTTCCCCCTCCCCTTAGTTGCTTGTGAAAGAGAGGTTCACAAATCCTTGAATTTGTGTAAGAATCAAGTTTTTGAGTGGGAAAGGAGGTCCCGAATCCTCCTTGTGTCCTCCAAGATTCGGAAGAAGAATTGCTCTTGTGTTTTGTGATGTGTTCTTCGCGCTCTTCCTCTTCCCCCTCTTATTCTTGAGCCGATTCGTCGTTTCTAGACCATTTTGATATGTTTTTTTTGCATTGATTTGAGCTATGACGTGGGCCTTTCCACCAAAGGAAATCAACCAAATCCTCACAAGCTCATAGATCAGGCGATTTCTTGGTCTAGGTCTCAAGAACCAGTGTTTTTCGTTCCCCCTTAATTTCCCGTTGATTGGCTTCAAATTGGGTGATGACCTCTTAGAGGTAGTTCCCCTACTACCTTGTGATCATGCACACCAACTTTAGTGCGGTTCCAGATTTTTGACCGGCGGGTAGTGCGGCAATTTAGTGCAGACAGTGCGGCAATTTAGTGTGGACAGCTGGCAAGTTAGTGCGGACAGTCCGATAACTCCCGGTTTTGTGCTGTTCGGCCCATTTCTTGCCTGTTCGGTCTCCTATTTCGAGTTCCGTCTTTTGCGTTGGTCTTCTACCGTTCCATAGACTCTATCTAGGTGCTCTTGTCACTGGTTGGCTTGGGTATCCGGGTTTTGGGACCTTGCTTCTTCTCTATAGAAGTGGAGTGTCTCGTTTTCTTGTCTTTTCGTTTGGTGCGCTCTCTATCTTCGGTCCATTGCTTTGTGGTGATCCACTATGTTTCGAGGGAACATCCACCCTTCTCTAGGGTCAAGGTCATCACGATGTTTGTATTTGCTTCTTGGGGTTTGAGTTTTGGACAGCGGCCAAATATGTTGAAATAAATTTGAGGCTCCCATTCACCCCCTCCTCTGGTCACCACTTCTGGTCCTTCAATTGGTATTAGAACTGGTTAAGGATCATTCCACCTTAATCGGTCCGTGATCCATAAAGGCGACATGAAGCGTGGTTCCGGTGTTGGTATAAATTAAATGCACACAACTTACAAGGTATCCGCAAGTGCACAGATAAATCTATCCTATGTAGCACTTCACCAAGATAATCCCGGTTTTAATATCGAACCCAAAGAAATAGTATGTGAGTGTGTTCTAACTAGCTGGTCTATAAACTTAACCTGAATTCACAATCAATGTCAGACATCAAAAGGGGAATAAAGATGACTACTAAGGACTGTCTAGTTCCAATCTCAATAAACTTTGTTAACTAAATCTCAATTTGTGGGCGATGTCTCCCAAGGAATAAAGTCAGAGTTCCTTCCCTACGAGCACCAATTGGCCTACCAAATCCTATTGATAGGAGATGGACTGCAAAGGACTCAACGCAACTGTCACCTACGCGATCTACCACCTTCTGGTCAATTAGGGGATATTCACAAGTAATCCTAGTCTAAGCACCATGCTTACACTATGAATACTATTTTAATCAAGGAGCTACCAAGATCAAAGCACTCAAAAGAGAGTTGCAAACTTGAAGAACAATAGAGACAAATTGCTTACTTGAATCAGAAGTTGATTACTAGAGAATCTCAAAAGCAAGCTCTAGAAGAACTTGATCCCACAAAGTAAAGCAGAATAGAGCATCGACAGGCTGGAACTCCTCCAGAACTTACTCTTGCACTCTCTCTCTATCTCTAACTAAGACTAAATCCTATGGAGGACTAATCTTCTCTTGATTGCTTGTCTAGATCCTGATGGAATAGGAATTAGGGTTTCTAGCTCTGGATCTAACTTGACTTCAGGGGGTTCTGCCCTTTATTTATAGCCCAGAAGGTTAAATATGAGCCCTTGGATCAAACCGACTTCACGTATGGCTAAGATGCATCCTTGGAGGCAGTGGAAGAATACTCTAGAAGCTCATGGTTGCTTCCCACCACAGTGGCCCGGGCGGCATAGGGGTGGGGCCGGCCGGCCCCACCTGGCCGGCTCTTGAGCCCTGCCTTGGTGTGGAGTCCTCTAGTGTCCTCTGGAACCTTCTCGTGTATAGACCACAAAATTATCCCGCGATATCTTTTGATATCTAGGTCCTCTTTGGCGGTTTTCTGTGTAAATCCTGCAGAAAATATAAATTCACTAAAACTTATGGAAACTATTAGTAATAACCTCCTACTCTATAGTATTTATCTATTTTGATCATTTATGAAAGAAAGGTTGATGGTTCACGGTATACTTTAACTACCGTCAACATCCGGCAAACTGCCTTTCTTTGATGGGTCAAACTACTCCTATTGGAAGATCCGCATGTCCATGCATCTTTAGGGGATAGATTGACTTGTGTGGGATATTTGTGAAGATGCTACCTACGTTGTGCTTGAACGCCGTGCTCGTGTCACGCAAGATAAAAAATGATCAGCACAACGCTAATAGCAGAGCTCGCGTAGTTCTTTTTTCGAGTCTTTCGCTTCAAGAGTTCGAGAGTCTCCGATTGTACTACTGCTTAGGAGATCTAGGTGAGGCTTTAGAGCTATCATGAGGGAACCATTTAGATCAAAACTAGACACTTCAAGACATACAAGTGTGAGTATGAGAACTTCTCTCAGTTGGATGGCGAGTCCGTCGATGCCATGTTTTCTCGGTTTCAGACAATTGTCCACAAGACGCGAGCAAACAAGACACAACTACCTTATGATGATCATGAGAGGGCACTCAAGCTTCTATATGCCCTAGATCGGAAGGTGTGGGATGTGAAGGTGTCAGCTATTAGAGTCCGTGAACTACAACACCTTCACCATGGATGAGCTTTTCAGCAAGCTCAAGTCCATCGAGATCGACTACTAGACCCAAGCCAAGATCAAGAACCCCTCTGCACTGACTATGGCTTTGGTCTCAGGTAACGGCTTAAGTTCTTTAGCTAACCCTTCACAAATATTGTTTGCCTTATCTTCTTTGGTGTCTATCATAGAGGAGCAGTTGAAGGCTCTTGGGGACAACGAGCTGGCGTTGGTCATCAGCCGGTTTTCACGGTTTCACAACAACCGCTTGAACCGCCGTCATGGTGGGGGTCCGAAGGAAGGATGCTACGGCTGTGGAGATCCTGACCACTTCATCACCCACTACCCCAAGAAGAACAAGCACTCCTCCGACAAGTACGACTCTAGCAAGCGTAAGGACAAGCGCGGGCACACCTCCGACAAGCACAAGTTGAAGGGAGGTTTTGACAAGGAGGTGATCAAGAAAGAGTTCCTCAAGAAGGCCAAGGCTCACAAGCGTGCCTTCCTCGACTGCCTCAGTGACCTTGAGAAGGACCCCACTAATAGCGACTCCTCTACCTCCAGCGACAACGAGTCCAAGCGCAAGATCAAGGACAAGTTGAGTGGACTCTGCTTCCACGCTGACACCACCAAGCAAGGCCTCTGCACCACGAACTTGGTCACGAGGTGGAGGCCAGCAAGGGCGAGGTGGAGACCAGCAAGGACAAGGCTTCTAGCGACGATGGCACCTCTTAGGTATCACTTTTCACCGACAAGCTTGCTGTTGAGGTTGAGACTTTGTGCGCCACTTTGATTAATCAGGACAATTTGCTTAACACATGCTGCTCGTGAGAGGAACAAATTTAAGGCTAAGTTAGAGACTACGCTTAGAGAGCTTGAGTTTGCTAAGGCTGCTATGGTAGTGTCTAATGAGACCAAGTGTTGTGCCTGTGCTATTCACATGACAAACCTTTCCAACCTACAAACCAAGTATGCCGCTTTGCTTGATAAGAATGATGAGCTGAAGTCTAGGCCTGTCTTGTTGGGTGCGTGCAAGTCCTGCTTCGAGCTTGCAATCTGAGCTGGCAGAGAAGAATGCTAAGATCTTTGCTCTTGAGAAGGCCAGTTCAGATAGCACTGCTGCTAGGTGTGCACGCTGTGAGGGTTTGGAGTTGGAGATTGAGTCCTGCAGGCACGACAAGATGAGAATCGAGGAAGACAACACAAACCTTTGGTCCATCTTGAGTTGGGTGTCCTATAGTGAGCCATAGTTGGGCATGATGATGAGCTAGTTCAGGCGAGGAACTGGGGCATTGGGAGTAGGCTTTGCTTTAGGTGAGAAGGGTGAACATATCAATGGCAAGGTTGGTGAGTTTAGTGGTTTGAGCCCAAGTGAGAAACCTCCCAAATTGATCAAGATCACTCCACCAAAGCCCACTGAGCCCACTATCAAAGATGGAGTGTTTGAAGAACCTCCAAAAGATCCACCCTAGAAACAAGTTTGGGTTCCAAAACCAAACTATCTCAGGAACCCACTTGACACTCTACCGAACATCTTTGAGGATCCCCTTCCTAAAGCCAAAAAGCTACTAAGAGTGACACATACCCACAAGAAAAGTGAGCCAGCAACCACCCAAGAGAGAGGCGAGGTATCACTGTGACTATTGCCATAGGGATGGTCACCTTGTTGAGTTTTGCTTCAGGAGAAAGAGAGATGAGCGGCGGGAGTATGAGTTGAACAACCGGAACATGTACCGCCCGCCCCATGGTGTACATGTGCCGCATGTTCAGAGGCACAGTGCTAGGCCTAGAGGTGTAATGCCTCAAGGTGCTAGGCCTCAGGTTGCGAGACCACGTGGTGGTCATGCCTGGCGTGGTTCAGGTCATGATTGAGATGATTTTGGACCTTGTGGCAGTGGCTTTGGCTTTTACCTCTCTAGTGGACCACGTTTTCCTTGTGGTGATCATTTTCCCCTAGCGGACCACATTTTCCCTTTCATGGTGATCGCTTTGCATCTTGGCCTAGGTTAAGTGGTTTTTCAGCTGACCCTTTTTCTAAGCAAATGGCCCAACACTGGTATGCTTCACAGTTTACTAATCCCAGTGTTGAGTTATTTGCCTATCCTATGGCTTTCTATTAAGCAGGATGGAGGAATGGAGAACATGTAGCTCTTTGACTTTGGATGCTTGTGCCACATGACCAGATGTCTCAAATGGTTCTCCAACCTCAACCAAAGGTAAGTCCAGTGCTTTGAGTTTGGATTTTTTGCTTCCCTTTTTAGCTTGGGAAGCTTTGGATCTTGTATCTTAGTTTTTGGTTTTCTTTACAGTTTAGCTTCTGTTTTTTTACTTTTTGTATCATATTGCATATTGTATCTTACTTCATCATGTGTTATAGTGCATTCTGAGCTTCATGACTATAGTGATTAGATTGAAGTTGTGCTCTATTTGGGATGTTATGCTTGTACATGATTGTGCTTTGGCTTAGGCTCCTTTTGATCAATTGATGCATGTTATGATTTAAGCTTGTTTTTTAAACTGTGAACTTGATTAAAACTTGTTGAAACATGAAAATTGTTCACCGCTGAGTTGGCACCTAGCATGTGTAGGACTTGTTGAGATCCCTGATGTTATCACTTATATACTAACTTGCTATGTCTCATGGTTTGAGTTACTCACTTGCTTGGATAGCCTAGAGATTCTTGTGCTAAAATTTGAAAATCAAGCTAAGTGATGAGAAAAGATCGAGATGGGTCTGTACTGTCCTATGTCAAGGTATCGAGACTGCTTCCAATTGCACAATTAGATGAACTTGAGCCTTGCAGTGGATGCTGAAACCATTGTCTTAAGCTTCTGATTGTCTATGACATAGGCTTGGCATGGTTGCTAAGTTAGGCCTGACGGTACAAATAACCTCTCGCACACACATGTTTTTTACTAATTCTTGTGTTATGCTGCAAACTTCGATAAAATTAAAATTTGATGAAAACACAAGTCTTAGGTTTGTCTTTGACATGATGTGTGACCGTTGCTTGGGGCAGTTCACCTTGTATACACTTGTTAGCACTAGGTTAATTTCTAGCTTATACCTGCTATGTGGTACTTTCAGTGGTGAATCCCTTCTTAAATTGCTTAAAATTGATCCAAAATGCTTAAATGCCGTATTTCGTTTCACTTGATGAGTTTGAGCATTTGCTTGCACTTGTACTTTATGCTACACACACATAACAACACCAGCTAGAGCATCTTTTCAATTTGCTTACTATACTCATGAAGCTTTTGCATTTTTGCATCCCTTGCATTCAAAGCATATTTTGAGGGGGAGTTGCAGTCTTTGGTTTTAGCTTGATAAGTGCATGTGTCAACAAGGGGGAGAAATAGCACACGACTCTGAGAGAGAGATCACACTCCAAGGGGGGAGAGAGACTAAACCTACTTCAATTCATGTTGAGTGCATGCATTCATATGGGAGATTGCATTTGTTCAGGGGGAGTTGCACTTGAGTTGCTTTTGCTAGATGTGTTGAGCCTTTGCCTCTTCTGGAGATTCTACCTATTTTCTGACTTTTTGAGTTTTGCTAGTGGTGTTGAGCCCGTTGCCTCTGCTTGAGAGCTAGCTGTGTTTTACTTGGTTGCATTGAGCCATTGCCCATGTCTTGGGGACCAAGTTTTGCTCATTTCAAATAACCCCGTTTTGGCTTTTGGTCATTTGGGTGAGCTCCTTGTTTTCTCTTCTTCTTCTTCTTCTTCTTTTCCTTTTGCTCAAGCTATTTGTGTGTTGGTGTTGACAATGCACTCATCAAGAGGGAGATTGCAAACACAAGGTTGAGATGTGCTCTTGTGGTTCGTTTTGTGATAAGTGATTGTCAACGTTATCCATGACCTAGGTTGAGTTGGTGACTAACTATGGCATGAGTTGGGTTGTGTGACATGTCTCTTAGCTTGTGGTGTGCAGGTGTGGAGCTCGGAGGCGGTGGTCAACAACGAGGTGAAGGTCAAGTAGAGACGTGCCATGCCGACGGACCAGGAGCAGTGAAGGATGGGCGTGAGGCTTGGACTGATAGACCAGTAGGCTGGGTGACCAACCACGGTGGTTGGCATCTGGGACATCGAAAAGCGCAAGTGTACATGGGTGATGAAGACGGCGTCAATCAAGTCAAGATGGAGGATGATGGCATCGTGGCACTTGGCGAAGGCCGATGGGTCAAGTCAAGAAGGATGGCGAAGGCGTCAAGCTTGGCGGAGGTCGAACAAGCATCGACATCGGGGGTTTGGTGGTTTCGTCCTCAAAACCATCGACGGGGTTTGGAGGTTTCGTCCTCAAAACCATCGATGCATTTTAGTGGTTTGGGCCTCAAAACCATCGGTGGCCGGTTTATGGGTTTGGGCCTCAAAACCCGGGCGGATGTTCCGAGGAGGAATAGATGGGACATGGCAGCATCGGGGAGTTCACGTCGAGGTGAAGCTACTGATGAGGAGGCGCGATGGCCGTTGGATGAAGATGACATAGGGTTGGACCATAACGCCCTTGGGCTAAGTGGTTTGACTCAATTATATCTAGGGGCAAAACTAGGATTGTGTAAAAGCCCGGTTAAATAGGATGAGGGAGCCCCCATCTCCCTCACCTCCTCCATTTGCATTTTCTTTCATCCTTGTTAGGGTTTCCCCCTCCCCTTAGTTGCTTGTGAGAGAGAGGTCCACAAATCCTTGAATTTGTGTAAGAACCAAGTTTTTGAGTGGGAAAGGAGGTCCCGAATCCTCCTTGTGTCCTCTGAGATTTGGAAGAAGAATTGCTCTTGTGTTTTGTGATGCATTCTTCGCGTTCTTCCTCTTCCCCCTCTTATTCTAGACCATTTTGATCCATTATTTTTGCATTCATTTGAGCTATGATGTGAGTTGGGCATTTCCACCAAAGGAAATCAACCAATTCCTCATGAGCTCGCAGATCAGACAATTTCTTGGTCTAGGTCTCAAGAACCGGTGTTTTTCGTTCCCCCTCAATTTTCCGTTGATTAGCTTCAAATTGGGCGATGACCTCTTAGAGGTAGCTCCCCTACTACCTTGTGATCATGCATACCAAGTTTGGTGGCAGTTGGTATTGAGTTGGCTACAAATTGAGCGAACCAAGATAGGTGGCGATTTTTCGGAGCTCTCTATTCTTGCCGATTTGCGATTCGCGGACAGTCCGCCAGTGAACTGTGGATAGTCTGGCACTCGGGGTCAAAACTGTGTGCTTTCGGGTGTTTTCTGGACTTTGAACTGCGGACAGTCCGTCCCCAAGTGGCGGACAGTCCAGGACCAAGTTTCAGACCGAGTACAGAACCTATTCCGTGGAGTTCGGTTCCTGATTTTTGACCGGCGGACAGTCCGGCAATTCAGTGCGGACAGTCCGGCAATTTATTGCGGACAGTCCATCAAGTTAGTGCGGACAGTCCGACAACTCCAGTTTTGTGTTGTTCAGTCCGTTTCTTGCCCATTCGGTCTCCGTTTCGAGTTCTGTCTTTTGCGTTGGATTTCTACCATTCCATAGACTCTATCTAGGTGCTCTTGTCACTGGTTGGCTTGGGTATCTTTGTTTTGGGACCTTGCTTCTTCTCTATAGAAGTGGAGTGTCCCGTTTTCTTGTCTTTTGGTTCAGTGCACTCTCTATCTTCGGCCCGCTTTTTTTGTGGTGATCCCGCTGTGTTCCGAGGGAACATTCACCCTTCTCTAAGGTCATGGTCATCACGGTGTTTGTATTTGCTTCTTGGGGTTTGAGTTTGGGACAGCGGCCAAATATTTCGAAAGAAATTTGAGGTTCCCATTCACCCCCCCTCTGGTCGCCATTTCCGGTCCTTCAGAAATTTTTCAAACTCAAGGTGTAGAGAACATTGTATGGAATTTTCTGTTGTGAAAAACAAATAAATGTTTAAAAGTCTTAGTTGTAAAGGAACACTATATTATTGCTGGCTCATTTGTGTTCAATATCGTAGTGATTCAATTTGTATACCTAACAATAAAATTCAATGGTCATTTAGTATTGATATCCGCTCCCAACTAATGAATTTGATATGGATTAATACTCTAATAAAAATAATATTTAACAAATACCAGAATATATTTATTGATAGCATGGAAACCTGTTAAACATATTTCACTATTGGTTTCATAACCACAATGGATTAATTCATATTCTGACAAAAAGTTTTTTTCTTTTATACTGTTAATAAAAATGAACATGCCCACAAAGGGTGACTACGGCTCCATGGCTTCTTAAGCCATTGGGGAAAATGGCAACTCCTTTGACGTGGAAGTAATCACAGGATATGTAAACATCCAGAATGACAGTTGTTCAAGCAGTCCTAGTCGGTGTCAATTGAGTTAAATGTGCTTTTCAGTACTCCCTCTGTTCCCATATATAAGACGTGAGAAGGGAGTTTCCAGATGCCAAGAAAGCTTGGCGATGCATGCGTGTACATATTAACTCAGCTTATTAGAATTAATCACCCGCGCCGCCGGCTGCGAACCTCATTCATTTTTCCGTTCTCGGCTAGCAGTGTCTAGCACAGATTTTGCTCAGCAGTAATGGACAGAGGGGCCATTGCCATGCAAACGAATGTTTTGGTTATAATTATCCTAGTAATTACCTGCCACGATTAGCCAGCCCACCTAGTGTTATGGTAAAAACCAAAAACGTGCACACGCCTTGTATAAGGGAATGGAGGGACGATCCCACACCAAGGACGGGCCTGGGACGAGCGAGACGCACGCAACGGGTAAGCGCGCACCTTCAGCGTGGGGTGCACCTCCCGTGCATGCCGATGACATATGCCTACGCGGCTACGCCCGCCCTGCTATGCCTCCACCTCCATCACCTCACTACCGGAGACACGTTCTTTGCCTAGTGTCACATGCTTTGCCGAGTGTATTTCATCGGGCACTCGGCAAAGAGACCGGTTTGCCGAGTGTCGCACTCGGCAAATAAATACACACGGCAAATCTGTGGTTTGCCGAGTGCCTAACACTAGGCAAAGTTAGACACTAGGCAAATAGGCAGTTTGCCTAGTGTCAAGCACTCGGCAAATAATTACACTCGGCAAACTCTAGCTTTGCCTAGTGCCTGACACTAGGCAAACTGTTCCACTCGGCAAACCTTGACAGAGCCAATGTCCGGTAGCACGCCGTTAGTATTTGCCGAGTGTTTTCACCGGACTCTCGGCAAAGTGAGAACTTTGCCTAGTATTTTCACTGGACACTCGGCAAAGTGACAACTTTGCCTAGTGTTTTCTCTCGACACTAGGCAAACTATTTTTTTTTTCATCTTCTAGACTCCAAACTTTTTCCGCTAACATCATACAGTAACCTTGACTCCATGTTAAAGTTTGGTATCTTTCTCAATCTATTTGCTATATTTAGTAAATTTATCTCATTTAATTGAATTTTGGGGATAACTTAAATTTGAACCGCAGGAGGTTCGAATAATTGAAAAAAAATGAATAGAAAATTGATATTCATGTTATTTGAAATAGAAGAACGTTAAAATCCTCGAAGTTACATCAAATTTCGAACATCTTCCTCATGAAACATGAGCACAAACTTCTCACCAAATTGTTTTAAAATTATATAAAAAGCAAACGAAGTCTAAAAATCACAAGATTTGTCAATATGTCATGATATCATATGTCGAGGCTGTGATAAAAATTTGAGAAGGTTTCACGAAAGTTGTCACGTACAATGCTTACAAATCGGAACATCTCCGTACAAGTTTCAGAGAGTTGAGAAGGATCCGATAAGATCCGGTGTCAAATTGAGTGTCGAGTTGGAGTTTCACTTCAAACTTTTTGTATAGTGAATAGATGACAGAGATTGTTTCATGTGAAATATTAGTAATTTTTCGGTTCCATTTGCTAATTTTAATTTGTTAACCACAATTATAGAATTTTATAATTTCGATAAATAGAATTTGAGCTATATATAATTGCATTAAATAATGTCTGAATATTCACGGAAGCATTGAGCATACAATGTAGAGTGCATTTAAGAAAGTATTTTAGAATTTGATTAACTAGAACAAATTAGCATCTAGTAGATATAATAATACGTCAATGTTTATTTGACTTTTTAAAATTTGTATATGATTATTAAAATAAAAAATAGCATTAAAAATACATCTATAAACTTTTTAATAATACGTCTATAAT
This sequence comes from Saccharum hybrid cultivar R570, assembly GCA_038087645.1. NCBI lineage: Eukaryota > Viridiplantae > Streptophyta > Magnoliopsida > Poales > Poaceae > Saccharum > Saccharum hybrid cultivar. The sequence goes on from JAQSUU010000733.1 coordinate 4,826,025, forward strand.
CTCTAGAAGTTGATTTTTTAAAATCTGTACATGATTTTAAAATTTAAAAAAAATTCACATTGACTTTGCCGTGTGCCGGATCCATGGCACTCGGCAAAGTTTTTTTTTATAATAATCTAGACGTGATTTGAAAAAAAATCAGTTTGAGTTTGCCGAGTGCCAGATCTACGGCACTCGACAAACCGCCGAACACACACCTAGCAGGCCAACACACACACACACCCGCCGCCACCACACACACACACCAGCCACCACACACACCGACGCACACGAGGCCGCACCAGCGAACCCACCGGTGAAGGAGCCGCGCTGCCTTCGGCGCAGGAGCCTGGCCGCCACCGGCCCCGCCCGTGCCGTCGGCCCCGCCCCGCGCCGCCACCTGCCACGACCCGCGCCACCGGCCGCGACCCGCGCCGCCACCGACCGCGACCCGCCACCGGGCGCGTCGCTGCTCCGTGCCTCTGTCACGCCAGGAGGTGGAGGAGGACGAGTCGGCCCCTTCGTCAGGTCCTCCCTCACGCCAGGAAACGTAAGTGAACATTCTCACAGGGACTCCCTCAGCAAGAGCATTAGAGCTCTGGTGTATTAGCAATGTAAAGCAAATGAATTGCCATGTAAAGTTCTGAATGGTGCGGTCACCAATATGATTTTGAAACAATCCGTTTGTCTGAAAAAAAATAATTACACATGGACTACACTCAAGTTTCAGATGATACCCTACTTTAAGCATCAGTGAGACTGAGAGAATGACCTTGCTGACTATCAGGTTTTGTGGATATTATAGTTTTGGTAAACAAGGAGCCAAATGGTGATTTCACGCAAAGGAAAAATTTATAAATTCTCTACTGATGCAAACTTTGCTTGAGGTTCCAGCTTTTTCACTTGTTCTTCAGGTTTTGCTAGGACAGAGTCATATGGTTGTTCCTTTCAGCCAAACAGAGAGCGCTACATTAACAATACTGGCCTGAACTTGAAAGATAAGTAGATGATTAGTCAAGTAGGTTATATATAGCATATGGGTAGCAGAAAGGCAAAACTGAACCAAAGCAAAGTTCAGAGTCATAACTGATTGCCTAGATGGTGCAGCAAATCCATTCATCTAATAAGTCCTAGCTGGCAGGCTACTGCAAAGCTAAAGCTATAGGTCCATGCCGATGTATACAAGCTCACGGTTTAGGCAGAACAGCATCCGTGCTGCACCTAAACTAGTGTGTGGACTGGAGTGTTCCCTGTTTCTACAAGCTAACCTAGCATGTGTTTTACTGATTCATTCTTTCTACCTGTGAATGGTGCATGGCAAAAGTCATGATTTGTAGATGTACCTAATTATGTTGCCTTCTTTTTTTTTCTGTTGTGAATCAGAGAAAACAAGTCTGAAAATATACTATACACGAAGCTGTAGTATCTGTATTTGCATTACTGTCATTTCTTTCTTGAAACAAATTGCATTATTGCCATTTTTTTGCAGGAGAAGACCCTGTCGGAGCTGAGCCAGAGTACCCCGATCATCTTCGTCGCCGCTGCGTGTCTGCCTGCACCACGTCGCCTCGTCACTGCACCGACTCGCCACGGCCCCGCTAGCCTTACTCCACCACCACCCAAAGTATAACCTCTCTTTCCGTATCATGGTTGTGTATCGCGTTACCCAGTTAGGCGTCTCCCGTTCAAAAGAGATATGGTTGGAAATATGCAGATCTTTGCATATCTATAACTGTATCTGCTTTGAATTGTTCATGTTTTTTAGACAGCCCACGGATGCGTAGATGGGATTAGTTTCCATGGTTTGCTCCGATCCGAGACAGAGTTTCGGCATCATCTCCCCGTTGTTCTTCGGATACACACTCTCCCTGCCAGGACATGTATCTAGAGAACAGCGGGAAGGTGCCACCAAAATTCTGTCTCGGATCGGAGTAGAGCATGGGAACTAACGTCATCTATGCATCCTCAGGTAGGATTAGGACCTATCCTCACCTATTAGATGGTAGGAACATCGTGTAGATGCAATTGGTGGTTATATTACTCTATGATATATATGTTTTAGGATGGATGACCGTGAGTTGATGTACACGAGCCGCTTAAGTCAGGGTCAGGTAACCGATGAATGGATCAACAAGACCGATGAGTTCTTGGAACTGGCATTTGGCGAGGCTGCTAAAGGAGCGAGTAAAATCTTCTGTCCCTGAAGCAATTGTGCAAACAGGAAAAGATAAACAAAGATGGTCATGGGGCAACATCTTTGGAAGAATGGATTTACGGCAGACTATACTCTTTGGGTCTACCATGGTGAAGCTGATCGTATGAGAGAGGAGGTGGTGAGACCATGCGTCGAGCATTATGATGAGGATGCCGGGGTAGCAGATTGGTTAGATGACTTTCATGAGGCACAGTTCGCTGAAGGACGTACAGAGGAGGAGCCAGAGGCAACCGCAAAGGCGTTCTACGATATGTTTTCTTCGGCACAGAAACCCCTTCATGGCCACACAAAGGTTTCTCAACTGGATGCCATTGGACGCGTAATGGCGTTAAAGTGTAGCATGAGTCGAGACGCCTTCGATATGATGTTGATAGTTATTGGCTCCCTACTTCCGGAGGGTCACATTCTGCCAAAGAGCATGTACGACTCACAGAGACTCCTTCGTGCACTTAAGATGCCGTATGAGCAAATACATGCTTGTCCGAAGGGGTGCGTCCTATTTAGGAAAGAACACATGGAAGCAAAGTACTGTCCAAAGTGTAAATCCTCTAGGTTCCTAGAGGTAGACTCTGGTGATGGCCAGAAAAGGCAGCTTGACATCCCCGTGACAATCTTACGACACCTTCCATTCATACCGAGGATCCAACGGTTATACATGACCGAGGAATCCGCAAAACAGATGACATGGCACAAAAATGGCAAACGATACAATTCTGACAATATGGTACATGCAACCGATGGTGAAGCATGGACTAGCTTTGATAGCATTCATCATGAGAAAGCTAAAGAGGCTCGTAATGTACGTGTTGCGCTGGCAACAGATGGGTTCAATCCTTATGGAATGATGGCTGCCCCATACACATGTTGGCCCATGTTTGTTATCCCCCTCAATCTCCCCCCGGCGTATGCTTTCAACGACAGAACGTATTCTTGTCATTGATAATTCCTGGACACCCGGGAAATAATATGGGTGTGTTCATGGAGCCTGTGATTGATGAATTGGTCCGTGCATGGGAGGAAGGGGTATGGACATACGACCGGGCTACAAAGACAAACTTCAAAATGCATGTTTGGTACCACTACTCCCTACATGACTTCCTGGGGTATGGGATATTCTGTGCCTAGTGTGTTCACGGGAAGTTCCCATGCCCAATATGAAAGGAGAGTCTGAGGTTCATTTGGTTGCAGAAGGGTGGAAAGTATTCATCGTTCGATAAACATCAACAATTCCTCCCTCTTGACCATCCATTCAGACGAGACATCAAGAACTTTACGAAAGGTGTTGTAGTGATAGACCCTGCACCCAGGTGATGACTGCTACCATGGTTCATGAACAGATAGATGCTCTCATGGCCAATTAAGAAGGAGGTGGTTTTGTGGGATATGGTGAGCAACATATGTGGACCCATAAGTCGGGCTTGACTCGGCTCCCCTATTTCGATGATCTTCTTCTACCACATAACATTGATGTAATGCACACTGAAAAGAATGTCGCCGAGGCACTTTGGGCAACACTCATGGACACTGAAAAGTCTAAGGACAACCCTAAGGCTAGAGTGGATCTGGCAACGTTATGCGATAGACAAAACCAAGAGATGAAGCCTCCTAGTCGTGGCAAGACATGGAGAAGGCCTAAGGCCGATTTCATCTTGACCAAGGTCCAAAGGAGGGAAGTACTACAATGGATCCAAACGTTAATGTTCCCTGATGGGTATGCAACTAATATGAGGAGGGGAGTGAACTTATCCACTATGCGAGTCTTAGGGATGAAGAGTCATGACTACCACATATGGATTGAGCGGCTTCTTCCGGTGATGGTTTGAGGCTATGTCCCTGAGCATGTCTGGCTAGTGCTAGCAGAGTTGAGCTATTTCTTCCGCCAGCTTTGTGCCAAGGAGTTATCTCGGACCGTGATTGAAGACTTGGAAAGAATGGCACCTGTGTTGCTGTGTAAGTTGGAGAAGATCTTTCCACCTGGCTTCTTTAATCTGATGCAACATTTGATTTTGCACCTCCCGTATGAGACACGAATGGGAGGGCCCATACAGGGCCGTTGGTGCTATCCAATCGAGAGATGTCTAAAGGTTCTTTGAAAGAAATGTAGAAATAAATGCAAAATCGAGGCTTCCATTGCAGAGGCATATATTCTAGAGGAGGTGTCGAACTTCACAACAACATACTATGGTGACAACCTCCCTAGCGTGCATAATCCACCCCCTCGTTACAATGCTGGCGAAAATGAATCGAATCTCAGCCTTTTCCGAGGGCAACTCGGAAGCGCAAGTGGATCGACCGCTAAGACCTTGACACCTGAAGAGTGGCGCAGTATCACGCTATATGTGTTGAACAACCTTGACGAAGTGGAGCCGTACATGCGGTAAGTTTTCAACGAACTTGTTCCATACGCCATTACTATTCTACATCCAACCCCCTTCTTTCTCGTTGGTATAGGGAATTTCTTGATCGATTCTAGAATCTATTAAGGGAACCTACCTTGCAGGAATCTGATACCCTTCTTAGACATGGTGCGGGAAGTGGAATGCCCGATTTCATATCTTGGTTCAAAGAGAAGGTACCGTCCAATTTAATTTGTAATTAGTTTGACATTCCAAGTTGCTCGTACGTGCGAAAAATATAATGATCTATCCGGCTTGAGCTTGCAGAGCCAAAGGGATGCGTCTATGAGTGCCGAGTTGAGACAGGTTGTGGAATGGCTTTGAATATAGGGTCAGGTAATTTACTGGTTATGACGTGAATGGATATCACTTTCACACAACAAGCTACGAGCAGAGTTGGTCCAATCGAAGAACCACAAGTACCAGAGTTTTTATGCCTGGCCAAGATGGGGTCGACTATTATGGAAGAATTGAAGAAATATATGAACTCAAGTTTCATGGTTCCAAAGCTCTTAATCCCATCATATTCAAATGTCATTGGTTTGATCCTAAAGTAATGAGACGGACATATTTTAATCTTGGGCTAGTCGAAATTTGACAGGATTCGGTCTTACCGAGAGACGATGTCTATATTGTTGCCCAACAAGCCACACAAGTTTATCATCTTCCATATGCGTGCCAAACCACAGAGCATGTTAAGGGTTGGAATATTGTGCACAAGGTATCACCACACGGTAAAGTACCTGCCCCAAACGATGAAGATTACAACTTAGACCCAAACACATATGACGGTGAGTTCTTTCAAGAAGAGGGGCTAGAAGGGAGGTTTGAGATAGACTTAACCGAAGCGATGGAGATAGAAGTAGACAACGAAAGGGTTCATGACGAGGGCACTGGAGATGAGGTGCAAAATGTGAAGGACTTACAAATGCTTGAGCTATTACATTCAGACAATGCCAATGATGACAACATTGCTCCTTCGGATAGTGTTGATTATGACATGGTTGATAGCGATGATGAGACTTATGATCCAGCTAATTCGGATCATGAAGACTATTTCTAATATATGTAATACTATGTTATTTTGTAATTATGTTATTTCTAATACATGTAATACTATTGTATTTTGTAATTATGCTATTTTCTAATACGTCTTGTTTACTCTTTTTAGTTGCAGGTGATTGAACAAAGATGGTGGGCGGTAGTCAGAGGAGGGTGCACTCGATTTACCAAAGAGCACGCTCTGCAGCACCTGCTGCAGATGAGGAGCCATCGCAGGGGAGGAGGAGGAGGAGCAGCCACAGGAGGGACCCGTCACCTCTTGCCCCCGTCGCGTGAGGAGGACGAGCAGGTGACGCTCGGGGACGAGGAAGAGGAGGACGTTTCGCAGGGGGACGACGAGGTGTAGCACGGGGACGAGGAGGTGGAGGAGGACGAGGCGGCAGGAGGGGGGTCCACTTCCTCTAGCGACACAGGTATCTACTTGCGAGGTCCCGTGAGCCTCCCTTAGTGACCGATACCTCCTCACAGACGGCCGGTGATTCAACCTGATGGGGAAAGGTAAGTAACTTAGGATGTTATCACTACTTCATATGATATGTTGAAAATCACAATACAAAATAATAGTTTTTCTTTAACACTTGTGCAGGAGTTGGACGATTGTACAGTCTATAGGCTGTCACACACGCAAAGTCAATGGCATCCTGGGGCTTCTGTGCAAGGAGCACTTTCCTGGCTTCGTTGAGTACGCCAGAGTGATGATGCCGGCCACCACGTTCGACCACTACGCCATAGCCGATGATGCTATAGATCAGGATGGCAGGCTATTCAACAACAAGGCGGAGCGGGTGAAGGAAGAGCTGTGGGTAAGTCCTCCTCGCACTACGTTGCTCAATACATTGCATTCATTGGACATTCTTCTAATAATGAATAGATACCTCATGTCTATATGTAGGATTTCTTCAGATGCGAGGAGGGAATGGAGGATAGGGCGGATTTGGTGGCTACCAAAGTCTGTAAAAAACTCGTGAAGGACTTGCATTACGAGGCGTGCATCCAGGCCGTCATAACATACCACGGGTTGTACCTTCGCACGAAGATCTCCAAAACTGACGCAAGAACGATGACGCTGACCCGACAACAGTACATAGAGGTAAATATAGAATATTAATATTGATTTCTTTTGAGATTAAGTAGGCTTAATTTGATCTTCTTATATGTCACATACTTGATGACGTGTAGGTGATTCCGTCTTGGTGCGCCCAGCACACCGCGTGCTGGGCATACATGGTGGACAAGTGGTGCGCCCCTGAGTGGACGGAGACGCACAATGCTTGCCGGGAGCGCCGTCTGATGATGGAAGGTGTACCACACCATCAAGGTAGCCGCAGGCTTAGTGGATACGCACAAACATGGGTACATGAATTCATTTATTTATTGTAACGCTCAATTCTGCATGATTTCTAATAATCTTGCTGTTCTTCTCGTAGTCGTCATCACATGGTGGCCAGCCTTGCTCCCAGTTCAAGGCATGGGCTTTGGCCCACAAGGGAAAGGCGACGTCCGACATCGACTACAACCCAGAGGACCCTCCCTCGGCGTACAGCAACGCGTCCGTCCACAGCCGCCTCAGTGAGTACGTTGAGATGGCAAGGTCGGTCAACGGGCCAGAGTACGATCCGAGCACCCAGGACTTTGATGGAGAACTTGTCATGAGGGCAGGAGGAGGCAAGAAGTATGGGCGGTACTATCTCGACGACGGCATAATCGACACTGGCTCTACTCCCACTCTCTCCCAGATTCGGGCAAGGAGCACCAGCGCAAGTCCGGCCATACGACCTCGGTCGGACACTGCACATCGGTGGATAGAGGCACTCCAGGTTATTCCTGTTTTATTCATCGTTCATTGATTTTTACATACATTAGCTTTGCATTTATTGTAACAATGCAGTGAAATATTGTTGGCCCAACTAGAGGAGGAGAAGAAGCGACGGGAGGAGCTAGAGGCGAGGGTGGAAGCCGAGCGGGCCGAGCGGGGGGCCGAGCAGAGGACGATGGCGTAGTGGTTCTCCTATGTGACTAGTCTTGGCGCCGCTGTGGGTCATCAAACTCTGCCGCTGCTATTCGCTCCACCTCCACCTCCTAATATAGCTACTCCTATGAGTATGAATGTTTTAGTTTGTATGTTCATGCTTAGAGTCAAACCACAACGCTACTTAAAACCTAGGGGAGTATAAATGTTTTAGTCAAGTATGATATATATTTATCTTGTGTCACACATGCAATCTCTTCTCCTTTGTGCAGAATCAATCGGCGGCATCGAATGACCTGGCTCATGCTTCACCAAATCCTTCACCAAATCAGTCTCGTTGGCCGCCAGCTTGATGACGATATTTGTGGTTGTTAATGGTACTTCTATTTGCACTTGTGGTTGTGATTGATGGAGCACTTGGATTACTTGTGAGCTTATTGTGATGATATATTGTGTGACATGTGACATTTCTGATATGTTTGTGATGTTGGTGATATATATATATATATATATATATATATATATATATATATATATATATATATATATATATATATATATATATATATATATATATATATATATATATATATATATATATATATATATATATATAAAAGTGATGTTGGTAATATATATGTGATATTGGTGATGACTGTTATGTACATATTCTGTTTGTTTGGATGGAACGGAAAAAACAAATAAAAATGGCGATTTTAGGTCAGTTTGCCTAGTGTTACACTCGGCAAAGAGTGAATTTGCCGAGTATACAGGTCAAAACACTCGGCAAAGGGAGCGTACTGAGCATTTCTGGAAACCTGATTTGCCTAGTGTCTTTGAGTTTACCGAGTGTCATGACAAGAACACTAGGCAAACTTCAAAGGTTTGCCGAGTGTCACGGCATGAACATTAGGCAAATTTCAAAGGTTTGTCGAGTGTAATGGCAAGAACACTAGGCAAACCAATTTTTTTTAAAAAATAATTTTGCCGAGTGCTGACACTAGGCAAAGAAAAAAATTTTAAATGGTTTTGCCGAGTGTCGACACTAGGCAAACTATATAACGCCGTCTCGCATCCGACGGTGACTTTGTTTGCCGAGTGTGAAACAGACACTAGGCAAAGAGTTTGCCGAGTGCCCAAAAAATGACACTCGGCAAAGCTACCTTTGCTGTTAAGAAATTTGCCGAGATGGTTTTGCCGAGTGTGCCACTCGGCAAAGGGTTTGCCGAGTGTTTTTCACCCTTTGCCAAGTGTCGTCGACACTAGGCAAAGCACTCGATTCCAGTAGTGCCTCCTGTAGAGGAGCATCAATGTAGCTGGGAGGAGGTAGAGAAAGCCGAGATGAAGACGTAGTCACCTGGGCTGCCTGACGAGTGCTAGGCAGCGGAGGTCCACCAAACTGCACAGACATGGACTTCATCAGCGAGGTCGTCTTCTGCGGCGCCAAGGATCAGCATGCCAGGATGCCTCCGAAGCTGGCCGTGGTGGTGACGAAGTGGCCGAGGCAGCCGTGAGATCTAGGCCAACATGGGTAGGGTGGGGTGCTCCGTCCATGGCCGGTGGGCTTTATTGAGGGGCATGCCGTGGCCAGCTAAGTTGTGTTGAGGGACGGCGCAAGGTGGGCTGGGTTGAGGGCGGTGGCCTGTTGTGGGATACAGATCAAGAGAGAGAAATGAGAGAGGGAGAGGGTGGGTGGGTCGGCGGCAGCGCCTAGGTTTATTTGTTTGGCTTCAAATTTTCCTATGCAAAGTGCACCTACAAAATTTGATTTTCAGACGCGGGCTTCTTAAATGAGACCATTTACAGATGCGGCCTGTTAGGATGCCCGTCTCTCTGAAAATTCAGACCTGTTAGGATTAATGCATATTTTTTTAGTGTCTTCTAAAATCTTGTGTCTCCTAATATTATGTACAGAGAAGGACAAAAAAAATAAAAGTACTTGTGAAACGTTCTTGATTTCCACGAAGTGAAATCCACAGAAACAAAGGGTAAAACAACGAAACAATCCGTCAATTTACCAAAATCTCAGTGATACAAAAAGTCATACACAATTATCAGAGTACAATAGAAAGTTTTACATAAATTATTCTCTTCGCGATGCAGGGTGTAACACACTCACACATAGCATCCTGAACAGCATCTGACGAAGATAGCAGCGGAAAATGATCTCCTGGAAAAAGCTTGAGCGCAGAACAAACCCTCTAGTCCTCCTAGTCATCGCCCTTGTAGTCGTACTCGGGCTCGGAACCTGCAAAAAATCTATCAGTACACTTGGTACTGGCCACGCATCGTCCACCCTATACTTGCATTACTTTGTGGATAGTGGAATGCATTGAGGGAAGTAGAAAGAGACCTATTTAGGTTGTGAGTTTCCTATGCAAGTAGTTAATATTTTAATAATAATATGTTCACTAGGTTTTTAACCCATCTTATTCACACGTTCTCCCCACCCATCACACAAATCACATCTCATCTCACTCTCTCTCTCTCTAGGCGATGAGATCGACTCCCACTCAGATCTCGCCTCAACGGCCAAAGCCGGAATCCAACACGAAACCCAGGGGAAAGGTAGAGAAGGACTCCTCTCTCTAATCAAGTGAAACACAGGTCATGGGAATGTCTATATCCGCGGACACGGCTATATGTATAGATCGATCAACTCTGCAGAGCGTGTACACCGGGTAATCCACAAGATCGCCATCCTCGACGATCCGGCTCGTCTAGGCTGATTTCGACTGCCTCCCAACCGGTACAGTACCACCCTACCACTCAGCCCTGGGCCACCCCAGAGTCCACCAAAAGCTAAGACTGTGAGATGTAGTATCAGCCCCCCAAGGTCACTACGCTGTCTTAGGAGGGTGTGGGTCTCCATGCCCGTACCTTCCTCCACTATCACCTTACAACTTAGTAGTAGTGGTACCACCCTAGTCAGTCGGGTAATCGTCCCCCACCCATCGAGAGTGAGTGGTGTGCACGAAGGTCCCATGGTTTTGGTTCTCAAGACATACCAGTCCTTAGGGGAACCGAACAGGATATCTTCTCAAAATGGGATCAACAACTCCCCGTGCCACGATAGCACCTCACCAGGGATAACCAACACCTCGGTCCACCTCTCACATATACCCACCACAGGTAACTCTCGCAAGGGATGCCCAGGTCACACCCCTTTGGCAAGACTTGCCCCAAAGACTCGTCATAAGATCCTGTCCGATCGACTCAACCCTCACCACACACCCAAAACACGCGCCAAGATCTCCCCATGTTCATTATCTAGTATTACTAATTTTACAACACCTCGTGCCTTACGCACATACGTTTCTCCCTCACCAGCATCACATCATAGATATAATGCAAGTAAGAATGTAACAAGTGAGCATCTAGCCTATCAGCAGGTGTGCAGGAGTAAGGTTGCAACAAGATATAAGGCTCAAAGTAAAACTACCATGCAACCTAACATCATATAATTGCATAAAAGATATAGCGCTAGCAATTCTAGTTATAGCATGCGTAATAGGATCTATGAGATTAGGTGGGGCATGGCACCTGGCAGGTCGTAACCCAAGTCCTCGCTGTTGTCGGGGTCATACTCCTTAGTCGGTAAGTCCTTCGGCTCTGTTAAACGTAACATATGGTCAAGTGAGCGACTCAAACACAAGCCTATGACATAGAGCTCATTTTTAGAAAAAATTGGACACTGGTTTGGTATTTTTTTGAGTTAAAATGATTTAGTTATGAATTTTTAAAGATTAAATGAATTTCAAAAAAAAGAAAAAGAATTAGAAATTCTAGGCAGTGACATGTGGCAGCATCCGGTTGGCTAGGACAGAGTGAGTCACTGATAGGTGGGGCCATTGACTGGTCAACGGCCAACTTTGACCAGGCCGAGACCGGACTCTGGCGGGCCGGGCTAGGGCTGGATATGGGCCGGGTTGGGCCAGTCTGGGCCAGGCCGGCCCAGACACGTGTCAAGCGGTGGTTGTGTCCATGTGGCAGCCTGGGTCCAAAACGGGCTCTGGCCCGCGTGGGCGTGGCTCACGGTTTTTCACTTGCGAGTGAGGCCGCACTGCTTTTCACTGGCGAGGTTTCAGTGGCTGCCGAAGGTCAGGATGTGGGGACAGGACTAGGAGCTAACACGACGGATGCTGAAGAGACGGAGCAGGTTTGACGCGTGTGTGCATCGTAGTTGAAAGAAACATTTAAGTAGGTGCTTTTAAGGGCCATTGCAAGGGTCGATTTTTGTGAATGACGATTGCCTTCATTGCACAGGTTCCTGAGGGGCCTGGACATGAAGTGTTGGACATGGTACCCCTAATGATGAATCATCAGGATACGTTTATCGTAGGTGCCACTTGGGTTAACTTTTGGTCGGTTTTGGTGGACGAAGGTTAGTTTATATGATAAGAGAAATCAAGAGGCATGTAAGTTTTGACGGGACGTGGATTTCACTGATCGCCAAGCGGAGCGAATGTTGTTTGGTCTTGGGAGCCCTTCGTCGGCTATGAATGATATAGAGGACGAAGATGCTCTAGACTTCATTTTTGGTCAGGGTTGTTTGACTTTGGACAAGTGTGGGGCTCTAAGGGTTCCAAAGCTAGAGCCACTGGAAATAGGTCAGAATTACCAACGCCGCATGTATCGAGCAAGGGTTTTAGGGGGCGATTTAACTTTGGTTCCGTTTGGCCCATTCATTTGGGGCCGATTGTAGAGGGCGGTGTCCCTAAGGAGGGCGAGGGCATTTTCGAAGGTTTGTAGGTCATTGTTGATGATGTGGAGGCTGTGACGTGGGAGCTAGTAGATGGTATTCTTGAAGACATTGTTGTCAGCATTGCGGAGAAAGTTGCTTGTGAGGTTTGCTTCGAGGAAGATGCGCTTGATATTTGGGAGCTTCAGCGCCGTGATTTGGTTTGATGAACTACTTAGTTTGTTACTGCAAGGGTGTATTTTTTTGGTGTTGTGGTTATTTGTCTGCTTTCTTTTATGGAGTTGTAGGTGTGGTATTTGTACTGTCAACTTGCTTTGTAGAGTGGGATTCACTATTTTGAGAAAAAGAAAAAATTCATGCTTTCCGACCAGCTGTCCCGTCCAAGGTTGTTTTGCCCATTTTTGCTTGAGGACTGGGATTTGGCGTGCATCGACGCCCCCATCCTTTTCAGCGAGGCTCGCATTTTTGTGAGAACTTGGCGCTCAGCAACGCCCCCTTACTTTCTAGTGAGGCTCATGTTTTTGTGAGAACTTGGCACGCGGCGACGACCCTTACTTTCTGTGAGGCTCGTGTTTTTGTGAGAACTTGGTGCTCAGCGATACCCCCTTACTTTCTAGCGAAGCTCGCGTTTTTGTGAGAACTTGGTGCGCAGCGATGCCCCCTTACTTTCTAGCGAGGATTGTGTTTTTCTGAGAACTTGGTGCGCAGCGACACCCCCTTACTTTCTAGCGAGGCTCATGTTTTTGTGAGAACTTGGCACGCAGCGATGCCCCCTTACTTTCTAGTGAGGCTTGCGTTGTATTGTAGTGACGGTGTTTTTTGAGATTGGAGAATTTGAGTCTCTTTAAGAGCGGGTGGGGTTCCCTTTTTTGAGCCCCTAGTGTCGTTGCGAGGGTGCTCGATTTTTGTGTACCTCCGCTCCTGTCTTAAACCTTTAAGAGCGGGTGGGGTTTTTCTTCGAGAATTTTAATGAACATTTTGCCTCAAGCAAGGTTTATGGTAGAGGTCCTTGTTTGAGGCAAATCTTTACCTGTAGTTGTGGCGATATGGGTGGTTTAGCCCTGGGCCACCTGTTTCGGCGAGGGTTGATTTTTGCGGGGCAAGGGTAAATTATATTATAGGGAGAAGCTACTTTCTCATTAAAAAACCTTGGGCTCCTTCACAAGAAAAAAGAGTGCAGCGCTGAGTTTTTTTACATTATGGTCGTGAAAGGAATAAAATGAAAATTACATAGTGCGATCGCACTCTAAGGAGCCGCTAAGGGTACAATTTGCGGAGGTCATCTATAGTCCAGGTGTGTGGTAGTTTGTTGCCCTCGCTATCTTGCATAGTGAATGCCCCTTGCCTGGTTGTTTGGGTGGCGAGGTACGGGCTGAGACATTTTGGTTGAAGCTTTCTTGCCATTTTTGTGTTTTGCTTTCTGATTAGGACCATGTTGCCTATGATGATTTGGTGGAGGTTCACGTTTTTCTTCCTCCATCTGATGGTTTCATCTTGATATAAGCGGAGGTTGTTCACTACTTGGCATCTAACTTCTTGATACGCTCAGGGGGTCCCGATCTTCACGACGTAGGATGATCACCGATAACTAGCTGAAGAACAGCCGGATAACTTGCTGCAGGCAGCGATAACTAGTGCAACCTGGCAAATAAAACTCGAAGCCAACCACCGTGTTTAACCGGCAACCTGAATCGAGGATTCGCCCAACCACACTCTCAAAGAACCAACCAACACAGCCTACAATCAATCGAGGAAACCTCGAAGGGAGTAGGAGCACCAATTGGGAGCGGATGAAGCCGCCGCTTCTGTAAATCCCGCAAAGGAAATCACAAGAGCAAACGGGTAGAGATCTCTCTCAATATTTGTTAGCACACAGCTGAACAAAAGGGGGGTTTGTATTCCATTATCAAAAGTCTAAGATTGCAATGAGTCTAGGAGGTATTTATACTAGCAACAGCCCTGCTAGATAGGTGGAAACTCGAAAAGAAAAATATAAGACGCACTATGTGAACGGGCCTCCTCAAGATGCCTTCCTGGAGAGTTTTCACGTGGCTGCTGGTCGTCAGCGCAGTCTTCAGTGTTTTGGCAATAACTCTATCTTGGAAACTCCAAATGACATGCAGTTTGTTGGGTTGGAAAGTTAACTTGATAACCTTTCACACCATGTGCAGCATGTACCACGAAATATTGTAGATTGGTATAGTTTTGCATGGGAACTTGGACATCAGGCTGACTGCTGACTAGCTGACCAGTCTGTACTAAATCAGTCGAATCTCAACATTGGAGAATCCAAATCAAGTGAGAGAACTTGGGCTTGAAACTAGATTTGATAAGCTTTCCAAAAAGTCCTCATGGGCCTTCATAGCTTTTGTGAGCAAAAAGTTGTGACTGATTCTTTCTGATGGTTCTGTCACACGGGACTGGCTCGAACGTGATCCTCCTCTTTGGTTCACCCTTGGTGTCTTCTTGTCATCCTCCGTGGTGCACCTAAGCAATAGCAATGTGCACGACTTAGGCAGTATATAATTCTCGTTAACATTAAAATGATTTTCAGAAAGTAGCGCGTGCACCTCTTGTTGTAGCTTCTTGGCTCGACTACGTGTAATTGGTCCATCAAAGACTTGGACTGGTGTTGGTGTAACTTGACTTGGAGGTTGTAACATGTTGTTGGTTGTTGTGGTCATATCATCCTCCCCCCCTTGAAAAAGAGTCATCCTCGACTCTAATCCGTCGAAGTCCAAAAATTGTGCTAGGCCAACAGGGGTAGATGCTATGTTTCTGTTGCTATCTCCTTCTTCCATCACAGCAATGTGTTTAAATCTGTAATCATATAAACCAAGTAGCAGTCTTGTAGGTGGAAACCAAAAGGATTTAGAATCAAGTTTAGCTTTCACCTTGAATGGATCCTTAGAATTAAGAGTGAATGTTGATGTCCTTGGTATGATCCTATCATCCTTCCTCTCTTCCAAAAAACTTGTCCTCTGCTTTTGCTCTCCTAAAAACAGTCTAAAGAAAATAGAGAGTGGATGCATATGCCAATTGCTATGATTACTTGTTGAAGATTGTTCATTATCTTCTTTATAATTCATATGTACATTATTTCCTTTTCAATGAGATGAATAGTTTCTCAGATTTTGTGAACCTGAAATTAACTTTGAAAATGGAAGCACAAAAATTTCTTTTAAACCACTCATTTGATTCATGTTATCATGTTTTATCTTTGCAAAATCAAACATTTCAACAGATGTGAACGAAGCATGTTTGATATTCCAATAATTCTTGATGCTCAACTCATACAAAGGTTTAGTAATGTAACCTTTCATACTCAATGGTTCCACATGTATGTGGAAAGACTTTGGGTGAATGAACCAAACACATTTGCACAAGATTTCTTTGTTTCAGTGAAGAATATGAACAAGAAAATAACACTGATTGTTCTGAACAGCAAGCTCTAAACAACCTTTTTTTATCTCAAATAAAGAAAAGTATGGTTCACACAGATGTACAACTCAATTTATTCAACTTCAATTCAGCAATGTTGTGACATGTTATGCAAAGAGCACAAACATAAAATTTATTTATAATGTAGTGTCCAATGATGTTAAATGTAAACTTGCAGCTGTAGGCACTATTCAAAGATTTCATAGATGATATATCAAGAATACTTTCAACCATTTTATTAATATCAATAAATTCATCAAGCTTGACATAGAACATACATTCAGCAGGAGATATTCTTCTAAAGAATTCAGCATGACTAATCAATTTCACATGACCCACATTATCGACATGTAAATTATCATATATTTCAGTCAAAGTATAGCAATGGTCATGCATGATTGAACAATGTTTGTCAACTTTCAAAATTTCAGCACTTGTATCAACATGTGGATCAATCAAATCAGCACAAAGATTTCGTGTATACTCAATTTCAGTTGAAGCAAATTTGTCATCACAATTACTGGTCAATATTTGTTCCAGATTCTGTTCTAAATTGTTTGCATTACCTTTCAGATTTTGTGATGGTGCATGAATGATACATTGTATCTCTGAACTTTTACCTTTTTCCTTGTCATGGTTCAGGTTTTGCACAGCATAGAGTTGGTTCTCAATAATGGCAACCCTCGCATTTGTCTGGCCAAGTTTGGGGGTCTTTTGAGCAGCCATCTCCACCGAATCTTCTTTATAGACCTGCATGTTGGGAGAAACAACACTAAGAGTAGACATTAGTGGGTTAGTGTTAAAATCATCCGTACATGCCTTGCAATAAAGCTCTCTCTTTTTGTGTGGTGTATCTCTCACACTCATACTATGGATACTCTCAATCTCACATTTGGTGGAATCACACAACTCACTTTTGTTTTCACTCTCACTCAATTTGGCTATGTGGCACTCATTCTCACAAGGGATTTGATGCATAATATCTTCAATGTCTTCTAGAGCAACATATGAATATCTTCCATCATTCATGATGTAATCGATTGCCATTGGGGCAGTAATGGTGGCAGCAACACCATTAGGTATATCCTCTTCAAATAATGATGATCTCTCAATTGCTGATGTGGATTCATCCCCACTAATATTGCCTTCAATCTGAACTTTCTGTGGCATTGGAACAGCAATAGATGCAACCAAATAATCATCTTTGACCTCCTCCAAAGATGCTGGACTGACATTAGTATAAGTGGAATCATGTGCACTAATCTTTCCTTCAATAATCTCAACACTCTGTGACATGGGGGAGCACAAAATTTTCTGCACCACTGTCCAATAATTCATCACATAATGCAGCTGATGGTACAATACATCTTGACACCACATTTGTGCTTGGAACTATGTTGGTTCGAAACTTCAGATCCATTAGATCATGATGAACTTCATCTTGGATAGATTTATTACTAGCAATAGACGGCACAATAGCATCATCTTTGTGCTCACATTCAGCTCTCAAACTGAAACAATGATTGGCCTTCAAATTCAGATTAGATTCACCTTCAAAAATCAGAGTGTTGTCAACCTCTTGGTCATAATTGGGTACTGATTTTTCATCAGATGACATAGAAAATTTCTGGACAGATTTGGAGCATATAACTTCTCCACTTTTAGCACTAGAATAAGGCTCAGAACTTCTAAGATCTGCAGCACTTGTGTTCAGACATGGTGGCAGTGCTTCTTGATGAAAATTTTTTATATTTCCATGGTGTGGAACTATAGCATGTTCCCTCAACTCAACACACAAAGGATCAGCCTCGATCAGAGAAGTATCTTCTCTAGTTTCACAACTCAACTGATGATCTTCCATAACTTGCATAGTGGCTTCAGCTACCTCACTTTGTGTGTCATGTGCAGCAGAATTTTCTTCTTGATCTTGCTCAAAACTGAGATAAACATTGATGGGAACATTTGCAACTTGATTCTCATCAACCTCAGATTGTAAATGGCACTTTGGGATAGCAACAACATCAAGAGATGGTGTAACACTATGATCCAATGTAATGTCACACACCTCAACATTTTCCATATCAATTTGGGACATAGAGCCTTCTTCTTGCTGCACAACAAAGTTCTTCTTGGAGTTGAATTGTTGATGTTCACTTCTCTTGGTACTAGAATCAACTAAAGAAACTTTTGGGACAACATGTCCTCTCTTCTTGCATGGACTTGATGATTGCTTCTTTCCAACAATGGAGGACATATTGGGCTGCAACTTAGCACTTTTATCTTGGCATAAACTAATGTTCTGGGTGACCTTGCCTTGCTGCACCTTCATAACTTTCTTTTCCTCTCTAATTGCACAACTTAGAAGATCTTGCATACTTCTAAAATATTTGCCCTCAAGTGCAGCAGCAATGTTACCATTAAGACCTCTCTCGAAATATTCCATTGCATTCATGTCATCAACAACATTTGCACGATGCAAGGAAGAATTCAGCTTATCATAATATGCTTGGATAGATTTACTACCTTGCTTCACACGCTGCAAACGACGAAGCAAAATCAGCCGATATTCCCTTGGAACAAATTCTTTTCTCATCGCCTTCTTCAAATCTTCCCAATTCTTGATGAGATGCTTATGTGGATATTGTTTCCACCAATCATGAGCATAATCTTCAAATTCAAGCACAACTCGTGATATCTCCTTGGCTTCTGAAAAATCTTGAACCTCAAGTTCAATCTCCATTTCTTCTGCCCAAACGAGAAATTCCTCCGGATCATTACTTCCATAGAATGGAAGATTGGTATATCTTCGGCCTGTCATGGTTATTGCATATGCAAAATAGCAAGCTTATATGTGGTATAGGAAAATATGTAGAACTCTCACAACCTCACCTCTCTTACCAACCAAAGCTCTTATGAATTCCCTGCTGCGGATTACAGAGAAACAAATGTGTGGTGGTAACTGAAAGTGATGGCGAGGCGAATACAAGACTAGAGAGTACCGATTACGGTGGTTTTTATGTGGAGCTTGGTGGGGAATAATACAAGGAATGCAATCTAAATTCTAGTTATTGTAATATTAAGTAACAATCCAAACTAGAAGTTCTCTGCCTAGTGCTGATCACAGAATTTGAATGAGATGTAAATCGATCACACACACGCAAGGAAATTTCAGATTTGATGCAAACAAAGAGTATGATTGGGATGCAAGTGTTGCGATCAGATCCAACCAAAATTTTGCACCAAACAAGGATAGCACACTGGTTGCACTACTTGATATGAAAACATTCAGCACTTGTGCACATAAACCTACTGATCTTTCAACCTTTCTTTCTTAGTTTTTCTCTATTCTTTTTTTTTACTTTTCTTTCTTCTCTTTTTTTTGACACACTTTTTTTTTATAACTAAACACAGAGACCAGATTAAGACACTTGCACAATTAAGATAAGAACAAAACACAACCGGTAGCTATAATAGGATCAAAGTTTACGCGAAGGACATGATATGTGTTTTCAGATTTTTTTTGTAGGGATTTTCAGATATATAAAGAGGCTCAAAGGACACGCAAAAGATAATGATCAGCAACTAAAACAAATACTCTAATGAACTGAAACTTGACAAAACTCACTAAAATAACAGATTGAAACAAAGGGCTAAAGCAATGTATTTTTTAGGCTTTTTGGTGGATAGGACGAAACAAAAAATATAAGTAGCTAAGGGAAAAAAATCCTACCATGGTAATGAAAGCTTTGATACCAGATGATACGCTCAGAGGGTCCCAATCTTCACGACGTAGGATGATCACCGATAACTAGCTGAAGAACAGCTGGATAACTTGTTGCAGGCAGCGATAACTAGTGCAACCTGGCAAATAAAACTCGAAGCCAACCACCGTCTTTAACCGGCAACCTAAATCAAGGATTCGCCCAACCACACTCTCAAAGAACCAACCAACACAGCCTACAATCAATCGAGGAAACCTCGAAGGGAGTAGGAGCACCAATTAGGAGCGGATGAAGCCGCCGCTTCTGTAAATCCCGCAAAGAAAATCACAAGAGCAAAGGGGTAGAGATCTCTCTCAATATTTGTTAGCACACAGCTGAACAAAAGGGGGGTTTGTATTCCATTATCAAAAGTCTGAGATTGCAATGAGTCTAGGAGGTATTTATACTAGCAACAGCCCTGCTAGATAGGTGGAAACTTGAAAAGAAAAAATATAAGACGCACTATGTGAACGGGCCTCCTCGAGATGCCTTCCTAGAGAGTTTTCGCGTGGCTGCTGGTCGTCAGCATAGTCTTCAGTGTTTTGGCAATAACTCTATCTTGGAAACTCCAAATGACATGCGGTTTGTTGGGTTGGAAAGTTAACATGATAACCTTTCACACCATGTGCAGCATGTACCACGAAATATTGTAGATTGGTATAGTTTTGCATGGGAACTTGGACATCAGGCTGACTGCTGACTAGCTGACCAGTCTATACTAAATCAGTCGAATCTCAACATTGGAGAATCCAAATCAAGTGAGAGAACTTGGGCTTAAAACTAGACTTGATAAGCTTTCCAACAAGTCCCCATGGGCCTTCATAGCTTTTGCGAGCAAAAAGTTGTGACTGATTCTTTCTGATGGTTCTGTCACACGGGACTGGCTCGAACGTGATCCTCCTCTTTGGTTCACCCTTGGTGTCTTCTTGTCATCCTCCGTGGTGCACCTAAGCAATAGCAACGTGCACGACTTAGGCAGTATATAATTCTCATTAATATTAAAATAATTTTCAGAAAGTAGCGCGTGCACCTCTTGTTGTAGCTTCTTGGCTCGACTACGTGTAATTGGTCCATCAAAGACTTGGACTGGTGTTGGTGTAACTTGACTTGGATGTTGTAACATGTTGTTGGTTGTCGTGGTCATATCACTTCTTCTATGAGGTCCTTTGTCAGTTGCTTGTCCTCTTAGGCTTCGACTCTGTTGATGACGAGGGTGACTCTCGGTGATTTGTGGATGAGTTCCTCCAGGAGGACTGCTTCTTCTCCGAAGAGTAACTTGAATGGACTGAATTTAGTGGCTCTAGATTCAGAGGTATTGTGGGACCAGATGACGGAGGTCAGCTCTTTGGCCCATTTGCCCTTAGGTCTGCCATGTAATCTTTTGGAGATGCCTTCGAGGATTATGCCATTTGCTCTTTCGACGAGGCCATTTGACTAGGGGTGCCTTACAGTGGCCAAGCATATCTTGGTTCCTATTTGCATGCATAACTCTTTGAATGTCTCACTGTCAAACTAGGTTCTATTGTCCATATTGAGTTCCATTGGTACTCCGAAGTGGCATATGATTTGTTGCCAGAAGAACTTTTGACTGATTGCGAGGTTATTGTGGCTAGTGGCTTTTCTCCTATCCATTTTGTGAAGTACTCAACGGCAATGACTATGTAGCGGAGGTTTCCTAGGGCTGTTGGTAGCGGGTCGACTTGGTCCATTGCCCATCGCTGGTGGGGCCATGTCGGGCATATTTGGGTTGTTGGAGCCCCTGGCCTATTGGAGTGCGAGGTAGAGAGTTGGCAACTCTCGCATTTTTGAACTAGCGAGGCTGCATTGTTTACTGCTATTGGCTAGTAGAACCCCTGCCTGAATGCTTTCCCTATGAGGGCTCTAGGTCTATTGTGGGAATTGCATTGACCTTCGTGGATTTCCTTCAATAAATGTATTCCTTCGCTAGAGGTAACACATTTTAGGAGAGGGCTCTGGGTCATTTATTATCTTGTACCCTCACGCTCTCTGCTACATTGTCTTCTCATCTTCTTTGTTTTCTGGTTCGAGGTAGCACTTGAGGTACGCCACGATTGGCGCTCTCCAATCTTCATTGTGCACTGCGTTGATCAATTTTGGTGCCCTTGAGGTTTTCTTCTGCCAAAGGTTGGGTTATGACTTTGTAGAAGACATCTGAAGGTAGTGTGTTGCCCTAGGCTACTGCTTTAGCTAGCTAATCTGCTTCACTATTTTCTGATCTTGGTATTGGTTTTGTTGTTATGCTTAGGAAGAAAACCCTCGGTCTTGCAAAATGTGTGAAGGTACTTTTGGAGCTCTGGTTCTCTTGCTCTGAAGCTTTTCTCAATGTGACCTGAGATTACCTGGGAGTCTATTTTGATGACTGCCCTTCTGGTTGACGAAAAGCAGAACTTGGAAAGGGCCAGATGACTGCTTCCTACTCTGCGCTATTGTTTGTGCATTGGAACTCAAGTCTTGCTACATATCTTAGCTTTATGCCGGATGGGGAGGTTAGGATGGCTGCTATCCATGCTCTTGTTGCGCCCAGGCTCCATCTGTACTGACGGTCCATATTGGCTCTGTGACCTCCGCTATGAGTGTTGGGGGTCCAATTGGCTACAAAATCCATGAGGGCCTAGGATTTGATTGTGTCTTCCGACGAACTCAATAGTGAAGTCATTTATTTCTGTTTCCCATTTGCCGATGCGCCCTATGGCTTCAGGGTTCTTGAAGATATTGTCGAGTGGGAAACTCGAAGGTATGATAATTTTGTGAGCTTGGAAATAGTGTTTTAGCTTTTTTGACGCCATGACAACTGCATATGCGACCTTCTCCATTTCAGTGTAGAATTTTTTAGCGCTGTTGAGGGTCTCGGATATGTAATGTACTGGTAGCTTCCTCTTTACATGCTCTTCTTGCTTTTCTGTTACTAGGACTGCGTTGACCACGTGTGGTGAGGCTACGACATATAGTAGTAGTGGTTCTTTTGGCTGTGGACTGGCGATGGTTGTGAGGTTGTGCAAATATGTTTTGAGCTCGTCGAAGGCATTTTGTTGTGTTGGGCCCCAACTAAATGGGTCTATGTTCTTGAGAACCTCGAAGAATGGAAAGCCTCGCTCTGCGGACCTTGATATGAATCTGTTTAATGTTGCCAGTCTTCCGGTGAGCCTTTGTGCTAGTTTGCGCGATGTCGGGGGTTCCATATTAATGATGGCGTCGATTTTTTCTGGGTTAGCTTTGATTCCTCTTACCGAGACAAGGCAGCCAAGTATTTTTCCTTTGCTCACGCCAAATATGCATTTTTAGGATTCAATTTGAGCCCTGCGTTCCTGAGGTTGGTGAATGCTCTTTTGAAGTCTTGGATGTGGTTTTCTTTATGCTTGCTCTATACCATGATGTCATCTACGTAGGCAGAGATTGACTTATCTTCTTTGAACATCTTTGCTGTCATGCGGGTGAAGGTTGTGCCTGCGTTCCAGAGGCCTTCAGCCATCCTTCTGAAGCAATAGGTTCAAAAAGGGTGTGATGAAGCTTGACTTTTCCTCATCTTCTTGGTTCATCCATATTTGATGGTACCCCAAAAAATAGTCAAGGAATGATAGGGGCTCATAGCCGGCAGCTGAATCGACGAGGGTTCTAATTCTTGGCAATGGGAAGTCGTCCTTTGGGTAGGCTTTATTTAGACTTGTGAAGTTGACGCACATTCTCCACTTGCCATTTTTCTTCTTAACTAGCACCACATTTGACAGTCAGGTTGGGTATTTTACCGGATGGATGACCCCCGCATCCAACAGACGCTAGACCTCCACCTTTGCTGCCTGTTTTCATTCTTTAGACATTTTTCAGGGCTTTTGCTTGATGGTTGGTAGCCCTGTTTTATGTCTAGGACATGTTCAATTACTGATCTGTCTACTCCTCGGAGGTCCTTTGCGGACCACGCGAAAATGTCACGGTCATCGCGAAGGAATTGTATGAGCTCGTCTTCTATCTTAGTGTCTAGCATGGCAGAGATGATGACTTGTTTGCTTTTGTTACACTCGAACAGGGTGATTGTTTTTGTTTCCTCTGCTGGCTGTGCTCTGTGTTGCTGTTCTAGCTCATCTTGCGAGGCTTCTTTTGCTTTTGGTTTTTCTTTGTCAAGGTTGTGTACATTTTTTTACCTAGGTGCGGTGATTTCTTCTGCTATCCTGGTGTGGTCTTGGTCGCCATATACGGCAATAACACCTTTGGCGGAGGGTAGCTTCTTGCAGAGATAACCTGGGTGAAGGACTGTCTGTGTATGGTTGGTTGTTGTGAAACAACCTGATCTCCGCGAAGGGAAATCCATAGAGTCAAAGTATAATAAGACCATGGTAGATCTTATTACCCAAATTCTAGTCAAATATCACATCCATACAACAATAATATCAGAGTACATAAAGTACAGAATTACATAAATTATTACATCACCGCATTGGTAGAAACAAAAGTAGCAGTCATTCTGAACAGCTTGAAGATAAGATCACCAAACTCGAGCGTAGGCACGAACACCTCAACCGTCAAACTCCTTAGAGATAAACTCCTCAGCAGAACCTGTGTGCCAAAATTTATCAGTACGATTTGTACTGGCCACTCCCACCCTATGAGCATTGCTTTGTGGAATTGGATGCAACATGGTTGTAATCAAAAGAAACCTATAGGGTTGGGGTTTCCTATGCTTTAATGTATCAAGTATATAATAATAGTTGATCAAGTTTTAGCACCATTCCCACACCCAAACCACCCCATGTCTATCTAGAGCCAGGTCTCGATCCTAGGATCACCAAACCACCATCTCCATTCCAACACCATACCATCGCTAAGTCGATAGGCCAACTCCCTTTTTGGCACTTGTCTCATGGCCTGTAGCCCCTGGCTACGACTGAACTCTCTCTCATAGGGGAAGAAGAGAAGGACTCATCTCACTATCTAGTTGAGGGAAACCCAAGAAAGGTCCATAGCCGACAAGTCGGCGTATGTATCGATCGATCAACCATACACTCTGTAGAGGTTTTATATAACCAGAAGATCTACCTTCATCGCTGACCATCGTCAACTGGGCTGATTCTGGCCGCTTTCTAGCCTAGAATATTGCCACTCTACCATTCAACCCTGGTACACCCCAAGTATAGTGTGGGGTGGCTAAAACTGTGAGTCTTGAGCCGGGTCCACAAGGTCTCTATGAGGTCTCGGAAGGGTGTGGGGGGTTCCACCGTGCCCCATACCTCCTTGCACTGTCCGCTATCAACCTAGCAGTAGTGGTAATATTCTACCAAGTAGTCCGGCCGTCCCGTACCATATAGGGCGAGTGGTACATAAAGGCTTCCCGGTGAGTCTGAGCACTAGTAAGTCCTTAGGTAATGACCAAGCCAGAATGTCTTCCTCAGGGTTCCAATTACTGTGCCACCACAGCACCTCTACCCTGGGCACCTCCCATCACAGGTTCACACCCAGGGCCACCTCATATACCATTTACCCGCCACAGGTATCCATTCCAGGGGGTGCCCAGGTATGCTTCCCGAGGGCTAGACTTGCCTCAAGCTCGTAGTATACTCCAACTTGTTCAACACAACCCTCACCCTCCACACACCCAAGTCACACACACAACACTCTCTTCCCATAGTCTAGATAATTCCGGTTTTTACCATGCATCAATAAAGTATAAAAGCATAGTAGAAGTAATAAGTAGCAGATCATAATATAGCAAGCGTGTGTCAAGCCTAACAGCAGGGTGAGCAGGGGCAAGGTTGCATCAAGGTAATGGTATATGAGGTGGCCCTAGGTGTGAACCTGTGATGGGAGGAGCCCAGGGTAGAGGTGCTATGGTGGCACGACAATTGGAACCCTGAGGAAGACATTCTGGCTTGGTCATTACCTAAGGACTTACTAGTGCTCAGACTCACCGGGAAGCCTTTATGTACCACTCGCCCTATATGGTACGGGACGGTTGGACTACTTGGTAGAATATTGCCACTACTGCTACGTTGATAGTGGACAGTGCAAGGAGGTACGGGGCACGGTGGAACCCCCCACACCCTTTCGAGACCTCATAGAGACCTTGTGGACCCAGCTCATGACTTACAGTTTCAGCCACCCCAGACTATACTTGGGGTGTACTAGGGCTGAATGGTAGAGTGGCAATATTCTAGGCTAGCAAGCGGCCAGAATCAGCCCAGTTGACGACGGTCAGTGATGAAGGTAGATCTTGTGGTTATATAAAACCTCTGTAGAGTGTATGGTTGATTGATCGATACATACGCCGACTTGTCGGCTATGGACCTTTCCTGGGTTTCGCTCAACTAGATAGTGAGATGAGTCATTCTCTTCTTCCCCTATGAGAGAGAGTTCGGTCGTAGCCAAGGGCTACGGGCCATGAGACAAGTGCCAAAAAGGGAGTTGGCCTATCGACTGAGCGATGGTATGGTGTTGGAATGGAGATGGTGGTTTGGTGATCCCAGGATCGAGACCTGGCTCTAGATAGACATGGGGTGGTTTGGGTGTGGGAATGGTGCTAAAACTTGATCAACTATTATTATATACTTGATACGTTAAAGCATAGGAAACCCCAGCCCTATAGGTTTCTTTTGATTACAACCATGTTGCATCCAATTCCACAAAGCAATGCTCAAAGGTGGGAGTGGCCAGTACAAATCGTACTGATAAATTTTGGCACACAGGTTCTGCTAAGGAGTTTAGCTCTGAGGAGTTTGACAGTTGAGGGGTTCGTGCCTATGCTCGAGTTTGGCGATCTTATCTTCAAGCTGTTTAGAATGATTGCTACTTTTGTTTCTACCAATGCGGCAATGTAATAATTTATGTAATTCTGTACTTTATGTACTCTGATATTATCGTTGTATGGATGTGATATTCGATTGGAATTTGGGTAATAAGATCTACCACGGTCTTATTACACTTCGACTCTGTGGATTTCCCTTCGCGGAGATTAGGTTGTTTCAGTTGGTATCAGAGTCATACTTGACCTTAGGACGAAACCCTTAGAAATGGATAATAGAATAGGACGTAGACAGCCCTTCCTTCGGTTATATACCGACCCTGCATCTACTTTTATGCGAGGTTTTTCTATTATTGGACCTGCTAACACCTATTTTCCTTGAAACATGCAGATGGCAATGAACATCGAATGGCCGCCTCTAGGACCACTACCTACGGGCCACGTCAAGCTTACCTTCGACCTACGTGAGCTTGGGAGTTTTGCACAGACCCTCTTTCGAGTTCTCACCACATTAGGAGTCCTTGATGAGCACATTAAGGTCACCTGCACTGGAGAGTCAACTCAAGGAGGAGGAATCAAAGGACCGGTTGTCACCTCAGTCGAGTTGCCAGCCAGCACCACCTTGACTTATGTCCCAACTTCCACCGAGTTGACCATAGAGGATACAGTTGAGGAGGGACTGCAAGCTATCTCACACAAGGCACTACGTAGAGTGATGAGGGACCACTATGGGCACTTGCAGACAAGAGAGTTCCGTCTACTTCCCTAGGCCCTGGACCCTAGCCTTACCCGTTATGAGCAGAGTTTCGCAACTGGCAGAGTTATCCTAGCCGAGGAGAATAGCTGCATTCACGCTTCAGTTATCCACTTACTAGAGCAGGACAGGTACGTGACCTAGCTTGAGCAGAAGCGACGTCAGGACCAAGCACTTCTGTGGGAGTACCAGGAGTGAGCCTCAGAGGAAGCATGAGTGCAAGCTAGTCTACGAGGAGAGCTTGCCAAGCTACAGGACGAGCTCAATCGACGTGAAGAAGTTCACAAGGCTGAGATCGCAGATCTGCAAGACAAAGTCGCCGACCTAGGCAATAGGAACTGCTACCTCGATAGCAAGGTATTGGAGTTACAAAGAGAGTTGGACGACAAGAAGGCCGAGTTCAACCACAGAGGAGACAAAGAGAGGTCCAAGGGGATTGATATGCTGAAGATTCAGTCTTAGAATAAGACCCTGACTCAGGAGCTAGAGGAGTCCAGGAAGAAGGCCATCCATAACCAAGGGCACCTGATCGAGGCACTCAGACAGAATGAGTACCTACAGGACAAGTGTGAGAGGACTTGGCAGGCTTGGCAGAAGTCTGACAAGAAGCGCCTTAGGGAGATGAAGGGTATGTGGGACCAGCTACCCAAGGAGGTTCGCAACAAGACAAGACCAAGGATAGAGGAGTTTGAGTTAGCCCTGACTCGCCTCAACCTAGATGCCTGCCCTACCCTACCTGGAGCCAAGCCTACTGAGGAGCTTGTCGAGGCCTTGACGTATGTGTCCTGACTTCACAAGTCTAACGAGGAGATCGAGATTGGGAACAGTCGTATCCTAGCTGTGGTGTACGAGTTAGAGTAGGTGACCCTGCGCGGTCATGAGTTATGTCAGTAGCTCCCATGAGATTGTACCCCATGATGTACCCCTTATGAGATGTATTATGAGACTCTACGCGTAGCACGATTCTCGCACGTCTTCTAGTGTAACTACTGGAGATGATGCTATGCAATAAAACCCATGTAATGAATGTTTTTGGATCTTATTACATCTTATGGATCTTATCACTTCTTTGTAATGAGTGTTGGATAGTATAAATATTTTTCTTTAAATCATCAAAATCATGTAATCATATTGAATTATAATCACTTATGGCACAAGCACTAAAATTCCTATGCTCCATGTTGCAGATGTCGAACCGACGATCTGCTCGCCTAATGAACCATGGACGTGCGCCCATCTGTCACACTCCAATTAAAGGATAATATAGAGTGCATACATCTTATGTGCGCCCCAGGAATAGTCACACACATAAGCCGACAAATTAACAAAAGTATCATCACCATGTACATACATCACGATATTATATCACTTAGTTCTTAACATCACACAAGGAAAGGTAAATGACACTCTCGAAAGATATTTCTGATCCACAGGGAAGGACGACTAGTTGACCCAAACCTAGAATTCTTCGGGAAAATCCTCGTAGAAGCTGTCCTCTGTTACCCATTCGGGATTTTTATCCAAAAATGAAATAATAACAAGTGTGAGTACACTCGTACTCCGCAAGTATAGTATGAGGATTCATGAGGCTCAAAAAGGATAGACACGGTTGACTGCAGTTAGCACTTTTAGTAGATCAACATTTCATTATTAATCATTATTAAGTTATGCTCAAGCTCCCATATAACCCACATGATCCACTACTAGAATAAAGAAGAGAAAGCATCAGTGTGGTCTCATCATCATCATCATAGTTCATCCACGTGTCAAGTAACCATTTATTCTGTGAGTTTTCCGGGCCGCTCGTGTCCGTGAGCACGGCTGTTATAACAGTTTTAACACTCTGCAGAGGTTGTGCATCTTTACCCGTGAGTCGTGTTGCCCATATGCCCGGGGCCCGTCGACCCCCTAACACTCCCAAGGTGAGTAGGCAGGGTACACTATGAAGCCTTCCATAGGCCTCTTCTAACATGTTAGGGCCACGAGGTTTCCTCGACAGGCAGATATAGAGAACCCCCCTTTCGATGGCACAATTCCCGTAGGCTATACACATCAGAACAGAGGCAGTTCTATACCCAAAGTGGCAAGCCCCTCTTGCGCCCTTTCGGGTAACCTCTAACAAGCTAGAAAAGATCCTATTACTGAGCTAAAGTCAGAGCCATATGACTCTCACGGTTGCACTGTATGTCCCAGCTTTTGCCCTACAGACAAGTCCTTACGGAGAGTTTAGGGCAACATGATCGACATCATTTGCACCATCACCCTATATTTCAATTATTACCATCATGTTTATCCGTTTGTTCCATTAATCATAGTATTGATCATGTTTGAATAGAGCACTAGCATTCTACCCATATGCAATAAAACCCATAGGTATCGAGATATAAGTCATAAATGGCTAGGATGTCCTTATAGTCGAGCAATATTAGACACATGCATAATGAGTAGATTATATAATGAATAGGAATCAAGGAAGGCCCATGCTATACTTGCCTTGGTTCACGAACTGCTGTTGGTCCTGCTGCACCTCGTACGTGTCCGGATTCCCAACGTACTCCTCACCGTCTGAACTCGAACGACATGAAGTACAACACGCAATTCGGAGCAGACATACAAGCAAAACATAGCTACTATTAGAACAGTACACCAACAATAAATAAATCTGAATAAAATGTTTGCCAAAATCATCTACGTCTCGCTACGATCACATTGACGTGAATTGCACGAAAACGGAGCTACAACGCAAAAGTTACGCGCTAAACAAGGTTCCAAAACTAGCTATTAAACTAGACTTAATCGAGAAACTTAAATAGATCAAAACTATTTTCAGATTTAAAATAAATCAAAACTCGGATTTATTCAAATGGCCGAGGACTGCGGGTTCAATTATATGAAAGTGAGGGGTCTCTTTAACAAAAAGACCCGCGAAGGGGTATCGGCCAACCAGGGCCGTTGATCTCGCGATGTACGGTCAAGAAAGAAAAAGGGGGGGGAGAGAGAGAGCCGGCCGCCAGAGCTGGGGGTGAACGCGGCGGCGCCGCCATTACCGCGATGTGGAGCTCGCCGGCGTTGCTCGCACGGGTGCTACAGGACGTCATTTTCAAAAATAAAAGCTCCGGAGCGAAGAGGGGAGGATGGCGAACCCATCCCGGGGCAAAACAAGGCCGGTGGAAGGCTCGAGGGGCACCCGCCACGGCCGACCATGGATGAGCTCGCCAGAGTTCATGTAGAACGGCCCTAGAGACCACGAATCGTAGATTTGAAGGTGCAAGGAGAGGGAGGGAAGCACAGGGAGGCCCACCGAGCGAAAAATCACAGACGGAGGAGGCTCGGGGCAAAGACCGACGAGGTGGCCGTACGGTGCTTCGGTGGTGCGCCGCCGCGGGGCTTCGACTGCTCAGAAGAGAGGGACTGGAGCGGGAAACAACAGGGGGGAGGCGGTGAAGGGTTGCGGCTCCCTTTTGAAAGCCGAGCGCGGGGGAAAAAGGACGCTCCCACGACGCGGAAGGTGGGCGCAGGGTGAGTCATGGCGGTTGCCTTGACCGAGGGAGTCGGGGGAACAGCTGGAGGTTGGAGATGGGAGCGCCGACAGGTGGGCCCGCCATGTCAGCCGCACAATGGAGAGAGGGCAGGCGCGGCAACGGCTGCCGGCTGGGCTGGGCCACGGCCCAAGAGAAGGGGCGCGGGGAGGAAATGGTGGGCCGGCCGAGAGTTGGGCTAGCAGGCCGAAATGGAGGGAAGTGAAGGCGGGAAAAAGAATTTGTTTTTCTTTTTCAGAGTTGATTTTTCAAATCACATTTCCAAATGATTTTCAAATCCTTACAGCTATTTAACAAAAACCACTCATCACAATAAAATGCAGCAGCATGAGTGCACCAAAGAGTTGCTAACCTTATGATTGATTTTAATTTCCCAAAATTTATTACTCCCTAAATTTGAATGCATAAACAAATTCATATTTAAATCAAATTTATCTATTTTTAAATAATACACAAATTAGGGTGTCACAATTCTACCCCCCTTAAGAGAATCTCGTCCTCGAGATTGGATGATGCTTACTCAAAAAGCTGCGGATAAGACTTTCTCAGATCTTCTTCTCTTTCCCAAGTAGACTCATCTTCTGAATAACGATTCCATTGTACTCTGCACATCTTTATAGTGCGGCTCCTGGTAATTCTTTCTGCAGTTTCAAGAATCTTTACTGGATACTCCTCATACATGAGATCTTCTTTAACAGTAAGCTCCTCCAAGGGAATCTGCTCCTCTGGTACCCACAAACACTTTTTCAACTGTGAAACATGAAACACATCATGCACACCTGATAAACTTTCTGGCAATTCCAATTGATAAGCCACTTCTCCACGTCTCTCTAGAATCTTGAAAGGTCCCACATATCTCGGTGCTAACTTGCCCTTCATATTGAATCTTCTCACATTTCTCATTGGTGACACTTTCAAATACACATAGTCACCTACTTTGAAACTCAACTCTCTCCTTCGGATATCAGCATAGCTCTTCTGTCTAGACTGTGCTACTCTCAAATTATCCCTGATCATCCTCACTTGTTCCTCTGCATTGCGTAGGACATCAGGTCCAAACACTTGGGTTTCACCTGTCTGATTCCAGAATAGAGGTGTTCTACACTTTCGTCCATATAAAGCTTCGAATGGCGCCATTTTGAGACTTTTCTGGTGACTATTGTTGTATGAAAATTCGGCATAAGACAAACTCTTATCCCAACTAGTACCATATTGTAAAGCACAAGCTCTCAACATATCTTCCAAGATTTGATTGGTCCTTTCTGTCTGTCCATCGGTTTGGGGATGATATGCGGAACTGAAATTTAGCTTTGTTCCCAAAGCACTATGTACCTTATGCCAAAAATGTGATGTAAACTGAGTTCCTCGGTCAGACACAATCTTCTTTGGAACCCCATGCAGACACACTGTTCTCTCCATATACAACTCCGCTAACTTTGCGCCACTATAAGTGGTTTTGACTGGTAGGAAGTGGGCTACCTTAGTAAGGCGATCCACTATTACCCAGATTGAATCATATCCGTGTTGCATGCGGGGTAATCCAGTAATGAAGTCCATACCGACTTCTTCCCATTTCCACTCTGGTATTCTCATTGGTTGCAACAATCCTGCAGGTCTTTGGTGTTCAGCTTTCACCCTTTGACAAGTATCACATAGGGCCACGTACTCAGCCACATCCCTTTTCAAACCATACCACCAATACTTCTCTTTGAGGTCTAAGTACATCTTGGTACTCCCAGGGTGTATAGAATAAGTAGAATCATGTGCCTCCCGCAGAATCATATCACGGATAGCTTTCACTTCAGGTACACATATTCTTTTTCCAAACCATAGGGTACCATTCTCATCCAACCGAAAACCTGGTGCCTTTCCAACCACTACATGCTCAGCAATCTCCTTTAATTTCTCATCCTCCAACTGACCTGTACGTATCTCTTGCTCCAATGTAGGTTCTATAGCCAATTCTACTACATTATTGACAAAACCCAAGTTGAGATGTTCTATTTCAGCTCGCAACTCTGCTGGTATAAATGTCAGCTGAAGTCCGTTGGCATAGCTCTTCCGGCTAAGTGCATCGGCAACAACATTTGCCTTTCCAGGATGATAATGCACTTCCAGATCATAATCTTTAATCAATTCCAGCCAACGATGTTGCCTTAGGTTCAACTCTGACTGAGTAAAAATGTATTTTAAACTCTTGTGGTCAGTATAGATGTCACACTTATGCCCGATCAAATAATGCCTCCAGATTTTCAGAGCATGGACAACTGCGGTTAATTCCAAGTCATGGGTTGGGTAATTCAGTTCATGCTTTCTCAACTGCCTGGATGCGTAGGCCACAACCTTTCCTTCTTTCATAAGCACACATCCAAGGCCTAGGCGAGATGCATCACAATAAATCGAGAAGCTCTTACTTAAATCAGGTAGGGTCAACACTGGGGCTGTTGTCAACCTTCTCTTTAGCTCCTCAAAGTTAGCCTGACATTTGTCTGACCAAACAAATTTGGCATTCTTTTCTAACAGGGCTATCATAGGCTTAGCTAGCTTAGAGAATCCTTCAATAAATCTTCTATAGTACCCAGCCAAACCCAAAAAGCTACGGATTTCACTAACATTGACTGGGGCTTTCCAATTTAACACATCTTGCACCTTACTGGGATCTACAGCTATTCCACCGTTAGAGACCACATGTCCCAGAAAAGATACTTCTTTCAGCCAGAACTCACATTTGCTCCTTTTTGCATACAATTTATGTTCCCTGAGTTTTTGTAAGACTAACCTTAAGTGTTCAGCATGTTCCTCTTCGTTTTTGGAGAATATTAGGATATCATCTATGAATACCACTACAATCTTATCCAAGTACTCCATGAATACTTTGTTCATCAGATACATAAAGTATACAGGTGCATTTGTTAGTCCAAAAGACATCACTGTGTACTCATAAAGGCCATATCTGGTAGTAAATGCTGTCTTAGGTATGTCAGATGCACGAATTTTTAGTTGATGATATCCAGAACGGAGGTCAACTTTTGAGAACACACAAGCACCTTTGAACTGATCAAATAAATCATCAATTCTAGGGAGTGGGTACTTGTTTTTGATTGTGACTTCATTAAGGGACCTATAGTCGACACACATCTTTCGTGTGCCATCTTTCTTATCCACAAAAATTTCATAATTTTTGGACGTAGATATTTAGAGATATGAGACAAACATTGCAGACTGCTCTGAAAAATAGCACAACAGTGATGCAGAAATTTAAACCCCAACTAAGATAAACAAACACTAACTTAAGGTTTTGATAAAAAGAACATGTGGACAAGCCCACACTGTTCCAGCAATCACACAAACTCCAAATCATCCAAGTTCAACAACACAATCAACGAGATAACGAAAGGTTCACAAAACATACACAAACTTGACACGACTCTCAATCTAAAATGCATTCATTATGGTGGGGCTGCAAGTATCTAAGGTGCGCGATCCACCATGGTGAACACCCTGGCCTTCTTCTTGTAAATGGTAGGCTGTCCTAGCTGCACGGCCATCTCATCTATATATCTGGTTCTGAAGGTGTTTTTCAGATTTTTGTGCCGCACGAAGCTCTTCCTTGAGTGCTTCGTTGGCCTCCTGCATGGCGCTGAGGTGCCTCACTGTGGTGTCCAAGGTGGGATCAGAAGCTGGAGGAGCCAACACCGCCCATGTCTTCTCCCTTGGGTCATAGCGTGGAAGATACCGGTAGCGATCATTCTGCATGTCCTCAAAACGCCGACCATGGTAATGCAGGTACGCCTCCTGCGCAGCATCTTCCATGCTGTCATAGGCACTGGCACGCCTGGCTCGGTGACTATGGGTAGTCACAACATCTTGAGATTGGTCGGTGTTGCTCCAGGCGGTGATGATCACATTGGTCTTCCAGTATGCCGCCTCCACTGGATGCGTGTGCTCTGCACAGTAGTACTTCACCGAGGCAGCAAACTCTGGATAGTACTCGGCTAGCATGGTGGTAAGGAGGTGGTGGTAATGGGCATCTTCGGGAGCTTCCTTAAACTTGTTCCTGGTGGTCCATCCTATCTCTTCTGGCTCCTCTGAAGCAGCTGGGGAGGACACTGGTGTTGGTGCAGAAGCGGCCTAGGAAGCTGGTGGAGGTGTAGCAGCGAGGACTGGTGCATCCACATGTGGGATGGGTGCAGCCCGGGGGTCGAAGCAGGTCCATCAAATGCAGCCACTGAAAATGCCTCCTCTTCCATGGGTTCCTCTCCTTCCTCGTCGGAGATGTGGACGACCTCTGGCTCCACGGGTGGTACTGCTGGTGGTGCTGGGGGAGCAGGTGCTGCTGGAACGAACTGGGCGACGTAGGCAGCGGCACTGAGGCGAGGCATCTATAGTTTTGATATAAAATATTATCAGAGTCAACATTTTATGCAATAGAATAAAGAAAAGAGCATAAAATTTTTAATAAAATATCAAGATTGAGGTAGTAGCAAATAAATAAATAAAATCAAACTCCTAGAAACGACCATTTCTATCTAGGTTTGTGTCCTACAGTCAACACAGCTCTGATACCAATTTGTCACACTCCAATTAAAGGATAATATAGAGTGCATACATCTTATGTGTGCCCCAGGAATAGTCGCACACATAAGCCGACAAATTAACAAAAGTATCATCACCATGTACATACATCACGATATTACATCACTTAGTTCTTAACATCACACAAGGAAAGGTAAATGACACTCTCGAAAGATATTTCTGATCCACAGGGAAGGACGACTGGTTGACCCAAACCTAGAATTCTTCGGGAAAATCCTCGTAGAAGCTGTCCTCTGTTACCCATTCGGGATTTTTATCCAAAAATGAAATAATAACAAGTGTGAGTACACTCGTACTCCGCAAGTATAGTATGAGGATTCATGAGGCTCAAAAAGGATAGACACGGTTGACTGCAGTTAGCACTTTTAGTAGATCAACATTTCATTATTAATCATTATTAAGTTATGCTCAAGCTCCCATATAACCCACATGATCCACTACTAGAATAAAGAAGAGAAAGCATCAGTGTGGTCTCATCATCATCATCATAGTTCATCCACGTGTCAAGTAACCATTTATTCTGTGAGTTTTCCGGGCCGCTCGTGTCTGTGAGCACGGCTGTTATAACCGTTTTAACACTCTGCAGAGGTTGTGCATCTTTACCCGTGAGTCGTGTTGCCCATATGCCCGGGGCCCGTCGACCCCCTAACACTCCCAAGGTGAGTAGGCAGGGTACACTATGAAGCCTTCCATAGGCCTCTTCTAACATGTTAGGGCCGCGAGGTTTCCTCGGCAGGCAGATATAGAGAACCCCCCTTTCGATGGCACAATTCCCGCAGGCTATACACATTAGAACAGAGGCAGTTCTATACCCAAAGTGGCAAGCCCCTCTTGCGCCCTTTCGGGTAACCTCTAACAAGCTAGAAAAGATCCTATTACTGAGCTAAAGTCAGAGCCATATGACTCTCACGGTTGCACTGTATGTCCCAGCTTTTGCCCTACAGACAAGTCCTTACGGAGAGTTTAGGGCAACATGATCGACATCATTTGCACCATCACCCTATATTTCAATTATTACCATCATGTTTATCCGTTTGTTCCATTAATCATAGTATTGATCATGTTTGAATAGAGCACTAGCATTCTACCCATATGCAATAAAACCCATAGGTATCGAGATATAAGTCATAAATGGCTAGGATGTCCTTATAGTCGAGCAATATTAGACACATGCATAATGAGTAGATTATATAATGAATAGGAATCAAGGAAGGCCCATGCTATACTTGCCTTGGTTCACGAACTGCTGCTGGTCCTGCTGCACCTCGTACGTGTCCGGATTCCCAACGTACTCCTCACCGTCTGAACTCGAACGACATGAAGTACAACACGCAATTCGGAGCAGACATACAAGCAAAACATAGCTACTATTAGAACAGTACACCAACAATAAATAAATCTGAATAAAATGTTTGCCAAAATCATCTACGTCTCGCTACGATCACATTGACGTGAATTGCACGAAAACGGAGCTACAACGCAAAAGTTACGCGCTAAACAAGGTTCCAAAACTAGCTATTAAACTAGACTTAATCGAGAAACTTAAAAGCTTCTAACAGGTCTATCAGTAGCACTAATACGTAGATTATGAAATTACGAAACTAACGCAAGTTGAACGGGTCGAATCGGAGCTAAAACGACGATTTTATACACGTTTTACTGCAGTGGCAATTCTGTAAATAGATCAAACTATTTTCGGATTTAAAATAAATCAAAACTCGGATTTATTCAAATGGCCGAGGACTGCGGGTTCAATTATATGAAAGTGAGGGGTCTCTTTAACAAAAAGACCCGCGAAGGGGTATCGGCCAACCAGGGCCGTTGATCTCGCGATGTACGGTCAAGAAAGAAAAAGGGGGGGAGAGAGAGAGCCGGCCGCCAGAGCTAGGGGTGAACGCGGCGGCGCCGCCATTACCGCGGCGTGGAGCTCGCCGGTGTTGCTCGCACGGGTGCTACAGGACGTCATTTTCAAAAATAAAAGCTCCAGAGCGAAGAGGGGAGGATGGCGAACCCATCCCGGGGCAAAACAAGGCCGGTGGAAGGCTCGAGGGTCACCCGCCACGGCCGGCCATGGATGAGCTCGCCAGAGTTCATGTAGAACGGCCCTAGAGACCACGAATCGTAGAATTGAAGGTGCAAGGAGAGGGAGGGAAGCATAGAGAGGCCCACCGAGCGAAAAATCACAGACGGAGGATGCTCGGGGCAAAGACCGACGAGGTGGCCGTACGGTGCTTCGGTGGTGTGCCGCCGCGGGGCTTCGACTGCTTAGAAGAGAGGGACTGGAGTGGGAAACAACAGGGGGAGGCGGTGAAGGGTTGCGGCTCCCTTTTGAAAGCCGAGCGCGGGGAAAAAGGACGCTCCCACGACGCGGAAGGTGGGCGCGGGGTGAGTCATGGCGGTTGCCTTGACCGAGGGAGTCGGGGGAACAGCTGGAGGTTGGAGATGGGAGCGCCGACAGGTGGGCCCGCCATGTCAGCCGCACAATGGAGAGAGGGCAGGCGCGGCAACGGCTGCCGGCTGGGCTGGGCCACGGCCCAAGAGAAGGGGCGCGGGGAGGAAATGGTGGGCCGGCCGAGAGTTGGGCTAGCAGGCCGAAATG
Source organism: Saccharum hybrid cultivar R570 (assembly GCA_038087645.1). Lineage (NCBI taxonomy): Eukaryota > Viridiplantae > Streptophyta > Magnoliopsida > Poales > Poaceae > Saccharum > Saccharum hybrid cultivar. The sequence continues at coordinate 4,863,786 of JAQSUU010000733.1, forward strand.
GAGGGAAGTGAAGGCGGGAAAAAGAATTTGTTTTTCTTTTTCAGAGTTGATTTTTCAAATCACATTTCCAAATGATTTTCAAATCCTTACAGCTATTTAACAAAAACCACTCATCACAATAAAATGCAGCAGCATGAGTGCACCAAAGAGTTGCTAACCTTATGATTGATTTTAATTTCCCAAAATTTATTACTCCCTAAATTTGAATGCATAAACAAATTCATATTTAAATCAAATTTATCTATTTTTAAATAATACACAAATTAGGGTGTCACACCATCCCTGAACTAGCCGAACCCAACAGGGGCCATGGTGACAACAACTGTGGCCGTGGTCGTGGCCATGGACGTGGAGGGATACCCTTCGACCTGGAGAATACCCCACCACCTGTTGAGGAGAACATTCCAGCACCACCACCACTGAACTTGGTAGAAGTGATGGCACAGCAGACCTAGCTTCTTGCAGCTCTTGTTGAAGGAGCAAACCGTCGCCAGGGAGGTCAATGGGATTATTTCCAAAGGAAGCTGGAAGGACTCCTGAAGCTAAGGCCACCTACCTATGATGGCACCAACCCTGACCCGCTTGTAGCTGATGACTAGCTTAAGGAAATGGAGAAGAAGCTTGACCTCACTACTTTCACCAACGATGAGTGTGTTGGAGTTGCCGCACACCAGCTCACAGGTGCAGCACACGCCTAGTGGGATAGTTTCAGTGACTCCCATGAGGACCCTGCCAACATCTCGTGGAAGGAGTTCGCCGAAGCATTCACTGAGTATCACATTCCCAAGGGTGTCATGGAGGCCAAAGCCAAGGAGTTCCGCAATATCAAGTTGGGAAAGGACAAGGTGACCGAGTACACTACTCGTTTCACCAATCTTCTACGCTATGCACCTTCCTATGTTGTGAACTCTAAAAAGGAGAAAATGTACTATTACTGCAAGGGACTTAATCCGCACATCAAACTAAAGTTTGGCGGTATTGAGAGCAACACACTACGTGCTCTGATGGATCGTTGCATCTAGATTGAGAAGGATCGTGCTAAAGTTGGAGAAGAGTACAGGGAGAGAAAGCGTAAGCCTGAGGAGTCTTTCCGTGGCCGTGATCGCAAGAGGATCCGTAGAGATGCACCATCTAGGGAACGCTCTCGCCACAACAGGGATGACAACCCTGGATCGAGTAGGGGAAGTGGGGGCTACATCACCAAGTACTCCCGCCCTACTCAGGATTGTTACACCCGGGACCGTTATGCACAGGACCGCAACACCCAGGACCATTTTAACCATCCCCGCTCTGTGAATGAATGCCCAGCATAGAACCGCTCCGCACCAGGCACTAGAAACTAGAAGGCACCCGCGCCAACCCCTACAGGCGGTACGCCTTTCACCTACTTTGCTTGTGGCTAACCGGGTCACAAAGCTGCTGAATGCCCTCAAAACTTAGTTGCTCAGAAGTCTCAGATCAAGGGGTCTGCTACTCGTGGATGTCTCAACCATCTGGACGCCGAGGAAGCACAGGATGCTCCTGACATTGTGTACGGTATGTTTTTAGTTAATGGCAATACTGCATTAGTTCTATTTGACTCTAGAGCAACTTGTTCCTACATATCATCCAAGTTTGCACGAGAGCATGACCTGCCTGTAACTCCACCTGAAAAGCCTATCATCACCAGCTCACCCTTAGGAGACCTAAAAAGCACCCACATCTATAAGGGAGTGAGTCTTACCATCGAGGGTCTTATCTTTAAAGATGATCTAACCATGTTACCTTCCACTAACCTAGATGTCATCTTAGGCATGGATTGGTTAACCATTCACCGAGGCATCATATCATGTTCACCTAGATATGTGCAAGTGACCCACCCATCAGGCCAAGTCATTAGATGTGAACCCCAGTTCGGAAGGTCCACCTCTATCATATGTGCCCTTAAAGCAAGTTTAGAATCACTAAAAGAGGAAAAGACAGTTCATGATGTGTCGGTGGTCAGAGACTATCCCGATGTATTTCCTGAAGAATTACTGGGTATGCCATCGGACCGTGATGTAAAGTTCACCATTGATCTTTTGCCAGGAATAGGACCCATTGCCAAGAGACCCTATCACATGTTAGTTGATGAACTGCTCGAGCTCAATAAACAACTTGATGAGCTCATCTCGAAGGGATATATCAGACCCAGTGCTTCACCCTGGGGATCCCCTGTTCTATTTGTTAGGAAGAAGGATGGCTCAATGAGGATGTGCATTGATTACCGAAACTTGAACGCAGTCACCATCAAGAACAAGTACCCCCTGCCAAGGATTGATGATTTGCTTGATCAGCTCAGAGGTGCCAAGTATTTCTCCAAGATTGATCTCAGATCTGGCTATCATCAGATGAAGATTCGAGAGAGTCACATCCCGAAAATAGCTTTTGTGACTAGGTATGGTCGGTTTGAGATCATTGTGGTGTCCTTTGGACTCACAAATGCTCCCGCATACTTCATGAACATGATGAATAAGGTTTTCATGGATGAACTAGATAAGTTTGTGGTGGTATTCATTGATGACATCCTGGTCTATTCATCCACTGTTGAAGAACACGAACATCATCTCAGAACAGTGCTTGAGAAACTAGCCCAACATCAGCTCTACACAAAGTTCAGCAAATGTGAGTTCTAGCTACAAGAAGTTGCCTTCCTAGGCCACGTATTATCAGCTGAAGGTGTTGCAGTGGACCCAACTAAGATTGAGGCTATGAAGGAATGGGAACAACCCCGTAATGTGGCAGAAGTTAGAAGTTTCTTGGGATTGGCTGGGTATTATCGCCGATTCATCTAAAACTTCTCCAAGATAGCCCATCCGATAACCAACCTTCTGAAGAAGACTAAGGAGTTTGAATGGATGCCCAAGTGCGAACAAAGCTTCTAGGAATTGAAACATAAACTTACCACAACTCCTGTGTTAGCATTGCCGGATATCGGCAAGGATTTCGTGGTCTATTGTGATGCATCCCATCAAGGACTTGGTTGTGTATTGATGCAAAATGGAAGAGTGATAGCTTATGCTTCTCGATACCTGAAAGAACATGAGAACCGATACCCTACTCATGATCTTGAGTTAGCAGCATTTGTTCATGCTTTAAAGATCTGGAGGCACTACTTGATAGGCAACAAGTGTGACATCTACACCGATCACAAGAGCTTGAAGTACTTTTTCACTCAAGAGGATCTGAATATGAGGCAACGCCAATGGCTAGAGTTTATCAAGGACTAAAACCTGGAAATTCACTACCATCCGGGAAAAGCAAATGTAGTCGCAGATGCTCTTAGTCACAAGAGTTACTGTCACACTTTGATCACTAAATCCGTACCACCTAAGCTCAAGGAAGAGATTGATGATTTCCAACTTGAGATACTACCACATGGCTTGTTGAATGAGCTCTACATACAATATGATCTCACGAATCGCATCCGTCAAGCTCAGAAAAATTGTGAGGAGATTGAATATCTTTGTGGTCTGATGAAACTAGGCTACAAGACCAACCACCATGAAGATGTACGAGGAACCATCTGGTTCAAGGACAGAATCTGTGTACCTTCTAATCCAGCCCTATGAGAGGAAATTCTGTCAGAAGCTCATGATTCTAAGTACTGTATTCACCCTAGGAGTTCAAAGATGTATCAAGACTTGAAGAAACACTTTTGGTGGAAAGGCATGAAGGCAGACATTGTAGGACATGTGGCATGATGTGACACCTATAGTAGAGTCAAGGCTGAACATCAAAAGCCTCTTGACGTTCCTGAGTGGAAATGGGAGGGCATATCCATGGATTTCATAGTTGGATTACCCCGTTCACAGAAAGGCAATGATTCCATCTAGGTGATTGTTGATCGTTTGACCAAGATTGCTCACTTTGTACCAGTGAAGACCGAGACCAATGTAGAAAAATTAGTAGATCTATATATTGAGCATATTCTCAGGTTGCATGGAGCTCCCTCTAGTATTGTAACCGATCGTGGTCCTTAGTTTGTGTTCTGATTCTGGGAAGCCCTGCACAAGTCCATTGGAACCAAACTTGATTTTAGTACCGCTTATCATCCACAGACAGATGGACAAATAGAACGAGTAAATTAGATCTTAGAAGACATGCTTTGTGCTAGTGTACTAAATTATGGCTCTGATTGGGAGAAATGCTTACCCTATGCAGAGTTCTCTTACAACAACAACTACCAAGGCAGTATCAGGATGTCGCCGTTTGAAGCTCTGTATGGCAGACCTTGTAAGACAACTTTGATGTGGTCACATCCTGGTGAGAGATCTTTCTTTGGCCCCACAAAAATTCGAGATGCAGAAGGAGTTGCTTAGGTAAAGGAGAATTTGAGAATTGCTCAAAGTCGATACAAGAGCTATGCTGACAAAAGGAGAAGAGAACTTGAGTTCAATATGGGAGACTTCATTTATCTTAAGGTATCCCCGCTACGTGGAACTGTCAGATTCCATGTGAAAGAGAAGCTTGCCCCTAGATTTGTTGGCCCATAAAAGATTTGCAAGAGGATTGGAAAGCTCGCCTACAAACTTGAGCTACCTAAGGAATTGGCGGGTGTACATCCCATATTCCATGTCTCACAGCTACACAAGTGTTTGAGAGTGCCCGATGAAGTAGTTCCAACTGATACACTTGACATTCAAGATACACTTGAGTACAAAGAACATCCTATCCGTATTGTGGGGAGAGACACCAAAGATACCCGAAGCAAGACCATTCCTATGTGCAAAGTCCAATGGAGCAATCACACGGAGAGAGAAGCAACTTGGGAGAAAGAGTCTAATCTCTGACTAAATTATCCTTATCTCTTCGAAGGGTATGTATCGCTTTAATCTCGGGGACAAGATTCTATTAAGGGGGTAGGACTGTAAAAACCCAAAAATCTACACACCAAAAATACCAACTACAAATTTTTTTCTTAAAATCCCCCTGTAGTGATGAGTGTCATATGTAGAAACCTAACCTAAGAGATGCAGTAGGTCTAACCCCAACTTAAGTTACATCTCAGCATGGCTTATCACTTGTCTTAATCATGTGGTTAAATTCCCTAGCTAAATGAATCTTGCATGCATAATAATACCACATGTGAGTTGGATTTTTCCTTGCTTTATGTGATGCTAATTAAAATCACCAAACATCTATAGGTTAATAAATGTTCAATCTGCTAAAATTATAAACCTATTCACCACCTAAGTATATGGAGGCTACCTATAAAAACACTACCTAATTCAAATTGGATTCACACCAAACTCAAACTCAAACAAATAAAAAGAAATGGGAAGAAAAAAAAGAAAAGGGAAAGGGAAAGGAGACCGGCCTGCTTAGCGGCCCAGCACAACCTCACCCGTGCCCGCGCCACTGGGCCGGCCTAGCAAGCCATCACGCGCCGCGCAACCGGTCGCTGACAAACCGGACCCGCCCATCAGCCAGCTAGAGCACCATGCACCGCACGCGGCCGCATCACGCCAACGCCCTGACGGACCAGCCCCCTCTGTCAGCTGCACAAGACACAATGTTGTCTTCTTCCTCGTCAGACGCCCAACTACCCGCGACTGGAGGCCGACCAACCTGGCAGGCGCGGGCCAGGGGTCACGCCCAGGGCATGCCCTTGTTCCCCTTGCGCCATGCCCACACAACCTCACGCCACCGTTGGATGCGCCTTGCGCATCTGCCATCGTCTGCCCAAACCGCCATAGCCAAGAATAAGAAGAAGCGCCGGGGAAGCCTAGTCCTCCTACCCATGCCACCGCCACTCGATGGCAACCCCACGCACACCACACTAGAGAGAAGTTAGAGAAGGAGGCGAGGAAAAGAGAGGAGCTCGCTGCCACAGAAGGGGGAGCGCCGAAGCCGCGCGATGTCGCTGGTGTCGTCGAAGCAGAGGACGTTGCCCTGATCAAGCAAGGACAACGCCACGACGCTGCATGGCACTGCACGGCTTTCAGAGCTACACGGCCGCAACCCACCACTATGTCACCATCCTATCTCCCACAACACGTACGGTGAGCCCTGGTCTTTCCCCGGTTCGTTGCCGGACCTCGCTAATCGGCCATGGCGCTCTACACCGGGAGCGCGTAGGCCAAGGCTGTCTCTGGCCTCTAGGTACACACGCACTCACGTGCATACCCGCGACCATGCCGTAACCACCCCACCGGCGCCCAGTAGTTCACCCACGCGCCTCGCCGTCGTCACCATGTCGCTGTGGCCACCGGGGAGCCCCATACTGGCCACATGGGAACCCAAAGCCTTGCCTTGAGCCCTGGACGCCTTCATCGTGCCCCCACGGATCCATATAAGCCTTTACCTGCCCAGCCGAGCCATAAGGAAGCCTGCACGCGTGACCTCATCGTCGGCAAGCACCGCCGAGCCACCGTTCGCCGTGGCCATCGCCTTGGTGAGCCCCGGCCGCTACCTAGACCCCACCATTGCAGTCGGCGAGACCTGGCAGTATTTTTCCCCTCGATAATTGGGCGCTAGCGCCGCTGTGGAAGCTTGTCGGTGAGCACATCGCCGGTGGGAACACGCCGACAAGGAAGCAAGGGAAAATTCCCTCGCCGACCACACACGCATGAAACCGGTGCACATGGACCGCGAAGAGAAGGAAGGAAGGAGACGCGGTCCACCGTGAGCCATGCCCACGCCCACAGCCGAAGTCCACAGCCCAGTGGGGGCCCAAGACTGTGATGTGGCAGCGCCACAGCTTGCCACGTGTCTAGCCTGGCCCGGCCCAGACCGGCCCAACCCGAGCCCGCTAGAGCCCGTTTGAGACCCAGTCCGAGTTGACCATTGACTGGTCAACATTGACTGTTGACCTAGGCCCACATGTCAGTGACATAGAGCCGCTGGACCCACTTGTCAGTAGGTGATGTCATGCTAGCGTCATGGCGGCGTCATGCGGGACCCACCTATTAGTAATAACATAATCGATGTGACATCATGTTGACGTCACAATGCTGACATCAGCAGCCCTGGCCCCACACATCAGTGACCCTGACCCGTTAATCGTTGACTCACCATTGACTTGACGTTGACTTTGGTCGGACCCACATGTCAGTGACCCAAGAGCCCTGGCCCCACCTGTCAGCAACGATGACGTTGATGACGTCATGCTGGTGTCATGATGACATCAGCAGGACCCCACCTGTCAGCTCAGAGCCGAGCTGATCACATCATGCTGACGTCAACATACCACATGGACCAGTCACAACGTGACACGTGTCAGCCCAGGATTAATTCAGCCTTTTCCATTTTCAGAAATAGATTTAATCTTTGGAAAATTCATAACTAATTCATACGACCTCAGAAAAAATATGAAACCAGGACCAAAATTTATCTAAAATCAAGCTCTACGCAATGAACCCATGTTTGAGTGCATTTGGCTCTTTTGATTTTTTCATTGCTTCTTTGTGCTATTCTATAGACGCCGCTAATGCGACTATAATTCGATCGTATGCAGACTCAGAGAAGAATCTGACTGACGAGGATAGGGAGTATCATGAGGAGTACGGAGATGACTTCATTGAAGGTGCCACATCCCACCCAATTTCGTAGCACCCATTATGCATGGCTAAAATAGAACTGCTATTGCTTTACATTCTGCATAATTATACACTATGATAGGACTTGCATGATAGTATGCTTTGCTTGACGACCATTACCTTGACACAACCTTGCCCCTGCTCACCCTGCTGTTAGGCTAGACACATGCTTGCTATATTATGATCTGCTACTTATTACTTCTACTACGCTTTTATACTTTATTGATGCGTGGTAAAAACTGGAATTATCCGGACTATGGGAAGAGAGTGCTGCGTGTGTGACTTGGGTGTGTGGAGGGTGAGGCTTGTGTCGAACAAGTTGGAGTATACAACGAGCTTGAGGCAAGTCTTGCCCTCGTGGAGCATACCTGGGCACCCCCTGGAATGAATACCTGTGGTGGGTAAATGGTATATGAGGTGGCCCTGGGTGTGAACCTATGATGGGAGGAGCCCAGGGTAGAGGTGATGTGGTGGCACGGTAATTGGAACCCTGAGGAAGACATTCTGGCTTGGTCATTACCTAAGGACTTACTAGTGCTCAGACTCACTGGGAAGCCTTTATGTACCACTCGCCCTATATGGTATGGGACGACCGGACTACTTGGTAGAATATTGCCACTACTGCTAGGTTGATAGTAGACAGTGCAAGGAGGTACGGGGCGCGGAGGAACCCCCCACACCCTTCCGAGACCTCATAGAGACCTTGTGGACCCGGCTCATGACTCACAGTTTTAGCCACCCCAGACTATACTTGGGGTGTACCAGGGCTGAATGGTAGAGTGGCAGTATTCTAGGCTAGCAAGCGGCCGGAATCAGCCCAGTTGACGACAGTCAGTGATGAAGGTAGATCTTGTGGTTATATAAAACCTCTGTAGAGTCTATGGTTGATCAATCGATACATATGCCGACTTGTCGGCTATGGACCTTTCCTGGGTTTCGCTCAACTAGATAGTGAGATGAGTCCTTCTCTTCTTCCCCTATGAGAGAGAGTTCGGTCGTAGCCAGGGGCTACGGGCCGTGAGACAAGTGCCAAAAAGGGAGTTGGCCTGTTGACTGAGCAATGGTATGGTGTTGGAATGGAGATGGTGGTTTGGTGATCCCAGGATCAAGACCTGGCTCTAGATAGACATGGGGTGGTTTGGGTGTGGGAATGGTGCTAAAACTTGATCAACTATTATTATATACTTGATACGTTAAAGCATAGGAAACCCCAGCCCTATAGGTTTCTTTTGATTACAACCATGTTGCATCCAATTCCACAAAGCAGTGCTCATAGGGTGGGAGTGGCCAGTATAAAACGTACTGATAAATTTTGGCACACAGGTTCTGCTGAGGAGTTTAGCTCTGAGGAGTTTGACGGTTGAGGGGTTCGTGCCTACGCTAGAGTTTGGCGATCTTATCTTCAAGCTGTTCAGAATGATTCCTACTTTTGTTTTCGCCAATGCGACGTTGTAATAATTTATGTAATTCCACACTTTATGTACTCTGATATTATTGTTGTATGGATGTGATATTCGACTGGAATTTGGGTAATAAGATCTACCACGGTCTTATTACACTTCGACTCTGTGGATTTCCCTTCATGGAGATCAGGTTGTGTCATGTTGGATCGAGTGTTGTAGGCGTATGATGGGTGGTTGTTGTCATAGGTGTTGTAGTGGTGGTAAGGTTGGCTATAGCCTGCAAAGGTTTGAAATTGGGGTTGGGTGTGTTGCGAGGGTATGCCATAGTTAATGGGGGTGTAGTGATATGCACTTGCTACGGGGGTCGCTTGTCTTCTAGTGTAATTGACCGGCTTTGGTGGCCCTGCCACTGCGGCTTGCTGTGCTACCTGATATTCTTTTCCTTTTGCGAAGTAGGCACATTGCTTGGTTGTGTGTCCCTTGTCTGGCCCACAGAAATGACAGTAGATTTTTGACTGGTTTCTTTGGTTCGGTCTGTTCTGATTGTTGCTTTTGTTATCACTATGTCTTGTTGTGGGTGCCTGTTGCAATCTCTGGTTCTGCTGTTGCCTTCGCTGTTGCGGGGGTGTGGATTCTATCACGTTCACACTTACTGCTTCATTTTGGGGGTACTGATTTCTTTATTGTAGCCTTGGTGGCAGGCGAGCTTGTGATCGCAGGGCATCAGTTTTTTTGCGGTGGACTGTGTCTGATCTGATGTATTTCTCCATAACCTCATGTAGTTCTGCAATTGTTTTTTGTGGTTTTTTGGTGAGTCTGGTAGAGCATGGTCCTGGTTTGACTCCATTGGTTTCTGCCAAGATCACTAAATCATCTATGATGTCGGTGGTTCTGGCTTTGAGTTGTACAGACCACCGCTAGAAGTCTCAGAGAGGTTCACGTTCGGCCTGGATGCATGTGAATAACTCCATTGGGTCGGTGGATGATGGGCTGACGCCTTTGAAGTGGTTGCACAACTTTTTTCGGATGTTGTCCCAAGCGTCTATGGAGCTCAGGGGGAGGTTACTGTACCATGCTTGGGCTATGTCTCGAGTGATGATTACAAAAGACTTTGCCATGGTGAACTTGTCTCTGCATGCTACTGCAACTGCGGCCTCGTAGCTCATGACGAACTGGTGAGGGTCTACACTACCGTCATATCTTGGTAGGTTCTGTGGTTTGTATTCGAGTGGCCAACCTTTGGTTTGGAGGATTTGGGTTAGTGGAGATCTTGGGTCGTAGGCCATTTGTGAAGCCTATTTTCTGTGTTGTGGTTGCATGACTGGAGGAACGTATCTGGGTAGACTTGGTGGAAGCGAGGGGGTGGTGATGGGGGTGGGGGTGGCGGGGTGGCAGGTTTGGTTGAAGCGAAGGTTTGGCTAGAGCAGAGGTGGGTTTGGTTGGAGCAGAGGTGGGAAATTGGGGTCAACTACGACCGTGGCTAGATACTCATCCATCTATCTGAGTTGCTCCCTAGCTTCGTCTGCCTTTTGCCTGATCACTTATAGGCATACCCGCCTCTAATGGGCTTTGACTCTGTGCCCTTTCTCTTGGAGTTCTTCGTGCATTTGATTTAGGGCCTTGAGGCCTCTTGCCGGCTTCGTTTACCCCGGGCGGGCTGGGCTGTGAATTGAGCAGGACATCAGCGGGAGGAGTTTTGTCTAGACTGTGCTGGTCCCCTGCTAGCAGGGTGGTGGGTTGGAGTACTGGGGTTACATTTCCCACCGCTGCATAGGTTCTCGTGACCGCCTCGGACCCCGTGGTGGTTGCAGATCCTGTTGGGTGTTTCTTCTCATTCCTACCATGATTTGGGAAGTGGTAGACTAGGGTCCCCACAGATGGCGCCAACTGTGGGGTCGCTCCTAGCCTCTCGCCCTCGCTGGGAGACGCCGAGGGTTTCCCACGGTCACTGAGGCAGAAAGAGTGGTGAGGGTTTCTTAGGACAAAGAATGCGGATTAAATGCCCACTAATTCTTATGGGAGAAAGTTCCTTCCCCTTACACGATAAGTCTGGGTATTTATAGTGTATACCCGGACGGTAAAATTACATAAGGGCAAAGCCCTTTTACAGGGTCATAATGTATGCAGTGGGGGCACGATCGTCATCTTCAACTCCTAGCTTCAACAACTCCCTGGTCACCACTCTTCTGACAACCAGATTCCCTTTGTCGGTGTGACATTCCCTCCTTCGCAGGAGGCGAACATCCGCGTGTCCAAGTCAGGCGAAGATCTGCTCCTCGACCACCACCAGGGGTCGGCCTCGGCGCGTGGGTACCTGCGCGGAACCTGCAAGAATGCACCTCCTTGGAGCGGGGTCCGATTAGGGCAAACCAGCAGCAAAGCGAAGGTCAGGCGTGGAGCTAGGCTGGGGGTTCCCCCCACAACATAGATTGTCAAAATCGATTTTTAGGTGTGGTGTTCGATACCGCTACTATGCCATAAATTGTAAAAATGAGCCGTTTTCAGGGATGATTTTAAAACCACTATTGATATTTGAACCTTCCCTAAAAATAATTTTTAGATTTAAAAAAATCATTATGGAAACGATTTTTACATTTTTAGAAAGACATAAATTTTTTTTCTTGTACCCAAGGGGCTACTTTTCGAGTGCAGTGGTCAAGGTCGATTTTTGTTAAGCAAGTGTATCTACGTGGATTTGAACCTATGACATCTTACCTCACACACTTGATTTTTTGGTTTTTCTCACACAAGTGCGTCTATGAGGATTTGAACCCATGATCTGTTACCTCAAACACACCGCCTACAAACACAGCACACAATGTCTTGCAACCAAGTAAAATATATGGTACATCCACAAATCCTATAATCAATATTTTGGGTTACAAACTATCTTGTTAAATGAAAAAACATTCACAATAAATTTTTTTATCTCGCCCTGCTGTACATCTATGATATATGGCATCTCTCGGTCTGTCTTTGTTTGAATAATTCAAGAATTTTAGAAATTAAATAAATATTTAGGCTTCTAAACGACCTCAAATAAAGAACTCATCAACTACAAGTTTCAGATAGCATCGAGATCTACATTCATTTGAAAAGTCTATTTGTTCATCAACTATTTTTATAGGTGGTTGACTAAGTCAACAATATCTGAAAATTGACTCTATCTACCTTTAGAAATCACCCATTTTCACAGTGCAGTTGATTTAAGAAACTGCCCTCAAAATATAATACGAAGCACCTTTGAATCTCGTAGACTTTTAGGGGTGATTTGATTATTATGTGAATCGACCCTAAAAATTTATTTCTTGAAGTGGTTTGTAAACTACATTACAACAGCAGAAGAATATGAGGTGATAGTAAAAATCATTTCTGTGGTAGTGGTAATTTTCTTTGGTTAACACAGTACAGACTGCAGACATAGGTGCTGACATACGCAGGGTTTATCTCATCCCTATAAATAGATCCACACAACTAGCAGATCTTAAAATTGATGACATAATTATAGATGCCTCAATGTCATCCGGTATATTAATTATTTTCATATTTTTATTTGTGCTCTCAATTGTTAAGTAAAGATTGAGCATGGCTATTTGCTCGTCCAATGCATCCACTTGGCCACCTTATATTATCTTAGCATACAGGATAGAACATATTGCAGGTTATCTAAAAAAAAAATTAAGCACCATTGCTCACAATTGAACATTGTGGCCAATATGTGGAAGGTATAGTCAATTCTAAATTGCTTGCCATCTTTTTAGGACGACTTCCTCCTTTTCTCTTGCATAACTTGTTCCCTCCTATAAATTAAACCTTATCAATCTAAATACTTATTCACCATTATATCTTTTCTCCTCATGCCAAGTTCATGCACTCAGTGTAAAGATGACGTGGACCATTTAGCACCTAGTATGTGTACAGTATCATAGACATCCTATCATGGAAGATTTTTTTACTAACATGGCATGTAATTAAAAAGTGAGAGAAAACACTGTCATCATGGAGATACAAGTTTTACTCAACATACAAGACTACAAAAACATGGCCATTACCATCGATATGATCTTTGTCCCCAATGTAAGCTTTTATTATCGCTTGTTTGGTGGCCTAGGGGGAGCGGGTGTAATAAAAGTGATAAGGGTGAGTATTAGATGACGTGTAATTATGCATGGATCCCTTGTGTTTGGGACTAGAATATATATGACAATTAATTGATTTGGTGTACTTCAAAAATGATGTCAGCACATGATGACATGCATTGTACACTATACGCTATATATAATTATGAGGAAATTGCACCATGGTTGGCATGGATGGCCTCTATATATCCTATTTCATGTGGCACAGCTAACACTAACAACCCAATGCAAATATTATGAAGAGAAAAAGGAGAGGAATAGTGAGAGTCATTATGTTACTGTGATATTGTCTCATGGGAATGGTAGGCATGAGGGAAGCTGCTGTATTCGTGTTCACGACCGACCTTTATTACAAGGGACTCGCATGGGGCTTCATTAGTTACTTCAACCGCCATAGCCACAGGATTATCTTTGCTCATGGAACTCTTGTAACTGGTGGTGAGAGAAGCGCATGGACGAAGTCATCGAGAGCTCCACAAATGATGAGAGACTGTATGTGTTCTGGAAATGAACAGCCGGGTTGCACAAAATCGTCCACTCTGAGTGTTTCTAGCTGTATCTACTGCAACGGACGTCGTGGAAGATGATATTGCACTTGCTGGCAGATTCAGCACTATACAGTGCGTAGGTAGTAGTGGAAGATGATATGGCACTTGCTGGCAAGAAAGCATCCATGCGTAGGTAGTAGTGGGAGAAATGATGGGAAAAAAATAAAGCAACAGACTGGATGCTAGATGGAGCGAGGTTTCATTTATGTACATGGAAAACTCGTCAGAGGCGGATTCAATAATCAAAACATGTATACAATGTGTTAAAAGGCACACTAACATAATAGTGACGACCTAGAGTGTGTTTATTTAATTTCCATTTTGAGCGATCTAGACAACCCACAACGGATAACAGAAAGCTAATATTACTGCACATACTTCCAAAAAGCAAAGTTTGCAAATGCGGGCAGGACGTTTCTTTGGCTGCTTTTTCCTGTAGATGTGCCTGTCTTCTAGGACAATGTAACCATGCAAAATGGGGTTGTCTTCGACCCACGGCTTCCATTGCTCGATGGGCATTGTTTGCTAATAATAGTCAATAAATTTGCATGGCGCCAACATAGTCGCCGTTAGCTCTAGTCAGCCAACCTAGACTCAATGCTGTCCATCTTTTAGATCAATGGATCCTTTCTACATGATAAAAGGGGTAGTAGATGCAACTTATAGTAAACACATGTAGATTTTGGAAGCACCAACAGTTAACTAAGTTTTAGCACTGATAATGTTGAGCATAGTATGTAGCCCAGTTTTTTTTAATATACCACAAATTTTGAAAATATATAAACAAAGTAAAGGACATCAAGACCACATTCTATACAGAACCTATTGACTATGGAGGTAATTATATATTGTTTGGTATTTATGTCGAGGGTTTAAAATATTGTAAGTGACATAAACATTCCAACATGCATGCACTTAAAGGGCATGATATACCTTGTTTGGCGAAAGGGGGCATTTTTGTAATTGATCACTGTAGCCACCTGTTTTCTTTAATAAAATCATAAACTGTGGTGAAGCAGCAGTGGATCTTGAATGGGGTGAGACTACAACAACTGAGAAGATGGAAGTTGTAGAGATGGCTTCTTTAGGACCGTGGTAGTGGTCGGTCAATGCTTCTATGGAAATGGTGTAATATTAGCTTTGTTGCTGTTTGAGGATGGAGTTTTTTGAGTGTATGATTTGAGTCTGTAGGCCAGCCTGTGACTGGAACTTATGTGCTTTTTTGGTTCTAGTTTTGCTTAGGTAAGGAGTGGTTTCCCTGGCGCCCGCTGGAGCAGGATGTTTTGGTGGTTTAAACTCAAGCTGTAATGGAGCTGTGGTCTTTTGCTTCTAGTTAAAAGGCCGGGGCTGCTGCCCTTAAACTCTAAAAAAGTACTCATTACATGTCCATACAGCATGCACCCATGCACAGCCCTTCTGCGATGCAAAGAAAGAAGTTGGCATTTAAACGATACAAATGGGGAATTTGTTCAGCCCACGCTGCCCAGAAGGACAAGGATCTTCCCACTATCGTAGATCTGTCTCCTTCGGCGCTAGCTTCACAGAGGTGAATTGTAACCCATTAGGTTGATGATCATGTGGTGTGTGCAGCCATTGCAAGGTATGGTGAGTGCCATCCCTCACCTTTCAGATCATTCTGTCCCTGCCACCTGTATCCTTGTTGTCTATGATGAAATATATCTTTCTCTTTTGTCTCTCATTCCCAAACACCACGGCAGATTAATTCTTATGCACATTTGAACATCATACAGACTCCTCTGATACGCTATATATATAGACTAGTAGCCCGTGCCCTGTGCTGGGGCACTATGCCTACATCTGATGACTTATATAGTGCCCTGTGCTGAGGTACTATATAGGCAGTTATATTGTGATAGTAACGGCGGTGTTTGTTTTTCCTTGTTACAATCAGTACTGCAGTTGGAAATTGGTAGGTGAAGTACATTTTGTTTACTCACCAAGCATTTATTGTTTGAAATAAGCATTTCGATGGAAGATTTGCTCATCAGCATCCTGTATGAACGAGGGGTACGTACTTGACTGAGAATGAAGTGCATTAGATGGTAGCCATATATTAGAGTCTATCAAGCTTGCTACAGATATGTGTATCATGTGAAGAGACTAGCATTGAATAAAGGATATATATAAATATACTAATAAATATAGTTCTGCCGTTTCGCACCTGCTCCAAGAAGTGAAAATGTGCCACTTGTCTGTGATGGCCTGCGTTGTCTGGATGATTAATGATTTTAATAAGGCTAACCGCCATTCAGAAAAAAAAGTTTTTTAGCGAGATTAAAAAAAGGCATATATCCAACAATTTCCAATCAGTGTTCCAAAACATTCCACGTGGTGCAAAACTTTGTATCTGCTCATCAAATTTCCTCTAGACATTACCCTGCTAGTCCTCACTTAGGCGTTGCTTCAAACTAAAAATATGGATCTTTAATTTGGCCAAACATCTACCGGCAGCCCTTGGCAGCAGCAATGGTCGTTTTCGTCTATGGTGACAACAAATAGCGGCATTCGACAGGTTTGGTTTTCTTTACCAAATCATGTGAATAGTTGGAGTAAAGCCTTTTTTGAGTTAATTACCAATAATTTTTAGACAGTTAGGATAACTTTAGTTTTTAGAACTCTTTTTCTATAATTGCTGAAGATACTCAGTGGCATTTAGTCTGTTGTTGACAGAAATGTGGGGAGTGCTTATGGCTCTATTTCATTGCATAGGGGGGTGTCGATCACCTGTATTCGCAGCCTGTTCCACTCTATGGTTGGACGCATGGTGTGATTATCCAGCCAGCAGAGTATAATACAGAATTTTTGTGAATATGGATTCCCAGTAATAAAATTTTACATTTTCTCCTGCTTTATATATGACTAAAAATTCTCTGCATCACAAAAACTGATCCACAAGCTCCTGACCATCCCAAAACTGTCATCCATGGACCAAAGTTTACACTGCATTGAACTTGATCTAACTCTTTAGGTCTGCCAGTCAAACGATGTCAGACATTGATGTGAACTCGAACTTTCCCAGACTTCAGGCGTTTATCCTCCTAAGGGCGTCTCTGAAAATGCAACGTAAGGCATCTGAACAATGGGAGACGAGAGACATAAGAACTAGCTATTCATGTGGAGATTGGATCATTAAACATCGGCATGCCTTTCAACCTTTGGGGAGGGCAACGTGGATGAGCTCAAGCCCTTCAGTACTACACTGCTACTGGTTAGCATCTCTAGCAGGTTCTGCAGGGCCTTATTCCAACCCGTACCGCAGGGATACTTGGCACTAACTTTCCTCACGTGATGGGAGCTCCTCCCCCAAAGAGGTTAAGGGCATAGTCGGCCCCATCCATACTCTCGAGCTTCTCTTCTCCATCGCTCCATAAACTTAGATCCAATGCCGTTCGTCACAATATGCAAATTAATTAGGTAGATGGTGTGCGTGGCTGCCTCTTCTGCATGAGCGCCAATCTATTAATTCCTGTCTTCCAAGAACTCTCATTGTACCCCATCCCCTAGCCATCACCACCCCCTGTCCCTTTTGCCTCCTATTCCTAATACATAGTAGCATCTTCTTCCAAACTCCTTTGAACATCACGCTCCCATCCACCATGAGCCTGGCCTACGCTGCGGTCCTCGCTTGTATTCAGTTGAGTATTTGCACAACTGGAAACACTATATATAAGAGGTTGTGTTTGTTTGCCAGTGCGAGTGGAGCTCATTTTTTAATCGTTAATGGCAAGTGTAGTGTTGGAAGGACATCCAATTGATTGCTATGCATTCACTGTCCAAACCAATCGTATGTTCCATGGAAGAGCTCCTTAATTTATGAACTAGACTTCCATCGAGCTAGGTGAGTGGACTGACACAGATATGACCCATGCTCGCCCCATATATATGTCTCATGAGGGGGAGACTATGATCACACGATATAAAAACATAGTGCGTGCAGCGTGCTGCAGCTCTGCTTCCACTCCTAGAACTGAAAATGTGTTATTTTATTACTAGATGGATCATCAACACAGAATGAAAAAGGGTTGCTGAAAATATTTCTGACATATTGACTTATGCTTTCATATATCTACTGATGAATAGCTCACCACTGGCAGATGCAAATAGTTGTGCTACATTTCTCGTGATCAATCGTGAAGCTGGACAACTCTTTAACCCATCTCCGGATCGCCTCGCTAAACTGGATTTACTGCATCATGAACGTTGCTTGCTATGTGATCAGGAGGAAGAACCATTGATCATTTGCTTGTCTCATGTGTATTGGCTCGACAAGTGTGTTACCTCCTACAGAAAGTGGGGTTGGATGCCTTAAGCCCCAGCACAATGATGTTTCCTTTGATGATTGGTGGGCAAATTCAAATGACAGACTGAGTGGCCCGATTCAAAAAGGGCTAAATTCTATCATCATTTTAGGAGATTTGGCAATCTGGGATCACTGCAATTTCTGTGTTTTTTATGGGATTTTGCCATTGAATGAGGTTATGTTGCTCATCAAGGAGGAGTTACACCATAAGGTGTTTGGCTGGGTCTAGAGGGGTCTCTCATCTCCTCACCCTTGCACCAAGTATTATTTAATGTTTGGTTGAGGTCTTTTTAGTTTTAAATTTACAGGCGAGCGTGTAACTTCTAATTGGTGTGTGTCTAGCTATTTTTTGTATTGGTTACAAACCTTTTTTTCTTCATCTTAATATAATCATACATAGGTCTCCTGCATGTTCATGAAAAAAAAGCCGTTTAACCCATCAAACCATGCCCCTACTGGACTACAACCTCAGGAGAGGAAAAAAAATAGAAGTTTGTGTCGTGTATCTACAATAACTCTATATGTTTTATTTTCCATCCAAACCCATAGTTGACATACACTTGTCCTCATTATCTATTCTATTTAATTGAAACCTTAGCTTAATTATGGTGGCTGACGCGGCAAACCATATCTTGTGATATGATAGGGGCGATCTCTCTCATGCTATGAGATGCTGAGATGATCTGCTTTTACTTTCAAGCTGCGGCTCGTCGGTTCATTGTTCTTATTTTATATACACATGTTTGGTACTTGAGGACTATAGTACTGGGTTGTCCAAAGACAATGTTGCAGACAATGTCTCGAGTAGTATAAAACTCTTTGATGCTACCAACGGAGTAGATCATTTCTCAATTGATGATGCTTTTAAAGTTGAAACCAAACAATGGAACATGATCTGTTTGTCCAACTAGCATGCAAAACTTTGTGCTACCTTCTTTATACCCATCATCTATACAACATGGATGTTATATGATGATCTACATATGGTTCTGTCTTACCCAACTCTTTTTTTTTTTTGCGAGCTTACCCAACTCTAACCTGTCAAGCTAATTAATAAGGTGATGTTAGGAGTAGGGTTTGGGCTCAGGGCTTGATTTGTTGTAATCTAACGGCCTTAAAGAGAGCTCTAATGGCCGGACCAACAGTGGTGGCAGGCATGGGGCAATGAGGCAATGTGCATGTAACGCCACAAGCCAAGGGGATTGGTAGCTCTGCGATGGAGGCCATAATGGATGCAGTGGTGCGCTGGACTGAGATTAGGTTGCTGCAGGTGCGACAATGTCTTTTTCTCTCAAATACGCAAAAGACTTGCACATCTTTGTAATTAAGGTAGAAAATATTTATACAAACAATGTGTTTTTGGCGAGTGCCCTAGGATGTCTACAGGGTTACAGCCGTGGGCTGGACCACCCTAACAAACAGATACACAATTCGATATTACACAAACGATAAAACAACCATGAAAGGGCAGCAACGCAGCCTAGGAAGAGGCCTTGCACTTAGATGCGACAGTGTCTTATTGGAGAGCAGCGTCATGGCAGGGCGTTGGCCTATGTGGAGTGGCGCTGCAGCCATCACACCAAAGAAGGTTGGAGGACACATCAGAATACGTGTATGCCACTAGATGCAAATCCAATGGTTTAGAATATATTTTGAATTTTGGGTGTAGGAGGAAATATTTTCCTGGAATTACACTATATATCTTACAGAGATTAACCAATGCATGTATATTGGGCTTTGCTATGGTACATCTAAATAACTGTGGACCGTCGATCTGAATAGCAATTATCAAATATTACCTCCTAAGAGGTCATAGATATATAAGGAAAATATCTTTCTATTAGATCTAATATGAATGCATGATCTAACTTTCCTAACTTGATCTCAAGTGTTCTATGACATGGACATGGACACACATGCATAGCGGTGGCCAGTGCGACACTAGCTTCATACATGTGCAGCCGTACTTTATTTTATATAACATGATGGTTTGTAGTTAAAACTAATCACTACAAGGAACCTGTTAATCTATGATGAAAAAAATTCGTCACGGATCACAAAAAACCGTCACTATGCAGCATCCATGCTGGGGAGCATGCCCCAAGTGGATCCGCCGGAGGGGGTGCAGCTGAGCTAAGCTGGAGTGCTGGACAAGAGCGAGGGAGAGGTGAGATAGAGTTGATGGCCCTGGCCGCGTGCGTGAGGGAGAAACGGGAGAGCTCTAGGGTTTTCGAAGAGGAGAGCCAGTGCGGAGGCATTTTATCCATCGTGGGATGGATCTCGTCCGTCCATATGATCGAACGGCCAAGGGTCTAGGGTTTCCTCTAGTTGGGCTGCTGACAGGCTGTTTTGCTAGGACGAAAAGGCCAAATTTGAGACTGTTTTGGCCCATTATTGTATAATGTTTTTATTTTTATTTCAATCAAAGTCATGATTATTATTATAATTTAGAACATAAATGGTTTTAAAAGAAAAAGTCATGAACAACAAAGTTGTAGATATCATCGAGATTTATAAGTTTTGTTTTAGGCTGTAACACCCAAAAATTCTAAACTTTAGGAA
Organism: Saccharum hybrid cultivar R570; assembly: GCA_038087645.1. Classification (NCBI taxonomy): domain Eukaryota; kingdom Viridiplantae; phylum Streptophyta; class Magnoliopsida; order Poales; family Poaceae; genus Saccharum; species Saccharum hybrid cultivar. The sequence goes on from JAQSUU010000733.1 coordinate 4,884,318, forward strand.
TAATGAATTTCAAATAAGTTAGATAACAATTAAGGGCAAATTAAAATTTAGAAAAAAATTATTTGGTGTTGCATTCATGCTGCTGCATTTATTTTCTTTTGTGTAGTGGATTTATTTTATTTTGAAGTGGCTTGAAAATTCTATTTGGAATAGTTTGGTAAATAAGCAAATAAAGAAAAGAAAGAAGAAAAAAAAAAGAATAGCTTACCTTCTTACCTGGCAGCCGACAGCCTGGCCCGATGGCCTGCTCTCCCGAGCCGGCGCAGTGGGCTGCTGCTGCTTTTCCGCGCGAGCCACCGGATGGGCCGGCCCAGTACCGCAGCAGCAGCGTTTCCCTCTCTCCTTGGTCGCTGACGGGTGGGGGCCACATGTCAGACGCACCTTCCTCCTCGCGTCGTAACCGAGCCGGATTCAAGCTCGCAATCACCGAATCTCCACCGCCTCTATACCGAGATCTCCTACCCGAACACGATGTGGTAGGGCTTTAAAAGTGAAGCCGCGACCCCCCTTACCCCTTATTCCATCTAAAAGCCGAGTTTAGCCCCGTGAAATCGAGCCTTGCGAGCTTGGAACCCTAGGCGAGTTCGGTCGCACACCGCCGTCACTTACGGGTGGTTTTGCGCCTTCTTTCTTCGCTTGGGTGAGTTTGTCATCTTCTCCTCTCCCTCCCTATGCTTTTCTTTTGAGTTTTTGTGCTTTGTATCGTGGGATTGGAGCTCACCGTGGCCGACAATGGCGCCGCCGTTCATCCCCGAGCCGTGTTCTCTCCTCGGGTCGTCGTAGTGCTCCTAAACCGCATAGATGGATTCGCGTTAAGCTTCTCTTTCGATTGGTGTCAGTTGCGGGGCGAATCATGGTCGGATGAGGTGGGTCCGAAGCTTTCCGGCAAGCAGCTCGCGCCAGCCATGGCGGCCGTCGGCCGGGTTTGGAGAAGATGGCCGGCCTCTTCTCTGTGAGGTCGAGGATGATTGGTAGCCATCCATTCTTAGATGGACGCACGAGATTAGAACTTACCCCTTCGCGGGGTAATCTTTCTAAAGAGTCCCTAGGTTTTTGGATTATAGAACCCGCCGTCCTAAGCATAATTCCTGAAGTACGTTCTCGTGTTTGGAAAGCGTATTCTCTCCCGGTTAAGTCAAAAATACGTTTTCAGATATTTACAGTTTTGCCACTAGAATTGTTTTGGTCATAAAATCTTTATTTTAACTTCGATTTGATCCGTTCAAGTTGCGTTAGGTTCGTATTTGCGAGCTCTACATGTTAGTGTAGTTGTACAGTTAGTTTTGATAATTTATTTTTCGAGTTTATAATTAAGTATTTATTTATCTATAGGAAATCTTAGAAAATTCATAACTTTCACGTTTTAACTCCGAATTTGGTGATCTTTGCGTCTGTGTGATCGTAGAAACGTGTAGAAGAGTTTTATAAACTTTTATTACTGTTTTGCTACTGTTGGTGTACTGTTCTAATTGTATCTCTTTGTTTGCTTCGTGTTTGTTTGATTGGATGCATGTGTGTTGTTGATTGATGATCGAGTATAGAAGGTGAGCAGTATCTGGACGATTCGGAGTATTACTTTGAGCCAAGTCAGCAGTATCACTTGGAAAGCTTTGATCAAGGCAAGTATAACATGGGACCATCCTTGTTACCTATTCACTGAAATTATTATACATATGCATGTGTCTTCCTTGACAACCATAGAGATTATAACTTAGCTATTGATATCTTGTTTCCTTGTCACCTATGGGTTATGCATTTGGGTAGCTATGGCTAGTGCTTAATTATGAACAATGATCTTGTAATTTGATTAATGGATTAAGCAATCAACCATTAAGATAATTTTATTACTGTTGAAAAGGGGGCTAGAGCAAGGGGTTATATTGTTGCTCTGGTTACTCTCCGTAAGGACTTACTTGTAAGTGATAACCGGGACATACAGTACAGCTGTGAGGGCTATATGGCTCTGGCTCTAGTTGTTCAAGAGACCTTTTCTAGCTTGTTAGAGGTTACCTTAAATGGCGTAAGAATGGCTTGCCACGTTGGGTGTAGTGCGAGCCCCTGGCCTAGTGTGTATAGGCTGCGGTTGTTGTGCCACAGGGAAGGGGGGTTCTACATCTACCTGCCGAGTGAATCTAATGGCCCTAACTTGTTAGACGAACTTTTGAATGGCTTTATATGGTCTCTGATGTTTTGGGCCTTGCAAACCCATGCATTTGGAAATCATGACTCACAGTGAAAGTGTACACCTCTGCGCAGAGTTAAAAACTGGTATACTAGCCGTGCTCACGGATACGAGCGACCTTAGGGATTCTTACAGAATAGTTGATCACCATTGTTATATCATGCTTAATTATTGTTGATTATTATTATGCTCATGTTAATGCTATTCATTATCCTTATTACAATTAATCATTGATTCATTAATGGGATTTGGATTACCTTGATGCTACTCAATTGCTAATTATATGATGATTAAAAGCTAAACGCAGTTAAACAGTGTCTAGCCTTTTTGAGCCTCATGAACCCTGTGTTATACTTGTTGAGTTCGACATGGACTCACTCTTGCTATTTCCCCAACACTCCAGTGTGTAATAAGATGCTACTCGGAAAAAGGACAAAGGTGTAGTGGAGTTTCCAGAAGACTAGTAGAAGTGCTAGGCATATGTTACCCCCAGTCAGCCGTCCCTGAGAAGAATGGAGCCCGAAGTTTAGTCACCGTTCCGCGATACTCTGATGTAAGTGTTAATATAGCTATGTATACGTTATATAATAACATTGTTTCTGATACTTTTTCATTCTGGCATATGTGTGGACTTCCTGGGCACACATATGATTAGCCTGGTTTTGTTCTTTAGAAAACCGGGTGTGACATAGGCATATCTCCACTGGAGTTGTTTGAACGATTCAAATTTTAAATTTCAAAATTTGACAACTTTGAACAGAATTTTAGGTTACTATGATTTCAAATGGAAAAGTCTCCAATACCAATGCTGTAGAACTCATCGAGATGTAAAACTTTTATTTTGGTCAATTCTCCATCTAACTCTGTTTGGACAATTTGAAATTTGAATTTCAAAGTTTGAGAACTTCGAATAGAATTTTTGAATAGAAAACGATTTCAACTAAAAAAAGTCATCAACAACAAAGTTGTAGGATCCATCTAGATCTATAACTTTTATTTTGATCATTTCTCTATATGGCAAAGTGATATTATACATGTTCACAAATTGACATATCTCTTGTATATAGTTTCATAAACTACATGAGAGATATGTCAATTTGGGACACATGTATAGTAATACTTTGTCGGATGAAGAAATTACCAAAATAAAAGTTGTAAATCTTAATGAGTTCTACAACCTTTGTATTAATGAATTTTTCAGCTAAAATCATTTAGTGCTTCAAAATCTTGGATGAAGTTCTCATTTTTTGAAATTCAAAATTTCAATTGTTCAAGCAAAGTATCATGAAACGATTGCGAAAGTAATAGCAGTAAGAACACAACAACTTGATAGAGCATGATTTTAGAAAAAATTAGGAAAAATCATCAAATTTGGAGTTAGTATGAGGGAGAAAGACTAGTTACAAGTTTTAACTAGAGATTAAAAAGAGAAATCACACCTGTTCGATGTTCATCACACAATGACGTGGACGCTCACATCAGCATGACACGTTGGATGCTGGATCTGTGACCTCCTCCAAGAGTCTGTGATAGATGACTATGGAGGTGCCAAAATGGTCGGTGACGTCCAGCTATGACGATAATTTAGCCAATCGTCATATATCTATCACCTTGGATTTGAACCGCCACAGATGACTACATTCTGTGATGATTTGTGGGAAGGTCACGATTAAACCAGCATGTATAAGGGAATTTCTTGTAGCGAACAACCCTAAAGATAGATTTTTTGTGCCCAATTAAAGTCAATGAGAATTCTGTCCCATGACCTCAAATCTCACATATGCAAATTGATCTAATGCCCTTCAACACCATATGCATTGTAGGCCCCATCCATGCTCTTGAGCTTCTATTCTCCATGGGTACACAAACATAGATCTAATGCCCTTCGACACCATATGCAAATTGATTAGGTAGGAGGCCTTCGCGTGCTCGTGGCTGCCTCATGTACATAGGCGCAAAAACTTGTTCTGTCTTCCAGGAACATACCCATGATTGCACTCCATTCTTGTGAGCATCACCAATCCCTATCCCTTTTGCCTCCTATTCCTAATACATAATAGCATCTTCCTAACTCTTTTGAACATCATGCTCCCATCTGCCACGAGCCTGGCCTACCAACGGTCCTAGCTTGTATTCAGTTGAGTATTTGCACAACTGGAAACACTATAGATAAGTGGTTGTGTATGTTGTGCCAGTGCGACTGGAGCTCATTTTTTAATCGTTAATGGCAAGTGTAGTGTTGGAAGGGCATCCAATTTATTGCTATGCATTCTCTGTTTAAACCAATCGTACCTTACATGGAGGAGCTCCATTATCAACAAGACTCCCGTCGAGCTCGGTGAGTGGACTGACAGGGATATGACCACATGTTAGAATCTTGCTTGCCCTAAATACATAGTGCGCGCAGCGTGCTGCAGCTCTACATCCACTCCTAGAACTGAAAAGGTGTCATGTTATTACTAGATGGAACATCAACACAGAGAGAATGAAAAAGCGGCGCACAAAATATTTCTGACATTTTGACTGATATTTTCATATATCTATTGATGAGTAGCTCAACACTGGCAGATGCATATAGATGTGCTACATTTCTCGTGATCAATCATGAAGCTAGATAACCCTTTAATCCATCTGCCGATCGCCTTGCCAAATGGGGGTTACCGCATCATGAACGTTGCCTGCTATGTGATCAGGAGGAAGATATTGACCATTTACTATGTATCTCAAAAACTTAGTCTACTATAACTGGCTTGGGTCCAAACTCTAGTGATGAGAAAAAACCTCAGAAATTTGTGTAAACCCAATGCTTGACACACCATCACCACATTAACACGCATCAGAAGATACACAACCATAAAAACAAATTCATGCATCAAAATTCATTAACTGAATATTGTTTTCTGAAAGACTAAGCAAAGTTACTGAAATCCATAGAATAATGTATATACACACCTTCCAAATATCAATTAATGTTAGAATTTACCATAAATTGGCTACATAACTCTTCTTTATTGCACTCACTGGCATAAGGGAGAAAGATAGAAGAACATCTTTGCATTAGTAATGGAGAAGTAGAGATATAGTGTCAATGAAAAATGGTGTAAACAACAAGGAACCTAGATTATTTGTGATTGTTTTGTTGATTTGATACAGTACCTACTTCACTTACTAGATCCTTGAAAGTCAACAAGAACCAAACATTGAATCTTTGCTGCGCATAATGGAAAACAAGTACTGAAACAATTAATATTGATTAATGAAGTAAGGATAAGACATACAATAGTTTACAACAAAAAAGATAGCGGTGAATTTTTAATCCGTCATACAAGTCAGAATTTAAATCTTGTTGACTTTCAAGGATCTAGTAAGTGAAGTAGGTACTGTATCGAATCAACAAAACAATCACAAATAATCTAGATTCCTAGTTGTTTTCACCATTTTTCATTGACACTATATCTCTACTTCTCCATTACTAATGCAAAGATGTTCTTCTATCTTTCTCCCTTATGCCAGTGAGTGCCATAAAGAAGCGTTATGTAGCCAATTTCTGGTAAATTATAACATTAATTGATATTTGAAAGGTGTGCATATACATTATTCTATGGATTTCCTTTGTAATGAGTTTATCTTGGTCTCGTGTAGTATTTTGGCGTCATTGATGCACTTGGAACTTTGAACGTGGTTCACACTACAACATGGTACTATGGGCCTATTTATTTGGTATATTCACTAGAAGTTTTATAGCTTCATAGAGTGGACTACTTGCAAACTCCAACAAACTGTGGAGCAGCCAACTCCACGAAGATGGAGCATGGAGGCCTCATTGTTCATCTTGGCAGAACTTGGAAAAGTATGCTCCACTGATTATATTTATAACTCCAGGCGTGGACTGCAATAAGCAAAAATCAGGAAAAAAAAGTAGGGCCAGCCCAAACATCAGAGACCCTGTTATGCCTATTGTTGTTCTAGGCCAGAAGCCTTCGAACACTGGTTGCCGCTCAAGCGAAATCAAACTCAAAGGGTAGCAGAAACAGGACACGAAACACAAGTGAAACAAGCAAACTGATTCTATTTCACTTGTCCCCCTTTTACATTACCCGACTGGGGGCTATCCCGTAGGCTTTTTGTGGGACAAAAATGCCCTTACAACTACTACAATATCCTGAGAATATTCTCAGCGGTCGTGGGCTTGTTCGCCAAACGAAGTTCATGCCCTCCCCAGGTAACGCTGGCTCAGGGAGAGCCGACCAGCCCTGCTCCTTGTCGCCCTTCTAGCCGACCGAGCGGGCCCCAGGCAAGCAGAAAATGTCGGCTGCGTGGGAATGGGGCAACTCCTTCCATTGACGAAAACCTGCAACACAGCTAGACAAATTACCAGTATCTATTCGCCGGAGTGAATAGCTTGCCCCGTTTCCACATTGATCCCAGCTGCACCGCCCATCTCGCCAGTGCGAAATGGGAACTTGGCCATTTACTGGGCTTGAGAGACCCTCCATTCCTAGCCCGCCTTTTCACCGAGGTGAAAAGAGGAGACCAATTTCAAGGCATGGCCCCGCATCAGCACTCTGTGCCATGGCCGTCTCTTCGCCTGGGTGAAATGTCGTACACTTGATCAGGTGCTGACCAATTACATTCTCGGCGCCCGGCATTTCGCCCGCATGTGTTGCTGGCAAGCGAAGAGGGGTGGTGGATGGGCCTCATGGGGTGCCCAAAGGTGGGGTCTGCCCCCAACAGTAGCCCCTCGGCAACGCGCAACGCGTCTTCTCGCTCTGAGCACGGTTGCCTTGCGAAGTTAGTGGATTAATGCCCCTTGGGGCCCGAATGCCGTACCCGGCGAAGGGTGGAGATCTGGACCTTTTTTGGGTGATGTAACTATTTTTTGGTTATCATGCCACGTAATTGTTTCTCAAAACTTGAACCGTCGTGGTGGCCAGGCGGAGCATTGCATTGTTTCCTTGGTTCGCGCGCCGCGCCCGGTGGGTGCTTATATAAACCACCCCATGCCCGGAGAGCCGTGCGCGCTTGTTAGACCTTCAGTAACCAATTGGAGTCTTCGCTTATTTGCTGTTCACTCAGGGCTTGGTGTGATCATTCTTCTCGCAGGTTTGATCTTGTTTCGCTTTTTTGTTTATTCTATACTATTGTCGCGTCCGTGCTGCTTCAGTGTTTTGCTGTATTTGTATCTTTACTTTTTCCTGTTTGTGGGTTTTCGTATGGAATTCGCTTGGATAGATGTCAAGTGAGTCATGTCTGGTGGCAACTCGTCTAGCGGGAGCTCATCCGACGGTTCTAGCTTGGAATCTCGCACTGCTTCACAGAGCGTGTCTAAAAAAATGGAGAAATTGCAGACCCAAGGCGATAACTTGGTGCCTAGCATCGAAAATAACCCTGCCCTTTGTGTGTTGAGGTTGATGAAGAGACTGAGACTGATGTCGAGATTGTGGAGGTGGGGGAGGAAGGCGAAACAGTTTGACCAGTGCCAGCCGCCATGAAAGGGCAGCCTGACTTGACCCCTGTTACTTATCGGATTGGTTGGTCCCGCGTTACTGAAGCAGATCTCGACAAATATGTCGAACAAGGGCTTCTGAAGTCTACTCTTCACAGGCAGTGCCGTGCTCCTGGGGTCCCCACCCAGAGCCCTATGGGGCAGTTGTATTCGATGATTTCTTCGAAGCTAGGCTGAGGTTTCCTTGTGAGGACTTTGTTGGCGAGGTTCTGTAGCGTTTCAATCTGCAGATCGATCACTTGACTCCGAACGATTTTGCGCAGATGAGCGTGTTTGCTATGGTGCTAAAAATGTGCGGATGCGCTCTGAGCATGAATACCTTTGCTCGTTATTACGAGATTTTTTTCACAAGAAGGTGGTGACGGACAAGCGGACGAAGACGGAGATGGTTGCTCATTTCGGTTCCTACAACTTCATTCCAAAAAAGATTAAGGGCACAGTACAGATTGTTCTAGCTTATCACAATAAGTGGCCACTATAGACCGACTACTGGTTCTATCACCGCGTGTGCTCCGACGAAGATGTTGCTGTGGCGCTGGAGAATGGACTACCGAAAGTGCACACGCTTGTCTCCGAGATGGCCCCTGTGGAAGGTTTTCGCTTAGCGGAGATACTGGGTGATGCGCCCCGTGATAGAGAAGCCGATGACGCCTTTGCTTTGACATCTCGCTGGCAAATTAGACATGACTTAGTGGAGGAATGGATAGCATTGGAGAGTCCTCCACTGAGTAGTGAGACTCGGTTTTCTGATATTCAGCGACATGGCGGATGTCTTTCCTCGTCTTGCTGTCGCACCGTCGGAGGCCTTCACCACCGATTTCAGTTTTCTAAATTTGGTTAGGCATAAGGCCGAAGATATTGTCGGGTTTTATGGCGGTAAGGAGCATAGGGGCCAATGCCAATCCTTAGCTGGAAAGAAATGCTTGAATCGTGTTTTCGAAGCTATGGGTCTTTGTTATACTGAACGGTCAAATCCTTCGACCAGCCTCCCGGCTGAAAACAATGAGCCTCATGGCCGCGGCAATGGTGCTCGAAGGCGAACAGGCAGAGCACGGAAAGCAACCACTGGACGCGGGACAAAGGCTACTGCCATGGAGTCCCGCAAGCAAAAGCTTGGTGGCCGAGGACGCTCGCTTGCAGAGCCTGCCAATGTGCAGATAGGGAGGGAGATCACCGGAAAGGTGGGAAATAGCAAAAAGATCGTGATCGGGCAGACCCGCCGATTTGGGCAAGTCTGGACCGAAATAGTTGTGCTTATGATTTTTGTCTTGTATTTTTTGTTTGTTGTTATTATTATTTTTGTTATTATTATTATTATATATATTTTTTAAAGATTTCGCTTTTGCTTCACTCCTGGTCTGCCTATTCGCCAATTTTGAATGATTTTTTTTCTGATGTATTAGGCTACTTCAAGTTCTAACGAGATGGCTGGTGCTGCTAGCAAGGCCAAGGTTGCCTACGTGCCCGACGCTTTCGGCCTTGCGGATACTGTGTTTGTCGGTGATCTTTTTACCAGGAAGGCGAAGAAGAATTTGCGGAAGGCCAACGACCCCCGAAGGAGCCTGCTGCGAAAAAGGCAAGGCCGACCTCTGCCAAAGATCCGGGTTCTGCTCGTCCAGCTCCCACTCCCGTGACGTCTCCTGATGCTTCGGGCTCTCAACTGCAGGGTAAGTCTAGATTTTATGTGAAGTACATTCGTCTGAGTGACAACTTAGTCTGCGGGCGATTGTTCAGACATGAGGAGCTGCGGCTAATTTCCTGGCCTGAAGATTATGGCGAAATGCGAGTTTACTCAGGATCAAGCTCCTCTGGCGAAATGAATTCCGCAAAGGAGGAGTCTTACCAAATTGCTCGTTCTTTAGGGGCCACATCATCTTCGCGTGTTATCGCCAACGTGGATTATTGCACCATTGGCTTGCTTCCGTTTCCATGCGGCGCTAGCTTCGCTGACGCGTGTGCTGGATCATTCTCGGCTCCCGAAGCAGAGAGGGACCTTTTGAAGGTCCCGAATGCGTCTCTTATTGAGGCGGTGAACTTTCATGCTGCTAGTGTAAGTTTTCTGTTATTTTCCAGTATTTGTTCGATTGGTCTCATTTCATACTTGCGACAACTTGACGGATTGTTTTTTATTTTCGCAGGCCATGCTGCTGACTCATGGGCTCCAACACCAGGGGCAGGCCTTTCATGAGGTATACCTTGTCAGCAAGCTCAAGTAGCTCCTTGGTTGTCCCAACATCCGCCGCAACACACAAGTTGCTCTGCTTCGCCTCCCTCACCTCAAACAGCTTCCTCCCCATGGGGTTCGTGGCCAACCCCGTCCTCTTTGCAAAGGCCGAGGACTTGGGTGGTCCAGCAGGCACGCCGGGCACCGCACTGGCGTCAAGGAACCACCTGACCTCGGCGACCTTCTCCTCACCCACCTTCCCGTGTAAAGATGGCAACGGGTGTGGTGCCCGCGGATACTACCTTCTTACGTCCGCGCCCGCCAGCTAAATCTCTCGCCCGCGCCCATGACCCGCCACGGGCAACAAACCACACCCGCGCCCTCCATCCGCGGGCATGCCCGTGTGCCCGCCAGGTTGAGCATATACATAAATCATAGTGCATTACAAGAGATACGAAGATACATATTCACAACAAATCGTGTATATATACATATATTTGCTTGTAGGTTCCACATGTCAGACCTGTGGAGCGGGTCTGACAGATAAGCGGGCGAGGATAGCAAATTTCTTTGCCCGCGAAGAACTATCCTCTGGGTTCAGGATGGTGCCCGCGCCCGTGCCCGCGGGCAAGAAGTGGTGCCCGTATCCTTGCCCATCGGGTTCCATGCCCGCGGGCATGCGGGCATTCTGTGCCCGTTGCCATCTTTATTCCCGTGCCTCACCAACACATCAAGACGTAACCAGCGGCATCCCCACGTTGAAGGACTCGAAGGCGATGAACTTACCAACCCCGATCCCCTTGGAGAGGGAGTAGCCCGCAATCTTCTTGGTGACCGACGTGGACGCCGTCTTGGAGGGGACCTGTGGCGGACAAGGATGTGATGAGCCTCGGGAACGGCCGCCCCGTGGCGGCTCCGGCAGCGGGGGAGGCGGAGGAGGGGCCGTCGCGGCAGACACGACCGGCGCCCATTGCGGGGAATCGGGTCGAGATCATATTAGGGTTATGCCCTGAGCTACAACGATTCGGCACAGATCGAACAGATAAGGGCGGGGGCGCCGGGATTTGGGCGACCGGAGGGAGGAGCTCCGCCCGTGACGACGTGGTGCCCGGTCGTCCGCGCTCTCGTGGCTTCACGCTCGGCGCCTCGGCCGCCTCGATGCCAGCGCCCTGAGCGGCTGCGCCCTACTGTGTGCCGCCCAGAGTGGCCACGCGTCCACGGAGCGATAGAGCAGCGGAGCCACGGACCCTGCAGGCAGCTTACCGCACCCGTACGTGCTGACACGCCCTACCCTACACCCCTTCGCCCGGCCTCGCCGCTCGGGTTTTTTTATGGTTTTTTTATCGGTGCCATTACAATTCTTGAAGACATACAATATACCATTACTATTAATGTATCCAGAAGCATGCCATTATAATTTTGAGATACTCTGAAATATGCCATTCTATACGCGAGACAAACGTTTAGGCTCGCTTGTAGGCTTACATGGCATACGGTCGACTGTATCCGTCCATCTCCCGTCTTCATCTAAGCGGCGCGGTGAATATCGCCGTCTTCCCCTCTCTGTCACTCTCGCTCTCTCTGTCTCTCCCTAAACCAAGAAACCTAATGAGGCCCTGGTGGTGGCGACTCCAGCGGTGGCAGCGACGAACCCAACGGGCGGCGTAGCAGGCCAAGGAGACGGCGCAAGGAGGTCCAGATGAGCTCGAGCTCCATCGCTGCTGGCAGCAGAAGGGGGCAGTACCCCCTACTGGACTGCCCTGATTGCCATGTTCCTCTCATCCGAATCGTGAGCAAGCAAGAGCACTCGATGAATGAGTCATTCGTCAAGTGCCCCAACAACATAAAGGTAAGGATTTGTAGTGTTTATTGAATCTTCATGATTTGGTTTCAATTCGATGGATTTAGGGTTTCACAGGGTGATCCAACAACCTGTGGCTAGATCCGTTCGGAGGAGCAGTACAATGCCTAGTTTTGGAAGCAAGCAAAGGAGAAGCAGATGCAGATCCTGTCGCCCATTGATTCAGTTGGTGGATATGTTATTGATGATTTGAAGCAGCAGCTTGGTGACGTGAAGCTAATACTAGACAGTGTAGTCTCTGAACTTTGGAAAATGAAGATGCAAATTGGAGACAGACCTACAGTTGATCATAGTCTAGTTTGTGATCCTAGCCGTATTAGTAATGCAAGGGAGGAATTGGGTAATAGAAAAATGCAGATTGTGATGGATGTATCTGTTTGTGGTAGGTGTCCTTGTTGGTCTACTATTAGGTGTAGTTGTTGCCCAGATGATGAAGTGACTGTAATGTAGTTTCTTTGTACTGACAATGAATGAAAATGGATGGATGAATGTTGCCCAAATTTGTTTCTTTGTTGCCTGAATTTGATGAGCAGTGTGCTATGCATTTCTGTATGAAATTAGGAAAAAATTCGAGCAGCATCTTGTGTTGATTTTTGAAACATTTTAATGCCCAAATGGCACATGACAGGAGAGTACCAAACACATGTCCAGATAACAATTGTGATAATAGAATATAGTTGAAACAACATTTCATAACCAAGTTTGCATTGAATATCCATACAAAGTAGACTAACAACAACAGATGAGAAAGTTGGCAAGTTCAAGTGCCACATTACTTACTACAGTTCACTAGCACGACACAGAAGTGGCACATTACATATTGTTCACTAGCAGGCCACGTTACAGACTACAGTTCACTAGCAGGCTTCATTACAGACTGGTCAAAAGCAGGCCACATTATAGAGTACAGTAAGAAGGCCACAAAGTTCACAAAAGTTGTTGATGCTGTCCATCAAGCATTGGAGAATCTAGCCATCAAGGATTAGTCGGTTGTGGAGAATCAAAGACCAGTTGCCTGATGCTGCTGACAACAGTTGTTGGTGGAGCAGCTGCTGCCTTCTTTATCTTCTTTTTGATGGGAGTCTTCTTCTTGATTGTACTAATCTTCTTCTGAAACTTCTTCACCTGGGAAGGTCCAGCATCATCTTCTATTGGCCTCTTCCTACTTTGCAAACACAATAGTAGCTTTGTTAGTTTTGGCAAGTGACAAGTTGGAGCAAAATGGCAAACACAGAAATAGTTGTAATACCTTTTTGAAGACCCTTGTCCTCTTTCTCCATCTTCTCCTAGCTCTGCCTCCTTATAGATCTTGGCAAAATGCCCAAAGTCACCACATCTTTTGCACCTTACCTTCTTCTTTGTGGCTCTCTTCTCTAGGCACCCTCTAATTCTAACAACCCTTGGTCTGCCTACTCTTCTTCCCAGCAGTGAAGGGTACACTTTGAAGCCAAGTTTGACAACAAGACACTGTGATCTATCTGGGATAGGCTCAACCCTGTCTTCATAAGCTGCCCTAAATCTTGCCACTAAATAGTCCTCATGCACATAATCTTGAATTCCGATCCCTCTATTTGAAAGTATCCATGCCAAAGCATGCTTGCAGGTCTTTCTAGTCACCTGCCACTCCCTGTAGGAACAATTGTGGTTCTACAGGTCCATAGTGTGCCTCTTCTGATTGTTCCACTCATCCAGGATAGTCACTTCAGCAATGTCATCATCACTGACTTTGACTTTGACCTTGACCACCTTGATATTTTTGCTGATCAGGTTCCGATCCTTTATCACATTTGGGAGGATTCCATCCTCCCACTTCCTAGCAACGTTCTTTCTCAAATATCTCTTCTCCATTATAAGCTCCCTAATTCTGTCCACTAGTTCATGTACCAATAAACCTTTGAACTACTTCACCTGTGCATTGAAGCTTTCTGACACATTGTTGGTCAAATAATCACACTTGCTGTTTTCTAAGAACCCACACCTGTACCATATCCTATTGTGATGAGTCTCAAGGTACTCTATAGTTTCTGGGGCAAATTCAAAAATCTTCTTCATGTGCCACTAGAAGAGGCCTTGAGTGTAGCTTCTAGCAGCAGGATAAAGATGATCTGTGAATACATCACCAGAATAGTGCTTCATAAAATTGTTGTACAAATGTCTCATACATTGCCTATTCTCAGCTGTTGGAAACACTGCTCCCACTGCTTTCTCCAGGCCTTTGCATGCATCTGAACAAATTACAAGATTTGGTACATCACCAATGGCTCTGGAAAGTTGCTGCAAGAGTCACTTCTAGTTGTCTTCGGTTTCTGAGTAAAAAATGCCATATGCTACATGATACAACTAGTTATGTCCATCAACACCGGTCGCTGAAGCTAGCTGTCCTCTGTACTTACCATTCAGACTTGATGCATCTATACCCAGAAATGGTCTACATCTAGCCAGAAAACCATCCACACAAGGCTTGAGAGCAATAAAAATCATCTTAAACATGTTCTTCTTACCAACCTTCTCAAGCTCTATCTCTATTAAGCTACTAGTAGATGCCTTTTCAATCTGGGCAGCCCAATTGAATAACAATTGAAAACTTTCCTCATATTTACCATGAATTTGTTCTAATGCTACCTTCATACCTGACCAAGCCTTTGAATACTTAAGCTTAATGCCATAGTCACCTTCCAACTTATCCTTGCAATCACCTAGACCTTTTGTTGGATTTTTGTTGAGCCAATTTCCCAACCTATCTACACACCAGTCCTGTGTTGCCATCTTTCCTTCTCTAAGTTTTGTACTTGGACAATTATGCTCTGCTGGCAGTACTTTGATCTACACATACAAAACAAAGTTAGGTGAAGCAAACAAAAAAACAAATGAACTAGTGCACAGCCACTTATCTGTATTGTCTTGTAGTCATGTATCCAAGATGCATGAATGCGCCAAGGACATCCCTCAGCTTTGCACCTAGCAATAAATCTTGTTGGGTCTATTTTTAGATCAGCTAACTCAAAGCCTTTAGTCACAGCATAATGCGTGATAGCTTTCCTGAATGCTACAATATCAGAAAATAACTCCCCCTTCACAATCTGGGGATTTTCTGGGTCATGGATGGCATGTATCTCTTCAGGGTCTGCATCAGTGACCTCTGCCTCAACATGAAAAGGATCACCATTATCATTTTTAGCATCATGAGAATAAGGTGGAGGTGAATTACTATGAGGTTGTGAACTGCTAGGTGGCTGTGTAGGTGGTATTGGCATGTACATCCCCTCGTTGTCATAACCCACATACTCTTCAGGGTTATCAAACATATATGGCTCCCTGTCAGGCTCAAGTTCAGGCTCGACTTCAGCCTCCATGGGAACCTCTGGTGCATCATCTGCCTTAGATGTAGGCTAGTTAACATTACTATCAGCGGGGTTTGGGTTGCTAGTGCAAATATTAGGAGGAATCACACATAAAGGCTCTAGTGCAGCAAATTCATCAACAGGGCACATAGATTTGTCAAACACTCCTCCAACAATCTGGCAACTCATCTGCTCCTTATACATCTCAAACATGTCATTCATCTCAAACTGGTTTTCTAGTCTGACATCTTCACACACCCTTTTGTCAAAGAACCAAATAGCACGACACTGAGTAGGAGACCATTTAACAGCATTGCTCAAGCTGGTCATCAGTAAATCAAAGGAAAACGAGCCTATCTCCACATCTCACTTAATCACAGAGCCCTTTGTGTAAGCTTTCCTACCCAAAGAGTCTGTCGTACAAAATGCTTCCACTTTAATCTCTAGCGAAAACAGTGGAACCCTAGCATCAACCAAATCACATCAAAATCTACACTTCACTAACGCCAATGAATAAATTGAGGCCTAATCTACTTGGTTGTGTGCGTAGCAAGGAGAGAAAAGTACCTTTCGTTGCCGTCCTCCATCCGTGGTGACCCACGCGGGCCCGCGTCCGCCATTAACCCGCACACTACTCCATCGCCTCCCTTCGATGGAACCCCTTGCGTCGTCTCCTTAGCCTGCTGCGCCGTCGTCGGGTTCGTCGATGACACCAGGGTCTATCGATGTTTTACCACCGATAGCCTGCCACGAGGGTACCCGGGACAGTTGTTCGGGCTTCAATGAATAGTGGAACTCAGCGGTTACGCAAAGAGACTCACGATTTTTACTGGTTCAGGCCCTCGACTTAGTCGAGTAATAACCTTACGTCCAGTTCGGCGTTAGCCTGTTTGCGTCGTATTGCTTTGAGTATTGGGTGTGTTTTGGTGTTTACAAGGGATATCCTCACTGTCGATGTTTCACCACCGATAGCCTGCCACGGGGGTACCCGGGGCAGAGCTGTCGATGTTTCACCACCGATAGCCTGCCACGGGGGTACCCGGGGCAGTATGTTCGGGCTTCAGCGTATGCCGAACTCGATGGTTAACGCAAGAGACAATCAATTTATCCTGGTTCAGGCCCTCGATCGTAGATCGAGTAATAACCTTACGTCCAGTCGGCGTTAGCCTTTGCGTTGGATTGATCGTGATATGTTGTGTTATACAATTGTCATCCTTTCTCTCAGGAGCCCTGCCCTCCTTTATATAGTCAGGAGGCCAGAGTCCTAGTCGGTTTACAATGAGATTTCCTAGTAGGATTACTTAATAGTTCTACTACTAAGATTACATGGGAAGAAACCTAGTTGGATTAG
Organism: Saccharum hybrid cultivar R570; assembly: GCA_038087645.1. Classification (NCBI taxonomy): domain Eukaryota; kingdom Viridiplantae; phylum Streptophyta; class Magnoliopsida; order Poales; family Poaceae; genus Saccharum; species Saccharum hybrid cultivar. Next base: position 4,900,723 of record JAQSUU010000733.1, read on the forward strand.
ATCTTCTCTCTCCCTTGCGGAGTATCCTGTGGGTCCCGCATCGACAAGCCCCCGAGCACTTCATGGTTGAGCTCTGAAAGTCTCGCTTTGCTCCTTCAAGTCTTGTAGGAACAAAATGTCATCCGAGTGCTTTCTGGAGCGAAACCTTGTAGCGCTTCTTGGAGTCTTCGAGTGGTGAGTGCTTTTTGAAGAAAAAGTACATCCATCTGGTTGTAGCCCCCGATCCTCTTGCTATTTGGAACAAGGAGCTGGAGGATCTTGTCTTGAAGTTGCTCTGATTGTTCGTTGAAGTTTTATCAAAAAGAACTCGAATATGGCTCGTTCCGGGTTCTTTTTGTCGTAATGTCTTGAAGTGGTCTGCGTTGAGGAAGTCTTTTGGTGACGTGCGCTTTTTCGAAGAAAAAGTGCACTCACTGAGTGTAGCCCCCGAGCCTCTTGCTATTTGGAACAAAAAGTTGGAGGGTCTTGATCCTTTATGTTGTTTGAAAATTTGTGTTCTTAAGTAGTCTCCGAGACTTGGATTATGTCATCATTCGAGTAGTTTTGCGGCATCTTTCCGTAGCGGCCCTTTAGTCTTGGATTAAACCATCATCCGAGTAGTTTTGCGGCATGCAGCCTCCGAGCTTATGTCCGGGTTCTTTTTGGGTGGGTGCAATTTTTCGTAAAAATTGCACTCACTGAGTGTAGCCCCCGAGCCTCTTGCTTTTGCTTGCAAAAGTTGGAGGGTCCAGATTCTTGTCTTCAAAAAATTCTAGGGCTATGTATCTCGCAGCCCCGTGCTTTCTCCGAGTTCTTCTCTTTAGAAAAGAAGTCGGATGAAGAGTCTTGATGTGTCGTCATTGTAGTCTTGAGTTTCTTGTATTCTTGGTCCTTTGTCTTTGGTTCTGAGCCTCCGGGAGTAGTTGAAAATGAAGGCCAAGCTCCCTAGCTTAGTGTTGATTAAGCTATGATGCTGGCTGAGCCCCCGAGCGTATATCCGTGTTGTTTTGTTCAGGAAGAACTCGGATGCGTGGTTTTGGCGTATTCTTTGATAGTCTACTGTTGTCAGATGTAGTTGTATGGTGGTGGTTGAGTGTAAATGCCTTTTGTTCATGGGTTGTACTGTGCTGGTATATTCTTCCGAATATGCCCGTCTTTGAGTACTGCTTCCTCTTGCCTGAGTCATCCATTATTGTGTCCTGTCTTTTCACTGTGTCCTTTGTTAGGCTTATTTCGTTGGTACTCCTAGTCCATGTGCGCCGCTCCTTTGGTCTATAAATACTGTCCCGGAGTGCTTTGTTTTCATCCATTGGACATTCTGTTGAAACCTTCGCGTTTATGAACATGGTAGTTTGTGAAGTAGAGCAGCCCCCGGGCATATTTTGTAGTTCCTGTGTGTCTTGTCGTAGCTGGAGGAAGTCTTGTGATAGGGATTAGAGGTAGGCTAATCCCACGACAGCATTGTGCCAGGATGTACGTGGTGGTAGTTGGAGGAAGTCTTGTGATGTGGGCTTCGTTCCTTCATCCGGCAGTTCTAGGTTGATCCTCATCGCCTGTCTTGAGACTGTCCGGTGCAGATCAACACCATATCCAGCATCACATCGGTCTTGGGTAGACAGATGCCCGCCGGCCTTCTCTGCTCCATGTTGCCCTGCCATGCTGCCGATTTCCGCCTTGGATGCACTGCGTCCGTCCTTTGAAGAAAACAGTGTAGCTGATGGCGGTTTGTCCTTCCGAGTAGCAATTTGGGACACGTAGTCGTTCCAGAGCCTAGCCGTGTCCGTGTTCCTCTTTGCTACTTTGCTTTTCGTGGCGCCGAGTTCGTTGGGTCTTGTAAGATTTGTAATCTTCTATTTTTGAAGTTGCTTGTAATGTAACGAATCTTGTCTTCTGAGTTGTCTTTTACTTTTCTACTGTGATCCCTGTCGTTCATGAGATTACCGAGTTCTTTCTTAAATAACCGGGTTACTTTGTTCCTTGCGAGGTAGCCCTTCCTTTCTTCTTGGCTTGATGAGTTGTTGTTGTAGTTATCTGATAAACCTACCGTGGTGCTGTGCGAATAAGTCTGAAATCTGCCCGTTGGTTTGTACCGTTGTGTGGATTCATGCCCTCCGTCGTTTTAGCTGCGTCGGTAAATGGACCGTTGCGTTCACACTGTGTTTTAACGGGCCTTGTGGGCTGTTTTTGTTACTGAAAAATCTATTTAAGGACCTTTTATCTTCCTTTCCCTTGCTGCCTAGCTTTTGCCTTTAAACCCTAGCTTTCAGAAATCCACCGCCGTCATCGTCGCTATCATTCAAGCACCATCATCCTAGCTTCATCTTCCCTAGTGCCTTCTTTGCTTCCGCCAGTTCATGGGAAAGAAGAAAACCACAAGCAAGTCTCAGGCGACCTTCGTGGACGAGGAGTCGTCTCTTTCTTTGATAAAAAACCAGGAGTTCGTGGCCATGAGGGCTGCTCAGAAGGTTTGGCCAGCTCCAACAACAAGCGAAGACCAGCTGCGCGAGCTCGTTAGCGACGGCTTGATCCAAAGCAAAGTCATCGCTAAATGGAGAGTTCCGGGTGAGCATCGGGTTCCGGCTCCGGGTCCTGGTGAGATTGTCCTCTTTGTTTCCTTTGTTCGCGCCGGACTTTGTCTTCCTGCTTCCACCTTCCTTCATCAGTTTCTTGGTTATTTCGGGGTTAGTCTGAACCATCTAACCCCCAATGCCGTTCTCCATCTTTCTGTTTTTGTTCACCTTTGTGAAGCCTTCCTTGGGATCCCTCCTTCTCTATCTCTTTTTCGCTTTTTCTTTCGTCTGAAACCTCAACCCCGTCGTGAAGAAACCAGTGTTCTTAGCGGTTGCGGGATTCAGTTTCGCCAGGGTCTCAAGATTAAGTTTTTTGACTATGACCTGGCCGATTCCATAAAAGATTGGCGTGCCGAGTGGTTTTATGCTGCCAATTTGATCCCCTCCCTCGTCGTCCACTCTGGATCTGGTCCTGTGGTGAATGACCGATGGGACAAGAAGCTTGAGTCACCTGCTGAGATTCAAGTGATCCAGCCGCTCCTTGATAGGATTAGCATGCTGAAACAGCAGGGTTTGACCGGCTTTGGTATCGTTTCGAGCTTTCTCCATCGCCGGGTTCAGCCTTTGAAGGAGCGGGAGCATCTTGGCTTTGAGTATTCTGGGGCCGAGGATCCTTCACGCATGGTCCCAGCTCTTGAGCTGACCGGTGAGGAGGTACTCGAGCGCCTCCAGAAGATGCTGAAAGGGGTGAGCATCATTCCTCCTGCCGTCTCCGAGTTCTCAGCCAAAAACCCGCCCCCAGCTGTGAGTTGTCTATCTTTTTGTTTGAGTACTTTATGTACTCTTGCTGCATCCGTTCTTGCTTAGCTTTTCTTTGTCTCGGTGTTTTATCCTTTTTCGTAGGAGCTTGGGCGAAACTTTGTCGATCCGATCCCCCTTGATGCTCTCCCTGCCGTGGCGGAGACTGGGGATCGTCTAGCTGGAACTTCCGCAATTAGTAAGTCCCAAACCTCTACAGCCCTTCCTGGGGTTTCCTCCGGATTTGTTGATGTATATGAAGAATATGTTCCTCGTCTAGTCCCTCGCGGTCCTCGCAGTGTCCCGAAGAGGGGGCGAACGGATGGGTCTTCATCTGGCCTGCCTGTCTCCAAGAAGCATCGCAAACCAAGTACTCCCTCAGGTACTCCAGTTGTTGCTAGCATGCTCTTAGGTGAGCACATTTAATACTCTTTGTTCCTTTATTTTCCTGTTTCTCTCTTGAACCGAGTACTTTTTATCCTCTTTTCAGCAGGTGCTCTAGTTTCCTTGGCTGAGGAAGAAGAGGATGATGAAGTACCCCTCATCATGCGGCGGTGAGTTGTTTTTCATATTCCTGTTGCGTTGAATTTCTCTTCTTTGTCTTGACCTTTAATCTTGAACTTTTTGAAGTAATCAGAGGTCGGGTGTGAGTTCTTCCGAGGCTCCCGCGCCAACTTCTTCTGAAGCTCCGGTGTCGAGTTCTTTGGTAGCCTCTGTCCCAAGCTCTACCGCTCCTCCAGTGCGGAGTTCTTCCATGGCTCCAGCCCCAGCTTCTTCCACGGCTCCGTTGTCGGCTATCCCGCTCTCGTCGCCGGGTGGCGGGGATGTTTTCGCCGTCGTGGTTCCCCCTGCAAGGCCTTCTTTTGGCTTCGCGAAGAAGAAAGTGGTCGGGTGAGTAAATTCTGGCTTTTATCTTTTTGGTCTCTCTCTTCCTTCTTCTGGTTCTTATCGACGCTTCCTTTTATCACTTTTCAGTGTTTCGTCTTCTCTCGTTTCTTCATCGACTTCTTCTCTACCTCCCGCCGTGCCGGCGAGTTCCGAGCCTCAGGACTCACAACATTCTGTTGATGAAGTTGCTGTGGGGGCTTTGGAGCTTCCTGGAGAAGTTGCGGAGTTGGCCGCTCCGGAGGTGACTGTGGCTGTCGTACCGGGTCCTTCTGAGGGTTTGGCTCTGGCTTCCCTAGAGGTTGCTTTGGTCGCTCCTTCTTCGCCCCAGCCGGCTTCTCCTTCCCCTTCTCTTACTTCCGGCGGTCCCTCTTTTTCCGGTGACGTGGTACAACAGTTCGATGCCACCCATCGGTTATCGGAGCTGACCACAGCCTGGGGGAGCTTGTCGACCCTCGTGACTTCTTTTGGTGAAAAGCTCCAGGTAGGTTTTACTGCCACTCCTTTTTTTGCGTGCTTGTTTTTCTTCTGTCCTTACGCCTTGTTTCTCTTTGCCCTTTTTTGCTCAGTCTTTCTCTCGTGATCATTCTGGCTTCTTTTTCTCATCTGAGAATGAGAGAAAGTTGTCTTCTGAGGTGGACGCTCTGAAAGCCGATCTCGACCTTCTCCGGGCTGAGTTGGAGACAGAGCGTCAAATGTACCAAAAGGAGGAGAAGACCCTTCGTGCCCGGGTCGTGGAGACGGAGAAACAGAGGGACGCCGCGGTGGAGTCTGCGAAGAATGAATGCAAAGGTGCTGTGGGTTCTGCCTGTTTCTTCTTGTATTTTTGACTTCTTTTTTCGCTGACTTGTTCTTGGGTGTCTTGTCTAGTTCTCCGAGTTGAGAAGCAGAAGCTCTCGGAGAGTATCGATGAAATGAAGGCTCTCGTCCGCTCTAGTCATAATAAGGCTGAGGAGGTAATTACTCATGCTAAGGAAGAACTCGCCCTTGCTAAGCTGATTAGGCGCGGAGCTGATAGAGATCTTGTGCAGGCCCAAAAAACTATTGAAGGCTTGTCCGGGAAGCTGGCGACGGCTACTGAAAATTGGAACGTTTTATGGAAATCTTTTCGTTCAGTAGCCGATGTTCTCCGGACTCCAGCGGATGACGGGCAATCTTGGGCGTAGTTCATTCCCCGAATTCCGACTCATTTCCAAGAGTTCGCGAAGAAGTGTGCTCAAGTATGTACCAAGAATGTGCTGGCCCAGGTCCGGGTCCTTGCTCTAGAGGCGCCTCTGTCCAAGATAGCAGAGGAAGCTGAAAGCCAAGAATACCTTGACGCCGTTGAGAGGATGGAGCCTAAGGTCGAAGGTTTAGCCAGTAGGGTTGTAGACAGTCTAAATATTGACATTTCCCTTTCTGATGACAATGCCTGATCCGATTGAGCATCCCCTTGTAATATTACACTCCTCTTTAAATGAAGATTCTTTTTTTTTGTTGATGTATTCTTTGCGTGGGTGCGGTCGAAGTTACTTGACTTGCTGAGTACTTTGTCCTATTTTCGTCTCTGCTCCGCAAAACAACTTTGTGCGTTATCCTGATGAGACCCCTCGATTTGTCGAGTACTTTTCTTTTCTTCCTCTTTTGTGATCCGTCGAGCGCTTTGTCCATGCTATGACTTGTTAGATGTAAATCTTTGTGTTGATAACCTTTCGTCCGCGCTATGTAAAAACGACTCGGCATAGAATGTTGCCTTGACGAATTTCGGCATCCGAATGCTTTTTTGAGTGGCACTTGTGCTTTTCTGAGGAAAAAGTATTCCTATCTGGATGTAGCCCCCGAGCCTCTTGCTTTTTCAGAACGAAGAGCTGAAGGGTCTTTTGAAGTTCGGTTTCGGTCGACTAGTTTTAGCTTTTAGTTACCCTCATCGGTGTGCTCAAGCGTTTTTTCAGCTATTTTGCTGTCGGTCGGGATGCTCAGGCATGTTTTCAGCCATTTTGCTTTTTGTTTTGGGTGTTAGCTTTTAGCTACCCTCATCGGCGGGCTCAAGCGTCTTTTCAGCTATTTTGCTCTCGGCCGGGATGCTCAGGCATGTTTTCAGCCATTTTGCTTTTTGTTTCGGGTGTTAGCTTTTAGCTACCCTCATCGGCGGGCTCAAGCGTCTTTTTAGCTATTTTGCTCTCGGCCGGGATGCTCAGGCATGTTTTCAGCCATTTTGCTTTTTGTTTTGGGTGTTAGCTTTTAGCTACCCTCATCGGCGGGCTCAAGCGTCTTTTCAGCTATTTTGCTCTCGGCCGAGATGCTCAGGCATGTTTTCAGCCATTTTGCTTTTTGTTTCGGGTGTTAGCTTTTAGCTACCCTCATCGGCGGGCTCAAGCGTCTTTTCAGCTATTTTGCTCTCGGCCGGGATGCTCAGGCATGTTTTCAGCCATTTTGCTTTTTGTTTCGTGAAAACAACTCGTTGGAAGTCATGACAAGACATGCTGTGGATGAATATCATCTTTATTGATCATGAATATAAACTAATACATATGTTGTTGAAGAATATTGTCCTTCGTCGATTGTGAACGTTGGTCCTTTGTGGCTTGCATATCTGTTTTTTCTTGAGTTGTTTTTACGCGTAGAATCTTCTTAGCTGGCTGATGTGCCATGTATTGCTGACTTCTTTTCCATCTTTGGTTATTAACTTGTATGTGCCTTGTCCGGTGACTTTTGTGACAATGAACGGACCTTCCCATGGACTGAGTAGCTTATGTCGTCCGTCAGTCTTTTGTATCCTTCTTAGCACTAAGTCTCCGACTTGTAGTGATCGAGGATGGGTACTCTTGTTGTAGTGCCGTCTTAAACCTTGTAGGTATCTGGCTGATTGAAGGGTAGCGTTTACTCTGACTTCTTCTGAGCTGTCGAGTTCTAATCTTCTTGTGTGTTCTGCTTCTCCTTCATCGTATTGTTCTATCTTTGGTGATGTCCAGATCAAGTCGGCAGGCAGTACGGCCTCTGACCCGTAAACTAGGAAGAAGGGTGAGTAGCCTGTTGCTCTGCTTATTTGAGTCCGTAGCCCCCATACTACTTTCGGTAATTCTTCAATCCATTTGGACCCATAGTCCACTAGTTCTTCGTATAACCTTGGTTTTAATCCGGCTAGTATGAGTCCATTAGCCCTTTCTACTTGTCCGTTGGCTTCTGGATGTGCAACAGACGCATAGTCTATACTGAAACCACAGTCTTGTGCCCAGCTCTTGAATTCTATAGCTGTGAAGGGGGAGCCTAGATCTGTGATGATTCGATTGGGCATGCCGAAGCGGTGCATAATGTCTTGGATGAATTCGACTGCTTTGGTTGCGCTGTATTTCGCGAGTGGTTTGTATTCAATCCACTTGGTGAACTTGTCGATTGCTACAAAGATGTACTCGAAACCGCCTTTTGCTTTCTTCAGGGGTCCTACTTGATCCAGCCCCCAGCAGGAAAAAGGCCAAGCGGGTGGGATGCAGATAAGATTGTGAGCTGGCACATGGGCTTGTCTTGCAAACATTTGGCAACCTCTGCATTTTCTGACAAGTTCTTCTACATCTTTCAAAGCGGTTGGCCAGTAGAATCCGGTGCGAAATGCTTTGCCAACTAGTGTTCTTGAAGCGGCATGATTTCCACAGCAACCTGAGTGTATTTCGTCTAGGATCTCTTTTCCTTCTTCAAATGAGACACATTTTAGGAGTATTCCTGATGATGCTGCTCTTCTGTAAAGTCTATCTCCTACTAGAATGTAGTTTTTGCTTCTGCGAACAACTTGGGTGGCTTCTGCTTTATCTGCTGGCAATTTATTTTCTTTGATGTAGTTGATGAAAACTTGGCTACATGAAGTGTTGATTACCAAGATCTAAACGCCTTTAGCCTGAATTTCATGGGTTGTTTCACCGGGTTGTTTGATAGAGGGAACTGATAGCTCTTCTATGAATGTGCCGGGTGTAACCTTCGCTCTATCTGATCCGAGCTTGGCGAGGACGTCTGCTGCAATGTTGGAATCGCGTAGGACGTGTAGAATTTCTAATCCTTGAAAATGTTTTTCAAGTTTCCGTATTTCAGCACAGTAAGCACTCATGTTTTCTTTGGTGCAATCCCAATCTTTGTTGACTTGGTTGATGACTACTGCTGAATCGCCGTATACGAGTAATCTCTTTATTCCGAGAGTAATTGCCACTCGTAACCCATGGATGAGGGCTTCATATTCTGCTTCGTTATTTGTAGCTTGCCATAATATCTGAAGGATGTACTTGAGTTGTTTTCCTTCTGGAGAAATTAGGAGAACGCCTGCACCGGCCCCGCCTAGTTTGAGTGATCCATCAAAGTACATCTTCCAGTGGTCAAGGATTGTATCTGATAAAGGCTGTTGAATCTCTGTCCACTCGGCCACAAAATCAGCGAGGGCTTGAGATTTGATTGCTTTCCGCGGGGTGAAATCGATGTTAAGAGCTCCAATTTCAACTGCCCACTTGGATATGCGCCCCGTGGCATCTTTATTGTGTAGGATGTCTCCGAGTGGAAAATCTGTCATCACGGTAATCTTGTGGCTTTCGAAATAGTGGCGAAGCTTGCGTGAGGTGATGAGTAGAGCGTAGAGTAGTTTTTGTACATGCAGGTACCGGATTTTGGATTCTGACAGTACTTCGCTGATGTAGTATATGGGACGTTGCACTTTATACACGCGCCCTTGTTCTTCTCTTTCTATGACTATTGTCGTACTGATTACGGTAGAAGTCGCCGCAATATATAGCATCATATCTTCATCTTTCTTTGGAGGTGTTAGTACAGGCGACGAGGTGAGGTATTCTTTAAGTTTTTTGAAAGCTTCGTTGGCCTCTATTGTCCACTCGAACTTGTCTGTCTTCTTTAGTAGTTTAAAGAAAGGTAACCCCTTTTCGCCGAGTCTTGATATGAAACGGTTGAGGGCCGCCATGCATCTTGTTAGTTTCTGCACATCTTTGATACTTCTAGGTGGGCCCATTTCTGTTATAGCTCGAATTTGCTTGGTGCTGGCTTCGATCCCGCGCTGACTGACCAAAAATCCGAGTAGTTGTCCTGAGGGAACTCCAAATACACATTTGTTTGGGTTCAATTTCCATCTCCATCTCTTCAAGTTTTCGAAGGTTTGCTTTAAATCTTCAATCAGAGCGTCTGGGTTCTTTGTTTTCACCACTACATCATCCACGTATGCCTCCACATTTTCACCGATTTGATTCCCAAGGCAAGTTTGGATAGCTCTTTGGTACGTGGCGCCAGCGTTCTTTAGTCCAAACGACATGGTCTTGTAGCAGTATGCACCAAACGGGGTGATGAAAGATGTCTTGCTCTGGTCTTGTTCTTTTAGTGCGATCAGGTGATACCCTAAATAGCAATCGAGAAAAGATAATAGTGCAAATCCTGCTGTTGAGTCAACTATCTGATCAATGCGTGGTAGCCCGAACGGATCTTTTGGGCAATGTTTGTTGAGATCTGTGTAGTCGACGCACATGCGCCACTCGTCCGTGTTCTTCTTCTGCATAAGGACCGGGTTTGCTAGCCAGTCTGGATGAAGGATTTCCCTGATGAATCCGGCTGCCATTAGTTTTGTTATTTCCTTTTTAATTGCTGCCTTTTTGTCGGGTGAGAATCGTCGTAGTCGTTGCTTTATAGGCTTGGAGCTTTCATTAACATCAATTCTGTGCTCAGCCAACTCCCTCGGGACTCCTGGCATGTCGGCCGGCTTCCAAGCGAAGATATCTTTGTTGTCCCAAAGAAAGTTGGTGAGCGCGAGTTCCTATTTTGCCGAGAGGTGAGCACTGATGGTTGCTGTCTTGGAGGTATCACCTGTGCCTAAGTCGATTTGCTTGACGTCGGCTTCTTTTGGTGGTGTAATGATGCTGGGCTTTTTAGCCGGTATTTCTAATTCTTCTTGGCTTGTCTCTGTAGTGATTGCGGCTATTTCTTTTCTTCCATTGTCGGCTTGTGCTTTAGCTGCAATTTGGATTGCCTGAACGTCGCAGTCAAAAGCATGCTTCAAATCGCTTCGAAGAGAAAGGATACCGTTGGGTCCTGGCATCTTAAGCAGTAAATACGGATAATGTGGTATTGCCATGAATTTGGCCAGTGCTGGACGTCCGAGGATTGCATGATATGACGAACCGAAGTCAGCGACCTCAAATTTGATAAACTCTGTTCGGTAGTTTGAAGGAGTTCCAAAAGTAACGGGTAGAGTAATTTGTCCGAGTGGCATGGCTGCTTTGCTAGGTACTATTCCGTAAAAAGGTGTGCTTGTTGGCGTGATCATCCCGGCGAGTTGTAGTCCCATCTTCCTTAGAGTTTCTGAAAAGATGATGTTGAGTCCAGCTCCCCCATCGATTAGTACTTTGGTGACGGTCATACCAGCAATAGTTGGATCTAGAACCAGTGGATAATGGCCTACGTTTCCCATGCTAGTCCATTGGTCTTCTCTGGTAAATTGGATAGGATACTGTGACCAATTGAGATACCTTGGAGTAGCCGGTTCTGCTGTCATAATGGTCCGTAGTGCTAGTTTTTCTTGATGTTTGCTTCTGCAATCCGGAGCCCCTGAGAAGATCACTGCTACCGTTCCCCTGGGTTTTTGGAATCCTTTGTCCTCGTGGTTGTCTTCATCTCTTTTCTGATTGTCCTCTTTGGTGTTTTCCTTACTATCTTTTCTTGTGTATCGATCATTGAAAGTGTAGCAATTTCCGATGGTGTGCCTCCCATTAGGGTGCAATGGGCAACGTATGTTTTCAATGTCATCATATCTTCTGGGTTTGGAAGACTTCTTTGATTTGTTGGCCATTGCCACAGTATTGTCTGGTCTACGTTTTCTTTCTTGATGTCTGCTATTTCGATGATTTTGCTTGTCCGAGTTGTCTTGGTTGCTTCTGTCCGGGAACCTCTCTCGTGTTTTTTCTTCTGCAGTAATCATCTTTTCTACTGTTCGTCTGAATTCTTCATTGTTTCTCGGATTTTCTTTGCAGAAGTCTTGAAATTGCCACCTAGCCATGATTCCGTGAGAGAAAGCTTCAATTACTTCTCGTTCGGTTATGTCATGCACTTGAGCTCGTAGTTCGCCGAATCGTCGATAGTAATTTCTGAGGCTTTCACCTCCCTTTTGCTTGAGTCCTTTTAGTTCTGCATGAGTGATTGGGTGTGTAATGATTCCTGCAAAATTCTCACAAAAAGCTCTTTGCAAATCCTCCCAATTTCTGATAGATCCTGGTTCAGTTTGTCGAACCATTGGAGGGGCATGGCCTCCAGTGCCATGGGAAAGAACAGGGTTTTGATATCGTCGTCTCCTCTGGCTAGTTCAATTGATTGTGAATATATTCTGAGCCATTGCCTTGGTTCAGTTTTGCCATCATACTTGGAGTGGTTAGACGGTTTGAATTTGTGAGGTAAACGTACCAATGCAAGCCTGTTCGCGAAACAGGGGAATCTGTCGTGTGTCCTGGTTTCTTTGAATTCGGATTCGGCACCCTCTTCTGGCCAACTATCGTTTTGATGGGAATAATCTTGCGAGGTTGTCTGGGTAGGCACCCTACTCCTGGTCTTCCTTGGTTGTTCAAATCGGTGGCCTTGATTATGTTCCTTCCTACTTCCTCCGTCATGGCTTCCACCCGGCCCAAGTCTTTCTAAAGCAGATTTCCTTTGATTTTGATCTTCTTGCCGGTGGGTTGTTGATCTGGCGGGTAGTCTTGATCGAGCTCTCTCTTCATGCGTTCTTGGGATCGTCGATCGGAGTAAGTCCTGGAGCTGTTCATACTTCTCACCGGGATGTGAAGTTGCTCCGAGTTCTTCTAATGCTTCTCGAATCTTATCGTAAGGCGTATTTGCCGTGCGTCTTCCTTCGACTTCTCGTTGCGACTTTCTTTTGTCGTACTCAGCCAACTCTGACTCATATCTAATCCAAGCTTCCCTGCGCTGCCTAGCACGGTGTTGGCGCCCTTGCTTCAACTTGTTTTTTCTTTCTCTAGCTTGTTTCTGACTCTCGGTTTCTCCATCGTAGCCCTGGGCAAAGGGTGATATGTTGGATTCTGATTCATCTGATGACCTGACATCGGGTGCTTCCGGGGGATTTAATGGTGACCGAGGACGTCGAACCATGAGTACTTCTCGTGTGTGAGCCGTTCTGTTATTGGCATTAGTTTTCATGCTGTCGGAGTCGCTGACAACTTTAGTAGATGCCTCGATGTCGTAGATCGAGTCTCCTTCTTGGTAAGGTAGAATAGCTGTTGTTGTTGTGCCGACTAGTTGGGTTCCACTATCTTCAGGAACGGAACCTGGCCAGTGGATGATACAGTCTTGCGATGTTATCGTTAGCACGAGACCCTCCTGGGCTCCTATCAGTGGTATCCCAAACATTGGATTAAGAGATCTTTCGAACTATCCCTGATAGGATTTTGCCATGTTGTCGAGCCCAAATGGAAAAGGACTCGACTTCTTGAAAGAACTCTGAGGGTAATCCGAGTTGTTTTGGGTTGTGCTCTGGAATCTTGCCAAAAAGAACTCGGTTTCTTGAAAGCACTCGGATAAAACTTCGCCTTGGAACTTGAATTCGGATCGGATACGCGCGGCCGTGAAATCTGATTTGAATCGGATACTATGAGCTGTGCGAATCTTTTGGTGAGCTGATCCGTCGTAGTTGTTGAAATAGGAAATTCTTTATGATGATCTGGATCTTTGAAGAGATGGCCCTGAAGCTTGCCGTTGTTGTCTGCCTCGCAGATCCATGAGCCGAAGATGAAAGTTGATCCCGTCTGGAAGATTATGTTGTCGAGGTCCATCGAGCTCTCGGATGCAAAGTCGCCGAAATCCCCTACCTAGCGCGCCAGCTGTCAATGTTTCACCACCGATAGCCTGCCACGGGGGTACCCGGGGCAGAGCTGTCGATGTTTCACCACCGATAGCCTGCCACGGGGGTACCCGGGGCAGTATGTTTGGGCTTCGGCGTATGCCGAACTCGATGGTTAACGCAAGAGACAATCGATTTATCCTGGTTCAGGCCCTCGATCGTAGATCGAGTAATAACCTTACGTCCAGTCGGCGTTAGCCTTTGCGTTGGATTGATCGTGATATGTTGTGCTGTACAATTGTCGTCCTTTCTCTCAGGAGCCCTACCCTCCTTTATATAGTCAGGAGGCCAAAGTCCTAGTCGGTTTACAATGAGATTTCCAAGTAGGATTACTTAATAGTTCTACTACTAAGATTACATGGGAAGAAACCTAGTTGGATTAGATCTTCTCTCTCCCTTGCGGAGTATCCTGTGGGTCCCGCATCGACACTCACCAGCCCTTTATAGTCCAGGTGCTGAGAGGAGTTGTTTGTGTTCTACTCGGATACAAGGTTAGAGTCCTAAGCTATGCTTCGAGCGCCTTTCCTTGTATAGTCTGAATTGGAGTTTTTGTCTTGCACGTTGCTTTGCTCCGTGCTCTTCTTGGCGATTAGGTTGTGGGCCTTGTTACCAAGGCCCACTTCCCTATAGTACGGTCTATGGGGGGCCCATAGGGTTCCCCATCGACAAGCCCCCGAGCATTTCATGATTGAGCTTCAAGGGCCGAGTTGTTGTAGACTTGATCCGAGTTCTTCTTGAAGTGAAATCTTGAGATTGTCTTCTTTGATTCTTCTTCTGACTGATGTGCACTTTTGCTGAAAAAAGTGCACTCAGTGAGTGCAGCCCCCGAGCCTCAGCTGTTTGGCACAAAAAGCTAGAGGGTCTTTCTGTCTTGATGTCCTCCGAGTTCTTTTCCTTAGAGTGCAGCGAGTGCAATTTTTGCAAAAAAAAATTGCACTCATTGAGTGTAGCCCCCGAGCCTCTTGTTTTTTGGTACAAAAAGCTAGAGGGTCAGAAAATTAAAAATGTACTTTTCTATGGTGGGTACTTGCATCCCCCGAGCCTTCTCTGGGTTCTTCTCTATTGAGAAGAAGCCGGTAGAAGGTTCTTGATTTGTACTCGTTTGCTGGTCTTGGTTTGGAGGTAACTGTATCAGTGTGCTCGTCCAGAACGTGGTTGTCTCCCTGTTCATAACCCAGGATTTGCTTCATCCTCTATAGTTATGATGTATCTAGGTTGTTGTTTATTCTGCTAGTTATATCGGATCTTGGTGCGGAGGGTTGCAACCTCTAATTCCACTGGGTTCTTTGCTGCCACTCTAGAATGATCTCCTTTGCTTTCTTTGTTGAATTTATCAAATCTTGTACTCCATTGTAATCTCAATGTTCTCTGAGTGAAAGAAATAATGAATAAGATGGTTTCTGCTGGAGGCCGAGTTGTCTATTACTGCATCTGAGTTCTTCTTTGTATCTGCATGCTTTGGCGGTAGTGTAGTATTGTTGCCGACTTGTTGTATCCTTTTTCTACGTTGCTTCCTTGTGAACGGTTTTGGCATCTAACCGTTGAGATCTGAACGGATCGTTGCTTTCTTTTTCCGTTGTCCATGTCATTGATTGTGGAATGGTAATTTTTGGTGACCGTTTTCACTTGGGTCGCGTGGGCCATGTATTTTTTCCTTTATAAAAATGACTACCCTATAACTGTTGCTCCACTTGCCTTTGCTGTAAAAAATTCCCCAATCTCAGCCGAAACCCTAGCTCTGTTGTGCCTTCGGTGCCCTGCTATTTTCGTCCAAATCTTGTCTTTGCTTTTCTAAGATGGTGGCGAAGAACAATAGCAAGAATAAGAGAAAGTCTGTCGATGTGGAGGCGGTGCTCAAGGTGATCGAGAACACCAAATTTGTTGCGATGCGGAAAATGCAGAGGCAACTCCCCAAGCCATCAACTTCAGAGGCAAAGTTGGATCTGCTTGTTGCTCATGGCCTTCTTCAGGAGAAATGTCTCTTTAATTTCTATGGTCCTGGTGAGCACGATGTCCCTTCTCCCACTCCGAATTAATCTGTTCTTTTTGTTCCTTTCGTTTGGGCAGGGCTCTGTTTTTCCCCGTCTGATTTCTTGCTTGAGTTTCTTGGATCCTATGGGATTCAAATCCATCATCTTACCCCTAACGGGGTTCTTTTTCTTTCTACATTTGTGCATTTTTGTGAGGTTTTCGTTGGAATTCCTCGAAATCTTCTTTTTCGTCATTTTTTCCGTGTGCGTTTGTCAAACGGAAATAATACTCCTTTTCTCGGCTGCTGCCTTATCCAATCCCGTCAGGGAGTTTCTTTCCCTTCTCCTACCCTCTCTGATTCTGTCAGGAATTAGGCGGAGAAGTGGTTTTATATTTCAAAACCTGCTCTTTCCTTTTCTCATGATCTCTCTGTTCTTCCCGTTCCCCTCCCTATCTAGAAGGATAAAATCTCTTCTGCTGAGCGTGCTACTCTGAAGCCTGTGCTCGCTCGAGTTGCAGTGCTTAAATAGGCAAGCTTGACTGGCAATTGTATAGTTGCCAGTTTCTTATGTCGCCGGGTGCAACCTCTTATGCAGAGGGTGCATTATGGCTTTGAATATACTGGGCCCTTAGATTCTTTTCGACTTGTTCCTGATGTCAAATTGCCTAAGGAGGTCATTCTTGAACGCCTGGGGCATATTCTGTGTGGGGTCTCTATAATGCCTGCTCGTGTTGAAGAGTACGATGCTGCTCATCCTCCTCCTGAGGTAAGTGGTAATCTCCTCCGAGTTCTTTTGGGTTCTTGCACTTCGTATTCTGTTTTTGACTTCTTTCTTCTTCTCTTGCAGGGTTTTGGTCGGGCCTTTAGGCTTGAGGTGGCTGTTATCGTAGCTGGAGAAGTGGCTGCTGAAGAGCCCGCCGAAGGAGATGAAGATGATGATGTTGTTGCCGGTCCTGTGGTAGTTGCTGCCACCGGGTCGGGTTCTTCTTCCGCCAGGTTGTCTACTGGCTTATTTGAAGGTCAACACTCCTATGTTGAGTATGTTCCTGATCCTCGGATTGCTCAATATATCTTGTTATCTAGGAAGCGGTGGACTGAGGTTGCTTCTAAGCAATCATTGCCCAAGAGGCGATGCTCAACTCATCAACATCCTCCAACAGGTAATATTCTCGTAGGTGAGCTTGTGCTGAGTCTTTCTCGAGTTGTTTTCCTGGCTTTGTTTTGATTTGTCTCGCTAATCCGGGCTCTGTTTGTTGCTTTGATAGATGGTCACTCTATATTGTTCATGAGGAGGAGTCTGATGATAACGTTCCCCTTACTCCTCGCCCGTAAGTTTTCTACTGTAAATTTCCTTGTGCTTGTCTTTTTGCTCATTTTCTAAATAACTGAATTGCTTTTTTCAATATAGTCGTAAACCGGCACCATGTGCCCCTTCTGTGATAGTTGTATCTGCTTCTGTTCCGAAGGCCATCCCAATCCCTTCCTTTGAGGTGGTTGTGGATGATTTGTTCAATGTGCCACTCCCGAATCTTGGCTTCTCGGGGGTGGCAGGTAGCTTCAGGAAGGTTATCAGGTAAGCTCCGGCTTCTTTTCTTTTTGTCCTGATAATTTTTGCTTCTGTCTTTGATTAATCCGGGTTCTTTTTCAAATGCAGGCCTTCAAAAGGTATTTCTTCCTCCCTGGCTCTTGATGCTAGGGATAATTTGCAGGATTTTGCTGCTGGTCAGCTTCTTTTTTGTTTTGTGCTTTTGCCTTTTGTTTAGTCTCATTTTTGCTAAATAAATTCTCTTTTTTGTAGCTTCTCCTCCTCCTCCTCCTTCTCCTATAGCACGAGTTGAGGAGGAGGCTAATGCTACTTCGGCGACTCCCCCTGTGGGGCGTCGGGTTGAAGAAAGCTTGAGTAGCCCATTTGCTGCCCCCCGGCTGCCGGCTTCGTCGTCCTTGTTGGACATCCCAGAGTCATCTGCTCATAATGATCGAGTGGAGGAGCCCGTCGAGAACAACCCTTCCTCCACTGCTGCTGTTGGAACTGCTAATGCTAGTTAGCTTTCTTCTCCCTCGCCGAGCACTCTTATGCTGACTCAAAGCAGAGAGGAAGTGGCTCAGCTCAGCCGTGTTGAGCGGTTGGCTGAGGTGTTCTCTTTATGGGAGAACTTTTCGGGCGCATATGGCCCCAAACTCAAGGTATCTGAGTTCTTTTTGACTTTCGATATTGGTTTCTTCCGCTTCTGTCTCACATATTTTTGCTTTGCAGTCTTTACTTCAAGATCAGGATGTCTTGTTCGGTCCTCATGAGGCACAATTTACTGCCATTGCTGAGGCTAATTTGAAAGGAAAGGAAGATGAGCTGGCTCAGGCTAAAGTTGTCCTGACTTATGAGAAGGAGCAGCGTGCTCTGATGGAGGCCGCCCTTAATGCCAAGGTGCTTGATGCTGAGAAGGCGCGTGATACCGCTCAGGCTGAGAATTCTGACTTGAAGGAGAGGCTGGCTGGTAAGTTAATCTTTTGTTGATCAACTGCTTTCCCTTGATTTTGCTCTTTTTTTCTTTTCTGAGTTGTTGATTTGCTTTCTTTTAGCTCTTGCTCGTGAAAAAGAAAATTGGTTGAAAGATAGGAAGGCGATGACTGACACCCTCCGTACTTCACAAAATCAGGCTGAGTCTGTAAGTACCCTTACTGATTTGAAGTTGAAAGAAACCCGAGATATTCTTGCTCAGGCAAAATTGATACGATCTGGCGCTGACCGAGATCTTGTTCAGGCCATAAAATCTGTTCGAGATCTGTAGGCGAAGTTGAAGGCTACCCATGAGCAGTTCTGGGCTCTTTATGCTACAGTTGCTCCAATCATTGCTTTAGTCTGTCGGCGAGAAGACAGCGATCTGGGCCTTGGAGGCATAATACCAGTGCTTTCTTCCCAGTTTTATGATTTTGTAAGGGGTGGCTTTCACCGATGCATCAACAATGTGGTTTCATATGTCCGGGTTGTTGCTCCTGATGCCCCTCTTGAGTAGATTACTGAGGCTTCTGTAATGGCTGAGTTTTCAAGACAATGGGAGGAGGCAAAAGTAGAGCTTAGTGGTCTATCAGACCAAATTCTTGATCAAATGAATGTACTTCCTCCTTCTCCTCCGTCTTCTTGAACAGATGTGAAAAGTCAACTTTCTTTTGATGTCCTTGTAATATACTTTGTCTCTAAATTTTTAAGATGTGAGCAGGCTTAATCCTGTCTTTCTTTTCTTCTGATTTGTCTTTGAATGATATGGACAGGTCTCGCCCTGTCTTTCCTTGTGGCTTTTTCGTGCTTTGCCATAGCTCGTTTTCTCTTGGTGATGTAGTAGAGTTGAAGGAGTTGATTATACTTTTCTTGGGGTAATCAACCGATTTGTACTATAGATATGTGTCATTCTTGGGGCGGGGTAATTTTGAGGGTAAGCTTCTGAGTTGTACTTGTTATTTGTGCCTGCTTTTGGGGCGAAGTGGTCGACCATACTGCTTCTTGGAGTAAATGGCCGAGTTGTTTTTGTTGATTGTTCCGCTCTTGGGGTGAAGTAGTCGCTTGACTGAGTTGTAGAGTTGATTGCGCTTGTTCTTTGTGTGGAGTGCTTGATTATACTGCTCTTGGGGTCGGTGACCGAGTTGTTGGAGTGTTTGTGCCCCTCCTTGGGCGAGGTAGTTGATCGTACCACTCTTGGGGTAGGTGACCGAGTTGTTGGGGTGCTTGTGCCACTCCTTTGGCGAAGTAGTCGATCGTACCACTCTTGGGGTAGGTGACCGGGTTGTTGGAGTGCTTGTGCCGCTCCTTTGGCGAAGTAGTTGATCGTACCGCTCTTGGGGTAGGCGACCGATTTGTTAGGGTGCTTGTGCCACTCCTTTGGCGAAGTAGTCGATCGTACCGCTCTTGGGGTAGGTGACCGAGTTGTTGGAGTGCTTGTGCCACTCATTGGGCAAAGTAGTCGATCGTACCGCCCTTAGGGTAGGAGACCGAGTTGTTTTTGTAGATAGCGCCGCTTGTTGGGCGTAGTAAACGATCGTACCAGCTCTTGGGGTAAGCGATCAGACCCGTATAGCACAACCGTTTCCGGGTTGGCTATTTGCAGGGTAAGTAAGCAATCGTACCAGCTCTTGGGGTAAGCGATTGTGCCCGTTTAGCAACAACCATTTCTGGGTTGAGCTGTTGCAGGGCTGCCCCTTTTTCCCCAACCTGATTACGGGTTGGTTCTGTCCGTTGGACAGGGCTGTCAGTCGTACCATCTCTTTTTATGGTAGAGTGACAAATGCTAGCTTGGGTCTCCTTACCCAAGAAGCTATTTGGCCGTTGGCCGTCAGTCAAACCATCTCCATACGTTTGAGTGACAAAATTGCCCGTGTAGCGCAACCGTTTCCGGGTTGGCTGTTAACAAGGATGCCCCTTTTATCCCCAACCTGATTATGAGTTGGTTTGTCGGTTCGACAGGGCTTATCTCTGAAGTCGTTCTTCTTGAAGAATTTCTGCTTTATTTCTCTTGAAACTTGAGTACAATATGTTGTACTAATTGTAGAATCTTTTGAGTTGGCTAATATGCCAAGTATTCTTCACTGGTATTTCATCTGGAGTCATCAACTCGTATGTGCTGGGTCCTGTTGCATTTTTCACGATGAAGGGTCCTTCCCATGGACTGAGTAGTTTGTGTCGTCCATCTTTCTTCTGGATTAGTCATAATACTGAGTCCCCTGGCTTTAGTGATCAGGGCTGAGTACTTTTGTCATAATGTCTTTCGTAGTCCTTGCTGATATCTTGTATTTTGGATTATTGCACTGTCTCTTATTTCTTCTATTGAATCAATTTCTAACCGCCTTGTTTCTTCAGCTTCGCCTTCTTCGTATTGTTCTATTCTTGGAGATAGCCATATCAAGTCGGCTGGTAGTACTGCTTCTGATCCGTAGACCAGAAAGAAAGGTGAGTAGCCGGTGGCTCTGCTGATCTGGGTTCTTAAACCCCATACTACTTTTGGTAGTTCGTCGATCCATTTTCCACCATAATCTTTCAAATCTTCATATAATCTTGGTTTTAGGCCTTGTAATATGAGTCCATTTGCTCTTTCGACTTGTCCATTGGCCTGTGGGTGTGCTATTGATGCAAAGTCGATTTCTATCCCACAATCTTTTGCCCAGTATTAAAATTCTCTTGCTGTAAATGGTGAACCAAGGTCCATGATTATTCTGTTGGGCATGCCGAACCTATGCATGATGTCTTGTATGAATTCCACTACCTTTTCTGCTATGTATTTGACCAAAGGTTTATATTCAATCCACTTTGTAAATTTGTCGATTGCCACAAAATGTATTCGAAGCCTCCTTTTGCTTTTTTGAGTGGTCCTACTTGATCCAGCCCCCAGCATGAGAACGGCCAAGCTGGTGGTATGCATATCAAATTATGAGTGGGCACATGTGATTGTCTGGCAAACATTTGGCAATTCTTGCATGTTTTGATGAGTTCTTCTGCATCTTTGAGTGCTGTTGGCCAATAGAACCCAGTTCTGAATGCTTTGCCGACCAGTGTCCTAGAGGCTGCATGATTTCCACAACATCCTGAGTGGATTTCATCCAAGATTTCCTTTCCTTTATCTGTTGGAACACATTTAAGCAGTACTCCAGATGATGCTGCTCTTTTGTATAGTTTGTCTCCCACCAGAACGTAGTTTTTGCCTCTTCGTATAACCTGGGTTGCTTCTGCTTTGTCTTCGGGTAGTTTCTTCTCTTTGATAAAATCAATGTATGTTTGTCTCCAATCATTTTGTATGACCATGACCTGTCTTGATTGGTCTGGCTCTTCTGCTTGATCTATTTCCATTGGATCTATTGTCTCCTTCTCCTTTTCTGTGTTCCCGGGTTGTTTGATAGATGGGGTTGTGAGTTCTTCTACAAATATACCAGGTGGTACTTTTGCTTTATCTGATCCCAGTTTGGCTAGCACATCTGCTACAACGTTGGAATCCCTTAGTACATGATGGATTTCGAGCCCTTGGAATTTTTTCTCCAATTTTCTGACTTCTGCATAGTATGCATCCATATTGTGTTTTGTACATCCCAATCCTTGTTGACTTGATTGATTACTACAGCTGAATCACCGTAGACAAGTAGCCTTTTGATCCCAAGTGAGCTTGCAACTCTTAGACCATGTATTAATGTTTCATATTCTGCTTCATTGTTAGTTGCCTGCCAAAGTATTTGTAGCACATACTTTAACTGTCTTCCTTCTGGTGATATGAATAGCACTCCTGCTCCGGCTCCTCCTAACTTTAGGGAACCGTCAAAATATATTTTCCAATGATCAAGTATTGGTTCGGGTTCTTTTTGACTGATTTCTGTCCATTCAGCAATGAAGTCGGATAATGCTTGAGATTTGATTGCTGTTCTTGGTTTGAAGTCTAGGTTGAGAGCACCGAGTTCTACTGCCCATTTTGATATCCGACCTGTTGCGTAGAATGTCTTGAAGTGGAAAATTGGTTACCACTGTAATCTTGTGTTCATGGAAATAATGTCTCAGCTTTCTTGATGATATCAACACTGCATAAAGTAGTTTTTGCACGTGTGGGTATCTCACTTTTGATTCTGTTAGTACTTCGCTTATGTAATAGACTGGTCTCTGCATTTTGTAAGCGTGTCCGGGTTCTTCTCTCTCAACCATAATTGTTGTGCTGACAACGTTCTTGGTTGTTGTAATGTATAGCATCATGTCCTCTTTGCCTTTTGGTGGTGTCATTACTGGTGATGATGCCAGGTATTCTTTTAACTTTTGGAATGCTTCTTCTGCCTCTTATGTCCATTCAAAATTTTCTACCTTTTTTAATAATTTGAAAAAAAAGGTAGCCCTTTTTCTCCTAGTCGGGAGATGAATCTGTTGAGTGCTGTCATGCATCCTGTAAGCTTCTGTATATCTTTAACTTTCTTTGGAGGTTTCATATCCATGATGGCTTTAACCTGCTTTGTACTTGCTTCAATTCCTCGGTTGCTGACTAGAAATCCGAGTAGTTGTCCTGATGGGACCCTAAAAACACACTTTGTGGGGTTTAGCTTCCACTGCCATGCTTTTAGATTCTTGAAAGTCTCCTCGAGGTCTTCTATCAATGATCCGAGTTCTTTTGTCTTGATTACCACATCGTCAATGTATGCTTCTGCGTTCCTTCCGACTTGATTCCCTAAACAAGTTTGAATTGCTCTTTGATATGTTGCTCCTGCATTCTTTAGCCCAAAAGGCATTGATTTGTAGCAATATGCCCCAAATGGTGTAATGAACGATGTCTTGCTTTGGTCTTCTTCTCTTAGAGATATTTGATGATAGCCTGAATAGCAATCCAGAAAGGATAATAGAGCTGATCCTGCTATTGAGTCGATGATTTGATCAATCCTTGGAGGAACATATGGATCTTTTGAGCAATGTTTGTTGAGGTCTGTGTAGTCAATGCACATGCGCCATTCTTTTGAATTCTTCTTCTCAACTAGGACCGGGTTGGCAAGCCAATTCGGGTTGATTATTTCTCTGATGAATCCTGCTGCCATGAGCTTGGTGATCTCTTTTTTGATTGCTGCTTTTCTGTCTGGAGCGAATCTTCGTAGCTTCTGCTTAACTGGTTTGGACCCTTTGTTCACATCAATTATGTGCTCAGCCAACTTTCTTGGGACCCCTGGCATGTCGGCCGGCTTCCAAGCGAAGATATCTTTGTTGTCCCGAAGAAAGTTGGTGAGCGCGAGTTCCTATTTGGGATCGAGATTTGCACTGATGATTGCCGTCTTCTCCGGGTCACCAGTCAACAAGTCAATAGTCTTGGTAGCGGCTTCTTTTGATGGTGCAAAGTTGCTTGGCTTCTTAGCCGGTATTTGAATCTCATCCGGGTTTATTTCGTTGGCTAGTATTGCAATCTCCTTTCCTTCCTTTATGTCTTGTAATCTTTCGGATATTTGTACTGCTTGTATGTCGCAATCATGTGCTTTCTTTAGATCTCCTTTCAATGATAATACGCCCTTTATTGTTGGCATCTTGAGTAGTAGGTATGGATAGTGTGGCACTGCCATGTATTTTGTTAAAGCTGGTCTCCCAAGTATTGCGTGGTAGCATGACTCAAAGTCTGCAACTTCAAATTTGATGAATTCCGTCCGGTATTTGTCTGGTGTGCCAAAGGTGACTGGTAGGGTTATCTGTCCGAGTGGCATAGCTGCTCTGCCGGGTACTATTCCATAGAATGGTGTGCTTGTTGGTGCCATTAGTCCTTCACAATCTAGATTCATCCTTCTGAGAGTATCTACGAAAATTATGTTGAGCCCGGCTCCTCCGTCGATGAGTACTTTAGTTACTGCCACTCCTGCGATAGTTGGACCCAGTACCAATGGGTAGCATCCTGCGTTTGCTGCACTGGTCCATTGGTCTTCTCTTGTGAAGTGGATGGGGTACTCTGACCAATCTAGATACCTTGGGGTGGCTGGTTCAGCTGCCATGATGGCTTTGTGAGCTAATTTCTCTTGCCTTTTCCTTCGTGTGTTAGGAACACCTGAGAATATTACTGCTAATTGGCATTTGGGTTCTTGATAATCTCCTTCAGCTTTCTTTTCCTCCTTCTTGGATTCTTCTTGCTTTTTCTCCGAGTTGTTTTGATTCCTGTTTTCTCTCTTCATGAATTGCCGCTGAAAGGTGCTGCATTCAACTAACTTGTGTCTGGTTCCTAGGTGTATGTGATATGGCATGTTCTCTATGTTTTTCGGTGCTCCTCCTCGGTAGTTGTTGCTCCGATAGTTGCTATTACTGTTGTTGTTATTGTTGTAGTTGCCATTGTAATCGCCACCATTGCTGTTGTCATTATATCTTCTCTTGTTGTCTGTGGTTGCCACCATGTTGTCCTGCCTCGGCCTTTTGTCTTACTGTCTGTAATTAGGTCTTCTATTTTCTGGGTTGTCCCTAGCAAACCGATGCCGGGTTCTTTCTTCTGATGAAATCAGCTTTTCAACAACCCTCTTGAAATCTTCATTTGTTCTTGGGTTCTCATTGAAATAGTCTTTGTATTGCTAGTTTGCTAAGATTCCTTCCGCAGAGGCTTCTATCACTTCTCTATCAGTAATGTCGTGGACTTGAGCCCTGAATTCTCCGAATCTTCTATAGTATTCCCTTAGACTTTCTCCTCTCCTTTGCCTTACTCCTTTCAACTCGGCTGCGGTCATTGGATGGGTAATAATGCCTGCAAAGTTGTTGCAGAAAGCTTCTTGCAAGTCTTCCCAATATCTGATTGATCTTGGCCTCAATTTGTCAAACCATTGTAGTGGCATTGCTTCGAGGGCCATTGGAAAAAATAGAGCCTTGATGTCATCATCTCCTCCGGCTAACTCAATAGATTGGGAATAAACTCTTAGCCATTGTCTTGGTTCTACTTTGCCATCGTACTTGGAATGATTTGCTGATTTAAATTTGTGTGGTAGTTTCAATGTTTGTAGTCTTCCTGCGAAACAAGGGAATCTATCGTATGGTTCCGTTCTTCCATAGTCTGGCGATCTTGCCCTTCTGTAATAAGACCTGTCTTCTTTAAACTCTGACTCTCCGTAGTCATCTTCTTTGTCAAATCTTCTTGATATTTCTTGGTAGTGTTGGCTCAATTCTAGTTTGCCTCTTTCTTGTTGCTTTAAGTAATGTTCCTGCCTTCCATTAACATCAGCACTCTCTACTGGTCCTAGCCTTTGAAAACTTGATTTTTTGGGTGGTTGCTCTCCTTGTGGCTTCGGTGGAACTTCTTCGTCGGGTTGTTTTTCCGATCCCCCGACTTCTTTCTTCTGCTCTTCCTTTGTTTTTCCGTTATTCGTGAGGGTGTGCAACTCCTTTGTTAATTCTTTAATTCTTTCCCTTTTTGTACTTTTTGTGGCTTCTCTTTCCGCCTTCTTTCTATTGTATTCCGTTAGTTCCGCCTTGTACTTATTCCAGATTTGCTTCCTTTGTTTAGCCATGTTCCTTCTTCCAGCCTTCAATTTATTCTTCTTTAGTCTTGCTAGCCTTTGCTCATCATTTTCGTTGCTGTCGCTTTTCTCATTCGGCGAGATGTTGCCTTCTAATTCGTCTAAAGATTTTATATCTGGTATCTATGGTGGTTCCAAAGGTTGTTCTAACTGCTCCACCATGTATACAGTGTACCTCTTCCAAACTCTTCTTGTACGGTACTTCATCCTTCATTTGGTTGAGTTGTCGGTAGTTTCTGAGCTGGATCCGAGTTCTTTTCCCTCTTGATAAGGTAGTTCTTCAGTGTACGTGCTACTCTGGGCTTTGCTTGAGGTGAAAGAACCTGGCCAATGCACCACACAGTCTTGTGGGGTAACTGTCATGATCATCCCTTCTTGTGCTCCCTCCAGGAGTATTTTTCTTGCTGAGTTCATCTTGTCTTGGGTAAAGTGTTGGTAGATTGATGCCGTGTTGTATAGTCCGTTCGTTCCCGAGTTCTTTTTGGAGTCGTACGAGTTGTATTCCTTCACGATTGTTGTTGCGTTTTCGAGTCCAATTAGGCTTGGCTCTTTCACTGTGAAGATTGTCTTGGAGTCAGGTTGTATCCCTTTCTCAGAGTCGGTTTTGTATCCGCTTCCTTCTTCATTCCGAGTTGGATCCAAAGTTGAAAGTTTCGTCATCTTCCCGACGAGTTCATATTCCACTTTGTCGTCGAGTTCTTTTTCTTCTCGGAGACGGGTACGTAGCTTGCCGTCGCCGTCAGCCTCGTAGATCCAGGATCCAAAGACGAAGGTTGTTCCCGCCGAAAAAGTCATCTTGAGGTCGAGGTCCGCCAAGCTCTCGAGAAAAAAATCATCGAAAGCCCTTACCTGGCGCGCCAGCTGTCGATGTTTTACCACCGATAGCCTGCCACGGGGGTACCCGGGACAGTTGTTCGGGCTTCAACAAATAGTGGAACTCGGCGGTTACGCAAAGAGACTCACGATTTATACTGGTTCAGGCCCTCGACTTAGTCGAGTAATAACCTTACGTCTAGTTCGGCGTTAGCCTGTTTGTGTCGTATTGCTTTGAGTATTGGGTGTGTTCCGGTGTTTACATTGGATATCCTCACCAGCCCTTTATAGTCCAGGTGCTGAGAGGAGTTATTTGTGTTCTACTCGGATACAAGGTTAGAGTCCTAAGCTATGCTTCGAGCGCCTTTCCTTGTATAGTCCGAATTGGAGTTTTTGTCTTGCACGTTGCTTTGCTCCGTGCTCTTCTTGGCGATTGGGATATGGGCCTTGTTACCAAGGCCCACTTCCCTATAGTACGATCTATGGGGGGCCGTAGGGTTCCCCATCGATAGGGCCTCGTTAGGTTCCTTGGTTTGGGGAGAGATAGAGACAGCGAGAGTGACAGAGAGCGGAAGACGGCGATATTCACCGCGCCGTTTAGATGAAGACGGGAGATGGACGGATACGGTCGACCGTATGCCACGTAAGCCTACAAGTGGGCCCAAACGTTTGTCTCGCGTACAGAATGGCATATTTCAGAGTATGTCAAAATTGTAATGGCACGCTTCCGTGGTATATTTTAGATCTTCAAGAATTGTAATAGCACCAATCAAAAACCCTTTTTTCTTTTTCTTTTTTTGGTAGCTAGCAAGGTTCGAACCTAGATGGTCGTGGGTGGGTTTATGGATGTCGCGCGTTGAAGCTTGCGCGTGTGCGTTGAAGTGCGAGGAGGGTGAGGGGTGAGAAGGCAGGGTGAGAAGCCTAGCATCCCACATTAAATCGTGGCCATTGAATTTGAAAGGATCAAGATGCCCAAGAGGGGGGGTAAATTGGACTAATTCTAAATTTCTTCGCAATAATTAAGTCCTATGGTTAGCCCAATTAACCCCTTGTGCCTAGAAAGTGTTCCTAATTGTTCTACCGCACAAAAGACTTGCAACCTAAGTTCCAATCCTACTCTAGCATGGCAATTCTAAGAATGTAAAGACATGAATTGAATTGCACAAAGTAAATGCTCAAAGTAAATGCTCAAAGTAAATAGAGAGGAAGGAACGCGGCGATGTTTTGCCGAGGTATCGGAGAGTCGCCACTCCCCACTAGTCCTCATTGGAGCACCCGCACAAGGGTGTAGCTCCCCGTTGATCCACGCAAGGATCAAGTGCTCTCTACGGGTTGATTCTTCGACACTCCGTCGCGGCGAATCACCCACAACCGCTCACAACGTGAGTTGGGTCACCCACAAGCTCCGCCAGGTGATCACCAAACTCCCAATCACCACCAAGCCATCTAGGTGATGGCAATCACCAAGAGTAACAAGCACGAACTCTCACTTGACCACGACAAGCCTAATGAGAAGGTGGATGCACACTTTGCTACTCTCGATCTTCACTAATGAGGTCTCTCTTTTAGATTCTCAAATCTCAATCACCTCACTAGGACCTTGCTCTTCTTGGCACTCTCTAAGGTGTTTCTCAGCTGTTTGAATGAGCAAAAGTACCCCCACACACGAGTGGAGGTGTTATTTATAACATGGACTAAAAAATGAACCGTTATGTGCCTCTACGGGGTGACCGGACGCTCCGGTCAGTACACTCCAAACTCCAGGGTTTACAGTGTGACCGGACGCTGACAGCGTCCGGTCACGATTTACCCTCTCTGGAACCTTACTAGAAACGACCGGACGCTGGCTCTCAGTGTCTGGTCACTTGACCTTCCAGCGTCCGGTCACACCGAACGATTTCACCTCAGTCAAATGAACTGACCGGACTCTGCGCCAGTGTCCGGTCACACCGAAGCCAGCGTCCGGTCAGTATTTGACCCTCCATTCACTTCCAACTCTCGATCATCCGTGAATGAAGTTTGCTCCATTGGATCTTAGGCAAATGTAGGAGCTACCTAGTGCTAGTTTTAATAAGTGTGCACCACACCTAACTCACTAGACTCACCTAGGTCAAGCTACCCATCATACCCCCCTTAATAGTACGGCCAAAGGAAAAACAAAGTCCTAAACTACTCTAAGTGTCTCTTCAACACCAATTGACACTTAGAACTAGTTCATCCTTAACCTTGTCGTCCATCCTTTGAAAACCGAAACGATTTCCATCGTAGGGGTATGACCACCTTGATTGCCCAATCGATCTCCATTACCATGACCTAACTTAATTGCCTCTGCAAAACACACGTTAGTCATAGTATTCTTGTATTGTCATTAATCACCGAAACCCTACTAGGGGCCTAGATGCTTTCAATCTCCCCCTTTTTGGTGATTGATGACAATATCACCTCGAGTATGTGAAAGAGGTGAGGTTTTTAACATGCTTGGATCATATAAGCTTTAGGCAATAAAAACAAAGGTGTTAGTCAAGCTTATATGAACCAAGCCAACATGATGTACTCAAAAGATACGAATTAAGCATGAGTACAAGTAATAAAGCTCATTTGCATCGGAGTAAAGCGCGGAAGCAAAGACAAATGAGCATTACACAAGTGATATGACATATAAGTAATTCAAAGTAGAGAGCACACATGTCATATATCACGGTCACGTAGATATCACTATCACATATATATGGTTCAATGCATGAAAGTAAACACACAATGAATGCATAATAGTGTATCACACATAAAAACTCCAAATGTAATATATAAGCTAATAAGATAACTAAGCTCCCCCTAGATAAGTAGCTCCCCCTAGGCCTAACATACTCGAACCCTCTCCCCCTTTGGCGTCAAACACCAAAACCTATGGGTCAGTCGGCGGGACTGCAGCGGACAAGCCGAGCGCTGAGGTACGAGGGGCAAGGTGGAACTAGGTGCCATCATCGTCTGATCCGGAGCTCTAAGCTGGCTGACCCTCTGTAGCTAGTACTGACGCTGAAGTAGTCTAGGTCTGAGCTAGGACAGGTGCTGCCTGTGACTCTACTGGTATGCATGTAGTAGCATCTGAAGATGCAACTGAGGAAGGAAGCCTCTGTGTAGTCACGGCGATGGGAGCTACAGTAGAAGGACCTAGGGCATACAAATGTGGCGGTGTAGGCTGCCCTGTCAACTCACTGAAGGAGGCTCCAGGACTCTTGGAGACTGAAGTATCTGGCTCTAGTAGCGATGATGTCTGTGCCAGTGTGAATCCCATCTAAAATGGAGTGAACTGTGGGGCTACCACTAGCGAAGCGAACCACTGGGACACGTGCTCTGTAGGAGAAGCATACTATGCTGGTGGCTGTCCCTGACTCTAAAGCCCACTAGGCTGTAACGCTGGAGTCGTGGAAGTAGTGACAGGCTAACCAAGCTGGGGCATAGTCTGTGGCTGTGGGGCCTCAATAGCCTGCACTACATGCTGCATGAACCCGAGAAGCTGCTGCTGCATGAGTATCTGCTGCTGATGCATAGCCTGCTGCTGCTGCTATAGTGCCTAGGTCTACTGCTGAATAACAAGCTGCTGGCGCTGGAACTCGTTCTGCCGAGTCTAAAACTATGCAAGTGTAGCAGCTGTCTCCTGAGCCTGTTTGGCCTGGTCCTGCCTCATCCGCTCAAGTATAGCGAGAAGAGCGGGGTCAGTCTGCGGGGCAGGTGGCGCTGAACTGGAGCTACCGGCCTCAGCATCATGTCGTCATGGAGGCATCTGTGGAATGGGTTGGTAATCATCATCAGAACTGTCACTGGGCTCGCTAGTGACTAACCCCTCCTGCTGAGCAAGCTCCTCCTCTGTAGCTGCAATACCCCTGATGATATCATCCTGCTGGGCTGTAGACTCGGGCACCTCTAGACAACGGCGCGGCTGACTCGGTGCCTGTGGTGTACTATGCCGAATCATCTGAGACAGTTTATAAGCAGGGAACTCGGTCATGGCACCACTGTACTCAGCAATCATCTCAGGAGACTTCACCAACACAGCTCTGTGGATAAGAAAAGTGACCTAGTGAGCATAGGGTAGCTTCCTATGACCTCTGAAACCCTCAGCTATAGTGTCCTCCATCTTTGACAGAAGGAGATCCCAGATATCGAAGATTGCCTGCGGCATCAGAGAGTTGATAAGCCATAGCTGAATCCGAGTCAATCCCTCTCTATATCCCATCCTTGGGAGTAAAGTCCTCATAACTGCCTCAAGCACGCGAGCAGTAGGCGTGAGATCACTGGGGTTCCTCCTCAAACCCTCGCCAAAAGGCTCAGTGAAGCAGTGACACACCAAGTCTGTAGGGGGTACCAAGCCACCATGAGGACGTCTGGGGGGTGCAGTCTGTCCATAGCACACCTCATGGAGCCTGATTGGCTGCTCCTGAAGCCTAAGAATCTCCCTGGCCCTGGTGCTCGTCAATCGATAGTCTCTCCCACCGAATGCAAAGTGAATAAAGTGATGGTGCGGGTCAATAAAGAGAGAAGCATAGAACTGCTGAACCCAAGATGGAACATATAATCCGGTCCGTCCAATCAGATCTGTCAGCCCCGACAGATATGCAAGATAGGGGCAAATGAGCTCTCCAGCTATTGCAACAATAGACTCAATGCTACATACTCTCTATGGTCTGAAGACTGCTCCACTATTCAGATAGGCATTGTAGAAGTCCTCCTACAGGGGTGTATAGAATCCCTCTGATGCTCTCTCATCCCTCTTGGGTGGAAACCATACCTCAAAGTCAACAAACCTCAACTGCTACACCTGCTTGGCCGTGGCGGCCCTTAAGTCAAGATGGGTCACTGGAGGTGGACCCTGTGGTCTAGGTGGTGGACGAGAACCCCTCCGTTGTGTGTCAGCCCTCGGTGTGACTAGGGCACAGGTACGACCAGAGCGGCGAGGCTGTGGCTGAGGTGCCTGCTCTGTCTCCTCGGCCTGCTGGCCCTCCTGAGTCGACTCTGTCGGCTCTGCTGGTGGGGGCTGCTGCTGTGGCTCCTGTTGTGACTCCCCCTAAGACTGAGGCTGCTCAATGGCAAGACGACGTCCTACCATCATGATAGTCCCAGGTGGACCACCATGAAGACGCTCAATACGCTTAAGTCTGGCATGCGCTTCTGGTGACAGATGATCTGCAATAACAACTCCACTGCGTGCACCTCCTCTCTCGGCACGCTCTGCGGCCTCTGCAACTACAGTTGCTCTGGCTGTCTCTGCATCAGGGTACTTCTGCTTCTTTGATGCAATCTTCTTCGTTGCCTTGCCTTTAGGATCTGTAGGCTGGCGAGGCAGGGGCCTCCGATCCTCATCACCGGGACCACCTCCAACATTCTTCGTCCGAGCCATCTGAAAGATCTGAGGAAAAACTACCGCTGACAAAGAAACAACTGTCTCTGTCGAAGATCAACTGTCGCTGATACTTTCGAGGCTTGGCCTCGATCCTTACTCGCGAGCTTGGCTCCGAGTTAAACTATCAACTGCCACACGATCTCAACGACACCAACTCGCTGCACGATGGATTAGAAGGATATTACAGATAAATACGATATATATCTAATAGATGCGAAACCCTAGGAAGCAAGCAATTTAGATACGAAATTGAAACGTGGGGCATTGCTACCTAATGAACCGGCGATCCGAAGAAAAGAGAAGCAATCCGCGGGAAACCACCGACTCGGCTAGGGTTAGGGTTCCGACTCGACGAAGAATGACGACGCAAAGGGATGAGTCAACGGCGAGGATTGGCGGCACTGAATTGCAACCGGCGATGATGTTGGGCAAAGCTGAGGCTTGTAATGGGCGTGATGAGCTAGGTCTAGGGCGGCACTGGAGCAGGGGCAGTGGCGGCGCGCGAGCTGGTGGCGGCGAATCCGGCGAGTTGGTGGCGACGGCACGAGAGCAAACGGCGGCGGCGCGCGGGCGAGCAATGGCGCGCGGGTCCGGTGACTGGGCGCGGCTGCGGCAGCGGCATGGAACAGTGACGACGAGCACTGGAGGCAGCGGCTCAACGCACGGGCACGAGAGGCGGTGATGGAGAGGAATAGGATAGATTAACGCTTGAAAGGATTAAATAAGGTGCCCCCCGAATCAGAGAAGGAAACAATAAAAGAGATCTGATGCCGCACGTTTTCTACTGACCGGACGCTCCGGTGGTAGAGACCGGACGCTACCACATAGCGTCCAGTCGATTCCAGAGAGGTCCAATTCCTCTGGAATCGTGACCGGACGTGTCCGGTGGACACTGAACTGACGCAGCCAGAGTCCGGTCACTTAGCCTTGACGTCTTTATCATCGACCGGATGCTGAAGCACCTTCTGACCGAACGCTGGGAAAACACTGTTTCAGCGTCCGGTCACTCCTTCGGCAGCAGGTTCACCTCATGTGAACTGACCGGACGCTGGACACCAGAGTCCGGTGCAGCGTCCGGTCACTCCTTCTTCAGCAAATCTTCAAAGTCCTTCGCGCTGCCTGTTCCCAATCAGGTCCCAACTCTAATAAGATCCAAATAAACACCAATTGGGACTGATGTGAGTGACATCTCTCAAACCCTCAAGTTTTTCAAAATATTTTACCTTAGGCTATAATTCTTTTTAAGAAAATAGGCAATAAGAGGACGATTCAAGATAAACGACAAAACAACATTAATGCATATGCAATGCAATACTTGAAAGTAAATCTAGTTGCTTGTCAAGTTTGATCCAAGGTTAAGCTTCTTCACACGCTTTTCGGCGGTTATCTTAGCCATGTTAGACAAGCCCTAAATGCATTATAAAGCATTAAACATGTTGTATATTACAATGCAATGCAAGGGACAACACAAGCTCAATTTTTAGTGAAGTTGCTAAAATCAAGCACATTGAGTTCATTCCGCAATCTACAAAATGTTGCCTCATCTAGCGATTTAGTGAAGATATCCGCCAATTGATTCTCGGACCTTACACCTTCTAGTGATATATCATTTTTAGCAACATGATCTCTAAGAAAGTGATGACGGATATCTATGTGCTTGGTGCGAGAGTGTTGAACCGGATTGTTTGCAAGTTTTACCGCACTTTCATTGTCGTACAAAAGAGGTACTTTATCTAGGACTACACCATAGTCTAGCAAAGTTTGTTTCATGTAAAGTATTTGTGCGCAACAAGCACCCACGGCAATGTATTCTGCTTCGGCGGTGGACAAAGCCACACTATTTTGTTTCTTAGAGGACCAAGACACAAGTGATCTACCAAGCAAATGGCACCCTCAGAATGTGTTTTTTCTATCAACTTTGCATCCGGCATAATCTGAATCGGAATAGCCAATTAATTCAAATCTAGCTCCTTTGGGATACCAAAGGCCAATGCTTGGTGTGTGCTTAAGATACCTAAGGATTCTTTTTACGGCAATTAAATGAGTTTCCTTAGGATTAGCTTGAAACCTAGCACACATACACACACTAAACATGATGTCGGGCCTAGATGCGGTCAAATATAACAAGCTACCAATCATAGAGCGGTAGAGAGTTTGATCAACCGGGTTACCTCCCTCATCTAGGTCGAGATGTCCATTGGTTGGCATTGGAGTCTTGATTGGCTTACATTCATCCATCTTGAATCTCTTAAGAAGATCATTAGTGTATTTCTCTTGAGAGATGAAAATCCCTTCTCTCATTTGTTTGACTTGAAAACCAAGAAAGAATGTGAGCTCTCCAATCAGTGACATCTCGAACTCCTTCGACATTAATTCACCAAATTCTTTGCATGAATCTTCATTTGATGATCCAAAGATGATATCATCAACATACACTTGACAAATGAAGATATGCCCATCAAGCTTCTTGGTGAAGAGTGTGGTGTCGACCTTCCCAATGATGAAGCCCTTCTTAATGAGGAAGTCCCGAAGGCGCTCATACCAAGCTCTTGGAGCTTGCTTAAGCCCATATAATACCTTGGACAACCTATAAACATGATTAGGATATCTAGGGTCTTCAAACCCGGGAGGTTGATCAACATAGACTAGTTCATTAATAAAGCCATTTAGAAATGCACTTTTCACATCCATTTGATAAAGTTTTATTTCATGATGTGATGCATATGCAAGGAGGATACAGATGGCTTCTAATCTTGCAACCGAGGCAAAGGTCTCTCCAAAATCCAAACCTTCAACTTGAGAGAACCCCTTTGCAACTAGTCTTGCCTTGTTCCTCACAACAACACCTTGATCATCTTGCTTGTTTCGGAACACCCACTTTGTTCCAATGACTCTTGCACCTTTTGGCCGCTCTTCAAGAGTCCAAACTTCATTGCGAGTGAAGTTGTTCAACTCTTCATGCATGGCATTTATCCAATCCGGATGTTGAAGAGCTTCTTCTACCTTAGTAGGCTCAAAGCAAGAGACAAAAGAGTGATGAGCAATAAATAAAGTAAGTTTTTGAGATCGAGTCATTACACCCTTTGATGGACTCCCTATGATGAGATTTTGTGGATGGTCTTGAAGTAGGGGTGTATTTCTTCTATTGACCACTTGAGGAGGATGTTGTGGAGCATCACCATCTTGTGCTTGTACCACCATTTGTTCATGGGAGACATGAGTATCTTCATTTTCTACTCTCCCATCTTTTTCATCATCTTGTGGCACACTTGATGAAGAGAGTGGATCAATCACTTGTACATCATCATCATCATCTTTAGGCTTGATTTCTCCAACCGAAATGTTCTTCGTAGCCTCCCTCAATGGTTCATCACCTACATCATCAAGATTCTCATGTGCTCCTTGGGAGCCATTAGATTCATCAAATTCCACATCATATGTTTCTTCAACCAAGCCGGTGGCATGATTAAATACTCTATATGCTTTGAACTTTGATGAGTACCCAACAAGAAAACTAATATCACGTCTTTGGAACTTCCCTAGGTGTTGCCGCTTCTTGTAGATGTAGCATTTGCAACCAAACACCCTAAAGAAGGAGACTTCTGGCTTCTTCCCATTGAGCAACTCATAAGGTGTCTTGCTAAGAAACTTTTGAAGAAATAGGCGGTTAGATGCATAGCATGCGGTGTTGATTGCTTCCGCCCATAGAGCTTCGGGGGTATTGTACTCATCAAGCATTGTTCTTGCAAGAGTGATCAATGTCCGGTTCTTCCTCTCAACTACACCATTTTGTTGAGGAGTATATGTTGCGGAGACTTCATGTTTGATTCCAACTTCATCACAATAAGCTTCTATGTTTGTGTTGTCAAACTCTTTCCCATTGTCACTTCTTATCTTCTTGAGCTTTACTTCAAATTTATTTTGTACTCTCTTGGCAAACTTCTTGAAGCAAGATGCAACTTTGGATTTGTCAAGAAGGAAGAATACCCATGTATACCTTGAATAATCATCAACAATCACAAGACAATATAGATTTCCTTCCAAACTCTTGTATGTTGTTGGTCCAAATAAATCCATGTGAAGGAGTTCTAGCACTCTTACGGTTGACATGAAAGCTTTTGTTGGATGGGTATTTACAACTTGCTTGCCGGCTTGACATGCACTACAAAGCTTGTTCTTCTCAAACTTCACATCCTTCAACCCTCTCACCAAATCATTCTTCATAAGCTTCTTGAGTGAGCTCATCCCAACATGAGCAAGTCTTCTATGCTATAGCCACCCAAGGGTTGTTTTGGTGAATAGGCATGTCTTCAAGTTTGCATCTTCGGAGATAAAGTCCACTAGATATAGGTTGTTGTATCTAAATCCTTTGAATATCACATGATCATCATCCTTCTTGGATACAACAACCTCCTTCTCGGTAAACAAGCATTGGAAGCCAAGATCACACAATTGTCCAACGGATAGCAAGTTGAAACTCAATGAAGCAACATATAGCACATTGGAGATGGAATGATCATTTGATATTGCCACTTCGCCCAATCCTTTGACCTTGCCCTTTGAGTTATCTCCAAATGTGATTCTTTCTTGCCCATCTACTTCTTCATCTAGTGAGGTGAACATACAAGGATCACCGGTCATATGTTGTGTGCAACCACTATCAATAACCCAATGACTTCCACCGATCTTGTAGTTCACCTACACATAAGAGATCAAGCTTTAGGAACCCAAACTTGTTGAGGGCCCTTCACTATCTCAACAAGTGACTTAGCAACCCAAATTTTCTTAGGCCTATTCTTGTTTGGAGGACCTAAGAACATCACTTTCATTTTCCTACTAGAGTTATTTCTAAGCATGTAGTGAGCATCGAAGGCAAATGGTCTAGCATGCTTGGGCAAGGGTTGTGGTGGAGTTTGGCACTCATGAGCAAAGTGGCCTTCTTGTCCACACTCAAAGCATCTCTTTGGCTTTGGCTTTGGCTTTGATTGTTGTTGTTGAACTTGAGCCTTCTTCTCTTTGTTTGCCATGTACCCAATGTCACTTCTATCCATCTTCATGATGATATTCATTAGAAGCTCACTTTAAAGATACTTGCCTCTAGTGAACTTGCTCAATCCAATCTTAAGATGCTCTTTCTCCAACTTGAGCTTCTTGTTTTCTTCCTTGAGAGCATCATTGTTCTTTTCTTCCTTGAGCTTCTTGTTCTCATCTTTGAGCTTCTCATTCTCAAGGATCAAACCATCATCATGAACAATAGTTTCTAGCACAATAGGCTTGGTGGTTTTGAGTTCTTCAAGATCTTTCTTGAGCTTTGCATTATCATTCTTGAGCTTGACAAACTCATCATAGTCATCGGCTTCAACCACTTGCTTGCCCTTGCTAGTAGAACTTTGCTCAATGCTCTCATCAATAAGATCATCACAAGATGTAGCTATATTAATCTTAACAACATCATTAGTGGCATCATGTGACTCATTAGGTAAAAATTCTTGAGTAATAACAAGGGTATCATGATTAACCTTAAGAGTAGTGCATTCATCTTTTATCTTGTTATGGCTAGTGATGAGCTCTTTGTGCGCCCACTCAAGTTTATCATGTTTATCTTTGAGCTCTTTCTTAAAAGATTTGAGCTACTTGAGTTTGGATGACATAGCATCATTTGCCTCTCTAAGCTCAACACTAGCCTTTTCGGCTATCTCACATTTAGCTAAAAGAGAATCATTCTTAATTTCAAGCTTTTCATTTTTAGCTCTAGTCTTTATAATGATCTTAGTGTATTTCTTTAGTAATTTAGCAAGATCATCATAGGTAGGTGACTCATATTCATCATCGCTATCACTATCACTATCATCATTATGAGCATGATCATCACCACTACTATCATCATCATGTGATACCTTGCGTTCACCCTCGGTCATAAGGCATAGGTGTGTAGAGGATGATGGCGGTGAAAGCGGTGAAGATGATAAGTCAATATCAATGGCGGCCACCTTCTCATTGTCACTTTCATCATCGGATGATCCACTAGATGAATCAATGTCCGTGAGCCAATCACCGACGATGTAAGCCTTTCCACTCTTCTTCTTCTTATGGAAGTCCTTCTTCTTGCCATCTCTTTTCTTATATGGCTTGTTCTTTTTCTTCTCATCTTCATCTTTATTGCTTGAGTCATCTTTCTTGCCCTTGTTCTTGTTCTTGAACTTGTCTTTCTTGGGCTTTGTGCATTGATGAGCTAGATGGCCAAGTTCGCCACAATTGTAGCAATCCATCTCAGAGATTGGCTTTCTTCTTAAGCTTGTGAAGAACTTCTTGCCATCGAACTTGATGTCACTCTTGTTGAGCTTCTTTAGCATCTTGGCGGTTTTCTTCACCATGAGAGCAAGGCTTTCATCATCAACTTCATCATCACATGAGCTCTCATACTCAAGCCTTACTTTGCCCTTCTCTTGGCTAGCCTTGAATGCTAAATCTTTTTCTTTCTTCTTTGTAGAGGATGAGCCATCTTGAGGTGTGATGTGCATATACATCTCATGAGCATTGATCTTCCCTAAGATTTGTGTCGGTGTAGCGGTGGAAAGATCACCTTGGTGTAGCACGGTCACAATATGCCCATATTTATCAATGGAGAGGACACTCAAGATCTTTCTTACAACATCGGATGGTTGCATTTGAGTGAGCCCAAGCCTATTGACTTCCTCTACAAGAACATTCAAACGTGAATACATTTCATTAGCACTTTCTCTAGAAAGCATTTCAAAAGAGTTAAGCTTTTTCATGACAAGATGATAGCGTTCCTCACGCTCACTCTTAGTTCCCTCATGGAGCGCACAAATGTCCAACCATAGTGCATGGGCATCTTTGTGGTTCCTCACACGATTGAACACATCTTTGTAAAGGCCTCTAAAGATGGTGTTTCGAGCCTTTGCATTACACTTCTCATAATTAACCTCATCGCCTTGTAGGTTAGTAGCATCCTGAGGTTTTGGAAAGCCTTGTGAGGCGGCTCTAAGTATACCAACATCTAGAGCCTCTAGATACGTCTCCATACGAATTTTCCAATAAGCAAAGTCATCTCCCTCAAAGATAGAAGGAGGTCCATCCCCGTGAGACATCTTTCTCTAGACGGTTAAGCCTAAATATGTGAGCACGAGGCTCTGATATCAATTGAAAGGATCAAGATGCCCAAGAGAGGGGGTGAATTGGGCTAATTCTAAATTTTTTCGCAATAATTAAGTCCTATGGTTAGCCCAATTAACCCCTTGTGCATAGAAAGTGTTCCTAATTATTCTACCGCACAAAAGACTTGCAACCTAAGTTCTAATCCTACACTAGCATGGCAATTCTAAGAATATAAAGACATGAATTGAATTGCACAAAGTAAATGCTCAAAGTAAATAGAGAGGAAGAAACGCGACGATGTTTTGCCGAGGTATCGGAGAGTCGCCACTCCCCACTAGTCCTCGTTGGAGCACCCGCGCAAGGGTGTAGCTCCCCCTTGATCCGCGCAAGGATCAAGTGCTCTCTACAGGTTGATTCTTCGACACTCCGTCGCGGCGAATCACCCACAACCGCTCACAACGTGAGTTGGGTCACCCACAAGCTCCGCCGGGTGATCACCAAACTCCCAATCACCACCAAGCCGTCTAGGTGATGGCGATCACCAAGAGTAACAAGCACGAACTCTCACTTGACCACGACAAACCTAATGAGAAGATGGATGCACACTTTGCTACTCGATCTTCACTAATGAGGTCTCTCTTTTGGATTCTCAAATCTCAATCACCTCACTAGGACCTTGCTCTTCTTGGCACTCTAAGGTATTTCTCAGCTGTTGGAATGAGCAAAAATACCCCCACACACGAGTGAAGGTGCTATTTATAACATGGGTTGAAAAACGAACCGTTATGTGCCTCTGCGGGGTGACCGGACGCTCCGATTATGTTGACCGGACGCTCCGGTCAGTACACCCTAAACTCTAGGGTTTACAGTGTGACCGGTCACGATTTACCCTCTCTGGAACCTTAGTGGAAACGACCGGACGCTGGCTCTCAGCGTCCGATCACTTGACCTTCCAGCGTCTGGTCACACCGAACGATTTCACCTCAGTCAAATGAACTTACCGGACTCTGCGCCAGCGTCCGATCACACCGAAGCCAACGTCCGGTCAATATTTGACCCTCCATTCACTTCCAACTCTCGATCATACGTGAATGAAGTTTGCTCCATTGAATCTTAGGCAAATGTAGAAGCTACCTAGCGCTAGTTTTAATAAGTGTGCAACACACCTAACTCACTAGACTCACCTAAGTCAAGCTACCCGTCCATACCCCCCTTAATAGTACGGCCAAAGGAAAAACAAAGTCATAAAGTACTCTAAGTGTCTCTTTAACACTAATTGACACTTAGAACTAGTTCATCCTTAACCTTGTCGTCCATCCTTTAAAAACCGAAACGATTTACATCGTAGAGGTATGACCACCTTGATTGCCCAATCGATCTCCATTACCATGACCTAACTTAATTGCCTCTGCAAAACACACGTTAGTCATAGTAATCTTGTATTGTCATTAACCATCGAAACCCTACTAAAGGCCTAGATGCTTTCAGAATTTTATTAAGGTGTTTTATTAGTCCTTGATTTTAATGAAGACAAATTTCTGAGTGCATAATGGTTTGAGACTCTCAGTGGAGGACAGTGGAGGACGTTTTCTTGAGGGGACTTAGTATAATTTTAATTAGTCCATTATAGTAGAAATTTACTATAAATTTTATTAAACTTAAACTAGTTTGATCAACACATATCGTGCAATTGCATTTTTTTGCCCGATTATACTTTCTCCATATACCACCTCATTTCTCTATCTACAACTAAAAAGACCCAGAGGTCATCGTCACCGCTCCCTAATCACCCCCCTCGCGCGCTAATACCCCGCCTTGACCGCTAATCCCGTCCCCAGATAACCCACTGCCCGACCAAAAAAAAAGGTCCCCAGATAACCCACCACCCAATCAAAGAACCGCCCGATCAAATAATAATAATAATAATAATAACCCACCGCACGCTAATCCCCCGCCCCGAGCGCTAATCCCCTGCCCCGAGATAACCCACCCGACAAATAGCCATATATCCGCTCCAATCACGCGCACGATCCCTAGACCAATCACTCACATTATACCGCGGCCTCCAATCACGCACACGCCCCACTCTCGCACACTAGGCCGCCAACGGAGCGCCGAGAAGCACAGCTCGACCTCGCCATTGTTGCTTGCCCCGACGCCGTCGTCCTCGCCCGCGCCGTTGTCCTCGCCCTGCCCCGATCCGCGGCAGACGAAGCGCCGACAAGGAGAAGGACCGCCGAGACCAGAGGACGCGCCTTCGTCACTCCACCGTCGACTTGGGAGTCGTTCGACGTCAGCAGCGAGCGATCTCCTACTCCAAGCCACCGCGCCGTCCCGTGGCCACTCAACGTCAGCAGCAATCTGCTACTCCAAGCCGTCGCCGCCTGTCTGGCGCCGTCGCCGTGGCCACCAGACACCGACGGCAATCTGCTTCTCCTGCCCTCGCTGCCTCGCTCGTGATCTGCTTCTCGGTCAGACTGTACACAAGGCACAACAAGTCACGGGTAAGTGATGCTAAAAAAATTGCCCTAATCCTCTGTCTATATAGACTGTAGTAATTGCAGTTCTAATGCACGATTGAACCTTTACTTTGGAAACAAGAACAGAGAACCGTGTTAGTAATGATTTACTTTGGAAACAAGATGGATGCACACATGTGTGGCTCCCCTTACGTATTTATGACCAGTACAGAACTCTAGCTCGACTCAGTCACCAATTAATCATGTGCAGCATTTATCTACAATCAATCAATCCATGAGGGTGAAGGGCGGGCCTGGTGCAAGCGGTAGAGTCTTACCGCCTATGACTGGAAGGTCCCGGGTTCGAGTCGCAGTCTCCTCGCATTGCACAGGCGAGGGTAAGGCTTGCCACTGCCCACTGACACCCTTCCCCAGACCCTGTACAGAGCGGGAGCTCTCTGCACTGGGTACGCCCAATCAATCCATGAGGGTGATCCTATCTTACACTAACTTTCTATGCAAAGGAAATCCTAAAATCTTGACTCATGTGCAAAGGGAAATCCTACTTTGTTATGAAATGTCATTGTAGCAACTACTATCCCCTAATCCACTAATTTTTTTATGCCTATCGTACTCCAATATAAAATGATAACAAAAGATCAGTATCTGTTCAAATGATAACAAATGATCAGTATTTGTTCAAAAATTCCAGTCTACAAGAAAGGAAGGGTTGCAAGAGTATTATGCTATAGCAAAAAAGGCACCATACTAATAAGAATCATCAGATATTAGTAGCCCAAGCATTCTAAGATCAGCAGCAATGCTTAGTGTTAGCGTCTGCAGATGCATAGTTCCTATTTAATTTCATCATACTATTTGCTTGTAAAAAGAGAATTGTTATGACAACCAACCTGGTAGGGCACAAAAGTTGGCTGCTAACATCCTCTTGATGGCTGTGCTCTTGGTCCTCTAGCTCCTTGTCGCTGCAATCTGTTTTCTGTTAGTTGATGGCTTGCAGCTTGCTACAGATGGACACAAGCAGAGGACCATGAGTTGAGGTCTCAGTCAGGCTCAGCAGCTCAGGCCTCCTTTTAATTTCTTTGTACTACAAAATTTGGCATGCTTCGCGGCGCCCTACCAGGCAATATCATAATATTATTACTTAGTGATAGGAGAACAGGGATACATCACAAATTTACAATTAAGGCAAAATCCTTCGGTTAATATAGAAAAGGCATAATTAGAACACACTACAAACTCAAAAAATAAAATAATGCTTCATTAATAACTGAAACAAGATTTGGCATTGATACAAATAGATATCTCAATGTTCCAAAAATCATTTTTCACATAACTCTGCAACCACCAAAGGTAGTATGTCAATATAAACAGGGCAATTGCATCACAGTTCATTAAGAAAAAAGCAGGCAACTACATGGTTTGGCAACGTTAGGTGAATTGGCAATTGCATCACAGCTCGTGAAGGGCAGCAGCAACATGAGGCCCCAAATACCGAGCATCCTTCTGTGGCACATCCACCAGCATCGCACCTCCCTGGATTTAGAGCAGAGCCATTAAAATGCAGTCTAAATTGAACAGGCTGCTAATGAAAGAAAGAAAGCACAGGTTTTTTTTAGGTCCTACATCAGGATTCAGGAACACATTCAAAGACATGGATCATAGCACTGATGTTACCAGTGACTGCAGTCAACGCCTCCATCATCATCTTAGCAAGTACCTGAAGCATCTAGAAATTGGAAGCAAGCTATGGTCAAGAACACAAGTGCACACATGAATCTCGGGAATTATAGCATCACACTGATCCTATCACTGAACCTATCAAGGAAGTAGCTGATGAAATAAAAAAGGGTCATAGACTGCATTCTAACTTCAAGGTGATCAGCACAAGGAACTCCATCTTCCAATAGTCCTTGCTTCAAACACAAACCTCACATCACAGGCCTATCGTACATCAACCACATTTGAGTAACTTCATCTACCAATTAGGAAACAACTATTTGAGATCACTATGCTTTATTTTTTCCCCCACCGGAAGGTCCACAGAGAAGAGGGACCACAGTCCCCTCCATCTTGACAGCAATAGATAGGCAAGCAATTGACAAGAACTGTTGTAGCCAAGGCATGTCATGCTCACGGCTCACGCTACAACAACGCATACAAAAATAATAGAATGTGTGCATCCATCACTAAGAGATTTAACAGGACACAGTAAGCAACCAACCAATGTACATTCAGATTCTTACAATCTTACTGCGAGATTATATGATGAGAGGAAGCTATGCATGTAATCCACATCACAGCAAGGTAAAGACTAAGTGGATCAAAATTGTAATAGGAATGGACCTGCTGCCCACGTGAGAGAAGACAAAATCAGCAGCTCGTTAGTTTCTATTTAAAGAAAAAATTTCTACTACTACTACATTAAAAGGCCCAGCGGGCGGCAGGCTCACTGCTGCTTGGCGGTCGAATTAGCCACAAGCCCAAATTGGGTCACGCAAAGTCA
The DNA here is from genome assembly GCA_038087645.1 of Saccharum hybrid cultivar R570. Lineage (NCBI taxonomy): Eukaryota > Viridiplantae > Streptophyta > Magnoliopsida > Poales > Poaceae > Saccharum > Saccharum hybrid cultivar. The sequence continues at coordinate 4,944,009 of JAQSUU010000733.1, forward strand.
GAGACGATATTAAGCAACAACTAACTTCCTAAGAACTAAAATAATGTGTCCATAAAAATGAATAAAATTCAAGAACCAATAAATTCTTGAGCTTTTTGTTTACCTTGCTCCAACCTTCCCGCGTAGCACTCCTGAGGTAGGTGGCTCATCTTATTCTCCAACAGCACCCGCACAGGCATGGCCTCATCTGTGTCCACATTGAACATGTTGCAGGCGGCGTCCATTAGGTAAGGCTACCCCCGCTCCCTCCAACAGTTCATCGCCATGGCCACCCAAGCCAAGGACCCAGCTACCCAGCTCCTATCCTCCCTCCTCTCGCCGCCTGATGTTGCTTTTTTTTGCCACCAGATCGGCCATAGGTTGCTACTGTCGTTGGATCTGGCTCGCGACAGCCTCCACAACGTCGAGTGAGACTCGACAGCCTTGGATCTAGAAGTTGGGTCACCACCCTCGTCGTAGATGCTGCGACAACCATATACCCCGCCTCCCTTCCACCCGCACCACCTCCTGTTCCTTAGTCGCAGATCTTGACGACGCAGTGGGAGAGGAGGCAGAGAGCGGGGAGACCGTCTCCTGTGGCGCTCACCTCGCCGGACCAACGTGTCCCACCGCTGTCCGCCGAAAGAGGAGAGAGGGGATGGAGGCGGGTGAGAGAGAGACCGGGAGAGAGCGAGCGTCGAGATGGGATAAGCTTGTCCTTGAGTGAGGGGAGGGAACGGACGGAGCTGCCACGCTGCGGGTGGGCTCACGCCGAATCCGGGTCTACCGGTCAGAGCCCATGGAAGCCCACGAACAGACGCCGGGACACTCGCGCGACGCCCCCGCCCTTGCTACGTGTCGACTTGTCGAGCGTGCCACACCCGCGTGAAATGCGGTGGTTGCCTAGAATTTACTGTAGGTTTTAATCAACTTGACTCGATGGTTCAGGTCAACGTTTCATCAGATGATCAGATGGAGAAACGTCACTCATTTTGTTGAATATCATCTATAAAGTTATATAATTTTTAGAACGTATTTAAATATATATAAATATTTACTTATATGTGTTTGATTGTCTGTGCCGGTTGTTTACGGGTTTTAGCGAACGAACTGAACGAGCAAGAGTGAGTCAAATCGGAGTGGGAATTATAAAAAGCCAATCGTTTTGCTGAATTTTGGCCGCTGATGCTTATACTGTTTTATCGTGGAGAAAACACTGTACGGAAGAACATGGCGAAAAATCTCTAGGATTAAAAGACAAATACAATTAAAGTAACTGAAACTATATATTCACGAAGAATATAGTAGATAAAGAGATTCTAACTCTATAAAAAGGTAGTATCTCACTCATCGATACATATTTTTTCAAGATAGTCAATAATTGTTGGTGCGAAAAGTGACCAACAAGTAAATATTTATAGTTTTGTCGTGCGTTTTGATCGGATGTGGCCTAACACTCGATGACACAGGATTTATACCAGGTGTCGGGCGCGCCCGAGGGGTTGGGCGAGACGGAGCGCCAACCCAGGTGTCGGGCGCGGCCGAGGGGTCAGGCGAGATGGAGCGCCAACCCAAGTGTCGAGTGCAGCCGAGGTGTCGGTCTAGTTTGGTGTGTTACCCCATCCGCGGTTTCCGCAACCGGATGGGTTGAGCTAACGTCGCTTGCCTCGATGGCTCGAGTGTCATGCTCGGTGAGCTTTAATAACGGGTACGTCCGAGTGGAATCCGGGTCCGTTGTTCGTAACGGGTCGGCATAGCCCTCATGTGGCATTCCACTACTCCTTAACCCGCCTCTCGGCAGATGCCCGAGCCGTTCCAGAGACCGACTTAGGTGGCCCGCTAGCCTCCCCTCGATGGAGATTCTGTGGGCATGGCTCGAGGTCAGGATCGAACGAGAAGGTCGAGATGACCCTGTCTGCTCCTGAGCGAATCGGGCGAGGGCCGCTGGGGCTCATCCGTGTTTTCTCCCCTAGCACTGTTTGACGCGAGGCGGCCTCGAGCCCTTTGCAGGCCGGCCTTCGAACCTCGGTCGGTCGTCGCTCATATCGAATGAGACGACTATCGCTTCGTGACGCAACACGAAGCATTGTGATGCAACAACTGCATATGCAATGCTTGGATGTATGGGATGAATGTATGGATGAATGTATGAATGCATGCATGAGAATGGATGAATGAATGATTATGCACTAGAAAACAAAAAAGGGGATTTTGGTAAAGTTACCTCGATGGCTCGAGTGACGGGTCTGGGGAGCGCCTATCGGGTATGTTCAAATGGGATCCGTGTCCATTGTTCATGACGGGGTCGGCATAACCCACATGAGGCATCCCGCTGCTTCTTACCGGACTCTCGACAGCCACCCGAGACGTCCGATCGACTCGGGTGACCCATTGGCCTCTCCTCGATGGAGATTCCGTTGGTGGGCCCTTCCAAATCCTACCTGGGAAGGCGGAGGATCGTTTGCGTGCAGTTGCGCCTTATGTCGCTTTGGTCTAGGTATGCATTCATGCAGCTTTTTGTTCTCAGTTGAGTTTTTTGAATGTGACTAACCTGCGCTTGTTTGACAGCGGCCAGGGGCTGGCGGGACTGGGAATCTCCCCACCTCCCGTGCGAGACGAGTGGAGACCTAGCCTGCAGCGGGTCGTGACGAGCAGCGGGAGAAGTAGGTTGGCGGCAGTGCGACCTTCCCCATTGGGGGTTGTGTCTTCCCGGCCGGTTGCGAGAACGGTGGCAGCGGCGGCGGCTGTTATGGCGACGATCCCCATGGTGATGGCGGAGGCTGAGTCGGAGGTGACTCTCGCGGTCCTTCCCCCAACAGTTGCGGAGGAGGAGAGGAGGGAAACTGGGCTTCCTACCTCGCCTGGCGGAGGAGCGCATGGTTCGCCCACCTGGTCAGAGCTGAAGGGGTTAGGAGGAACCGTGGCTAGGCCGGAGGTAGTGCATCTGCCAGTGAGCCGTGGAGTCCTGGCGGTGGACATCCCCTTCTCCGGTGAGAAAGATACCAGGATGGAGCCAACGGTGCAAGGTCCTAATATGGCTAGAGGGGGGTGAATAGCCTATTTAAAAAATCTACAAACCGACTAAAGCAATTTGATTAGTATAACAAATAGCGAAATGCAATACAAGGGTTGCTATGTCAATGTAAATGGCCAAGTGAGTGAGCTTGAGCCGGCCATGGGGCTTAAATAGAAGCCTCCATGAAATAAAGCCGTTGGGCTCCTCACTGCACTGAACATGGACCGACTGGACGCACCAGTCAGATTGACCGGACGCTGGACCTCAGCGTCCGGTCGCGCGATGCACGCCACGTGTCCCCTCTCTTCAAATACTTAGCGCCCGATCCCAACGGTTAAGTGATGATCGAACGTGCTGCTGTGAAGTGACCAGACGCTGGACCTTAGCGTCCAGTCATTTTCAGTAAGCATCCAGAAGTTAGAAATCACGACCGGATGTGTCCGATCATGCTCGACCGGACACACCCAGCGTTCAGTCACACAACGTCATCATACGTCAGACTGACCGAACTCAGGCCCTGAGCGTTCGATCAGTTTTCACGCCAGCGTCCAGTCATGAGACCGAAACAATGCGCCCTCTGCTGCTACTGATCGGAGGCGCCGGTCCAATCGAGACCAGCGTCCGGTCACTTATAGTGACCTCCGTCTTTTCTGTATAGAGCACCGGTGAAGTTTCTTACCCTTGCTCAAATGTGCCAACCACCAAGTGTATCACCTTGTGCACATGTGTGTTAGCATATTTTCATAAACATTTTCAAGGGTGTTAGCACCCCACTAGATCATAAATGCATATGCAATGAGTTAGAGCATCCAGTGGCACTTTGATAACCACATTTCGATACGAGTTTCACCCCTCTTAATAGTATGGCTATCGATCCTAAATGTGATCACACTCACTAAGTGTCTCGATCACTAAAACAAAATGACTCCTACTATTTATACCTTAGCCTTGAGCCTTTTATTTTTCACTTTCTTCTTTTCCAAGTTCAAGCATTTGATCATCACCATGCCATCACCATCATCATGATCTTCACCATTGCTTCATCACTTGGAGTAGTGCTACCTATCTCATAATCACTTTGATAAACTAGGTTAGCACTTAGGGTTTCATCAATTAACCAAAAATAAACTAAAGCTTTCAATCTCCCCCTTTTTGGTAATTGATGACAACCCTTGCACAAAGATATGAATTGAGATTTAATTGAATCCATGTTGCTTGCCCAAGCATATTTACCATGTGTAAAAGGATATGGACAAGTTTCATGAACTCCAAATGGTAGCAATTGCTCCCCTACATATGTGCTAAGAGTTTGGATTGTAGCTTGCACATATGCTTAGATAGAAAATATAGGAGACAATTTCTACCATATAATGCTAAGGTATAAGAGATGGACCTTTGAAGCGTGATACCACTCGGAGTGCACCAATATACCATCCTTAGCACCATTAGTAACTAGACATACACAAAAACTAGAATATCCTGTGAGATCAACATTAGAAGCAAGAGTCTAGTTTTCATAATGCAAGCATGAGTCTAGTTACTTAGCCTATGCACGCTAGTTTTCATTTCATCATTCAAACCTATAACTAGCATACACCACACAAGCATGGATATTGAAATTTAAGACTTGTGTTATGCAAACAAATATATGAAATGCACATCAAAATGCAACATACAAGTTTCTGAGCTTACTCCCCCTACTTGTGTGTAGTTTTGATTGATCCCCCTTACAATGTCATTTCATTTGTTCGCTCCTTTGTTTGCTCCTCCTATCTTATTATCTTTGTGAATTTCTCTCCCCCTTTATCCATAATTAGCATAAAAGGTGAGCTCAAATTATAGATAGGTTGGGGTGAAACCATATGAAATGAGGATCATTTTCCCAATTTGGTTCAATCTAGATTACTTGCAAAAGATATTTAACTCGGTTTAATCCAAGGACAAGCTTCTTCACACCTCTAAATAAGGGTTATCTTGTACCATGTTGAGTTAAATACTTATAGCTTATTTTCTAGATCAAACACTAGGTTTACAAGCCCACAAACATGTCATATGCTACCACTAGATCATTTCAAACATACAAGCAATAGTGGTACCATACAAGTATCAAATTCATTTGATTTTCATGAGTGAGCTTAGGACATGATAGGAATGACTAGATGCACTAAATAAGTCCTTCGTAATGGATGGATGACATGTCAATCAACTTTACCTTGCTTTGCTCGAAGGAGAGGCATGTCATATAATGGGGGGGTGCATCAACACATATTGGAGAAGTCAAGTATGTTCAATTCATTCCTTAGCTTGCAAAACCTCTTCTCATCAAGTAGCTTGGTGAAGATATCGGCAAGTTGATCTTCGGTGCCCACACTCTCAATGCAAATGTCCCCTTTTTGTCGGTGATCTCTTATGAAATGATGGCAGACATCAATATGCTTTGTTCTTGAATGTTGAACCGGGTTGTTGGTGAGCTTTACGGCACTCTCATTGTCACATAGCAATGGCACTTGCTTGAATTTGATTCCAAAGTCACTTAAAGTAGCCTTCATCCAAAGTAATTGAGCACAACAACTACTGGCCGAAATGTACTCCGCTTCGACGGTTGAAAGTACTACACTATTTTGCTTCTATGACCAAGACACAAGTGATCTTCCCAATAGTTGACATGTGCCTGATGTGCTCTTTCTCTCAACTTTGCATCCCGCATAATCGGAGTCCGAATATCCAATCAACTCAAACCTTGCTCCTTTAGGATACCACAATCCAACATTTTGTGTATGTTTCAAGTACCTCAATATTCTCTTTGTTGCTTTTGAATGACTTTCTCTTGGTGAGGCTTGGAATCTAGCACACATGCATACACTAAACATCACATCCGGCCTTGATGCGGTCACATAGAGTAGGCTTCCAATCTTAGACTGATACATTTTTTGATCTACCATGTTGCCACTAGCATCACTATCAAGCTTCCACTTGTCCCCATTGGTGTACTAATAGCTTTAGCATCATCCATTCCAAACTTCTTGAGCATGTCCTTGATATATTTGCCTTGACTCACAAATGTGCCATTCTTCATTTGCTTGATTTGAAGACCAAGGAAGTAGCTAAGCTCTCCAATCATGGACATTTCAAACTCACTTGCCATCTTGCCAAACTACCCACAAAAATCTTGATTTGTTGACCCAAATATGATATCATCAACATATATTTGCATTACAAACAAGTCATTTCCAAGTTTCTTGGTGAAGAGAGTGGTGTCAACCTTTCCCATCTTGAATCCCTTAGAGAGTAGAAAATCCCTCAATCTTTCATACCATGCTCTAGGTGCTTGTTTCAATCCATACAAAGCATTTCTCAACTTATAAACATGGTTGGGTTTTTTCTCATCTTCAAAACCGGGAGGTTGCTCAACATACACAAGCTCATTGATGTACCCATTGAGAAATGCACTCTTCACATCCATTTGGTACAACTTGATGTTGTGGGCGCAAGCATAGCCTAACAAGATCCTAATTGCTTCCAATCTTGCAACCGGGGCATATGTTTCTCCAAAGTCAAGACCTTCAACTTGAGTGTAACCTTGAGCCGCTAATCTTGCTTTGTTCCTTATTACTATCCTATCTTGATCTTGCTTGTTCTGAAAGACCTATTTGGTTCCAATTACATTATGATCCATAGGCCTCTCAACTAACTCCCATACTTGGTTTCTTGTGAAGTTGTGTAGCTCTTCATGCATAGCATTGACCCAATCAACATCCTTCAAAGCTTCATCTATCTTCTTAGGTTCAATGGATGACACAAATTAGAAATGCTCACAAAATGAAGCCAAACTTGATTTAGTTTGTACACCTCTTGAAATGTCACCAATGATAGTGTCCAATGGATGATCTCTTGTAATATTGGTTGGTTGAAGCACTTGCACTTGATTGCTAGCATTTGATTGATCACTTGGATGAGATGATGAACTAGCCACTTGTTGTTGATCTTGCACTTTGTCATCACTAGTTCTTGCTTGAACTTGATCATGAGAACCACTAGCTTGCACATTTGAGTTAGAGAGCACTTGATTCTTGTCATCTTCAACATCAATCACCTCTCTAGGCCTTATATCACCAATGTCCATGTTCTTCATTGCATTGACCAATTGAGTGCCTCTTACATCATCTAGATTCTCATCTTCCTCTTGGGAACTATTTGTTTCATCAAACTCCACATCACGAACCTCCTCAAGAATATCACTAGCCAAATTTCAAACTCTATAAACCTTGCTAGTAGTGGAGTAACCAAGCAAGAAACCTTCATCACATTTCTTTTCAAACTTGCTCAATCTAGCGTCTTTCTTCAATATGTAACATTTACAACCAAAGACCCAAAAGTATGCTATGTTGGGCTTTCTTCCATTCAATAGCTCATAAGATGTCTTCTCCATCATAGGATGATAATAGAGTCAGTTGCTATAATAGCAAGCCGTGTTGATTGCTTTGGCCCAAAATGAATGACTCACATTGTACTCACTCAACATTGATCTTGCCATGTCAATGAGTGTTCTATTCTTTCTCTTAACAAGACCATTTGATTGTGGAGTGTACTTGACCGAGAATTGATGTCTAATTCTAAATTCATCACACAACTCATCAATTCTTGTGTTCTTGAACTCACTTCCATTGTCACTTCTCACTTTCTTGATGGTTGTTTCAAATTCATTGTGAATGCCCTTGACAAATGATTTGAATATTGCAAACACATCACTCTTGTCCACTAGGAAGAATACCCATGTGTATCTAGTGAAATCATCCACAATCACAAATCCATATTTGTTTCCACTAATGCTAGTGTATGTGGTTGGTCCAAACAAGTCCATGTGCATCAACTCAAATACCTTAGATGTGCTCATCATGCTCTTCTTAGGATGTGTGTTACCAACTTGCTTTCCGGCTTGACATGCACTACATAGCTCATCCTTCTCAAATGTGACATCTTTCAAGCCTCTAACTAAGTCATGCTTAATCAACTTGTTCAATTATATCATTCCAACATGACCAAGCCTTCTATGCCATAACCAACCCATGCTAGATTTAGTGATCAAACGTGTTGTCAATTGAGCTTCTCTAGCATTGAAATCAACCAAGTATAGATTCTCATATCTAAATCCTTTGAATATCAAGTTAGAGCCATCTACACTTATAATCTCTACATCATCCACACCAAATATGCACTTAAAACCAAGATCACATAATTGAGCTACCGACAATAGGTTGAAGTTTAAGCTCTCTACTAGTAGCACATTGCAAATGCTCAAGTCATTAGATATTGCAATCTTACCAAGCCCTTTGACCTTGCCTTTGCCATTGTCACCAAATGTGATACTATCAATCCCATTGCTCTTGTTTTCGTTGATTGAATTGAACATTCTTGGATCACTGGTCATGTGCTGTGTGCACCTACTATCAAGCACCTAATACCTTTCTCCGGCTTTATAATTGACCTACAAAAAAAGATCAATTCTTCTTAGGTACCCCAAACTTGCTTGGGTCCTTAAAGGTTAGTTACCCAAGGTCTTTGGTACCCAAATAGCTCTTCTTTTTGGGCTCACATTGGTGTACCAATAAACTTAGCCTTCACACCATTGGCACCTTAACAAGCATATAACAAGAATCAAATTTAATTGATGATACATTAGGTAGCTTATTCTTGTTAATCTTGTAATATTGCTCTACATGCCCAATTTGCTTGCATCTATTGTAAAACCGACCATTACCCTTCACAAAGCTAACTTTGGGAGTGACAAAGGCCGCCTTGCCTTTCTTGGGGGGTATAGCCTAATTCCTCTTTGTTAAGAGAAAACCTTTGACTACCTAAGCACTTTAGCAAGTGGGCATCTCTACCATAGGCATTGTCTAAGGCACGAGTAAGCTCATTCACCTCCTTGAGGGTTTTATTTTCCATCATTAGTGAGGCATCATAAGTGAGACCATCACTCAAAGGTGAAGTAGAAGTAGTAGTGCTACAAGAAGTGTTAGTGGGAGCAACTACAATAGGCTTATAAAAAGATTCATCAATAAGATCACATGTTAGTCTCACATCACATGATGCAATCACTTGCTCCTTCTTGGCTTCCTCCATTTTGAATTGCTCTATGAGAGAGGAGTGAGCCTTTTCAAGCTTAGAGTGAGCTTTGCCAAGCTTCTCATGGGCTTCCATTAGCCTCTCATGAGTGGCATTGAGCTCATCAAGGGATTGCTCAAGAAATTTAACTTTCTAGTTCAATTCCTTGCACTCCTTTCTCTTCATCTCAAAGCAAGTATGCACTTGCTCACACATGTCCATAAGCTCCTCCTTGGAGTACTCCTCATCATCATCATCACTCCTACAAGCATCACTTTTACATTGATCATAATCACTTACATCATATTTTACTTTGGTAGGCTTTGCCATGAGGCATGTCGATGGAGTGTCGAAGATGGAGGGCTTGTTGTTGATGTCGATGCTTGCAAGTGCTTTCTTGATAGATTTATTGCCATCATCACTAGAGTCATCACTATCCGAAGAGCCATCACTATCCCAAGTGACCACATAGCCTCCACCCTTCTTCTTCTTTTGAAAGGTCATCCTCTTCTCCTTCTTTTCCTTCTTTTCTTTCTTGTCCTTCTTGTGCTTCTTCTTCTTATCCTCATCATTGTCACTATTGTAGGGACAATCCACTACAATGTGATCGGGGCTCTTGCAATTGTAGCATCTTCTCACATATTCTTTGCTTTTGGTGTGATCTCTTCTCTTTCTTTCACCATACCCCTTCTTTTTCATGAATTTTCCCATCTTGCGCACAAATAGAGCCATGGCTTCATCATCAATGTCACTAACATCCTCATCATCACTTGATTCTTTCTTGGACTTGCCCTTGTTCTTGGATGATGAGCTAGCCTTGAATGCTACACTCTTCTTCTTCTTGTCTTCGTCTTCCTTCTTATCATCCTTGTCAACCCCTTCTCTTTCCACACGGTATGTCTCTTGTGTCATGACATCACCTAGTACTTGGTTAGGGGTAATCTCCTTCAATCCTTCTCTTATGATAAGCAATCTCAACATCTCAAATCTTGGAGGTAGGCACATCAAGAATCGATGAGAGACATCATCATCCTTGATTTTCTCTCTCAAAGCCTTCAAGTCATTGACAATTACTTGCAACCGATGGAACATCTCTGGAATGCTCTCATCATCCTTCATCTTGAAGCTTGTCAACTTATCCTTGAGGATATACAACTTGGCATTCTTCACCGCCGGTGTGCTCTCATATGTTTCCTCCAATATCCTCAATACCTCATTAGCTCTTTCACAATCCTTGATTTGCTCAAATACCTTGGAATCAATGGCATTGTATATGGTGTTGAGAGCCATTGTATTGCATTGCTTGTTGGTCTTGTCTAGGTTGGTGGGATTGTCGGGATCAATGATAGCATAGTTATTCTCGGTCACATCCCATACTTGATCATTGATTGAACCAAGATACATCCTCATCTTTCTCTTCCAATAATCATAGCATGTGCCATCAAAGAATGGTGGTTTGCCCCCCACATGGTTGAACACAACTTGAACCATAATTTGACACCGAGGTTGTTAAGCCTTCAATCAAACGGTGACCACGACTCTGATACCACTTGAAAGGTTCTAATATGGCTAGAGGGGGGTGAATAGCCTATTTAAAAATCTACAAACTGACTAGAGCAATTTGATTAGTATAACAAATAGTAAAATGCAAACTTGCTCTAGCTCTACAAGGGTTGCTATGTCAATGCAAATGGCTAAGCGAGTGAGCTTGAGTCGGCCATGGGGCTTAAATAGAAGCCCCATGAAATAGAGTCGTTGGGCTCCTCACTGCACTAAACACGGGCCGACTGGACGCACCGGTCAGATTGACCGGACCCTTGCTCAAATGTGCCAACCACCAAGTGTATCACCTTGTGTACATGTGTGTTAGCATATTTTCATAAACATTTTCAAGGGTGTTAGCACTCCACTAGATCCTAAATGCATATGCAATGAGTTAGAGCATCTAGTGGCACTTTGATAACCACATTTTGATACGAGTTTCACCCCTCTTAATAGTACGTCTATCGATCCTAAATGTGATCACACTCACTAAGTGTCTCGATCACTAAAATAAAATGACTCCTACTATTTATACCTTAGCCTTGAGCCTTTTGTTTTTCTCTTTCTTCTTTTCTAAGTTCAAGCATTTGATCATCACCATGCCATCACCATCATTATGATCTTCACCATTGTTTCATCACTTGGAGTAGTGCTACCTATCTCATAATCACTTTGATAAACTAAGTTAGCACTTAGGGTTTCATCAATTAACCAAAAACAAACTAGAGCTTTCAGACAGCCATCCCGCTGTCCTAGGAGCTAGTGATGATCCGGTCGTCGCATGATACTGCGATGGCTGCATCTTCCAGCGGGTCGGGGGGGACTCGTGAGCTAGTGTGGCCCTGCCCTAGCAAGCCGGGAAAGGCCCGATTTGTCCTTCGTGATGAGGAGAAGGTGAAGCTCTAACATCTGCTTGGGGAGAGAGGACTATCAATGGAGTTTGATCTCGCCCTTACCAAGGCGAGGCTCAAGGAGGCCTTGGAGAGGGTTGAGCTCGTCCATCAGGTAGTGACAGTCAACCTACCACGTGTTATAGAGGTAAGTTCTCTATGTTTTTGGTGTTGTCCGTGACTCCTTGGCCTTTCAATAGTTGTCTTAGCATGCCTGCTTCTTATCTTATAGGATCTAGAGATGATGTCGATCCATAAGTCCTAGTTTCTTTAGGAGGAACACGATCAGATGGAGCAGGAAGCGATGGCGTCGTGGTGGGTTGATGAGCTCAGGCACCAGCTAGAGTCTGCCCCCCGTGAGTCCTCGGACCGGGCGGCCGAGGCAATGGGAGCATGGACGATGGAGCTACGTGCGGTTGAGTGGGTGACTGCTGCCGAGCGGGAACTTGACGCGGCGAAGGTCCACTTGGCGGAGACTGAGGCAGTGCTTCAGAAGTCCTTAGAGGCTTTGGAGGTGGAGCGGAAGGCCCGGTCGGACGCCGAATAGGAATTGGTTGCGCTCCGGGGGTAGATACTCGAGGTAGAGGAGTCGAACACTCGACTGCTTGAGAGGGTGACTCAGCAAGAGGAAGGGCTCTCCATTCTCGAAAATGCCCGCCTTGGTACATACCTGTTCCGCCCTCGGTTGATACCTTGATTTTTCCTTTCCTTTGCTTCTGAATTTGTCGTCTTTTTCTAGAACTAGGTGGAAAGATTGGCCCTCTGGAGCAAGAGCTGGAGATGGTCAAAGCAGAGGTCAGTCGGGGCGTGGAGGCGCTAGCCTAGTCCCTTAAGGAGTGACGCGCTCTCGAGGGGGAGCTTGACCAGATTCGCAACATCGCATAGATGGTCGTCTCCAAAGTGTTCGGGTCGGGACCGAGCACCAATACGCCCATTGTCTAGCTGGCGAAGGTCTCGAATGAAGTTCAGGCACTCATCTCTGATGTCATGTTCTATGGAACGACGGGGGTGCTGACCTCGGTGGTGACCCATCACCTCAATCTGGACTTTGTAGCCATCTGTAGAGGATATGCCGACGGGTGGAGCGCAGATGAAATCCATGCGCTGGGGGAGAGTTTGGTGCCACATACATAGATGGTTGCCAAGCAGGTCACCGCGCAGTGGGTGATGGAGGCTCGCTGTTCGTCCGTGGCTAAAGACATGCGCCGGGAAGATGTCGTCTAGCCTATGGTGGGAGTAGAGACTAGGTCAGAGGTGAGCGTTGTCCTGCCCCCAATAGAGCCGAACGTCGTTCCGACCGGAAGTGAGCTGCCTTCGTCCTTGTCAACCGTACCAACAACTGATGCCGCTAGGAGGCCATGATAGAGTTTAGAGTAAAAATATTTAGTTCATGTAAGAGATGAATCCATGGGAGAGCCCCGATGTGAACAGCTTTACATTCATGAATATTCTAAGTTCATTTTATGATGAAATCACTCATGAAGGGAAGCTTGTCCCATCCGTCCTTGTTTCTACCCTAGTGTAGCTTTGTTTTTTGGCCTTTCTTTTTTGCACCTGCCCATTGACCCATAGGCTGCAACCTTAAGAACCCAGGCATGGCCCGTGAGGCTCAGCTACACATAATCATAGGTCGTGACGGGGTGTGATCGGTCAGGAGGTTAAAAACATAAGTTTACATAGGGTAATCAAAGGAATGAAATGCCCTTTTGTTTGGGCGACGCCCTTTCGTTTGGTCAAAAAGTATTATTACATGATAGTAAAAGAAAGAGGGTGGTATCTCACCCTCATGGAGCCCCCAAGCGACCCAGGGCGAGAGTGCTCAGGCTGGGGTGCTGTAGGAGGAAACATTGAATGGAAAGAGAATGGTAAGACCGAGTTTTATAGGAAGAAACGATGTAACTATTCGATGTTCCATGTGTTGGTGAGAACATTGCCATTGTCATCCTTTAGCCAGTAGGTGCATAGCCAGATCACCTCGGTCACCATGTAGGGTCCTTCCAATGGTGGAGAGAGTTTATGTTTCTCTTTGGTTGACTGGGTCCTTCAAAGTACAAGGTCACCGACCTCGAGGATCCTCCCCTTGGTTTTTCTTTCATGGTACCTACGGAGAGTTTGCTGGTAACGAGCGGAGCAGATAACGGTCATCTCCTAAGCCTCCTTGAGCAGGTCGACCACATCCTATTGAGCCTCCATGGCTCGGTCATGGTCGAAGGCCTTTACTCTCGGGGCACCGTGATCAAGGTCGGAGGGCAATACTGCTTCGTCTCCGTATGCGAGGAAGAAATGGGTGAACCCTATGGACCGGTTTGGCATCGTTCTTAGGCTCCAAAGGATCACTGGAACCTCTGCAACCCATCACCCAACATACTTCTTAAGTCGGTCGAAGATGTGGAGCTTGAGTCCTTGGAGGATCATGCCATTGGCTCGCTCGACCTGACCATTCATACGCGGGTGCCCAATCGATCTTGATGCTGTATCCGTCACAAAAGTCTAGGAACTTTTTCCTAGTGAAGTTTGTTCTGTGGTCGGTGATGATATAGTTTAGAACACCAAACCGATAGATGATGTTGAGGAAGAACTTGACCGCCTCTTCCGAGCGGATATTGGTGATGGGCTTTGCCTCTATCCACTTGGTGAATTTGTCCACCGCTACGAGCAGATGAGTGAAGCCGCCCGGGGTCTTTTTGAGGGGTCCGACCATGTCAAGGCCCCAGATCATGAATGGCCAGGTGATGGGGATGGTCTGAAGCTCTTGTGTCGGCAGATGAGTTTACCGAGCATAGAACTAGCATCCTTCACACCTGCGAACAACCTCCTCTGCATCTCGCAGCGTAGTAGGCTAGTAAAAACCTTGGCGAAAGGCTTTCTCGACCAACGACCTCGGGGCCATGTGATGTCCGTAGATTCTAGCATGGACCTCAAGGAGGAGCTGTTTCCCTTGGTCGGTCGGGATGCACTTCATTAGTACTCCCGACAGACTTCACTTGTAAAGTTCATCATCGATGGCGACAAACATCTTGACGCGTCGAGTGATTCATCGCGCTTCATTCCTTTCTGATGGGAGAACCTCCTTGAGGAGGTAGACGAGTAATGGTGCTCTCGAGTTAGCCGAATCGAGTGCCACCATGGCAACATCGGTAGGCGACATCGTCATGGAGGCGCCAAGGTCAGAGCCCCCGAGCACTTGGTCGGGGTCAGAGCATGTTGGGAGGTCGGAGCCCCTGAGTGCCAGATTGGTGTCAGAGTGTGTCTGGATTAGATCCTCCAGAATGTGGGTAGATGGCTCATGAAGATCGTTGATGAAGACCCCATCTGGAGATGGAACTCGCCTGGCAGCCAATTTTGTGAGGAAATTGGTGGCATCGTTGTCCTTTCTAGGAACTTGATGCAGTTTGATCCCTTGGAACTTGTCCTCGAGCTTGCGCACCTCCTGGCAGTATGTTGCCATGAGAGGGCTCTTACAGGAGGACTCCTTCATGACTTGGTGGATGACCAACTCCAAGTCACCACGGACATATAGCAATGTAATGCCAAGCTCGACGGTGATTCATAGTCCATTATTGAGGGCCTCGTACTCCGCGGCGTTATTTGAGGCCGAAAAATGGAGACGGATCACGTAGCGGAGCCTGCTCCCATTCGGGGAGATCAGAATCACTCTAGCCTCTGAGCTGGGTGCCATAACTAACCCATCAAAGTACAGTGTCCAGTACTCGTGGGTGATGTTTGGGGTCGGGAGCTAGACTTCTGTCCATTCGGCGATGAAGTCGGCGAGAGCCTGAGACTGGATAGCGGTGCGAGGGATATATCTGATGTCATGACCCATGGCTCGAGAGCCCACTTGGAGATTCATCCCATGGCATCACGGTTCCGGATGATGTCTCCCAATGGGTATGAGGTGATGACCATGACCTCATGGTTGGTGAAGTAGTGCAGGAGCTTCCGGGTTGCCATCAGCACGGCGTACAGAAGCTTCTGCACCTGGGGGTATCGAGCCTTGGCGTCGATGAGTACCTCACCGATGAAGTACACTGGCCGTTGAACCTTCAAGGGGCGTCCTGGCTCCTCCCTTTTGACGATGAGGGCGGCACTCACAACGTGGTTGTTTGCCATGATGTAGAGGAGGAGGGGTTCTCCCCGTTTGGGAGCGACGACGACTAGGGCTGACGTCAGTGATTCTTTGAGGCTTTCCAAAGCCTGCTGTGCCTCCTCTGACTAGATGAATGCATCTATCCTCTTAAGAAGTTTATAGAGAGGCATCCCCCGTTCCCCTAGTTAGGAGATGAACCGGCTTAGGGCGGCCAAACAGCCGGTGAGCCTCTATATGCCCTTAACATTGCGTATTGGGCCCATGTTGGAGATGGCCATGATTTTTTTGGGGTTGGCTTCGATGCCGTGCTTCAAACACGATGTATCCAAGGAGCTTCCCCTTTGGAACTCTGAAAACACATTTTTTGGATTTAATTTGACATTGAACCTTCGGAGGTTTGCGAATGTTGCGGCCAAATTTGCGATCAAGTCGCTAGCTTGAGTTATTTTCACCACTACGTCATCTACATAGACGACGATTGTTGGTTTTCACCGCTCAACTTGGTCAGGCTGGTTGGGCGGGTAGATTTGGTCAGCAAAGCATCACTGCATGCACCATTGATAGGTGGTTCCTGCATTCTTCAGACCGAAAGGCATGGTTACGTAGCAGTACAAATCATACGGGGTGATGAATGAAGTCGTGAGCTGGTCGGACTCTTTCATCGCGATCTGGTGGTAGCCTGAGTAGGCATCCAGAAAGGAGAGGATTTTGTATCCTGAGGTGGAGTCAACTATCTGGTCTATACGTGGAAAAGGAAAATGGTCCTTTGGACATGCCTTGTTGAGGCCAGTATAATCAACACATATTCTCTATTTCCCGATCTTCTTTTTCATAAGAACAGGATTAGCCAGCCAGTCAGAGTGGTATACCTCTTTGATAAACTCGGCTGCTAGGAGTTTAGCGATCTCCTCACCTATGGCCCTTCGCCTCTCATCGTCAAAGCGACGTAAGTGTTGCTTGGCGGGCTTCGAGCCTGGGATGAGGCGTAATGCGTGCTCGACGACCTCCCTTGGTATGCCTGGCATGTCAGAAGGTTTCCACGTGAAGACATTGTGATTGGCGCATAGAAAGTTGGTGAGCTCGCTTTCCTATTTGGCTGGAAGCTTGGTCCTGATCCGCACCGTCTTGGTTAGGTCAGTGGGGTCAATCCCCACCGCCTTGGTTTCCTCGGTTGGGTGGAAGGCACCCGAGGAGGTTGGCTCAATGCAGTCTGGGACTGCTGGAGTCGACGAATTCCCAAGCTCCGGGAGCTTGGCCGAGTTGATGACGGCCATGGCGAGCTCATAATGCTCGCGGTCGCACGTGTAGGCGTGCGAAAAGGTGCTACCCACAGTGATGACGTCGTTCGGTCCTAGCATCTTCAACTTGAGGTAGGTGTAGTTGGGGATCGCCATGAACTTGACATAGCATGGTCGTCCTAAGATGGTGTGGTAGGACCCTGGAAAGTCCATCACCTCGAAAGTGAGGACCTCTCAGCGGAAGTTGGCTCGGTCACCAAACATGATGGGAAGGTCAATCTGCACAAGCGGGTATGCCTGCATCTCTAGGATTACGCCGTGGAAGGGAGAGCTCACTGGGCAGAGCTCCGACCAGGGGATGCGCATGGCGTCGAGGGTGACCTGTGTACATGATGGTACGGAGTGACGACGAAACTTATTTGATGATTTATTTACACACGAAAAAATGGATATCGGAGATTTCTTTCTGCCGATATAAAACATTATCTTAGCCACATCACGAAAAAATCTATATAGTAGAGTTTGTGAGCCTGCGACACCACTCTCAGTGAATTTGTTAATTTTACAAACTTTATTTTTTTACTGAATATCACTTTAACATCGGTATTTAATTTCATAATACTATTATTTTTTCGTGCGTGGTATGTTTTTAGTATAAAAATTTAGCTGAATTTATATATAAGACGCTCGGGAACCTTTCACTTCTGCCAAATTAATTACGCACAAGTCGTCGTACCCCTCCGTGTTCATTTTGCTTCTTATCAGCTTGCTCGGGCGCGACCCGCAACAGAGGCGCGGCCGCGACGGATCGACTCCCCCCTCCACAACCAGGATCGGCGGCCTCTCGGCCGCGACGAGGCGAACGGGTCCGGCGGCCGCTCTACCACGACCGGATCTGACGGGCTCTCGACCGCGACGAGGCGACCGGAACAAGATCCGGCAGCCGCTCCTCCGGTGACCGCGACGGGTCCGGCGGCCGCTCCTCCGTCCTCTGCCGCGACGAGGTGACCATTGGAGCTCCTCCAAGAAGAAGACGTAAGGAAAAATCTCTCTTTTCCGTTTTTTCTCTTGCTCTAGCCCCGCGAACACGAGACGCCTGCTGCTCCTTTTTTTTTTTTGGGATTCGCATCCTTCCTCGCAATCGAGCCGGTTGAATTGCTACCCTCATTGGATTAAGCTGGTGTAGACCACTCTAGTGTACTGCATCGACATGGTCTCTTCGGTTAATTAGTTTGTGGGTGCTATATGCATGCTACACAAGCTAGCAGGCAACCTTGCATTGAATCCCAGTTCTGGTTTTATTTTTTTTATTGATTTGCAAATTGCGAAGGACTAACAGTGTCTGATCAATCGCAAAGGATTAGTTGGAGTACCCCAGTTCTGGGGACGGTTAGGACTCTGAAATTTCCTGACTTTTGTTGGTACTTTTTCCTGAATTTTGTCTAGTTTTTTTTTGATTGCCTCAACCTTCGAATAACAAGTTGCAGGATCTGAACTCATGCACCAACTCACATCATACAGCACATGCACACTGGAGCGAATGCCGTCCGAGCTATGGCTCGTTCCCTGAATCTTGTCTAGTTGGTGTAAGCAAGAGTACTTGTTTTCTCAGAGTGATTGTTTTCCTCCTTGCCTACCTACAGGAGCTCTTCTCCCTATAGATCCACCATGGATGGAAGCTCAATCCATCCATCAATTGCCTCAAGCAGAAAGGATCCAAAAACCGCTCTATTGTCTGTTCCCTTAAAATTCTAATGGTAACATTAAAAATCTAGTGCTCTATCGTCTGTTTTTTTTTAGGCCTTCCTGTCAATTTAGACTGCAGATTGGTGATGAAGCAACATAAGTTTGAATAACTACATGCTACTTGTATCTTGTCAAGAACTATCCACTGTCACATCTAATACTATCATGTCAATTGTCAACCTTTAAGATAGAATTGCAAAGATCCTACGTGCGCCAAACACTAGTTTATCATTCTGCCTAGTGCCACCTAGTATTCTCCCTGTCCGACAGAGCAGAAAAGGACCATGAAAAGCCCCAAATACAGAATCAACAGTAGTCCTATCGAGCCGATTAACTACTTCATTCTCTCTATACTTTTGAGCAGTATGGGCTCGCTACTGTACAAATCGCTCCATCTCCAGTAACCTCTCTTCATTCTCTGGCTCCAGTAACCTCTTGTATCCTGTAGAAGGAAACCATGTTATCGCTGAGAGAAGAAGACATTCAGTATAATAGATCATCATTTTGGAAAAAAGAAAAAAAAATCAATGGTTGAATAATTACCGCATCTTTGGTCAGCCTGATAAGCTACACAGTAGTTGATGATTCATGACACCTGAAAAAATATCATGTCAACATACAAATAAACATCATATCAAGAGGAAGAAAAGTATAGTATGAACCGGTCATACCCTGTTATGTTGTGAGCACTCTTCTTTTCCAACAGAAAACACTTTAGAGGATTTCCATCATTATAGATCAGGCCACGCAAAGTACTGGTCAACAAGTAACATATTTAATTCCCACTTATAGACAGAAAGGTAACATTTGTTACAGTTTCAGTTTCTGATTACTGACCTTATGAGTTTGGTAACACGAGAAGGAATTAGCAGGAGGAGTTTGACAATAGCATAAGGAACTATGAGTAACAGCCACACAATTAACTTGCCCAGTACAAGAAAAACCTGAAAAATTGTACCGTAGATTAATGCAACTGAACCGTAGCATTACTCATTTAAATAGTGTAAGAACAAATTTTTTGTCTTACCAGAGGGTCCTGAGAGCTGTAGGTCCAGTGGATTGTCACGGCAATTGACGATATGAGCATTGAGTAGCCACATTCCTCTACATTGGAGTGAAAGCTTAGTGACGCCACATGAAATGTTGCCAGCATATAAATATATGCCGTCCATGCTCCTAGCCCTGCTGTAGCCAGTGCCATAGGAGTGGAGCTTGAAAAACTTGCAGCAGTCAGTCCATTCAACATTAGGACAAGGGAAACAACAAAGTAAATGCTGCCCCAAAAGATCCAAGTTGGATGCTGTGCCTGTATGTTACTAAGAACACCAGTTGCAGCTCCCCAGAACACAGATCCCAGACCATACAGGCAGATCTTCTGGTACCCCTCATACCTCTTGTCTAACTGAAAAACGAACAAGTGTTATATTGAATGACATTTAGAAATTGCATCCTAAATCTTGTACTGTAAATACTATAGTGAACTTCTTACTGCATCTGAAGTCGTCTGCTTGTTATCCATCTCATAGTTCTTCTTGAATGTGTTCTGGCTGAAGAAGTCTCTCAACAAGAAGTTTTCTATACCTTCAAACATTGCAGCCATCTCTCTAAAATAATAATATTAATATTGTCAGATGCATGACTATTTCTAAACAAGCTGAAATTACGGATAAAGTGGAAACACGAACTGTAAAAACACCTGATAATCAAAATGAAAACGATTTAGCTCTCTTCCGACTGTTTAAAAAAATACGGTATTTGACTGGTAATCTACCCTCGATAATTACCAAACTCAGTCAGCCCACAATGGTACAGTCCCATCACCTTCACCCCTTGATCCCTGCATCTTTGCTGAGCATGCCCCAGCCGCTGCATCAGCCGAGCCCACTGAGCGCCCCCAGCCTTATGAGGGCACCTCACCCTCACAACTCCAGCGGTCCAACCCCCAAACCTAGCCGCCTCTAGCTCTAGTCTTCGACTCCACCACGCCTCGCCGTGACGTCGCCTGAGCTCCTCCCATGCTACTGGTGCTGGCCTGCTGGGCGCCCCCACATCCTCTCCCTCTGGCCGTCCTTGTCCTTCTTCAGTTGGACTTCTTCCCTGGCTCTAGCAGCAGGATGGTGGCATCGGTAAACGTCGGTAGCGGCCAGAGCTTCGTCTGGCAGGCTCATTATGCCTATGCCGTATCACTTATTCACTGATTCATTTTCTGGGAACTGTGTAGTGTGTAGCAATAGCTGTGTAGGTGTAGAACCGTAGGCTTTATGTTTGTATATCACGCCATACCACTGCTGCCAGGTGTTCAACCATTTCTGTTGTGAGTTGTGACCATATCGCTATACACCGCAGCAAAAAGATGAAATCGAAAGTGAAGTCAAAGAAATGCTCCAAAATGGAATTGTACAACATAGTTGTGGTCCATTCGCTTCCCCTGCCCTATTGGTCAAGAAAAAAGATGGTGAGTGGTGCATGTGCGTCGATTACAGGTGTCTCAATGCATTCACAGTGAATAACAAATTCCCAGTTCCAGTGTTTGACACCAAGCTTGATCATCATTCCGGATACCATTAGATAAAATCAAGGTTGGGGATGAGTTCAAAACAGCGTTCCAAACGCATAGCGGTCATTATGAGTATAAGGTGATGTCCTTTGGTCTTACAGGGGCTCCAGCTACATTCAGAGTTTCATGAACTTTGTGATAGGTCCTCTTCTTCATAAATGTGTGGTGGTTTTCTTAGATGATATTTTGGTGTACTGTAAGTCTATGATAGACCATGTGCAGCATCTACGGGAGGGTGTTTTTGTTGCTCAGGAAACACAAACTCTATTTAAAGTTGTCCAAATGTTCTTTTGCACAAGGCAGTTTGGAATTTCTGGGGCATGTGGTCAGCCTTCGGGGCATAGCTACAGACCCAACCAAAGTTCAAACTGTTCAAGATTGACCAACACCCACTTGCGTCAAGGATGTCCGTAGTTTCTTGGGCATGGCTGGCTACTACCAAAAATTTGTTCGCCATTTTGGAGTCATAAGCAAGCCTTTGACAAACCTACTGAAGAAGGGGGACAGCTGAAACACAGGAGGCCTTTGTAACTGTAAAGTAGTCCTTACTTACAGCTCCAGTCCTGGATTGTGGAATTTTTCCAAGCAATTTGTGATTGAGACCGGTGCTAGTGATAAAGGTTTTGGGGCAGTTTTACTCCATGAAGGCTACCCTCTGGCTTAATATTAGTAAGGCTCTTGAATCTAAGAATTTGGGACTCTGTACATATGAGAAGGAATGCCTTGCCATTCTCTTTGCTGTGGACCATTGGCGGTCCTATCTGCAACATGCCGAGTTCCTCATCAAGACAGACCAAAAAGTTTAGCTCATTTGCATAATCAGCGCCTGCCAACTCCTTGGTAGCAGAAATCTTTCACTAAACTCTTAGGACCTAGGTTAAAATTGTGTACAAGAAAGGACAGGACAATCAAGTGGTAGATACCCTGTCCCGTCGGCCAGGAATGGACTTGGATCCTCCTCATCTCTACTCAATACATTGGCCACATCCAGTCCAAACCGCTATGGCTTGATGACATGCTTCATGGTTATATGCTGGACCTTGAGGCTAGGCAACTCCTATCTCACCCGACAATGGGTGGTTCCAAGGAACATTATACACTCCAGGATGGCCTTATCAGATTCAAGAATGTGTGCAAGCTTGACAGTAGCCACCACATACATGAGTAATGTGTACAAGCTCCTTGCATTATTGCATTACTAAAATCAATGATCTCTGAACTCTGACTGTGACAAGATATTTACAAGTACTTTGTGGCATGAGCTTTTTTGGTTGTCAAGTACTCAACTGAATATGAGTAGTGCTTACTACCTCCAATCGGATGGGCAAATGGAGAGGGTGAACTAGTGTCTCGAGGCCTTCTTACGCTGTTTTGTGCAGGGGTGTACTAAACAGTGGGTTAAGTGGCCACATCTGGCTGAGTTTTGGTACAATACATGCCATCATGCTTCATTGAAGTACTCTATGGGCATGTTCCACAGCATTTTGTTTGGACGTTGCAAGCACTTGTAGCAGTTCAGATCTGGAGGAATGGTTGCAGGAGTAAAAATGTATGCAGGAGCTCGTGCAGCAGCACTTAAATTGAGCACAGCAAATAATGAAGACACAGGCGGATAAGAAACGTTATGAGCGTCACTTTAATGTTGGTGACCCAGTTTTTCTCAAGCTTCAACCTTATATGCAGAATTCATTGGTCGACCGCACTAATCTCAAATTAGCCTTCCGATATTTTGGACCCTATACCGTCATCAAGAAGGTGAATGATGTGGCCTATGAGTTGCTCCTTCCGGCATCAAGTTCTATACATCCATTATTTCACATCTCCCAGCTCAAGCTGGCAGCATGAATCAGCAATCAGGTTCTATACATCCATTATTCCTGATCTCGATATCTGATTCCATATTCCTGTTGCATTTCTTGATCAATATCTTTGTTGGTAAGCTCAATGTGTAATTCCATAACTTTTGGTGCATTGGTCTTCATGGCTGGCTTCAATGGCTACTTGGTAGGACGAGGTGGCTATCAAAGAGCAATTCCCACTAGCAACAGTTTGGGGGCAAGCTGGTTCACAAGAAGGAAGGGATGTCAGCCCAAGATGTTGCAGCGGCTACATCTACTGCTTCTGCACTAGAGCGCGCAAGGGAAGGAAGCGATCGCAGGAAAGGGCTGGGCGCCATCTGAAGCTATACCACGCGCACGAAGCGAACTGGTTTATAAGCCGTACTTTTTCAGCCAACGAATAGTATTTTTCTCAACAAACATGCAGCAGAACATGGGCGGTGACTGGGCCTAATGCTTGGGCCAGGAAACAGAGGTCTCTGGAGCGTGAACTGTAGAGAGTTTTGGAGAGGAAGGAGGCGTAAATAGGACATGAAAAATAGTTAGGTAATAGATGGTGCTCTCCGGAGAAGGCCGCGAGACAGGCTTGTAATCAAATATTGTTGATTTTGCCTATTATTATCTAAACTACCATAGCTAGATCTTACATATTAGCCAGTGAGAACAGTCTGCATCTTGAGGTACAGCAACATGTAATTCATTTGAAGTACTAACACGTGCTGTAATTCCATTACAATTTGTAAGATCTAGCTGAATGGGTTGTAATTCCATTACAATTTGATGGCCGCGTGACAGGCTTGTAATCAGATGTTGATTTTGCTTATTATCTAAACTACCATAGCTAGATCTTACATATTTCTTCTTTGCATATTTATATTGAGGTCTTGAAGCCAGTAAGAACAGTCTGCATCTTGAGGTACGTACAGTTATATTGATACGTACGTATTGCAGCAGCATGTAATTAATTTGAAGTACTAACACGTATTGCATCTTGAAGTACTAACAGCATGTAATCCTACATATAATCATGATCATCTCCGTTCTGCAACCCACCCCTAACCAGCCGACTCAACCCACCCGTGCTCGAGGAACCCCCTAACCCTCTGTTGTGCTCGAGGCAACCCCTAACCCCTCCGAGCTCGTGGCGTGCCCGGAGTCCGCAACTGAAATGGTGACCGCGCGCGTTCCCGGTGTCCGCAACTGAAATGCTGACCGCGCGCGCGCGACCCAGTGGTGATCAATTACTGACCGCGCACGACCGAATGGTGATCAATTACCACCCGCCGTGGAAACAATTCGCCGTGCAGTTACTCCGACAAACCAGCAACAGAACTCCTCCATTAATTCAGGCATGCACCAAACCCTTGATAACTCTAACCCTATCGGCACCCACTCCTGCCCGTGGCTAATTAGCGAGCGAAAATTCAGCGGGTGGAGGAGCAGCGGGCGGGTGGACGGAAGTTCAGTACCTCTATCCGCTCGAGGACGTCACGTCGTCGTCCTCCCCCTTCGTCGTCGGCGGGGCGGCCCGGACGTTCGCTCAGAGGTGGCGAGGCCAGAAAGCTAGAATAGAATGAGGCACCAGCGTCCAGCGCGAAGCGAGATTTTAAACGTCTTTTAGTTGGGACCCGGGGGCCGGGCGGCCGGCGATTGTGTCCGGTCCGTCAGGCGATCGTCGGCAGTCACTTCTATGGGCCTAATATTCGCGCCGTCCCATAGCCAGCGAGAGTCTTTCTTATGAGGGATATATCATGGAAAAAGTCTACTTTTCCTCCTCCAACTTTCACGAAAGTCCGCTTTTCCTCCCTCAACTCCAAAACCGGGCAAATCACCTCCCTCAACTTTTCAAACCGTGCATTTTACCTCCCTGGAGCGGTTTCGAAGGTGGTTTTGCTACAGTAAACGGTGGTTTTGCTACAGTGAGGCAGTTTTGTCTTTTTCTTTTTTTATTTATTTCGGCTGAATCTTTGAAAAATCATATTAAATCACAGAAAAATCATAAAATGAAAAATCTAATTTTGTTGCACTCCACATGAGTAGATCTACACAGTGAACATATAATATGGTATCCTTTAGTACAAAGTTTTTGCTATGAAGGTTTTGCCTTTTTCTTTTTTATTTATTTCGGCTAAATCTTTGAAAAATCATAGTAAATTACAGAAAAATCATAAAATGGAAAATCTAATTTTGTTGGACTCCACATGAGCATATCTACACAGTGAACATATAATATGGTATGCTTTAGTACAAAATTTTTATTGTAGCTTTAGATCTATGCTTTTCTGTAATTAATTGAAATAATTCATAGCTGCAGCTTCTATAATTATTTTGTTTGACTAAAGTATACCGTATTATATGTTCACTGTGTAGATCTATTCATGTGGAGTCCAAAAAAATTAGACTTTCTATTTTATGATTTTTCTGTGATTTACTATGATTTTTCAAAGATTCAGCCAAATAAATAAAAAAGAAAAAGACAAAACCTTGGTAGCAAAAATTTTGTACTAAAGCATACCATATTATATGTTCACTGTGTAGATATGCTCATGTGGAGTCCAACAAAATTAGATTTTCCATTTTATGATTTTTATGTAATTTACTATGATTTTTCAAAGATTTAGCCGAAATAAATAAAAAAGAAAAAGGCAAAACCTTCATAGCAAAAACTTTGTACTAAAGGATATCATATTATATGTTCACTGTGTAGATTTACTCATGTGGAGTGCAACAAAATTGGATTTTTCATTTTATGATTTTTCTGTGATTTAATATGATTTTTCAAAGATTCAGCCGAAATAAATAAAAAAAGAAAAAGACAAAACCGCCTCACTGTAGCAAAACCACCGTTTACTGTAGCAAAACCGCCTTCGAAACCGCTCCAGGGAGGTAAAATGCACGGTTTGAAAAGTTGAGGGAGGTGATTTGTCCGGTTTTAGAGTTGAGGGAGGAAAAGCGGACTTTCGTGAAAGTTGGGGGAGGAAAAGTGACTTTTTCCATATATCATCCAGCGCCCTGATGGGCCTGGCTGGTGGCTGGGCCAGGAGCCCATAACCTGGCTGAGCTTTACTTCCGAATCCGGGCGGCGGCGGCGGCGACTCCCCGCCCGAGGAGGAGGGCTTGGCCGGTCCGGCGGGCGTGGCGGTGAGGCAGCTCCCGTCCTCGCCGGCTGGTGCTTCCCGCATCGCGCCGCACCCGCTTCCCGCCCGCTCGTTGGCTGTCGAGGAACGCCATGGCTTGGCAGTCGCTTTAGCCGCCAGATGCGACGGGGAGGCGGCCATGACTGTCCGTCCAGCCCTCCCCTGACCTTTTCATCTGTTCTTTTTCTTTGTAAAAAGCAGGAGAACCTTTTATCAAAGCAAAGAAATTCTTCTGGTTGTGATCTTGTGGATGTTAACACAGTAGCTCGTACATGATGTTATGTGAGCAAAATTACTCATGAGAAGGAAATAGAGCATTCTTTGAGTAGTTTATTTTTCGTTATGGGTGAATGTGTTCCTGATTACTGTAGTAATCCAAGAGTATCTAGAGGTTGTATGACAAGAGAGCATCTCAGATGAGTTACAGCAGTATGGGCATTTTGGATTTTGGTCATCGAGAAAGACATGTTCCTTACCATTCTTCTGGTAGCTCAAGTGTGGGAACTGAAACAAAGGTAACTGCCAATGAGAATTTGCATCTGATAGATGGTTGGAATCCAATCCTATACATTTTGATCTTTCTGCATTTTGGGCCCTATGAATTATTTTGTTGTTAATTGAACTCATGGGTTTCTTCTTGTGCTGCTGCTCTGTTCCAGGCTCAGCTGCTCTTGTTCCAGGCTCCCTTTTTAATCTTATATCATTCAGGTACAAGATTTGGGTTGTATGATGTCCAATGTGAAAAATGGTTTCATTCCTCCATTTCACTTGGTGATCAATGTTGTGGCACTACAATGTCTACTTTGTTCACTGCCCAAGTCAGAGAGTATACTTTCCTTTAGTCTTGGGTGGATCAACAATTTTTCCCTAGCAGTGACTTTTGACATATTTTTGTGTCGACCTGGCAACTACTCTTCTAATTCATGATAACTGATAACCTGTAGCTGAATGATCACTAACCTGCAAATTAGGGCCCTTGTAAATATCATTAGTTTCTTTAGTCTATTTTATGATTATTAGTGTTCAAGAAACTGTACTGGATAACCCTAGCAACCTCCACAAATTGAAATTAGTCAAATTACCATACCATCTGCAGGAAGCAGTCATTGGTCATTTTTGTTCCTTTGTGAGTTGGTCAGATGAGCAATCACCTCCTCACACGCACTACTGCCAATGTATTGAGCGCCGCATGTCCACTGTCCATCTCCATCGCCTCAGTCCATCTCTCTGCTCCCTTCTTTTCTTTGCATCTTTTGTGGATATAAGGATCCTGTTTGGAGGGAAGAGTTCAGAACTGTTAATTGCATAGTATTAGGTTCAATGCCTTTTAGATATGGTCATGGTACTTCTTGAAGAACCTGCATGGTCAAATCAAATACTACTCTTCCTGTTGATTACCTTCTTATGCATGTCATTAGTTTGCTTCTTATAGTTATTCTGGCTGCAGGACAAACATAGTTCTAAGACTAAGATCTTATACAACTGGACCGATTTGTTGTATGCCAGGCGTTCGACGTCCGTTGCTTCCCACCAAGATCAGGTTTATACTCTTCACTTGTGTTTCATGTTGAGTGCGTCTGCTAACTACACTTTATGCATTTTTGTTTTTGCAATCATTGCTTGGGGGTTTATGGACTACAGAAATAAAGTTGCATTTGATAAGAGGCTACATTTTACCTTCTCTTGACATTCTACGCAAACTGCTGAAGAAATTTTAGGTGGGGGTTACTCGGTGCTTGTGATTAGAGAGGACGTGCATAGGAGCTCAACAACAGCCCTAAGGGAGCATTCAGGAGCTGGAGACTGCAAATCCTTTTTTATCAAATCCAATTCCTTGCTCATAGCAGTGGCTATATTTTTCATGTCTCATTCTGAAGTGTAAGGTGATGTGTACCTCCTGCTTATGCATGAAGCATTACCCCCTTCAGTGCAAATATAATAATGCACTGCTATCTTTTTGTTCGGTTTAGTCACCTTGATCTTGAAACAAGATGTCGAATTGAACTGCAAGATATGTTTATGTTTGAGTCATTATTTTTGTGAAATATATTCGTCAATGATGACACATGAATATTATGGTGTGAGTTTTTATAGTTCCAATTGAAACACGCAGGCACTCATATTTTTTTTTACAATAACTACATGGCATTGTTAATTTCCTTTTACACTCAAGGTATAGTTAAAAGCTGTTTAATGCTCGCCGGTGTCGAACGGTGTTTCTTCTGGGTTCCTCCATCTCTGCTACGGTGGCACACCTCAGTTTGCTTCTCCCTTCTTTTCTTCCATTTTCCCGTTTGCTTTGTTCCTCTTAGTTCCGATCTGCTGCTCCTTCTGCTGCACCCTTCTCTGGTATGCTCTTTACTTCGCTCCCAGTGTCCTCTCCTCAGTGCCTTGTGCGTAAGGTGGCCGCCATACATGCTAGATTGAAGCCGTTTCCTTTCTGTTAGATTACTGTGCTAGTATCTCTTTGGTTTTTGTGTTAGTCATTTACTGCTATTTACTTAGCTGTACGCCACCCTATGTGGCTATGTGAACAGGCCTCTTGGGCCTCTATATATTGTAACCCTCTGTGTAAACATTCACTCAATTAATCTAAGCCTGTTTGGCTATCCTCTAATATGGTATCACGAGACTAATCTGGTCCTGTGACCTTCCGCTTCCCTCCTCGGCGCCCGCGCGCCTCCCTCTTCTCAGCCGCCGCGCGCGCGCCTCCCTCTCCTCAGCCGCCGCGCGCCCTTCGTGCTGCGCGCGCCCCTCCTCCCGGCCGCTGCTTCCATGGCTGCCCACGAGTCCGGTGCCTCCAACGCCGGCGGATCGGCCTCCTCCGCGACCGCGCTTCGCGATCACGCGCTCGCCGCCGCCAAGGCTCTCGAAGACGAAGCCGCCTCCCTGCGCGCCTCCAACTCGGAGCGCAGTCAGCAACTCCAGGAGGAGGCTGACCTTCTGAAGTCCGCCGCCGCCGCCCAGGAACGCGTCCGCGTGGCCGCTGCCGCCCTCGATGCGGAGCGTGCGGCCGCCGATGCTCTGGAGCGGCAGGCTGCCACCCTCCGCGAACGTCTTCGCGGACGGGATGAATACGTCCACAACGACGACGACGCCTCCACCGAAGCCGCAGCTGTCGCTCACCTGCACAGCCAAGCCGCCGCAGTCCAGAACATCAAGAATCTGATTCCCATCATTCTTGATCTTCAGTCCTCCAACTACTCCAAGTGGCGCGGCCACGTTCTTCTCATCCTGGGTCGCTTCGCCTTGAAGGACCACGTCCTCAGTGACGCTTCCCACCCTGCTGATACAGCATGGTCGCGCATGGATTGCGTGGTCGTGTCTTGGCTCTACAACACCGTCTCCGCCGACCTCCTGGACGTCATCCACGAGCGCGATGGTGTCACCGCTCGGGTGGCATGGCTCGGGATTGAACAACAGTTCCTCAACAACCGTGAGTCCCGTGCCATGCTCCTTGACGCCGAGTTCCGCAACCACTGCCAGGGCTCTCTCTCCATCGACGAGTATTGCCGCAAGATGAAGACCATGGCCGATGCCCTTGCCGATCTTGGCGAGCCCATCACTGATCGCACCATGGTGATGAACGTTCTGCGCGGCCTCAACGAGCGTTTCCAGTTCGTGGCCCAGCTCATCTCTCGCCAGCGGCCGTTCCCGTCATTCGTTGACGTTCGCGCCGACCTGCGCCTTGCCGAGCTCACCATGGGGACTACCTCGGCGCCGCCTATGGCCCTCGTCGCCTCTTCGTCCAGCAGGCCGCTTGCCCCACCACCGCCCTCTGGAGCTGCTTCCTCGCGCCCTCCTCAGCCTGCTGGCGGGGCATCTTCCGGCGGCCCCCGCAACCGGCGCCGCCGCGGTGGGCGCGGCCAGGGCGGCCTGGGAGGCCACAACAGCTCTCCCGGCACTGCTCAGTGGCCCTCCCTCCTCAACCCATGGACTGGGTCCATCCATATGTGGCCTGGCTCCACCACCGGCAGCCCTCGCGGCCCTCCACCGCGCGCTGGCGCTGCTCTGTCTCCACAGCAGCACGCACTGCTGACCGGCGGCTCTGGGCACTACTACTCGGCGCCTCAGGCTCCCCCTCCTGCGTGGTCTCCGGCGCCCCCTCTGGCGCCCCCTCCGGCATGGGCACCACCGCCTCCTCAGCCGCCCTCTTCAGCATGGGCTCCATGGGATGCTCAATCCCTCGCGAGCGCTTTCAGCACCGTCTCCCTCAACCCGCCGCCGAGCCCTTCTGACTGGGTGCTCGACTCCGGTGCTACTTCTCACATTGCCTCCAACCCTGGTATGGTCACCATGTCCTCGACTTCTTCTTTTCCTTCTTCCATCGTCGTGGGCAACGGTGCCACCCTCCCGGTTATTGGCACCGGCTACTCCCTCATTCCTGGTCCTTTTCACTTAAATAATGTTCTTGTCGCTCCTGACATTATTCAAAACCTCCTTTCTGTTCGACAGTTCACCTCTGATAATCTAGTTTCTGTTGAATTTGACCCGCTTGGTGTTTCTGTGAAGGATCTCCATACCAGGAACACCCTCCTGCGATGTGACAGCTCGGGCCCTCTGTACACCCTACAGCTTCCGTCGTCTCCTACTGGCACATGCGCCCTTGTGGCCACCCCTTCTCCGACTACTTGGCACCGTCGCCTCGGTCACCCCGGCAAGGCCACTCTTCAGAGCCTCGCCCGGTCTTCCTCCATCATCTGCAGTCAGCCCGACGACGACTCCCTCTGTCATGCCTGTCAACTTGGACGACATGTTCGTTTACCTTTTTCTCATTCTGTATCGCGTGCATCCAAAAACTTCGACTTAATTCACTGTGATTTATGGACATCTCCCATTGTCAGTGTATCCGGATTTAAATATTATCTAATTATTTTGGATGATCGCTCACATTTTCTTTGGACTTTTCCGCTGCGCCTCAAGTCCGATACTTTTTCGGTGCTCTCTAACTTCTTTGCCTATGTGCATACTCAGTTTGGTTGTACCATCAAATCCGTGCAATGTGACAATGGGCGTGAATTTGACAACTCTGCAGCCCGTGCTTTCTTCCTTGCTAAAGGTGTTGTCCTTCGCATGTCCTGCCCCTACACCTCCCAGCAGAATGGCAAAGCCGAGCGCATGATTCGCACCACCAACAATGTCACTCGCACTCTACTGTTTCAAGCTTCCATGCCCTCTTCCTATTGGGCTGATGCGCTTGCTACAGCCACCCACCTTCTCAACCGTCTCCCCACCAAGACTTTAGACATGATCACACCCTTCTTTGCCCTCTACGGCACCCACCCTTCCTACCATGATCTTCGTGCTTTCGGATGCACCTGCTACCCCAACCTCACCGCCACCACCCCTCACAAACTAGCCCCTCGCTCTTCCTTGTGCGTCTTCATTGGCTACTCTCCTGATCACAAGGGGTACCGGTGCCTCGATCTCAACACTAATCGTGTCATCATCTCTCGTCATGTCATTTTTGATGAGACGACTTTTCCCTTCTCTCAACACCGGCCCTCAGCTCCCCACGAGCTTGATTTTCTAACTAACGATGAGCTGCTAGCTCCTTCTTCTACAGGTACACCCTTGCCAACTTCCGGTGCCCCTGCTCAGTTCCCACTGCAGGCTGCACCAGAGGTACCTGATGATGCTCCGGTTCCGCTCTGGGCCCCCATTTTCGCCGGGCCAGGGCCCCGGCGCCCTCCCCCAGGCTTCCACGCACCTCCAGCAACTCGTTCAGCACCGGTGCTGCCCCAGGCTGCAGCCCCGGTGCCCACATCGCCCACCAGGCTGCCCCTGACTGCAGACCCGGCGCCCACTGCTCCTCCGGTGCGGCCTATGCCTGCAGCTCTCCCACCACCGCCGGTCACCCAAGTGTACACCCGGCGCCCTCCACCCCCTGCAGCTCCCATGGCAGCAGCTTTTCAAAAGCCGCCGGTCACCCAAGTGTACACTCGGCGTCCTCCACCACCGCCATCACCGCCGGCTGCTGCTCCTCCTCGCCGCTCCAACATCATACCTCCACCCCCACGGTATGTCAAAGATGGTCCTCCGGTTGGTGCTATACCCATCGCACCGGTTGACAACAACCATGGTATGATGACTCGTGGGAAGTCTGGATACATTCAGCCTCGTATTCTTCATGCTGAGGGTCTGTCTCCAATTCCCCGCTCTTGCCGCGATGCACTTGCTGATCCTCACTGGCGTCACGCCATGGAAGAGGAATATGCCGCTCTCATGGACAATAACACTTGGGATCTTGTTCCTCGGCCCGCTAATGCCAACGTGGTCACCGGAAAATGGATCTTCAAACATAAATTTCATGCTGATGGCTCTCTGGATCGATACAAGGCTCGTTGGGTTCTTCGCGGCTTCACTCAACGCCCCGGTATTGACTACGATGAAACTTTCAGTCCCGTTGTCAAATCGGCCACTGTCCGCACAGTCCTCACTATAGCTCACTCCCGGGATTGGCCGATTCATCAACTTGACGTCAAGAATGCTTTTCTTCAAGGGACCCTCTCAGAAACTGTACACTGCTTCCAACCAACGGGATTCACCAACTCTGTTCTCCCTCAGCACGTTTGCAGACTCAACAAATCACTTTATGGCTTGAAGCAAGCTCCCCGCGCATGGTACAGCCGTTTTGCATCATTCCTGCTCTCCCTGGGTTTTACTGAAGCTCGATCAGACACCTCTCTGTTTGTCTACCGCCGTGGTTCAGAGACAGTCTATCTGCTGCTCTACGTGGACGATATTGTTCTCACTGCATCTTCCCAGCAGCTTCTCCGCCAAGTTATTGATGCTCTGATGAAGGAGTTTGCCATGAAGGATCTCGGCCCTCTTCACCATTTTCTTGGCATGGCAGTTCAGCGAAGAGGTGATTCTTTGTTCCTCTCTCAGCGTCAGTATGCGTTGGACATTTTGGCTCGCCATGGCATGGCTGATTGCAAACCATGCTCCACTCCGGTTGACACCTGCGCCAAAATATCTGCAACTGATGGTCCCTCTGTTGCTGATCCCACCGATTACCGCAGCCTCGTGGGTGCTCTTCAGTACTTGACATTCACCAGGCCCGACATTGCATATGCCGTCCAACAAGTTTGTCTTCACATGCACGATCCTCGGGAGGTTCATCTTGTTGCTGCCAAAAGGATCCTGCGATATCTCCAGGGGACTCTTGATCATGGCCTCATCATTCCTCGGACTTCCCCAACACAGCTTGTCGTCTGCACTGATGCTGATTGGGCCGGATGCCCGGACACTCGCCGCTCCACCTCCGGTTATGCCGTATTCCTCGGTGGTAGCCTTGTCTCCTGGTCCTCTAAGCGGCAGCCCACTGTTTCTCGCTCTAGCGCTGAGGCCGAGTACCGGGCTGTCGCTAACGGCGTCGCTGAGGCTTCTTGGCTGCGGCAGCTTCTCCAGGAACTCCATCACCCTCTTGACAAAGCCTGCCTCGTCTACTGCGACAATGTCAGCGCCGTCTACCTCTCCACCAACCCTGTACAACATCAGCGCACCAAACATGTGGAGATCGACCTCCATTTCGTCCGGGAACGTGTTGCCATTGGTGCTGTTCGCGTACTTCATGTACCCACTACTTCTCAGTTTGCTGATGTCTTCACCAAGGGGCTGCCTACTTCAGTTTTCCAAGACTTTCGCTCCAGTCTGAATGTTCGCTGCTGCAACGTTCCGACTGCGGGGGGGTGTTAGATTACTGTGCTAGTATCTCTTTGGTTTTTGTGTTAGTCATTTACTGCTATTTACTTAGCTGTACGCCACCCTATGTGGCTATGTGAACAGGCCTCTTGGGCCTCTATATATTGTAACCCTCTGTGTAAACATTCACTCAATTAATCTAAGCCTGTTTGGCTATCCTCTAATACTTTCCTATGCCCTTGCTCCACTTTGCCTGGATTATTTCGGTTCAGTGTGTCCCGATGCGGTGTCCTCGGTGCCCTGTGCATAGGTTGCCGCTGTACGTACTATATTCAAGCTGTTTCCTTTTCTATGCTCTCGCTCGGCTTCCCTTGGATTGTTTGGGTTCAGTGTGCATTTGGGTTCTTCCGATTCTGGTTCCTTCGTTGTGCCTTCCTTAGATATATATTGTTTGCTTCTACCAACTATTCCCTTTCCTCTTCTTTGTTCCCCAGGTCGGCCCGTCGCAGGAGACATTTCTCATTGCGGGAGTCCTTTGTCTTATTTGTGCTTCAGATCAAAAGTGATTGGTGAGTATAATCTATGTCCGTCTTCTTTCTTTATTTTATTTTCTATTTTATGTATGTATTCAGTCTGTCCTCTGATTAAGATTATGGCCGGCAACATTGCCTGTTTTTGATGCAAATGATGTGGTGCCTTCGTACCATGGAAGATAATCTCTGTGTGCCGCTTTCTTGCTTGGTTGATTGCCTCATACCCTGGGTGCCTCATATAGTTGCTTGCCTGATAGCCTGCGTGTCCGGAGGTTTCATGTGTCATGTGTGGTTTAAAAAAATAATTATTATCCATGCTGTGTTTTTTCCTTTACCAAAATCATCATCCCTTTTTAACGGCAGCAGCGATTCAGACCAGGATGTTTTTCTACACAACAGGGGCCGCATAGTAAGATTTTCGAATAATCTCAGTTGAGTTATCCTAAAGAAATTCAGTATTTTCCTGCAGGGGTGCAGAAAGCCATTGCCTGTGATATTACACGTTCTATGTTAGGCTTGACCTGTGTCACTGTGTGTGTGTGCTTTTTGGTTGTAGTTGGGTCATGTGTGCGTCCCTTTCAGCATGTGCTCCCTGCTGCTTGCCTGAATTAGCAATTCTCTTTTTATCTGCATTGTCTTTTATACACTGCTAGATTGCCCCTGCCATTATGTCTTTCTTCTAAGCTGTGTTTGTTTGATTTTAGTGCTTAATCTATCAGTTTCGAGTATTGGTGGATTCTGCCTATGTTTTTTCTTCCAATATGCTGAGCAGCTGGTTCCATGTATGTGTTATTCCTACCGTATGTGTTGTGCCACTTGCTGTGCTAATTTTTTCCATACCATGATGATTCCCTTCCTTTTAGCCAATTCCTATGTTACCTGCTCGGTTTCTGGAGTGCCCTTATCTTTCTGCTATTCAGTGCTCATGTCAACTGCCTGGTTTTTCGAGTGCCTTTTCTGTTATACTGCTGCTTTTTTCAACGTGCTATTCCACCTGGAAGGCGACCGGTGCCTTGCTGCCCTTCCAGTGGCCGTGTAACATCAGGAGGCCGAGGGACTTTGGCTGTTCATGGTCAGGGAAGCCTTACTATTGGTGCTGGCCGTGGAGGGTGGCGTCGTTCTCGTGTATGTCATTATCCAGAAAATGCTCCTGGTTTCCACATTCGACATGTTTCCACTTTCCTAGGTATTATGGAGTTGGTCCTGGATGGCCTCTTTATCGTCCTAGGTTGTGTTATTGGATTGCTCTTGCTGTGTTTTCTGTCTGTGTGCTCTTTTCACTCTCGCATGCTCCCTGCTGGATCTGCCCCATTGCTCTTGTGATGCCTGTTTCATAAGGGCTGTTAGCCTGTTACATTTTCATGTGCATGCTCTGTTTACCTTCATTGTTTATATCTTTGTTTTAGGTGTTCCTCTAGCCGAGGCATCTTCATGGGCCTTCATATATCGTCAGTTCTCCTCGCATTATTTAACCTCCTTTTCTTTGTTGCCCATGTTTTTGTTGCTTCTGTTGTTGGTTACCTGTTGCTATCCGCTGCTATAGGGGACCATTTCTGTCCTGTGTTACCGCCTTTCTTGGCCACTGAAAATCGGGCTAGGAGGATGCAGTCTAATGCCACGAGAATGGCTGTAAGGCAAGGTGTGTCTTACTGGTGTAGTTTATTGCTTTAGTTTTGTCTGGGGATTGAGCCTACAATGTTCTGCCCCTTTTTGCTGTAGATGTGATTGGTCGGTGTCCGTCGATCAGACCAATTGTTTCTTTACCTAAGGAATATGGTGACATGCTAAAAGGTATGATGCCTGACATATCTATGTTTGTCGTAGTTTTTGTGATGCAGAGTCTTTGCCACTTGCTCACTGCTGTTTTTTGTTGTGGTCCATGTATTTTTTATATCATTTTTCGGCGACATATCCTCGGAGATCATATTATGGTGGATCTGATTATGTGTGCCAGTACTGTAATGCTGTTTTCTGGTACAATGGGAGGATAGTCAGTGAGAGTTCTTATTCCAGTCAGCGGATTGTCTATAGGTTGTGTTGTCATGAGAATGTCATTAAAGGTCATGAGAATGTTACCATGATGGAATTCTGTTGTTATTATATGCATTATCGTAAGGATGAGCATAATCCTGAAATTTGTAGTGGTCGACTTTCCCAGCAATTTCAGGTACATGCTTTTTCCTGTGTTGAGGCAAGTAGACTGAGCTATGATTTCTTTAATCAAGATCAGCTAAATGCTTTTTCCTGTGGTGAGGCAAGTAGACTGAGCTATGATTTCTTTAATCAAGATCAGCTACGCTGTGAAACTTATCAAGGAATTTCAGATTATTGGAAAAGGATCGTTAACAGGTTTATGTTGTTGTTTAGAAAACATTGCCTGCTAACTTTATTGGGAGTACAAGATACATGCAGCTGAACTACCATGATTGTTTGTCTATATGCTGTACCTATGGCCCTCCTGACACATTTACATGTAACTCCAAATGGCCTGAGATACTGGAGGCAATTAGGTTTGAACCAGGTCAGAAATAATGTGACAGAGGAGATATGGTTGCACGTGTTTTCCACATGAAACTTGATGAGTATCTTGAAGATATCAGAGAAGGTCATGTGTTCGGTCCCGTATGTGCAGGTCTGTGCGAGTGTGCGTGTCCTGTACCTATATTATCTCATTCCATTGCTATTCATGCTATGCATTGCTTTCTAAAACATGTTACCTAATTCACTCTTATTTTCTTGCTTTCTCTTTGTATTTGCAGTTGCCTATACAAACGAGTTCCAAAAATGCTGTTTACCACATTCACATATTATTCTGGTATGGCAATCCAATAGTACACATGAGGCCTCTGCTGCTAAAGTTGATCGGTATATCTCGGCTGAACTACCAAATCCTATTTTTGATCCTCTTGGGTTTTCCTTGGTGCAAGAGTTCATGATGCATGGTCCATGTGGCCCATTGCAGACAAAATGTCCTTTCATGAAAAGCAAAATTTGTTCCAAGAGATATCCCAAGCCATTCCAGCCTGAGACAACTTTTGATTTAGATGGATATCCATTATATCGCCGTAGGGACAACGGGGCAGTTGTAGACAAGAATGGTACTCATCTTACTAATCAGTGGGTCGTGTCTCACAATCTTGATGTCCTCAAGAAATACCAGGCCCATATAAATGTTGAAGCTTGCAACAAAACATAACTGGTCTAAGGATTTGATTCTGCAAGATTTCGATTGCTCAAGAACCAATCGAAGGTGGCCTTGGTACAGCCAGCCACACAGTCTGCAGTACAGGAGCTAGACTCAGGTAGTGATGGTGTAGATGAGATAAGTGAATACATTAAATCAAGATATTTGTCCTACTGTGAGGCTGTGTGGACATTACTTAGATTTGAGATACATGGTAAATTCCCTGCAGTTGAGCACCTTTTTGTGCATCTCCCTGGGATGAATTTTGTTGCTGTGCATGATGAAGATGATTTGCAAGAGGTTGCTGTTGATCCTGATTCACAAAAAAGCATGCTCACTGAATGGTTTACAGTAAATCAGTCCGCTTCAGCTGGTCATCACTTGACCTATTGCCAATTTCCATCATTATTTACATGGGAGCTTGATCATAAGACATGGTCAAGGCGTAGGATAGGTTTCAAAATAGGAACATTGCGATATGTTCACCCAAGCACAGGAGAAAATTTTTATGACTGATGATCTCAAGCGTCGATTGCGTCTAGCACTGCAAAATCCATCATATGTTATTTCCGATGACGCACTACAGTCCAGCCTCATGAGAGAATTAAGACATGTTTTCCAGTAATGGATTATCTATTACAGCCTATGATCTCCCGTCTATCCCTGGATCATCTATCAATGATGGTGCAAAAATAGATTAATTCTAGAGGAAACATCCTATGACATGGTTACTCTTCTCGCTGATTCCGTAACAATGTGCAATGCTTTAAATTCTGAACAAAGGGAGATACATGATAAGGTTATGGAATCTGTATCAGGTATCCATTCTTTCCTCTACTTTATCTCTGGCCATGGAGGAATAGGGAAAACATTTATATGGAATGCTGTTTTAGCCACCCTTCGTGCACAGAACCATGTAGTCTTAGCCATTGCCTCATGTGGTGTTGCATCTCTGCTTCTTCCTGGAGGTCGCACCAGCCACGCAAGATTTAAAATTCCCTTGGAAATACATGAAAATAGTTTGTGTAGTGTGGGCAGAGGAACTATGTTAGCTGGCCTTATTGCAAGAGCTTCTCTGGTTATATGGGATGAAGCACCGATATCACACAAGTATTGTTTAGAGGCTGTAGACCGTACCTTTAGAGATATCATATCTGTTGATGACGCAACAAATTCTCACAAGTCATTGATCAGAATGCCAGCTTGCAGGAATTTGCAAACTGGGTTCTTGAGATTGGTGAGGCGGGTGTGCCTCCTTTCATAAGACCTGGTGATACAGAGAAAAATTGGATACAGATTCCTCAAAAGTTCCTTCTCATGCCAACAGGACCAACGATACCAGCCATCATTGATGCAGTGTACGATAGTTTCCAGCATAATTATGCCTCTGTTGACTATCTTACACTATTGTTGATGAGATCAATGCTACATTGATTCAGCGAGTCCCTGGCTCTATTCGAGATATCTAAGTTATGATACCATTGCCAATTCAACAGAACAACCATCTGACTATTCGATGCTATACCCACCTGAATTTCTATTATTATCAACAACTTCCCGCAGCATCATCTCACCCTCAAAATAGGTGTTCCGGTTGTGCTTCTCATAGAGAGACTGGATGGTTATCTTCTTCAGGGTCATATCATGACAGGGAATCACATTGGTGAGACAGTATGTATACCTAGAATTGTGCTTAATGGAACAAGCCATAGATGGCCTTTTACTTTACAGCGACGGCAATTCTCTATCCGGCTATGCTATGCAATGACCATCAACAAATGCCAAGGTCAGACTTATGTGGCAATTTCAAGAGTCAGTTCCAAGGACGGCTTAAAGATACTAATTGAGGATGATGATGGACAGGCTACTTCAGTGACAAAGACTATTGTTTATCAGGAAGTTCTTCAATATGTTTAGAAAAATATCCTCTATTTGCAGTACTGGTTCTTTAGCGTTGCATATGTATTCCAGCCCATTCCCATACTATGTCCAAAATGTTTTATGCCTTAAGTTTTTATGTTTAAAGGAAGCCTGAAAGAAATGCAGGTTCCTGGGAAACACAAACAGTAGTGTTGTTTGGTTAATTTTCATGTACTGATGAAATATGCATAAGCCTGTCATGGCTGTACTGCCTGTGTGCTTTTATTCCTCAGAACTACGTAAAGCAACTTGATCAGTGCCTGCTTTCCTATGTACAAAAGACAAAGTACTATATACCTGAACAGTTTGCGCTCTATACTTTGTTCTTTTCATCCTTTCAGGATTATCAATGTTTGCATCTGTGTTTTACAATAAAATTTCTGATTTTCTATGCAACAGTGAAGTGTGTGCTTTTTTAG
Source organism: Saccharum hybrid cultivar R570 (assembly GCA_038087645.1). NCBI lineage: Eukaryota > Viridiplantae > Streptophyta > Magnoliopsida > Poales > Poaceae > Saccharum > Saccharum hybrid cultivar. The sequence continues at coordinate 4,983,847 of JAQSUU010000733.1, forward strand.
TGCTTCCCTGTGTATTATGATGTCTATAAATAACTTGAATATGTAATGTTGTTTTATAGCTTGAAACACTAAAAAAAGATCCATCAATCTCTATGCTTGTATCATCTCCAGCAAAGTTTTTTTCCTGTTCTTTCATTGATAAATCATGCAGATGGTTTCATTATTTTCCATTATTTATAGAACGACCTATCATCCTCGCTAATATATGACTGTTCTATTATTTCCCTGAATAGGCACCGACCATGCAGCGTGTTTTGTTGAAGGATATCACCTTGGAATCAGTCCAGGGCTCCAGGCAACAACCAAGGTTAGGGCAGTTAGATTCTGTGACTACCTCAACAATGACACTCCAAGACAGATACAACGAATGGACATGATTCTCTTAGATGAAGAGGTACCTGCTTTTATGATCTGCCTATTCAATATAGTACTATGTACCTGTGTATACAAATTCAACCATCCTATTAAGGTACTTGTGCAGGGTAAAGCCATAGAAGCCCAGATACCACAGAGATGGATCGGTACATGCAGACCTCGCCTGAAAGAAGATTCGGTTTACTACATTAAGTTCTTTCAGGTTGTCAGCGCCAAAACTTCATTTTGCACGGTCGATCATGCCTACATGATAAGATTTACGGGCCATACCCAGATTACCGAAATCAAATTAGTTCCAGTTGCATTTCCTTTATATGCATGTACACCAGTCCCGTTCAGTGTGCTTCATGACAGATTGCACATCACTGAGTATACATCAGGTATAGCCTATAACATTTACTGCAATACACAGCTATCACTTCTATGCATACCTACCAATCTCTGATACTTCTCTGCATGCCATTATGCCAACCTCTGGGGCTCTATTTCTGCTTTTAAAAATATCACACACGAAAAGAGTTCCTTTACTTTACTTAATCTCTGGCATTCAACAAGTACTGATTTTTCATGACCAAACAGATACCATTGGTGTCTTGTGCAGGGCAAGGTATAAAACCACTCCGAAATGTCTACATAACAAATGGAAAGTATGTATTGTGTTACAACTATTGCAGATATCATCTTCACTTTGGCCATGCCTTATACACAAGTCTTATGTGTATATTATTTATGAAACAGGGAAGATGCAGTCGTGGCTCTATGGGAACGAGAGGCAGAGAATTTTGACGCAAACCGATATATGAATATGGCTAGCCAAGGACCTGTTGCCTTTCTTTTTATTGCAATGACAAGTCGCATGTTTGAAGTTACATAACCATCAACAGTGTTAGGATGCATTGCAACGCCCATAATTGGCCTACCCACTCATTTATTTTTCTCGGCCTCTCCATTGCAGCAACCATTCTCAACATATTCCTTGCTCATTCTTTCCATGTATATAGATAGCCTCTCTCTCTCTCCAGGGATGTACACTATGCAGGGTCTATGCGAATCCTGCGCCTCCAGAGGCTGTGGCCTTACAAAATAGGTGCACACTGCATATAGCTGTTCTTAGATGCATTACCATTTCCTATATCAGTATCAGTATTCTAACATATCTAAAACTGCCAGTATCGGGAGTAGTCTGATACCGCCAAATTGCTCCAACAAAAATTACAATCAGAGCTTGCTAAGTTTGACAACCATGTCATCTATGTATGTATACTGTCTCTGTACTGTCTATTTATTCTCATATTACCTGTACACACAATCTAAAATATCTTTTATAAACATCCAGTCTAACAGGTACATAGTCAGTGTTGTTCCTAATCAGCCATGGTGGGACCTAGCATGTAAGATCCCTACTTGTAACAAGAGAACTAAACCACAAGGAGATGCATACAAATGCAGCAACCTGCAACCCGAAGTGTAGTGGCACAGATGCTGGCCCAAGGTAAAAGACTTTCCATTTTATCCTACATCTCCACATGATTACATTAGACAAAAATCAACAATCATAACGAGCCATAGATATAACCACATCATACATGTACTGCACATGACGCATCTGATTGGGAGCCAATATTTCCTTAATACAAAAATAATACATCCAGGTATCGCCTTGCCATCTTGGTTACTGATCCTGCAGATATGCCTGATGAAACTGAACCTGCAATTGTGGAGATGGTCTTTTTTGGGCCACGAGCTGAAGAAATAATAGGATGCCCACTGGATGCCCTTATCAACGATGACAGTGGTGTTGGTGCATTCATTCCGCTCCGCATTGCTATGTTATATGGGAAACAATTTGAACTGTGAGTCAGTGTATCATCCATGTCACTTCAAAGCGCAAGTATCACATACCTGCAGGTCGATGCTATCATAGGTATTCCTGATATGCCTTTACCACTACCTGCATCAGTGCATGAACGTAAATCAATTACATATCTAATCTAATCTATCTATCTATCTATTTATCTATATATTATTATGCCTTCTACAGAGCCTGAGCAACAAGAGTGCCAACAACAGTCTGCACTGCCTGAAAAACCTAGATCCCCTGCACAACATGAACACACAGATACTCCTGCTGTAGATGTGCCCATTCTCCCAACACCTGATAAGGTAAAAGATGGACCTAACATTTTCACTATGCTATTATCTATACAAGACATATTATAATAGAATTTTACAAGCGCAATATTTCTTCTAGGCATCACAGATACTTTCCACGTCCACGCCACCTGATGATCTACCATCAGCACAAGTATGTCATAACGACTACTCCCTCAATCCCAAAATAAGTGTCATTCTCGCTTCTCGACAAACGTTTTTAACTTTGACGAAATATATACAAAAAACTATTAATATTTATAGTACATATCTAGTATCATTAGATAGATCGTTGAATCTATTTTCATAATAAACTTATTTAGAGATTCAAATGTTACTAATATTCTCAACAGGAGGTAGCATTGCTAATACACCCTTGAACTGTTCAAGAGATTTATTGCTCAATGTATAGGACTCTAGAATTATGCAAACAATCTGACAGAAAAACCATGTGCAGCCGTCCGCCAACTTATGTATTGAGTTGAAGGACAGCCTCATATTGCAATAACACAGTCCTTCAACTCCACGCGTTGTAGCTGGTCAGTGTTTGCATCTACTTGCTCTGCATCTATACATAACGAAATGGGCTTGCAATTCATAGCAGATGATCCAGAGCAAGGATTGGGAGCGAGCAGATCTATATCATGTCCAGGGATAGGAAGGTTGCAATAAGTTCAGCCAAGCAACACACACCAGCAAGGCTGCAATAAGTGATGACAAGAAGCAAGCAAGCTGCAAGCCGTAGGCCAACAACCTCAATCACCGCAAGAACTCCAACATAATAGGAAATGTAATATGCATCGCAACATAATGGATCAGACAAGATGTACACAAGCACATAGCATTTCAAATGGAAGCAGAATTCACGACGGTTGAGATTTGACTAAAGGGCACCCAAATTTTAAAAACTGATTCGATCTGACACAAAAGAAGGGTCCGGATAACATTTCAGATCGAGTTGGTCTGTGATCTACCCCAGGAATGTCTTGGTGGTTGCATTGCCCATCTCAAATTTGTGAATATTCAGTATATAACTCTTTATCTACACAAGCTACAGATCCCCAAGGACCAAGCAACACAGATCAATTAACATTTTTTTGGAATCATCCATTGGCAAGACCCAAAGACATTCAAAACATCCAAAGAGGATGAACGCACACCACCTGCTTGGTATCGGCGTTGTCTGTCTTGTAGCAGCTACAACATACAGCAGGTTGATCTCCCATACTTCCTGCAATTGGTTCCATCCGTCCAACATACCAGAAAACAAACTCGATTCTTACCTAATAGGTAAATTTGCTGTAGGACACTCTTAAAGAATGGTATTCGCTGATGGACACTAGTACTCAATATTGTATTTGTCAGAAGTCACTCTTCTTCAATTATGGTAGTTGGCTCCTGGATATTATGGCTATGAGAGAGAAGTTAAAAGCGATCAAAATGCCCCTGACGGTTATAGTACAACTTTTATAGTTATTTAGGAAAATCATAACTTTTGTATATAAAGTCAGATGAAAACGGACTTTATATAAAAATTATAGTTCTCAGTGAGATCTATAACTTTGTAGTTGATAAGTTTTCTAGAAAATTAGTTATAATATTATATATTTTTTTCAATTTTTCATATTTTAAAATTTAAAATTTGGAATATCTGAAGTCATTTAGAATCCTAAACTAAATATTCATTCTACTATTTTATATTGTAGATATATTTTAGAAATTGAAAATTGAAATTTTCAAACGTTTGTGGTATGGATTGTGTCAACGTTCGAAGTCGTTTGAAATTTCTAAATTTTGAATTTCAAAACCAAAAAAATAAAATGGATATTTAGGACTCTAAATGACTTCAAATAAAAAATTATCAACTGCTCCCTCCGTTCCAAATTATAATTCGTTTGACTTTTTTTGACCTCAAGTTTGACCACTCGTATTATTTAAAAAAATTATGCAACTATAGTCAAATTTAAGTCATTCTTGAAGAACTTTTGTTAATAAAGCAAGTAACAACAAAAAAGTGATATTTTGCACAAATTTTTGAATAAGACGAGTGGTCAAACTTGGGTTCAAAAAAGTGAAACGAATTATAATTTAGAACGGATTTAGTACAAAGTTATAGATTCTATTGATAACTATAACTTTTGTATATGCCATGTCAAAATCTAAGGTTATTTGATAATTTTAAATTTTGAATTTCAAAATCTAAGATCTAAAAAAATGTTAAACTACAAAATTGTAGATCTCATTGAGCTCTACAGTTTTAATATAAAATTATCTTCATCCGATTTCATATGCGAAAGTTATGATTTTTTAGATAACTATTAAGGGTTATACTATAATAGTTAGGGGCATTTTTGTCACTTTTAACTTATCTCTCCCATTCCCTTCTAGATAATATTATTTTAATAGCAATAATGTCCGGGAGCCAATTACCATCAGCTCGCACCTACTGTTCACCGATGACTCTCTTATTCTGATTCGAGCGACCGACACTACCGGAATCCTTAAATTTGCCAAGTGTTTTTATATTTGTCGAGTGTATTTTCTCGGGCACTCGACGAACAGGTTCTTTGCCGAGTGTAAAAAAAAAAACACTCGGCAAAAAAAACACTCAGCAAAGATGTGGTTTACTGAGTGTCAAAAGAAAAACACTCGACAAAGATAAAGTTTGTCGAGTGTAAAAAAAATACTCAGTAAAGAAATAAAATATTTTTTCTAGAAAAGGAGAAGAAAAAAAAACAAAAAAAACTTTGCCGAGTGCTCAGATTTAGAACACTCGGCAAAGAAATAAAAAAATTCTGGAAAAAGAATGAGAAAAAAATGAAAAAAATACTGTGCCGAGTGTCCAGATCTGGGATACTCGACAAACAAAAAAAATATCTTCTTTAACCCACCCAGCACCCCACCCTCCCTCTGCACCCGGCCCCAGCGCCCCCTCCCCTTCTTCCTCGGGTCGCACGCACCCGGCCCCAGCGCCCCCTCCGTTTTCTTCCCCGGCCCCCAGCGCCCCCTCCCCTCCCCGCCGGCGCCCCTCTCCCTCTCTTCCCCGGCGACGGCCGCCCCCTCCTCTCCCTCTCTTCCCCGGATCCGACGGCCTCCCCCTCCTCTCCCTCTCTTCATCGGCGCGGCTGCCCCCTCCTCTCCCTCTCTTCCTCGGATCCGGCGCGGGCGGCGGTGGCGTGGTGGTGGTGGCTTGTGGCGGTGGCTGTGAAGCCGGGGAGCGGAGGCGAGACGGAGGGCGTGAAGCTGGGCCGCGGCGCAGGGGAAGGGCGCCGCCGAGGAGACCGACGGCGGCCGGCGGAGACCGGCCGGTGGTGGCTTTTTTTATATTTTTTTTGGCCGTCGGTGGCTTTTTTTTATTTTTTTTGGCCGGTGGTAGCTTTTTTTCGAAAAAAATATTTGCCGAGTGTATTTTGGGCACTCGGCAAAGTCTTTGCCGAGTGTCCGACAAAAAACACTCGGCAAACTAGCGTTTGCCGTTAAAGGGTTTGCCGAGTGTCGTTTGCCGAATGTAACACTCGGCAAACCCTTTGCCGAGTGTTTTTGGGGCTTCGTCGAGTGCCCCTGGCACTCGGCAGATCTCCTGTATCCGGTAGTGCGAGGGCGATGCTAAGCAGCTTCAGGATATTCTTGAACCCTATGAGAACTGTTCTGGCCAGATGATCAACAAAGCCAAATCGGCAGTGCTGTTTAGTGGCAATACAAAACCCCAACAGAAGAAAACGGTATGCGATCAGCTACAGGTTACCAAAGAAACAATGAGTGAGAGGTACTTGGGACTTCCAGTTCATGTGGGAAAGTCCAAGAGTGGTGTCTTCAGCTACTTGAAAGATCGTATCTGGACAAGGGTGGAAGGAGAAATTCTTGTCATGGGCTGGTAAGGAGATTCTAGTTAAAGCAGTAGCGCAGGCTATCCCAACTTATGCCATGGGATGTTTTGACATCACGAAATCCCTTTGTGATCAAATTTGCTCAATGATATGTCGTTTCTGGTGGAACCATCAAGAAGGTAAACATAAAATCCATTGGTTGAGCAAGGAAATTATGATGAAACCAAAAGGTGAAGGGGGACTAGGATTCAGAGATGTTCATGCTTTTAACTTGGCCATGTTGGCAAAGCAATGCTGGCGGCTTTGGCAATTTCCGGACTCCCTCTGTGCTAGAGTATTGAAAGCTAAATATTACACAGCCACATCAGTGCTTGAGGCTTGAGGCGAAGCCAAAAAGTGGGATGTCCTACACCTGGCGAAGTGTGCTGCGTGGCTTAGAAGTCATAAAAAAGGGAATGATAAGGAGAGTTGGGGATGGAAACAATTTGAGGATTTGGTCTGATCCCTGGATTCCAAGAGATGGCCTCCGAAGACCTATCACACCGAAAGGTGCTAGCTTGCTGTTATATGTTAATGAACTAATCAATCCACACCTCTAGAAACTCGAATATTTCTGTGTGTGTAAAAACCCACGAAAAAATTCGAATATCCACGGAAAAATATTTTTCTAACGGTGTACCGTCAGAAAATAACACACAGAAATAAAATGACAGAAAAATTGAATTTTTCTGTGGGTTCACCGTCAGAAACAATTTTTCTGTGGGTCTCACACGCACAGAAAAATTATGTTCGCCCAGATTAAAACTAATTTTTCTGTGTGTTAATCTACACAGAAAAAAGAAATAAACGCACAGAAAAACACATGTTTTTTTTCTGTCAGTCTAGGTGAACTCACAGAAAAATTCATTTCGCCCAGATTAAAAATAATATTTCTGTGTAGCCAGCCTCACAGGAAAAAAGAGTTAAACACACAAAAAAATATTTTAAAACAGTAGCAACAACATATTAAAATATATATTTTCCATACAGTAATTTCTGTGCATGACCAACAAGGTTTCATTCAAATAATACACAAATCAGTAGTTCATCATGAATGGAGTCAACACTTATGTCAAAAATAGAATCAGCCTGCTCTATCAGCACATATATCATATATATACAGATATGATATATGGTCATCTACATGTTCAACATGAATACTACAATGAATTCACAAATATGGATATCTGGTCATATAAAGAGGAGGAACCAGGCACCAAAGCAGAAGGGCTCCCACCACCTCCAACTAGTGGCGGCACCACAGCACGGCGGACTGGGCACTGGGCGGCGTTGGCAGCGTGAGGGCGCAGGCCGCATGGGGCATCGTGGTGTCGGGGGCTAAGGGGCGCCGCCGCTGGGATTGATTCCGTGGAAGGAGGCGTCATGGCCGCGTCCTCGCGTGAGGCTCTCAAGGTCAGGGGAGGCAGCGGGGAAGGAGAAAGAAACTGCTTCACCTTCCACTCCATCTCTACCTGTGAGAATATTACAAGGGCACTAATTAGTGGGGTCAAGCAGGTGGTCTGACCATTCCATTGGTATGCATTATTATCTATTGCGCAGATTTTTTCTAGAGTTTCTAATTCAAACATTTGACTGGTGACAGACAGGGAGCCAAATGTCTAAGATCCACTTATGTGGTCAGTAGAGATAACCTAGTCCATAGCATATAATTTGTATGCCTATGATGAAAGCTTGTCACTCAGAATCAAAGTTTCAGTTTAAATATATAAATTGCTTATCTAATGCCAGCTAATCAAGAACATCTTATTTGGCGAAAATGTTAAATGCCATAGCCATACCTTGGGAGTCGACAGCGAGAGAACATCTTATTTGGCATCCCAACAGAAGTAACATGAAAGCTTACCCTTCGATGCAAGTTGCTCGTTCAAACCGGTATACTTGCTCTGCTCTACCTGAAAATTTATAAGGGAAAATAGGATTACTATATAAGTTAAATCAAACATTATTAATTATACATATACATACTGTTAATTCTCGTGACAGTAGTGCATGCAAACTACACTTGGAGAATAAGAAGTCCTAGACTGATTAATAATAAGATTGTAAGGAATACTGAGTACTATGAAGAAACACTTATTAGTTCACCAACGTGTATCTTGACATATCACGTTGAAGAAAAAAAGATAGCTTGATAAATTTATCAGTCAATTCCTTCTCTTCAGAAGGTAAACATCGATTTTTCTACAGATGGTTATATAAAAGTAGTTGTAGACACTAAAATTGCTCATGAATAATTGATCAAACAGAAAAGAGTACTTTGCAATCTTTATTCAATGTATCTCTCCCCTTATTTGAGTATGCCTTCCAATGCTCATGTACTCTGATCAATGATACTTTATACTAAGATCTATGAAAGTTTGCATCAGCTAACAATTGGCCAAAGATGCATGCGTTAATCACAAGGAACTACAAAAAGGTAGCTCATTAAGTCATTTGCACAACAAAAATGTAGTTGTTGTATGTGGACCTACTAGACTTCCCATACATTTCTAACAAAAATGTAGTTGCATGTGATTTCCCCAGATTCTTAGAAGGGCTGCCATGTTTCGAGACACACAATCACAAAGAATGACTACAAGTCGGATACCAAATGGCATTGACTACAACAAACTACACTAGAAAACATACTCTGAATGCAATAAAAACTAAATTTGCAGTGCAATCTCAGCCGAAAGATGGTGATTTTTGTTGCAATAATCACAGTGATTCAGGAAATGGGAATTTGCATCATAGATTGCACATAAAAAAATACAACAACCAACAACCACCGCCACGCCCCGCCGCCGGCCACCACCATCACCACCACAGCCACCGCCCGGATCCAGGAGAGGGAGGGTCGGATCCGGCCGGGTGAAGAAGGGGGAGGGGAGGGGCACCCGCCGGGGAAGAAGAAGGGGGAGGGGAGGGGTGCCGGCGGGGGAGAAGAAGGGGGAGGGCGCGGATCTGCTCGGTCGTCGGCGGCGGCGACAGATCTGGATGCGGCCTCGCCTCGTCCTCGCGCCACCGGTGAGGGAGGGAGAGCACGGCCGCCAGCGTGGAGGTGGTGGCGCCGGATCCAGCCGCCTGGGGGCGCGCCAGCCATGGATTTGGTCGGATCCGGGGGTGAAGGAGAAGGGCCGCGCCTGCCGCGTCGATGAAGAGGGAGAGGGAGGAGGGGAGGAGCGGTGGCGCTGCTCGGGTAGGGGAGGAGTGGCGGCGCTGCTCGGGGAGGGGAGGAGCCCCCGCGCTGAGTCGCAGAGGGAGGGGCGCGGCGCTAAGTCGCGAGGCGCTGAAAGGAGAGAGTGAGGGAGGGGGTGCGGTCTAGTGCATGCGTGAGAGGGTGTTTGGGGCGGCGGCCGGCGGGTTAGGGTTAGGATTTTTCTGTGCGTGCATATATTTTTTCTGTGCGTTTTTAAAGAATCGACAGAATAAATTGCATTTTTCTGTGAGTGCTGATTTTTTCCGTATGTGTATTGTCACGTAATTTTTCTGTCGGAATATTTTGGAACCGATAGAATAATCGTAATTTTTCTGTGCGTACCGAAAAAAAATGCACAGAAAAATTCATCACCCACAAAATAATTCGAGTTTCCAGTAGTGCCAGTCACTGGAAATTGGGATGAAGAACTGATAAATGATACCTTTTGGCCTGAGGATGCGAGCATCATATTATCATTGCCGATATTTCTGGAGAATGACAACAGGCTAGCATGGCACTGTGATAAAAAAGGTATATTCAGTGTCCGAAGCGCATACAAGGTTTGCTGAGATGACTGGCCTTGAAAAAGAGAATATAGAGGCAGTAGTATCCATCAGCAAATACCACCACTAAAGAGTGTCCTAAGACAAATTTAACCACAACTAATAAATTGATAACATCATTCAACATAGAAATGTGAGCGGTAATCAATGGATCAGGTACTGATGAGCTACAACTTCCTGAAGATTAGTGGAGGGGAATAGCTCATGTAGAGACTGACACGACTGCCTCAAGGCGCCGCTTAGCATGTGTGTTGATGAAGCAGACGGCAGAGGTAGGAGCAGATGTTCGAGTCGAAGCGTAGTGCGCTCATACATATGGGTCCACTTACCTATCCAAGCTCACGGCGCTCGGGCACGACCTTGGGCCTGGGCCTGGGCCTGGGAAAGGGACGCCAAGGTGGCGAGGAATGCCAGATGCTGCGGCAGCCGTTCCTCAAAAAAATAAATAATAATAATAATAATAATAAATGCTGCGGTAATTATCAACGCTAGCCCAAATGACGTCCTCTGATCCGCTGGTCACCGTAGTTTATAATAGAAAAAATCACCGTGCATAGCCAACGCTCCATCTATGCAGCTCGCGGCGGGCGACCGGGCGGAGGCCGCCCGTGCTCATCCTATGCTCGCCACGGTCGCCCGAGCTCATCCCGTGCTCGGCGCAGGCGCCCGCACTGATCTCGACCAGGGTGGAGGCGGCCCAACTCACCACAGCCGGGGTGAAGCTCGCCCGCGTGCAGTTCACGGCTGGCAGCCCGAGCGGAGTCTACCCGTGCACAACGCGTGCTCCGCCTGGCCAGCTCGCCGTGGCTGGGGCGGAACTCGCCCGTGCGTAGCTCGCAACGGCCGGGAAGGAACTTGCCCACGCACAGCTCGCGCTTCACCCGCACAGTGTGGAGACCTAACACGGCCTTCTCCACCGGACCACCTGCCGTGGCCTTCTCCTCCAGAGCGGTGAGCTCCGCGTCACCGGTGAGCTCTACACCGGTAAACTCCACACGCCGACGAGCCTCCATTATTCTAAGCAGCAAGGAGATATTGCGTTGAAACTGCATGTTGCAAGCGTATATTTCAAGTGTTTAGGTGTTTCAGATAGGGATGAAAACGGTACGGATATTTTCCGACCGTATTCGAAACCGAATCTGTTTAGAGGGGTTGAGATCTGTCCGTATCCGAGTTCGGATATCCAACATCCGATACCGTATCCGTATCCGAATACTCAAATCGCATATTTATGATGTCGATATCCAATCGTATCCTATCCGACATAGTTGACACTATCCGTATTCGAATCCGAATCCGGACAGAAATATGAAAACAAATATAATATCGGTGATATCCGTCCGTATCCGATCCATTTTCATCCCTAGTTTCAGAGGTATGTTGCAAGTGTTTTATATGGATATTGCAAAAGTAGATCGGGATGTTGCAGATGTTGCAATGGTTGTACACGTATGTCGCAAAGCGTCTGTTTCAAATGTTTTATCTGTTTTTTGAAATATATGTTGTAAGTGTGTTAATTTAGATGTTGCATATGTTTCACACATCTTGCAAGTGTTTTACCCGAATGTTGGATGTGTTTTGCAATGGCCTTTTCAAGTGTTTTCATGTGTTTTTTGTAAATATTTCAGATATATGTTTTAAGTGTTTCATCAGTCTTTAGACGCTAGTTGCAAATGTTTCATCTCGATGTTTCAAAAGTAGATCGGATATTGTTGCAATGGACCCACCTGGCCACCTGCTGCAGCTGCTTGGGCACTGCCGACCGAGCGCAGACGTCCGAGCACGGGAAGCGAAGGAGGTGCGAGCAGTCCTCTCATGGGGTCGGATGGTGCGGTCGACATTCGGGTGGAGCGGGCCCCACATGGGCGCGCGAAACGACGTGCAGGCGTGGGCTTCCGGACGCACGCGTTCATCCAGAGACGTCCGAGCGCTAGCACTGCCGTACTAAAAAAAAAGAAAAAAAGAAAGAAAAAAACTCTTCTTAGTGGCGAAAGACCAGAAAAAAATAAGCTAAATCAAAATCCATAATATATACTGATAGATAGTAAAGTAGATTATGGTCGATGCAGATGCAAGATGATCATCAAGTACAAAATATAGAAAAAAACATTTAGGATAAATAGAAAGATGTAACTTAGAAGTCAATTGACAAATCGAGTGATAAGGAAGCAGTTGCGTATAGGAGATTCTCAAGGAGTTTAGGTGACCACTGACCAAGGCAATCTCACTTGCCTCTTTATTTCTAATTATTGCAATATACTCAGTACATGTGTATGTCCGGTTTGGGCATTCCCTTTCCTTTTGAATCCATCTTTACTTAACTAATTTCATTGTTTCATAAATTAATCAACAAGATTCAATAGTTAATCAAAAGGAAACAAATTAAAAAACTAACAATTGTGAAAACAATAAAGAGCACAATGCACCAATGCTAATTCACTACGTAAAAAATGATTTTTAGCAACGGTTCGATTTTTTTGTAGGGGCGACTGGTGATGGAGCCGCCCCTACAGTGGCGTGCTCGGATGCCCAGACACCAGCCGCCCCTAGAAATGGAACAGCCGGGGCGGCTGGTGATACGAGCCGCCCCTACAAATGGGGTCTGATTTGTAGGGGCGGCTCAATCACCAGCCGCCCCTGGAAATGCTATTTGTAGGGGCGGCTGGTGATTGAGCCGCCCCTACAAATGGCCCCGTATTTATAGCTCCGATTTATAGGGGCGGCTCAATCACCAGCCGCCCCTACAAATGCCCCCCATATAAAACAGATGCAGCACCTTCTTCCTCCTCGGGTCACTCACTCCAACCCGTGAAAGAAAGGTGGGGCGACATTGGGCACCTCCCAAAAATTGTTCTACTGAGGAGGAAGGTTTTGATCTCAAATCCTTTGGTGGAGAGGTTGTAGAAGGTAAGAAAATGTTATTCCATACTTTTTTTTGAAGTTTTAATGGTTGGTTAGTGAGTAATTAGAGTTTTGTTTTTCTCTCTCTTCTATGGTGCTTGAGTTACTTATGAAGTAAATTAGACCCAAGTTTTAAATGTACTAGGATAAATTAGGGAGGGGAACAAGATCATACCCTTATTTGGTCCATGTTTCTTGATTTTAGTAAACAATTAGTTAGTTTTATGGATGTTTCATATGCATGTGGATCTAGATCTAGGGTTTGGTTTTTTTATTAATTTCGTTTTTGTAAATTTATGTTTGATGAAATTGGACTAGGGTTTGTATGAAAGATATTGGGTAAAGTATAATTGTTGCTAATTGTTGTCTTTGAAATTATTTATTGTAATCAATAAATATGTATTTTAATTATTTATGGATAAATGGGTCATTAATTAATTTTCCTCTACCATGGTGTGTTTGTATGCTTCATGTAATTATATTAGATTTATATTCATATATATCTGAAGTATATACAATTATTCTCAAGTAATTATTACTTTGATTCATTTTTATATATATCTTAATAAGTAGTCCTTTAATGTTTGTTTTGTTGTTGTTGTAAAAGATGGAGTACAGGAACTCTTGGATGTATGGTTCGTTAAGGTTCAAGACAGGTTTCCGTGAAGAGGTGGATAAATTTATTGAAGCCGCAAAGAAGCATGCAACGACATTGAAAGAGAATAAGGATACAATTATTTGCCCCTATAAAGATTGCAAGAATTGTATGGCATGGACAGATGTGACTATCATCAGATCACATTTGATTATGCGAGGATTTGTTGAGGACTACACAGTGTGGATTCATCATGGTGAAATGGTTATTGTTAACGACGAGGATGAGGAGGAATACGACGACGAAACCATAGAATCCCTGTCCCAATATTCTGCAGAGCTTGATGCACGAATGGATTTCGAGTTTGGTAATGAACAAGGTGGTGATGCTGGTGGTTGGGATGGTAACGATGAAGGTGGTGCCAATAATAATGGTGGAGCACGTGTAGGGGATGAAGATGATTTGGAGGACATGATTCGAGCCCTTGGACCAGAGATTTTACTAAATAGTCCAAAAGGTCTAGAAAATTTGGAAATGGTGACAAAAGCATCGACGGAGACTGTGTATGGTGTTGAAAAGGGTTGTTCGACACATTGGACATTGCTACGTTTCGTGCTTGAGCTGCTCATCCTGAAGGCTAAGTATGGCTGGTCAGACTGTAGTTTCAATGATCTATTGCATCTCCTGTCATGGGTGCTGCCACAACCAAGCTCAGTTCCTGCCAACACATACCAAGCGAAGAAGGTCATAAGTCCATTGACAATGGGGGTTGAAAAAATCCATGCATGCCCCAACCACTGTATACTTTTTCGTGGTGAAACGTTCAAGTCACTGGATAAATGTCCCCGGTGTGGGGCCAGCCGGTACAAGAACAATGACCTTTATGGTGGGGACGAACCCTCCACGGGGAAAAAGAGGAATAAGAAGGGTACAAAAAAAGGTGGTATAAGAATCTCAGCCCCCAGAGGACACTCCATTAGGCAACGATGCAAAGCAGAGAAGAATTCCTGCCCTGGTAATGTGGTACCTGCCAGTGACCGACCGCTTGAGACGTATCATCCTAAACCCTAAAGAAGCCGCACTCATGACATGGTGGGATGATGAGCGCAAGGTGGATGATGATAAGATTGCACACCCGACTGATTGTAGTCAGTGGCAAAGGTTTGATGAGAAGCACAAAGAATTCAGCGATGACACAAGGAATGTACGGGTTGGCTTGAGCACCGATGGAATGAATCCCTTCAATGAGAGTATGAGCGACCACAGCACATGGCCAGTGATCTTGACCATGTACAACATCCCAACATGGTTGTGTCAGAAGAGAAAGTACCTTCTCCTCACTATTCTTATTTCTGGCCCTAAACAACCAGGCATTGATATAGACGTGTTCCTCGAGCCCTTGATGCAAGAAATGGAGAGGCTATGGAGGCATGGGGAGCAGATGTACGATGCGTTCTGAATGGAGGACTTCATATGTAGAGCAATAATATTTGTTACTACCAATGATTACCCCGCGCTGTTTGCTTTGTCTGGACAGATCAAAGGGAAGATGGGATGCTTGGTTTGCTTGGATGGTACTACATGGGTGTACCTGGATGCATCCAAGAAGATAGTTTACCTAAGGAATCGACACTTCTTAAAGACAAGTCACAAGTACCGCAACAAATTGTTCTTTAGATTTTATGACAACGCCCTGGAGATTGAACCCCCTCCGGAGAGACGTCATAACGGAGAACACGTGTACAAAATGGTAAAAAACATATGCGTCGTCTATGGAAAGAAGAATTCGGATGGGACGAACAGAGATAGAAGCACACCTCCTATCGAAGGCGTACCTTTCAAGAAATAATTGATCTTCTTTCAGTATCTGTCTTATTGGACAGACTTGGAGGTCCCCCATGCCATTGATGCTATGCACGTGCAGAAGAATATCTTTGAGAGTCTCATTGCTACCTTGATGGACATAGGCAAGTCAAAGGATGGTGTGAAAGCACGAAAAGACATGGTGCAGCTAAACATGATGCCACAGCTTCATCCGGTACCTAAGGCTAATGGAAAATACACTCTGCCCGCGGTGTGCTTCAACCTAACA
Source organism: Saccharum hybrid cultivar R570 (assembly GCA_038087645.1). Lineage (NCBI taxonomy): Eukaryota > Viridiplantae > Streptophyta > Magnoliopsida > Poales > Poaceae > Saccharum > Saccharum hybrid cultivar. Next base: position 4,999,589 of record JAQSUU010000733.1, read on the forward strand.
CCAGACGAGAAGAGAGCTATATGCACTTTCCTGAGGGGGATCAAAGTCCCGACTGGGTTTTCAGCAAATGTGAAGAAGCTAGTGTCGATGAAGGACTTGTCAATAACACACTGCAAGGCTCACGATTGCCATGTGATGCTGACATTGTTTCTACCTATTGCAATCAGGGCTATAAAGCCAAAGTTCTTGAAAATAGCCATCACCCGCATGTGCTACTTCTTTTCGAAGATCTCACAGAAGACGATTGGCAAGGAAGAGCTGAGTGACCTACATGAATTTGTGGTGGAGACACAAAACCAACTCGAGATGTGTTTACCTCCTACTTTTTTTGATATAATGCCACATCTCATGATTCACATGGTTCATCAAATACAGGAGCTTGGCCCTTGCTACTTGCATGAAATGTGGTCCTACGAGCGATTCATGTCGGTTCTAAGTCGATACGTGCATAATCGAGCATACCTAGAGGGCTCCATGATAGAGGGTTATAGTACTGAAGAAGTCGTCGAGTGCTGTCAAGAGTACCTAAAAGTACAGAAAGGGATTGGTAAACCCGATTCTCGTCACAAGGGTAGGCTGGCTGGGAAGGGCACCAGTGGTAGAAAAGTGTTCATCGACAATGATTACAAAGAGGTGAGTCGGGCGCATTACAGTGTCTTGCAGAGTACACAACTGATGCAACCGTATATTGATGAACACTTGGCTATCATTATGGCGGAGAGAAATGGTCGTTCGGATGATTGGGTCATAAAACAACACAAGCAATGACTAACTACATGGTTGAAGGACCAAAACATACCGCCTGGAGAAACCATAGACTCTATTACCATCAGTAGGTTGGCGGAGGGGCCATCGAGACAAGTGACATCTTGGAATGCTTATGACATCAATGGGTATATGTACTATACCCACACAAAGGATAGAAAATATGTGAACCAAAACAGCGGCGTTCGAATAGAGGCTCTCGATGGATTAGGGCGAAACATCCAATACTTTGGCATCATTGAAGAGAACTTGACTATGGAAGGGATATAACGGTGGCCCAGTTTCGATGCCGCTGGATCAAACAACACCAACTAAACGAGATTGGATTGAGAGTCCTGGACCTCGAGAATCTAGGCTACCAAGATGACCCTTGGGTGCTCGCTTCACGTGTCGCACAAGTTTTCTATATGTCTGACCCACAAAGTAACCTCCCCCCAAAGAAGAAGACAAAGCACGTGGTTGCCTCCGGGAAACAACACATTATTGGAGTTGATGGCATGGATGATGTTGAAGCTTACAACAACTATGATAAGATACCGCTATTCATAGACTTTCCTAAGAAGATTAGTGTTGTGGAAAAGAACCTCCCCAAAGACATAATGCCATGGGAACGAAAAGGTGTCAAGGGGAAAGTCGTTACAGCGGGCTAGCTAGTTGTTGAACTTGGAGTGTTTGTGTAAGTGTGTGTTTGTAAGACTTCATTTATGCATGCATGTGAGACTATATATTTATGTACGTGTGTAAGACTACATATTTTTGTATGTGTGTGAGACTACTAAAATGCATTTGTAGGGGCAGCTAGATCAGAAACTGCCCCTACAAATAGTCCCATGTATAAATAGGAGCGCACACGGGAGTCAAACTATCTGAGCGCTGTCTTCTTCCTCCGACACCGTTAGGCTACCCCGCGTGCCTAGGGTTTCCGCCGCCGGCCACGCCGCCGGTCCCACGCCCGCGCTCACCCACACCCGGCCCACGGCATCCCACACCCGGCCCACGGTGCCGGCCACGCCGCCGGTCCCACGCCCGCGCCCGCCCACACCCGGCCCTCGGCGTCCCGCACCCGGCCCCCGGCGCCCGCCCCCGCGCGCCTAGGGTTTCCGCCGCCAGTCCCACGCCCGCACCTGGCCCTCGGCGTCCCGCCCCCGCACGCCGACGACCAGGCTCCCAACGCCCCGCGCCCGGCCCCCGGCGTCCCGCCCCCGCACGCCGACGACCAAGCTCCCTTCATAGTGGCCAAGTCAGTGATCTCCCGCTCTCTCTCCCTGTGCCTCTCCCTCTCTGATTTATGCGAGTTAGCAACTTAGCATGATTGCTTATCTAGTGAAAATGGATCAGTCTTTTCTCTTTTGACATTGAACAGTAGCTGACTAGCTTGCGTTTGATTGGAATGTTGAAGAATTAATTTGTTTGCTAATTTCTACTTCTCGGGCTCTATGAGGCATTGAGTATGTTGACCTTTAGATGTGGTTCAGTAAAGTTGGCTTCTACAAGTTATTGTTAGTAGTCCACATAATTAGTATTTGAACAGCATGAGCTTTTGTGAACAGGTTAGGTCAAGTACTTAAGTAGTTAAGGTCAAGTAACTTAAGCTGTGTGTGGTAGTATGCAGATGCTTCATCTGGGATGTGTATGTAAGTTAGAAGTTAGAGTTGGTGAAGCTCCTTTTCCATCCCACGGAGAAACTGGTTTCATAAAATTAGAGCCCAAATGGACCCACAAGCCTAGAAATAGGAAAATAGAACTTGCATAGGTTAATAGGAATTGAGAGCGGTACTCTTGAGTCTTGACCACACACATAATCTTCTTTTGTTTCCGCAGGAGGTTATGGATCCCAGTTGACACTTGTGCTTTTAGTAGTTTTAAGTTTGTGGGCTACTTCAGATAGTAATTCACTGTAGTTTCTGCAGGAGCTGGTTGACCACACACATAATCTTCTTTTTTCTTAATCCTTTCACTATTGTCACTGCTTGAGAAATCAGATGTTGTATATCCTTGTCTCATGGTAGATGTCTATTGCTACCTCTAGATTTAGAAGATCCACAGTATATCCATGACCTCTGGGTAATTATCTTAGCTTGAGGAGGTAAAAAATGCTCCACAATGGCAGAGCTATTTAATTGGCAAAGTAATTTTGTTTAGTTTACATTGGAGGTACTAGGGTCTTATTTGGATGTTTCATGATTCTCCCTGCGTATAATAAGCACCCTAATATAACACGCTGAATCTGGCTCCGTGTCTGTGCGTCCATTTTTTTAGGGAAGTCTGTGTCCATTTGGCTGACACTTGGTCGTCGTAGGCCAAACGGTTACATCGCAGCAGCAGGGTCGGGGCCTCATTCCTTGATTATCATGCTGTCCTACCTTGAAATTTGTGCTGTCAGCCTTAGAGCATGCACCGATCTGATGACAATTATGTTTGTATGCATCTTGATCTTTCTTGCTAAGTTTAGCAATTGTTTAGATAATTTTTCTTTCCTTGTGAAATTATCTTCTCTGCTAGCTTGTCATGCAATACTGGGGCGTAGGCATGCATTAAAAAACATGATGTGCAAAGTATGATGCCACCTACTACCACTGTTAGGGGGCAACAAGAAATCCTTGTTTGATAAGACTGTTGCTTCATTATTCACTATTTTCTTGTTAGTGTCTCATGTTAATATTTAATCTTGCTGTTAGATATGCCTTTTTATTGAAAAAATCAAGTCTTGGTGGAGGTCATGCTTTCGTAATACAAACTGTTGCTTGCTTCATTATACTATGTTATCCACAGTAGTTCCTTGTTGCTCAAAAAAGAGGTGTACTGTTCTGTAGTTAAAACTTAAAACTACTGCACCAACAGCTGGTGCTCTGTGAAACCTGAGGCAGGCCATGGCCATGAACCAAATAGGTTAAGTGCACTGGCTGTCTAAGCTACTTTTTTTTGGCAATAACTGTGTTGCTACCTTTTTTTGACTGATGCCATGGAATGGAATGGATCTTTTTTCAGTTAAGTTATCATTCTCTCTTCTCTCACCTCTCTTCTCCTCTCTTCTATCTTCTCCTCTCTCCTCTCTTCTCTACTCTACTACTTTCTACTTACTACTACTACTTGCTACTTCTAGCTACTAACTGTTGGCTGTTGTTGCTTTTTTTTGCCAAATCTCCCAGGACTCACCTAGGACTTGTTGTCCTGTCTTTTGCCATCAGCTGCTGCACTATGTTTGTTAAGCAGATGTTGCTTTTTTTGCCAAATCTCCCCTCTCCTCTCCTCTCCTCTCCTTTGTTTTGCCGATGATGAAATTGTCCAAGTCCATACATTATATAGAATATGAGCTGATGATCAAGAACTTGTGAGGAACTTAGCATCATTAGCAGCCACCCCTACATTACCTTCTCCTCTCTTCTCTGTTATGATGCCTTGATGCTCCAAGTTCATGATCAAATGATGATTGATATGTTTCTGAGGCCTCTACTACTGCTACTACTAGTTTTTTTAATATATTGTTGTTTTATAGGACTTTTTTTTGACATGTTTCTAAAGCACACTTTCTTGCATTAGAACAAAGCGCGAAATAATGTCGCGAACACTAGACAGTGTAGCCCGATGCCCCGAGCCTGATGAGCAGCCAACCCTTGAGGAGCAAGCACTAGAGGACCAACTTACTCAGGAATAGTTCGATAATGAGGTAGAAAAGGATCTAGAAGTGATGCTTACTCAGGAGCAGTGTGACGAGGAGGAAGGCCCCGAAGGAGAGGCTGCTGAAGGCGAAGAAGAAGAGGATGATGATGATGATGACTCAGAAGAGGGATATGAAAGTCCCGAGGATCCTTTCCCACGTGAAGCCAGAAGGAGGCCAACGGAGGAAGATTTGGACAAGGATTTTGACCCGAACGAGGAGGTAGGGAAAAAGCCTTAGCTTGTAAATTTTGCTAAAGCTTTGGTTGTGTTACCTCTGCTAACACTTTGACCTGTCGTTTATACAGGTCCCTCCTGAAACTCGGAAAAGACGACGTTGACGTCCATGACATCTCGCTGGACAAGACGGAGTAGAGGAAAGGAGAGCAAAGGCAACAGCTGTCACAGAACCTCCTAATTATGATGGCCCACAAGCACACGTCATTGTCGTAATGACCTCTGACAGTCGTACTTATGTTCACCATAACTTAAAAGGCCTGCTTTCCTCCGAACAGGATCCAATCACAGGAGTATTGCAATATTACAACAGTTTATTCAAAATATTCAACAGAGTAAAGTAGCGGAAGTCTTACAATAACTTAGGTTACAAACCAGTTTTCAAACTTAAAACCTTAGGTAACATTATTACAAACCAGTAGTAGAGAAGTATCGGTAGTAACTTTATTACAACACACAAGCGAGATGCCTTGCCCAAAGGCCACACAATCTACTCGTCGTCACTGTCTTCAACCACGACGGTCATGCAACAAGGCTCGAAGCAGACTTGTTCATGAACCGCACCTGCAACAAGGGGTTAACAAACCCTGAGTACGAGAGTACTCAACAAGACTTACCCGACTAAGACAAAGACTCCAAGGGCATGCTAGCTTTAGGGAATCAAGGTACGGGTAATCAAGAATCAAATTTTCTTTTTGCAGAAAAGCTTATTAAAGTAAGTCCTTATCTTCAACATTTTACTTTTACCATTGATGGTTCATTAACCAATTCTAGGTGATCCTAATCTAGATCAAAGTAATTATCATCAAAACCTTTCTCATTCTTTCTTTCAATTCCAGTTCTTAACTACGATGTTGGTGCAAGGCCAAGACTCCTTTCTCGTGGAGTAACGACGATTCGAACCGCTTCATTTACCCAGCTGGGGATTCCTAACCACACGACATATGTAGAACTGAATCTTGCATATATCAACTCTTACTCGGGTTTTCCCAAAACCAGAACGTGTCCATCGCCACCCGAGAGCACAGTACTCCTCGAACCCGGCCCGATTCTAGCCCCGAGGGTACACGTTACTCTCGCCATCTCTCCACTCCCAGTGCGAGGTTAGACGTTCTCGTAATGGACTAACCAAAGTAAGGCTTACCCGACATGGGCACATGGCTAGTACTAATAAAAACTCCATGACGCGAGGGCCAACAACGTACGGTCCTTAACTGATAAGGCGGAAACAATACAGTGGGACTCCTTTCCCAATGCATGTTAGCAGTGGCCAAACCACCCGCCCGATCTTGCAAGTTCATTCACATATTTCAATATTCATTCGATATGCCGTCATGGCTATGTAAACATTCATTTAAAAGCTTAACTTCTAAGCATAGCGAAGCATACTACGCATTTTCTGTAAATCAGGTATCAAGGTTGATATCACAATAATCAAGGATGATAATGCAGCAATTAGGTTATCACTCAACTCCTAATTACTTAATGCAGTCAACCATAATATAAATAATAAAACATTTGTAAAACTCAAGGTAGGGTTTAAATGCACCGGGGCTTGCCTTGCTCAAACACGACGACCGACTCAGACTCGAGGACTTCACCCCCTGGTCCGGAACCCACCGACGATCGCTCTTCTCCGGAAGCTTGATCGACGACTTCGGCTTCCTCGAAAGCGGAGACTACACGAATACATAACATGCTTTAACATGATGTTCGATGATAAACATGATGCTTGATGATAACATGCCACGGTTACGATTTGAGTACAACTTTTCTTCACGGTACAGTCGCAAACAGAAAACCTACTAACTAGAAGCGGCGATTCCAGCGATACCAGCTTTTAACCTAACAAGTTACTAACGAGCTCAATCATGAAATTAAGGTGCCAAAGATCACAAAAGGGTAGTGATCTAAGGACATCACTCAATCAAAAGGCACACAACACTTTAAAGTTCTCAAATTAATATTTATTTTCTATTTAATAATTAGGGCATAATTAGAAGTTGATCAAATTTTACCTAATCAAGCTCAAACTTTTTCTATGGGTTAAGAATGAATTACAACAGTGTTATAATAAATTTCATAATTTTTGGATAAATAAATTAATTATTAAAATTACTGGAAGTTGCATTTAATCTTTAATGAAACTAATTAATTCTACTGCTCAAAGTATTCAAATTCATGATTTAACATTTTTCCTAGATAGTTTATACATTTAAAAGCTTACACAAAAATTTTCATGAATTTTGGAACTCTACACAATTTTTAATGAAATAAACAAATAACAACACTATTCATTTATTTGAAAAAGAAAAACAAAAACAAAATCGGGCTGACTTTTCTTTTTCCCCGCGGTCCGGCCCAACCAGACGGCCCGCTCACGCGCCCGCACGCGCGCTCGTGACCGGCCCAGTCGCGCGGCCCAGCCCAGCGCTGGCCTGCCTCGCGCCCGCCCGCTCACTCTCGCTGACATCGCGGTCCCACTCGTCATCGCCTTCCTCCCGCCTCCTTCGCTCTCTCCCCGACTCGGCCATGCCCGCACGGCGGCCGGCCGGTGAGCACGGCTTCGGACACCCAACCAAGCGACACCATAGCACTAGCACAACAAGGCGAATCCATTTTACTACCTCGCAGCTATCCTACGGCTTCGGAAAGGTTCTCCCGACGGCCATGGCAGCACGGCGGCTACGGTGACCAGCGTCCCGATGATCTACCACGCTAGCGTCTAAAGCAAAGGCACAGGAAGCACCAGAAGCTCACCGCGGTTGCAGCGAAGCACTCGGGAAGCTTGGAGCAGCAGTGGAAGAGGCCGACCACGTGAAGCGGCACGGTCGCCGGAGCTGGGCACGGGAACGAGTGGCCGCGGTGATTTAGACGAAATTGGGCTGGCTTGGGTGGTTCACGAGGTGCGCGAGGCCGAGGCGAACGTGATGGCGTGCTTTTCGTGGCTAGAGGTGACTCGACGGCGGCAGCGGCGAGCGGTGGAGCTAGCGGCGGCGGTGGTGGCGAAAACGGTGAACGCCACTGTGAACCTCGGTATATATAGAAGGAAATCGCGTCTACAGAGCAGCACTGCAGTGCTATCGCGCTGGCGATCCTAGCGCGCGCGAGAAGCTCCTGGACGTCGCCCGGCGGCTCGCCGGCGCCCATGCCGCGCGGTGCCCGGCGGCGATTGGTCGCGGCACTGTAGCTGTTCCCCCCAACTTTGAATTTTCAAACTGTTTTCTCAAATTACTCTCAAAATCATGTAACAACTTGAAAAACTTCCAACCTATGAAATCTTCAGAATTTCAAGCTCTACAAGTTTTGTATTGAACACTTTTTCAAATTATAACTGGATTTTGAAATTTGAATTTAAACTCAAAAGGGGACACATTTTTCAGATTTGGTAATTTAGAAATTACTTTTGATTTTATATTGAAACTTCAAAATCTCCCAACATCAAAGTTGTATATCTTGACCAGACCTACAACTTTGCTGTTCAAAACTTTTTAAAATTCAGCCTCCATTTTGAAATCTTAGTTTGGGGACAAAAATGAATTAAATTTGAAATTTGTTTATTTTCAAAATTGCTCCACATTTTACACTAAAACTTTGAAAACTCAAAACACCAAAGTTGTAGCCCTTGAAAAGTTCTACAAACTTGGTTTTGAACTTTTTTCCAAATTTTGCTTAGATTTTGAATTATTTCAAAAGGGGTAAAACATGGTTTTGAAATTTAGGGTTTTCGGAGGAATTTTAAATCGAAATTTGTTGCTACTTTGATTGGTGATTACTTAGTGATCAAAACCTCACCCAAGGGCATCATTTGGACCAACATGACATGGTTGACCAAATGCCACTCTTGGTTGACCAATTAGCTTTTAAAAATTCTTTTACATTTCTCCCCAGATTTGAATTTAAATTTGAATCGGAAAACTCGTGACAAGTTTTGGGACTCCAATTCAAACTCAAATTTGGAGCTTCATTTTAAATGTTGTACTTGAGCTCATACCCTACACTTGACACTAGTGGGCAACACAGTCGCACACCTCAATTTACGCAGGGCATGGACTAAGTATTTGCGGTGGCATTCGAAATTAGGGTTTTCGGGTTCGGAGCACACCTCTGAGAAACACATTCAACCTAAATAAGTAAACTCGTTTTAGTTGATGCATAACAAGTTTAACCTAACAGGGATGCTTTGCAATGCATTATGATGACATGGCAGATTAATTAGCACTATAACACCCGGGGTGTTACAGCCCTTCCCCCTTAAAGAAATCTCGTCCCGAGATTTAAAGCCTTGAGTTAAGTAATGGAAAAGGAAACGTGTCAAGCAAACACGTCCAAGACTTGTCTACAAAATGGGTAGGGGTTTTCTGCATTATAAAGATTTTAAAAGGATAGGTTACAGTTTAAAGAAGAAATTGCAACCTAGATAGAAGCAAAGAACTCCGGGAAATTCTCCAACAGATAACCTTCCGATTCCCAGGTGGCTTCCTCTTCTGAATGTTGATCCCATTGTATCTTGTACCATTTAATTGTTCTACTCCGGGTAACACGATCTTTTCGATCCAAAACTCGGACAGGATATTCAGAATATGTCAAATCCGGTTCAAGTTCAACTCCCTCAACATCAACCACTTGATCAGGTACTTGCAGACACTTCTTCATTTGTGATACATGAAATACATTGTGCACGGCTGACAGTTGTTCAGGCAGCTTTAATCTATATGCCACCTTCCCACATTTTTCAATGATTTGAAAAGGACCAATATAACGTGGTGCGAGTTTGCCTTTGACTCCAAATCTATTAACTCCTTTCATGGGTGACACTTTCAGATAAACATAATCTCCCACTTTAAACATCAAGGGTCTACGTCTTTTATCTGCATAACTCTTCTGTCGAGACTGAGCAACTTTTAAATTCTTTTGTATCTGCCTAACCTTTTCTTCCGTTTTCTTCACCAGATCAACTCCATAAAACCATCTTTCTCCTGGTTCTGACCAGTTCAACGGAGTTCTGCACCTGCGGCCATACAATGCTTCAAACGGTGCCATTTTGATACTCTCTTGGTAACTGTTATTGTATGAGAATTCTGCTAACGGTAAACATTCATCCCATTGATCTTGATAGGTGAGAGCACAAGATCTTAACATATCTTCCAAAATTTGATTTACTCTTTCAGTCTGTCCCCCAGTTTGTGGATGATAGGCTGTGCTATAAAGAAGTTTAGTACCTAATGACTTTTGAAACTGTCTCCAAAATTGCGAAACAAACTGAGTACCCCTGTCAGTAACAATTGTTTTGGGTATTCCATGTAAACTCATAATCCGAGCAACATATATTTCTGCATATCGAGATGCTCTATAGTCAACCTTCACAGGTACAAAGTGAGCTGACTTAGTCAAACGGTCCACAATGACCCAAATTGAATCAAAGCCTCTTGAGGTCTTGGGTAACCCAGTAATGAAATCCATACTGATATCTTCCCACTTCCAGGATGGAATGGGCAAGGGTTGTAACATTCCTGCCGACATCAGGTGTACCGCCTTCACCTTACAACAAGTATCACATCTAGCAACATACTTAGCAATCTCAATTTTCATTTTGGTCCACCAGAATCTCTGTTTCAAATCTTGATACATCTTATTACTTCCTGGATGAATAGAAAACCTTGTACTATGTGCTTCATCAAGAATGAGCCGACGTAACTCTGGAACCTTTGGGACCACTAGCCGGTTCTTAAACCATAACACATCTGCCTCATCAATACTGAAATCTGTCTGTTGACCAGTTCTAACTTTTTCTTTGATGTGAGTGATTCCGGAATTTGTTCTCTGAGCAGATACAATCTGATCTTTGAGTGTTGATTCTATTGTGACACTAGTCAGCTGACCTTGTTGAATTATTTCAATATTCAACTTTTCCAATTCGTAACACAAACTGTAATCCATTGGCTTCACAGTCGTACAATTGCAATGATTCTTTCTACTGAGTGCATCAGCAACTACATTCGCTTTTCCAGGGTGATAGTGTACTTCTAAATCATAATCCTTTATCAACTCAAGCCACCTTCTTTGCCTCATATTCAATTCTGACTGAGTAAAGATATACTTTAAACTCTTGTGATCTGTATACATGTGGCAAGTATTACCCAACAAGTAATGACGCCATATTTTTAATGCATGAACCACAGCTGCTAATTCAAGATCATGTGTCGGATAATGTTCTTCATGGCGCTTCAACTGTCTTGAGGCATAAGCAATGACTCTGCCTTCCTGCATCAATACGCAACCAAGGCCAATACCCGAGGCATCACAGTAAACATCAAATGGCTTTTCTAAATCTGGTTGTGCCAAAACTGGAGCAGTTGTCAATGACCTCTTTAAAATTCTAAAAGCTTTCTCACATTCGGTAGACCATATGAACTTAGTTTGATTCTTCAACAACTCTGTGATTGGCTTGGCTACCTTTGAAAAGTCAGGTATAAATCGACGGTAATAACCCGCCATTCCCAGAAAACTTCGGACTTCATGAACTGAGATTGGTGGCTTCCAATTCAGAATATCTTTCACCTTGCCAGGATCTACTGCTACTCCTTCGGCTGACAACACATGTCCTAAGAATTGCACTTCTTTTAACCAAAACTCACATTTACTGAACTTGGCATACAATTGATGATCTCTCAGACGAGTCAGAACAATTCTGAGATGCTCAACATGCTCTTCTTCACTTTTGGAGTATACCAGAATATCATCAATAAAGACAACCACAAACTTGTCAAGTTCTGGCATGAAAACTGAATTCATCAGATACATGAAATGTGCCGGTGCATTAGTGAGACCAAAAGACATAACTAGGTACTCATACAGTCCATATCTGGTGGTGAATGCAGTCTTTGGAATATCTTCAGGTCGAATCTTAATTTGATGGTATCCTGATCGAAGATCGATCTTTGAAAATACCTTTGCCCCCGCAAGCTGATCAAAGAGCAGATCAATGCGAGGCAACGGATATTTATTCTTAATGGTTACTTCATTCAGCGGTCGATAGTCAACACACATCCTTAAAGTCTGATCTTTCTTCTTGACAAAAAGAGCTGGACATCCCCATGGTGAGGAACTGGGTCTGATAAAACCTTTGTCACGTAACTCTTGCAATTGATCCTTAAGTTCTGCTAATTCATTGGGTGGCATTCTGTAAGCTCTCCGGGATATTGGGGCAGTACCCGGTTTTAACTCAATCACAAACTCTACATCTCTGTCTGGTGGCAGACCTGGTAGATCATCTGGAAACACGTCTGGAAATTCACAGACTACCGGTATATCACAAATCTCCTGTACTGAAGTTGCACATACCCTTTCAACTGTTCTCTTTGGGATAGGAAGTTGGATAAGAAGATGAGATTTATTATCTGGCAGGTTCAACCTTATAGTTCTGTGCAGTGCATCTATAAGGGCTCCTCTTTGGTACATCCAATTCATACCTAGGATTACATCTATATCCTGTTTCTGTAATATTATCATTGAGGTAGGGAATATATGCCCACCTAACTCTATAGGTACGTCACGTACCATCTCCTTAGTACACAGTCGTCCCCCGGGCGACTGGATAAAGAAATCCTCTTGTGTTCCCATAATTGAAATGTCATACTTAACAACAAAGGTGCGATTTATGAATGTATGCGATGCACCTGAATCAAATAACAGTACTGCTGGATGATTAGCAACAGGGAACATACCCATCATAACAGGTTCTCCCTCTGGGATTGCACTTGCTTGAGTGTAGAATACACGTCCGGTCTTCCTCTTCTCACCCTTACCCTTCTGAACATTCAGATTATTATTCTTGCTCTGGAGTTGTTGCGGTTGTGGTACGGGAGCTCTGGGATAATTGGGATTGTACTGCCTTGGATACGGGCAATCCTTGGAAAAGTGGCCTGGCTTTCCACAGTTGTAGCAGGGAAAGTTATGGGTTACTGGAGTCTGGTTTCGAATACCAGGGGCATTCGGCTGCTGTAAAAATTGCGGGGTTGCGGCAGGACGGAAAAACGTCTGCGGCTGAACTTGGTATTGCGGTGGACGATAAGTTGGGCGGAAATGGTTCTGAGGGTGATAAACAAACTTCTGGCGTTTCTTAATGCCGCCAGACGGACTTGAAAACACTGGCTTCTTTTTCTTCGACTCCTTGTGCAGTCGGGACTTCTCTTCTGACGCAATAGCCACATTGACTATCTCATGGTAAGTAGCATTATAGCAGGTGACTAATGCTTCCTGGATTCTGGTACTCAAACCTCTCATGAAACAACTCTTCTTCTTTGCATCGGTATTCACATATTCAGCTGCATACTGGGACAGATGATTGAATTTGCCCACATATTGTAGAACTGTCTGGTTCCCTTGCTTCAGTGAGAGAAACTCCTCTAGCTTCATGGCCATGACACCATCTGGGATATAATGTGCTCTAAAGGCTTCACGAAACTCCTGCCAAGTGACACGGTGGCCAGCAGGCTGTGCGGCGACTAGATTCGCCCACCACGCCCCTGCGGCACCTCTGAGTTGTTGTGCTGCAAACACAGGCTTCTGGTGCTCTGTGCACTGTAAAAGTTCAAACTTCTGCTCCATAGTACGGAGCCAGTCATCCGCCTCTAGCGGTTCATCTGCCTTTGAGAACACTGGTGGACGGGTATCGGTGAAATCCACATAAGTGGTTTCCCCTCCATTGTTACGGCCTCGACGACCCTGATTCCCATTCTGATTCTGATTCTGAGCCAACAGGGTAGTAGCATTAACCAGTGCGGCAATAGCTTCTGCCAAGGTAGGTGGAAACGGTGGGGGATTCGGATTATGGTCCCCTTCCTGGGAAGTTCCAGTACCGTCCATCTGTTGTACACAAACCATGTTTATTTTCATTGCTTTATTGAATTAAAAAGCAGTTAGCACAGAACTTGTATACACATACAAACTCATCTTACATATTTCATTACAAACTGGCTTGCAAGCAAGAAACCACCCACTAAGGTTCTTAGAAAGCAGGAAAGACTACTATATTACACAACCATCCATGTCGGCCCTTCACTCCTCATCATCATCGCTGATCACGATCACTTCCTCCTCATTCTCTGGAGCACTTGCACCAGTGACATGACTTGCATCATCCCCACTTTCCATCATGGGTTCATCTTCTTCCGGATCTTCTTCATTGTCCTCTCCATCAGGAACAACCACGGCACCGACATCATCTTCTACTGCCTGGGGCTGATGATTGGGATTCATCAGATCATTTAGCCTATGAACTTCCTCATGCAGGACTGTGTTGTACTGCTCCAGGTGTGTCACATAAAGCTCCAACTCACGAACACGAGCCCTGGCTTCTGTCTCCTTTTCCAGCGACTCATTCTGGAACTGTTTCCAAAAACGCATGTTGCGCTTCAGTCGCTCTACTTCTGATGTAAGCCTTGCAACCTCTGACTCCGAATCCGGGTTCGGATTACGGCTACTGCTTGCTCCATCAACTCTGGCGGCCAACTGATGACGCGGCACACCTTGCGGACCCGTTTTCTTGCGAGGAGTCGTCTTCACACGTGCCATCCTAAAACAAGACAGAATTAGGACGATGAGAACAGATAGGGGGATCTAAAGGTTAGCATGAATAGGATTGAACCTTACTTAACCCAAACCACTTTAAAAGGGAAGGTAACTTAAGCAGGTTAATTAAACATGATGCATGCATCGTACTTACGATCTAACAGAAAGATTTAAGTAACACATGCAATCTTTATAACATAGGGCACTATACATGATACTTCACTACGAAGCTTTCAAATATGAGCTAAGGAAACTATAGAATGGATTAAGAGAAGCAAAAGCAGTTTGGACCCAAAATATCAGTATTAAATTTGTTGACCCAAATCATTTTGAAGTTTTACAAGGTAATACTACAATAACCCGAGTGATTATGCTCTGGTACCAGCTGTCACAGAACCTCCTAATTATGATGGCCCACAAGCACACGTCATTGTCGTAATGACCTCTGACAGTCGTACTTATGTTCACCATAACTTAAAAGGCCTGCTTTCCTCCGAACAGGATCCAATCACAGGAGTATTGCAATATTACAACAGTTTATTCAAAATATTCAACAGAGTAAAGTAGCGGAAGTCTTACAATAACTTAGGTTACAAACCAGTTTTCAAACTTAAAACCTTAGGTAACATTATTACAAACCAGTAGTAGAGAAGTATCGGTAGTAACTTTATTACAACACACAAGCGAGATGCCTTGCCCAAAGGCCACACAATCTACTCGTCGTCACTGTCTTCAACCACGACGGTCATGCAACAAGGCTCGAAGCAGACTTGTTCATGAACCGCACCTACAACAAGGGGTTAACAAACCCTGAGTACGAGAGTACTCAACAAGACTTACCCGACTAAGACAAAGACTCCAAGGGCATGCTAGCTTTAGGGAATCAAGGTACGGGTAATCAAGAATCAAATTTTCTTTTTGCAGAAAAGCTTATTAAAGTAAGTCCTTATCTTCAACATTTTACTTTTACCATTGATGGTTCATTAACCAATTCTAGGTGATCCTAATCTAGATCAAAGTAATTATCATCAAAACCTTTCTCATTCTTTCTTTCAATTCCAGTTCTTAACTACGATGTTGGTGCAAGGCCAAGACTCCTTTCTCGTGGAGTAACGACGATTCGAACCGCTTCATTTACCCAGCTGGGGATTCCTAACCACACGACATATGTAGAACTGAATCTTGCATATATCAACTCTTACTCGGGTTTTCCCAAAACCAGAACGTGTCCATCGCCACCCGAGAGCACAGTACTCCTCGAACCCGGCCCGATTCTAGCCCCGAGGGTACACGTTACTCTCGCCATCTCTCCACTCCCAGTGCGAGGTTAGACGTTCTCGTAATGGACTAACCAAAGTAAGGCTTACCCGACATGGGCACATGGCTAGTACTAATAAAAACTCCATGACGCGAGGGCCAACAACGTACGGTCCTTAACTGATAAGGCGGAAACAATACAGTGGGACTCCTTTCCCAATGCATGTTAGCAGTGGCCAAACCACCCGCCCGATCTTACAAGTTCATTCACATATTTCAATATTCATTCGATATGCCGTCATGGCTATGTAAACATTCATTTAAAAGCTTAACTTCTAAGCATAGCGAAGCATACTACGCATTTTCTGTAAATCAGGTATCAAGGTTGATATCACAATAATCAAGGATGATAATGCAGCAATTAGGTTATCACTCAACTCCTAATTACTTAATGCAGTCAACCATAATATAAATAATAAAACATTTGTAAAACTCAAGGTAGGGTTTAAATGCACCGGGGCTTGCCTTGCTCAAACACGACGACCGACTCAGACTCGAGGACTTCACCCCCTGGTCCGGAACCCACCGACGATCGCTCTTCTCCGGAAGCTTGATCGACGACTTCGGCTTCCTCGAAAGCGGAGACTACATGAATACATAACATGCTTTAACATGATGTTCGATGATAAACATGATGCTTGATGATAACATGCCACGGTTACGATTTGAGTACAACTTTTCTTCACGGTACAGTCGCAAACAGAAAACCTACTAACTAGAAGCGGCGATTCCAGCGATACCAGCTTTTAACCTAACAAGTTACTAACGAGCTCAATCATGAAATTAAGGTGCCAAAGATCACAAAAGGGTAGTGATCTAAGGACATCACTCAATCAAAAGGCACACAACACTTTAAAGTTCTCAAATTAATATTTATTTTCTATTTAATAATTAGGGCATAATTAGAAGTTGATCAAATTTTACCTAATCAAGCTCAAACTTTTTCTATGGGTTAAGAATGAATTACAACAGTGTTATAATAAATTTCATAATTTTTGGATAAATAAATTAATTATTAAAATTACTGGAAGTTGCATTTAATCTTTAATGAAACTAATTAATTCTACTGCTCAAAGTATTCAAATTCATGATTTAACATTTTTCCTAGATAGTTTATACATTTAAAAGCTTACACAAAAATTTTCATGAATTTTGGAACTCTACACAATTTTTAATGAAATAAACAAATAACAACACTATTCATTTATTTGAAAAAGAAAAACAAAAACAAAATCGGGCTGACTTTTCTTTTTCCCCGCGGTCCGGCCCAACCAGACGGCCCGCTCACGCGCCCGCACGCGCGCTCGCGACCGGCCCAGTCGCGCGGCCCAGCCCAGCGCTGGCCTGCCTCGCGCCCGCCCGCTCACTCTCGCTGACATCGCGGTCCCACTCGTCATCGCCTTCCTCCCGCCTCCTTCGCTCTCTCCCCGACTCGGCCATGCCCGCACGGCGGCCGGCCGGTGAGCACGGCTTCGGACACCCAACCAAGCGACACCATAGCACTAGCACAACAAGGCGAATCCATTTTACTACCTCGCAGCTATCCTACGGCTTCGGAAAGGTTCTCCCGACGGCCATGGCAGCACGGCGGCTACGGTGACCAGCGTCCCGATGATCTACCACGCTAGCGTCTAAAGCAAAGGCACAGGAAGCACCAGAAGCTCACCGCGGTTGCAGCGAAGCACTCGGGAAGCTTGGAGCAGCAGTGGAAGAGGCCGACCACGTGAAGCGGCACGGTCGCCGGAGCTGGGCACGGGAACGAGTGGCCGCGGTGATTTAGACGAAATTGGGCTGGCTTGGGTGGTTCACGAGGTGCGCGAGGCCGAGGCGAACGTGATGGCGTGCTTTTCGTGGCTAGAGGTGACTCGACGGCGGCAGCGGCGAGCGGTGGAGCTAGCGGCGGCGGTGGTGGCGAAAACGGTGAACGCCACTGTGAACCTCGGTATATATAGAAGGAAATCGCGTCTACAGAGCAGCACTGCAGTGCTATCGCGCTGGCGATCCTAGCGCGCGCGAGAAGCTCCTGGACGTCGCCCGGCGGCTCGCCGGCGCCCATGCCGCGCGGTGCCCGGCGGCGATTGGTCGCGGCACTGTAGCTGTTCCCCCCAACTTTGAATTTTCAAACTGTTTTCTCAAATTACTCTCAAAATCATGTAACAATTTGAAAAACTTCCAACCTATGAAATCTTCAGAATTTCAAGCTCTACAAGTTTTGTATTGAACACTTTTTCAAATTATAACTGGATTTTGAAATTTGAATTTAAACTCAAAAGGGGACACATTTTTCAGATTTGGTAATTTAGAAATTACTTTTGATTTTATATTGAAACTTCAAAATCTCCCAACATCAAAGTTGTATATCTTGACCAGACCTACAACTTTGCTGTTCAAAACTTTTTAAAATTCAGCCTCCATTTTGAAATCTTAGTTTGGGGACAAAAATGAATTAAATTTGAAATTTGTTTATTTTCAAAATTGCTCCACATTTTACACTAAAACTTTGAAAACTCAAAACACCAAAGTTGTAGCCCTTGAAAAGTTCTACAAACTTGGTTTTGAACTTTTTTCCAAATTTTGCTTAGATTTTGAATTATTTCAAAAGGGGTAAAACAGGGTTTTGAAATTTAGGGTTTTCGGAGGAATTTTAAATCGAAATTTGTTGCTACTTTGATTGGTGATTACTTAGTGATCAAAACCTCACCCAAGGGCATCATTTGGACCAACATGACATGGTTGACCAAATGCCACTCTTGGTTGACCAATTAGCTTTTAAAAATTCTTTTACATTTCTCCCCAGATTTGAATTTAAATTTGAATCGGAAAACTCGTGACAAGTTTTGGGACTCCAATTCAAACTCAAATTTGGAGCTTCATTTTAAATGTTGTACTTGAGCTCATACCCTACACTTGACACTAGTGGGCAACACAATCGCACACCTCAATTTACGCAGGGCATGGACTAAGTATTTGCGGTGGCATTCGAAATTAGGGTTTTCGGGTTCGGAGCACACCACTGAGAAACACATTCAACCTAAATAAGTAAACTCGTTTTAGTTGATGCATAACAAGTTTAACCTAACAGGGATGCTTTGCAATGCATTATGATGACATGGCAGATTAATTAGCACTATAACACCCGGGGTGTTACAACAGCCACAGAGACGGATCACGATGCCTCTGCTCCACAAACTCAAGACACAACCATGACTACCAAGCCTAAGGGGAAACGAGGGGATAGAAAAGGAAATCTATATCTAGATAAGGCATGTTATGTGATAACGGAGGTCGGGCCAGCAGGGGAGATCCTTGAGCCAAAGGAATTAAGAGGAAAATTCCGTAATGCGATCGGGGCCCTAGTAAGAGATAAATTGAACCCAGCAATCCCTAACTGGAAAGAGGTACCAGAGAACACAAAGAATGCACTATGGGATAGGCAGCTGAAGGTCAATTTTAGATTTCTAGAGGGTAAGCACGAATTGGTAAAAAAATGCTATCAGGATGATGGGAGAGTCATTCCGACGTTGGAGGTCAGAGCTCAACACGAAGTATATCCAAAAGGGGTTAACTCCCTTCAACGAGTTCGGCAAAATAACTCCTAGTCAATGGGAGGAGCTCGTGGCTCAGAAGACTTCACTGGAGGCATTGGAGCTCAGTGCCCGTAACACCAAGCTGGCGAAGAGGAACAAACACCACCATCATCTAGGCCCCGGTGGCTACTATGCCAAGGAAGAGCAGTTTAGGAAGATGGACAAAGAGGCCGCAGCTGCTGGGAATATCGATGTGACGAATTTGAAGGTACGCTCAAGGAACTGGATATATGTGAGGAGTACAGAATCATCCGTCAGTAATCTTAAGTTTGATAAGCCGGAGACCCAAGAGATGGTATCAAAGATACTAAAATATGCTGAAGACAAGGAGAAGGGCTCGTTCAATCCTTCCAGAGAGAGGGACGAGCTTAGCCTTGGCTTGGGAAATAAGGAGCACACAGGCCGCACCAGGGGGCTAGGGAAAAGGACAACCTGGAAGCAAGGATTCGAAGAGTACAGACACATGTACAAGAAACATGGCCGAGACCAGGAGACTAGTCTTGAGCTCCAAGTGAAGGCTCTAGTTGCGAAGGCGCTGGAGGAGCAAGGACTGTCTACGGAGCCACGGATATTAGTGATGCCGCCGGGAGAACTGGCATTAGTTGACAGCCCTCTGAAAGTTCCTAGCAGCCAAGGTTCCACTGCAGCCATAACCCCAGTCGATCGCATACGGGAACCAACTAGTTGCACCTTGGTGTTTCTCAGTGATCGGCAGAACACTGTGATGGAGGTGGCAATGGGTGTGGCACATCCTCCCAGTGGCTTACACCACAATAATAAGATACCGCCGGACTATACTAGGGTCGAGGTGCATACAGTGAAGCCCGAGTTCATGTAGTGGAGGATAGACTACGCAACTCCCGAGGGGCTATGTTACTCGGAGACGTTATGGGGCAGTTCATCCTCTGGCACAAACAGGACATTATATTGACTGCTTCTTCACCGCCTCCCCCTCTCCCAAATTTGGAGCGAGTTGTTGAGGTCGGGGAGATATTTTCACCATCTCGTGATCCCCACATTCCTAAGATGCCACATTCTTCCCCGCCTCCTAGCGAGCATGTGCCTGATGAGATGCCACAACCTTCTCCAACTCCTACCAAGCAAGTGCATCATGAGATACCACAGTCTTCTCAACAAGCACAGCCGATACATAAACAACGAGTGCCTCCTGAAGAAGCTGCAGCACAAGGAGATGAGGACGTGGCTGAATGGAAACTTCGAAAGAAGCATCCAATCACCATAAGACCAGTTTATGTTCTGATCAAAGACGTCTCGTCGGTGTCCAAGTGGTATTCCCATGACCAGTTCAAGCCTGAGAACCAAGTTAAAAAAGTCCCATCACGGGGTTCTGAGGAGGCCATCACTAGCAAACTCCTCCAAATTGCAAAGCAGTATCCAAATGTTGATGCCATCAAATGGTCAAAGGATTGCCCGAAAACATATGAAAGAGGCAAGCCCTTCCTACCAAACCGGGACATCCAGCGCCTACCACTTGGAATGAGAAGGTTCCATGATTGGTACATGCGTGTTCTCCCAACGAGCATAAATATCATACAAGCATGCTTTCCCACCGGCACATTTGGAAGCCCAGCCGGGAAAATTGTCTTTGACTTCAATGACATGCAAACATGCTTTCACTTGGGAGAAATGGAGATGAATCTAATTCGCACGTGGTGCCCGTAAGTCCTTGTCCTCTCGATATGATATGAATGTAATCTTTGAATTTTGTTGTAGCTAACCCACGTCGTGATTTGTAGAATGCAAGTGCACATTATCAAACAAATGCCAAGTGTGAAAGTCGGGTATGTGGACCCTCAAGCTATAGCCCAAACAAATTTCAATTACCCTAAACGGTGGACACTTGATGCCAAAGAGCTAGCTGCTGCAAAGACTCTTCGGGAGAAAGAGCACATCCGTATGGCGAAACTAAGGGAAGAGTCCCTTAAGGTTACGGCATACGTTGCCCTGGCTTTCAAAAATCTCCAACAACACTCTACTATATGGCTACCATACAACTTCGAGTAAGCTCAACTCTATACTTAAAACTTTGTTTGATATATTTTATTCGATGCAAAAGAGCTTATCTAGTTCTATGATTAAATCCATGCAACAACCACTGGATTTGTATAGCCGTCGATGTCGGGAGGAGCATGGCATGGGTCTTTGATTCATTAGATAAGGACACGGTAACATACAAAGACTTCATATCGATTCTCAAGACGTATACATATCGACAATCCTCATTAGCTTATATGTTTATATACATACTTATAACATTCACTTTTGGATACTAACAAGTTGTATTTGCTAAAATAATCCGAACAAGGCATTTAGGTTCTATGTCACTAATCATCATGGAAGGCATGATCCAGCAAGGAAGGAAAAGCTGGCTATAAAAACACTATGTGCGGTAAGTGTAACTTACTTTTTCAGTACTCCATTACATGGCTGTCAAAAGCATTACTTAACATTTTCATATGCAAAACACACAGTGCCCCAAGCAGAAGCCTAGGAGTGTACATTGTGGATATTATATATGTTCTATAATGAGTAACACCGGTGTCTACAGGAGACACTCCTTAAGGGTAAGTTTGAACCTCTTCACCCGTAGTATAAAAACTTCGTAAATGGTATGAAATACTAAACCAAAACTTGTTCTCTAGTAGTGGAGAGAAGAGAAAGGAATGAAAAGAGACCCATACAAGGATGACCAACTCTTAGAGCTCGTCGGCGACCTTTGCAACTTCATATTGGACCAGATTGTACACGTCAGAGGCGCCTACCATGACCGAGAGTCTGAGTTAGGTACAAATCCTCAGTACCAACACCTTCGTGAGACTGAAAGGCTAGCTCTAGGACGTTGATAACAATGCGTATGGAATTTATATATTTAATGATGGATTGTATATATTCTTGTGAATTGGACTTGTAATTGTAGTTTATAGAATACTCTTGTGCTTGTAGTCGCAGTCGCGGGGCGTTCGGCAACGCGAATGTGGTTCGGAATGTTGGTCGCGGGGCGTTCGGCAACGCGAACGCGGTTCGGAACGTTGGTTGTGGGACGTTCGGCAACGCAATTTGGAATTGTAAATTTGTTTTTTTTTTGGGAAAACGTACTGTAGGGGCGGTTCTAGATTGAACCGCCCCTACAAATACCTGTTTGTAGGGACGGCTGGTACTACAACCGCCCCTACAAATGGATTTGTAGGGGCGGCTGGTAATACGAGTCGCCCCTACAAATCGATTTGTAGGGGCGGCCTGGGAACCGCCCCTACAAATGCATGATTTGTAGAGACCCTTGCGTAGGGGCGGCTAGGCAAACCGCCCCTACAAATGGTCTACAACCGCCCCTAAAAACCTTTTTTGACGTAGTGATTAACTTTCGGAGGGATGTCCTTTATGAGTTCATCAACTCTTAAAGTGTATTTTTGGTTCCTAAAACTTTTACGTCATGCACTACAGGTCCACGTCTGTTCGGGATCTCGGAAAATTTTCATTGAGCTCTTTCCCCAGACGCCTCCATCTAAAAAAGCCTCACCCATGCACAGAGAATGCGGGAGGGTGGCCGTGCCGATAGCTACGCCCTTGCCAAGCGATCAGGCAGGCGGCTGTGTAGGGCCAAACACCCGTGGCCAACGCGCACGCAGTGGCGGCCCCTAGTCAACGCGCGCACACGTGGCACTCCCCGGCCAGTGCGTGCACGCGGCATTGTAAGCCCAGCCTAGTGCTGGCCAATGCAATGAGCGGACACGACGGCGCACCCCCGGGCAGCTCTCGGAGGTGACGGTGGCCGGGGATATCAATTTGTTTTTTTGTTTATGAAGAATGGATTTCATCTAGGGGCCGTTTGCATCCCTTCATTTTAGAGGAATTGAAATCTACTTCTCAAATTCATAGGTTAGAGGATGGAAGGTGCCTCTATGCTCATCAACTGTGTGGTCCAGGTTGAGTTGAAACATGGCGGCGGTGTTCTAAATCCCGTAGGGGAGATCTAGGAAGGTGGACCAGAAATGGGGAGACGACGACATCCCTTCTCTGGTGATGATTTAATGATGAACGTTGGCCAGTGTATAGAACATCTGGCGACATTCCACCATGGTGGGGTTCAGGCCCAAACCAAGGCATATCTAGTGAGAGAACACTTCCAAGTCAGCACGCAAGAGGCCAACTTGATGGGAAGAGGGTGTGGACTCGTTGTCCTCCTCCGACACTCCACCAGAGAAATGGAGCTCGCCACTGTGATCAGCGACCTAGTCCAGACTCATGAAGTTCAGAGCCTGGATGGGGGTGAAGGCGCTGCCAGCGGAGATGATCCCATCGAGAAGCGCACGCCACCCTTGGGGGCGACGCCTCTTGCTCTGGCGAAGAAGATGGTGGCTTGAGCCACCGAAGAGCGATGATCACACATGATGGTCCCCTACCTAGCACACCATCTATCATGGGCTCGATTCTGTGACAATAGTCTAACGATCTGGATGTGGGTCGATGTGTGGGTCTTTGGTGGTTTAGCTCTCAAAATACAAAGGGTTTATCCTCTCAATCGAGTTCTTATAATAGAGAGAGAGAAAGAGAGAGATAGAGAGATAGAGAGAGGGGATAGGAGAGCGTTATGCTACTGATCTAGGGTTTGGTGAGGTCTGATGCTTTTTAATCTAGGAACCCATGCCTATTGTTACATATAGGAGTACGATAGGTGTACAAGAAGCATGGTTCTCGAGATTTTCTAGGGTTTGGTCTCCTAAGGGTCCGGCCGCACACGAAGCGCGACCGGCAGGCAGGCCTGGACGCATCCACACGGCAGACATGCATTATTCTTTGTCGCATTGCGTCACACCCCGGGCATGACCTTGTGCTAGAAATGATCGACATGGCTTTGCGGGAGCGAGGGAACAGTGTCCCCGGTAGGGCCTAGTGCCCTACGGCTCTTCCTGTATATGTGGTTTTGAGCACCTAATGGATTCGAGAGGAATATTACTCGCGTCGTTCAGGATGGGAAGCCTAGCGCGAGCAAGACAAAGGCACGTACGGTGGCCCTTGGTCGGTTATCACCTCCCAAGGCCAGGAACCATGTGGGCCTAGTCAAGAACCTGGGCGTGGTTGACTAGAGCATGGACTTATCTTTTTGGCTCATTTCCCAAGCACTAAGGCCTTATCCTGCGGTGGGCCTTCTGAGGCCTATCGAGCCATTTGGACATTCGGTAATGCGCTGGAGTGTATGCGCGGCCTACACGATGAGTGTAGCCCCTAGCTGACTAGGAGAATCAGTTAGGGTTGACCATACTATCATCTACTACTACACAAATAATTTTGCGAGGCAGTGCCCTTTTATTAAACGAGGCGGTCGCAAAATTCAACTGCCTCGTAAAATCCCCGTCGATTAACAGAGGCCGTCGTTTTATTTATCAAGGCACAAAAAATGTTTGCCTTGCAAAAATGATTAACGGAAGTGGTTGGTTTATTTACCGAGGCGGTTAGAAAATGCCCGCCTCCTAAAATGGATTTATAGAGACAGGCCTCATAAGAGGTCCGTCTTGATTAATATGGTCGAGCCCGCTAGGAAGCCCATTCAGCCCAAAAATCAGGTCACACTATATAAAGAGATGAAACCCTAAATCCACTCTCTCCCTCACCCGTATCTCCCTCAGCCGCACTTGTTTCTCTCTCTCCCTCGGTAGCAGCCCAGAAATGAAACCTCTCTCTCTCTCTCTCTCGTGGCGGAGGTAGGAGCCGGTGCGTGCCAGGTGGAGGCGACAGCTGGCACGCGCGGGGCAGAGGTGGTGGCTAGCTCCGGCGCGTGCAGGGTGGCAACGATGACGTGCGTGGTGGGCCTCCTCGGCGCGCTCGGCGGCGTGGTGCCGCACCCCAATGACCGAGAAATCCGGCGCTCCTTCCCCTCTTCCCTACCGCCAGAGCACCTCCACCACCGCTGATCCGCCGCCACCACTGCGGATCTAGCACCCTTCCTCACTGCGCGCGGTGGATCCGGCGCGGCGGTGCCCCTGCCCCACCCCGAGCACAGTGCCCTCTCCGGCGGCGGATTTGGGTCCACGACGGTGGATCCGTGATGGATCTGGCTCCACGTGCTTGGCGGCGGGGGGCGCGCCTCGGCGGCGGTGCGGGCACAGCATGGGTAGGGAGGGCGACGCTGAGCCCTAGATGGGCTCATGTTTGGGCTCGTCGTTTTTCTATTTATTAACACAGGGCGGGCAACTGGTCCGCGTCGGTAAATATTGATTTACGCAGATCTTTGGTTCCAGACGGACGGGTTGCCCGCCTCGAGAAACCTTTGTCGACTGCCTGGGTTATAGTTATTGTAGTAGTGATGGTGCTAATTCGGGGGGTTTAGGCAACCCTATGTTTGATACTCAACGGGGCCGCCCAGGTCCTCGCAGCCTCCTGAGCTATCTTGGGGATGGCGGCGAGGGGATCTTCCTTTTATCTCGATCGTTTGCTCAACCAAGGAGAAACTCCTTGTGCCGGGTTCGTTTATTCGTTTAAGGACGTGAGGAGCGCCGTCACGACTTCTTGGTCAGGTAACTCCCTTGGTGAGATCAAATTGGTTAAGCTTGAGCAGGGCTGATCGGTCCCTCAAAGGATGTCTGGCTTTGAGCCTCTGTGAGGCACCCCTACAATGCTGTTTTCTAGAGATGGTTTTGTACGGGCGGCTGGCCCAGCCGCTTCTATAGTAGCTCACTAGCCGCCCCTATAAATCTAGTCGTAGTAGTGAAAGTATCATTTTTACAATAACACAATACATGTGGAAGTTTGAATTATTGTGATATTATTTTTTCTGTTGCAACGTACAGACATTTACATAGTAGAATGAAAAAATTGTAGTCAGTTAATTTACATAGCAGAGCATGGGCGGAGATTGACTGGGAGCAGGAGAAGGAGCCCCAAGGTGGGTGAAACCATGGCCTGCGGCACAGATCCGGCCTGTGGGAGTCCTTGGCGTCGGGCATCATGGCAGCCGCAGATCCGGTCGCCACTCACGTTTGAGAAAGGTGGAGGGCCCGTTCCAGCGCGGGGGGGGGGGGGGGGGGGGGGCAGGCAGGCGCTGCCGGCGTGGATCGAAGGCGAGGCGATGGAGGGTGATAGCAAGGGGGCGACGGCCCTGTTCCGGCGGGGGAGAGCAATGGCGCCAGGCGGCATCGGCGTGGAGCGAGGGCGAGGCAACGGATGGAGAGAGGGAGGCGACGGAGGGAGAGACACGGTGAGGCTATCTCCAACAACACCACCCAAAATACAAGACTCATTCGTCCTTTAGGTAGAGCTAAAGGTAAAAGATTCAATACCTATTCGGCATCTTCTCCAACAACGAGACCCAAAAGAGAATCCTTTCTGCAAATGGGTTTTCAGGAGAGAGTATGTCCATATTTAGATTGTGCCTCTCAGATAACTCAAAATAGGTCTCCCATATAGCTACTCTGTTGGAGACTGATTTTAGGTCTCTTGCAACCTATTTTAGGTTTGGGTGCCTATGGGTTCCTCGTAGACAGTCTGAGGGGGGTTTGACTGGTGACAGGTTTTACAGTAGGGCGTTGGCCCCGCAGATGAGTACGCGTGGATGCTCCGTATACGCGGACGAACGGCAGAGGCCTCCGCTGGCTTCCATTTTATTCGCGGTTGAAGAGGCATCTTATCTTATATACTCCCCTCCAGGTCTCTAGAAGAAATCGTTCTGGACATCAAGGGTCTCAAAAAAAAAACTTGGCTGCTACCCATTGATATATAAAAGATATAATCAATATATATTTTTATAAAACTAAATTTTGTTATAAATTTACTTACATCACTTTCGTATTTTTAAATTTGACTCAAAAGAATTTATTTGTAGTTAAAGCTAAAAATATTTGACTGAAAAAGAAAACCTCAGAACGACTTGTTTTTGGAATCGGAGGGAGTATGTGTCTGTGGTGGTTTAGGGTACATGGCTAATTCGGATAAGAGTATATATATACATGTATATATAGAGAGACCAGCCTCCAGCCGATCGAGTATCGTGACGACTCGAGGAAAGGTATATTATTAGCGGCGTCGGGCGTCGGCACAACCAGAACTCCAGAAGGAAAGAGCCATCGCCGCCGTACGCGTCTTCGTTCCGGATCACATCACCGATGACGACGAGTGGCGCGGTCGCCTGCAGCGAGGCCCCGAGGAAGGTGCTGGGCGCGCCATCATTGATGAACGCCGGCGAGGGACGGCCAGCAGGCTGTCCCACGGAGACGCCCGGCGCCTCGGACAGGGACCCCGCGAAGATGGCGGCGGAGAGGGCCGCCAAGTTCATCATCCGGGTGCGTCGTCGTTGTGATTACGTCTGCTTGTTTTTTTAATGTCTTAATACTTAAGTACAATGTGTAGCATCTGAACTCAAACACAAACTCATAGTACACACCACACGCACGCAAACACACACACTACGCGCAAGCTAGATATACACCTGTTCAGATTTTCGTCAATCAATAAACAATCACAATGCATGTACACACGTACATAGTAGTTAGCTTAAATAAATAACCGACCCTTTTCTGTGTTATATATTTATAATTTATGTAGGGCATGTTTGAGCTAATTGTAGTCAGTTAATTTTTGGCCCTAGCCCATCCAATGAGAGCGCTAATTATTCTTTAGTTAATACACTGTTTAACTACTAATAGTTAGTCAAATACAGCCAATTACGGTTAATTAGGGCTGGTTTTTAGCATCTCGATGAGTTTTATAAAACAACTTCCTATTTTGATCTTTTTTATTATCAAAAAGGAAAAAAATTCCCTCTGACAGGTTGGTAAAAGAGCTCCTTATAAAAATAAAAGTGCCAAGTATTCTCACCAACTCATAAGTTTTCGCAGTTGAGAGGAACTCTGTATCCGCTCCCCATCAGATATTTTTTCTAGAAGAATCAGAGTAAATTGAACATAAGTAAATTAAATAAATAAAAGGTTTCAGGTGGAAAAATGGTAAGAGATAGGGAAATAATTCGAGGTTTCTAATGCAATATAGAATGGTTTAGGTTGCTACTATAGAAAACAATTGGAGAGAGTTTACTACTGTTTATTTTGTTAACTCACTAAATTTATTGATTTAACAAGTTAATTATAAAAAAAGCATATGGAGTTGCTCTAATAACTATCTGTAGCTGATGAAAACAGGCTCTTATTGTACTCACGTACGTATGTGCTAACTACAAGTTTTCATGTTTGCAGGGGCCGCTGATCTTACTGGGGCTGTATTTGTTTAATTCTATGAGAGAATACGCTATCAACTACACTGGCGGAGATATACGGTTTAGTACGTTTGCTGCTATTGTTGTTGCCGTACCTATAGCCGAAATGTTCTGCATCTTGGGCCAGACCTTGGTACCGCCATTGTCGCGGCCTCCCATTATTGGATCATCGACGCCATGTGCCGCATGCGGCTATGCTTGCGCCGACAGTAACGTCCCAACGGAGGAGGCGGACGATGCGCCATTATTGGACCTGGAGAAGGGACCCAGCCGCCACACCACGGTGCCGGTGCCGGTGGACGCCACGAGAAGGGCGGCCATCGAGGCTGCGCTGGACATGGATGCCGCGAGGATCGCTAAATGCATCGTCCGGGTACGTACGCGGATATCGATCGATCGTAACATGATATACATACCAATGTTTATATATAGAGAGGAAAACATAGCTATGGAACTCATTTTCTTCTAAAAACAAGACTATAAAATGTCCTTTACAAAAGTATCGTCGATAGATCGTAGTTGAGATCGATGATGATCAATAATAAACTGACAAAACGAAAAAGAAGGATATATATAGAGAGAAGCTTTAAGTTCCTATATGCATATGGTCATTTATAATCTTTTCTTCTGGTTTGTTAATTAGAATGCCATTTAACTCTTATTCTGTTGGTATATATATGTTATACTTTGGCTTATATATACAACGCAAAATATGCTTACTGTGAATTAATATATTTTCCTGGTGTGCAGGGACTGTTGGTTTTGCTTTGGGTGTATTTGGTCGATTTGATGAGAAGATTTATTGCCACCCACGAGCTGGGAGAAGTACTGCTTTTCACTATGACTCCTTTGCTAATTCTCGCTGCAGGCGTCTCTTTCTTCTTATGCTTTCTGATGGAGAGATGTGGTGAATCTATCCTTCCAACGAAATCGTCATATTCAGCTATGCTGGAACTAGATTAAGTAGCTAGGATCGTCAGTTTGTAATATGCACAGTGATCTTCGCTTGCTATTCCTATGAGGGATATATATATATATATATATATATATATATATATATATATATATATATATATATATATATATATATATATATATATATATAAAGACATGGATGAGTTTCTGGTTGCTTTTTCTTGTGCTGTAGAACTCGGACAACTAATTCGTAGTGAACAGATTGAGTTCCTGCGGAACTGCGAGCGTCCGGACGTCCAATGCGCTGCTGCCCCTGAAAGCACACCCACCCGCAAACCCTCCGCTCACACACACATGCACGCGGGCCTAGCTTCCATTGAGACGCCCCCACATGCCTGACACGCCCGCACCCCACACCTCTGCCCCCCATCATCCCCATCCCCATCCGTTCGCCTCGCCCCCCGCAAGCGCACCCCTGCCTCATCGTGCCCTTGACGCTGGCCCTGAGCACACCGCGCGCTACGTCCACCGCCGCGCCCTATTCCCGGCGCCCTGACTTTCCAAACAACATGAAACACGTGCATCATAAAACACTTTAGTGCACATACGTCTCAAACAGATGAAACATCTGAAATATTTAGTTGCAACATATGTGAAACACATATGTAATATCCAAAATAGAACACTTGCACCTTGCAACATAAAAACACTTGCTGCAATAGAAGATTGAAACAGATGAAACATTTTGGAACATACTGTTGCGAGTTTGCAACATTTGTGTGGAACATACTGTTGTAAGTTTGCAACATTTGTGTGGAACATATGTAACATCCAGATCAAATGCTTGCAACAATACGTCTGGGAACAAATGAAACATTTCGAACAAAACGCTTGCAACATGCCTCTAAAACACGTGCAACATATGCAACATCCCTAATCTACTTTTGCAACATCCATACGACTCAATTGCAACATACCTCTAAAATGTCTAAAACAATTGAAACATATAATTGCAACATAGGGAGGAAGGAGAGAGAGCCTGGCGCGGGGAGCGCCATGGCCGCCGGGAGGGGGGAGCTCGGTCGCCGGGGTGAGAGAGGGTGCCACCGGGGGTGGGGAGGGCGCTGCACTGGGGTGGGGGAGAGCCGCCGACTCCCCTACAACACCGCCACACCACCTCCAAGGATGTCGACGGAGGAGAGTGGATCTTGGTCGTGCTCCATGGATCTCGTCGGTGTGGGGAAGAGGGCCGTCAGATCTGCATGCGTTGGGGGCTCCCGGTGGTCATCATCCACTCCTCTAGCTCGGCAGGTGAGCCGGAAGTCTTCGAGCCATATACCGGGGTTTGTTTCCTTAGTGTATCTGGCGATGTTGGTGGGTGGTCGGAAGCGTCGTGGGAATGGCGCTCTCTAGATGCGACGACCAAAAGCCCGTGGCCCTGGGCCATTCGGGCTGGGGCTCCGGTTCTTTCGTCGGTCACCATGCTTAGGATGCGTGTCCCCACACTCCCCGATGGTCAGGCCGGAGCCCGTGCCGCCTACTCTCGCGATCACTTGATGGACGTCATCATCGCACCGAGCTTAGCGCCGATTGTTGATGACGCTGTGAGCATCACGGTTTAGCCCGAGCCGTTCGCGCACAGGTGGTCGGTGTGGAGTGGGCGCTAGGTCAGGCTGTGGTGTAGTCGCGGCCTCTTGCCCCATGCCCAGCAACTGTAGTGGTGAGTGGATGGAGCGATTTGACTGGTGCGGCCCTATTCCCCCAGTGGGGCAAGAGGGCGCGAGCCGGTGTTACGACATGGAGCTCTCCGCCTATTGAACGGCGGTGGTTTCCACCAGCGCCCGGAGGTTCCGGTGGATTGCCTGTTCCTAGGGATCGGCAAGCTCGAGAAGGCCGCGTAGAAGCATCGCCACAGCAGCGATCTTCTGGCCAGCCCAAGCAAACTGTGGGGGCTCGTTCTCTCTGTCCAGGATGTTACGCTGGACCTAGCGAGCGTGACCCCAAGCGCCTGTAAGGTCGAGATGGCAGACTAGAGGGGGGTGAATAGTCATTTCTAAAATTAATCACATCGGCTAACCAAAACTAGTGCGGAATTAAAACAATCGGTCTAGCGAAGACTACACCCCTCTATCTATATTCACTAGCACCTTGCAAAGATCCTAATTAAGCAACCCAGGTGTCGGGCTAGCTAGAGCTCACCTTACCAATTCTAGAAGCAAGGTCTCACAAACCTATGCCACTAGTACTTCAAGCAATGAGGGAGCTCCTACACATGCTAGTAAGCAAAAACACAAAGCCACCTAAGCTCACTAGTGATGGTCAATAACAAGGCAACCAATGCCAAATTAGAGAGTGCAATTACTTAGCTACACAAACTAAGCAATGTGACTAACAAGGTTATACAAACCAAATTAACCACGCAAGGGAGCTACTTCTATGCTACACAAGCAAGAAGGTAACTAGTAAGCTACACAAGCTAACTAATTACAAGAGCAACTACACAAGCACAATGTATATGAAATGTAAATACAAGTTTGTGAAACGAGGATGCAAACCAACGGGAAGAACAAAGTTGACACGGTGATTTTTCTCTCGAGGTTCACATGCTTGTCAACACGCTAGTCCCCATTGTGTCGACCGCTCACTTGGTGGTTCGGCGGCTAATTGGCATCACCCACCAAGCCCGCACATCGGGCACCACAAGAATCTATCTCAAAAGTGAGGGTAGCTCAATGACACGCTTTACTAGAGTTGCTCTTCACGGCTCCCGCGGGGTGAGCACAATGCCCCTCACAAAGCTCTTCTTCGGAGCACCACACAAGCTTCTTGTGAGCTTCGACAGAGACCACCACCAAGCCATCTAGGAGGTGGCAACCTCCAAGAGTAACAAGCACCACCAGCTTGCAACTCGATCACCTAGTGTCACTCGATGCAACCTCACGATGCAATTACACTAGAATCGCTCTCTCACACAATCAGATGATCACTATCAAGCATATGTGAGATGGAGGGCTCCAAATCACACACAAGCATTTACACAAAAGTCCCCCAAGGTGCTCAACCCTAGCCATGGCTGAGACCACCTTCTATTTATAGCCCCACGGGCTAAACTAGTAGTTACGACTTCACTAGGCAAAACTCAGGACGACCGGACACTGGACCCCAGCGTTCGGTCATGCGATGCACGCCATGTGTCCCCTACTTCAAATGCTGATCGCCCGATCTCAACTGTCATCAGTACATTAAGTTGTGACTGGACGCGCTGCTTGAAAGTGACCGGATGCAGGACCCCAGCGTCCGGTCGTTTCTAGTAAGGTTCCACTCGCGATGGGACGCGTCCGGTCACCACCGACCGAACTCACCCAGCGTTCGGTCACTCATTGTCTCCTCTGTGCGCCACCACACTAGTGCAACTGGACGCACCCAGCCAGCGTCCGGTCAATTTCAATGCCAGCATCTAGTCGAAGACCGATGCCTGCGCGTTCTCTGCTGCTACTGACCGGACGCCTGCGCGTTCTCTTCCTTGCTCATGTGGTGCTTCCTATTGCCTTGCCTCTCATGGATTGCTTGAGCCTTCTTCTAAAGCTTGGTACGGTATTTCAAGGCAAAGTGTCCCATATTTCCACACTTAAAGCACTTGATGTGAGCATAATCTTTCTTCTCATCTTCATTTTTGCTCATCATCTTGGCATCTTGAATTTGCATTGGATGTCTTGCCTTTCCACCCCTTCTTGTTTTCTTCTTCTTCTTCATTAAGTCACTACTATCTTCATGGTTGATCTTGATTTGCTCTTGAGGTGTCTTCTCTTGCTCAACTTGTGGCTTTTGTTGAGGCTCTTCTAGTTGCTTCACCAATTGCTTGGTTGGGCATATTGAGGTAGGATGACCCCAAGTGCGGCACTTGAAGCACTTCACATGCTTGAGCCTCTCCTCTTCTTTTATCTTCTTGAGCTTCTCAATGTTATGGCAACTATTTGCAAGGTGTCCCTCTTTATGACACCGGTAGCATATGGTATGAGAGAGCTTTCTTTGTTGTAGCTTCTTCATCTTTCTTTCTCTCTTTCTTTCACCCTTTGTCATCTTCTTCTTAAAGCTAAGACCACACTTGTCACCATAGCTTCTTTGAGTCTTCAACATGTGCTCAAAGGTGACTTGAGAGTTGTAGCACCTCTCTAACTTGTTGCTCAATTTCTTCACTTGTTCATTAAGCTCATTGTTCTCCATCAAAAGGTTAGTCTCACAAGACATAGAAGTAGAATAAGTCCTTACCCCTTCACTAGGCAAAACTCAGGACGACCGGACGATGTACCCTAGCGTCCAGTCGTGCGATGCACGCCATGTGTCCCCTGCTTCAAACGCTGATCGCCCGATCTCAACGGTCATCAGTACATTAAGTTGTGACCGAACGCGCTGCTTGAAAGTGATCGGACGTAGGACCCCAGTGTTCGGTCGTTTCCAGTAAGGTTCCACTCGCGATCAAACACGTCCGGTCACCACTGACCGGACTCACCCAGCGTCTGGTCACTCACTGTCTCCTCTGTGCACCGCCACACTAGTGCGACCGGACGCACCTAGCCAGCGTCCGGTCGAAGACCGACGCCTGCGCATTCTCTGCTGTCACTGACCGGACGCAGGACCCCATCGTCCGGTCACTGCGTGACCGGCGTCTAGTGCACTTTGTGAAACCCTATCTTTTCTGTATAGGGCGCCGATGGCATCGTCAGACTATCCGTACTCTATGGGCGGACACTCCACCGTTGAAGTTTCGAACCCTTTTCGCCTCCGTTTCATTGCCGAGTTGATCCACATTAGCTCCAACTTCATCTCCTTTGTAAATGTGCCAACACCACCAAGTATACACCACCATGTGTATGTGTGTTAGCATTTTCACAATCATTTTCAAAGAATTAGCCACTCAACTTGCCATGCCACTCAATCCTAGCGATGATGCAAAGTTAGTTCACTCGAGTGGCACTAGATGACTAATATGCAAACAAGTTTGCCCCTCTTGATAGTACGACCATCTATCCTAAACCCGGTCATCAACTTCTCTACACACCTATGACCGGTGGAATAAAATGCCCTAGGTTATACCTTTGTCTTGCGCATTCCATTCCATCTCCTCCAATGTCGATGCAACACATGCACCAACACGATCAACAATGATATGATCCACTTCATATCATTACGTGATCATATTGGTTCATCGATCTTAACTTCACTTGCTTTTCACCATTGCCTTCGTCCATCGGTGCCAAGTCTTGCTCAAGCTTCACCGCCACGCGGTCCATCGCTCCAAAGCCTTCGACTTGCCCTTCACGCTTTCAACCGGTCCATCAAGCCAAGTCTTGTCTTGATCTTCTCCACCTTGATCACATGACTCAATGTCATGTCTCATGTGCAATAAGCTCATTCATCATCACATGTGTGAGCTTTGCAATATCTCCAAACCATTTTCACCTTCACGGCATATGTTGCTCACACACATGTATTTGTGGACTAATCACATGTGTATCTCACATAAACACAATTAGTCCACCTAGGGTTGTCACTCAATTACCAAAACCACACAAGGACCTTTCAGCGCCGCTCGCTGGGTTGCGCGCACGTGGCGCAACGTGCTGTGTTGAGCGCCCTAGCGCAGGTGGCGGCTGACTCTGCCGCCTTTGTCATAATTCCACGCCGTGCTCCTACGCACGTGTGAGGGCCTTCGCACGAGGGTCCCGGAGGGGTGTGGGTCTGCAGATATTCCGCTACCACCGGCGGCTATCCCGGGACGTCCGCCATAGCACACTCTCGGGACAGAGGGTGGCCAGATGCCACGACGTCGCTAATGCTAGAGCCGTCACTTTCGACCTCGTCATCAATGAGGTCGTGAAAGGAGGCGGGAACATAGCCCGCCATCCCCACAAATTCGGATGTAAGAGGGGGCAGCGTTAGCATCCTTCGGAGCCCCCTCACGTACACGTCCCTAGGGGACACGAAGCTGTAGGGGAACCGATCGCACGACGGTCGCAGTGGGGACAATGGGGTCCTTCCGGGGAGTCAACGGAGGGTGTTAAATAGTGAATAAAGAACAATATATATGTTACTCACCGTGGAGTTTGAGCCCAGCGTGGGCTCGAGGCGAAGCGCGAGTGTCTCAATGTCGAGGTCGTCGAGTGGCCTAGGGCCGGCGGAGGGCGCTCCTCCTCCAGTGGGCGTCAGGACAAGTGCCTCCTCGCGGAGGCGGAGTACGCCGAACTGGTCAGCGACGAAATCCAGACTTGCAAAGAGGAAGGTCTGGAGCGGCTCGAAGATGGGAGAAACCCACATCTCAATAGGTGGGAGCGTGGGAAACTCCAACGAGCCAAAGCGAATCATATCGCTTGAGCCCGCCATGTTGAAGATGGTGGAAAGATTAGCCATCCGATGACCAAAAGCGTGAACACACGGCGGCTTCCCCA
This sequence comes from Saccharum hybrid cultivar R570, assembly GCA_038087645.1. Taxonomy (NCBI): domain Eukaryota; kingdom Viridiplantae; phylum Streptophyta; class Magnoliopsida; order Poales; family Poaceae; genus Saccharum; species Saccharum hybrid cultivar. Next base: position 5,035,309 of record JAQSUU010000733.1, read on the forward strand.
AGGACTGCGCGCAACTGTCGGTGCAAAAAGTGATCAACAAGTAAATATTTGTAGTTTTGCCGTGCGTTGTGATCGGATGTGGCCTAGCACTCGATAACACAGGATTTATACTAGTTCAGGCAACGTGCCCTACGTCTAGTTTCAGTCGGTCGAAGACTTTATTCCGGAGCCCAGGTGCTCAAAATTTATTATGGGATAACAAACGAGTAGGAATAAGAAGGGGGTGTTAAGGGCCCGGTCGGACTCTGAATCGAAGGGCCGAGAGTGACGAGGGCCCTAATGTGCGCTAAGTATTGGAGCGTATGCTCTATGTAGCTGTTGAGTTCTAGAGTTGTGGAGCTGTTTAAATGCTCAAGTTGTCTAGAGCCAGAGCCAGAGAGCCCCCCTGTTGGGAGAGAGCGTATCCCCTTTTATAGGTGAAGGGGATGGCCTTACAAGTTAGAGAGAAAGAGAGTGCGTACGTATGCTACCTAGTCTTGTTGCTCACGCCATCGGGTACAGGATGGCTACCAGCACCCATAATACTGTTTATTCCCAAACGCGTCTGGCAGGCTCTACCGTGTTCGCCTGGCATGCCCCGATGTCACTGTCCTGTAGGTGCGCAGGGCATGGCAGGGTACGACAAACGGCGACGCCTACAACACTGTTTGGGTTCTGACACGTCTGGGAGGTTGTATAGTGCCTATCTGGCATGGCCTGGTGACACTGCCCTGTAGGTGCGCAGGGTATGGTCCTCGGTATTGCGGTTTGACTTAGTGCCTTACCTTATCTGCTCCGCCTGATCCCTGGGCCCATACCGAGCGGGCGTCCCTGGTCGGTTGTTCCCAGTCGGCCCCGATCGTGTCGGTCGGAGAAAAGCTGCAAGCAGACGTTCGGCGTATCCCCGGTCGGAAAAGGAGGTCAGAGTCGGACTATGTCCTCTCCTTGGCCAGGCCTTTCGGTCGAGGACCGGATCGTTCTCTCGGCCTGTCATTAGGTATCTGGGCCGGTCCAGGTGGCGCGTGTTGTTGCTACGTCATCCGCTGGGCCGAGTTTTTGCTAAGAAGTGGGCCCATTAAGGACCCCGGGTTTATGAACCCGACAACAATGCTTTAGCTCTTAGAATTAACAAACTTCTATGCAGGATACTTCCATCTACAACTTTAGCCATCTGTATGCTTTAGCTGCGAGAAGTCAGACGTCACATCTTCGACTTAAAAAATCTTCTAGATAATCTTTGATTGGTGATCGCATCAGCTTGGTTTATACGATGGACTAAAGCCACGTATTTATATGGTGAGTATAACATACATTATTTTTAAGTTTTATGAGAGATTTTTTAAGGGGGTGTTTGGTTGTTCCTCTTAAATTTTAGTTGCTGTCACATCGGATGTTTGGACATAAACATGTAGTATTAAATATAGACTAATTATGAAATTAATTGCATAGTTTACGACTAATTTGCGAGACGAATCTTTTAAACCTAATTAGTCCATGATTTGATAATGTTTTGCTACAGTAAATATGTACTGATGATGGATTAATTAGACTTAAAAAATTCATCTTGTGGAGTACTGACGGATTATGTAATTTATTTTTTTATTAGTATCTGAACACCCCATACAATATCCTCCCGACACACCTCCTAAATTTTAGTATCCGGATCCAAACACCCTCTAAAATGCACACAGACCTGTGTACAGGATGGTACGGAGAGACGACGTAACTTATTTGAGGATTTATTTACACACGAAAAAATAGATATCAAAGATTTCTTTCTGCCGATATAAAATATTATCTTAGCCGTATCACGGAAAAATCTATATAGTAGAGTCCGTGAGCCTACGACACCACTTTAAGTGACTTTGTTAATTTTACAAATTTTACTTTTTTTGATTAAATATTACTTTAACATCGGTATTTAATTTCATAGTACTATTATTTTATCATACGTTGTGTGTGTTTTTAGTATAAAAGTTTAGTCGTCTCGTACACACATGAACCTAATTTATATATAAGACGCTCGGGAACCTTTCACTTTTGCCAAATTAATTACGCACAAGTCGTCGTACCCCTCCGTGTTCATTTTGCTTCTTATCAGCTCGCTCAGGCGCGACCCGTAACACAGGCGCGGCCGCGACGGATCGACTCCTCCCTCCACAACCAGGATCGGCGGCCTCTCGGCCGCGACGAGGCGAACGGGTCCGGCGGCCGCTCTACCACGACCGGATCTGACGGGCTCTCGACCGCGACGAGGCGACCGCAACAAGATCCGGCAGCCGCTCCTCCGGTGACCGCGACGGGTCCGGCGGCCGCTCCTCCGTCCTCTGCCGCGACGAGGTGACCATTGGAGCTCCTCCAAGAAGAAGACGTAAGGAAAAATCTCTCTTTTCCGTTTTTTCTCTTGCTCTAGCCCCGCGAACACGAGACGCCTGCTGCTCCTTTTTTTTTTTTTGGGGATTCGCATCCTTCCTCGCAATCGAGCCGGTTGAATTGCTACCCTCATTGGATTAAGCTGGTGTAGACCACTCTAGTGTACTGCATCGACATGGTCTCTTCGGTTAATTAGTTTGTGGGTGCTATATGCATGCTACACAAGCTAGCAGGCAACCTTGCATTGAATCCCAGTTCTGGTTTTATTTTTTTTATTGATTTGCAAATTGCGAAGGACTAACAGTGTCTGATCAATCGCAAAGGATTAGTTGGAGTACCCCAGTTCTGGGGACGGTTAGGACTCTGAATATTTCCTGACTTTTGTTGGTACTTTTTCCTGAATTTTGTCTAGTTTTTTTTTTTTGATTGCCTCAACCTTCGAATAACAAGTTGCAGGATCTGAACTCATGCACCAACTCACATCATACAGCACATGCACACTGGAGCGAATGCCGTCCGAGCTATGGCTCGTTCCCTGAATCTTGTCTAGTTGGTGTAAGCAAGAGTACTTGTTTTCTCAGAGTGATTGTTTTCCTCCTTGCCTACCTACAGGAGCTCTTCTCCCTATAGATCCACCATGGATGGAAGCTCAATCCATCCATCAATTGCCTCAAGCAGAAAGGATCCAAAAACCGCTCTATTGTCTGTTCCCTTAAAATTCTAATGGTAACATTAAAAATCTAGTGCTCTATCGTCTGTTTTTTTTAGGCCTTCCTGTCAATTTAGACTGCAGATTGGTGATGAAGCAACATAAGTTTGAATAACTACATGCTACTTGTATCTTGTCAAGAACTATCCACTGTCACATCTAATACTATCATGTCAATTGTCAACCTTTAAGATAGAATTGCAAAGATCCTACGTGCGCCAAACACTAGTTTATCATTCTGCCTAGTGCCACCTAGTATTCTCCCTGTCCGACAGAGCAGAAAAGGACCATGAAAAGCCCCAAATACAGAATCAACAGTAGTCCTATCGAGCCGATTAACTACTTCATTCTCTCTATACTTTTGAGCAGTATGGGCTCGCTACTGTACAAATCGCTCCATCTCCAGTAACCTCTCTCCATTCTCTGGCTCCAGTAACCTCTTGTATCCTGTAGAAGGAAACCATGTTATCGCTGAGAGAAGAAGACATTCAGTATAATAGATCATCATTTTGGAAAAAAGAAAAAAAAAATCAATGGTTGAATAATTACCGCATCTTTGGTCAGCCTGATAAGCTACACAGTAGTTGATGATTCATGACACCTGAAAAAATATCATGTCAACATACAAATAAACATCATATCAAGAGGAAGAAAAGTATAGTATGAACCGGTCATACCCTGTTATGTTGTGAGCACTCTTCTTTTCCAACAGAAAACACTTTAGAGGATTTCCATCATTATAGATCAGGCCACGCAAAGTACTGGTCAACAAGTAACATATTTAATTCCCACTTATAGACAGAAAGGTAACATTTGTTACAGTTTCAGTTTCTGATTACTGACCTTATGAGTTTGGTAACACGAGAAGGAATTAGCAGGAGGAGTTTGACAATAGCATAAGGAACTATGAGTAACAGCCACACAATTAACTTGCCCAGTACAAGAAAAACCTGAAAAATTGTACCGTAGATTAATGCAACTGAACCGTAGCATTACTCATTTAAATAGTGTAAGAACAAATTTTTTGTCTTACCAGAGGGTCCTGAGAGCTGTAGGTCCAGTGGATTGTCACGGCAATTGACGATATGAGCATTGAGTAGCCACATTCCTCTACATTGGAGTGAAAGCTTAGTGACGCCACATGAAATGTTGCCAGCATATAAATATATGCCGTCCATGCTCCTAGCCCTGCTGTAGCCAGTGCCATAGGAGTTGAGCTTGAAAAACTTGCAGCAGTCAGTCCATTCAACATTAGGACAAGGGAAACAACAAAGTAAATGCTGCCCCAAAAGATCCAAGTTGGATGCTGTGCCTGTATGTTACTAAGAACACCAGTTGCAGCTCCCCAGAACACAGATCCCAGACCATACAGGCAGATCTTCTGGTACCCCTCATACCTCTTGTCTAACTGAAAAACGAACAAGTGTTATATTGAATGACATTTAGAAATTGCATCCTAAATCTTGTACTGTAAATACTATAGTGAACTTCTTACTGCATCTGAAGTCGTCTGCTTGTTATCCATCTCATAGTTCTTCTTGAATGTGTTCTGGCTGAAGAAGTCTCTCAACAAGAAGTTTTCTATACCTTCAAACATTGCAGCCATCTCTCTAAAATAATAATATTAATATTGTCAGATGCATGACTATTTCTAAACAAGCTGAAATTACGGATAAAGTGGAAACACGAACTGTAAAAACACCTGATAATCAAAATGAAAACGATTTAGCTCTCTTCCGACTGTTTAAAAAAATACGGTATTTGACTGGTAATCTACCCTCGATAATTACCAAACTCAGTCAGCCCACAATGGTACAGTCCCATCACCTTCACCCCTTGATCCCTGCATCTTTGCTGAGCATGCCCCAGCCGCTGCATCAGCCGAGCCCACTGAGCGCCCCCAGCCTTATGAGGGCACCTCACCCTCACAACTCCAGCGGTCCAACCCCCAAACCTAGCCGCCTCTAGCTCTAGTCTTCGACTCCACCACGCCTCGCCGTGACGTCGCCTGAGCTCCTCCCATGCTACTGGTGCTGGCCTGCTGGGCGCCCCCACATCCTCTCCCTCTGGCCGTCCTTGTCCTTCTTCAGTTGGACTTCTTCCCTGGCTCTAGCAGCAGGATGGTGGCATCGGTAAACGTCGGTAGCGGCCAGAGCTTCGTCTGGCAGGCTCATTATGCCTATGCCGTATCACTTATTCACTGATTCATTTTCTGGGAACTGTGTAGTGTGTAGCAATAGCTGTGTAGGTGTAGAACCGTAGGCTTTATGTTTGTATATCACGCCATACCACTGCTGCCAGGTGTTCAACCATTTCTGTTGTGAGTTGTGACCATATCGCTATACACCGCAGCAAAAAGATGAAATCGAAAGTGAAGTCAAAGAAATGCTCCAAAATGGAATTGTACAACATAGTTGTGGTCCATTCGCTTCCCCTGCCCTATTGGTCAAGAAAAAAGATGGTGAGTGGTGCATGTGCGTCGATTACAGGTGTCTCAATGCATTCACAGTGAATAACAAATTCCCAGTTCCAGTGTTTGACACCAAGCTTGATCATCATTCCGGATACCATTAGATAAAATCAAGGTTGGGGATGAGTTCAAAACAGCGTTCCAAACGCATAGCGGTCATTATGAGTATAAGGTGATGTCCTTTGGTCTTACAGGGGCTCCAGCTACATTCAGAGTTTCATGAACTTTGTGATAGGTCCTCTTCTTCATAAATGTGTGGTGGTTTTCTTAGATGATATTTTGGTGTACTGTAAGTCTATGATAGACCATGTGCAGCATCTACGGGAGGGTGTTTTTGTTGCTCAGGAAACACAAACTCTATTTAAAGTTGTCCAAATGTTCTTTTGCACAAGGCAGTTTGGAATTTCTGGGGCATGTGGTCAGCCTTCGGGGCATAGCTACAGACCCAACCAAAGTTCAAACTGTTCAAGATTGACCAACACCCACTTGCGTCAAGGATGTCCGTAGTTTCTTGGGCATGGCTGGCTACTACCAAAAATTTGTTCGCCATTTTGGAGTCATAAGCAAGCCTTTGACAAACCTACTGAAGAAGGGGGACAGCTGAAACACAGGAGGCCTTTGTAACTGTAAAGTAGTCCTTACTTACAGCTCCAGTCCTGGATTGTGGAATTTTTCCAAGCAATTTGTGATTGAGACCGGTGCTAGTGATAAAGGTTTTGGGGCAGTTTTACTCCATGAAGGCTACCCTCTGGCTTAATATTAGTAAGGCTCTTGAATCTAAGAATTTGGGACTCTGTACATATGAGAAGGAATGCCTTGCCATTCTCTTTGCTGTGGACCATTGGCGGTCCTATCTGCAACATGCCGAGTTCCTCATCAAGACAGACCAAAAAGTTTAGCTCATTTGCATAATCAGCGCCTGCCAACTCCTTGGTAGCAGAAATCTTTCACTAAACTCTTAGGACCTAGGTTAAAATTGTGTACAAGAAAGGACAGGACAATCAAGTGGTAGATACCCTGTCCCGTCGGCCAGGAATGGACTTGGATCCTCCTCATCTCTACTCAATACATTGGCCACATCCAGTCCAAACCGCTATGGCTTGATGACATGCTTCATGGTTATATGCTGGACCTTGAGGCTAGGCAACTCCTATCTCACCCGACAATGGGTGGTTCCAAGGAACATTATACACTCCAGGATGGCCTTATCAGATTCAAGAATGTGTGCAAGCTTGACAGTAGCCACCACATACATGAGTAATGTGTACAAGCTCCTTGCATTATTGCATTACTAAAATCAATGATCTCTGAACTCTGACTGTGACAAGATATTTACAAGTACTTTGTGGCATGAGCTTTTTTGGTTGTCAAGTACTCAACTGAATATGAGTAGTGCTTACTACCTCCAATCGGATGGGCAAATGGAGAGGGTGAACTAGTGTCTCGAGGCCTTCTTACGCTGTTTTGTGCAGGGGTGTACTAAACAGTGGGTTAAGTGGCCACATCTGGCTGAGTTTTGGTACAATACATGCCATCATGCTTCATTGAAGTACTCTATGGGCATGTTCCACAGCATTTTGTTTGGACGTTGCAAGCACTTGTAGCAGTTCAGATCTGGAGGAATGGTTGCAGGAGTAAAAATGTATGCAGGAGCTCGTGCAGCAGCACTTAAATTGAGCACAGCAAATAATGAAGACACAGGCGGATAAGAAACGTTATGAGCGTCACTTTAATGTTGGTGACCCAGTTTTTCTCAAGCTTCAACCTTATATGCAGAATTCATTGGTCGACCGCACTAATCTCAAATTAGCCTTCCGATATTTTGGACCCTATACCGTCATCAAGAAGGTGAATGATGTGGCCTATGAGTTGCTCCTTCCGGCATCAAGTTCTATACATCCATTATTTCACATCTCCCAGCTCAAGCTGGCAGCATGAATCAGCAATCAGGTTCTATACATCCATTATTCCTGATCTCGATATCTGATTCCATATTCCTGTTGCATTTCTTGATCAATATCTTTGTTGGTAAGCTCAATGTGTAATTCCATAACTTTTGGTGCATTGGTCTTCATGGCTGGCTTCAATGGCTACTTGGTAGGACGAGGTGGCTATCAAAGAGCAATTCCCACTAGCAACAGTTTGGGGGCAAGCTGGTTCACAAGAAGGAAGGGATGTCAGCCCAAGATGTTGCAGCGGCTACATCTACTGCTTCTGCACTAGAGCGCGCAAGGGAAGGAAGCGATCGCAGGAAAGGGCTGGGCGCCATCTGAAGCTATACCACGCGCACGAAGCGAACTGGTTTATAAGCCGTACTTTTTCAGCCAACGAATAGTATTTTTCTCAACAAACATGCAGCAGAACATGGGCGGTGACTGGGCCTAATGCTTGGGCCAGGAAACAGAGGTCTCTGGAGCGTGAACTGTAGAGAGTTTTGGAGAGGAAGGAGGCGTAAATAGGACATGAAAAATAGTTAGGTAATAGATGGTGCTCTCCGGAGAAGGCCGCGAGACAGGCTTGTAATCAAATATTGTTGATTTTGCCTATTATTATCTAAACTACCATAGCTAGATCTTACATATTAGCCAGTGAGAACAGTCTGCATCTTGAGGTACAGCAACATGTAATTCATTTGAAGTACTAACACGTGCTGTAATTCCATTACAATTTGTAAGATCTAGCTGAATGGGTTGTAATTCCATTACAATTTGATGGCCGCGTGACAGGCTTGTAATCAGATGTTGATTTTGCTTATTATCTAAACTACCATAGCTAGATCTTACATATTTCTTCTTTGCATATTTATATTGAGGTCTTGAAGCCAGTAAGAACAGTCTGCATCTTGAGGTACGTACAGTTATATTGATACGTACGTATTGCAGCAGCATGTAATTAATTTGAAGTACTAACACGTATTGCATCTTGAAGTACTAACAGCATGTAATCCTACATATAATCATGATCATCTCCGTTCTGCAACCCACCCCTAACCAGCCGACTCAACCCACCCGTGCTCGAGGAACCCCCTAACCCTCTGTTGTGCTCGAGGCAACCCCTAACCCCTCCAACCCCTCCGAGCTCGTGGCGTGCCCGGAGTCCGCAACTGAAATGGTGACCGCGCGCGTTCCCGGTGTCCGCAACTGAAATGCTGACCGCGCGCGCGCGACCCAGTGGTGATCAATTACTGACCGCGCACGACCGAATGGTGATCAATTACCACCCGCCGTGGAAACAATTCGCCGTGCAGTTACTCCGACAAACCAGCAACAGAACTCCTCCATTAATTCAGGCATGCACCAAACCCTTGATAACTCTAACCCTATCGGCACCCACTCCTGCCCGTGGCTAATTAGCGAGCGAAAATTCAGCGGGTGGAGGAGCAGCGGGCGGGTGGACGGAAGTTCAGTACCTCTATCCGCTCGAGGACGTCACGTCGTCGTCCTCCCCCTTCGTCGTCGGCGGGGCGGCCCGGACGTTCGCTCAGAGGTGGCGAGGCCAGAAAGCTAGAATAGAATGAGGCACCAGCGTCCAGCGCGAAGCGAGATTTTAAACGTCTTTTAGTTGGGACCCGGGGGCCGGGCGGCCGGCGATTGTGTCCGGTCCGTCAGGCGATCGTCGGCAGTCACTTCTATGGGCCTAATATTCGCGCCGTCCCATAGCCAGCGAGAGTCTTTCTTATGAGGGATATATCATCCAGCGCCCTGATGGGCCTGGCTGGTGGCTGGGCCAGGAGCCCATAACCTGGCTGAGCTTTACTTCCGAATCCGGGCGGCGGCGGCGGCGACTCCCCGCCCGAGGAGGAGGGCTTGGCCGGTCCGGCGGGCGTGGCGGTGAGGCAGCTCCCGTCCTCGCCGGCTGGTGCTTCCCGCATCGCGCCGCACCCGCTTCCCGCCCGCTCGTTGGCTGTCGAGGAACGCCATGGCTTGGCAGTCGCTTTAGCCGCCAGATGCGACGGGGAGGCGGCCATGACTGTCCGTCCAGCCCTCCCCTGACCTTTTCATCTGTTCTTTTTCTTTGTAAAAAGCAGGAGAACCTTTTATCAAAGCAAAGAAATTCTTCTGGTTGTGATCTTGTGGATGTTAACACAGTAGCTCGTACATGATGTTATGTGAGCAAAATTACTCATGAGAAGGAAATAGAGCATTCTTTGAGTAGTTTATTTTTCGTTATGGGTGAATGTGTTCCTGATTACTGTAGTAATCCAAGAGTATCTAGAGGTTGTATGACAAGAGAGCATCTCAGATGAGTTACAGCAGTATGGGCATTTTGGATTTTGGTCATCGAGAAAGACATGTTCCTTACCATTCTTCTGGTAGCTCAAGTGTGGGAACTGAAACAAAGGTAACTGCCAATGAGAATTTGCATCTGATAGATGGTTGGAATCCAATCCTATACATTTTGATCTTTCTGCATTTTGGGCCCTATGAATTATTTTGTTGTTAATTGAACTCATGGGTTTCTTCTTGTGCTGCTGCTCTGTTCCAGGCTCAGCTGCTCTTGTTCCAGGCTCCCTTTTTAATCTTATATCATTCAGGTACAAGATTTGGGTTGTATGATGTCCAATGTGAAAAATGGTTTCATTCCTCCATTTCACTTGGTGATCAATGTTGTGGCACTACAATGTCTACTTTGTTCACTGCCCAAGTCAGAGAGTATACTTTCCTTTAGTCTTGGGTGGATCAACAATTTTTCCCTAGCAGTGACTTTTGACATATTTTTGTGTCGACCTGGCAACTACTCTTCTAATTCATGATAACTGATAACCTGTAGCTGAATGATCACTAACCTGCAAATTAGGGCCCTTGTAAATATCATTAGTTTCTTTAGTCTATTTTATGATTATTAGTGTTCAAGAAACTGTACTGGATAACCCTAGCAACCTCCACAAATTGAAATTAGTCAAATTACCATACCATCTGCAGGAAGCAGTCATTGGTCATTTTTGTTCCTTTGTGAGTTGGTCAGATGAGCAATCACCTCCTCACACGCACTACTGCCAATGTATTGAGCGCCGCATGTCCACTGTCCATCTCCATCGCCTCAGTCCATCTCTCTGCTCCCTTCTTTTCTTTGCATCTTTTGTGGATATAAGGATCCTGTTTGGAGGGAAGAGTTCAGAACTGTTAATTGCATAGTATTAGGTTCAATGCCTTTTAGATATGGTCATGGTACTTCTTGAAGAACCTGCATGGTCAAATCAAATACTACTCTTCCTGTTGATTACCTTCTTATGCATGTCATTAGTTTGCTTCTTATAGTTATTCTGGCTGCAGGACAAACATAGTTCTAAGACTAAGATCTTATACAACTGGACCGATTTGTTGTATGCCAGGCGTTCGACGTCCGTTGCTTCCCACCAAGATCAGGTTTATACTCTTCACTTGTGTTTCATGTTGAGTGCGTCTGCTAACTACACTTTATGCATTTTTGTTTTTGCAATCATTGCTTGGGGGTTTATGGACTACAGAAATAAAGTTGCATTTGATAAGAGGCTACATTTTACCTTCTCTTGACATTCTACGCAAACTGCTGAAGAAATTTTAGGTGGGGGTTACTCGGTGCTTGTGATTAGAGAGGACGTGCATAGGAGCTCAACAACAGCCCTAAGGGAGCATTCAGGAGCTGGAGACTGCAAATCCTTTTTTATCAAATCCAATTCCTTGCTCATAGCAGTGGCTATATTTTTCATGTCTCATTCTGAAGTGTAAGGTGATGTGTACCTCCTGCTTATGCATGAAGCATTACCCCCTTCAGTGCAAATATAATAATGCACTGCTATCTTTTTGTTCGGTTTAGTCACCTTGATCTTGAAACAAGATGTCGAATTGAACTGCAAGATATGTTTATGTTTGAGTCATTATTTTTGTGAAATATATTCGTCAATGATGACACATGAATATTATGGTGTGAGTTTTTATAGTTCCAATTGAAACACGCAGGCACTCATATTTTTTTTTACAATAACTACATGGCATTGTTAATTTCCTTTTACACTCAAGGTATAGTTAAAAGCTGTTTAATGCTCGCCGGTGTCGAACGGTGTTTCTTCTGGGTTCCTCCATCTCTGCTACGGTGGCACACCTCAGTTTGCTTCTCCCTTCTTTTCTTCCATTTTCCCGTTTGCTTTGTTCCTCTTAGTTCCGATCTGCTGCTCCTTCTGCTGCACCCTTCTCTGGTATGCTCTTTACTTCGCTCCCAGTGTCCTCTCCTCAGTGCCTTGTGCGTAAGGTGGCCGCCATACATGCTAGATTGAAGCCGTTTCCTTTCCTATGCCCTTGCTCCACTTTGCCTGGATTATTTCGGTTCAGTGTGTCCCGATGCGGTGTCCTCGGTGCCCTGTGCATAGGTTGCCGCTGTACGTACTATATTCAAGCTGTTTCCTTTTCTATGCTCTCGCTCGGCTTCCCTTGGATTGTTTGGGTTCAGTGTGCATTTGGGTTCTTCCGATTCTGGTTCCTTCGTTGTGCCTTCCTTAGATATATATTGTTTGCTTCTACCAACTATTCCCTTTCCTCTTCTTTGTTCCCCAGGTCGGCCCGTCGCAGGAGACATTTCTCATTGCGGGAGTCCTTTGTCTTATTTGTGCTTCAGATCAAAAGTGATTGGTGAGTATAATCTATGTCCGTCTTCTTTCTTTATTTTATTTTCTATTTTATGTATGTATTCAGTCTGTCCTCTGATTAAGATTATGGCCGGCAACATTGCCTGTTTTTGATGCAAATGATGTGGTGCCTTCGTACCATGGAAGATAATCTCTGTGTGCCGCTTTCTTGCTTGGTTGATTGCCTCATACCCTGGGTGCCTCATATAGTTGCTTGCCTGATAGCCTGCGTGTCCGGAGGTTTCATGTGTCATGTGTGGTTTAAAAAAATAATTATTATCCATGCTGTGTTTTTTCCTTTACCAAAATCATCATCCCTTTTTAACGGCAGCAGCGATTCAGACCAGGATGTTTTTCTACACAACAGGGGCCGCATAGTAAGATTTTCGAATAATCTCAGTTGAGTTATCCTAAAGAAATTCAGTATTTTCCTGCAGGGGTGCAGAAAGCCATTGCCTGTGATATTACACGTTCTATGTTAGGCTTGACCTGTGTCACTGTGTGTGTGTGCTTTTTGGTTGTAGTTGGGTCATGTGTGCGTCCCTTTCAGCATGTGCTCCCTGCTGCTTGCCTGAATTAGCAATTCTCTTTTTATCTGCATTGTCTTTTATACACTGCTAGATTGCCCCTGCCATTATGTCTTTCTTCTAAGCTGTGTTTGTTTGATTTTAGTGCTTCATCTATCAGTTTCGAGTATTGGTGGATTCTGCCTATGTTTTTTCTTCCAATATGCTGAGCAGCTGGTTCCATGTATGTGTTATTCCTACCGTATGTGTTGTGCCACTTGCTGTGCTAATTTTTTCCATACCATGATGATTCCCTTCCTTTTAGCCAATTCCTATGTTACCTGCTCGGTTTCTGGAGTGCCCTTATCTTTCTGCTATTCAGTGCTCATGTCAACTGCCTGGTTTTTCGAGTGCCTTTTCTGTTATACTGCTGCTTTTTTCAACGTGCTATTCCACCTGGAAGGCGACCGGTGCCTTGCTGCCCTTCCAGTGGCCGTGTAACATCAGGAGGCCGAGGGACTTTGGCTGTTCATGGTCAGGGAAGCCTGACTATTGGTGCTGGCCGTGGAGGGTGGCGTCGTTCTCGTGTATGTCATTATCCAGAAAATGCTCCTGGTTTCCACATTCGACATGTTTCCACTTTCCTAGGTATTATGGAGTTGGTCCTGGATGGCCTCTTTATCGTCCTAGGTTGTGTTATTGGATTGCTCTTGCTGTGTTTTCTGTCTGTGTGCTCTTTTCACTCTCGCATGCTCCCTGCTGGATCTGCCCCATTGCTCTTGTGATGCCTGTTTCATAAGGGCTGTTAGCCTGTTACATTTTCATGTGCATGCTCTGTTTACCTTCATTGTTTATATCTTTGTTTTAGGTGTTCCTCTAGCCGAGGCATCTTCATGGGCCTTCATATATCGTCAGTTCTCCTCGCATTATTTAACCTCCTTTTCTTTGTTGCCCATGTTTTTGTTGCTTCTGTTGTTGGTTACCTGTTGCTATCCGCTGCTATAGGGGACCATTTCTGTCCTGTGTTACCGCCTTTCTTGGCCACTGAAAATCGGGCTAGGAGGATGCAGTCTAATGCCACGAGAATGGCTGTAAGGCAAGGTGTGTCTTACTGGTGTAGTTTATTGCTTTAGTTTTGTCTGGGGATTGAGCCTACAATGTTCTGCCCCTTTTTGCTGTAGATGTGATTGGTCGGTGTCCGTCGATCAGACCAATTGTTTCTTTACCTAAGGAATATGGTGACATGCTAAAAGGTATGATGCCTGACATATCTATGTTTGTCGTAGTTTTTGTGATGCAGAGTCTTTGCCACTTGCTCACTGCTGTTTTTTGTTGTGGTCCATGTATTTTTTATATCATTTTTCGGCGACATATCCTCGGAGATCATATTATGGTGGATCTGATTATGTGTGCCAGTACTGTAATGCTGTTTTCTGGTACAATGGGAGGATAGTCAGTGAGAGTTCTTATTCCAGTCAGCGGATTGTCTATAGGTTGTGTTGTCATGAGAATGTCATTAAAGGTCATGAGAATGTTACCATGATGGAATTCTGTTGTTATTATATGCATTATCGTAAGGATGAGCATAATCCTGAAATTTGTAGTGGTCGACTTTCCCAGCAATTTCAGGTACATGCTTTTTCCTGTGTTGAGGCAAGTAGACTGAGCTATGATTTCTTTAATCAAGATCAGCTAAATGCTTTTTCCTGTGGTGAGGCAAGTAGACTGAGCTATGATTTCTTTAATCAAGATCAGCTACGCTGTGAAACTTATCAAGGAATTTCAGATTATTGGAAAAGGATCGTTAACAGGTTTATGTTGTTGTTTAGAAAACATTGCCTGCTAACTTTATTGGGAGTACAAGATACATGCAGCTGAACTACCATGATTGTTTGTCTATATGCTGTACCTATGGCCCTCCTGACACATTTACATGTAACTCCAAATGGCCTGAGATACTGGAGGCAATTAGGTTTGAACCAGGTCAGAAATAATGTGACAGAGGAGATATGGTTGCACGTGTTTTCCACATGAAACTTGATGAGTATCTTGAAGATATCAGAGAAGGTCATGTGTTCGGTCCTGTATGTGCAGGTCTGTGCGAGTGTGCGTGTCCTGTACCTATATTATCTCATTCCATTGCTATTCATGCTATGCATTGCTTTCTAAAACATGTTACCTAATTCACTCTTATTTTCTTGCTTTCTCTTTGTATTTGCAGTTGCCTATACAAACGAGTTCCAAAAATGCTGTTTACCACATTCACATATTATTCTGGTATGGCAATCCAATAGTACACATGAGGCCTCTGCTGCTAAAGTTGATCAGTATATCTCGGCTGAACTACCAAATCCTATTTTTGATCCTCTTGGGTTTTCCTTGGTGCAAGAGTTCATGATGCATGGTCCATGTGGCCCATTGCAGACAAAATGTCCTTTCATGAAAAGCAAAATTTGTTCCAAGAGATATCCCAAGCCATTCCAGCCTGAGACAACTTTTGATTTAGATGGATATCCATTATATCGCCGTAGGGACAACGGGGCAGTTGTAGACAAGAATGGTACTCATCTTACTAATCAGTGGGTCGTGTCTCACAATCTTGACGTCCTCAAGAAATACCAGGCCCATATAAATGTTGAAGCTTGCAACAAAACATAACTGGTCTAAGGATTTGATTCTGCAAGATTTCGATTGCCCAAGAACCAATCGAACGTGGCCTTGGTACAGCCAGCCACACAGTCTGCAGTACAGGAGCTAGACTCAGGTAGTGATGGTGTAGATGAGATAAGTGAATACATTAAATCAAGATATTTGTCCTACTGTGAGGCTGTGTGGACATTACTTAGATTTGAGATACATGGTAAATTCCCTGCAGTTGAGCGCCTTTTTGTGCATCTCCCTGGGATGAATTTTGTTGCTGTGCATGATGAAGATGATTTGCAAGAGGTTGCTGTTGATCCTGATTCACAAAAAAGCATGCTCACTGAATGGTTTACAGTAAATCAATCCGCTTCAGCTGGTCATCACTTGACCTATTGCCAATTTCCATCATTATTTACATGGGAGCTTGATCATAAGACATGGTCAAGGCGTAGGATAGGTTTCAAAATAGGAACATTGCGATATGTTCACCCAAGCACAGGAGAAAATTTTTATGACTGATGATCTCAAGCATCGATTGCGTCTAGCACTGCAAAATCCATCATATGTTATTTCCGATGACGCACTACAGTCTAGCCTCATGAGAGAATTAAGACATGTTTTCCAGTAATGGATTATCTATTACAGCCTATGATCTCCCGCCTATCCCTGGATCATCTATCAATGATGGTGCAAAAATAGATTAATTCTAGAGGAAACATCCTATGACATGGTTACTCTTCTCGCTGATTCCGTAACAATGTGCAATGCTTTAAATTCTGAACAAAGGGAGATACATGATAAGGTTATGGAATCTGTATCAGGTATCCATTCTTTCCTCTACTTTATCTCTGGCCATGGAGGAATAGGGAAAACATTTATATGGAATGCTGTTTTAGCCACCCTTCGTGCACAGAACCATGTAGTCTTAGCCATTGCCTCATGTGGTGTTGCATCTCTGCTTCTTCCTGGAGGTCGCACCAGCCACGCAAGATTTAAAATTCCCTTGGAAATACATGAAAATAGTTTGTGTAGTGTGGGCAGAGGAACTATGTTAGCTGGCCTTATTGCAAGAGGTTCTCTGGTTATATGGGATGAAGCACCGATATCACACAAGTATTGTTTAGAGGCTGTAGACCGTACCTTTAGAGATATCATATCTGTTGATGACGCAACAAATTCTCACAAGTCATTGATCAGAATGCCAGCTTGCAGGAATTTGCAAACTGGGTTCTTGAGATTGGTGAGGCGGGTGTGCCTCCTTTCATAAGACCTGGTGATACAGAGAAAAATTGGATACAGATTCCTCAAGAGTTCCTTCTCATGCCAACAGGACCAAAGATACCAGCCATCATTGATGCAGTGTACGATAGTTTCCAGCATAATTATGCCTCTGTTGACTATCTTACACTATTGTTGATGAGATCAATGCTACATTGATTCAGCGAGTCCCTGGCTCTATTCGAGATATCTAAGTTATGATACCATTGCCAATTCAACAGAACAACCATCTGACTATTCGATGCTATACCCACCTGAATTTCTATTATTATCAACAACTTCCCGCAGCATCATCTCACCCTCAAAATAGGTGTTCCGGTTGTGCTTCTCATAGAGAGACTGGATGGTTATCTTCTTCAGGGTCATATCATGACAGGGAATCACATTGGTGAGACAGTATGTATACCTAGAATTGTGCTTAATGGAACAAGCCATAGATGGCCTTTTACTTTACAGCGACGGCAATTCTCTATCCGGCTATGCTATGCAATGACCATCAACAAATGCCAAGGTCAGACTTATGTGGCAATTTCAAGAGTCAGTTCCAAGGACGGCTTAAAGATACTAATTGAGGATGATGATGGACAGGCTACTTCAGTGACAAAGACTATTGTTTATCAGGAAGTTCTTCAATATGTTTAGAAAAATATCCTCTATTTGCAGTACTGGTTCTTTAGCGTTGCATATGTATTCCAGCCCATTCCCATACTATGTCCAAAATGTTTTATGCCTTAAGTTTTTATGTTTAAAGGAAGCCTGAAAGAAATGCAGGTTCCTGGGAAACACAAACAGTAGTGTTGTTTGGTTAATTTTCATGTACTGATGAAATATGCATAAGCCTGTCATGGCTGTACTGCCTGTGTGCTTTTATTCCTCAGAACTACGTAAAGCAACTTGATCAGTGCCTGCTTTCCTATGTACAAAAGACAAAGTACTATATACCTGAACAGTTTGCGCTCTATACTTTGTTCTTTTCATCCTTTCAGGATTATCAATGTTTGCATCTGTGTTTTACAACAAAATTTCTGATTTTCTATGCAACAGTGAAGTGTGTGCTTTTTTAGTGCTTCCCTGTGTATTATGATGTCTATAAATAACTTGAATATGTAATGTTGTTTTATAGCTTTAAACACTAAAAAAAGATCCATCAATCTCTATGCTTGTATCATCTCCAGCAAAGTTTTTTTCCTGTTCTTTCATTGATAAATCATGCAGATGATTTCATTATTTTCCATTATTTATAGAACGACCTATCATCCTCGCTAATATATGACTGTTCTATTATTTCCCTGAATAGGCACCGACCATGCAGCGTGTTTTGTTGAAGGATATCACCTTGGAATCAGTCCAGGGCTCCAGGCAACAACCAAGGTTAGGGCAGTTAGATTCTGTGACTACCTCAACAATGACACTCCAAGACAGATACAACGAATGGACATGATTCTCTTAGATGAAGAGGTACCTGCTTTTATGATCTGCCTATTCAATATAGTACTATGTACCTGTGTATACAAATTCAACCATCCTATTAAGGTACTTGTGCAGGGTAAAGCCATAGAAGCCCAGATACCACAGAGATGGATCGGTACATGCAGACCTCGCCTGAAAGAAGATTCGGTTTACTACATTAAGTTCTTTCAGGTTGTCAGCGCCAAAACTTCATTTTGCACGGTCGATCATGCCTACATGATAAGATTTACAGGCCATACCCAGATTACCGAAATCAAATTAGTTCCAGTTGCATTTCCTTTATATGCATGTACACCAGTCCCGTTCAGTGTGCTTCATGACAGATTGCACATCACTGAGTATACATCAGGTATAGCCTATAACATTTACTGCAATACACAGCTATCACTTCTATGCATACCTACCAATCTCTGATACTTCTCTGCATGCCATTATGCCAACCTCTGGGGCTCTATTTCTGCTTTTAAAAATATCACACATGAAAAGAGTTCCTTTACTTTACTTAATCTCTGGCATTCAACAAGTACTGATTTTTCATGACCAAACAGATACCATTGGTGTCTTGTGCAGGGCAAGGTATAAAACCACTCCGAAATGTCTACATAACAAATGGAAAGTATGTATTGTGTTACAACTATTGCAGATATCATCTTCACTTTGGCCATGCCTTATACACAAGTCTTATGTGTATATTATTTATGAAACAGGGAAGATGCAGTCGTGGCTCTATGGGAACGAGAGGCAGAGAATTTTGACGCAAACCGATATATGAATATGGCTAGCCAAGGACCTGTTGCCTTTCTTTTTATTGCAATGACAAGTCGCATGTTTGAAGTTACATAACCATCAACAGTGTTAGGATGCATTGCAACGCCCATAATTGGCCTACCCACTCATTTATTTTTCTCGGCCTCTCCATTGCAGCAACCATTCTCAACATATTCCTTGCTCATTCTTTCCATGTATATAGATAGCCTCTCTCTCTCTCCAGGGATGTACACTATGCAGGGTCTATGCGAATCCTGCGCTTCCAGAGGCTGTGGCCTTACAAAATAGGTGCACACTGCATATAGCTGTTCTTAGATGCATTACCATTTCCTATATCAGTATCAGTATTCTAACATATCTAAAACTGCCAGTATCGAGAGTAGTCTGATACCGCCAGATTGCTCCAACAAAAATTACAATCAGAGCTTGCTAAGTTTGACAACCATGTCATCTATGTATGTATACTGTCTATTTATTCTCATATTACCTGTACACACAATCTAAAATATCTTTTATAAACATCCAGTCTAACAGGTACATAGTCAGTGTTGTTCCTAATCAGCCATGGTGGGACCTAGCATGTAAGATCCCTACTTGTAACAAGAGAACTAAACCACACGGAGATGCATACAAATGCAGCAACCTACTGTTAGGATGATCTCCAACCGTTGGCCCAACGATCAATTGGGCCCTTGATCCGCGCCTTGATCAGGGCGCTCAGCCGGTTCTAAGTGGCTGATGGGCTCCTGTCGCGCAGCTCTATTAAAAGGGACGGTGGGGGCTGGGGCACACGATACGATGTTCCCCGTAGCCGCCAGCGCCCCACCGTGATGTCCTAACCCTAATCCGATCTAGAAGAGGGAGCTGTAAGCGACGGGAAGTCCACCGCCGCCTCTGCGCCACCCGACGTCTACGCCGCCGTGGGACTCCCCTGCTTCTTCTTCGACGCCCTACATCATCGACATGGCCATGGATGGATCCTCCTCCTCTGACAACCCCAAAGGTATGGGCCTCTCTCTCTCTGTCTCCCTCTCCCGATTCATGTTCAAGATCGTTTTGAATCAACTAGTACCGGATTCTCCCTCTAATCTACACCTAGATGATCCTAAGAACTATCAATGGTATCAGAGCCAGGTTCTAGGTGTAGATTTGGTAGGGGTAGCAGCAATTAGAAGACGGTGAGAGATCCGATTCGGATCTAAGCAAAGGGTTCGATGTGAACCTTAACCCTAATCGGGGTGAAGAAAAGAACAGCAGAAGGGGTCTCGGTTTCGAGAACAACTCGAACCCGCGAAGACAAACGGGGAAGATGAACAGTATGGCTAACCCTAACCCTAAATCGGATCAGCTCCGAGAAGAAAAGAAAGAAGTTCGAACAGAGAAGATCAAGAGGAAAGGGGAAGGGCTAGGAAGGCGGCTTACCTCACCGGGCCCTACTCATCGGATCACCTCGGGAAGGGCCTCCGCGCCGGTGTACCATGGCTGTCCTAGGGCGCCGCGGCTAGGCCGCTCGACGGCGGCGCACTCACTCGCTGGGGAGCGCGCGCGCCAGCAAGGGGGCCAACGACGGCGCCAACATCCCTCCGCCGTGGGCTCGCTCTGGTGTCTCTCAGCGACAGGCCGCCGCAGGGGAAGCCTCGAGCCGGGCGGTCAAGGGCAACGACGCAAGGCCGCTTGACAGTGGCGCGCTCAGCCTTGGGCGAGCGCGCTCACCGACGAGGGGCCCCGCAGCGGCGCCACCATCTCCGACCGCCAAGGTCCTAGAGAGAGAAGGGAGAGAGAGCAGGCCATCGTGAGTGAAGAGAGAGAGAGGAAGGGAGACGAATGCATTAGGGTTTGGGGAGCTGGTTGCCGCTGCTGGTTTTGATCCGCGAAGAAGACCGCATGATCGTCGATCTTGATCGGACGGTGCAGAGTGAACGGGCTAGCTTTGAGCCTAGACGGGTGCGAGCACCGGGCCGCTTTGCCAGCCCAGGCCCAGGTTGCGGCCTGGGAGGGCGAAGCGGGCGCGCGCACAATAGCAGGCCGGGCTGCTTTCTTGGTCGGGCCAAAGAAACAGTATTGTTTTGAATCCATTTTTCTTTTTCTTTTTCGAGTAAATTGTTATTTCCTAGAAAATGATTAATGGCTTAAAGAAAATTAGTAAAGAGAATTTCTCTGTGGGTAAAATTCATCAATTATCGAGTTTCTGCTGCAAAGTTTAATGTTGATTAAATCTTCTAATTAAATTCGAACCAATGGGATAATTTAATTTGAAGAGCAGTTGTATTTAGTAAATTATGATTAAATTTATCCTCTAATTAAATTGGAACCAACGCTAAAATTTAAATTATAGGAGTAGTCTATTTTGTTTTAGTTAGATTACGGTATTGTCATTTTCTGACCAACGTTGATGATGACAATATTATAACGAATTTGAGTTTGAAGTTTAAATCTCTGGTAAATTTTACACCAACGTGGTGAATTTTTCAGAGAGTAGATAAGGACCAAAAAATGCTCCTGAACTAAAAGAATGTATTTCATTATTAAGTTTCCGCTCCAATGATGTTGATTATCTTCTAATTAAATTCGAACCAATTGGAGAATTTAATTTTGAAGAGTAGTTATATGGATTTCAAGTTAATTTATGAGTTTTAATACATCCATTCTATTTTCTGCCCAACGGTGATGTAGAATTGATGCAAAAGCATGTTGCATGTTTTATTTTTTAACAGACAAGATCACTCGGCTGCATGTCAACGGGCTGCAATGCTGGGGTATGTGAATGAAAAGGCTTGAGTCAAGCCAGTTCAGGATAGTTTTTGTTAGTTTAATAATTTTCTGATTAAATTGGAACCAACGGAAAGATTTAATTGGAAAATAAAGTATAAGTGAATGTTTTAGTCATCATGACTAAGTTTTGTATAGATCTATCCCGCATGGGGAGAAGTTTTGACATAGTACTTATGCTAGTCAATCCTGCATGGCGGAAGAAGTTTTGTAATGATTCACATGTTTTGTATCCCGCATAGCGAGAGAAGTTTGGGTAGCTCTTATGCTGTTCGAGCATTGACTGTGACACAATAGAAATGCATCGTCATGGTCAATACTAACCAAATGATAAGAAAAGATGCAAGCATGACCTGCAAAAGTACAACTAATGATAGACCTCGTTGAGTTCTTCAAGTGAAATAAGGAAAGTGTACTCCTAAACAGATCAAGAAATAACTTTGTTTACATGATACAATAATGTGAATGAAGTAAGTTATAAGTGTCTTCTCGTTCAAAGGTTTTCTAAATAGTTCTCAAAATTATGGCAGTAAAATTCATGCCATATTTCGAGGGGGAGAATATTAAGATCAATTGAGAAAAATACTCTTCATTAAGATTGAGATAAAAGATCAATTAAGAAAGATACTCTTCATTAAGAGTAAGATAAAAGATCAACTAAGAAAGATACTCTTCATTAAGAGTGAGATAAAGATTAATTAAGATGAAACCGTTGGAGGAGTACAACGGTCACAATAATAATACCCCTAAGCAGAGAAATAGCTAAATTTCTAGACCTTTTAAAGTTCCGACAGGAAGAAAGCGTAGTCAGCCTCAAAGATATTAAGGTGGTGCTTAAAGCGCCATATGAGGTTTTAACGGATTAAACCTAAAATAAGATATTTGAAGATACACTATCTTTAGAAAAGATGAGATGACCTGGGGGAGCATGGTATGGAGAGGTATGTAGAGACCTAAGACTTGAAGACTCAATACCTGTTGATATTGCATGACTTATACAACACCTGTTGTTGGCTTTTTGAAGAAGATGAATAATGTAAACAAGGATCTTGTGATACAGGAGCCTGTAGAATCAATTGTCTCTTGGCAATGAAGAGCAACAACAACCCCATATGAAAGTGCCAGTAGCTGAGGCCCTAGAAGGTATTAAAGAATTAGTAAACCAGTTTTCTGATGACTATGAAGTCTATGTTAGTAAAGAAATTCAAATGAAGAGTGATCCCACCTCATTTAGAGAAGCCATGAGAAGCGTTTACTCATTTAAATGGCAAGAAGCTATGAAACTTGAAATAAATTCGATGAATACCAACGATGTTTGGGACTTAGAAGTAATTCCTAATGGAGCCAAAATAGTAGACTGTTAATGGGTCTACAAGACAAAATATGACTCTAAAGGGAATGTAGAAAGATATAAAGTTGAAATGAATTCGATGAATACCAACGATGTTTGGGACTTAGAAATAATTCCTAATGGAGCCAAAATAATAGGCTGTTAATGGGTCTACAAGACAAAATGTGACTTCAAAGGGAATGTAGAAAGATATAAAGCACGACTTGTGGCAATATTCTTTACGCAAAGAAAATGAATAGATTACAATGAGAGTTTTCTCTCCAGTCTTATGTAAGGATTCTTTTTGAATCATAATGGTGTTTAATGGCACATTACGATTTAGAGTTACATCAGATGGATGTAAAGACGGCATTCCTCAACGGGGATTTATATAAAATAATTATATGGCACAACCCAAAAGGTTTTGTCGTGGAAGAAAAGAACATATAGGATGCGCCTGTAGAAATCCATTTATGGGTTAAAAGTAAGTCTCTAGATAGTAGTTTTGAAGTTGATGAAACGATAAGAAAATTTGGGTTTTTTAAAGAAAATGAGAAGGACAATATCGTTTATGCGAGGATCAAGAATGGAAAATTCATTTTCCACATCCTGTGAATAGATGACATTCTACTCATTAGTAGTGATGTTAATCTATCATTGGAGAAGAAGAAGTTTTGTCCTCAAGTTTCAATGTGAATGATCTTGATGAAGCGTCATTGGTTCTGGGAATTGAAATTAACCGAGATAGAAGAAAATGAGGTATTAGGACTATCGCAAAGGCATACTTAGAAAAGATTCTAAAGAAGTAAAGTATGCATGCGAGTAAACCTACGCCTGCTCCTATAGTCAAGGGTAATAGATAAGGGAACTTTCAGTGTTCCAGAAACCAATATGAGATCGATCGAATGAACATGGTTCCATATGCTTCAGCTGTTGGAAGCTTGATGACTGTACAAGTACAAGCAAGAACTTACCCTGACGTAGTTTATGTATCCGGGATATTTTGACAGAAGTCCAGTCCAGATATAGATCACTAGAATGGAGTTGAGAATGTCTTGTAATTATGCAAAGTATCATAGGCCTCATGCTGAGTAAGAAAGAACAAGTACTCTCAAATAGTTGAGGATACAAATGTTAAGTTATGCCGAGATGTGTAGTGAAATCCACAGTAGTTGGTAACACTCGTAGTTAGAGTATTATTGTGGAAAAACTCCAAAGAATCTGTTATGGTGTCATCAATGATGCATACCATAATATAGCTTGACATGAGGCTTAAGGAACAAGCAAAAGGAGGTTAAGGGAATTTGTACCCGGATTTAACAATGGTAGACAACAACAATAACCATTTAAAGTAAGTTAACTCATAAGACAACATGTCAAGTGTGCTGCCAAATACATTGACACTAAGTTATATGTTGTAAAGGAGAAAATCTAGAAATGGAGTAGGAGTTTTGATTGATAAGAGCCTCAAGAATGGTGTGGTGGGAGTGAGAAGGCAAGGAGATAGGATTATCTTAGTCAAGCTTGTCGTTGGTGATATGGTCTTGAACGTAATTAGTGCGTATGCCCCCAACTAGGCCTCGACGACAGTGCTAAGAGACAGTTCTGGGAAGACTTAGATGGCCTAATTAGAGTTGTATCTAGTAGTGAGAAGCTTTTTATAGGAGATCTTAATGGGTATGTAGGTACTACAAGCGCAGGTTTCGAGGTAGTTTATGGAAGTTTTGGGTATGGTAGTAGGAATCAGGAGGGGGAGGAAGTTCTGGACTTCGCGGTTGCTTTTAACCTGATGATAGCCAACACTTTCTTTAGAAAGAGAGAATCTCATCTAATGACCTTGTAAGGTCGAGATGGCGGACTAGAGGGGGGGTGAATAGTCCTTTCTAAATTTAATCGTGCTGCCTAACAGAAACAAGTGCGAAATTAAAACAATCGGTCTAGCTAAAACTACACCCCTCTATCGAAGTTCACAAACACCTTATAAAAATCCTAATTAAGCAA
Source organism: Saccharum hybrid cultivar R570 (assembly GCA_038087645.1). Lineage (NCBI taxonomy): Eukaryota > Viridiplantae > Streptophyta > Magnoliopsida > Poales > Poaceae > Saccharum > Saccharum hybrid cultivar. The sequence goes on from JAQSUU010000733.1 coordinate 5,060,206, forward strand.
TTAAGGTGCCGGGCTAGCTAGAGCTCACCAAACCAATTCTAGAAGCAAGGTCACACAAACCTATACCACTAGTACTTTAAGCAACAAGGGAGCTCCTACACATGCTAGTAAGCAAAAGCACAAAGCTCCTAAGCTCACTAGCAATGCTCAATAACAAGGCAACCAATGCCAAATTAGAGAGCGCAAATACTTAGCTACACAAACTAAGCAATGTGACTAACAAGGTTACAAAAACCAAATTAGCCACGCAAGGGAGCTACTTCTATGCTACACAAGCAAGAAGGTAACTAGTGAGCTACACAAGCTAACTAATTACAAGAGCAACTACACAAGCATAATGTATATGAAAGTAATTACAAGCTTGTGTAAGGGGATTGCAAACCAACAGGAAGAACAATGTTGACACGATGGTTTTTCTTCCGAGGTTCACATGCTTACCAACACGCTACGTTCCCTTTGAGACAAGCTCCAAGGTTGCCGCCGGTCCTCTTGCTAGTGGTGACGCGCAAGTCACACTCTCCCACGTGGAGTGCTTACCACAAGCTCTAGCACTTGACCTGGCTGGACCAGTTGTCGCCCTTCGCGTCTCGCTCTACTAGAGTTGCTCTTCGCGGCTCCTGTGGGGCGAGCACAATGCCCCTCACAAAGCACTTCTCTGAAGCACCACACAAGCTTTTTGTGGGCTTCGACAAAGACCACCACCAAGCCATCTAGGAGATGGCAACCTCCAAGAGTAACAAGCACCACCAGCTTGCAAGACGACCACCTAGTGCCACTCGATGCAACCTCACGATGCCACTAGAATCGCTCACTCGATCGGATGAACACTATCAAGCTCAAGTGAGTTAGAGGGCTTCCAAGCACTACCACATAAGCCACCAAGGCTCTAGTGTGCTCAGCTCTACTAAGCTACCGGCCAAAGGCCGACCAACACTTCTATTTATAGCCCCACGGGCTAAAATAGCCGTTGCCCATTCACTAGGAGTTTTTTGGGATGACCGGACGCGCCGGTCGTATCGATCGGATGCACCCTGCCAGCGTCAGGTCACGCTACGCCATCCACGTGTCGCTCTGCATTCAACCAGAGCATCCCGATCTCAACGGTAACTTCGCGCGCCAACGGTTAAGTTGCAACCAGACGCAGCACATTGAGGATGATCGGACGCTGCTATGCCTGAGTCAGGTTGTTTCCAGAGAGCTCCCTGAGCCTCTGTTTTACGATCAGACGCGTCCGCTCCTCTATGACCAGGCACAGACTAGCCAGAGTCCGGTCATTTCCAGAGAGCTCCCTGAGCCTCTGAATTGTGACCAGACACGTCTGGTCCACCATGACCGGACGTAGACCAACGTCCGATCAGCTCTGCGCCCCCACGCCAACTCCAGCGCCACCTACGTCACCATACATCACATGCGACCAGATGCAGGCCCTGCGCATCGGGTCACTCTTACCATGCAGCGTCGGGTCACTTGACCAAGACTGCTCCCAACTGCTGCCACTGACCGGATGTGCCGGTCCTGCCGAGGCCAGCGTCCGGTCACTTGACTGAGACCGCGCCTTCTTAGGAACACATAACCAGACTCGCTAGCCAGCGTCCGGTCGCTGCGCTGCGCAGAGTCCGGTCACTTCCAGTGACTTGTTTCGCCTCCTTTTCTTCACCGAGTTGATCCACATCAACTCCAACTTCTTCTCTTTTGTAAATGTGCCAACACCATGAAGTGTACACCACCATGTGTATATGTGTTAGCTTTTCACAAACATTTTTCAAGGAGTTAACCACTCAACTTGCCATGTCACTCGATCCTAGCAACGATGCAAAGTTAGATCACTCAAGTGGCATTAGATAACCGATATGCAAACAAGTTTGCCCATCTTGATAGTATGTCCATCTATCCTAAACTCGGTCATCAACTTATCTACACACCTATGACTGGTGAAATAAAATGCCCAAGGTTATACCTTTGCCTTGCGCATTCCATTCCATCTCCTCCATTGTTGATGCAACACATGCACCAACCAATCACCAAATGATATGATCCACTTCATATCACCACGTGACCGTATTGGTTCATCGATCTTGACTTCACTTGCTTTTCACCGTTGCCTTCGTCCATCGACGCCAAGTCTTGCTCAAGCTTCACCGCCATGTGGTCCATCGCTCTAAAGCCTCCGACTTGCCCTTCACTCTTGCAACCGGTCCATCAAGCCAAGTCTTGTCTTGATCTTCTCTACCTTGATCACATGACTCAATGTCATGTCTCATGTGCAATGAGCTCCTTCATCATCACATGTGTGAGCTTTGCAACATCTCCAAACCATTTCCTCCTTCATGGCATATGTTGCTCACACACATGTACCTATAGACTAATCACCTGTGTATCTCACATAAACATAATTAGTCCACCTAGGTTGTCACTCAATTACCAAAACTATACAAGGGCCTTTCAGACCTTCAGTAGTGGACAACACTCTAGCCAGATTAACTTTGTCCTTGTAAGAAGAAAGGACAAACGAGCATGCTTGGGTTGCAAGGTGATACCAGGGGAGTGTGTTGTTTCTCAACATAAGCTTTTGGTGGTAGACTTTTGTTTTCAGGTGTGTGCCCATTGGGATAAACAAGCTAAGATTGAAAGAATAAAGTGGTGGAAACTGAAAGGGAAGACATCCGAGGTATTCAAGGAAAGGGTTATCAAAGAGGGATCTTGGAAGGAAGAAGAGGACATAAACAACATGTGGGAGAAGATGGCAACCAACATTCGAAAGGTGGCCTCAGAGGTGTGTGGAGTAACCAAAGGAAGTGGAGGCGAGGCTAAAGATACTTGGTGGTGGAACGAGGAAGTCCAAGGGCTATTAAGGAGAAGAAAGAATGCTATAGACACTTATACCATGACAGGAGTGTGGACAACATAGAGAAGTACAAGGTGGCAAAGAAGACTGCAAAGCGAGCTGTAAGTGTGGCAAAGGGTAGAGCGTACGAGGATCTTTACCAACATTTGAGTACGAAGAAAGAAGAGAAGGACATTTATAGGATGGCTAGGGTTCGTGAGAGAAAGGCAAGGGACTTCAACTAAGTTAAGTGCATTAAGGATGAAAGGGAGCATCTCTTGGTGAAGGAGGATGAGATCCGATATCGATGGCAAGAGTATTTTGATAAATTATTCAATGGTTAGAATACGGACACAACCTTTCAGTTGGATGACTCTTTTGATGACACCAATAGGCGCTTTGTGCGGAGAATCCAAGAATCTGAGATCAGAGAGGCGTTGAAAAGGATGAAAGGATGTAAGGTGATGGGACTGGATGGTATCCCAATCGAGGTGTGGAGATGCCTCGTGGACATAGCTATAGTATGGCTAACCAAGCTGTTCAACCATATTTTTCGATCGAATAAGATGCCTGACGAGTGGAGGAGAAGTATATTGGTACCAATCTACAAGAATAAAGGCGATATTCAAAGTTGTACTAATTACCGAGGAATTAAGTTGATGAGCCATACTATAAAGCTATGGGAGAGAGTTGTCGAGCATCGCTTGAGAGCAATAATGCGGGTCTCTATGAACAAATTTGGTTTCATGCCCGAAAGGTCAACCATGGAAGTCATTTTCTTAATAAGACAAGTTATGAAGCGGTATAGGGAGAAGAAGAAGGACCTACACATGGTTTTTATTGACTTAGAGGGCTTATGATAAAATACCAAGGAATATTATGTGGTGGGCTTTGGACAAACATAAAGTCCCAACGAAGTACGTCGGGCTCATTAGGGACATGTACAACAATGTTGTGACTAGTGTTCGAACAAGTGATGGAGACACGGATGATTTTCTGATTATGATAGGACTACATTAAGGGTCAGCTTTGAGCCCTTATCTGTTTGCCTTAGTGATGGATGAGGTCACAAGGGACATACAAGGGGACATCCCTTGGTGTATGTTTTTTTGCGGACGATGAAGTGCTAGTTGATGAAAATCGGACATGAGTGAATCAGAAACTGGAGTTATGGCAGGAGACTTTGGAGTCCAAAGGTTTTAGACTCAGTAGAACTAAAACTAAGTATATGAGATATGACTTGGGTACTACTACTCGGGAGGAGAAATATATTAGTTTGGAAGGTCAAGTAGTGCCTGGGAAGGATATCTTTTGATATTTAGGATCAATGCTACAGAGAGACGGGGATATTAATGAAGATGTTAGCCATAGAATCAAAGCAGGGTGGATGAAGTGGCGCCAAACATCTGTTGTCCTATGTGACAAAAAGGTACCACAGAAGCTAAAATGCAAGTTTTATAGGACGGCGATTAGACCTGCTATGTTGTATGGTGCAGAATGTTAGCCTACGAAAAGACGACATGTTCAACAGATAAGTGTTGCGGAAATGCGTATGTTGCGTTGGATTTGCGGTCATACAAGAAGATATCGAGTTCAGAATGATGATACACGTGATAGATTAGGGGTAGCACCAATTAAAGAAAAGCTTGTCCAACATCGGTTGAGATGGTTTCGATATGTCCAACGGAGACCTCCAGAGTCACCGGTGCGTCGTGGAATCCTAAGCCAGGATAGTAATGTGAAGAGTGGCAGATGAAGACCGAAGTTGACTTGGGTAGAGACGATAAAAGAAGACTTGAAAGGATGAAATATACCCAAAGGTTAGCCTTAGATATGAGTGCTTGGAAAATAGCTATTCTGGTGTCTAAACCTGGCTTCTGTTGGGTTTCTAACTCTAGTCTACCCTAATTTTTTTGGGACTTAAAGGCTTTGTTGTTGTTGTTGTATAGGACTTCAGAATTATGCAAACAATCTGACAGAAAAACCATGTGCAGCCGTCCGCCAACTTACGTATTGAGTCGAAGGACAGCCTTATATTGCAATAACACAGTCCTTCAACTCAACGTGTTGTAGCTGGTCAGTGTTTGCATCTACTTGCTCTGCATCTATACATAACAAAATGGGCTTGCATTTCATAGCAGATGATCCAGAGCAAGGATTGGGAGCAAGCAGATCTATATCATGTCCAGGGATAGGAAGGTTGCAATAAGTTCAGCCAAGCAACACACACCAGCAAGGCTGCAATAAGTGAAGACAAGAAGCAAGCAAGCTGCAAGCTGCAAGCCGTAGGCCAACAACCTCAATCACCGCAAGAACTCTAACAGAGGGATATGAAATGTAATATGCATCGCAACATAATGGATCAGACAAGATGTACACAAGCACATAGCATTTCAAATGGAAGCAGAATTCACGATGGTTGAGATTTGACTAAAGGGCACCCAAATTTTAAAAACTGATTCAATCTGACACAAAACAAGGGTCCGGATAACATTCCAGATCGAGTTGGTCTGTGATCTACCCCAGGAATGTCTTGGTGGTTGCATTGCCCATCTCAAATTTGTGAATATTCAGTATATAACTCTTTATCTACACAAGCTACAGATCCCCAAGGACCAAGCAACACAGATCAATTAACATTTTTTTTGGAATCATCCATTGGCAAGACCCAAAGACATATTCAAAACATCCAAAGAGGATGAACGCACACCACCTGCTTGGTATCGGCGTTATCTGTCTTGTAGCAGCTACAACACACAGCAGGTTGATCTCCCATACTTCCTGCAATCGGTTCCATCCGTCCAACATACCAGAAAACAAACTCGATTCTTACCTAATAGGTAAATTTGCTGTAGGACACTCTTAAAGAATGGTATTCGCTGATGGACACTAGTACTCAATATTGTATTTGTCAGAAGTCACTCTTCTTCAATTATGGTAATTGGCTCCTGGATATTATGGCTATGAGAGAGAAGTTAAAAGCGATCAAAATGCCCCTGACGGTTATAGTACAACTTTTATAGTTATCTAGAAAAATCATAACTTTTGTATATAAAGTCGGATGAAAACGGACTTTATATAAAACTTATAGTTCTTAGTAAGATCTATAACTTTGTAGTTGATAAGTTTTCTAGAAAATTATTTATAATATTATATTTTTTTTTTAATTTTTCATATTTTAAAATTTAAAATTTGGAATATCTGAAGTCATTTAGAATCCTAAACTAAATATTCATTCTACTATTTTATATTGTAGATATATTTTAGAAATTGAAAATTGAAATTTTCAAACGTTTGTGGTATGGATTGTGTCAACGTTCGAAGTCGTTTGAAATTTCTAAATTTTGAATTTCAAAACCAAAAAAATAAAATGGATATTTAGGACTCTAAATGACTTCAAATAAAAAATTATCAACTGCTCCCTCCGTTCCAAATTATAATTCGTTTGACTTTTTTTGACCTCAAGTTTGACAACTTGTCTTATTCAAAAAATTTATGCAACTATAGTCAAATTTAAGTCATTCTTGAAAAACTCTTGTTAATAAAGCAAGCCACGGCAAAAGAAGTGATATTTTGCACAAATTTTTGAATAAGACGAGTAGTCAAACTTGGGTTCAAAAAAGTCAAACGAATTATAATTTGGAACGAATTTAGTACAAAGTTATAGATTCTATTGATAACTGCAACTTTTGTATATGCCATGTCAACATCTAAGGTTATTTGATAATTTTAAATTTTGAATTTTAAAATCTAAGATCTAAAAAAAAGTTAAACTACAAAATTGTAGATTTCATTGAGCTCTACAGTTTTAATATAAAATTATCTTCATCCGATTTCATATGCGAAAGTTATGATTTTTTAGATAACTATTAAGGGTTATACTATAGTAGTTAGGGGCATTTTTATCACTTTTAACTTATCTCTCCCATTCCCTTCTAGATAATATTATTTTAATAGCAATAACGGCCGGGAGCCGATTACCATCAGCTCGCACCTACTGTTCGCCGATGACTCCCTTATTCTGATTCGAGCGACCGACACTACCGGAATCCTCAAATTTGTCGAGTGTTTTTATGTTTGCCGAGTGTATTCTTTCGGGCACTCGGCGAATATGTTCTTTGCCGAGTGTCAAAAAAAAACACTCGACAAAAAAAAAATACTCGGTAAAGATGTGGTTTGCCGAGTGTCAAAAGAAAAACACTCGGCAAAGATAAAGTTTGCCGAGTGTAAAAAAACACTCGGCAAAGAAATAAAATTTTTTTTCTAGAAAAGAATGAGAAGAAAAAAAAAATAAAAAAAACTTTGCCGAGTGCTCAGATCTAGAACACTCGGCAAAGAAGTAAAAAAAAATTCTGGAAAAGAATGAGAAAAAAAATGAAAAAAATATTTTGCGGAGTGTCTAGATGTGGGATACTCGGCAAACAAAAAAAATATCTTCTTTAACCCACCCAGCACCCCACCCTCCCTCTGCACCCGTCCCCAGCGTCCCCTCCCCTTCTTCCTCGGGTCGCACGCACCCGGCCCCAGCGCCCCCTCTGTTTTCTTCCCCGGCCCCCAGTGCCCCCCTCCCCTCCCCACCAGCGCCCCTCTCCCTCTTCTCCCTCTCTTCCCCGGCGGCGGCCGCCTGAAAGTCCCTAGTTTGGTTTTGGCTAATTGATGAAACCTAGGACTAACCTTTGTATCTAAGTGGATGATTTAGATAAAGGTGGTCATTGCATATGAGACATGACATTGACTCATGTGACCAAGATGATGAAGACCAAGATGAGGCTTGGCTCGATGGACCGGTTGTGAAGGTGAAGGGCAAGTCGAGGCTTCGAAGCGAGGGACCATGCGATGGTGAAGCTTGAGCAAGACTTAGCGCCGACGGACCGATGCAACGGTGAAGAGCAAGTGAAGTCAAGGTCGATGGATCGAGACGGTCATGTGATGATATGAAGTGGATCATATCATTTGGAGAAACAAAATGGGCTCAAGGCAAAGGTATAACCATAGGGCCATTTTGTTTTACACTCAAGACACCATAGAGGGTGTGAGTGGTTTAGGGTCGATAGCCGAACTATTAAGAGGGGAAGTCTTATCGGTTATTCGACGCACGGGTGCCACTAGGTGAATTCATGAAGTGCATTGCATGTAGGGCCTAGTGAGCTAATTGGAAAACCTTTGAAAATGATTGAGAAAAAGCTAACACACAAGCACATGGAGATGTACACTTGATGGTGTTGGCACATTTACAAAGGTGGCGTTGGTCGCGCTGTGGTTTGCGGGTAGAGAGGGGTTTGGGTTCCTCTCTCCCTCCCGCCGAGCGTGCGAGCGCGGGATTCAGGCGATTTCAGGGGAAATGAAATGCCTATTTTCCACTACGCCGGAAGTCGGAAAAGAAACGGAGGCGAACGGGGTCACAGAGGTGACCGGACGCTGCACCGGACGCGGTCACGGTGTGACCGGACGCGTCCGGTCAGTACAGCGCGGTATCAGGCGCTCGGGTGCTAGGGTTTGCAACCGGCGCGTCCGGTCACTCGCGGGACCGGCGCGTCCGGTCGTGCGCCCAGAAGGAACTGAGGTTCACAGAGGACGATCGGACGCGGGGCGCGTCCGGTCACACATGATCGGACGCGTCCGGTCGTCAAAGGAGCTTACTGGACTCCGACCGGACGCTGGCACTGTCGCGTCCGGTCGTTGCGAGGAGCGCGTCCGGTCGTTGTTTCGCGGCGCGGGTGCTGTGCGGATCGGCGCGTCCGGTCGATGCGAGGGGCGCGTCCGGTCATTGCTTCGCGCGCGCGATGCTGAGCGACCGGCGCGTCCGGTCGGTTGAGAGGCGCGTCCGGTCATGGGATTTGACCGTTGGCGCAGTGACTGTTGGAGGACCGGACGCGGTTGAGCGCGTCCGGTCAGTTTCGACCGGCGCGTCCGGTCGTCCCGAAAAAACGGTCAGTGGAGTTGCAACGGCTCTATTTGTTCGGGGTGCTTATAAATACTCGTTGGCCGGCCCTTGGGGAGGTAGCTTGGCATTTCTAACACTCTTGTGCATCCTTTGAGCAAAAGCAACTCCTCCCACTCATCTCCCTTGCTTGATTGCAAATCAAAAGTGAGATTGAGTGATCCCAAAGTGCATTGCATAGCTTGAGGGCATCTAGTGGCACTTGTGGGTGGTTTAGCCGGTGGATTTCTTGTTACTCTTGGAGAGTACCGCTCCTAGCCGGCTTGGAGATTGTTGGAGGCGTTGGCAAGAGAAGGTGATTGTTCTTGGCCACCTCCGGTTATTTGTAAGAGGTTCTTGTGCTTTCCTCGGCGGGACGCCAAAAGCAACTCTATTGGATTGCACGTGTCATTGAGTTACCTCACTTGAGAGTGGAGTCTTGCGGTGCCTTGCGGGGCGTGCCTTGAGGGGCAAGTGACTTGAGGGTCACACCGAGGAACCATCTAAGTGTTGGTCGACACAACCAGTGACGTAGCTTGTCGGTGCACAAGTGAACACCGGGTGAACAAAAATATTGTGTCTCTTGTCTCCCGGTGATTGGTTTACATTTTGTGTTGTTGTCAATATTAATTGATTGTATATCATCTTGGTGATTGGCAACATCTTCACTCCACCGTCGGTATAAGATTCACAATCCTATCTCTTGCACTTATCTTTACTAGATTATCTTGTGTTGCTCTAGTAGTAGCTTGGCTAGTAGTGTTGTTAGCTTATTCTCTAGTGTAAAATTAGTGACATAGCTCTTGTGTGAACTAGAGATCATAATCTACTAGACTTGTGGATAGGAGGCTTGCATCACAACCTTTGGCTAAGCAAAACTCGCTTTACGCCGTTTGTTATTCTAACAAGTTTGCTTAGTGGTGCTTGTAGAATTTTTATAGGCTATTCACCCCCCCTCTAGCCATCTAGGACCTTACAAGTGGTATCGGAGCCGTGGTCACCGTTTTAATCAAGGCTTAACATCCTTCGGTGTGAAAAATGGCTCAAATTGTGTTCAATCATGTTGAGGGCAAGCCACCATTCTTTGATGGTGTTAGTTCTTTTGCTCATTGGAAGAGAAAGATGACAATGTACCTTGGTTCTATTCATGAGAGAGTATTGCAAGTCACCGAGAATGATTTTGCTATAATTGATCCCAATCATCTCACCGATGAAGATAGAGCAAATAGAACATGCAATAGAATGGCTCTCAATACACTCTATAATGGTATTGACACAAAAGTGTTTGAGGGCATCAAAGATTTGGAATTGGCTAGTGAAGTATGGACAAGGTTGAGTGAGACATATGAAGGCACTAAGGTTGTGAAGAGTGCCAAGCTATATGGGCTCAAGAGTGAGTTTGAGAACTTCAAGAAAAAGGATGATGAAACAATCATTGAAATGTTTCATAGATTGCAAGTGATAGTCAATGATCTCAAGAGCTTAGGGCACAAGACTCAAGATCAAGATTTTTGTCACAAGTTCTTATTGAGCTTACCTAGAAGATTCAAGATGTTGATCATGATGTTGCAAAGAGATGGGCTTGAAGCAATGAAGCCTAATGATTTGCTTGGTGAAGTATTAACCTATGACAAATATGATCAAGATGTTGATGACAAGGAGAAGGTGGAAGATGAAAAGAAGAAGAAGACCGTGGCGTTCAAGGCCATCTCCTCCAAGGGCAAAGCTACCATCATTGAAGAAGAAGACAATAGTGAAGATGAAGATTATGAAATTGATGATGAGGCATTTGCTTTTGTAGTCAAGAAAATGGGTCACATGTTCATTAAGAAAAGAGGCTTCAAAAAGAGAAATGACAACTTCAAGAGCAATGAGCAACAAAGGAGGTGCTTCAATTGTGATAGCACCGAACATCTTCAAGCCGAATGTCCCTATGATAAGAAGAAGAACAACAAGAGGGGCAAGTTTGAGAAGAAAAAGAAAGAAGCCAAGATAACATTCAAGAAAGGCAAGAATGGAGTCTATGTGGCCACTTGGGAAAGTGATGATGAAGAAGAAGAAGAAGAATCATCCAACAAGGCTTTTGCTTCCATTACTATTAACAAGAAGCCTTTACTATTTGATTCATCCTCTTCATGCTTCATGGCCAAAGAAGCTAAGGTATTATATGATGAAAGCGATGATGAAAGTGAAATGGAATATGTTCATGATAGTGATAATGATAAATATGATAATGAAAATGATGATGATGATGAACCAACTAAAGAACAACTATATGACTTGTTGCAACAAACTAGAGACATAGCTATTGCCAAGAACAAGGAGTGCAAGAAGCTTTCAATGAAAGTAGCAATACTTGAGAAAGTTCTTGGTGAGCTTAAGACCACTCATGAGAGTCTAGTGGAAGACCATGAGGATCTTGGTAAGGCTCATTCCAAGCTTGAAAAGGCTCACTCATTGCTACTTGAGCAACAAGAAAAGAAGGAGGTTGTTGTATCATGTGATATAGGTGTTACATGTGATATAATTGATGAATCCTTTTATGAACCTATCATCATGTCAAATACTAACCCTTCTTGTAGCTCTTCATCCACCACCACCAACTCTACCTCTACTACTAGTGATGGTTTCACTTGTGATGCCTCACTAATGGTTGAGAATGAGACTCTCAAGAGAGAGGTGGATGAGCTCACTCACGCCCTAGGCAAGGCCTATGGTGGTGAGGCCCGCTTGCTTAAGTGCTTGGGTAGCCAAAGGTTCTCTCTTAACAAAGAGGGATTGGGCTACACCCCCAAGAAAGGCAAGTCGGCCTTTGCAACTCCAAAGCCTAGCTTTGTGAAGGGCAATGGTTGGTTTTGCAATAGATGTAAGCAAGTTGGGCACCTAGAGCATAATTGCAATAAAAAGAACCGAAGCAAGAACTTTGTTAATGCTATACCTTTTGATTCTTGCTATGTGCTTACCAAGGGTGCGAAGGGTGTGCAAGCTAAGTTTGTTGGTACACCAATTGTGGGCCCAAAGAAGAAGGCTATTTGGGTACCAAAGAGCTTAGTTACTAACCTACAAGGACCCAAGCAAAAATGGGTACCTAAGCTTCATTGATTTGCTTGTAGGTCAATTACAAAGCCGGAGGAAGGCATTGGATTATTGATAGTGGGTGCACTCAACACATGACCGGTACATCAAGAATGTTTGATTCGTTCAATGACAATGATAGTGGTGTTGATTCTATCACATTTGGCAATAACAAGAAAGGCAAGGTTATTGGCTTGGGCAAGATTGCAATATCAAATGACATGAATATCTCAAATGTGTTGCTAGTTGAAAGTTTGGACTTCAATCTTCTATCCGTGGCACAAATATGTGATCTAGGCTACAAATGCATCTTTGGGGTTGATGATGTGGAAGTTATTAGTGTGGATGGTTCAAATGTGGCATTCAAGGGCTTTAGATATGAGAATCTCTACCTAGTTGACTTTAATGCTAGAGAAACTTCTTTGACAACTTGCTTAGTCTCCAAATCAAGCATGGGTTGGCTTTGGCATAGAAGGCTTGGTCATGTTGGTATGAAACAATTGAAGAAGCTTACAACTCACAATCTTGTCAATGGTTTGAAAGATGTAGAATTTGAGAAGAATAAGCTTTGTAGTGCATGTCAAGCCGGGAAGCAAGTTGGAAGCTCACATCCAAAGAAGAGTACAATGAGCACATGCAAAGCATTTGAGTTGATGCACATGGATCTATTTGGACCAACAACATATACAAGCATAGGCGGCAACAAGTATGGCTTTGTCATAGTGGATGACTTCACAAGATTCACATGGGTATTCTTTCTTAGTGACAAAAGTGAAGTGTTTGACACCTTCAAGACATTTCTCACTAGAGTTCACAATGAATTTGAGATTAGAATCAAGAAAGTGAGAAGTGACAATGGAAGTGAGTTCAAGAATACAAGAATTGAAGAACTTTGTGATCATTATGGTATTGGACATCAATTCTCGGCCAAGTACACTCCACAATCAAATGGCCTAGTTGAGAGGAAGAATAGAACATTGCTTGATATGGCTAGATCAATGCTTCATGAGTACAATGTGATTCAATCATTTTGGGATGAAGCAATCAATGCCGCTTGCTACTACATCAATAGACTATATTGTCATCCATTGCTAGAGAAGACCCCATATGAGTTACTTCATGGAAGAAAGCCAAATATTTCTTACTTTAGGGTGTTTGGTTGCAAATGCTATATCTTGAAGAAGGGCACTAGATTGGGAAAGTTTGACAAAAGATGTGATGAGGGGTTCCTACTTGGTTATTTAACTACAAGCAAAGCTTATAGAGTTTGGAACAACTCAAGTGGCATTCTAGAAGAAGTCCATGATGTGCAATTTGATGAAACCAATGGGTCACAAGATGAAGAAGAGAATCTAGATGATGTTAGTGGAACTCTATTGGTGGAAGCAATGAAGAACATGGACATTGGGGACATTAGAGCAAAGCAAGTAATTGACATTCAAGATGATGATAAAGATCAAGTGCTCAATTCTCCATTCAAGCTAGCTAGTGACTCTCAAGTGCAAGATCATGGTGCTAGTACATCTCATCAAGATACATCAAGTGATCAACCAAGCTCAAGCAATTAAGTGCAAGTACTCCAACCACAACATGTTGCAAGAGATCACCCCATTAATAGTGTTATTGGTGATATTAGAAGTGGTGTGCAAACAAGATCAAGATTGACAATGTTTTGTGAGCATGCATCATTTGTGTCAACTATAGAACCAAAGAAGATAGAAGAAGCTTTGAGGGATGCGGATTGGATCATGGCTATGCAAGAAGAGCTTAATAATTTCACAAGAAATGATGTTTGGGAGTTGGTAGAAAGGCCAAATGACTACAATGTGATTGGAACCAAGTGGGTGTTCAAAAACAAGCAAGATCAAGATGGCATTGTAGTGAGAAACAAAGCAAGACTAGTTGCTCAAGGTTATACTCAAGTTGAAGGTCTTGACTATGATGAGACATATGCTCCCGTGGCAAGATTAGAGGCAATAAGGATACTATTGGCTTATGCTTGTGCACACAATATCAAACTATATCAAATGGATGTCAAAAGTGCATTTCTCAATGGGATTATCAATGAGTTAGTCTTCGTTGAGCAACCGCCCGGATTTGAAGATGACAAGAAACCCAACCATGTGTACAAGTTGAAGAAGGCTTTATATGGCTTAAAGCAAGCACCTAGAGCATGGTATGAGAGGCTAAGGGATTTCCTTCTCTCTAAGGGATTCAAAATGGGCAAGGTTGATACTACTCTATTCACCAAGAAGATTGGAAATGATCTATTCATAGTGCAAATATATGTTGATGACATCATCTTTGGATCAACCAATCAAGCTTATTGTGAAGAATTTGGTGCTATGATGGCCAAAGAGTTTGAAATGTCTATGATTGGTGAACTTAGCTACTTCCTTGGTCTCCAAGTCAAGCAATTGAAGAATGGAACATTTGTGAGTCAAGGGAAATACATAAGGGACATGTTGAAGAAGTTTGGAATGCAAGATGCAAAGCCAATTTCAACTCCAATGGGTACAAATGGAAATTTGGATAGTGATCTTGATGGAAATATGGTGAATCAAAAGGAATATCGGTCTTTGATTGGAAGTCTACTCTATGTCACCGCATCAAGGCCGGATGTCATGTTTAGTGTTTGCATGTGTGCTAGATATCAAGCCTCACCTAGAGAAAGTCATCTCACGGCCGCAAAGAGAATATTGAGGTACTTGAAGCAAACAAGAGATGTTGGACTATGGTATCCCAAGGGGTCAAAGTTTGAATTGATTGGATATTCGGACTCCGACTATGGGGGTTGCAAGATCAATAGAAAGAGCACAAGTGGCACATGTCAATTACTTGGAAGATCACTTGTGTCATGGTCCTCAAAGAAACAAAATAGTGTGGCAATCTCTACCGCCGAAGCCGAATATGTGAGTGCGGGGAGTTGTTGTGCACAATTGCTATGGATGAAATCAACTTTGAAGGATTATGGCTTCAACTTCAAGAATGTGCCATTGCTATGTGATAATGAGAGTGCAATCAAGATGATACAAAACCCGGTTCAACATGGAAGAACAAAGCATATTGACATAAGGCATCATTTCATTAGAGATCATCAACAAAAGGGAGATATTGCCATTGAAAGTGTTGGCACCAATGATCAACTTGCCGATATTCTCACTAAGCCACTCGATGAAAAGAGGTTTTGCAAGCTAAGGAATGAATTGAACATTCTTGATTTCTCAAACATGAGTTGAATGCACCCCACCCACTTATTGACATGCCTCTCCTTCGACATTGCAAGGTAAAATTGATTGACATGTCTTTCATCCTATGCTAAGGACTTGATAGAGCATGTAGACATAATAAGTGGTATGCATAAGCATTCATGATAAATCAAATGAATTTTATGGATATATGTTACCACTATTGCTTCTATGCTTATTTTGATCTAGTGGTGGCATATGACATGTTTGTGAGCTTGTAAACCTAGTGTTGAATCTAGAAGATTTGCTATAAGTGTTTAATTCAACATAGGCAAGATAACCCTTATTTTGAGGAGTGAAGAAGCTTGTCTTTGGTTCAAATCGAATTAAATATCTTTGGCAAGTATTCTAGGTTAAACCAAATTTGATAAATTTTTTTTAACCTTACATATGGCATCGAATTAATTTCAAACTACTCCATCAAACACTTTTCCTTCTCTCCACAATTTGATCCCTTTTTGGGTAAGTTGTTGACAAAGGGGGAGAGAAAAAGATAGAAGATGATTCGACTTGATAAAGGGATAAATAAAATTTGTTAATGCACACAAGTAGGGGGAGCAAGCTCATAAACAAAGTTGTTGCATTTGTTTGTGCATTCTCATATGACTTGCTCATTGCACATGTATTTAAATTCAATATACATGCTTGTGTGGTGCAATGCTAGTATAGAAATTGGATGATGAAATGATCTACTAGCATGCAAAAGAATAGTTTACAAGTGGTATCTAGACTTGCCTAAAGCTTTACAAGTGGTTAGCTTTACAAGTGGTCCAAGAACCTTTACATATAATGTTGATCTCACGGGGTTCTTGAGTTTTGATGGTTGTCTAGTTACTTCATGATGCTAAGGATGGTGTAAAAGGCAACTCCGATTGGTATCACGCTTCAAAGGTCCATTTCTTACACCTTAGCATCATTTTGGTAGAATTACTCTCCCAACACTTCTATCCATGCATATGTGCAAAACTTTCAATCCAAACTCCATGCACATATATAGGGGGAGCTAATGCTACCAAAACCGAGCTTGTGATAATTGTCCAAACTTTACTTATGAGCAAAATGATTGGAAAAGCATGACAAGTTCAAAACTTTTATTATCAAAATCATCTTTGTGAGGGTTGTCATCAATTACCAAAAAGGGGGAGATTGAAAGTCCCTAGTTTGGTTTTGGCTAATTGATGAAACCTAGGACTAACCTTTGTATCTAAGTGGATGATTTAGATAAAGGTGGTCATTGCATATGAGACATGACATTGACTCATGTGACCAAGATGATGAAGACCAAGATGAGGCTTGGCTCGATGGACCGGTTGTGAAGGTGAAGGGCAAGTCGAGGCTTCGAAGCGAGGGACCATGCGATGGTGAAGCTTGAGCAAGACTTAGCGCCGACGGACCGATGCAACGGTGAAGAGCAAGTGAAGTCAAGGTCGATGGATCGAGACGGTCATGTGATGATATGAAGTGGATCATATCATTTGGAGAAACAAAATGGGCTCAAGGCAAAGGTATAACCATAGGGCCATTTTGTTTTACACTCAAGACACCATAGAGGGTGTGAGTGGTTTAGGGTCGATAGCCGAACTATTAAGAGGGGAAGTCTTATCGGTTATTCGACGCACGGGTGCCACTAGGTGAATTCATGAAGTGCATTGCATGTAGGGCCTAGTGAGCTAATTGGAAAACCTTTGAAAATGATTGAGAAAAAGCTAACACACAAGCACATGGAGATGTACACTTGATGGTGTTGGCACATTTACAAAGGTGGCGTTGGTCGCGCTGTGGTTTGCGGGTAGAGAGGGGTTTGGGTTCCTCTCTCCCTCCCGCCGAGCGTGCGAGCGCGGGATTCAGGCGATTTCAGGGGAAATGAAATGCCTATTTTCCACTACGCCGGAAGTCGGAAAAGAAACGGAGGCGAACGGGGTCACAGAGGTGACCGGACGCTGCACCGGACGCGGTCACGGTGTGACCGGACGCGTCCGGTCAGTACAGCGCGGTATCAGGCGCTCGGGTGCTAGGGTTTGCAACCGGCGCGTCCGGTCACTCGCGGGACCGGCGCGTCCGGTCGTGCGCCCAGAAGGAACTGAGGTTCACAGAGGACGATCGGACGCGGGGCGCGTCCGGTCACACATGATCGGACGCGTCCGGTCGTCAAAGGAGCTTACTGGACTCCGACCGGACGCTGGCACTGTCGCGTCCGGTCGTTGCGAGGAGCGCGTCCGGTCGTTGTTTCGCGGCGCGGGTGCTGTGCGGATCGGCGCGTCCGGTCGATGCGAGGGGCGCGTCCGGTCATTGCTTCGCGCGCGCGATGCTGAGCGACCGGCGCGTCCGGTCGGTTGAGAGGCGCGTCCGGTCATGGGATTTGACCGTTGGCGCAGTGACTGTTGGAGGACCGGACGCGGTTGAGCGCGTCCGGTCAGTTTCGACCGGCGCGTCCGGTCGTCCCGAAAAAACGGTCAGTGGAGTTGCAACGGCTCTATTTGTTCGGGGTGCTTATAAATACTCGTTGGCCGGCCCTTGGGGAGGTAGCTTGGCATTTCTAACACTCTTGTGCATCCTTTGAGCAAAAGCAACTCCTCCCACTCATCTCCCTTGCTTGATTGCAAATCAAAAGTGAGATTGAGTGATCCCAAAGTGCATTGCATAGCTTGAGGGCATCTAGTGGCACTTGTGGGTGGTTTAGCCGGTGGATTTCTTGTTACTCTTGGAGAGTACCGCTCCTAGCCGGCTTGGAGATTGTTGGAGGCGTTGGCAAGAGAAGGTGATTGTTCTTGGCCACCTCCGGTTATTTGTAAGAGGTTCTTGTGCTTTCCTCGGCGGGACGCCAAAAGCAACTCTATTGGATTGCACGTGTCATTGAGTTACCTCACTTGAGAGTGGAGTCTTGCGGTGCCTTGCGGGGCGTGCCTTGAGGGGCAAGTGACTTGAGGGTCACACCGAGGAACCATCTAAGTGTTGGTCGACACAACCAGTGACGTAGCTTGTCGGTGCACAAGTGAACACCGGGTGAACAAAAATATTGTGTCTCTTGTCTCCCGGTGATTGGTTTACATTTTGTGTTGTTGTCAATATTAATTGATTGTATATCATCTTGGTGATTGGCAACATCTTCACTCCACCGTCGGTATAAGATTCACAATCCTATCTCTTGCACTTATCTTTACTAGATTATCTTGTGTTGCTCTAGTAGTAGCTTGGCTAGTAGTGTTGTTAGCTTATTCTCTAGTGTAAATTAGTGACATAGCTCTTGTGTGAACTAGAGATCATAATCTACTAGACTTGTGGATAGGAGGCTTGCATCACAACCTTTGGCTAAGCAAAACTCGCTTTACGCCGTTTGTTATTCTAACAAGTTTGCTTAGTGGTGCTTGTAGAATTTTTATAGGCTATTCACCCCCCCTCTAGCCATCTAGGACCTTACACCGCCCCCTCCTCTCCCTCTCTCCCCGGGATCCGGCGAGGCCGCCCCCTCCTCCCCCTCTCTTCACCGGCGCTTCCCCGGATCCGGCGCGGCCGCCCCCTCTCTTCCCCGGATCCGGCGCGGGCGGTGGTGGCGTGGTGGTGGTGGCGTGGTGATGGTGGTGGCCGGTGGTGGCGTGGTGGTGGTGGGCGGCGATGGCGACCGGTGGTGGCAGCTCGGGCGTGGCGGGTGGTGGAGTGGTGGTGGTGGGCGGCGGTGGCGTGGTGGTGGTGGCTTGTGGCGGTGGCCGTGAAGCCGGGGAGCGGAGGCGAGACGGAGGGCGTGAAGCTAGGTCGCGGCGGAAGGGCGCCGCCAAGGAGACCGACGGCGGCCGGCGGAGATCGGCCGGTGGTGGTTTTTTTTATATTTTTTTTGGCCGGTGGTGGCTTTTTTTTATTTTTTTTGGCCGGTGGCGGCTTTTTTTTCGAAAAAAATGTTTGTCGGGTGTATTTTGGGCACTCGGCAAAGTCTTTGCGGAGTGTCCGACAAAAAACACTCGGCAATCTAGCGTTTGCCGAGTGTTTTTGAGGCTTCGCCGAGTACCCCTGGCACTTGGCAAATCTCCTGTATCCGGTAGTGCTAGGGCGATGCTAAGCAGCTTCAGGATATTCTTGAACCCTATGAGAACTGTTCTGGCCAGATGATCAACAAAGCCAAATCGGCAGTGCTGTTCAGTCGCAATACAAAACCCCAACAGAAGAAAACGGTATGCGATCAGCTACAGGTTACCAAAGAAACAATGAGTGAGAGGTACTTGGGACTTCCAGTTCATGTGGGAAAGTTCAAGAGTGGTGTCTTCAGCTACTTGAAAGATCGTATCTGGACAAGGGTGGAAGGAGAAATTCTTGTCATGGGCTGGCAAGGAGATTCTAGTTAAAGCAGTAGCGCAGGCTATCCCAACTTATGCCATGGGATGTTTTGACATCACGAAATCCCTTTGTGATCAATTTGCTCAATGATATGTCGTTTCTGGTGGAAACCATCAAGAAGGTAAACATAAAATCCATTGGTTGAGCAAGGAAATTATGATGAAACCAAAAGGTGAAGGGGGACTAGGATTCAGAGATGTTCATGCTTTTAACTTGGCCATGTTGGCAAAGCAATGCTGGCGGCTTTGGCAATTTCCGGACTCCCTCTGTGCTAGAGTATTGAAAGCTAAATATTACACAGCCACATCAGTGCTTGAGGCGAAGCCAAAAAGTGGGATGTCCTACACCTGGCGAAGTGTGCTGCGTGGCTTAGAAGTCATAAAAAAGGGAATGATATGGAGAGTTGGGGATGGAAACAATTTGAGGATTTGGTCTGATCCCTGGATTCCAAGAGATGGCCTCCGAAGACCTATCACACCGAAAGGTGCTAGCTTGCTGTTATATGTTAATGAACTAATCAATCCAGTCACTGGAAATTGGGGATGAAGAACTGATAAATGATACCTTTTGGCCTGAGGATGCGAGCATCATATTATCATTGCCGATATTTCTGGAGAATGACAGCAGGCTAGCATGGCACTATGATAAAAAAGGTATATTCAGTGTCCGAAGCGCATACAAGGTTTGCTGAGATGACTGGCCTTGAAAAAGAGAATATAGAGGCAGTAGTATCCATCAGCAAATACCACCACTAAAGAGTGTCCTAAGACAAATTTAACCACAACTAATTGTCGATGTTTTACCACCGATAGCCTGCCACGGGGGTACCCGGGGCAGTATGTTCGGGCTTCGGCGTGTGCTGAACTCAACGGTTAACGCAAGAGACAGTCGATTTATCCTGGTTCAGGCCCTCGATTGCGGATCGAGTAATAACCCTACGTCCAGTCGGCGTTAGCCTTTGCATTGGATTGATTGTCAAGTGTTGTGTTGTACAATTGTTGTTCCCTTTGTCCAGGAGCCCTGCCCTCCTTTATATAGTCAGGAGGCCAGAGTCCTAGTCGGTTTATAATGAGAGTTACTAGTAAGATTACTGAATAGTACTACTACTAGGATTACAAGGGAAGAATCCTAGTTAGACTAGATCTTCTCTCTCCTTTGTGGGGTATCCTGTGGGTCTCGTTTTGCTCCTTCAGGTCTTGATGAGTGGTAACAAACGTCATCCGAGTGCTTTCTGGAGTGAAACCTTGTAGCACTTCTTGGGACCTTCGAGTGGTGAGTGCTTTTTTGAAGAAAAAGTACATCCATCTGGTTGTAGCCCCCGAGCCTCTTGCTATTTGGAACAAGGAGCTGGAGGATCTTGTCTTGAAGTTGCTCTGTTTGTTCGTTGAAGTTTTATCAAAAAGAACTCGAATATGGCTCGTTCCGGGTTCTTTTTGTCGTAATGTCTTGAAGTGGTCTGCGTTGAGGAAGTCTTTTGGTGACGTGCGCTTTTTCGAAGAAAAAGTGCACTCACTGAGTGTAGCCCCCGAGCCTCTTGCTATTTGGAACAAAAAGTTGGAGGGTCTTGAATCTTTATGTTGTTTGAAAATTTATGTTCTGAAGTAGTTCCTGAGAGTTGGGTTATGTCATCATCTGAGTAGTTTTGCGGCATCTTTTCGAAGCAGCCCTTTAGTCTTGGATTAAACCATCATCCGAGTAGTTTCGCAGCATGCAGCCTCCGAGCGTATATCCTTGTTGTTTTGTTCAGGAAGAACTCGGATGCGAGGTCTTGGCGTATTCTTTGATAGTCTGCTGTTGTCAGAGGTAGTTGTATGGTGGTGGTTGAGTGTAAATGCCTTTTGTTCACGGGTTGTACTGTGCTGGTATATTCTTCCGAATATGCCCGTCTTCGAGTACTGTTCCCTCTCGCCTGAGTCATCCATTATTGAGTCCTGCCTTTTCACTGTGTCCTTTGTTAGGCTTATTTCGTTGGTACTCCTAGTCCATGTGCGCCGCTCCTTTGATCTATAAATACTGTCCCGGAGTTCTTGTTTTCATCCATTGGACATTCTGTTGAAACCTTCGTGGTCATGAACATGATAGTTTGTGAAGTAGAGCAGCCCCCGGGCATATTTTGTAGTTCCTTTGCGTCTTGTCGTAGTTGGAGGAAGTCTTGTGATAGGGATTAGAGGTAGGCTAATTCCGCGACAGCATTGTGCCAGGATGTACGAGGCGGTAGTTGGAGGAAGTCTTGTGATGTGGGCTTCGTTCCTTCATCTGGCAGTTCTGGGTTGATCCTCGTCGCCTGTCTTGAGACTGTCCGGTGCAGATCAACACCATATCCAACATCACATCGGTCTTGGGTAGACAGATGCCCGCCGGCCTTCTCTGCTCCATGTTGCCTTGCCGTGCTGCCGATTTCTGCCTTGGATGCACTGCGTCCGTCCTTTGAAGAAAACAGTGTAGCTGATGGTGGTTTGTCCTTCCGAGTAGCAATTTGGGACACGTAGTCGTTCCAGAGCCTAGCCGTGTCCGTGTTCCTCTTTGCTACTTTGCTTTTCGTGGTACCGAGTTCGTTGGGTCTTGTAAGATTTGTAATCTTCTATTTTTGAAGCCGCTTGTAATGGAACGAATCTTGTCTTCTGAGTGGTCTTTTACTTTTCTGCTGTGATCCCTGTCGTTCATGAGATTACCGAGTTCTTTCTTAAATAACCGGGTTCCTTTGTTCCTTGTGAGGTAGCCCTTTCTTTCTTCTTGGTTTGACGAGTTGTTCTTGTAGTGATCTGATAACCCTGCCGTGGTGCTGGACGGATAAGTCTGAAATCTGCCTGTTGGTTTGTACCGTTGTGTGGATTTGTGCCCTCCGTCGTTTTAGCTGCGTCGGTAAATGGACCATTGCGTTCTCACACTGTGTTTTAACGGGCCTTGTGGGCCGTTTTTATTACTAAAAAATCTATTTAAAGACCTTTTATCTTCCTTTCCTTTGCTGCCCAGCTCTTGCCTTTAAACCCTAGCTTTCAGAAATCCGCCGCCGTCATCGTCGCTGTCACCCGAGCACCATCATCCTAGCTTCATCTTCCCTAGTGCCTTTTTGCTTCCGCCAGTTCATGGGAAAGAAGAAAACCGCAAGCAAGTCCCAGGCGACCTTCATGGACGAGGAGTCATCCCTTTCTTTGATCGAAAACCAGGAGTTCGTGGCCATGAGGGCTGCTCAGAAGGTTTGGCCGGCTCCAACAACAAGCGAAGATCAGCTGCACGAGCTCGTCAGCGACGGCTTGATCCAAAGCAAAGTCATCGCTGAATGGAGAGTTCCGGGCGAGCATCGGGTTCCAGCTCCGGGTCCTGGTGAGATTGTCCTCTTCGTTTCCTTTGTCCGCGCCGGACTTTGCCTTCCTGCTTCTGCCTTCCTTCATCAGTTTCTTGGTTATTTTGGGGTTAGTCTGAACCATCTAACCCCTAATGCCGTTCTCCATCTTTCTGTTTTCGTTCATCTTTGTGAAGCTTTCCTTGGAATCCCTCCTTCTCTATCTCTTTTTCGCTTTTTCTTTCGTCTGAAACCTCAACCCCGTCGCGAAGAAACCAGCGTTCTTGGCGGTTGCGGGATTCAGTTTCGCCAGGGTCTCAAGATTAAGTTTTTTTACTATGACCTG
The DNA here is from genome assembly GCA_038087645.1 of Saccharum hybrid cultivar R570. Lineage (NCBI taxonomy): Eukaryota > Viridiplantae > Streptophyta > Magnoliopsida > Poales > Poaceae > Saccharum > Saccharum hybrid cultivar. The sequence continues at coordinate 5,083,228 of JAQSUU010000733.1, forward strand.
GTCGATTCTGTAAAAGATTGGCGTGCCGAGTGGTTTTACGCTGCCAATTTGATCCCTTCCCTTGTCGTCCACTCTGGATCTGGTCCTGTGGTGAATGACCGATGGGACAAGAAACTTGAGTCACCTGCTGAGATTCAAGTGATCCAGCCACTCCTTGATAGGATTAGTATGCTGAAACAGCAGGGTTTGACCGGCTTCGGTATTGTTTCGAGCTTTCTTCGTCGCCGAGTTCAGCCTTTGAAAGAGCGGGAGCACCTTGGCTTCGAGTATTCTGGGGCCGAGGATCCTTCACGCATGGTCCTAGCTCTTGAGCTGACCGGTGAGGAGGTACTCGAGCGTCTCCAGAAGATGCTGAAAGGAGTGAGCGTCATTCCTCCTGCTGTCTCCGAGTTCTCTGCCAACAACCCGCCCCCAGCTGTGAGTTGTCTATCTCTTTGTTTGGGTACTTTATGTACTCTTGCTGCATCCATTTTTGCTTAGCTTTTCCTTGTCTTGGTGTTTTATCCTTTTTCGCAGGAGCTCGGGCGGAACTTTGTCGACCCGATCCCTCTTGATGTTCTCCCCGCTGTGGCAGAGACTAGGGATAAACTTGCTAGAACTTCTGCAATTAGTAAGTCCCAAACCACTACAGCCCTTCCTAGGGTTTCTTCCGGATTTGTTGATGTATATGAAGAATATGTTCCTCGTCTAGTCCCTCGCGGTCCTCGCAGTGTCCCGAAGAGAGGGCGAACGGATGGGTCTTCATCTGGCCTGCCTGTCTCCAAGAAGCCTCGCAAACCAAGTACTCCCTCAGGTACTCCAGTTGTTGCTAGCATGCTCTTAGGTGAGCACATTTAATACTCTTTGTTCCTTTGTTTTCCTGTTTCTCTCTTGAACCGAGTACTTTTTATTCTTTTTTCAGCAGGTGCTCTGGTTTCCTTGGCTGAGGGAGACGAGGATGATGAAGTACCCCTCATCATGCGGCGGTGAGTTGTTTTTCATATTCCTGTTGCATTGAATTTCTCTTCTTTGTCTTGACTTTTAGTCTTGAACTTTTTGAAGTAATCGAACGTTGGGTGTGAGTTCTTCTGAGGCTCCCGCACCGACTTCTTCTGAAGCTCCGGTGTCGAGTTCTTTGGTAGCCTCGGTACCGAGCTCTACCGCTCCTCCAGTGCAGAGTTCTTCCACGGCTCCAGCCTCGGCTTCTTCCGTGGCTCCGTTGTCGGCTATCCCGCTCCCATCGCCGGGTGGCGGGGATGTTTTCGCCGTCGTGGTTCCCCCTGCGAGGCCTTCCTTTGGCTTCGCGAAGAAGAAAGTGGTTGGGTGAGTAGATTCTGGCTTTATCTTTTTTGCTTCTATCTTCCTTCTTCTGGTTCTCATCGGTGCTTCCTTTTATCAATTTTCAGTGTTTCGTCTTTTCTCGTTTCTTCATCGACTTCTTCTCAGCCTTCCACCGTGCCATCGAGTTCCGAGCCTCAGGACTCACAACATACTGTTGATGAAGTTGCTGCGGGGGCTTCGGAGCTACCTGGCGAAGTTGCGGACTTGGCCGCCCCGGAGGTGACTGTAGCCGTCGCGTCGGGTCCTTCTGACGGATTGGCTCCGGCTTCCCTGGAGGTTGCTTTGGTCGTTCCTTCTTCGCCCCAGCTGGCCTCTCCTTCCCCTTCTCTTGCTTCCAGCGGTCCCTCTTTTACCGGTGACGTGGTGCAACAGTTCGATGCCACCCATCGGCTATCGGAGCTGACCGCAGCCTGGGGGAGCTTGTCGACCCTTACGACTTCTTTTGGTGAAAAGCTCCAGGTAAGTTTTACTGCCACTCCTCCTTTGCATGCTCGTTTTTCTTCTGTCCTTACGCCTTGTTTCTCTTTGTCTCTTCAGTCTTTCTCTCGTGATCATTCTGGCTTCTTTTTCTCATCTGAAAATGAGAGAAAGTTGTCTTCTGAGGTGAACGCTCTGAAAGCCGATCTTGACCTCCTCCGGGCTGAGTTGGAGACAGAGCGTCAAATGCACCAAAAGGAGGAGAAGACCCTTCGTGCCTGGGTAGTAGAGACGGAGAAGCAGAGGGATGCCGCAGTGGAGTCTGCGAAGAATGAATGCAAAGGTGCCGCGGGTTCTGCTTGTTTCTTCTTGTATTTTGACTTCTTTTTTCGCTGACTCGTTCTTCGGTGTCTTGTCTAGTTCTCCGAGTTGAAAAGCAGAAGCTCTTGGAGAGTACCGATGAAATGAAGGCTCTTGTCCGCTCTAGTCATAACAAGGCTGAGGAGGTAATTACTCATGCTGAGGAAGAACTCGCCCTTGCTAAGCTGATTAGGCGTGGAGCTGACAGAGATCTTGTGCAGGCCCAAAAAACTATTGAAGGCTTGTCCGGGAAGCTGGCGACGGCTACTGAAAATTGGAACATTTTGTGGAAATCTTTTCGTTCAGTAGCTGATGTTCTCCGGACTCCAGCGGATGACGGGCAATCTTGGGCTCAGTTCATTCCTCGAATTCCGACTCGTTTCCAAGAGTTCACGAAGAAGTGTGCTCAAGTATGTACCAAGAATGTGCTGGCCCAGGTCCGGGTCCTTGCTCTAGAGGCGCCTCTGTCCAAGATAGCAGAGGAAGCTGATAGCCAAGAATACCTTGATGCCGTTGAGAGGATGGAGCCTGAGGTCGAAGGTTTAGCCAGTAGGGTTGTAGACAGTCTAAATATTGATATTTCCCTTCCTGATGACAATGCCTGGTCCAATTGACCAGCCTCTTGTAATATTACACTCCTCTTTAAATGAAGATTCTTTATTTTCGTTGATGTATTCTTTGCCTGGGTGTGGTCGGAGTTACTTGACTTGCTGAGTACTTTGTCTCGTTTTCGTCTCTGCTCTGTAAACAACTCTGTGCGTTATCCTGACGAAATCCCTCGATTTGTCGAGTACTTTTCTTTTCTTCCTCTTTTGTGATCCGTCGAGTGCTTTGTCCACGCTATGACTTGTTAGATGTAAATCTTTGTGTTGACAACCTTTCGTCCGCGCTATGTAAAACGACTCGGCATAGAATGTTGCCTTGACAAACTTCGGCATCCGTCCGCGCTATGTAAAACGACTCGGCATAGAATGTTGCCTTGACAAACTTCGGCATCCGAATGCTTTCTTGAGTGGCGCTTGTGCTTTTCTGAGGAAAAAGTATTCCTATCTGGATGTAGCCCCCGAGCCTCTTGCTTTTCGAAATGAAGAGCTGGAGGGTCTTTTGAAGCTCAATTTCGGTCGACTAGTTTTAGGTGTTAGCTTTTAGCTACCCTCATCGGTGTGCTCAAGCGTCTTTTCAGCTATTTTGCTCTCGGCCGGGATGCTCAGGCATGTTTTCTGCCATTTTGCTTTTTGTTTCGGGTGTTAGCTTTTAGCCACCCTCATCGGCGGGCTCAAGCGTGTTTTCAGCTATTTTGCTCTCGGCCGGGATACTCAGGCATGTTTTCAGCCATTTTGCTTTATGTTTCGGGTGTTAGCTTTTAGCTACCCTCATCGGCGGGCTCAAGCGTCTTTTCGGCTATTTTGCTCTCGGCCGGGATGCTCAGGCATGTTTTCAGCCATTTTGCTTTTTGTTTCGGGTGTTAGCTTTTAGCTACCCTCATCGGCGGGCTCAAGCGTGTTTTCAGCTATTTTGCTCTCGGCCGGGATGCTCAGGCATGTTTTCAGCCATTTTGCTTTTTGTTTCGTGAAAACAACTCGTTGAAAGTCATGACAAGACATGCAGTGGATGAATATCATCTTTATTGATCATGAATATAAACTAATACATATGTTGTCAAAGAATATTGTCCTTCGTCGATTGTGAACGTTGGTCCCTTGTGGCTTGCATATCTGTTTTTTCTTGAGTTGTTTTTACGCGTAGAATCTTCTTAGCTGGCTGATGTGCCATGTATTGCTGACTTCTCTTCCATCTTCGGTTATTAACTTGTATGTGCCTGGTCCGGTGACTTTTGTGACAATGAACGGACCTTCCCATGGACTGAGTAGCTTATGTCGTCCGTCAGTCTTTTGTATCCTTCTTAGCACTAAGTCTCTGACTTGTAATGATCGAGGATGGGTACTCTTGTTGTAGTGTCGTCTTAAACCTTGTAGGTATCTGGCTGATTGGAGGGTAGCGTTTATTCTGACTTCTTCTGAGCTGTCGAGTTCTAATCTTCTTGTGTGTTCTGCTTCTCCTTCATCGTATTGTTCTATCTTTGGTGATGTCCAGATCAAGTCGGCAGGCAGTACGGCCTCTGACTCGTAAACTAGGAAGAAGGGTGAGTAGCCTGTTGCTCTGCTTATTTGAGTTCGTAGCCCCCATACTACTTTCGGTAATTCTTCAATCCATTTGGACCCATAGTCCACTAGTTCTTCGTATAACCTTGGTTTTAATCCGGCTAGTATGAGTCCATTAGCCCTTTCTACTTGTCCGTTGGCTTCTGGATGTGCAATAGACGCATAGTCTATACTGAAACTGCAGTCTTGTGCCCAGCTTTTGAATTCTGTAGCTGTTAAGGGGGAGCCTAGATCTGTGATGATTCGATTGGGCATGCCGAAGCGGTGCATAATGTCTTGGATGAACTCGACTGCTTTGGTTGCGCTGTATTTCGCGAGTGGTTTGTATTCAATCCACTTGGTGAACTTGTCGATTGCTACAAAGATGTACTCGAAGCCACCTTTTGCTTTCTTCAGGGGTCCTACTTGATCCAGCCCCCAGCAGGAAAAAGGCCAAGCGGGTGGGATGCATATAAGATTGTGAGCTGGTACATGGGCTTGTCTTGCAAACATTTGGCAACCTTTGCCTTTTCTGACAAGTTCTTCTACGTCTTTCAAAGCGGTTGGCCAGTAGAATCCGGTGCGAAATGCTTTGCCAACCAGTGTCCTTGAAGCGGCATAATTTCCACAGCAACCTGAGTGTATTTCGTCTAGGATCTCTTTGCCTTCTTCAAATGAGACACATTTTAGGAGTACTCCTGATGATGCTGCTCTTCTGTAAAGTCTATCTCCTACTAGAACGTAGTTTTTGCTTCTGCGAACAACTTGGGTGGCTTCTGCTTTATCTGCTGGCAATTTATTTTCTTTGATATAGTCGATGAAAACTTGGCTCCATGAAGTGTTGATTACCAAGATCTGAACGCCTTTAGCCTGAATTTCATGGGTTGTTTCACCGGGTTGTTTGATAGAGGGAACTGATAGCTCTTCTATGAATACGCCGGGTGGAACCTTCGCTCTGTCTGATCTGAGCTTGGCAAGGACATCTGCTGCAATGTTGGAATCGCGCAGGACGTGTAAAATTTCTAATCCTTGGAAATGTTTTTCAAGTTTCCGTATTTCAGCACAGTAAGCACCCATGTTTTCTTTGGTGCAATCCCAATCTTTGTTGACTTGGTTGATGACTACTGCTGAATCACCGTATACGAGTAATCTCTTTATTCCGAGGGTAATTGCCACTCGTAGCCCATGGATGAGGGCTTCATATTCTGCTTCGTTATTTGTAGCTTGCCATAATATCTGAAGGACATACTTGAGTTGTTTTCCTTCTGGAGAAATGAGGAGGACGCCTGCACCAGCTCCGCCTAGTTTGAGTGACCCATCAAAGTACATCTTCCAGTGGTCAAGGATTGTATCTGATAAAGGCTATTGAATCTCTGTCCACTCGGCCACAAAATCGGCAAGGGCTTGAGATTTGATTGCTTTCCACGGGGTGAAATTGATGTTAAGAGCTCCGAGTTCGACTGCCCACTTTGATATGCGTCCCGTCACATCTCTGTTGTGTAAGATGTCTCCGAGCGGGAAGTCTGTCACCACTGTGATCTGGTGGCTTTCAAAATAGTGGCGAAGCTTGCGTGAAGTGATCAATAGGGCGTAGAGTAGTTTTTGTACATGCGGGTACCGTATTTTTGATTCAGATAATACTTCGCTAATGTAGTATACGGGTCGTTGTACTTTATACACGCGTTCTTCTTCTTCTCTTTCTACGACTATTGCCGTGCTGACCACAGCAGTAGTCGCCGCAATGTATAGCATCATATCTTCGTCTTTCCTTGGGGGTGTGAGAATTGGTGAGGATGTGAGGTATGCCTTAAGTTTCTTGAAGGCTTCGTCGGCCTCCTTTGTCCACTCAAACTTGTTTGTCTTCTTTAGTAGTTTAAAGAAAGGTAACCCCTTTTCGCCGAGTCTTGATATGAAACGGTTGAGGGCCGCCATGCATCCTGTTAGTTTCTGCACATCTTTGATACTTCTAGGTGGGCCCATTTCTGTTATAGCTCGAATTTGCTTGGTGCTGGCTTCAATCCCGCGCTGACTGACCAAAAAACCGAGTAGTTGTCCTGAAGGAACTCCGAATACACATTTATTTGGGTTCAACTTCCATCTCCATCTCTTCAAGTTTTCGAATGTTTGCTTTAAATCTTCAATCATAATGTCTTGGTTCTTTGTTTTCACCACTACATCATCCACGTATGCCTCCACATTTTCACCGATTTGATCCCCAAGGCAAGTTTGGATAGCTCTTTGGTATGTGGCGCCGGCGTTCTTTAGTCCAAACGACATGGTCTTGTAACAGTAAGCACCGAACGGAGTAATGAAAGACGTCTTGCTCTGGTCTTGTTCTTTTAATGCGATCTGGTGATACCCTGAATAGCAATCGAGAAAGGATAATAGTGCAGACCCTGCTGTTGAGTCGACTATCTGGTCAATGCGTGGTAGCCCGAACGGATCTTTTGGGTAATGTTTGTTGAGATCTGTGTAGTCGACGCACATACGCCACTCGTCTGTGTTCTTCTTCTGCACGAGGACCGGGTTTGCTAGCCAGTCTGGATGAAGGATTTCTCTGATGAATCTGGCTGCCATCAGTTTTGTGATTTCCTTTTTAATCGCTGCCTTTTTGTCGGGTGAGAATCGTCGTAGCCGTTGCTTTATAGGCTGGAGCTTTCATTAACATCAATTCTGTGCTCAGCCAACTCTCTTGGGACACCTGGCATGTCGGCCGGCTTCCAAGCGAAGATATCTTTGTTGTCCCGAAGAAAGTTGGTGAGCGCGAGTTCCTATTTTGCCGAGAGGTGAGCACTGATGGTTGCTGTCTTGGAGGTATCGCCAGTACCCAGGTCGATCTGCTTGACGTCGGCTTCTTTTGGTGGCGTGATGATGCTGGGCTTTTTAGCCGGTATTTCTAATTCTTCTAGGCTTATCTCTACAGCAATTGTGGCTATTTCTTTTCTACTTTGGTCATCTTGTGCTCTGGCTGCAATCTGGATTGCTTGAACATCGCAGTCAAAAGCGCGTTTCAAGTCACTTCGAAGGGAAAGTACTCCATTAGGTCCTGGCATCTTGAGCAGCAAATACGGGTAATGCGGTATCGCCATGAATTTTGCTAGTGCCGGTCGTCCAAGAATTGCGTGGTATGATGACTCAAAGTCCGCCACCTCAAATTTGATGAATTCCGTACGGTAGTTTGAGGGTGTTCCAAAAGTGACTGGTAGAGTAATTTGTCCGAGCGGCATGGTTGCTTTGCCGGGTACTATTCCGTAAAAAGGTGTGCTTGTTGGTGTGATCATCCCGGCGAGTTGTAGTCCCATCTTCCTTAGTGTTTCTGAAAAGATGATGTTGAGTCCGGCTCCCCCGTCGATTAATACTTTGGTGACAATCATACCAGCAATAGTTGGATCTAGAACCAGTGGATAGTGGCCTGCGTTTCCCACACTAGTCCATTGGTCTTCTCTGGTAAATTGGATAGGATATTGTGACCAATTGAGATATCTTGGTGTAGCCGGTTCTGCTGTCATGATAGTCCACAGTGCTAGTTTTTCTTGATGTTTGCTTCTGCAATCTAGAGCCCCTGAGAAGATCACTGCTACCGTTCCCCTGGGTTTTTGGAATCCTTTGTTCTCGTGGTTGTCTTCATCTTTTTTCTGATTGTCCTCTTTGGTGTTCTCCTTACTATCTTTTCTTATGTATCGATCATTGAAAGTGTAGCAATTTCCGATGGTGTGTCTCCCATTGGGGTGCAATGGGCATCGTATGCTTTCAATGTCATCATATCTTCTGGGTTTGGAAAACTTCTTTGATTTGTCGGCCATTGCCATAGTATTGTCTGGTCTATGTTTTCTTTCTTGATGTCTGCTATTTCGATGATTTTGCTTGTCCGGGTTGTCCTGGTTGCTTCTATCCGGGAACCTCTCTCGTGTTTTTTCTTCCGCAGTAATCATCTTTTCTACTGTTCGTCTGAATTCTTCATTGTTTCTCGGATTTTCTTTGCAGAAGTCTTGAAATTGCCATCTAGCCATGATTCCGTGAGAGAAAGCTTTAATCACTTCTCGTTCGGTGATGTCGTGCACTTGAGCCCGCAGTTCGCCGAATCGTCGATAGTAATTTCTGAGACTTTCGCCTCCCTTTTGCTTGAGCCCTTTCAGTTCTGCATGAGTGATCGGGTGTGTGATGATACCCGCGAAATTTTCACAAAAAGCTCTTTGCAAGTCTTCCCAATTTCTGATAGATCCTGGATTTAATTTGTCGAACCATTGGAGGGGCATAGCTTCTAGTGCCATGGGAAAGAACAGGTTCTTGATATCGTCGTCTCCTCCGGCTAGTTCAATTGATTGTGAATATATTCTGAGCCATTGCCTTGGTTCAGTTTTGCCATCATACTTAGAGTGGTTAGACGGTTTGAATTTGTGAGGTAATCGCACCGATGCAAGCCTGTTCGCAAAACAGGGGAATCTGTCGTGTGTTCCGGTTTCTTTGAATTCGGATTCGGCACCTCCTTCTGGCCTACTGTTGTTTTGAGGGGAATAACTCTGCGAGGCTGTCTGAATAGGTACCCTACTCCTGGTCTTTCTTGGTTGTTCAAATTGGTGGCCTTGATTATGTTCCTTCCTACTTTCTCCGTTATGGCTTCCACCTGGCCCAAGTCTTTCGAAAGCGGACTTCCTTTGATTTTGATCTTCTTGCCTGTGGGTTGTTGATCTGGCGGGTAGTCTCGATCGGGCTCTCTCTTCATGCGTTCTTGGGATCGTCGACCGGAGCAAGTCCTGGAGCTGTTCGTACTTCTCTCCGTGATGTGAAGTTGCCCTGAGTTCTTCTAATGCTTCTCGAATCTTATCGTAAGGCGTATTCACCGTGCGTCTTTCTTCAACTTCTTGTTGTGATTTTCTTTTGTCGTATTCAGCCAAATCTGACTCGTATCTGATCCAGGCTTCCCTGCGCTGCCTAGCGCGGTGTTGGCGCCCTTGCTTCAACTTGTTTTTCCTTTCTCTAGCCTGTTTCTGACTCTCGGTTTCTCCATCGTAGCCCTGGGCAAAGGGTGATATGTTGGATTCTGATTCATCTGATGACCTGACATCGGGTGCTTCTGGGGGATTTAATGGTGACCGAGGACGTCGAACCATGAGTACTTCCCGTGCGTGAGCCGTTCTGTTATTGGTGTTGGTTTTCATACTGTTAGAGTTGCTGATGACTTCAGTAGACGCCTCGATGTCGCAGATCGAGTCTCCTTCTTGGTAAGGTAGAATAGCTGTTGTTGTTGTGCCGACTAGTTGGGTTCCACTATCTTCAGGAACGGAACCTGGCCAGTGGATGATACAGTCTTGCGATGTTATCGTTAGCACGAGACCCTCCTGGGCTCCTGTCAGTGGTATCCCAAACATTGGATTGAAAGACCTTTCGATCTGTCCCTGATAGGATTTTGCCGTGTTGTCGAGCCCAAATGGAAAATAACTCGACTTTTTGAAAGAACTCTGAGGGTAATCCGAGTTGTTTTGGGTTGTGCTCTGGAATCCTGCCAAAAAAGAACTCGGTTTCTTGAAAGCACTCGAATAAGACTTCACCTTGGACACGGAGCTTGAATTCGAGTCGGATGCGCGTAGCCGCGAAATCTTATTCGAATCGGATATTATGAGCTGCGCGAATCTTCTGGTGAGCTGATCCGTCGTAGTTGTCGAAATAGGAAATTCTTCATGATGATCCGGATCTTTGAGGAGATGGTTTTGAAGCTTGCCGTAGTTGTCCGCCTCGCAGATCCATGAGCTGAAGATGAAAGTTGATCCGGTCGGGAAGATCATGTTATCGAGGTCCATCGAGCTCTCGGATGCAAAGTCGCCGAAAGCCCCTACCTGGCGCGCCAGCTGTCGATGTTTTACCACCGATAGCCTGCCACGGGGGTACCCGGGGTAGTATGTTCGGGCTTCGGCGTGTGCTGAACTCGACGGTTAACGCAAGAGACAGTCGATTTATCCTGGTTCAGGCCCTTGATTGCGGATCAAGTAATAACACTACGTCCAGTCGGCATTAGCCTTTGCGTTGGATTGATTGTCAAGTGTTGTGTTGTACAATTGTTGTTCCCTTTGTCCAGGAGCCCTGCCCTCCTTTATATAGTCAGGAGGCCAGAGTCCTAGTCGGTTTATAATAAGAGTTACTAGTAGGATTACTGAATAGTACTACTACTAGGATTACAAGGGAAGAATCCTAGTTATACTAGATCTTCTCTCTCCTTTGTGGGGTATCCTGTGGGTCCCGTATCGACACTAATAAATTGATAACATCATTCAACATAGGAATGTGAGCGGTAATCAATGGATCAGGTACTGATGAGTTACAACTTCCTGAAGGTTAGTGGAGGGGAATAGCTCATGTAGAGACTGACACGACTGCCTCAAGGCGCCGCTTAGCATGTGTGTTGATGAAGCAGACGGCAGAGGTAGGAGCAGATGTTCGAGTCGAAGCGTAGTGCGCTCATACATATGGGTCCACTTACCTATCCAAGCTCACGGCGCTCGGGCACGACCTTGGGCCTGGGCCTGGGAAAGGGACGCCAAGGTGGCGAGGAATGCCAGATGCTGCGGCAGCCGTTCCTCAAATAATAATAATAATAATAATAATAATAATAATAATAATAATAATAATAATAATAATAATAATAATAATAATAATAATAATAATAATAATAATAATAATAATAATAATAATAATAATAATAATAATAATAATAATAATAATAATAATAATAATAATAATAATAATAAAATGCTGCGGCAGCCTATAGACGGTAATTATCAACGCTAGCCCAAATGACGTCCTCTGATCCGCTGGTCACCGTAGTTTCTAATAGAAAAAATCACCGTGCATAGCCAACGCTCCATCTATGCAGCTCGCCGCGGCCGACCGGGGCGGAGGCCGCCCGTGCTCATCCTATGCTCGCCGCGGTCGCCCGAGCTCATCCCGTGCTCGGCGTTGGCGCCCGCACTGATCTCGGCCAGGGTGGAGGCGGCCCAACTCACCACAGCCGGGGTGGAGCTCGCCCGCGTGCAGTTCATGGCAGCCCGAGCGGAGTCTACCCGTGCACAACGCGTGCTCCGCCTGCCCAGCTCGCCGTGGCTGGGGCGGAACTCGCCCGTGTGTAGCTCGCAACGGCCGGGAAGGAACTTGCCCACGTACAGCTCGCACTTCACCCGCATAGTGTGGAGACCTAACACGACCTTCTCCACCGGACCACCTGCCACGGCCTTCTCCTCCAGAGCGGTGAGCTCCGCGCCACCGGCGAGCTCTACACCGGTAAACTCCACACGCCGACGAGCCTCCATTATTCCAAGCAGCAAGGAGATGTTGCGTTGAAACTGCATGTTGCAAGCGTATATTTCAAGTGTTTAGGTGTTTCAGAGGTATGTTGCAAGTGTTTTATATGGATGTTGCAAAAGTAGATCGGGATGTTGCAGATGTTGCAATTGTTATACACGTATGTCGCAAAGCATCTGTTCCAAATGTTTCATCTGTTTTTTGAAATATATGTTGTAAGTGTGTTAATTTAGATGTTGCTTATGTTTCACACATCTTGCAAGTGTTTTACCTGAATGTTGGACGTGTTTTGCAATGGCCTTTTCAAGTGTTTTCATGTGTTTTTTGCAAATGTTTTAGACATATGTTTTAAGTGTTTCATCTGTCTTTAGACGTTAGTTGCAAATGTTTCTTCTTGATGTTTTAAAAACAGATCGGAGGTTGCTGCAAGGGACCCACCTGGCCGCCTGCTGCAGCTGCTTGGGCACTGCAGACCGGGCGCAGATGTCTGAGCACGGGAAGCGAAGGAGGTGTGAGCAGTCTTCGCATGGTGTCGGCGGTGCGGTCGACATTCGGGTGGAGCGGGCCCGCATGGGCGTGTGAAACGATGTGCAGGCGTGGGCGTCCGGACGCGCGCATCCATCCAGAGACGTCCGGGAGCTAGCACTGTCGTACTAAAAAAAAAGAAAAAACCTCTTCTTAGTGGCGGAAGACCGGAAAAAATTAAGCTATATCAAAATCCATAATATATGCTGATAGATAGTAAAGGAGATTATGCAGCCTGTTCGGCAGGCCGTAAATAATCGTGGATTATTTATTGCTGGCTGGTTTGGTGTGAGAGAAAAATACTGTTCCAGCTTATAATCCACGATCGTATACGAGCAAGCGAACAGACTGATGGTCGATGCAGATGCAAGATGATCATCAAGTACAAAATATAGAAAAAAAAACATTTAGGATAAATAGAAAGATGTAACTTAGAAGTCAATTGACAAATCGAGTGATAAGGAAGCAGTTGCGTATAGGAGATTCTCAAGGAGTTTAGGTGACCACTGACCAAGGCAATCTCACTTGCCTCTTTATTTCTAATTATTGCAATATACTCAGTACATGTGTATGTCCGGTTTGGGCATTCCCTTTCCTTTTGAATCCATCTTTACTTAACTAATTTCATTGTTTCATAAATTAATCAACAAGATTCAATAGTTAATCAAAAAGAAACAAATTAAAAAACTAACAATTGTGAGAACAATAAAGAGCACAATGCACCAATGCCAATTAACTTTCGGAGGGATGTCCTTTATGAGTTCATTAACTCTTAAAGTGTATTTTTGATGCCTAAAACTTTTACGTCATGCACTGCAGGTCCACGTCTGTTCGGGATCTTGGAAAATTTTCATTGAGCTCTTTCCCCGGACGCCTCCATCTCAAAAAGCCTCACCCATGCACAGAGAATGCGGGAGGGTGGCCGTGCCGACAGCTACGCCGTTGCCAAGCGATCTGTGTAGGGCCAAACACCCGTGGCCAACGCGCACGCAGTGGCGGCCCCTGGTCAACGCGCGCACACGTGGCGCTCCCCGGCCAGCGCGTGCACGCGGCGTTGTAAGCCCAGCCTAGTGCTGGCCAATGCAATGAGCGGACACGACGGCGCACCCCCGGGCAGCTCTTGGAGGTGACGGTGGCCGGGGATATCGATTTGTTTTTTGTTTATGAAGAATGAATTTCATTTAGGGGCCGTTTGCATCCCTTCATTTTAGAGGAATTAGAATCTACTTCTCAAATTCATAGGCTAGGAGATGGAAGGTGCCTCTGTGCTCATCAACTGTGGTCCAGGTTGAGTTGAAACATGGCGGCGGTGTTCCGGATCCCGTAGGGGAGATCTAGGAAGGTGGACCAGAAACGGGGAGACGACGACACCCCTTCTCTGGTGACGATTTAATGATGAACGTTGGCCAGTGTATAGAACATCTAGCGACATTCCACCATGGTGGGGTTCAGGCCCAAACCAAGGCGTATCTAGTGAGAGAGCACTTCCAAGTCAGCACGCAAGAGGCCAATGTGATGGAAAGAGGGTGTGGACTCGTTGTCCTCCTCCGACACTCCACCAGAGAAAATGGAGCTCGCCACTATGACCAGCGACGTAGTCCAGACTCATGAAGTTTAGAGCCTGGATGGGGGTGAAGGCGCTGCCAGCGGAGATGATCCCATCGAGAAGCGCACGTCGCCCTTGGGGCCGACGCCTCTTGCTCTGGCGAAGAAGATGGTGGCTTGAGCCACCGAAGAGCGATGATCACGCATGATGGTCCCCTACCTAGCAGGCCATCTATCATGGGCTTGATTCTGCAACAGTAATCTAACGATCTGGATGTGGGTTGATGTGTGGGTCTTTTGTGGTTTAGCTCTCAAAATACAAAGGGTTTATCCTCTCAATCGAGTTCTTACAATAGAGAAAGAGAGAGAGATAGAGATAGAGAGAGGGGGTAGGAGAGCGTTATGCTACTGATCTAGGGTTTGGTGAGGTCTGATACTTTTTAATCTGGGAACCCAAGCCTATTGTTACATATAGGAGTACGATAGGTGTACAAGAAGCACGGTTCTCGGGATTTTCTAGGGTTTCGTCTCCTAAGGGTCCGGTCGCACACGAAGCGCGACTGGCAGGTAGGCCCAGACGCGTCCACACGGCGGGCATGCATTATTCTTTGTTGCATTGCGTCACACGTACCCCGGGCATGACCTTGTGCTAGAAATGATCGACATGGCTTTGCGGGAGCGAGGGAACAGTGTCCCGGTAGGGCCTAGTGCCCTACAGCTCTTCCTGTATATGTGGTTCTGAGCACCTGATGGATTCCAGAGGAATATTACTCGCGTCGTTCAGGATGGGAAGCCTAGCGCGAGCAAGACAAAGGCGTGTACGGTGGCCCTTGGTCGGTTATCACCTCCCAAGGTCAGGAACCATGTGGGCCTAGTCGAGAACCCAGGTTTGGTTGACTAGAGCATGGACTTATCTTTTTGACTCATTTCCCAAGCACTAAGGCCTTATCCTGCGGTGGGCCTTTTGAGGCCTATCGAGCCATTTGGACATTCAGTAATGAGCTGGAGTGTACGCGCAGCGTACACGACGAGTGTAGCCCCTAGCTGACTAGGAGAATCAGTCAGGGTTGACCGTACTATCATCTACTACTACACAAATGATTTTGCGAGGCAGTGCCCTTTTATTAAACGAGGTGGTCGCATAATTCAACCGCCTCGTAAAAATCCTCGTCGATTAACAGAGGCGGTCGTTTTATTTACCGAGGCACTAAAAAATGATTGCCTCGCAAAATTGATTAACAGAAGTGGTGGGTTTATTTATGGAGGCGGTTAGAAAATGCCCGCCTCCTAAAATGGATTTAAAGAGACAGGCCTCGTAAGAGGCCCGTCTTTATTAATATGGTCGAGCCCACTAGAAAACCCATTCAACCCAAAAATCAGGTCACACTATATAAAGAGATGAAACCCTAAATCCACTCTCTCCCTCACCTGTATCTCCCTCAGCCGCACTTGTTTCTCTCTCTCCCTCGGTAGTAGCCCAGAAATGAAACCTCTCTCTCGTGGCGGAGGTAGCAGCCGGTGCATGCGAGTTGGAGGCGGCGGCCGGCACGCGCGGGGTAGAGGTGGTGGCCAACTCAGGGGCGTCAGGGAGGCAACGATGACGCGCGTGGTGGCCCTCCTCAGCGTGCTCGGCGGCGTGGTGCCGCACTTCCTCTAAACAAAGTTTGTTCCATATATAATTTGCTACAACTTTGCTTTAGGTTGCTCAGACATGCAAACACTCTATGGCATTGTTCCAGTTCAGTCAAACAAAAGCACTCAAGAGGAGCACGTAGTCAAACTAAACCCTAGAAGCATAATTAGGCAAAGTCATTAACATGAACATTGTTCCATTAGACATCCTAAGTGTAGCTAAGGTATTTTAGTTACCAACATCCACCACTAGCACTCAATCACACATGATCATAAAGCATACATGCAATGAAACATAAAAGAACAATAGTATGTTTCACATGTTTCATATAGAAATGCTTATGCATGAATGAATGATGCTTATGCTATGCAATGCAAGTGCAATTATGCAAGCCTAACACCTAGGGTGTTACACCCAAGGTGGGTGAAACCATGGCCTGCCGCACAAATCTGGCCTGTGGAGTCCTTGGCATCGGGCATCATGGCAGCCGCAGATCTGGTCGCCACTCACGTTTGAGAAGGTGGAGGGCCCATTCTAGCGCACGGGGGGGGGGGGGGTTCCCGGTTTTCCAACCGAGAGCACAAATACGGGACTAAACGGCCCCTTCTTTAGTCCCGGTTTCTCTCCCGAGACTAAAGGTCCACCTTTAGTCCCGGTTGGTAATACATACATATATATATATATATATATATATATATTTGTCGACAAAATATCATCGGCAGTCCACCGAGGGGTATCCCGCGATGGTAGATTGATCGGCAGAGGAGCGTGTAATCAAGAACAAGAAGGCAACAGAGACACACGAGTTATACAGGTTCAGGCCGTCAGTATGACGTAATACCTTACTCCTGTGGTCTGTTGGTTTGTATTAGCTATCGTATGATTTGCCGTGAGTTCGTAGGGGGTCCCTGCCCGCCTTATATAGTCCAGGGGGCAAGGTTACAAGATGGTTAGATCTAAGAGATAACCGGAAAGTAATAACAGATTACAAGAAACACGGGATCGTGCATATCCTATCAGACTACGTGACATCTTCCGGATATCCTTCCCATGCCTTGCGGGAGGCGCCGAGCAAAATCGTGCCCCGCAAGGCTCCTTCTCGTGGGCTGGACCGCCCCTGGAGGCATAGCCCATGTGGCCTGCCATGGGTATCCAGGGTCATACCCCCCACAGCTAGTCCCCGAGCGCCTTGTACCCGTTGAGCAACGCCGTCTTAAACTTTCCCAAGCAGGTGCGAACAAAAACCGAGCTGTCCAGATCATGGTCCGACCACCATAACGAATCGCCGATCAGTTGTGAGCAGTTGACGAGCAGCGTGCACCATCGCCGACCAGTGTGTTCCGAGCACGGCTTGTCATAAGGGTGTAAGGAGCTCAATTTCAGAATTGAAAATTCCCGCGTGGTAAAATGAAGTGTGCCCACTTAGAGTCCGACCACGAGGTTAAAGAAACCTTGGTTTAACTTTTAGAGGCTCGGAGTCTTTTAGAAAAAAAACAAACACATTCGCCGCAAGGTGAAGTGTGCCCACTTAGTCCCCGAGCCTGACAGTAGGTGACGTAGTCAGGTGGTGCCAGGCTCAGAAAATATTAAACCAGCCGAGCAGGTTACCAGTCCCCGAGTGTAGCCTCGAGATGAAAAACAAACACATTCACCGCAAGGTGAAGTGTGCCCACTTAATCCCCAAGCCTGACAGTAGGTGACGTAGTCACGTGGTGCCAGGCTTAGAAAAAAGTAATCCATCCGAGCAAGTAGCCAGTCCCCGTGTGTCGGACGTAGATATCGGATAAATCAAACCGTGGAGAAAAAATCGGAGTAATGGCTGTGCAGCATCGGGTGCTGAGCCTCATCAAATTGCGGAGAAATTGGTGAATATTTGTCGGCGACAAATGAGCGACGTGGGCTACTGTTGCGTGATAGCCCAACTTGCGGCCCATTAAACCACTTTGGTGGAGTCGAAATAGCGCTAATGGCGAGAACGGTTTCCCAAAAACCCTCAGGTGCAATGAAAGCTGGAGGAAGTGCTTTATAACCGCGCCGCCACATACATAGCCTCCTACCTCACTCAGTTTGCCTTTCTTCCTTCCTTCGCAAACCCTACGCACCACATTCCGCACCATCGCGAGCACTCGCCTCCAACCCAGTTCCAATCCGTAGAAAATGGCGCCGAAAAAGGAGCCGCAAAGCCAAAGAAAGTGGCCACCGGAGCCAGCCACGATGAGGAGTGGGTGCCGTCGAAGACGTCGGCGGCGGATCTCGATAGGATGGTGGCGGCGGGCGTTCTCCCAGACCGC
The DNA here is from genome assembly GCA_038087645.1 of Saccharum hybrid cultivar R570. Taxonomy (NCBI): domain Eukaryota; kingdom Viridiplantae; phylum Streptophyta; class Magnoliopsida; order Poales; family Poaceae; genus Saccharum; species Saccharum hybrid cultivar. The sequence continues at coordinate 5,100,753 of JAQSUU010000733.1, forward strand.
CTCACTGCTGGATGGTGGCCGGCTAGTGGTGAGCCCTTCCCGACACCACATACTGATGAGGCTGTAGTACTTGAAGATTATTTCTGGCGAGGATTAGGGTTTCCTGTCCACCCCTTTCTGAGGGATCTTATGGAGTTTTGGGCGATTAGCCTCTGTAATCTGCATCCCAACACCATTCTGCATGTTTCTATCTTTATCCATTTCTGTGAGGCATTTCTTGGTGTTCTGCCGCACTTCAACCTCTTCAGGCACCTGTTCCGTCTGAAGAAGAAGGGGGGTAGTGGTTCCAAGGTGGTCGGCGGCGTGTACCTGCAACTCAGGGATGGGATGGCCAGCGAATATATCAGCGTACCGCTAAATACCTCCCTTAAAGGTTGGAATGCTAGATGGTTCTATATCAAACAAAGTCACCCAATGATTCGATGCGACGTCCACCACATCCCGGTTAATCATATTAACTAGTCGGAGAGACCCAACAATGGTGAGATGGAGCAGGTAATGGAACTGGTGGCGACTAGCTTCATAGTGCGGCGCGTTCAGCCCTACAAAGAGAGGGCCCACCCGGCATTTGACTATAAAGGTGACAACGACGGTACCCGGGAAAACACAGACCTTCTAATGAAGAAGGAAGTGATAGACCGTGCCATGGATCTATTTACTTCCAATGTCTCATTCAGCTGGCCAAAAGGAACAAAAGCTTTCAACTGCACCAATCCACCTCCTCAGGTAACCATTTCGCTTCGCGTCGATCAGGCATTAATTGCCGAGCATAGGACTGACTTACTTATGAAAAGGTCCATTCGCAGGATAGGGCAATATACTTTTTAGATGTGCCGAGAGCCGATTGGCCAAAAGGGGTGGATATTCGGCGGCCGCTACAGCCCGAAGAGGAGGAGCCGAGCTCCTCGTTGGATAGTGCATCCCCAGTATCGGAGAAGATTCACGAAAAAGGCCGGCAGTAGATGAGCCGGTCCAAAAGAGGAGGAAAACCGCAAGCTCTCATGCACACAAAGCAGGCGGCATCTCTCTTGGTGAAGACCGAACAGTTCGACCACGAAGAACCGTTGTGCTGGAGTGGTCGGATGATGACGAGGACCAGTCAGTGCTTCCGCCGAGCACGAAGGAGGCATCGGCGGACGCTGAAGCTCTCAAGCATCAAGCAAGGGAAACTTATGTTCGGGCAACGACGGAAATCCCAACGACGCAAACTACCGGAGTCCCCGAGCAACAAGAGGGGATTAACCGCAGAACCACGCACAGAAGGTGGGGCCCCTGGGCCCCGAGAAGAGCAGCAGCCCGCTGCAGAGGCACAGGGGTCCTCCCATCGAGCTGACCAGGCAGCCACGCCAGGGGGATCAAGCAGGCATCGCCGATTCAAGAAAATCAATCGGAAGACCAAACCGTAAGTATATTTGCCTTGGAGTAATAATAGTGTTCCTTGATTTCTCTTGGTTACTGACAAGCTGACATTACGCAGAGCAACGCTGAGGCCCGTGACCTTAGAAGAAAAAATGACAACTGCTCCCGACCGGGAGTCCCCGAGTGCTCGACGAATAGATGACGGGCCAGCCACTGCTGCTAGCATTCCTGGTGATGGTGAATCGTTGGCGCACACGACAGACGCGTCGGCGACTACGACTGAGACTACGACTGAAAAAGCGATACTTTGGTAGCGGAAACTACAGCTGTTGTTGATGCGCCGGAGGCTATGGATGCAACTCTGCCAACGGCCGAGGAGCAAACGTCGTCACCCGCGGGGATGCCGGGAGTGGTCGACGCAGCGGGCCGACCACGGAGCCCCCCAGTGGTGCCTCAAGCGGACGGTGGAAGAGGACGAGGTTGTGGAGATCGAGCGTGCCGCACCTAAACCCCAGTCCGTCCGGATTCTTCGAAAATGGGGGGAAGAGGTAGTAGTTGTTGAGGAGGAAGACACCACCAGGGAAATAAAGAGGTTGAAAACCGCCGTTGCTGGAGTAATGACTCAAATCGAGGTTAGTACCTCACCTGGAACACTGATATATGTTGTTGGAGATCAAGGTTTATCTTTTGTCATGTTAATCCACAGGGGATAGCTCGAACAGCCGATCAACGGCACCAACTGATGAAGAGGATGGAGCCCCTCGCCGAGGAGAACAAGATACTCCGGGAAGCGTTAAGTCTTTCGGAGAAGAGTATTCAGAGGGCCCAACGCAAGCAGGACCTTGCAGAGTCGAACTTGCGGGACCTTGAACATCAGAAGGAGGTTCTGTCCGAGCGACTAACGGCTGCATCCGAGCAGCTGAAGAAGACGTCCGAACAACTGGCGACTGTATCCGAGGAACTAAAAAATATGTCCGAGCAGTTGGGCAAGAAAAACGGAGAACTAAAAAATAAAACTGAGCAGCTCGACCGGAAGTGCCAGCAGTTTGAGGATGTATCCAAGCTAAAATCCGGTATTCCTTTTCACATAATGTACTTTGCAGTAGTTGGCCGTTCATTTTTTTTAAACGGTTGATTTTGCAGAGCAAGATGCAGAACTCAACCAGCTTCGCCAAACCATCGAGCAAATCCGACAAGAGAAAACGAAAGAGTCGAAGCGAGCAGATAAACTGGCCGAAGAATTGAAAGGTAGGTACCCCCTTATCGGAAGTAATGTCGTAATACTTTGTTGTCGTGACGAACCGTTGTAATTCTTGTAGATTATCGACATAAAACCAAGGCACAGTTCGATGTGCTGGTGCAGGAAGCCAAAGTCCAGAAAGACAACTTCAACACTATAACCGCCGCAATAAAGCCAATACTCGACTGCATCGACGTTGAACCGGCGCCCCGTCCTGACAGCAGGCAGCAAGGGCCAGACACCATCATTCAGAGATGCAAGGCAGCATGGGAGAACTTCAAAAACTTCAACCACGGCGCCGTTTTGACCGCCGCTACTCATGCCCTTGCAGTGGTTCGGTCCCATTATCCGTCCGTCGACATCCAATCGATAGGTGGTGGGTTCACCGATAGGCTTAGCGACGCGCAAACCCAGCAGCTGGAGGATGACGTTGAGGATGTAGCAAAAATTCTTGTCGACGATATAGACCTGTTTGGCGAAACAGAAACTGCTGGCGAAGCTTAAGAAACTGCCCGGATATTATCGTCTGTAACACTTTAATTAACCTGGCGATGAAGAATCGTTGTATTTACTTCCCGATGCAGTTATGCATAAGTAGTGTTTGATCAGTTAGTTTTCACTAAACTTGACGCCTTAGCTAGGCCGTAATCCGTAACGCGTAACGTGGAGCTCATGCGTATGTTGGAAAAACAAGCGTTATCACAAGACCGTAGCCTACCGTCCAACACGCAGAGCACGGAGCTCATAGCACGTTTGGTGGGATGTTGGACCCTTGGTGTCCTTCGGAGTTCTCATTGCAAAAAACATGCTGTCTAGCAGCCAACTTGAGTAACTTGGCGAGAAAAATAGTTCAAGTGGCGTCCGAGCAGTTAGTTCATGCCTGAAATCTAGGCCTTGACTAGCCTGTAGTCCATAACGTCGAGCGCAGAGACCCTGACACGTGTAGGATGAATAGGCGTAACCATGGAACCGCAGCCGACCAACCGTAACGCAGAGCGCAGAACCCCTAAGCGCGCGTAGGATGTAGTTGGAGTCTGGGTCTTCTCCATAGAAAACAGAAGGAAAAAACGTGTGCTGCTCTAAGATTGGCGAGCTATGTTTTGAAATTTGGAGCAAAAAATCGTCGTTGTTTTTGGTAGAAAAATCTGTGTGATCCGGAGAAAACATAGTAGGCGATTTATGGAGAAATCGTACTCGTCGAATTGGAGAAATCGTGTTCGGCGATTTTTGGAGTTAACGTGTTCGACGAATTGGAGAAATCGTGCTCGGCGATTTGGAGAGATCGTGCTCGGCGATTTGGAGAGATCGTGCTCGGCGATTTAGAGAGATCGTGCTCGGCGATTTGGAGAGATCGTGCTCGGCGATTTAGAGAGATCGTGCTCGGCGATTTGGGCGTACTTGGCGAGCGTATTGGAGGCCGTCACGGAGTGGCGTATAGCCCGCTAACGGTAAGTAAAGCTTATGATGAAGGAAAAAATGGAGAAAAATTATGGAGACCAGAACTTTATTAATATTAAAGTAAAGAATACATATCTATGTTATTTCAGGGGTAGAAACATATAAGGTGCTCTATGTGCCAGGAGTTGGGAACATCGAGTCCATCTAAGTCGCATAAGCGATAAGACCCTAGTCGAGTAACACCTTTTACGACGTAAGGGCCCTCCTGGTGAAGATAGCTTGTGAAGCCCTTCGGTTTTTTGTTTCCGACGTAAGACGAGGTCGCCGATCGTGAACGAACGACCTTTGACGTTACGGTTGTAATACCTCCACAGACCTTCGAGGTACTTGGATGTGCGAAACGCAAGTAATCAGACGTTCTTCCTCGGCCCGATCAATGTCTTCTGTCCGAACAGCTGCGGCTTGGTCTTCATCATAGTTTTCTACTCTGGGTGCTCGGAATGCAATATCCGCTAGAAGTATGGCCACTGAGCCGTAGACCATAAAATATGGAGATACGTCGGTACTGCGACTAGCTTGAGTGCGCAGTCCCCAGACCACAGCTGGTAGTTCTTTGAGCCATCTGCCTGGATGCTTTTCTTCTTTTTGATAGAGCCTTTTTTTCAGGGCGTCGAGGATCATACCATTGGCTCGTTCCACCTGGCCGTTAGCTCTAGGATGAGCAACGGAAATGTATTTAACAGAGATGCACCGTTCTTCGCAGAAATCCCAAAAATGATGGCCGGTAAAAGTTGTCCCGAGGTCGGTGATGATGCTGTTCGGGAGACCAAATATGTGTACGATGTCTTCAAAGAGCTCGACTGCTTTCTTAGCTGTAGCTGCAACGAGTGGTTTGTACTCAATCCACTTGGAGAACTTATCAATGGCGACGTACACATACCGGAAACCTCCTAGCGCTGGTTTGAAAGGTCCGATCATATCTAGTCCCCAGCATGAGAATGGCCAAGAGGCTGGGATGGTCTGTAGTTCCTGTGCCGGTACATGTATTTGCTTGGCAAAAAACTAACAACCCTCACATCATCGAATGAGATTTTCCGCATCGGAGATGGTCGTGGGCCAGTAAAAACCCGCTCGGAAAGCTTTGTCGACCAGTGTTCTCGAAGCCGCATGATTGCCATAGGAGCCAGAGTGAATTTCGAAGAGTAGCTTCACACCGTCGTCTTGGACGATGCACTTCTGCAGTATCCCTTCCTTGGCACTTTTCCTCATCAGGCTGCCGTCTACCAACACGTAGTGCTTACTTCGGCGAATTAGTCGTTCGGTTTCAATTTTGTCGGTGGGTACTTCGCCGTTGGAGAGGTATTTGATGAACTGTTCCCTCCAATCGGCGACCTACGAAGGTATCGTGAGTACCAACTGCTCGGCAGGGGCTACTTCTACAACTTCCTTATCTTCTTTAATGGATGGTGTCAAGAGGTCCTTAACGAAAACCCCCGGCGGAGCCGCGGTGCGAGAAGATCCTATCTTTGATAGCTGGTCGGCTATTTGGTTTTGATTCCGTACCACATGGTGGTACTCGATGCCGTAGAATTTCCCTTCAAGCTTCCTGATTTCGGCGCAGTATGCGTCCATCTTCTCACTAGAACAGGACCAATCTTTATTGAGCTGATTGATAACCAGCGTGGAATCCCCGTGTACCATGAGGCGTTTGACGCCGAGCTCGACGGCTATACGGAGGCTGTGGAGACATGCTTCGTATTCCACGGCGTTGTTGGAGACCGGGAAATGTATGCGAAGAACGTATCGGAGTTTATCCTTTGTCGGTGTGATGAACAGAATGCCTGCACCGGCACCATTGATATTAAGGGCGCCGTCGAAGTACATCACCCAGTGCTCGGGGCAAGTGGCGGTGATGGGTTCTTGGATTTCGGTCCACTCAACGATGAAATCGGCAAGCGCCTGTGACTTTACGGTCGGTCTGCTTCTGAAGTCAATGGAGTAGGTGTCGAGCTCAATAGCCCACTTGATGATACGACCATTGGCCTCTTTATTGCGGAGAATATCCCCTAGAGGGAACTCAGTGACCACGGCGATCTTGTAGTATTCGAAGTAATGTCGGAGCTTGCGTGAGGTGATCAAAATTGCATATATCAGCTTCTGCACCTGAGGATAACGAGTTTTGGGCTCATTAAGTACCTCGCTGACGAAATAGACCGGACGTTGTACCTTGTAGGCGTGTCTAGTTTCCTCGCGTTCGACGACAATAGCTGTACTGACCACTCGAGAAGTGGCGGCGATGTAAACCAGCAGAGTTTCATCTGGTCATGGCGCTGTCATGATTGGGGGTTTTGTTAAAAACAATTTGAGCTGCTCGAAAGCTGTGTCTGCCTCCTCCGACCAAGAAAAAAGCTCAGAGGCCTTGAGGAGCTTGAAGAAGGGTAGCCCTTTTTCACCGAGGCGCGAGATAAATCAGCTTAACGCAGCCATGCAGCCTGTAAGCTTCTGTATATCCTTGACACACGTCGGCTGTTTCATGTTGGTGATGGCGGAAACTTTATCAGGGTTCGGTTCAATGCCTCGAGCGTTGACGATGTAGCCTAGCAGGATAATGGATGGAACTCCAAAGATGCACTTTGAAGGGTTCAGCTTCCATCGGTATTTGCTCAAGTTTGTGAAAGTTTCTTCAAGGTCGGTGATGAGTTTGTCAGCGGTTTTAGTCTTGACGACCATGTCATCGATGTAGGCCTCGACGTTACAGCTGATCTGTTGGTCGAGGCACGTTTGGATAGCCCTTTGGTAGGTCGCTCTGGCGTTCTTTAGTCCGAAGGACATAGTAGTGTAGCAGTATGCACCGAAAGGCGTAATGAAAGACGTTTTGACCTGGTCTTCCTTCTTGAGGGAGATCTGATGGTAGCCGGAGTAACAGTCAAGAAAGGAGAGCAATTCACAGCCAGCAGTGGAGTCTACAACCTCGTCTATCCGAGGTAGGCCGAAGGGGTCTTTAGGGCAGTGTTTGTTAAGATCAGTATAATCGACACACATTCTCCATTCTTTATTCTTTTTCTTAACAAGAACAGGATTAGCTAACCAATCTGGATGATACACTTCTTTTATAAATCCAACAGCTAAGAGTCATTTTATTTCTACCCTAACAGCCTCCTTTTTGTCCGGCACGAATCGGCGAAGTTTTTGCTTGATCGGTTTAGCGGTCGGCGAGACATTCAAGGAGTGCTCGATCTTTTCCCGTGGTACCCCCGGCATGTCTGCAGGTTTCCAACCAAACACATCGGCGTTGGCACGTAGGAAGGAGACGAGCGCGCTTTCCTATTTGGGGTCAAGGTGAGCCCCAATTTTCACCGTCTTGGAAGGGTCGTCGAGGCCGAGGCCGATCTCCTTGACTTCCTTGGACTTGGCGTAGGCACGAGGAGGTTCTAGGATCTCCATGTCGTCAGCAGATGGCATCTTGGCTTCAGCGATCATGCTAGCCATTTGGATGGAGAGGTCGGTGGCTTCGGCGAGGGCGAGACTTTCTGTCTCGTAGGCATAGGTGACGAAGAGGTTGGCCCGTAAAGATAGGACCCCTGCAGGCGAAGGCATCTTTAACACCAAATACGTGTAGTGCAGAACGGCCATGAACTTGGCCAGAACCGGTCGCCCCAGTATGGCACGATAGGCGGTGTCAAAGTCTGCGACGTAGAAGTTGATATGCTCCACTCGGTAGTTGGTTATCGTGCCAAACTGTACTGGTAGGGTAATCTCCCTGAGCGGTCTGGATGCCCTGCCAGGTACCATGCCCCAGAAGGAGGAGTCTGAAGGCGTGAGATCTGTTGGACCGAGGCCGAGCTCCCTTAGGGCCCTAGCGAAGAGTAGATTCAAAGCGCTCCCACCGTCGACGAGGACTTTTCTGAAGAGCACCTTCTAGACAGTCACGTCAAGGACGAGGGGAAAATGCCCTGTGTAGGGTATA